>CM070092.1:5568923-6846423 GCA_036178185.1 Liparis tanakae
TGAGTTTATTTTTAATCAAAGATATTAAGGAATGCGCTAATTTCATATTTGCATATAAGGGCATGCAAATCTCAGCACACACCAAACAACCTCTTCTTCCTCTCAGACGCAGCATTCGTGTGGTTTCTCTTCGGTTTGCGGCTGCATTTCCCACCGTTCTTTGAGCCCAACATGCCATAACTCAGAGCCGGGGACACAGACTTCCTGCTGAGGTGTCGCGCTTTGAGCCTTCTCAAACACCGGACCGGTTTTAATGTATTAAAATACACTCTGTCAGCACATTTACAAAATTATGGGCTAGATTAAACGGCAACTTTGACCCACCTGTCAGAAGATACAAGCTTTTTTGCTGAGAGAGATTAATGCTTTGCTCTAACATTTTCTCCTGAACTCCCCTGAATGTTAATCAGAGCCCAGGAGCAGCAGTAGGGAGATTGGTCATTAGGTGAGGTGGAACACATTGATTTTTAATTTTTACATGCAAATTTGTTTGCTACCCTATTTGTACAGTAAGCTGACCTGCTTGCGTTCTTCTCAGCACTTCTCGGCTTCATGGGATACTTTGTTTCAAAGTGAGTGATTAGTTTACTTTCCTGGCAACTTGTGTGAAAGTTTGAGTCGGATGGTAGATTTATTTTTTATTATTTGGAAAAGAGATTTTAAACTTGACATGACTTGACTCACTATAAACTCAAGACATGAGCTGAACTGTATGTGTTGTGATGTTTGTGTAGATTAAAACTATTGCAATGCATTCTCAAGCTAGGGCGAGCAAAATATGGCACTTAATATTTAATATATTCAGAAAAATTCTAATCTCACCAAATTAAAATCCATTTCATTAAAGAAAACTAAGAATATCTCATTTTATAAAACATTAGAAACTCATAATACTCAACATAATACGACATCACTTAAAGTAGTTTGAAGTACTTTTTCTTGGTTATCTAAATGAATGAAAAAGCTGATTGACAAACCAAGTCTTAAACAGTGTTGTTGTTTTTTTATTACATATATGTCAACATCAAATGTATAAACTAAACTCAAATTCAAAGTAAAACCAGAATGACACAAAGTAATTTCATGTAGAAAATACATATTCATGATGTTATTGGATAACACTGTAAAAAAAAAACATAAAAGTCCTAAAATCAATCCTTATTTTTAACCCTATGTTCCTGTGTTTTCTCTCTAACTGACTAAAGGGGACAACAATTTATGAAATTGGTTCAATATTGAGCGTGAGTGAGATGGTCACCTGCTACGATGTAGTTATTTGGGGGCCATTGGTCACCACCATTGCCACTAACAGGCTGTTATTGTCATTATGAGTGTTTTAACATTATGAAAAGAGTCTCACCCCAAAGAGTGTCGGTGTGAAAACTCGTGGGGCGACGTGTAACCGAGAGAAAACAGCAGACATGCAAGTACCAGCAGGGCAGAGTTTTGTGTTGGTTCACCAAAATTGTACCTTATAGTGTTAACTAATATAACTTGTCACGGCTGGACATGTACATGATTTCCACAACGTGTGTGATGCCTTTGAATTCAATGGCCACCCTGGATACATGTGTGTTCCTGTGGGTGCTGTGACCCCATGAGGCCAACAGAGGAACACTGCAGGAAACACCTGTTGCTCCCAGACCTCAGATCCAGACTTCTCCTTAAGTGGGACATGGACACAATAACAAACACACCGGATCAAGGGAAGCGTCAAAGAAAAAAGCCCATCAGTGGCCAAAAACAAGCACTTTTAATGAACGTAACTTTACATTGCCGCTGCACCGCGGCCCTCTCGGCTTGTTTACGCCGTTTCCCATATCGTCGTCTCCGTTACTCACTTAAAAAACAAGGTCCGGGCTGAAAAATGCCGACGTTATCCTTCAAGAGCTTGAAACAACAAACCCTTTGTGGGAGGATTGACTGACAGACACAAAAGAGCGCAGAGGAAGTCATTAGGTCACACACCTGACCTTACACCTCAACAGGTCATCCACCGCCTTCACAACTTCCTGCAACGCGTGGATTGGCGATCGATGCCGGCTGAGGAGGTGGCCGTGTTCCTGACCTCTAATCCCCACCTCCTTAACAGGACCGAGAAACAGGCCTGGAGGCAAGCAGGGATCAGGCCCCTTAGGAGAAATATACCAGTGAGAGGAATAAACAAGACCACAGAGGGAAGAAAACACACAGCGCGGGGGAGGGAGAGTGGCTATAAAGGACCGTTGTGTGGATGAGAATGGGTTATACCTCCAGGCTCAGCACCAATTGATCCATTCACCTCCCCTCACACCTCTGGCATCGCTCCTACACTGCCTCTGCGAAACACCTGGCCCCCTCATCTACATCTGTTTGACTGACCCGTGTCACTCCCACCGTTGGGGGGGATTATCCGAAGGGTTGCGGGGGTCACCGAGTTGTATAGGTTCCCTTCCTTTACGTTACGCTGCCCCCTTAAACACTTCTCCCTTCCCCGTCGAGCCTCCGCTTCACTTCACTTCACTCCGCCTGCCATTGTGATGGCGGCGTAGAAGCGTGTTAGCCTTATCGGGGAAGCAGATAACTCACGAAAAAAAACGCGCTCGCATTTAGCTCAGCGGGCGAGAGCGCCTGTGGCAGTGTCAGGCGGAATTAGAAAGAATTAAGACATCCATCCCAGAGACATCCGGGGGAAAGACAGAAACAGGGACAGGCACCCGCAGATTGACATATTTGCCACATATTCATTTAAGCGTGTTCGCGGGAGCACGAGCGGTGTCAGTGACAGCACTTTCTCACCTCGCTGACAGCGAAGAAGCCGCTGTGATCAGTGCAGTGGAAGGCACAGCATGGCGGAGTTGGATTAGCTATGATAATATGATGACAGTAATTGAGCTTGTCATAATTGCTCAATCACTGAGCCTTTCCCCGGGGTCTGAGAGGCCACTGTTAGTGCTGTACAAGCCGTCATTATAGGGGTGTAATAACAGAATAATTCACTTACTGTAGGACGACTGTCACTGTGATCATTCTGTGTGCGTTACTGGATTAACTCAGTAAGGAATTAGGATGGAATAATCTTAACTGTACCATGTGATTTATTGAATTAACTTTATTATACATTTGTGAACAATGGACTCGGATGCATCTTTTTTTTCTAATTTGTTTAATATTGTTCCCACTTTATACCCATGTTGCAGCTTTATTCATCTAAATATTCGCTGTCCAATACCAAGTTGATAAACTAATGTGCCGTGATGACCAGTTAAATCTACTTAGAAGCGGGAAGATTTTCGGCGCTGATTGACTCGATAACAACCAGAGGGCCGTAAACGAGCACATCACGCCGCCTCCAGCTCTCACCGTCCCTCATAGATGAAGATAGAAGAAGAGGCTGTGAGGGAGGGCAGGAGGGATGAAAGGAGGGAGGGAGGGGGGGGAGAAATATTAGAACAGAGAGGTGGCGGCGACAGGACCACCTCACGGCGGAATTTACTGTCAGATTTTCTCCACGAGAATCCGGACCAAAAAAAAAACCCTCGCCGCGAACAAGAGGACGGAGAGGAAAAGAAAGCGAGGGAAATTGGAAAAAACAGCTGAGGGTGTAAATAATTCATGCAGACAATATGACTTTTTTATGTAAATTCAGTGCATTAACCCTCTATTATAATGATGGACGACAGATACGGGTGATGTTTCCTTGGTAAGAGCTAATGGATGACCATCATAAATTCACTGCACATTTTATTGTGTTGCCGGGAAAATTGTGCCTGCAGGCAACGTTGTTTACTTTCAGGGAGGAGGAGAAAAAACCCCGCCGTCTTCAAAAGGAGCGAAAGGAAAAAAGAGAATGGGGAGTTAAAATAATGGGGCCCACACAGAGCGCCTTGTTCCGTACCTTCTGCCATGTTCGGAGCAAGCGATCCCCCAACGGCCTCGGTGTGTGTTCTTCCTCCTGCTCTTCCCTCCGCCGCTCCTTCTCCTCATCTTCTTCCTCCCCTCCAGCGCTGTCTTCCTCGGAAGAACAGCGGGGTCTGGGCGCATTAGCGGCGCCGCACTCCTCCACATCGCTCCGATTACAGATTACTCACTTTCGCCCGCCGCTGTTCGACTTGAAATTTGGGGAGGGTGGAAGGACATCATTTTTCATTACTGTCTTCTGTGAGCAACGTGATACTTTCCGGGCGCCGGTACCGCGTGTGGCATCCGTTTTTCCTGAAAAGAAAACACTTTTGACTGCTCCGTAAAAATACATTTCCGGCCGTCAGCGGATCAAAAGGCATAATCGATTGACTCAAAATCCAGTGACACTTGATCGGACTTTGAAGCAAATAAGTGTTCAGCGAACCGACTTTCTCCGCCACTTTGGTTGTTCGCTGTTGATGAGAAGAAGAGCGCTGCACAGGCCGGATCAACGCCTGGTTAGCAAGTCTATCATTCCCCTGTCTGCCTCGTAGGCTGCCCCGAGGCCCTCCTCAAATCAACACCGTGTCCTCCCTCTCTCGCCGTTTCTCACTCTCTCTTTTCCCTATCCTCCATCCCTCCTCCCTCTCGTCCAAACCTTCCCTCCATCTCTGATTTATCTTGTAATATTGGCTCCCTAATTAACACTAGAACTGTATGTCTCATGTGTCTTGTTTTGGTTGGATTTTAGCATACTAACCCCCCACACACACACACACACACACACACACACACACAACCTCCCATTCCTTCTCTCTCTCTTCTCCCCGAGTCTCTTCGATAGATTAGGCTCGCTCCGAGCAAATGATTAACAACCAAAGGGAGACGCAAGCATACACTTGATAGTCTCGGCGTAGCATTCAAAGAAATGTACATCCACAGTTTTTTTTTATTCCAAAAATAAATGACATGAAAAAAGGATGGGAACCGTAGCACAGTAAAACGGCACATTTTAGTGAACATTATATTATATAATATTCATCTTGAATGAGTTGATATTATGCTTATAATCGCATATCTAATTGTGGCTGAGAAACAGACAACATATACACATTCAGGGGCTGCTGATGTAGAGGAGGAGCAGATGGCGTGCCAGCTGTTTCCTACCAAGAAGCTGGCAGTGGGCACGCATGGAAACACTAAAAGACTCACACACACACACACACACATCTGGGCGCCCTGCTCACCAGGCTCCCAGCTGGATCTTCATGGGGTCACTTGCTCACCTTCCCCCAAGGACATGGAGATACACTCGTTCACAACAAGGCCACCTCGGGCGACCTGGCACAGCGGCGCGGGTCACACACCTGCATCACAGTCCAAGGTGCCAACTATAAGGCTGACTTGCCAGCACCTGCAGTGGGGATACGCTACCTACTATTAAAGCAGTGTGTCAGTGAAAGTGTGCACTCATCCCCCCCCACACACACACACACACACTGCGGCACAGAGCTAAATGGGCCAACTAAGTGGTTAAAGCACAAGTCATATATGTTGCCCTGGCTAAGGGCGCCTTGCTAAACACATGATGATAATTACCCACCCAGCTGCCTGGTGCCATGTGCCGTAATAGGTCTCGCCTCAGCGCCGGGTCCTCCGAGACTTTCCCCACCCGCACGTTGCTAATTTCTCAATTTGTCCACCACGTTTCCCCTCTCGTTTTACCCTAACCTTTTTTTCGTCGGCTAATGCACACCTTCTTTGTCAAATCTGGGCCAAAGTGATGCTTCCTAATGATTCACTTACTGTACCAGCAGAGTCATTCCAGAGATTCAAACGAACAAACGGCTCAGATCTCACAGGGGAATTTGACTAATATTACCATGTACATAAGGCATTGACGAAGTGAATGAATAATATGCTTTGTTCAAATGGCAAAGCGAGCCCTGCTAGGTATTTAGCAGATTGTGTTTGTGCTTAGAAGTTCCATCCGGAGCCTTTGGCAACGCAGACACGTCGTACAGTGTAGGACCACTTTGCAGAGCCCAGCAAGTGTCTGGGGAGCCCATCTCCATCGCAATTGCTGCAGGAAAACCAAAGCTTGGCGTCGTTCCCCCTCTTGTTTGCGGGCACTTGGAGGGTGTTTATCTAGAAAAGAATAACAACTTGTTTTATTCATGTTGGGGATGGAAGACACCATGCCCTCCTGAGAGCGCGGGTGGATGGGTTTTAGTGGGAAAGGAGTTGTCGCTTTTTATTGTGGCATAAGTTGTGTGTGTGTGTGTGTGTGTGTGTGTGTGTGTGTGAAGGTGCCGCATAGCGTTGATGGTACACATGAACCCAAGGGTGTTGTGTTTGCCAGGGGCAGTTTGTTCTTGAAGTCCTTTCTTTGCAGAGGGCAACATTAAAGGGTGAAAACTACAATCTCAATCTCAAATTGTTAAAGTATATTTGGAACCGTTTGCCATAGAAATGAAAACAAGACCACGTTTTAAGAGGAATGACATCCAAGAATAAAATCTTTTAAAGGATCCGTCAGGTAATGTACATAGTGACACTGATTATCTTGTTAAATTGATGAAATTATCTTTTTAATTGCGGAGGTTGAATTAAAACTAGTCTAATCTACAGGATTACTAAGTATAATGAACATGATACACTACCAATGGAGGTAATCTTGCTTTATTACATAGTTATGTGACTCTTTGTGCATTCAGCACTTGCAAAATCTCACTTCACTGATTTGGTAACTTATTTTTTTTGAGATTCTGATCACTCATCTTGTAATTGCAAAAGCAGTCCAGTGTGTCTTCTGTTCTCCAAATCAAATCTGAAATGGCGTAATCTCTATAAGCGTCTGGTCCGTGTGGCTGCTTGACCTCAGAGTCCCCGTGTAGAGAGCTGGCAGTGAGACATGACGTGTCCATCGTCCCAACGCAAAGAGCACAGGACGTCGGTCTCCGTTTTTTTGGTAAAGCGGCCCTCTCAGCGCGAGTGGTATTTAATCTGCTGCAATTAAAATATTAATCATCTCACTATTAATTAAGCTGGTTGGGTGCAAGTTGCAGTTTTATTAGTGCCGCTATTTAGTGGTCTAAGTGACAAACCTAATGGGGCCACTCTGAGAAAAAGACAGTAATTGGGTTTGGCAATTCCATTTCCACCACCGACCATCCTCTCACCCACCCGCGCAAGCTCATCAATAATTTATCTAATTACTGATATTGTGGCATGAGTCACTCTCAATTTAGGAGACAAACATGATTATTTAATAATAATAATGCTTCCAAACATATGCAATGTCTCCTGGTCGGCCTCACTTCCCTCAATTTTTAATGACTTGTTAACACAATGGGCAAAAGAGACCTCAAACAGCACAACAAAAGAAGTCCATCAGTGACCTTTACCGTCTAAATATTAAGGGAAGAATTACAATAATACAAGCTGCACAAGTACAAAACTGCCTCTGTGAGTGTTCGTGTTTGACTATATGCTTTATTGATGAACAGAAGCCGAAATAGGAAAGCTTTGGTAACCTTTCATGAGAGGTCTCCGAGATTCAAAACGGCAAACGGAGGAGAAAAAAAAAAGGGGTGGGATTGGAGGGGGGAGGGGGGTATCTGAATACTACCCACATCCCATAATGATCTCAATAATAACCCTGACAACACTCATGGACATAAAAATAGTGTGTGATGTGGTGATATGAGTGCGAGTGTGTGTGTGTGTGGTTGGCTTGGATTATGAGGAGCAGTAAAACACAGAGAAACTCAGTGAATATGCTGGAGGTAAATGAAGTCCCAGGGGGGTCATATTCACCTCGCGGTAATAATTCTGCCACTGTCAAAAGCCAGCTCGCCGCGCCGTGTGTGCGTGCGTCCGTGCATGTGTGTGTGTGTGTGTGTGTGTGTGTGTGTGTGTGTATGGCGAGTCTGCTGAAACTAGCACACATCTTTCCCTCTCCCTCCCTCCCTCCGTATCGCGGGCAGCATCCGACTCCCCTTGTTCTTTCTCTCTCTCGGTGGCAAGCTCGACAACTCGGAACTGCACCTCAGTAGCCGGCTGAGGCGGGCAGGAGGAAGTAGTCATTCATCCAGTGTGTGTCAACCACGAGTTGACTAGGAGAATGAGCAGGGAAGCAAAGCGATGTCTATTTCTGTCTCGGATGAGTGAGAACGGTCAGGGAGGAGAGCACAGACGACCCACTGAGGGAGACACTGGCTTTCATTGTGAGCTCCAGGCCTATAGGGAGCAGTGATCGGAAGGTTGGATCTGTTGAATACGTGTCTCTTTGTGTGTGTGTGTGTGTGTGTGTGTGTGTGTGTGTGTTTGCGCACACGCTTCCTTGTCTCTTCTGCACCCAAATGCAATGACTGGCACTCATTAGCCTCATGTTAGCCTTGCTAGCTGCGATGGCCTGCGGCAGCGAGGTCACGTCCAAGGTCATGACTTGATTACATGGTAACGCACTCGCTGACATCGGTGTGTAAGTAACACACACTGCCAACAAATATCTTCTCTACACTTTCAATACCGCTGAAGGACACATATCTTATGAAAAGAGTGGGATTACTCAATTATATAAATACTTAACAAATGTGCATTTCACTCATTAAAATGACACGTTATATATTTTTATAGTTTCATATTTTTATTTTTTAAAGTATTACGTTTTTTCTTTCTTAAAAAATTATGTAACATGACACATAGAATACTATAATAATACAATATACCCAAAGTCTTTTTGAATTTTATTTTCATGGCTTAGTGTTGCTCAGCCTTTTGTCTTTAATTTAATAACGTGGGTATGAAGGGGAAAAGACCCAGAGGGGATGCTACACGTCATATTTGGTCCTATTAAAAATGCAATTCTTTTTAATCGTCTTTTAATCTCATAGCACACGCAATCTGCATTCATGTTTTCAGATTATGGCAGGATCGGCCTGAGGTTGGTGATGCTGCTCAGGTGGTCACCCACCGGTATCTGCTTATTGATAGTCATGGTCCATTGAGGAGAAGATCTAATGTTTCCATCGACCACTGACTTTTATTTTTCCAGCTCAACCATCATTCCGAAAGTTTTACTCGAACATAACAAATATGAATGATATCCACAGAGCACATTGGCTTTCCTGAGAGGACGATCTCTTCCCTATTTATGGACAATTCCACAAGGTTTCCTCCAGCATTATCCTCGGGGCAAAAATGTACAAAGTTCTTTGTTTAATATTATGTCAGAGGGATGAACACTGCAGCCTCCAGGGAACGACCGGGGTGCTAGACTTAACGTTTGGTTGTCACTTCTCCTTTACACATATTGTATTTGTTGACTGCAAGACATTTTCTAAAAAAAAAACTTTTTTATTACAATATAAAGGTTCTTCTATCAATCCCTCAGAATTATTATATATTTTTTTATTCTAACCAGTTTCTAAATTAGATTAATAGTTTTAGTTAAATGTCTGGGTCACAATATACGTACATAGGCCGCAAAATATTTCAGTTGACTTTTTTCTCTTCTCTTCTTCAGAGCTTCAACCCTGTTCTGTTTTACAGAAAGCAGCAGTCCATTTTTTTCACTTCCTGTTACCTGTAGATTCTCTCATTGTCGAAGGATCTCAAACATACAGCATGACTCACATGTCATACGTGTAATTTTGCGGCATACGTGTCAGAATATGCTCATACAGGGTGTGTCATTTATGGCATACATATCCTTGCATGTGTGCAGTTATTCAAGTGTGTGTGTGTGTGTGTGTGTGTGTGTGTGTGTGTGTTTAGGCTTGAACCCAGAGCCCTCTAACTAGGACTGTCTGGCGCGGATCTCTATGCAAAATTAGTCTCTTTGGGAAGACAAGAGTCATCACTGAGGCCTCCTCTTTTCGCCAGTGTGCCCAGCCCTTAGCTGCCCAGTCACTGTCACACTGAGCAGCACTTGTCATTGAGACGAGACGTTAATTGCCTCGGTGCTACGGCAGGACGCTCGCTAGCCATGCTCAGGTGCACCTTTGCTGCTGCCTTGCAAATGAGATGCAGAGTGTTGGTTACTGTACCTCCTTCCCGGGGATGATTGACCCTGGGGATCCGCCTCGCGGTCCATCCACCTTCCTATACTCTCCTTGCTTCTCTCTTCCTCCTTTTCACCTCCTCCTCTCTCTCCCCCCTCCGTCGCCTCCGACGCAACGCAGGACACCACCTGATTGGTTGCTAGTCAGCAGGATGGGGTTGGCCCTTTGACCCCGCGACCTCCCCATCCCTTCTTCATCGCCTCTCCCTTTCTCTCCCCGTCTCCCGCTCCTTCACAAGGGCATTCACATGGTGATGTCTGGCCGGTGGAGACGGGAGGAGAGGGAAGCAGCCTGACATTACTACCATTACCACAAACCACTCCCCTCTCTTTTTGTTTTATTCGAGAAAAAAAGTGCCCCACCTCACACACCCGCTGCTTAGTCATGTTGTTTTCGTGGTCGCAGCGGCGAGTTTTAATGAGGTGAGACTCCTCGTACGCCACTGTGTTACTGGCTGGGCTTCAGCAGGCGGTGCTGTTTATTTACAGCGGAAGGTCCGCGCCGCTCCACCTTAATCGACCCCGAGCATCGCTCCATCGCAGGCGAGGAAAAACAAAAGGCCCACCTGTATACCTGTGCGGCGTGCTGTGGATTACCCCCCCCACACACACACACACACACACACACACACACACACCCACTACACACACAGACAATGTTGTTTGACTTTTATGTTGTTTGTTCTCCCCTCACACTGCTTTCCCTCTTCTTTACCAATTTATTTCTTCCGCCCTCTAACAGTCCCACTTGATTGTTAGCCCTGTCAACCTTTCATCTCTTTCTCTCCCTTTCTCTCTCTCTCTCTCTCTCTCTCTCTATCTCATGCGTTTTGCTTTTCAGAGTGCGGCAAGGAGCAGTTAGTACAAGCATACACCTGGTAAGCCATTTGCAAGAAGCCTGCGGCTGAGATCGCAGCCCCCTGAGCATAATGTGCAAGGTGTGGCAGAGAATGACACTGTTAATCTTGAAGGATTACTTTCTCATGGAGCAATTTGTCACGGCAAAAGTCTGTACTGTTTGCTTAGATACTGCGCGCGTATCCTCCTGTAGCCTGTCTCTTGGCCTCTGCTGATGTGCTCGTGTGCAATTGTGTGTGTGGGTGTGAACATGTTGAATTACTGATCTAGTGTAATTGAATAGTGGGCCATCTGCTTGGAAGTTTATCTTCATTTTCATATATATATATATATATATATATATTATTTTTTTCAGATGCATTCATGCTTGTATTGTTTGTACGTGTCTGATTTCATCCTCACACGTGTGTGTGTTTTTTGTGTGCACGTGTGTGTTTCATCTGTAGCCTTTAACTGGCTGGAAGCCCCCACTTTGGTAGAGAGGCCATCCATGGCAGAAGAGGGGTGCGCTTAGTGCGTTTCATGCTTAATTCTGTGTCAATTAGTTGACTGCTACCTTCCCTCCAGCGAAAGAGAGCGCAGAGAGAAACACAAGCCCACAGAAATCCTCTGGCTTTGACAGGCGCAGTGTTCAATCATTTATCCCAAGGCCCCGGGCCACGGAGCACTGTCAACAAACATTCCATTGAAATCAAATCAAGCCTCTTCTGTTCCCTCGCTTTTTTTTTCCTCTTTTTTTTATTTTCTACCCTCTGCTCTGCCTCTCACTCTTTCCATCTCCCTCTGCCTCTTTATCTCACGTGTTCTTTACCCTCTGCCTCCTCTCTCCGTATGCGTTTACCCACCTTCGCGCTTGTTTCCCCTCTTCCTCCTCACCCCTCACCCTCATGGGGTTTCTCCGTATCTGCAGCAGGGGCTTTAGTTCTTTCTTCAGGGCCCGCTGTGGCTCTTCCTCCCTCACAGGACTTGGCAAGCCGAGTGGCAATTTGTTAAGCTGTTCCCTGTTTGCGCTGGTTTCACCCCCAACTTGGCATATGGTCAAGTCGTGGTCGTCTCTGGAGGCGAGCACAAGGCATACCAAGATCACAGGAAAAAATGAATGTATTTCAGCTTGAATTTGGTTCAGAAGATTTATAACACGGCGTGGCTGGACGTATCATAAAACACATACATCAATGGCCACATTTCAAATGGTACCGTCTATGCGTTTGTATATACAACACCTTTTGAACCAGATCTCCTACACCACGAGTGCATGTACTTTAAAACATATGCAGATGTCTTTTCAATATAGGTTGAAGTTGAAAGGAGTCTTTGATCACAGCATGTGACGGGATTGAAGATCTATGATCTAACAAATATTGAAACTTAGCAGAGGTATCGTGCACGGGGCCACACTTGAGCTTATATCTACCTAACTTGACTCGTACATGAAGAAATTAATCATTTGAGACAACAATTAAAATGTACTTTAGGGAGATTTCATATACACGTGCCATTTAAAGGATAATAGAGATTATGCTATTTGAAATGCATCAGCCAATTTAGCTTCGCAGCTTCACCGTCTCACCCGCTTCCTCTGTTCTTCACTTCTGGTCCATCGGTACACCGGGAAATATGCTGAAGCAGGATATTTTGCAGGTAAGGTGGACAGAGGCCAGATCTGACTTTCCTCTTGCCTTCGTCTGCTCTGGGCTACAAACATTGAGTCAAAGCACGAGATAGGAAGAAGATGAGAAAAAGGAGAGGAATCTTTCCATCCTTCCTCTCCCCTGAGCGCTCATCCCGAGAGAAAATCAACTCACCTGGGTATCTCAGTGGTGGAGAGTAATAAATAAGTGAATATGATTAATTATTAAAGACAGCCTAAACGAAGATAGATGCTATCCTCTGAAGGTTTGGAGGTTCATCAAGCCTGATCCTAACTCAGATGTTGTTGCAAGTGATTCCTGTTTGTTTGCCGGTGTTCAGAAGGTAATGCTTCATATCTTTAGTCTGTCACTTAAGACAATTCCCCTATTTTATTTTAACAATCTGTTCTTCATTTTCCAACAAATGGAAAAATACTCACAGTGGAGTAAACATAACCAAAAGATGGTTAGTGCGTAAAGGAAGAAGAAGAAAAAAAAAAACGCCCTCCCACCTGCAACGATGCCTCAAACATGTATTCAGAATTAAGGGTGAACTCATGACAACACTCATAAAGTGGATCAAAGGGGGTAATTTAAGTGGGTCTTTCTTCGTTCAGACTTCAGGCCTTTGAACAACATTTGGTGGGTGCACTCGCTCAGTCAGCACAACAAGAGCCACCCACCACAGCAACAACAACAACAACAACAACAACAACAACAAAAGCACAAAACCTTTCCTCAAAAATCGCCCAAAAAATCTAAACTTTTGTCCATTTATTTATGAAAGATTCAAGTGTTGCCACTAATATTCCTCTTTGTGATCATCAAACAGTGTCTCTTTGCACACGCTAGCCAAACAGCCTCAACCCTCCTCTGGCTATGCAGGTTTACTTCCCAGTGCGGCACGCCTCTGACTTGACAACTAGAAATCCTGGAGACAACAACAGGGCCCTTGTATGAGTCCCTGGACAAAGCCAAATTAATATTTAAAGATCATTACTAATGCCCTGAAGTAAAACACAGCAACTAGGTAATTAATTGATTGAGCTGGCTGGTCCGCAGAGAGATTAGACCGGATGAGTGTTGTTTATCTCTGTTGTTATTGAAGCATATTTGATTGCTCTGAGCGAATGATTTCCTATTGAATGTAAAGAAGGGGGACACGCTCCTGTATGTTTGACCTGTAAGGCATGTGCAGTGAGTTCATATTCTTGTGGTGGTATAATCAGCTGGGGATTAACTGTCCCTTGTGCTTTTCCACAGCATGTATGTAGTGTAAATTTGCAATGCCAGTAAATTATAGCACAACACAGTTCACGCTGGCGCTAAGTGGAATCCGTGGAGCTGTTTTCACAAGCTCACATCACCAGTGGATGGATTTCTGGATCGCTGATAATAGTAGATGCACTTGGCAAGACAATAAGTTGTGTTCTGAATCATTTGGCCCACTTCCTGTATCAACTGTTGGGTATGAGTAGGATGTCAACAGAGTGATAATTGTTGTTTGGCACTTACCACACGCACAAGCCAAGGACTAACAGAGGAGGATTCTGCATCTGGTAGTGGTTCTGTTTCCTGGTCCAACGCTTACATGACTGCAACTCTGCATGCTGCGTCACCCCCACACTGTTATTACCACACTATACAGAAGTATTCTAAAGTGTACATTGTGTAATAATTTTGACTGTGCATGATTTTTTGTTTTCATAAATGTTGTCGTTTTGCATCTGCTTTACATTGTGGAGAGAGACATCAAAGAGCTTCACAATCTGAAGATCCTTCAAGGGGATGTTTCATTGTAATGACAACTTACACATTTAATATGTATATATATATATATACATATATATATATATATACATATATATATATATATATATATATATATATATATATATATAGTTTGAAGCACATATTGCTGCTAAAACTTTGGTGGAAAAGTTAATAATGCTGTGTCATCATTTACTTATAGGAAAGATACCCAGTATGTATTGACAGGTGAGAATGTAAATCCAGCTCTGCTTATTCCAGACTGGATTATATCACAAAAACTTTTTTTCAGGGTGTTCCTATCCGGCTCTTCCACTTCCATTGTGTGTTGTGCATATCCATATCATTTGAAAATATGCTTAATTTGGGCATTTTCTATGGATATAATTAGCATACACATTAGCACATGATTTTGACTACCTGTACGTGGCAATGTAAATGTGAGAGACATCATACACTAAACACCTCCAAAAAATGAAATATAGTTTTCGGAGTTGCCCCAAATGTCCTTGGCTTAGAACGCATGAAAAAGTCTTCTTTCTCTCTTTCTCTTCTTTCCCTCCTCTCTTCTCTTACGTCTTGCGAAAGGAGCGTTCAAGAATCACCAGGTGTTTCACAAGTTTCTGGAGTTGCCTGTCATGAATGAACATGGCGGTGTGTTCCAGTGCCAGCTGGCACAGGAAGCCTAGCACGTCCCAGAGATGAGCGAGGGGCCAGCTGGATGCCCGCCGAGAGCTTTAACACACTCCTCACCATTGCTGCAAACTCCATCAGCACATCCTGTTAACTGACACAACACAACACTAATTGTGCATTAATCAGTGGGTTTAGTTACCCGATCCCATGAGCCTGTGGTTCGTGTCACCATTTGGGAAGCAGAAGTCAGATATTTCACATTTCCTCGGCTCCCCGGGGTCCTTACTGTGGCTTTTCCGGCTGGCATGCGGTTAGTCAATTGGCTAATCTTGCAGTTGAGGTTTTCAGATTAGATTTGAAGAAGATTAGCAGTGAGGTGAATGCTGCCTGGATTCAAAACCAGTGATTTTATTTGTGATCATCAGACAGATTAATGACGCATTCACGGTGATATTATCAAGTATACTTTCGTGATTTGTTTTTGGCTTTGGGTCTCGACCACACAGTGCCGATCAACTCTGTTACTTTGCGTGTCTTACATGTAGTTACTTGAAACATTTTACTGTACATGTTCAGGAGTGAATACAGGTATGCATGATGAGAAATTCCTTCGCTATAATCACAACAAAAACAGGTTTTTCCTTATCCGATGTGAGATCGTATTGGCTAAAATTAGCAATTTGTGATTTTGGACTATACAAAATAAACTGAATTTAATTTAACCAAACATCTCAACCCAATAAAATGTGCAAGTTCAAATATTAAAGGGCGACAGCATTTTTTTTTACTTTAGGGGGAAAATGTATCAATAAGATAAGACAAGATAAGATATTCATTTATTAGTCCCACAGTGGAGAAACTTCAAGATCACAGCAGCGGGTGTACATTAGAGCATTAATACAAATAAAAGATACAAATGAAAACACAAAACACAATACTAAATACTAAAATACTAAATACTAATACTAAATTACTAATACTAAAATACTAAAAGTGTGAAGGCGTTGAGCTTTTTTCTTAAAAATAATTGCTGATTCCATTCACCTGAAATACAGTAGTAATACAGTAGTAACCCTCAACACCCAGTTATCGCTGTGTGAATTGGTGTAAGTACTGTGAGAAAATGTTCCTTTCACAAACGTCACCGACTGGTTTTGTGCTTTGCTTCTTTTTTCTGCTCGAGGCGGTTATCAATCATCGAGTCATTTATCTCACAACATTGCTGAGTTTCTTTTATCAACTGCCAGACTCCCTCAGCTGCACAGTATTACTGACTGCAGGTTTGTTGGCCCACGAGATAAAAAGTCAAGTTCCCATGCTTATCAGCTGTACGCTGTCCCTACCTCCGCAAAGGAGGTTATGTTTTTCGGTTGCTTTTTGTTGTTTTGTCTGTTCGACAGCAGGATTATGGAAAAAGTACTCGCCCATTTTTATGAAATTTCTTGAAAGGGTCTAGCGTGGTTCAAGGAAGTACCTGTTAAATTTTGGAGCGGATCAAAACCACAGGGCAGATACAAGCAGTGTGCTTTACTTGTGGAAATGGCTTTGGCTCCGGTCTGAGCTCTCTGAGTGCCCTTCCAGTTATTAACAATGCAATCCTGCTGAAAGGGACATCGGATCCTTGAAATGTAAAGTTGTGGTTATTATTTAAATGTTATTACAACCCCCTGACATATTTCTTCTAGAATTAACTCACTTTTAAGATATTGGTTTGTCGCAGCCGCGTTTTATAACCAGTACATGTCCTATGTGGCCCAGTGACTCAGGGCAATGACAACTTCTCCTGTTAGCATCTTTTCACATCATTCTGGTTTAGAGAAGTGAATATATAGAACCGGAAACACATTTTTAATTTAACCTTTAGCAGAAACGCTTTTGCCATAAGTCACCCTTTGCATTTCTGGCCTCTTGGGATGTTAGCTGTCACAGATGCAGCAAGTCTGGCCTCCGTCTTGTGTGGGTCAAAGCTGGCTGTGTCTGTGGTAGTAAAGCACTAAGTGTGTGTGTGTGTGTGTGTGTGTGTGTGTGTTGAAGGGGGAGTTGGAGTGTGGGTGCATGCAGATGGTTCACAAGCCAACCTTTCAATTAGGCCCGGAGTATAAATATCCGTGGCTGATTGGAATGTGGACGGCTGCTGGCACAAAAGGCTGCGCTTGGCCCGGCTCCAAGACCCCGTCGCTCACTCACTCCCGGTCCTGCTGGAAGCCGCCCAAGGTTACTTCGTCAATGGACGCAATGATTTCTAGCTCCCTGTGTCCAACGCGACCACCCTCCCTTCTCCATCCCCACGTTTCCATCCGTCGTGCTCTCCGTTTCCCGCCAGCTCCGGACTTTACATTTGAAAGAGGCCTTCAGATGAACCCGGTTGGCGGTTTGACGTTGCTCGTTTCCCCTCATACATGTTTGTGCAATAACTGGATTTTGAAATTCCCAAAAGGGGTTAACTGTGTTTTCACCTGAGAAAATATCAGGGATTTTGGTTACAGTCATATATATATATATATATATATATATATATATATATATATATATATATATATATATATATACATATATACATTTTATATACTATATATATATATATATATATGTATATATATTGTTATTATTTATTTTTTCACCCACAGCGAGTGTTTGGGTTCCAGTCCAGCTCCTAATCTTATTTAGCTAATGCTGCAGGTGAACAGTCCCTGTATTCTGCCTGGGGAGACCCTGTATATCCTCAGCAGATTATGGGGATGAACTCCCAGACAATTTATCCCTCCGTCCCAAAAGCCTGTCACTGTAAGCTGTCTGAGAAATTATCCACACACCCAGACACATGGTGCTGAGGGTATGAAATGACAAAGCAGAAATGTTTTGGTGTGAGGATACGTTATCACTGTCACAGAGACATTTTTAATGGTGTGTAGTGCACAGCCTGCAAATAGGATTGGAATTATATCTGTTAGAAGGGATTTATGTGCTGCTATGCTTTTTGGCCTTGATTACACTTCAGATATTTTGAGTTTTTTTCCACTTTTTAACATCCTATGTTTTCTGAGGTTTTGGTAGTTTAAGGGAACAAAACATTTGCAGATTCCTCATGTTGTCCTCACAGTCTCAACAAAATAGAGTCATGCCCCGCCAATAATATCATATGCCCTTTGTTACGAAACCTCCCCTCTTCTTTTATCCCCTCACCCCTCCCCCGGCCCCCCCTCCTCTGTAACCCACCTACCCAAGCTGTGTCAGGCAAGCCCCCCAGTCTCTTATGCATCCCTCTGGAATCAAGAGAGATTAAAAATTAGGGGATTAGGTTTCCCTCCTAACCCAGTAATCCAACAAAACAAAGCTTTCTAACGTCGAGCGAGAGCTCTCGAGGCGTGGGTAAGTCCTCCGTGTCAGTTATTCCTTATGGAAGGGTTCCCTCGGAAAAGACGCACCCTCGCTTTCGGTCTCCGACCACCTCCTCCATCCCAACCCCCTTTTTTTATGATCCAGGGCTGTAATGAGGCAACATGGGAGACAGGGCCTAATATCTGCTAATAGGGTCAGTGGAATAAACTGTTTTATAGGGGTCACTGTTGGCACAAGGACGAAGGAGCCGCTCAATGCTCGTCTCGCCTGGTGCCAGTTGCGGCTATGATATTTATTTTTTACAACAACAATACAGTGTCAGTCGGCAATAACGCTTCCGATAACACCGAGCGGTGATGTAAGACACGGGCAGGCCACTGAATTAAGGCGCTATTTTAAATATGTCAGTGCCACGCTCAGGCGGGAGCTATAGCCGGCCATGGGATGCACTCTTTTAATTTCATCGCTCTGTCTGCTTTTATTAAAACCCATTTGTCACAAAGAGAGAGGGAGAAAAACGAAAAAGGAGAGGGAAAAAAAAAAGTAGTAAGGGGGGGTTGTGTGGGGGGGCACACAGATGGAGGCTGAGAGAGGGAAAAGAGAACATGGAGGGGGGGGTGGATATAAACAGAGAGAAAAGAGACGTGAAAACAAAGAAGGGTGACTTTCCCCGAGATACGAGGTAACAGAAAGTGTTGTTTTGAGGAGGGGGCCGGGGTTGGGGTGGGGGGGGGGTGTTGACGCTAAGGGAAGGGGGGATAGGAGGGATGGGTTACCACCACCTTGGGGAGTGGGTCTTATAGGTAGAAGACAGGGGTGGTAAGGAGGAGTGGGAGGGTCTGAGGGGCTCAGCGGGAGTGATTAATGATGAATCTGGGGTATAGTGGACCAGTGGGACTCCCCCAGCCCCGTCTCCATCCCCATCTCGCTCACGCCCCTCCCCCCACACACCCCTTACCCCATCCCCAGCCCTCGCCACCCCACCTCCGTGCCCATTTGTAACTGTCTTGGGAGGGGCCGGCGAGGACCCCGGTGATGTGCCCCCCCCCCCCCTCATATTCCCGAAGACAAGAATGAGAAATGTGTCCAGAGACGTGTCATTTCCAAACCCCGATCTCTGGAGGATGCTTTTATTATGGCTACTGTTTATTAATGTCATTGACTCAAGAGTAATTATTCTTCCACAGTGAGGAATTCCTTCAGAGTCACACGGCGAGTCAGACTCCGGTTTCATCCGGAGACTTTACGTGGCTGTCTGGATGTGTGTGTGTGTGTGTGTGTGTGTGTGTGTGTGTGTGTGTGCGCCCTACAGATCGTGTGGCAGTCACACTTTCCTCTCTCTGTCAAATAGCTTTGGCTTGGCAGCGTTTTCTGAACAGGCATCAAAGCGGCCCGCCGACACACATGCACTCGGCCCCGTGGTCCCTTGCTCCCCGTCATCTACCTCCTAAGCCCACGCACCCCAGGACCTATAATCAGAAGAACGTTAAATGATTCATTATATCTTCCCGCCTTCTTCAAAAAAAAGTGGAAAATAAAAGACAAGAAAGGAGCTTTTCAGAAACACTTGCTTTTTACGTTCTCCTGCGTTTTCTGTCTTTCTAACTGAATAGTACATGACGGCACTTGACGGAGGAGAGGAGGAGCAGGAGGACGACGAAGAAAAGGAGAAAGCAGAAGGAGAGAGTGTGTGTGTGTGCGTGAGAGAGAGAGAGAGAGAGAGAGAGAGAGAGGGGTGGGTGGTAAAATGAAGTGTGACAACATATGAATTTCAAATTTCCGAGGAGACATCAAAGTGCGCCATCCGGGGTGCCTCCTCGACAAGGACACTTTCTGATTTTTAATTCCGTCCCCTGATTGTATCGCCGAGGCCCTAACGAAGGAACGGAGGGGCGACGCCAGCGAGTGCACGTCGGGCTGCGAGAGAGAGAGCAGGAGGGGGGGGGGGGGGGGAGGGGAAAGTGAGAGTAACTGAGATCAGAGGGGGTTAGAAGAGATAGATAGGGGAGGAGGAGGAAGGAGAGAAGAAAGGAGAGCCTCATCCAAACACAGGCGGCCGGGCCCTTTGTTGTCGAAGCGATCATAGCTCCTCTTTCATCAGACGGAGAAATGGAGAGGAGAGAAAGGAAGAGAGGCAGTGAGAGTGAGAGCAATCCGCTCCTTTTTTTCCCGCCGGGGTGACAGGGACACGGATAGAAGGAGGGCAACTTTTTTCACCCCTTGCACATATCAAATCAAGGCTCCTCTTCCGAGGACTTATCTTGTTGCGCACGCTTTGAGAGCAAAATGCTCCCAACTTACAGCTCGGGGTGCATGTCTGACACTGCGCTCGCTTTCAACCCGAAACAATACGTCTGTTTACACTCCGCCGATGACTTCATGTCAACACGGTTTCACAGGTTGCTAATCGCCGGTCCTGTTCCTCGGCTTTACGCTTCCCTCCGCCGCTCCCTGCCGCGGTGGAACGGCCTGCAGGTTCCCAGCAGGAGTGTGGCAGACCTCTGGCATTCCCGTTCCTGGCAACGCTCTGCGCCAGTGCTGCTGCAGTGCCAGCCCGCCCTGCCCTGCACCCACGCCAGGGGCTCATAACCCCAGAAGGATCCCCCATGATGGGCACTCCCCACAAGGCCCTTTTGGAAACGGATGGGAAACCCCAGGGAAGCCACCGAAAGGCTGGAAAGGTTATATTACTGGCATCTATTTGTATGTAGTACACAAACACACACATATATATATATATATATATATATATATATATATATATATATATATATATATATATATATATATATATATATATGATTGCTATCTATATACAGCAATCATGTATTTTTCAGCAATTTATTATATTATCTATATAAAATAAACTATGTAACAATACTTAAAAATATGATGCCAATATGTAAATTAGGTCATGTACTTTGAGTTGAAAACAAGAACACAGATTAATCAGCGGGATCAATACAGGATCTATACATCATTGTAGAGATTTCTTTTTCTATTTTCTTTTACAGAGGCAACAAACCCCATTTGACTGGTGCCATCAATCAGGGCGAGGTCAGAGGCTTCAGGCTGGAGGCGGTTGTACTTTACATCCGAGGGCCCTCTGACCCGCACCACAGTGGAGTCAGAGCTGCGGGCAGCTGAAGCAACACACCTGGGTTTTAGTGTCCGCGTGAGCGCCACCTGTCCCTACATTACCTCAGTGGCGCCCGTCGCAGCGCGGTGACCCGTTCTTTAGAATATGTTATTCGTCAGAGGGATGGAAAGCGGATGAGTCACAAACTTTTTCAACCCGAGCGTGAACACCGAGAGATGTCTCTTTGACCCCGTTTACACGATGGGAAAACGCATATATTTTCATGCGTTTTGGCCTTTCATTTACACAAAAACAGAGGTTTTATCACGAAAACGATAATTTCTAAAAACTCCGGCCAAAGTGGAGATTTCTGAAAACTCTGTTTTTGTGTTTGCGTGTGAACGAGGTCAAACAGAGTTTTAGGTGGTCAAACGTCACAGTATGCGACTAAAGATGCTTCACGTCACGTGAGCGTCCTATGGGACGTATGCGGACGGCGTATTTATGCGGGTTCATAGAAACAAAAACTTTTTGGAAAACAACCTTGTGTGTACAACGTTATTTTTGAAAAAGGAGGGGTAGAAATATTTGTTTCGGTAAATACCGGCTATGTGTGAATGTGGCCTTAAATCTGTGCTAGTTGTTGTGCGAAATGTAACCATCCACTCATTTCATTAGAGGGTGACAGCATGTTTTAAGAACTATTTCTTCCCCAGCTCAGAAAGAGGATTGACCTCAAAGGTCAACCCTTCGAACATGAGTGTTCAATATTTAACTTACGGGTGAAAAGGATTTAATACAATAAGATTTCCCCCGGTGAAGTTGGACTGAAAAGTTATTTTGTCTGTCGTGACTTAAAAGTAACCAATAAAACACAACAAACTCGACGTCTGACTGAACGGCAACATCCTGCCATTTGAACAGATCGGAGAATTAAGACAGAAGGTCAAGCGCACCCACGCCACGCAACACACACGCTCACGAGGGCCCCTCCTCGGCGTGGAGAGGGGTGCACGGTGAGGCAGCTGGGAGACGTGGAGCCACAATGGCCCTTTAGGGCGAGACAGACATAATCCGTCCGCCGTCCGACAGCGCCGGTGAAAGGAGGCATGTCAATCATCGCGTGGTGGCACCCTCGGGTCTCTTAGATGGGCGGGCTTGGATTTAGGATTTACTGTACCCCCTCTTTGCAGACAGACAGAGATATGTTGTATGCACGTAGCACACACACACAAACACACACTTACATGCATGCGTACACAGTTTTGCTAGCTTCATAACACCCTTCATAAAAGAGCTTTTACATGTGGGTCTTTAACATAAATGGATCTGTTACATGTACATCAAGGCATCGTGTTTAAAGAGACGCAAAGGGAGACTTCTTCAAAGAAAAACGACAGATAGGATTTCATTCACATCTTTTATTGAGACTCTTTGCTTAATCATTACACATTCAAAATGTACTTCACTTGCTGATACATACGATGAGCACATTGTCGATTCAAATGAGCAGTTGTGCTTCGTACACTGCCGGAGTTAATGAAGGAGACAGCCGTGTAGGAACAGGGAATTGGATACATCTCATAGCCATGTTGTTGCGACACACACACACACACACACACGCACACACACACACACACACACACACACACACACACACACATGTACACAGAGTTATGGCTGGAGAGGCCTTCATCTTCACACAGACGAATCCGATGCATAGGCAAATATCCATGCATGTATATTTTTATTTATATATATATATATATATATATATATATATATATATATATACAGTATATAGACACACACAGAGTAAACTGTTATTTAGAGGTGTCTGACACTGCATGTAATATCCTCTGGCACAGTGTGTGTGCGCGTGTGTGTGTGTGTGTGTGTGTGTGTGTGTGTGTGTGTGCGTGTGCCAATGAGCCGTCAGCCGATCTGTGCACTGTCCGTTGCAGCTGGCTGATGGTGATCAAATCTAACAGACAGTGAGAACCGGAGCACGCTTTCTGCCTCAGAGACAGGAGGGAGGGTGTGTGTGTGTGTGTGTGTGTGTGTGTGTGTGTTGGGGGGTGTGGGGGGGGGGGGGGGGCACTAAGAGAGCACTAAGACCGCCTCTGGCCACCATTATCTCTTCAGCGCGTGACTGTGTCCAGGCGACTGTGACAGTGTGAGAAATAGAGTGTTTGTTTGTTTACTTACTGTGTGTACATTTGTGCATGTTTGCATGTGTGTGTGTGTGTGACTTGTGAGTGTTTGCTTGCCCATGTGTGTGTGTGTGTGTGCCTGTCAGCGGATCCAAGTGAGCACGTGTTCATATTTGCTGTTCAATATGTTGAAGCCCATATAAGTGACTGGGAGATAACTACTGGGACAGATGACATGGCGGGAAGGCCCTAATTCAGAGCCTGCAGCAGCCGGGGGGACGCGGCTCACACTTCTGCCTGTTTCCCCATCGGACCACTGGAACATTCATTATTATTATTTAAGGGGACAAACTTCTCTCTGGCTTCACTCTCCTGCTGTGGGAGGAAATAAGAGCTAACAGCAAAGTGAAGGAGGCAGACAGTAACTAGGGGGGCGGATCGATATACGATGTATCGATAGTATTCATCCTGTATCTGGGTTTGAGGATGGATCCTTGGATCCGTACCAAAACAAATGTCGATGGCACATGAACAGGTAGCGCTTCTCTGTCGCTCTTGTGTCCAACATGCAGCGATCACCTTGTCAGTTCAGAGAATTCACACAAAGGTTTGTTGTGCGAACGTTGTTTGTCTTTTGTTCTGATATGCATGTGATTTATTAATCAATAGAACATAGTAAGAACAAATACCTAATAGCAGTGGTGAATGTGAAATGTGTTTAGAAGTAGCTCATGAATGATGCTTTCTCATCACAAATCATGACACATTATAATTGTATTGATAAAATGTATAAATATTTGTCTATATCTGGTATTTGTCTATATCTGGTAATACTTTTAATGCATTACTTACTAATTGAAGCGATATTGCCCACCCCTAGAAAACAAACACAGACGGAAGTTGAGCATTTGTTGATCTGGCACCCCCTGTGGTAGGACACAGACACTGCAGCATCGCCTTATGAGACCCATAACATGACTTTGTAAAGGTTAGTGATAGCTCACGTTAATGCTTTGTTATATATAATATAAACGTTGACTGTTGATAGAGGATGGGACACAAATTTAAATGTACTCATTCAGACTTCCCACAGCTGTTTAATAACTCAACTCTATGTCCAGCAAATAAAGTTTGTTTTAAGATCTTTAAAAAAAGAAAATTCCTATCTTGTCTTTTTGTCAGACGGGGCAGTTGATATTTCCAACATGAAAGGGGTCCCTCTTTCAAAGTGAGAACAGTATTCAGTGAGTCAATAATACCACAGTACTCTGCGTAACCGAATGTACAGTGGGTTCAAAGAATTCAACTCTTTATGATGATTGATCCAGCTGCCTTATCTTCTATGTTTTATTTCCTTGTGTCGAGTCCATTTATTTTATTGTCTTTTTATTTATCATTGTGACACTTAATATGGCAAATGTAAGCTTTCATTCCCCCGTACTGGGACGATAAACTTGTTGTACTAAACTCAAATACTCAAAGCAGAACACGGTGCCGAGCTGGGCTGGCCTGGAAACGCACATCATTTAACACACTGCCAACACCACCCCACCTCTGCAGCCTGAGCGCCCCGCACACTCCATCCACACATCAGTCACCGCTCGCTGCGTGTGATAGAGAGAGAGAGCGAGAGAGAGAGAGAGAGAGAGAGAGAGAGAGAGAGAGAGAGAGAGACAGAGAGTGTTTGAGTGTGTGTCAGTGTGCGCGAGAAAGAGAGGCCGAGATGAATGACCGTCTAATCACTCACACAATACAGCTAAGCCCTATAATGAAAACCGTTGATAAGAAGAATTAACATAAAACCTAAGTGGTACAGAACGAGACAGTGGACATAAATAAAATGTCTCCGGCGACATAAATCCAAACCATAAACACAAATATATATGACTCATATACGTAACTCAAAGACTTCCTCGTCCTATAGGCTGGAGAAGAAGAAAAAAAAGACCCTAAAGCATATGTACACATATCTGCTTCATCCTCATTTTTGCTTTTTTTGTTAGTTCCCGCCCTCCACTCATCGCTGTGCAGTAAGTTTTAATGGTAAATCAACAAAGGGCCGACATGAAAGAAAGGCTAGCTTTCCAGTTTGCAGGGTGAAGAATTATTCATCAGCACTGTAGTGTTGCACTGCAGGCGAAAATCCTGCAGCAGCGCTCCATTTTAATTGCCAGAAAATGACTGTAAATGATACAGAGGGAAGAGGGAGAAGGGGGCAAAGAAAGGAGACACAGGGAGAGAGGAAAGGAAAAGAGAGTTGGAATTGAAGGTATAAAGAACTTGGTAAAAAAAAGAAGAAAAGGACAGCCCCGCCACCGACAGCTGCCCCCCAAATTGAAGGCCATGGTGATAAAAAGCTATGTGGCAATCAGAGAAGTGGAGTGTCCCCCCCCACCCACCCCACCCCACCCCGCCCAACAGCCTAAAAGAAAGATAGTGAGGGGAGAAAGGAGGAGAGGAGGGCGAGGGGAGCGCCATCAAAAAAGGAGTGGTGGGATTAGGTCTGAGAGAGAGTTTACTACGCTCCTTATTGTGCGCCGAACCTGCAGGATTAGAGATAACAAATGTTAGCCGAGGACGGGCACCTGCTGTGAGCCGAGGATGAAGAGGAGGAGGAGGAGGTGGTGGAGGGGGCGGGAGAAGAGAGGAGAGAGAAGCTAACCCGCTAAAACAGCAGAATGGGCTTTTGTGGGCCCCGTGCAGAATTAGAGGAAAGAGGGCTGAGGAAAAGAGAGGAGGAAAGGGGGAGGGAGTGCGGCGGCAGAGGAGTGAATGGAACGGCTACAAAGTAAATTTGTAATCGTCAAACAGATGAAGGAGCTGAGAATTCGTGGAGGAGTAAACATTGAACTTGCTAATCTGTGGACCTCGAGGCCCACGACACGCGTCTTGTTTGCTCGAATCCAGATCAAACTTCACCTCGGATAATAAAAAACAAACAAGGCGCTTCAGGCTTTCGGAACTTTCCAGAAGTCTCTCGCCCCGTCGCCGCGTCCTTAATACCGTTGCACCGTCCTCCCCTCCATCTCTTTTTTTTTTTTTTTCGCCTCTACGTCGGTGTTTGTGGCTGAAATTGCCGCTGGGGCCTGGGGACCTCCCCGCCTGCTCTCTGCAATGACCCCAGACCAGCAAGCACTCAGACTGGTCAATCAACAATTAAAAGCCTGTCTGTAGCCACTAACTCAATTCAACCACTCAGCTTAGTGCTCCGGTAGAGCCGAGGCACCCAGACACGACCGAGACAGGCTCAACGGCATTGACCCCTCCGCTCCTTCTCCCCACACACACACACACACACACACAAGGTGGTCCGAGCCGGTGTGGTCACTCCTACGCCGCCTTACCGATGTTTGAACTTCAAGGTGGGGGGGGTGTCAGATACATGCTCCCTCTAGCAGCGGCGCATTTGATGCACACAGGGGGCAAGAGGCAGCGTTGATTTAGCTCGAGGCCTGGCCTGGACCAAGAGGTCACGACCTCCCTCCTGCGAATGTCTTGTTACCTGCACCTTAACCTGAGGGTTTAACCCCGCTTACTTTTCAATCCTGAGTTTGACCTTTTCTTCGGTCTGAGTTAAGGCATTTACTGTAGTGGCCTGTGCATTAACCCTCCTGTTACCTTTAGGGACCCCATTCAATGTTTAACGTCTCTAAAGAAATTACTGACATCATTATTTTATGTTTCATATTTCTTGACTTTTCCTAATTTATTGGGGACAACTGTGAAAACATAACATTCACATGATGATATGTTTTCAATGTCCTGAACACAACTCGTACGCATCAGTGTTCTTTGGGGTCAATTTGACCCCATGCTGTTTTTCACTGGGTAAAACATATAAGAAATATCAACTTTTTTATATATTTAAAGAGCTTTTTAGGTATCAACAAACATAAAGTACCTCACACTTAAACCTGGGAAACAATATTAATTCAAAAAATGTTCAGGAGGTTTTAATTGCTGGGGTCAAACTGACCCCATGGGTAAAAAATGTTAGTAAATGTGAAGGTAACAGGAGGGTTAAGAGAGTTAGTATGTGGTCTACTATTTCAACGTATCACACACACACATTCATGAACAAAAACACAGATAATAAAAAAAGAAATATCAACGAATAACAGCGCTCACTCTTACTTATACACACCGACATTCTTTTACATGCACAAGCACACACACTCACAAGCCTCACTCACCCCATATGTCTCCCGTTTTTTACTGTTTCATCATTCACTCACGACTTGAAAAAAAAAAGGAAAAGAAGAAAAGAAGACTTGGAAATGTAATGTAAAAACAAAAGCCAGAGAATAACTGCAGGGGCTGGTAAATGAAGCATAAAGACCCCGAGTGACCGAGGGGAATTATTTGGCTCCATTAAGCAGGCATTAACATGAATTACTATCTAATTAAAATTAAACAGCTCATTAATAACTTTGCGGTGGGGCCTGAGTGTGGAAGTTGTCGAGTGTGTGTGTGTGTGTGTGTGTGTGAGAGAGAGAGAGAGTTGCTGTGTTGTGTCGTGGCCAAGAGAGCAATCAAGTGGGATAAAACGAAGCAGCTGCCCCAAAGAAACGTTGGGGCCTGAGAGGGCTTATACCTGTGGAACAAAACAACGACTCTGAAATAGCCGAATGCAAAGAAGATGTTCCTCCCCAAATAAACTTAGAATAGAAGAATAGAATAGAATTGTACTTTATTAATCCCCAAGGGGAAATTTGCGGACAGAGTAGCACCAATAAACATTAAACTAAAACACAATAATACAATATATATAAAAGAAAGAAGAACAAGTGTGCAACAAGCGAGATATAAAATATATACAATATAAAATAAAATAAAATATATGCAATATGTATATACACACATAACATATGTAACAACATGTAATAACATAAAGTTAACTTTAGGCACCGTTTAATTAAAATAAAAACAGAAAGCGTCACCTTTGTGGTTTAGAGGTTTTGGTGCGCTGCAACTTTCATTCCTCATCTCCCTGTTTTTTTGCTGTTGTCATCTCTCCACTTTCAGTTTTTTGATGAATGAATGAAAATGGCCCAAAAGATTATACTTTAAAAAGGCAATACGAAAAATATATTCAGAATGCTGTGATGCAGTTTTTTAAAACATTGTTGCTGTGTCAGGGGAAGACTCCAGTGTCAACCAATCAGGACGTCTTCGGCAAATGAACGTGCATTTTTGAGTCCAGCCCAAATTGCAAAACTGCTTTGAATATCTTTTGTTGACATCATTTTGAAGGGTCAACATTTTATTTACGTACTGTGAATACGTATCTCTCTCTTTGACAAACACATAAAGCCATGCTTGTTAATACTGAACTTTAAAATATTTTTTTCTGAGATGCTGAAAAGGACCTTTTAGAGTCATGAACAAACATGTTTGCACACACACACACGCGCACACACACACACACACACACATTTTGAGACACGTCGGCTCACTCCCGCCGTGTGCTGTTGGGTCTCGGCCTTTGTGTTGGCCGGCCACTCCGACTCGCAGAATCTGTCGGAAGAGGAGAAGATAGGAAGAGAGAGAAGAAGAACAAACAAGAAGGGGTCAGAAGTCTGAGACCGACATGTTGTCATCATCATAACGAGAATACTTTTTTTGAGTATAAATGTGGTTAAAGGCTCAATGAGGATGGCGATAGTCGTAACAATAGTTACCGTGACTGGCAGTGGTGCATACGGACAAAAACAACAACACCTGTCGCATATAAAACTTCTTTGTAAATGCAGCATCAGCACCGCGAGACCAAATCCTTCTGAGCCTTAAATTTAGCTCTGCCACCACCCTCGCTCCGCGTGTGTTGATGATAGAAACCTTGTTGTCGAAATCCACGAGATTGTCCGAAAAGCAGAAACTCGACAATACAACAACCGAATGAGGTGACGGAATAATGATAGATAGTCCTCAGAGGTGGTGGGTGAATAACCGGGAGAGAGGGATATGGAGTTAGGCCTCAAATGTATGCCAGTGCATGCATCGACTGCCCCCCCCCTCCCTCCCTCTCTCCCTCCCTCCCTCCCTCCCTCCCTCCCTCCCTCCCTCCCTCCTCCACCTCTCTCCCCCTCCTTCCTTCTCCTGGCCAGGAGCTGTTTACCTCTCTATCAGCGGCGCTCTCTAAAAGCTGGGACTGCATCCATATTCACCGGCCTCAAACTCCTCTGCTTATCTCTCTCTCTTCCCCCCCCCCCCACCCTCCAACCCTTGAAAAACCTCCCTGTGTTCCCCTCTGCACATACATACATACATAAACACGTCTTTACGGAGGCAAGAGGCAAACGCGCCGGGCCAGGAGGGGGTCGGGGATAAGAATCACCTTGAATTCAAAGCAGAGGATTGTGGGTTCTCGGCAGGCGGACGGACGGGCAGCCACACAGGCTAAAGCTCACGCCGGCCAAGGCTCAGGCCGACGTGACACACGAAGCACGGGACGGGTAGAGGGAGGCTTCAGGGGATGTCAGGGGATGTGTGCACCAGGGGCCATTGGCAATTCAGGGGGGATTTGAAATAGTGAGGTGTGGTGCTTTTGAAAGTGTGTGTTATGAGATGATACGGGTCATTAGGCGGCAGGTGCGTACACGTTGTGTTGCCGCATGTAAACGCTTGTGTGTACATGCGAGTGTAGATAATCAAAACCGCGTGGAGCGAGCGTTAGGCGTGTGAAGTGTTTTAAAATGTAAAGATATTGACATTTAAAAAATAAAATAGATTTGGTTTATCTGTGAATCCGAATAGCTCCAAAACCTCAAGAGGCATGATAAATATCTGTTTGGATCACTTCAGAAGTTACTGAGAAATCTAATTGGATTAGCAGTTATTCCCAACGTGGAGATTTACATGAAGTGGACAAGTCACTTGTGCTTTGAAAACGGGAGCAGCAGACTGGCTGATAGGAGTTGACGGAATAAGTGAGGGGCTCAAAGAGTGCTTGAGCAGAAGCAGAGGCACGTGGAGTGGAGGGAGGGAGGGAGGGATGGAGGGATGGGGGGGGGGGACGGTACCCCATTCCTCTGCAAGCTGCGTTGTTTGGGGGATTGAAGTTGGGAACTCTCTCCACTGCTAATTGCGTGCTGGTGCCATTCATGAATATTCATTCTGGTGTGTTCAGACCCCGCCTAATTAGCCGAGAGATAGAAGAAGAAACTCGCACCTTTTACCACAAGAAAGGCCCCCCCTCCTCCTTTTTTTTCCTTTTTGCATTCTCAGGGGGATGCTGGCAGAATAGCCCAAGTTCATTAGCCAAAAAAAAAGAAAGAGAAAAAAGTTACCTGAAAAGCACGGGACGATTTGGTCTTCAAAATCGATGGACAAACAGGTTTTTTACCCCGTGTTGCATATTTAGTGCCTATTACGCATGTCTATCAAAAAAAAAAAATGGAAACGAAATACAATTATCTGATTGAGTGCGTTGGTGGATAATATTCTACTTGCTGTAGTTGGAGGGTACATCACATGAATTTTAAAATCTAAACATAGCTCGTGGCAGCTCGAAATGTTCCCACCGGAATTGAGGAAGACTTTTATTTAACATCTACTCTGGGGCCGAGGCCGTTTTAAGAGCGTGAGCTTATTATTTCAGGTGTAGCTGTGTTCATAACACTCAATTTTTAAACTTAAACTTTACTTCAATGTTTGCATATGTATAACCTCAGGATGAGGACCAAAATAACCTTTCCTAAAATCTAACTTTTTCGCTTTAGAATATCCAATTCAAGTTTGGATTAAAAACACAATTGCATTATCCCATCATTTTATGCAGTAAACTCTTAACTGTAGTTATCATGGGTCATTTCTATACGCATCATTATTTATTCTTCAGGTCCACATGTGCATCTGCAGTGGGAGAGAAAGTTGTTTAATTGAAAGGTCGATGGGGGCCCTATTGGTTGAGGTGCGTCCTGACAATAACTGCTGCATATTAAGCAGACTGGGAGAGAGAGGGGGGGGGGGGGGTACCACGTGACAGACGGAGATTTGTTTTTAAATAAACCCTCGTTCAAATAAATAATACCCTAAATTACAGATGCACATAAATACACTCACTGCATTTAGTTGAAGATCGTTTTCCCAAAAGAATTAAAGCAAGCAAATGATGTGTGGCACGTTTAGTGTCCCGTGCATTATAAATGATTTTTAGCAGTCCTTTTTTTTCTCCTTCTTTTTCTTTCTCTCCAGTTCCTGCATGTTCGCTTAATGTCAAGACTCCACTGGAAAGAAACTCGCGAGGAAGTGAAGAACAAATCAGAGAATTGTGTTTGCAGGGTGACACAAAGAGGAGGCTTGTGCACACACTTATTTCTGGGGAAAGGGTCAGCCAACTTCCTCAACACTCCTCTCCTCGGTTCACACTGAGTGTGCCTCGCGACTCCTTCCTATTGTCGTTCTATTTTTTTTGTATCCATCATATCGTGTTCATTTCCAGCCGCTTTTCCTGTACGACCCCGTCATTGACCAGGGACTTGTGTGTGATCCCTTTCATGGAGCGCACCATGGAAACCTCGTGCGTCCTGACAAAAATGCACCTCCGCGCACACGAGGCCATATTCTTTACAAAAGGGCCACAGCATCTGGATCTCTCTTTTTTTTCCATGCAGCTCCTCTCCGGCATGGCAAAGCACAAGACTGGCTCTGTGTGGCAGAAACCACTGCTTTTTATAGACTGGGGGGACAAGAATGACTGAATGGCTAACGCATCTTCATTAACTGGGAGCTGCATGCAGAGGCACAGCAGCGGCTCAGACACTGAAGTCTCTCAGGAGTTTCAGCCCCGACAATAAGAAACGTCCTCGCCATAAATGAGTCGCGTTAGAGAAGCCTTAGTCTTTATTTATTTACGTCGTATTGGATTCCCCCGGTTTTATTCTCCCTCTACTATATTTGCAATAAATAACGCTGAGATCAATAAATGCATGTATTGGCATAATGCTTTTATAGTTCAATCTATGCCGTGTTAAAATCGGGCACTTTAATCATGCAGATTATTATTCATCGAGAATCAAAGAGAATATTTATTTTTTGGCGTTGCAAAATGTTACCCTATTAATCATGAGAAGTGTTTTCTTCAAATGAGATGAGGAATACAGCCAGTAAAAAAAGGTGCATTGCTCTGAAAAAACATCTTTATATGAATTCAAATCTGACGTTGTTACTAATAATAATAAATGCCCCTAACAGGACACGCCAATAACCCGCGTGGATTGTCTCCCACTCATCTTAAATAAATATATAAAGAGCGGGTGGACAAAAACCACGCCTTTCAAGAGATGATGACGAGCACCTGTGACCCCGACAACATCTTCCCGACACACACACACACACGCACACACACACACGCGCACACACGCACACACACGCACACACACGCGCACACACGGTACATTATGGAGACAAGAGTACAGCAAGGACGCGGTCACAGCGGAGAGGAGACAACTTACCTTTTAGTGTGTAGTCCCGGATTAAAATGAACTGAGTGGAGTCGTCCTGTAGATACACAGAGGAGTCGCGTGCAGGTTGAAGATGACAACAAACACGCGGCAAATATTTTCTTTTTGTGTGTGTTTGTTTTAAAGAGAGCGAGAGAGAGGAAAAAAGGCAACACATTGCTTTCAGGTAAATGATTAAAATGGGACTGTTGGCCGTGAAAAACCTTCCCAAAAGCTCCTGTTTCAGAAGGAGTGGAACATGCGCCTGATTGCAGAGTTTTAGGCGAATGGAACGGGAGAGATGTAAGATTTGTTTAAAGCCCCGCATTTCCATTTAAGAACGTGATTGTGTTTGCAAAGATCCCTTTCAATCTTCGCATCTCCCCCCCACACACACACACACACACACACACACACACACACCCTCCCTCTTCTTCTTCTCTCTACCCCTCAGCGTCTCTGAGGCTGCTTTGCAATTCATAGAATTGGTAATTTGCTATTGGGACAAAACGTGAAGGGAAAAATAATCAGATCAACCGGGAGAGGTAGTGAGGAAGGAGCCAGGAGGAAGAAACACAAGGTTTCTCTCTGCAAGTTGCTGCTCAGTAAAATGCTTCGAGAGGTAAATGATAATAAAAAAATAGAGCCTATTTTATGTATAAGTCTAAAACAGCAGCAGCTTGGCAGTCGATGTCTTGTAAAATTGAATAGACTGTTTCATGATGAATGATAATGATCAGATATGGCACTTAACCTTTCGGGATTACAAAATAAGATACTGAACGGTATGAATGAACTATCTACTAGTTGTCACCTGCAGCACTATCTATGCGCGCGCGTGCACGTAGCGGGAGCGTACACGGTACACCTTGGCCTATCGTCCACTAAGTGGGTTGTGATGATGAGATAATCGACAACATTGGAAATGACCGAGACAATACAAATAAATGACATCCGCGGAGGCTTTGAAATGGAGCGAATGCGCCCAAATGTGTCACTCGTCCACGGACACGTCACGTGGCGCTTATTTACACGCCTCTGGTTGTGTGGGCGGCTGCAGAGCCTTATTATCTATTTAAAATGAGGAGCGCTATAATCATCAGTGACCTATTATAAAGGTGCACGGGTGCGTGTTTTGTAAGTGCATGTGTGCATGTTTTTTTTGGGGGGGAGGTAGAGACAACCCCTTCAAAAAGATCTCCGTACTCCCCCACGTGGTTATTTGCAAAACAACCCATCTGAACTCAGGGAAACCTAATCAAACCCCGCTGCTGCACCGTGCACCTTCTTGGGGAGAATTGGAGGGAGAGAGCGAAAGAGAGAGAGCGCGCGAGAGAGAGAGAAAGAGAGAGCATGTACCAGATAGACGGGAGGCTATCTGTGCGCAGGTCTACGAAATGAGACGAGTGCTGTTAAAAACTCAAAGAGACATTTAATAAATAGAACATATGTTTTTCTATAACATGTGTAAGATCGGAGCGCTACCCATCCTGCGCTGTAGCATGCTCTGAAACCTCGCGCCTATTGAATATGTCCCCAGTGGGCTCGGAGCGGAGAGGAGCCAATACAAGCGGGATGGAGGCGTGTCTTCGCTCTTCCACAAGACCTCCCAGAGCAGGTTGTTGCGTTTTGGCTCTAAAGCCTGGAGACCTCCGAAGTGCTCGTCAGTTTTCGAAGTAGGAGCCATGGCGACAACAGCTCAGTATATTCCGAGGAATAACTCCTTGCCGTCTAACCCGCTCATGCATCCGGATTCGGATAGGATGCACCAGGGGACGACCTACAGAGAGGTGCAGAAAATGATGCACCACGAGTACTTGCAAGGGCTTGCGGCGACCAACACGGGACACCCGATGAGCCTGACGCACCACCAGTGGCTGCCCACCTCCAACACCGACTGGTCCACCGGCACCCACATCGGCCAGCAGGAGCACAAAGCCACGGTGCAGGCGACCCGGGAGGACCTGAGCAGCGGCTTCCACCACAGATCTCACCTGGTGCACCAGCAGACGCAGAGCAGCCACCATGGTTCGTGGGCGCCCGCCACTACGCACCACTTGTCCCCGCTGTCCCCTGCGTCCAACGCGGGCCACCAGCCGCTGGTCTACTCGCAGCCTGGATACACAAACCTCAACGCGATGCTGAGTCCCCAGCCCGGCTCCCTGCACCACGGCATGCGCGACCCGCTCCACGACGATTCGGGCAGCCACGACAACCAGATGGAGTCGCCCCAGCAGGCGTTCAGCCACCACCAGGACCACTCGGACGAGGACGCGCCCAGCTCCGACGACCTGGAGCAGTTCGCCAAGCAGTTCAAGCAGCGGCGGATCAAACTGGGCTTTACGCAGGCGGACGTGGGCTTGGCCTTAGGCACCCTGTATGGAAACGTCTTTTCTCAGACCACAATCTGCAGGTTTGAGGCGCTGCAGCTCAGCTTCAAGAACATGTGCAAACTTAAGCCGCTCCTAAACAAGTGGCTGGAGGAGACAGACTCAAACACGGGCAGTCCCACCAATTTGGACAAGATTGCTGCGCAGGGCAGGAAACGAAAGAAGAGGACCTCCATTGAAGTTGGGGTGAAAGGGGCGCTGGAGAATCATTTCTTAAAATGCCCAAAGCCGTCTGCTCATGAAATCACCAGTTTAGCCAACACGCTGCAGTTGGAAAAAGAGGTTGTGCGCGTTTGGTTTTGCAACAGAAGACAGAAAGAGAAAAGAATGACACCAATTGGGGTCCCTCATCCGAATATGGAGGACGTATATTCCCAAGCGGAGACCCCTCCTCTACACCGCACACTACAGAGTCCTGTACAGTGACTGTTTTCATGAACTATTCGAGCAGGGATAGAAAAGGGAAAGGGACTATGGAGTTTACAGTATTTAAGTTTGGCTTTTGTTTTGTTTTTTTGCTGAGAGAAAAGAGACGTGGAAAAGTTGAACAGTTGTGTCCTTATAGTATCCGGAGATCGTCAACACATATATGGCAAAGAGAGCAAATGTTAAAAGGAAGAGAGAAAAACAAACAAAAAAACAACAACAGAAAAGACACAAAAAAATATTCGCTCTACTTCTGATTCCGTGCGCATTTAAAAAGTGAAACACAGATCTTTATTTACCAAACTGATATGGAGGAGAAGGCATATAAAGTCAATTTGATATCCCATGGCTGTTTCAAAATGGGGAGTAATTAAATGTGGCAACCGGGGCCATCTCCTCCTGGTGTACCACGAACTGTTGGCGCTCACCAGAACGAGGTGGCAGCCTGGAGACGACCAACATGGAGAGATCTACACTGAATGAACATTTTGCTTTTTCAGCCTTGAACTGATTAACCAGATTTCTCTGAATATTGGTGTATACTTTCTTTGTTCTACTAAGTGTGATGTTTTGGTTTGGAAATACTTTAACTTCAGTGTCTATCTTTGATTTCTTTCATTATTTGCTGTATAGGCACTGTGACTCATCAGAGAAAGCCTCTTTTTTTTGTTGTTGTCCTGTCTACTCAGTGGGAGTTGAGGGTGGTGAAGTGATGGAAATTATGGCACCCGAAACACTCATAATTAGGGCCAAACACATTTCATAAAAATGCCCAATGCAACAGGACGTTTAAGTTCTGACTGCATGCCTTCAAATACTAGTTCACGCTTTGAAGCTGACCACGTCGACATTTGCAAACAGCACTAGACGCTAAAAAGGGAATTCTTTGGAGAAAAAATACAACGCATTTTCATTTATTTGGGGGCGGGGGGTTGTTTTCAAATGATTGTTTAATTTGCATGGAGCACTTATTGTTTCGTTTGATATTATTATTATTATTATTATTATTATGATAGCGATTTTATATTTGTTAATAAAACTGTGAGTGGGGCTGATCGCCATAGGCTTAAAACACAATAAATCCCATGTTTACAGGTCCCTGGTTGTCACCACAGAGCGCTGTCTCTGCTCCCTGCCTGATAATCCTGTTGTATCCCAAACACTTCAAGAGAGATTGGTCATGAAATGAAAAGTAATAATAACTCAGGTAACTTCAGTGCCCCATGTCGGAATATCACGCCTGTGCGTGATTTTGTTTGTTATTATTTGTTTTGGATCCTGTGTTTTTTGACGTTCCAATCTGGTTACAACCACACCGTTTTCCTTTGTCCCATAAATCCACTGTATTATATTAAAACGCTGGATTCGGAGAAAAGAAAATAATAATAATTCTTTAAGGGAGAGAGCGATGAAGGGACTTAAGTAGATATATTTATTTTTTTCTGACCTGAAAGGAAATCTGAAAATCTCATGCGTTGTGTGTCGTTTCTCAATGTTGGACCAGTCCAAAAGTCTAAAGCAGTGCTATTCAATACAGATGAGGGAAGCATTTTTTTTTCAAGAAAAAATAATAATAGTAAAAAAAATGATTTTAGAGAAAATGTTGCCAGGATTATTTCCGATGTGTAAATATGTCCAATATGTAAACTTGTATTTGTCCTGAGATATTGTTTTGTTTTTGTTTCTTTCCGGGCAGTTTTGTACACTTACTAATTCCAAGAAGATATTTTAATATGATTTCATTTATGAATCTGACCATTTATATATATATATATTTATTTCTTAAACGTGTTTGGAGCTTTTTGTTCGGCTCTGTTAATGGTTACGTTGCAGTGGATTTCAGTATGTTTCTCTTTTTGTTTACTACATTGGTTGTATGTTGATTGCTAAATGTCGACTGCAAAGTCACATTTATATTTATGTTATAGTAATATTTTATTACTTACATAAAACATATATACAAGAAATGGTCTTTTGTCTTCATTAAAAGCCAAACCACCCGTCCTTTGTTGCTGTGCTGTGGCCTCGCGAGGTAAACAAGGTAAACAAGGTAAACATGAGCATAAAGTGCAGCGCGAGGCGGTCAGCAGCGATGCGTTATGTAACAGGGGCTCGTTTAAATCACAAGCTGTGTCCATGTGCTGTTAAAGGGAATAGACAACCGTGTTTTACCTCAGGCATTCCCTGCTAAGTTCACACAGTCTCTGACGTTGTTCACATCTTTGTGTAATAATCGCAGTATTAAATTGTGCAATATCAATACGGACGTATTGTCTTTTCATTGAGTGGTTATTATTTATATTACTACGATTATTAGCAGTATTAGTCGTCGTAGTAGTGGTCAGGTGAGTTGTTTATTTGAGGAGCAGATGAGGCCTCCTTCCATTGGGCTGTTTTGCCTTACATAAATCATCATAACTTGTCATGTTTTATGCATTTAAAAAAGGCGAACTGTGACGAATCTTTGATCTGAGACAGAGAGGCCTGCAGGCAAAGAGTCAGCCTCTTTTCCAAAAATAGAGAGAGAAAACCTATAAAGGATGAAGCAAAAGAAGAAGAACAAATTACAAATAAAACGGCAGGCCCTAAAGTTTAATACCACTAGACGCAGGCCTTCATTCACAGGCAACATATATTTTAATGTTTTTTTGAAGCCTAAATAAATATTGAGTTCGTCTAAATCATATTTAAATGTAGTCTTAGAGTTCGGCCCTTGTGTCTTCTGTATAATCCCGGGGCACAGCGGCATTGTTTCTACTGTACATGATGCATATTATAGACCAGGGTACAGTTGGTCCATGAGAGCTGGCGCTTGATTTTAATTCCCAACACACTAATGATTTTATTCATTTACACAGTAAAAAGTGAAAAGCTGCAACCAATTCTACAACCACGAGGCTTATACATTCAAAGTTGGTTAAATATCCAAACTTGTCTACATTTGGGCTATTATTTCAATTACACGTTATTTCTAAAAGTGTTATATTTTATTTAGCTAATTTCTCAGGGGTAAGAGAACCGGTATCTAACAAATAATACTCGATGAAAAGTTTGATGTAACAATCACAACTCAGGTTATATTTTAGAGACTTCGTATTAATTTCCATCCCATTTCCACATCTCCTGACACAACGAACATGTTCCTTTATTTTACGTAATACGATATATATATATAATTGTTTTGCTATTTAAAGATGATTCAGTCTGCGGTCATGTTAAGCCTACAGCCATGACATCATGCGTTGGACACAATAGTGAAGACCGGATCGTTTTTAAATCGTTTTGTTGTGCTTTTGTGATGAAAGTGAGGAGAAGAAGTGTATTTGGGCTGTTTGAGGTGGTCAAGACGTGAAGAGAGGAGGCCAACACTAGGAAGCAAACCAATTGTCAGAGAACAGCGGGTCACAGGCGCCCCCTGCTGGCAGGACTAGAGTACTGCACAACCAACGCTGGAGGTTACCTCCAAGTATTATAGAAATTACCAATAATAACAAAAACAATAATATACCGAGAACAACAACTCACTCATCATTGCCAACAACAATGTCACCTGTTTGTTTGTGTGAAACACACCCAGCTCAAACATGCATGGCCACTGACTCCACCTGCTCAAGCACCATAAGAAGTTTACAACAGAGACTAAGTTGTGTTTAACTTTTTATAATATCATTTTGGGTTCAGGTGTACAGCACTGCGGGGGGTAACATGTTGTTTCTATGCAGGTGCACACGTGGCATTGCCCGCTGTCAACTCGACCTCCGTCGTCTCTTCTTCATCGCTGTATTGAGCCAAGCAGAGAGACATCAGCCCACCCCCACCCCACTCCCCCAGTAACAGGTAAGCCTCTAAGTGACCAATAGCAATGCTTTGAAATGCAATGCAAAACACAGAGTGAACATCAACGGAGAAATGGAGGTCCACAGAGAGTCCTGCAGTTGTCCGGCAAGAGAGATGGTGTTGACTGGTACCAACTGTTATTATATGATGATATTCATTTTTTTTATTCTGTGCCGTATGGAGGGACACAACCCCCATTATGCTGATAAATCAATAATACATGAGCAGAACTCATCACAAAACAGCAAAAGCCAGCTATTTGACCTTACGAATCACCACAGTTCGCCCTTTCCTCCTATCCTCCCATCCTCCTCTTCCCCTCTCAGCAGCCTGCTCTCCTGCACTGAGTGGGCCCTCGGCAGCACTTGCAGAGGAGCTCCAGCCTCGGCAGCGCCCGGGCGCTCGTGAACACGATGCCTCCTTCATCGGGGAAGTATCGTCACACACAGGAGATGTGGATTAGTGATGATTAGCAGGGATTATGGCTGGTTAATGGTGGGAAAATACATTAGGAACCATCGGCTCTGGGAGGGAGGAGGGGAATTCACTCACGCTAGCGGATTTGCATTGATCCACAGCAAATGAATGAGGATTAGCAGCATCAAGCTATATCTGCCAACAGATAAATAACATTAAGCGTATTATACGCTAACGCCTGTTATTAATGACATTACAAACACTGCTACAATGCTCGCAATTATGGAAATAATGGGAAAGGATGAATAATTTACTTGGTTGGGATTCTTGGGATTCCAAATCATCCTCATGTACGGGGAGACATGGGATGATGCCTGAGAGCCAACATGCTGGGAGGAGGCAGCGGTGCCTGTAGTTCTTGGGTACCACTTTCTAATAAGGCATTATGGGGTTTATATATTGGCCACGGCTTTAATAAATTCAATACATATTTAAGCCTGCCTTATTGATTAGTAACTAGCCGTTTGTAGGAACACATTTTGGGTTGCTAAACTGTGAACTCCCTCTTGGGTTGATGTATATTCTCCTACAGCAGCACTTCTCTTTTGCTCTTTTTAAATTCACCACGAAGACCCCTTCAATAGCTAACTTCATCACTTACACATGGGGGGGGGAGCACCAGTACCAAAAGCCACCCATTAACAACTCCAGATGTATTATTTTGCAGTGAAATAAATCAATATTGATATTTAACTCACTCCCTAATAACCCAACCTGCGTGCATCCTTCAAGTCCATAACCCGACAACCCCAGAATGATCCCTAGTATACATATTACTTATCTATAAAGTATTAATACATGATGTATCACACATCAATAAATACTAAAACATATACATTATTAGAAAGTGTGTGTAAGCTTGATGCAACAGATGCAAAAAAAGCACATGAAGAAATGCATCATTTACACTGTGCTCATCATAGCAGCCTCACAATACACATTATTCTCAAATAGATGCATCATTTTAGTATTTGATGTTATATTGGATCAGTACTGAGATATGCTTGACACTGATTACATTACAGATGGAGGGCATCTACATTAGACATCCTCTGCATAGCCGCATAACACTGTAAAGGAGTGTGGAGAGGAACACAGTCATCCCTCCATCCAACCCGGATTTTTAACCTGACGGGCGAAGGATCCCGTATAGCTTATGTCCTCTCGATTACTACGTCTTCCTCCAGCCCAGTTCTCCTCTCCTTCTTTACCGTTTATGTAATAAATACTCCACTCCCACATGTGAGTGGCAGAGAAGGTGGGATGAAGACTGGAAAAAAAAGAACAGAATAATGCATTTTCTCATCAAAAATTCCTTCTCTTCCCTATACCTCAAGGTTTCCTCCTCTGAGCCACTTGAAAGATGGGCAACAATGTGGCCACACAGTGAACACCTAGTTACCATATGAAACACTCCAGCAGTGAACTGGAGGAGACGGAGACAGGAGAGGAGAAGTCGTGTCTTATTTATGATACCGGGCCTTGTAGCTATATGGGTTCCCCCTTCATGTCGGCTCCAAGGTATGGCCCCCATATGCGAAAGGGGTTTAAGTGCAGCTCTCACCACTCCTCTGCATCTCTTTGCTCCTCACTCGGAGGTTTTGAAGAAGAGAAGTGGGCCCGTCTTCCTCTTTCATGGCTTTGAGGGACATTTCATATCGCCTCAGGTGTCTGTCAGTGTGACTAACAGTTCTGAGAGTGGAGAACTAATATCTCAGGAACTTGCCTCCAGGCAGCAGCACATAGATGTTACTGTTGGTGGCATACAATGAGAAGAAAGTCATACTTTAGAAGGCATTTGGCAGAAGCAATTACGACTGATTCAGTGAGCTGGTTGGGATGAAACAATGGATGTGACAAGCTTAACAGGTGATAAGAGCAAAGTGGGAAAGGCAAGATAAATGCAATCATCCCAAACTGCACTAGCTGCCTTCATTTTTGGAGGATGTCTGACAGAAAAGGTTGCAAATAGCCCAAGGAATCATATTGAGAATAACACGGCAACCAAAGAAAGCAGAAATAATAAGGTTTTTTTAAATATTTGTCGTCGGAAATCACACAGCGCAGGTGCTGAGGCGGCCCTTTTAAGCTGCTGCACAAGGTTGAAAAGATAATTGTTGCGCCAGGAGGACGTGCCATTCCCATGTTAAAGGTTGTCCCCTCTCTTCACCTTCAAGTTGGGCTATTGTCAACTGTAGCAAAGGCACCGCGATGCCTCTTGACTGCAATAACAAGGTTCACTGCTGAGAGTAAAAGAAAAGATAAGACCTTGCCGTTAAGAGACAAACCGATAAACGATGGGAAGGTCATCTAACCCCGGAGCACGCTGCGACGGCCTTCCTTCATCAAGGATATTGCGAAAGAAAAGAAGAGAAAAAACACGTGGCTAAAATATGGCAATTCGCAAATGAATAGGCAGAGAAGCTGAAAGATCTCCTTTCTGCATACCCTGAGCGGCCCTATGGTTTTCTTTCAGAAGACATATAGACACTTTACTGAGGTAGTCTGCCTGCCCTGTAATCCAAACAATATTTAATCGTTTACCCATGACTGATCCGTCGTGTTGTGCATGCCGGAATACATATCATATTGTGTGCACCCCTGCCAAATTGGAGCCGGACATTAAACAGATCATCAAAGACAGCCGGCGTTGCCCCGCGATGCCGAGTTCAAAGGATGAAGATGGGTGGGCAAATGAGTGCTGTTGCTCAGCGCACAGTCACGAGAAACAACAACAACAAAGATAAGGCTGATGGAAATAAATATATAAATAAGGATGGAGCAGGAGGGGGGGGGGATAAGGCAAGTAAATGGGGGGAAGACACAGCACAGAGATGAAATGGAGACCTGCCACTGTGCTCAAGGACACCGCGTGCCACTGTGTAATTAGAAATGTACACAGATGATTTGGATGCAGCGATATGATTAGGCAAAGCAGTCCCCAGTCTTAGGCCTAATCAGCTCACTTCTGAGAGATACTCCAAGACTGCTGTGTGTGTGAGTGTGTGTGTGTGATAGAAGTAGTGGGGGTGTTACTCACTACTAGGCATCTCTCTCCTCAGCACCAGCGCTGGGAGGGTACACTAGAGAAGATGGCACATTAAGTGAGACATCCAGAGATGGGGGAACACACAGCGATGGGTACGGGCAGACGCGTCATTTGAACACGTGCTTTCGTCAGCTATTGATTATCGGGGACATTTCATCTATGCATGCCAGGGCATATACGCTGAAAATGTCACATTCAGAATATCACGCAGGAATTACAAGTTTCTGCACACAGAAAGTCGGCTCGTCGGCTTTTACTTTCCCGGAACATATTACACGCCCTGTGTCCTTATCCGTGTTCTCTATCGACAACATGTTCTAACTCCAAATTAGGACCAATTAGGTTTGTTATTCCCATTTTGGTAAAAGCACCCTCATTTCGCTGTGAGCTATTAAGACATTTTAAACTACAATTATTATATTTTCTGTGTTGTCGTGTTTATGTTATTCGTTGTTTTTATGTACTACATGTGTGTACCGTTCATCCTCACAATATTGACCAGGACGCCATTGTTAATGAGATTCAAAATCTCAATGGGATAATTCTGGCTGAATAAAACAAATGTAATAATAAAAACACTAATGCAGCATCGGTTTATGGTGAGAATCAGGGGCCAGCGTTGGTTGAAGAGGGGAGTAGAACTGTTTGTACTGCATGTATTATGAACCCTTGCTGCTCAGCTATTGTCAAAGACTTGCAATGATGAAAACACATGGCGGATGAGAGGAATCGAGGGTACCGTAGAGTCGAGTACCGCAGACCGAACGCCACGAAGGAGTATATTTAAGGAGAGAATGAAAGAAAGAAAAAGTTAGAGTTGGCAGGAGCCCTCATCATGCAGCTTTTCTGAGACGTGCATGGATAGCAAGTAATACTACACTTGACTGAAACTAGGAGTCTTCCAATTCTACTCTGTTCAAGTCTGAGTCGATTCAGGTCAAACTTCACACCGGTCTTTTGAGACCACCACATTTTGAGGTCAGCTTGAGAAGAATTGAGCGAAAAGACCTAAAATCTCAACGCATATGTGCCCCGGAGCGAGAGGCCGGGAGGTGCACAAAAGAGCCGATGGTCTACAAAGACCCGAGTAATGAGCAGAGGCCAATTAAAAAGAGCTGCTCCCACCTCCTCCTCCTCCTCCTCCTCCTCCTCCTCCTCCTCCTCCTCCTCCTCCTCCTCCTCCGCCATCTCTCACACTCTTCCTCCTCGGCCTATCTGTCCTTCTGCCACTCCTCCTCCAGTGGCTTGTTATTGATCACCTTTAACCCTGTCTCTCAGTGGTGTCAAAACTACCATTTAGGGTCATCCCTTGGGCTGAGCGTGTGTCGATCGACCCCTGCCCCATAAATCATTACTGGGAGGAGGGCGGTGGAGGGCCGGGCTCGCCTGAAGAGCAGAGGGAAGGCCTGACTTTCACAGACACATTTCAGCAGAGCCCAACCCCATGCCCCGGGGTCAAGGGTCATCGATGGTTCCATGGATTAACACCCAGACACCCCCACTAATTCCGGCTCCTCCAGCCAGCCCACCCCTATTCCCCCACGTGCTCGGCAGCGGCACCCCTTTGATTTTTAAATAAGACAAAAGGTCTTCGTCGTGGTCTCCCTCCCCGAACGTGGCGGTTCCTCTTTATTCCTACGTTTTTGATACTGAGCGAATAGGAGGAGCAAAGTTTTAAGGAAAGGGAAGTTCACAGAACGATCAATCGGGGTACGATGACTGCGGGCTACAGGAGGCTATTGTTGTCACTGTCTATTTGGCTATCTGTGATGGCCTCACACACACTCCCCTCCACCTCCTCCTGGGCTGGCGGCGCCTCGTCGCCTCAGTACACGGCCGCATATCAGCCAGATGCTGCATCCACCCATCGCCCTCCTCCACTCTACACCCCTTTCTTCCCGTCTCCAATATGCAGAGAGGCAAATAAACAATTCTCTCCGATCCGCCGTGTCTGTCTCTTTGCTTCTAATCTGCCTCTGTCCATCTGTCTGTTTGTCCACCTGCTGCTCCCCCTGCAGTGGTCAGCCCAGGTTAGCCTCCCCACTCACAGTTGAGGGGCCTGGGGATGAGGGGATGATAGGGAGAGGTGACAGGCCCTTTGTTGGGGTAAAGACTCATGACCCATGGGTAGGCAGGCAAAGAATGGGGTAGGGGAATCTCTCACTTCCCTCAAATTCCGAACCATCACAGCCCCCTGCATGATGTGTAACATGAAAGAAGAATACATTGTGTTATTTATTGTATAAGTTGATGCAAGTACTCAAAATACTGCTAAAGCACACATTCTTTGCTTGACCTAAAATATTGTGTTTCTTACTCCAGTGCATTGATTTGACAATATAGTTACCACTTAGATTGCAAGAAAACCATTAGCTTCTAAAAATGTATTTAATGTTAAAGATTAAATTATCCAACCGAATAAACAATTGTTACCTTTAAAACAGCTTTTTCCACTTTCATTCATCAGCAATAATAATACCTTATTTCATTGTGTAACCACAGTGCATAGTAAGTACTTTTACTTTAATATTATAACTACATTGATTCTGTACTTCCAAGTAAAACAGTATCTCTACCCGTTGTTCTTGCTACTTTCATCAAATAATCAGAATATTCTTTCATATTGTAAGCAATAAATACAAATAGTCGGATCTTTGTTATCAAGCTTCCACATTCACCTCAATTCCAATGTGATTGTTGCAGCTGCGTTACTTGCATCTGATGAAAGGTGATCCATTGATGCTGAAGGGGGGATGGTGGAGAAGCGGAGCACGTGGTATGGATTTGGTACCCATTGTTGGTGGTGGGTTCCCATGTGCCTCTCCACCCACTCCAACCCACTCACCTCTTCCCTGCGGGACAACTCTACCAGGGGGTGCAGGCGTGGGACAGGACACTCCGCCACCGAGGGGATTAATTGGTGTGGCACCTCTTTGGTGCACATGGCCAAAGCAATTAAATAGTGGCCTTGGGCCTTCAGTTCACCATCACAAAACCAGTGACAAAGCAGCAAATTGGGCCTTTCTCTCCATACTTGTGCCCACATATGAGCGCATAAGCCTGAGAGATGAAACAGATTCTGCATGTGTCTGCAGAAGTGGTTTTATGAGGTGTGAACCCTGGGGGGAGGAGGGGACTGCAGGTATGGCAGCATCCACATCATGAAGGCGAATGCTTGAGATGTTAAACATGCATTGGTAGAAACTTGTTCTCTGTGCGCTTGTTTGTGAATATGTGCCTGTGTGGATATTTGAGTGGACAATGCAGACTATAAGCAGGGTCTGGTGGCTTTCTTATCTCTTCCACTGTCTCTCCCACTCCCTGCAGCCGTCAATTAGTGAGCCCGGGTGTGCGAAGGCCTCGTGCTCTTTCACATCGGCCTTTGTTGCTTCTCCCTCCCTCTCTCTGGCTCCCCCGTGTTTGAAGATTGAGAAAAGACACGAGGCAGGTTACTGTAGCTCGTCTCTAGGGTGTTGGTTGCTGTCTGCCCCTCTGTATGCCTGCCTGGGCCTGAAGCAGCAGACCACAGTGTCCACAGAGTCCAAAAAACACGGGAGGGGAAGAAAAAAAAGCCTGGCCATGGAACTCCAACCTCGGTCAGAAAAGGATGGCTGTGTCAGATACACCATCACCTCTGCAAGTGCAGAAAGAAGAATGGCGCCTGATGTGTGTGCATAGAGTAAATGCATATTGTGTGTAGGTGAAGGAGGAGAAGGAAGAGGAGGAATGCAAGGGATGTGCTAAGAGAAAGGAAAGGAGGCAGGTGAGGACACAGAGGGAACTGGATTAAAAAGGAGAAGGGAAGAGATGAAGGGAAAGAGGAGTGGACACGATGAGAGAGACAAGGAGGAAATGAGCAAGGGAAGGTAAGGAGGAGCAATAAGACTGGAGAAAAAAAGGAGGATGAGGAGGAAAAAGGAGAATATAAGAAAGGAGGAGTTTTATGAAGGAATGTCTCTGGAAGCAATTGAGCATGACGGGAGTTAAACAGTAACAAAAAGAGAGAGAAATTAATATTCCTACTTATATTCATTTATTATTATTTTTTACTTGACTCAATTTCCTTTAAATTGATAAAAAAAATCATAAAATGATACTGTATAGTGTAAAAAAACAACGAAAACAATGTTGGTCCTGCATCTGTCACAAAAACATCTCTGAATGAAAAAGAAGCGATTCATAAAAGTCTTTGAAGGCATTGTAAATATTCACATTATTTTACCGTCAAATACCAGTTTGTTTTTCATATAAAGACATGTTGAAGACTCAGCCGTTCACACGTTCTAAGCAGAGAGGAAGAAAAAACCTCTCCATACAAATTTGAAGCACTTTTTTTTATCTGTTAACTGTCAATGTCAAAACGGAGAGCTATTCCAGGTGCTGTGTTGAATAACCGACAGCTCCATTCAGAAATTCAAGTGGTTTAGCTGGTAGCGATTGTTCTATTTAGTTTAGCCTAGAAAGAACCACTGAATAAGCTCCTTTTTTTTTGGAGTGCAGGCAACCTTTGTCTAATAAGGGCCAGACGTGTTCACACCCAACCCAGCTAGTAGCCCGGCCCCTGCAGCCCTCCACCCCAGCCCACATCTCCAGACACTGGAGAGGCGTGAGGAAGGGGGCCAGACTGCTCGCCATCCATCACACCCGTCTGACCCGCCCGCAGTGCTGAAAAGACCACGGTTATCACTCACCCCTGACACCGGCATCGACGTTTGCCCTTAGACGCCACCCACACACCCACACACACACACACACACACACACACACACACACACACACACACACACAAAGACACCGAAGCCCACATATGGCCGATCTACAACACCGTTGCAGTCCCTCCAAAATGTCCCGTCCCCTCTTGTATCTCCGTCCATTGAACTCTCATCACCATCCATCAACCTTCATCATTCACCAAAATGCCAACACGCTCAACAGATGGCGTCCAATAAGATCTTGAAAAATGCCAGGTAACTCCCAACGGGGACCAATCGCGGTTATCCTGCACACTCAACTCCAGGAAACAGTCGTTTCCAGTCCCAGCTTACAGTTATGCAAAGCGAGCGTCCGCTTCGATCTGGACTGGTGGGGGCCTTTGTGTTGGATCTGAGTTGGGCGTAACAATAGTTTGCATTGTCCTACTGCCTCTCAGCTTTATTACATATGTATGTGTTGATTGCTGCAAAACAACAATGCTAGTGCATGGCATTAAGCAGCAACAATAACAGTGATGCTTGGCGCTCCTACTCAGCGTTGGATGTTTATCCAACAAACCTCTGTGTTTGCGCCCAGTACCCGATGGTGTGAAATACCAGCAGGGGAGCCAGCTTGGGAATATCATGAATGGGAACTTTGGAGAATACTTTCCTTTATTGAAGCATAATTCAGGGATTTTAAACTCCAGATCAAGAGCGTTTGACTTCATTTATTATTGTCATATGTATTAAGAATTGAGAATGAATACAGAACTCACAAGTCATCCGTATCATTTTCAGTTCCGTCTGTATCCAGAGCGCTTTGTATCGAGAACACTAAGCTTTCAATACCCAATGAGATCCATACTATGCCGATGTGCGATTGGCACAATGGACACATATGAGAGAACTCCATCGGCTCAAAGGTCACCTGGGCCACCCACGTCACTGTGGTGTAACAAGCCCGTGTGGAATGCCAGGGGGTCGTTCTGGTCGAAAAACCTTGGATTTGTCAACCGCTCAACCCTCCGAGCATCGTGACACACCCGAGCGGGCCAAGCACTGCCCCCCCCCCCCCCCCCTCGTCAGCACCCCGTGGTATCAGAGACCTCCCCACCCTTGGGTCTCATTCACGCAAACCCACACAAGGGCGTACGCAGACAACAGCCATCTCTGATGCCCTTCTGATTCCCTGCGTTGGCATTTAGCTGCAGAAGTTGAGTGTGTGCGCGAGCGTATACTTGTGCCAGTGTGTGTGCGTGTGTTTGTTTCGGTGGGGCAGTGTGCAGCAGAAAGTGTGTGTGTGTGTGTGTGTGTGTGTGGTTGACGATGATGACAAGAGTTGTGGTGCAGATGTCCCCACAGCCAGCGGAGCCTCATGAATGGCGACTGTTGTGATGGTGACGGCGAAACGCGTTGGAGGCCTGGCCTACGCACTCCAGTCATCTGAATGGCTGGAATTCAACTTGGTCGAAAAGACAAGCTCATGCATGCAGACTGGAAACAATGTGCCCTCTTTATTACTGTCTCTCTCTCTCTCTCTCTCTCTCTCTCTCTCTATCTATCTCTCTATCGCTCTTTATCCCTTGCCTTTGAATCATTCCCCCTCTGTAAACGTGGCTGTGATATTCATTGTGACGCAAATCGTTAACCACCAAATATTATGTAACAAACAAGACAAAAAAAACATAAAAGCCAATTGATTCATTCTAGATAAAACATCAAATGAAGCAAATTATTCGGAGAGGATGAAGCACATTCTGTTGAAACAAAGGAACAAAGATTGATAGGAAGTCACGGGGTAATTGATTTGTAGTGGAAATGTTATGATTGATCTATTGATCAGCTGCCCGGTGCTCCGGCCCTTTTTAACAGCAGACATACGGCTTCACTCGGGGGACCATGACGCCGGGGCCTCAGAGGGACACACACACACACATACACACACACACACACACACACACACACACACACTAAAGGTCCATCTATTTAACAATCCAAGTATTGGGACAATGAGACAAAGGAGAGACAAGGCCAGGCTGTCTCTTCAAGCTCCGTCCTATTAAACATCTGTTCTGCCAATCTAAGAAGTCGATGCTACATTTTTAGGTCTTTACGTCTCTGAATGTATCGTCACATATTTTCATTTTTCAGATGGAATAATGTCACTGATATTCAATTCACAAAAGACAGAAGGGGATATTACTGTATGTGTGCTGATAACTAATTTTCCAGATGAAAGTAAATCTTCCACTGCTGAGCTCACTCTAGACTTTCTTTCCAGTACTCTGTCAACATCAGATGCAACTGAGAGCACCGATTCCCAAAAGACACACACCACCATGTCTTACTATACGATTAGCTCCACCAAACAACAACCATGAATTTACAACAGCTTTACTAAACGTGTGACGCAAACTTATTCCATGAGGGTAAGAGATGAAACATCTTGAAGTACTGTGTTTTTTTTATATGGTTTATTTAATAAGGGAAAGTGCACATTGATAAAAACATTTCTGTAAATGTGCCAGAGTTAGCAAAGAGGCTATTTTTCATCTGTAGTCCCACAGATGCTGATGGTAAGAGCAAACCTAAAAACATAAGTTTATAAATACAATCTACAGACAAAGCAAATAAAATAAGGGAGAACAATGTTACAATGGACAGAATACAAACATCACAACAGAGACACAACGTAAAAGCATATAGACTAAATGTGATGTATAGCTGCAAACAGGTGAAAGACAAGAGAAGACACGCAGTCAAGACATACAGAGACCGGACAACAGACAGACAGACAATCATCAACTGACAGACAGACAAAGTGACACCATGATGTCTCTACACCTTGCTTCACAGTGAAGTGGTGATCCAGACTACAGTGAAGCCCTTTATCCAGATTTTACAAACAAATAAATCACTGAGCTCTGACCCACACAGTCTCACACGCACACACACACACACACACATGCAGCGACAGACAGTAAAAGTCTGACGTGTCCCAAGAGAGACCAAGAAAAGGGTTCTTGTTTGAAGCAGGAAGGGGTTATTGTTCCCGAGATGCCAGGGCGTGGGCATCCAGGCACAGATTAGCCACAGGGAAACATTATCTCTCTGGCTCGGCACAGTTTGGTCATCTAGGTACTTTATGTTCTGAGTGGCTCTTGTCCTCCACGAGGAACAAAGCGCTGGCTTGTTGGAGAACGCCGGAGGGGTGAGTCCCTTCTCTCCTCCCACCTTCTCTCCTCCCTGCTTCCCCCCTGCTCTCCTCACCTCTGGCCCCCGGACCGACTGCAAGGCCGCCGGAGTTCAAGCCTGGCCACGTGTTGGCCGTTACACTCCCACGGTGACCTTGTTGAGCTCAACATTTAGAGTCTCATAAAAACATTATTGTCCAACTCCTGGGATCGTTTGTCCACTACCACAAAGACGCGGAGAAAAAAACAAAATGTTAACCCCTCGGAGTTTTTGCGTAGGCACATTTTTCAGATTCTGCCCCTTCTCTGCCTCTGCGCCCGGCCACCCTCACAGCACCACATTGTGCCCACGCTGACGCGCTTCCCATCGATGCCCACATGCCACTCCTACACCAGCGCATTCAGATACGAAGAGGGCTGCCGGTCGAGACGCCGCCCCCATCAAACAGCCATTTTGTGTTTTGTACTCTAAACAAAAAACAACAATAATATCCATTCTCAGTTTGCACACAACCATTTCAGACTTTCTACTCCCAATTTACTGTCTTTTGGGCACTAATGTTCCCGCATATCATCTATTCCTCTGTCCGTCTATGCTTCCCTTATTCAGATGCGTAACTATGGGCCCATAACAGCTAAAAGTCCCTAATGGTCATTTAGTCTCTAAATATGTCCTTTTCACATTGGCTGGGTGCATGTACCTGCTGAGTGAATGGGCAAGGTCGTGCCAGCCTATTAGCCATATTAAAAACCAACCCATTATGGTAATTGGGGAGGTCTAATGCATGTACAGGTTGCTTAGCGCCCATGTATTAGCTCTGATAGATGACTCAGTGATTAGCATTGAAAGGTACATTGTAGTGCAGCGATGCCGGTCGCCCCCGCGCTCGCCGTCCTCTGATCCGGTCTCTCGCTGCGGCGACCTCTACTGTGGACACTTAGGTCAGTTATACATGTCCCTGACCAAATGTTTGCTGCTGGGAGTCAGAGTGACCGCTATGGACAAGGGCATTCGTTATTCACTGTGACAATGGCAAAGAAAAGTTACTTCTTTTTCTTTTTTTTTGAGGGCTGAAAAACATATTTAATTTACATTTGGCCGTCAGGACATAATTGTGGTTAGAAATTAGGGAAGACACATGTTGCCTTCTTATTACCTAAGCGGCCTGTAAATACTGGGTTCTGATGATCTACGACAACACACACACATAGTCAAAAAGAACAGTACACGCCACATTTTTAATGATCACATTTAAATAAAATTAAGTAATTATTACTGCTCAACATATTTCTGTTCTTTTTTTTATAGCGAAGAATCAACATTTTATTATTAGTTATGCAAATATCTCAGAATTCAAAAAGGCAATACAAATTTGAAATGGAAAATATGGGAGGGAGGTGGCAAGAACCCTCGGTCATACTGATGAGCGTTGATGTTAAACTACAAGTTTTTCATTTAGAAATCCATAAGGGAAATGCTTTGCCTTGAGTATCCACATCACATTTCATTACATTTTACCATCTGTCCCGAACCACCGGCACCCTTCCCAATCCCCGTTTTACTCCCAATCCAGAGCTCCCGTGTCCTGCTCTATGAGCGGCCCTGAATGGGTCTCTCAGGGAAGGGAGCACATTCTCCTTTCATCCCCTCTTAGAGGACAAACATCAGTCCCATCACGCCGCCCATCCATATTCATGAGGCGCTTATAAATATCTGATAGCAGCCTCGCTACAGCTGTTTAGCTGGGAGAGCAACGTAAAGCGTCTCACACGCACACACACACACACGTTTTGACCAGACACACGTTTAAATTGTGCGAATTGTTCTTTCTTTTACACACACACACATCCACTGGGCGGAGGCCGGATATCGGCCCCACATCTCCCCGTGGTTCTACCTACCTGGCCCCCTGATAGCATCGGCTCATTGAAGGGCTATCGCTCTCCCCTGTTCTCTCTTGCCGGCTTTAATTAAAGCGTAAATGTGACTACAAAATGAGAGAGGAATCCCTAAGTGCCGTATTTACCTTCTCTCTGACAGGGCTCATGCTTATCAGTGGGGCGAGAGTATACTGGAGCCAAGAGACAGGGACTTCTCAAAGGCCTGAGTAATCACTCAGGCCCCTCTGCTTCAATCACACACACACACACACACACACACACACACACACACAGAGAAACACTTCTCAACCTCAGCGTCACCCGTCTTGTGACGCCTCTCTCCTGGTTTTGATACACGTGGAAAACGAATGCTTCACATTGGTTCTCATCAATTGCAGGACGTTAAATGATCTAATGAAACATACATGTAAGTACCGAAATCCACGTGTGTGACACCCCAATAAGACACAACAACATAAGAGTTTGTGAAAGAAGTAAATGTCCTGTGTTCAGTCATGTGTCGATAGTGAGTCATGCTAATTCTTCTTCTATTAATTCCTAACAAACAACCACTTTTCACTTTTGCTGGAACATTTCACTTTCTGCATGCCAGAGGATTTGTTTTCCCTGGAAAAGCGTAAGTGACACCCAGGTGTGTAGAACAGGGAGTGCAAACACACATAAACTAGTATAATTTGTATCACTAATGTGTTTCATGGAAAAAGCAACCCAAATGTATTAAATGGTAAATGTAATGAGGAGCAGAGTGGCATAATAATTCACTGCGCATTCACATTTATTTCATCCCATTTCTAGCATCAAAATATTGATTACAGCAGCTTTAAATCAAGCATGTTTTTAAAAACAATGTATCTTTATGCGAGATCAAAAGCCGTCTTGCATATTTTTTATATGTATGAAGAAGAGCCTTGCAGAAATTTACAATGCAAAATCCTTGGGCGAGGAAAACAGAAGGGGGCTTTCTCTTTTTCCAGATTAGAACGGCGATATGAACACCTCCCTATCAATGTCTGCTCGTGGCTTCCTAATCACATTCCTGCAACTGATACTGAGGCAGAAACGGGACGTGAGAGGGAGGGTGAGCAAGAAGAAGGGAAAGGAGAGAGAGAGAGAGAGAGAGAGAGAGAGAGAGAGAGAGAGGCAGCTAAAGGCACAATCTTGGAAATCAAATGGCACAATCCACTGCATGCTTAGTGTGGCAGAGACAGAGCGACAATATTCAGAGGTGACATTGCAATCAGCGGACAATACTGGCACGGGTTTCTGCACTTTCAAAACTGTATAGAAGTCCAAAAACTGCACTTGTGAAGAATATTTATGGTGTTACTTTTCTTTTGATTCCTCTTTTTTATGTTATATTACTGATACCTAACCCCTCCAGTTGCTCGTCTTCCCCTCCAACTAATTAGAAACATTAGAATTGCTGATGCCGGCAAGAAGAAAAAAAATACATTTTGCTTCGGTCTTGAAGAATATCTTTGTTCTGTTTCCAATACAAATAGAAGGATATTTAAATATTGCTGTGTGGCTGTGGAAGAGAGAGAGAGAGAGAGAGAGAGAGAGAGAGAGAGCTTGAGTGTGCATCTGTGCGTTGAGCCGCGATTGGTTGTGCACACGGAAGGATGAGGAATTGTGTGAGCGTGTATTTGTGTGCGACACTGTGTCTGTTCCCAGAGGGTATTTCTGTTCCTTGTGTGGACTACAGTTAAAGTGAACAATAGGCAGCGCTGCACTGCACCCTGTGCAGCAGCGTGATGCTACAGATCATCAACTAAAGACGGGGAGGAATCTGGATTCTACAACTACTTCACTTTTGAAAATGGTCAAAGATGGTGCAAGCTCTTCGCTCTTAGTCTCAAAAGGTCCTGAAAATTCAATTCAATTCAACTCAGTTTATTTGTATAGCCCAATTTCACAAATTACAAATTTGTCTCGGAATGCTTTACAATCTATACATATAGACATCCCTGACCTTTGACATCACATCGGATCAGGAAAAACTCCCAAATAACCTTTCAGGGGGAAAAAAGGGAAGAAACCTTCAGGAGAGAACAGAGCAGGATCCCTCTCCAGGATGGACAGGTGCAAGATGTCATGTGACCAGAAGGACAGATTTAGAGTTAAATACATTCAATGAATCTGACAGAGTTTATCAATAGTTCATAGTAGGCATATTCCACGATGGAGAGTTTGGAGACCTCCACCATCAACAGCAGACCAAGATGAAGGCCCACACGTTGGACCAGATAGGCCAGTGGCTTGACCCACGACATGGAAGAGACAACATAATGCAGTCAGTTGACCGGTGCACGGCCACAAGTGCATTAGTACATTTCACAAGTCAGCCATCCAAACAAAAGGACAAAATAAAGGAGGGAAATAATGATAACACATCAAATTAACAGGAAATACATCAGAAGAACGGGTGCAGCAATATTAAATTACACTTAAGCAGAGGAGGAGGAGGAGGAGGAGGAGGAGGAGGAGGAGGAGGAGGAGGAGGAGGAGGAGATTGAAGCGTAACCGAAGTGGATTTTTTTTTTTTAAGAAAAAGAAAAACAAGAAAAGAGGAGAAAATGTAAACAGAAGGTGGAGAATTGAACAGAGAAAGGGGAGGGAAGGCTGAAGCTAGCTAGCTTCCCTCATTAGCCATGCAGAGCATCTTGGCTCTGCTCCCACACCTCCCAGCTCATCATCGCCTGGGCCCTGGCTGCCAGCGCACCCCCGCCACCACGAGCCATCCCTCCCCTTCCAGCCCCTATAATCACACCCGCAATCGCAGCCCCTAATTAGGTTAATTAATTTGTATCAGCCCTTGTAGGGACTTGGCTGATGAGGCAGTCGTAATAGTGCCAGCGATGGGGCCCCCTGTAAAATGAAAAAAAGAGAAGAAAAATAAAAAAGATAGAGAGGAGAATAAGATCTGATGCAAGCCTGTCAGTGACAAGACAGGACTATAAACCACGGGGTCACGTCTACCTCCCCACCCCCAACCTTTCGCTCAACTACGCCTTTTCTCCCCTCTAACCCAACGGGTCCCTTCCCCCTGCTCTTATTATCCAACAGGGGTGACACTGACACCGAAATACTGATCTATAACTCATCCTTTGACATTGTGTCCACTGGAACGGAGAGACGCCGTAAAATAATAATAGAGTCGGCCTCTAATAATTGAGTGTGCATCTTCTCAGTGGCACACTTCAACGCGTGCAGAAGTGTTGTGTTTTGCTTGTTTGTTGACACTATGGCGGTCTGTCGTGGTGTTCCAAAAGTGTGGGGGGAAGAAATAAAAGTGTGCGGTATGATAATGATTATCTTGGCGGTTTGTCTCCGTCGTCGTCAGAGAGACCGATTGAAGCATCGCATTACAATCAGCGGCCCTCATCGCCCCTCATCAGGCCACTGACGAACAAACTCTGATTAACACCCCCATCTGATTACTGCAATCACCCAGGCTAACCACGCACGTGCACTGGCCCCCTTCAGCACGCGCACACACACACACTCACACACACGCACACACGCACGCACGTGTACACAAAAAGCTGCTCTCATCACGCATTGCCACGCATTTGCCAACAAATATGAGAGACAAAAAAAAGTGCATGGAGGGAGCAGAGTGTGTGTGTGTGTGTGTTTGTGTGAAAGACAGAAGTAGAAGTGAAGAGACTGAGAATAATATAATGAAGTGTAACAGTTTCAACAATGAGCAGTTTTCAGAAACTTACACACCTGGATACAGTGTCCGGTGTGCACCCACCCCCATGCTATAGAACTGTGTGCGTTTAATTGTGATGCATGCAGACACATGCATAAATATACACACACACACACACACACACACACACACACACACACACACACATACAGAGACGCGCAATCTCAGGCAGACAATGACACGGGGAGGCTGCGAGACAAGGACAGATCCGGTAGTTAAAGCGTAATGAACACGTCCCCGAGGCGCGCGCCTGGCATTCCCCTGAATGATGGACTGACAGTAATACCGGGGCAGATGGGTGCCCTCCACGCCCCCTTCAACGACACACACATACATGTACACCCCCCCCCCCCCCCCTCCCTGGTCCATCCTGTCCCCCTCTCCTGCAGAGAGATACCCCCTGTAGGTCTGATATGTGGAGGTTGGAGAGGATAGGGGGGGTGGGGGACCAGGGGTGCTCTGTGTGTGTGTGTGTGTGTGTGTGTGTGTGTGTGTGTGTGTGTGTACCTAGAGGTGGGGGTGAGGGGGGCACAAGTATGAGGCCCCCGTCATGATTTAGGCTCCCATGCAAATTTAATCAATTCGAGTACCTCTCGCCAGCCAGGCCTCATTAGCGGCAATTTAAAAAGGGGGCTCTGTGATCCCTACCTCACTGCATGAGCCAGACATTCAACTCAGGCACACATGCACACGCACACGCAAACACACACACACACACACACACATGCAAACACGCTAAGATACACACACGTGTCCAAATACTCTCACACACAAGTACACAAAAATGCACACGTCAGGGAGGCTGTCAGGACTCAGGACTGTAAAGATTTTCCTTCAGACGTCTTCCCCCTGGCACGGAGCGAGACCCTGCCTTGCACGCCAGCCGACCCCCCCCCCCCCCTCCTCTCTCTTCTGTCCCTCCTCTCTATCCACGACTTCAAAAGCCCCATGACACCCAGCTTCAAGTTAAAGGGGAGAGGGATCTGAAGATAAAGACTACCTCTCATCCCCCCCCCCTCCCCTTGCATTCTGAGAGACAAACCCTCCCAACACTCAAACCCCGGGCTACCTCTCTCTCTTCTCCCCACCTCTCGCTCTCCAACTCTTGGTAATTGGGGGATCGATTAGTATTGTCCTTAGCCATCCTTTAACCCCGGCTCTGTGCGCAGGCTTCGGAAGCAGGGGCGGGTGGAGGAGCGGCACGAGTGGTTCTCAAAGGATCAAGTGGCAGGTTAGAACCATGCGGGGAGGTGATGGTGCGTGTGACCAAGTTCTGTGTAATCTAATATTAAAAAGGAAATGGGACCACAAAATGACGACAAAATAAAAGAATGACGTACAGGTTTAGTCCATGAATATTACAGTGAAATGCTTTGTAGTTTTGTTTTTATTTGCTGAGATGTTTATGTCTCTGATATTTATGCTGACACCCCAATATAATTGAAATATTATGTTAAAAAATGGAACGGCTCTTCAGAAACAGTGTCCCTGTCACTGGGTGTAGTGAACAGGACGTACTGTCCACAGCTCTCATGGGGACTCTGCTTCAGCAGGAAGGAGTTTTAATGGAAAATGTTCACACTGAGGTCTGTAGGATATCTAGAATATCTAGAATGACATTTTTCAATACTGCAAGTAGCAAGAAGGAAGTTTAGTTCACTTCTACTTTATTCGGCTGGTGGCGGAAAATCGCTTAAAACTTGTGAAATTAAAAACAAATGTACAAGTCAGTAAAATACATGTGTGTTACGTGGGAGAAGATATTGTGTTTGTATTTTGCATGAACTGACGACAAATTCATAAATCAAGAGATCAACAAAAGCATCTAAAATATGTACCTTTGCGATAACTGACACCGCATGTAAAGCTGAAAAACAATGCAAGTTTATCTTTTATTTAAAATATAGTACAGCATTAAATACATTGGCGTCAAAGAAAAGGATCACAACATGTTCCCCTGATTTAAAGGAGTGTTTTTTTCCATAATATGTGCAATAACTAAACTTGTAGAACACAGACTCATTGTTTTGTACCCTTTCTTAACCAGGCCACACTTTTACACGCAGTTACTATATTTCGGGGTCAAAGTGGTACCCTGCAGCTGTGCGACTACACAGCCCTCCACTTCTAACGGCCCCCCCATTCCAAAAATGACTATTTGTTAGCGAACCTCCAGGGTCATTAACTTAAGAGATGCCTTTGTGGGGGACAGGATGGCCTGTGCCAGTCGTCAAATGAGTTATGAGGCTTTTTGACAATAGAGAAATGCCTGTCTATATCTTTAAAATCAGAAGGTCGTCCGCTGCGCCCACCCCCGGAGCCCTGCCACCGCATCCCAGCAGAAGAGTCCCGTTGCTGGGTCGGAATGAAAGAAGAGCTTGAGGAGGAACAGTGGGCTTTCTGTGTCTCGGGTTCGCACAGTCGGATAGGGGGTCCCGGAACTGCGCACACAGTGTTTTGACCCCTGGGCTCTCCTCAACGACCTCGACCCCCTCGGCGTATGGACGCTGGGGGTCCTCGAGGGTCCCGAAACACGCACGCTTTCTCAGCGACGTGACGCAGTAGCAGAGGGCCGGGAGAGTGGGAGGAAGGAAGGAGGGAGGGAGAGGGGGAGGAGAGTCGGCCAAAGTACGTCAATCGCTTGTTACTGGGGGACGCCATAATTCGGACATGAATGGTCAACAGCGAAACGCCACTGGGAGGACTTTGCCGTCCCTTGTGTGCTTGTGTGGTGCGTTCATTTAGAATAGAATAGAATAGAAATATACTTTATTAATCCCCAAGGGGAAATTTGTTGACACAGCAGCACCGATAAACTAAACACAATAAAATATAAATATAAAAAAGAAAGATAGTGACTGTGCATAAAGTATAGTATGCAAAGTGAAATATAATACAAAATAAAATAAAATAAAATATATATGTATATATACACAACATATATGTAAATACAGCAGTGTAAGATTAAATAAAATATATATATATAGAGATAGTGTGCAAAATGCAAAGTGTGTGTATGTGTGTAGTGTAAACGAAACGTGTGCAGTGCAGATCAACACAGTGTAAGTATTAATGTGAATATGTACAGTGAGTTATTGCAAGTTTCTGTACTGTATATGTACATGTGACGTAGTTTTAAACGTATTTATGTTTGACATCAACAGACATGCTGCAATTAGAAAACTGCTGAGTTTGAAATGAGAGGAACCCGTCCAGGCGGACACCCTGCACCGTCGCTCTTCCCCCGCTGCTGGCCCGTCGTGAGGCGTTGGCTTACCTTCGCTCTGGTCAGCAGTGTTTGGGCCAAGGCCTCCGGTCTCTCTCCTCCAGCCGCTCCACCTCTCACTTGCGCCCGGTGACATTTCTGGCTGGCTCCTCTCTCTCTCTCTCTCTCTCTCTCTCTCCCCTCTCTTCCTCCACGGGCTCCCAGGAGAGGCTGATGGATGGGCCCTGTTTATGAAGCTGCTGCCACCACAGTGATCAATCACACCCGGGTCACTGTGGCGCCAGGTCTTCAGTCTATTTCCCACTGTAGCCGCCGCACATACAGTGCGTTAGGACTCGCCGCATGCACATGCATGGCCGCGTTGAGGTTAATGGAGAACGACAGCGCTGTAAAGAACTGGAAAATGATACATTTGGTGAAGAATAATGAAATGGGCATGCCTCATCTGCAACGTGGCACCTCAGTACATGACTCTACCGACTTCACTTCTCAGGGTAGGGACTTGGCGAGGGACGGATGGCAGGAGGAGATGGCCTTAGTAGTAAACCTGGGATCTTTTTACAAAGAGACATCTGAGCTAATCCCCTCTCCAGAAGGGCAAACTGAACACACACTCTTTCTTGGGAAGTCTAATTAGCCAAAGACGACGTGCCTGTTTGAGCTGGAGAGTCCTGGGAGAACAGAACGATGTGAGGAAGACATGGCAAATGACAGCTGCTGTAGGCTTTTATCACTGAATACATTTTTGACATGTCACAGTAGGAAATGCACAGGTGTAATTAATTAAATTAGTGACGGTTGAAATCCATTTAGCGGCTTCAATTTGTGGCTCTGGGACTGTGGAGCTGACACGCTGTCATGGCTTAAGGGACACCTGGTTGTAACAGAGCCATCCTTAATGGCATTAGTAACACCTTTGCTTTTTAAAAAAAAAGGCTTAGGAGTATGGCGACTGATTTGGTTAATAAATAAGATCTCCGATGACCTGTAGTAACCTTAAGGCGGCATCGCATCAAGATAAAACGATAGGAGTGAGAATATACTGTAGAAACAGGTGTAGCCACAAGGCTTTCACCAGAGGAATTTTTGCATAAGCACAGCTGTAGCTAATGAAATAAAATGCCAGAGAATTTTGATTAAAGTGAGCTAATTGGCAAGCATTGACAATAGTAGTATTATCAATGCAAGCTAACTGTCACCTAAATCATACTTAATGTTATTAGCTGCAGCCGAGTCTACCCGGATGTGACGTGTGAAAGGAACGCTGCATCCTCAATCAAATCCCTTAAAGGCTCTCGAAGACTTAAGATGGACCTGTGCCTCCACCGGAATATGCATGTGTATTTGTGGTAAAAAAATATTTTTAAAACACAAATTGCCATCAAACTGACAAGATAACTTTGATAAATATCCCCACGGGATTGACAACATATCATGGGGGGGGGGGGGGGGGTTACCCGCGGCTTCACTTCGTTAATTGGAGTGACATTTTCACTGCTTCACATCATGTCTTCTACTCGTGACTGATGAACACATTAATTCAAATATCTAATAAATATGACAATGACATGCAACACTTTCTGACTTAATGAGGTGACAACCTGAATGCAACCAATTTGCCTGCAATGAGCTGGGAGGATGCTGAGGGACAACAAAGGTGTGTCTTTCACATGATGGCAGAACAACAACACGTCTCTTTGGGATGCCTTTGAAATGGAACATCAGTTAAAGTTATGACAGGTTTGAAATTTTGGATGAGGCGTTCAGGTCCCGTTACCGTCTAAACTAGAGGCGCGTGTGACACAGGCAAAGACGGAGCACACCAGTGACCATCAAACCACAATTAACCTCTGAAGTCTAAAGGTTGAGTCATAAGTGACTTCAAGCTCTTTTGTTTTCTCGATGCATGTTCCAGTGTCTCGAGTCACCAACAGCCCCCCTCCCCCTCCCCCTCCCCTCCTAATGTGATGAAGAGCACTAATGCCACCTACTGGTGCAAAACAAAATACAATCTACTGCCACACTTCTGATGCAATGCAAGTCAAGAAACCACACAAATGTAAATGTTCTGATATTTATTCAAAAGAAACTAAGTCGTTGATAAATATGTACAAAATTGCAACAACATTTGAGGAGGGAAAAAAGAATCCCACGTCTGTGGTCTATGTTGCGATGTAGAAGTCCAATTATTTTACCAACACCTCATTGGAAAACTTGGCGATTTCTTCTCAGCATGACGACTCTCCTCTCAGCGCTTCCTCTTGGTATCAAACTTGTAAATGGCTGCAGCGTTGGGCGTCTCCTTTTTTACCTTCACTTTGTTGTTCTTATCCTGGTGCACAGAGAAAATAAAAGTTAAGACAGTCATTTGATGTTGAAAGCAGAATGCCTGTTGTGATGAAGAGCATCTTCTCCTCACTTGTAGGTCCTTGCGGGTCTGAATCTTCTGGCTGATGACAAACATTTTCTTTTCTCTGTCAATCCTCTGGGAAAGGATCTTATACTGGTGATTCCTCTGCTTGGCCAACTTCTACAGTCAGTGAAGAGGAAACATGAAGCATTAGTGCGTGTGTAGGATGTATACCGTTTAGACGGCACAGTCACACTGCAAATGAAGCTGAACCGCAATGCATTTTAAACACGGACCGTCAACATGTGAGGCTCTACGCCTCCCAGGATGCTCTTGGTCTCCAGAGCTTTCAGAGTTGGTCTGTTGAACACTCTGTCCACCAGCTGAGGAGCTGTGTCCAGGTGGTTGGCCAGGTCAAATGACTGCACTGAGGGGAGACAGAGAAACACTCATTGAAACTTCTCAACTTCTCTGGTCACCTAATAACTTTGCAAGCCCACAAGAACAAGGAGGTTTGTTTACATCCAAAATAACCAGTGCACATGTATATTCACCGTCTACCGAGGATTTCACAAAAAATGTATGACTGTTTTTTTTCTTGCTGTCTGCATCCAGAAGATGGAGCTCTCCTTTCATCCTTTCGATTTTCTAAAAGAAGATGAACAATGATTTACAAGGGGGTGGGGGGTAATGGCTGGAATACATCTGTACGTCAATGTGTGTTGTGTTCATTCAGGTTATCCAAGCATGATTTATCATGGGAAAAATAAACCTACGTTGGCCTCTGCAACTCTTTTCATCTCCACGTATTTGATATCCTGCGTCCTCATCATTTTCTTCTGCTCCTCCGTCGCCGTGGCTTCCTCATGGGGTTGTTTTATTATGTGGACTCCATCCTGATAACACGCCACAAAACAAGACAAACATATTACAATCATTCAGCCCCAGAGATCACGTGATTGGGATAGATAACGGGCAACTCGTTGTATCTGATGTTGACACGTCTCTTACCAGCAGCTTAGTGGTGATCATATTGTAGTAAAACTCATCGGGGTTCTTATCCAGGGCTTTCCTTCGCAGAGCAGCAAGGGTGTTCTCTTTCTTGTGGAAATCACTTTAAAAACACGCAAAGAAATAGATTACAAGACTTATTCTGCGACCATGTGTGGCATTAAAAGCCAAACGTAAAACACGCGTCTTAAAAGTCATTCAACTCACTCTGCGCGGAGCTTGTAGTCTTTCTTCTTCTCCAGCAATCCCAAATGCTTCCTGAAGTCGGGCTGGTGGAGAGAGGAAAAACGACACATTTAGCGTTAATGCAAGTTATACACAGGCAGTGGTCATATTTACTTATTAGCATCAAATGTAATACGTCGGTGATAACATGTACTGCTCAAATGTTGCTAGCATGCTAACAAGCTAGCCAAACAAACGCTCACCTGAGATCTTTCATGGTGGTTTTTCTGTCGCGACTTCCAGGCTTTCTTGAACGACGCCATTCTGCACAGATGTCCACGCGCGTAACAAAACAAAATGTTTTAGTAAAAGCAGGTAAACGCGAAGCTTTTCAAAGCTGTGCCGACACTGAAACCCGCTCGCTGCTTCGGCTCTCGGAACATGTGGGTTCCTGGTTCCTGCCTGGTTCATCACACCGGGTTGTGTTTCATTTCCTTTCCGCAGATTCGCATCTCAAGTTTCACTGAAACATACAATAATAGTATTGTTATTACAAATTTAAAATTCCAATATTTATTTTGTGGTCCATTTGAGAATAAATTGAATCTTAATTAAATGTTTTCGTGATATAATAACGTGTTGTTATATTCGTCCTACGTGTTGCAGAAGCGCGTAATAAACAATAGGTGGTGCTGTTGCATACATTTACAACGTTATAGTGCCCTCATAGTAGATATAGTAAAGTACTATTTAAGTATTTGTACTTAACTTAAGTGTTTTCATGTTAAACTACTTCATGCAAAAAGTACTAATTTCACAGGTTAAAGTTGTGGTTCTTATTCCCCCACATATACAGCATAACTGATTTGGTAACTAGCATGAAATAAATATAAGATTGTACAAAACATATGGTACATTAATAAAATATTAAAGTTTCTCATGGATTTGACAGCTCTACTGTTGTATGAATTGCTACATCTTCACCAGCTACAACAGCAAAATGCACCTCCCAGGTTAATATTCACACATTACTATTCATAGAGTATTACATTCACAAAGACCGTTCAGCTGCAAAATTAAACATCTAAGTAAATAAGGTTCTTAATGGAGTACATTTACCAATACCTTAACTTGGAGTAATTTTATATTGTGTTGTTAAGTTTGTACTTAGTAATAATCTTGATACCTCTTCTTTTGCTCGTATTATGTGAATACATCATTTGATAATGAATAAATGGATGAGGTTAATCATCCAATTTCATTAATAATGTTTCTTTTCTGATCATGTCATGTCGGCTAAGTTTCAAAGCTCTGTAATAATCAATCTGGCTTTAGATAGTCAAGACCTGAAAGGAAAAAAGGGTTTAATTATATTCATCAGAGCAGACCGTTTCAATTTATCTGCCATTTAGAGGTTGTATACAAGCCAGACTTGGCACAGGATTGGCTTAGAACAAGTGAGGGTCATCACAGTGCTGCTGACTTCATATGTTTGGACTGCACTGTTCGTACACCAAATTATTTAGGTCATTATAATGAGGGCCTGCATTTGCCAGAGTGCACAGTTAACACTAATTGGTAACAAGTTTATGTTTTTCCAACAAGGACATTTATTGCATGTTTTCGTTTGGGGTTCCAGGCCCCTGTTTTGATTCCTTTCCAAACCAATAGACCGAAAAGAGATTACATAGAAACTCTGTACTATTCCTTAAAACATTCTCACACACTTTATCTCCCCGTTTTTTGTTTCTGGAAGGGGGGGGGTGGGTGCACTGCAGGAACTTTGACGAAGAGGTGGTCATCACTCTACACTGGGGGAGAAGACTATCCACTTCCTGACATGATATTTTGAGTAGCGGGTAGACAAAGACAAAGCCGCAATGGCACCAGTCTCCTAATCTCACCCAGACTCCCAACTCTTTATGGATGTGAGAAGAAGCCTTTAGGACCGACAGCAATATTCCACGAAACAGACATTTTCCCCCCATGGCTGCTCACTATCCCCTCACCAACCGCGAGGAATTTGTTTTAAATGTGTGAGATTTTCCCGGCATGTAGAATGTTTTGCGGGTGATTAGACCAATGAATGGGATCAGTGTTTCCACATTATGTCACAGGCTTGTTTATCAGTCTGAAGGCTAACGACCCCGATTCCTGTGAAGGTTTCCGCTCAAGGCCCGACTGGTCCACCCAACCACTAACTAACGTGTTTAACTGGGCACAGACAGTAGCCAGAATTTACAGGTACAAAGTCTGCGTTCCGACTTATTTGGCTCCTTGCTGTTTAATTCATGGGAGTCTTTGCCATTACAAGTGAAATGCCTGGTGAGCCGCGACAGGGGTGAATACTACTTTGGAAATCAGGGGCTTGGAGCAAGCTGATAAAAGAGCAGGAGGACAAGAGGTTGTGGGGTTGTTCAGGGTCAGCAATGAAGGAATGCCCTTGTGGGGCAGATGCAGGTCCGTTTGGTTTTCTAATATGATCCTGTAAAAATAACACTGCTGACATGTTGTAAGACTGCTGCACTTGGGCTGAGCTCAGGGCTTTGGTATGTCTCCCCTGACCATGGTTGGTCCTCATCTGCAGCGAGACACCAGGCCAGCCCAGTTAAAAAATGCATGAGCCAGAAGTTCCTCCTCGATGATTTAGGCGCGTCTCGTAAAATCAACACAAGGCACACGTTGGCTATGAAGGAAACTACTGAAGCTAAATACTTTGAGCTACTGCTACTTTAATCATTTCCATTTCCTGCTAAACTTAGCGTCTTTCACTTTAGATTATATACACTACATTTATTTGACAGCTTGAATCACTTATTACTTTTCAGATTAAGATATTACTGTAAGAAACTCTTCCACTGCACTAAACTGAACTGTATATACACAGTAGGCTCTGAATACTTCTTTCACCCCTGGTTGTTGGACATTCACGGCCGTAGCTCCAAATATTTCACTGTTTTTCTTGATGCCGAGCCGTACACTAAATGCAGTCCTGGGTGAGACTGAGCATCACCACAAACACTTGTAAAACAAAAATTGCCTACAATTAAGTGCTAATGCGGTGCTTATTTTCCCTGCTTGAGATTTTAAGTGTCTATTATAGCATGAGTCGTTTTATACTCTAGACAATCACAGCGGTGAAGTGGTGAGAAGGGGAAGGGTTTCAGAGGAGGCAAAGTGATACGTAAACTGCTATTATCACCAATATCATCAACGTGATCTCTCAGTTGATAGTTTGTCTCGATCGTATCTTTAAAAGCCGGCATATCCACTAATGCTACGAACGGTTTACAATTTATTTAAAATTTCAGTTGGCAGCATTTAACCTGAGTTGTCATCACCACTGTTCATACGCTGCTTCAAAAGGAAGGTTTTAAATCAGATGGAATTCTTAGAAGAAAAACTTAAATAGAGTTACATTTCATAAGCAACATGATATTTGACTCAGTTTGAACTGATGCTTAGTAAGTTCCCCTCTATTAACCTTTTAACTCAATTTTCCAAAACTAAAAAAGAGCTTACCTTTAACCTTTTTACAGAGAAATAAACAGTTAGAGAGTCATCAGGTCTTTGCCTCCATGATTAATTGACAGGCCTCCTCATGAATAGCATGCAGTCTAGCAGGACCATGTCTCAGAGTATAAAATTAGAATGTATTATTAAGAGTTGTGGGGAACACAGGGGTCATACCTCTCTTTCAGTTGTCACAGGGCCACGAAAGACAAGAGTCACATGTTTGAACAGTTGCTTGGAAAGCTCTTCTGTGTTTAACGAGATGTGCAGGTCACACTTAGCAGCTGCTTGGGCATTTCTAAAGACATAACAAAAATGTACAACATAGAGTTTTAACTCTTTTGCTTAAGTGTGACCTCCATCATTAGTTAGGCTATATAAGATACTATGTTTATATATTTTTCTTTTAAAGTTATTTTTGAAACCACTGGCAAACTGCCTTTTTTTATAGTGTTTTAACATTTTGTCATTCAGAGGTCGAGGAACCTGTCAGTTGAAGGCCGATATTTTGTGTCGACATTAACATTACCATTATATTATGTATATTTTGTGTAAGCACACTGAGAATCACTTTACCAAGTCAAATTCCTTGTTTGTGCAAACTTACTTGGCCAATAAAACTGACTCTGATTCTGATTCTGATTCTGATTCTGATTCTGATTACCAAACCAACCCTTTTCATTGGAAGAACATGCTGAGAAAGGGATTTAGTGTGTCATTCAGAAATGTTTTTATTTGCAATGGGCCATGTATGAACTGCAAATGCAACATAGTTGGTCCTTATCGACACTGCACGCACTTTTTTGTTGGTATCAATGCTTTGATTTCAAATGAAGCCCCTTTAAATGGATGAACACTTTATTGCAACTGATATTTTTACCCAATATATTGTATCTACTGAAATGGGCCATTCTGCCTAATGAATACATTTACTTTTAGTACTTTAAGTGTATGTTTAAGCTAATATGGTTTTACTTAGATAATTGTAGGACTTTTACTAGACCTACACTGTAGTGTTGTTGGAATAAGTAGAAGAGCATAGACACATCTTTCTGACCCTTTTTGTTTGTGTTACAGATGGACCAATGGAATTATCTATAGCCTTTACGTGTTTAGATAGATAGATATAGATAGATATATACTTTATTAATCCCCAAGGGGAAATTTGTCGACACAGTTGCACCAATAAACTAAACACACAAGAATAAATATAAATATAAGAAAGAAACAGTGACTGTGCATAAAGTATACAAAGTGAAATATAAAATACAAAATAAAATAAAATATATATGTATATACTGTATATATAAATATACAACATATATGCAGATACAGCATTGTAAAATGTAATAAAATATAGACAGAGTGTGCAAAATGCAAAGTGCAAAATGCAAAATGTATTAGGCTTCAAAGCTCACTCTTAGGCAAAAAACAACTATGTGCTACTTGTGGAGAACATTTAATATCCAAGGTCTGAGAAACTGAAGAAACTTCTAGCTAACGCTATCCAATAGCATGCTAGTCCAATAGCCACTCCTTTCAGTTCAGTTTTGATCCCTACCAACTCCTGAGGTAAAACCTATATTCTGTAGCTCCTCATGGCGCGCTATGTTCACCAGCTAGTTGCAAACGGTTTGCTGCTCGGCGAATAGAGCACAGTGGATTTATCTGAGCGTTTTAGCTGCTGCTTTAAATGAGGTTGACAAGAAGAAAAAATACAGTAGTCTCCAAAGCAGCCATGTTTAAAGACAGTAAAATGCTGAGTAGAGGACTGTGGAGACGTTTAATAATGATCTGTGGGTTTGCCACTCCCCGTGGTTGCACACTGATTATCGTAATGACTCACATGACCCTTCGCTCTTTTATAGTCATGCCAAAAATGACACATCAGGACTGGAGAAAGGACCGCACGCTCTAGAATGAGGAAGCAAACACCGCTGGGTTATGGCCTTCACCCTGTTTCAGGGCGTACAAAGGATTGTCAGCAAAGGTCACTTGAGACAAAGTACAGACAGAGAAAAAGTCACATGATGGTTTTATTTTATACCAAAACTGTTCAATTTCACCAATGTAATTACACTGTCTATATGTTTTTTTTTATTTAGACACTGTCTATATATATATATATATATATATATATATATATATATATATATATATATATATATATATATATATATATATAATTTTATTTTGTATTTTATATTTCACTTTGTGTACTTTATGCACAGTCACTTTCTTTCTTTCTTATATTCATATTTTATTGTGTTTAGTTTATTGGTGCTACTGTGTCAACAAATTTCCCCTTGGGGATTAATAAAGTATATTTATATTCTAATGCACACAGTTCATATGTATTTAATGCTTCCCCTGGCCTAGGATATGTATCTTGTTTAAAAGTTATTATACATTTAACCCGTAACTTGTGTTTATCCTTCAACTTAACCTTATTTAACCTAAACCTGACCTAAAATCTAATCTACACCCACACACGCTATTTCTGATTCTGAACCACATGTTACTGACATGACGTGGTTACTTGATAGTAAAGTTTCAGACTTTCCAAGTGTGAACTCATTGTTGTGAATGATTAATCTCTTCCAACAATTGACCACTCACTGTGTGATTCACAGGCCAGAGGTTTGCTTTCAGGAATCTCACAGAAGGTTTATTTGAACCCAGATGTTTCCTTAACCTAAGAGTATGTTTCTAGCCTTAACTGAGGATATTCATGTCAGAAAGGGATTTCTTTGCACAAACTTGCAAATGTATCCTCACACCCAGGTGAAACTTTTGCTTAATATGCCAATGTTTGCAGTTTTTCATTGACTATCTAAAATAAGCTTTATTAATTGATTAATTGATTGGCTAAAACAAAGCTTAAAAGCATGTAGAAATCTCCCTTGTTCAGAAATCTGATAATAAAGCCATTCCAACCATAAACACCGCAGGCTGATTATTATATAGACAGAGGGCCCTGCTGGGAGCTCCCATCACACCCTGCGCTGCCCGGACGTTCTGCTCTCGTTTGAAGTCGCAGGAGGGAGGGAGAGAGAAAGACTGAGAGAGAGAGAGAGAGAGAGAGAGAGAGAGAGAGAGAGAGAGAGAGAGAGAGAGAGAGAGAGAGAGAGAGAGAGAGAGAGGGAGGAAAGGCTTTTATTTTGGGGGGGTGAGGATGGGGGGGCGGGATCTTGTGACTCACCAGCAACTTCCTCAGTAGTAGGACAAATGTAGCCGGCTAAACGGCATCACTCTCTGCCGAAGAGATTTGACTATATTGTCAGAAGAAAACGCGCAACACAAAAAGTTGTAGAGCTGCCGAGCGACGCTGCTGAGCCGCCGGAGTAGCGCCCTGCAGACTGATCCCAGACCTGATCTGAGCTGCTGTCCGCTGGCAGAGGCAGGGAGGCGCGTTACACTGTCAAGTCACTCCCGGTAGGACTCCACTTTTTATTCATACCGATGTCTTCGACCTCAGTGGGTGTTTGAGAATCAGTTGAAAACTCTTTCTTTTGCTCTTGTTACTTCGAAAAGTTTTTTTTTTTTTTTTATGGGAACGTTTAACTAGTGTATCACCACATCTCATGTCAAGCATCATAATGATATGGTTTTACAATGAAAATCAATGGCACGAAAAATCACTGAGGTTTATTAACTTAAAAGGTTGTGGCAGCGAGAGCATAACTTTTTGAATCTATAATGAATGGAAATAACAGCCTTTCATAAAATCATTCATATCTATATGTGTATTATTACTGTAAGTATTAGTGGCAATATGGTTAGTTGCACAGTAATTACAAACTGCACATCTCAAGACCACATTTGTTTCGATATTTTGAATTTCGAGAGTTTCTGCTGCTGTTTAGTAAAACAGCTGTGAATGTAACGATTAAGGCAGGCGTGGGCTTGATATCATGACACACCTTGATGCTTCACACCTTGGTCAAACATGCTGCCTGGGGAATAACCCCTGACTCACGAGGGACCCACTTCCTGTGACAGGAGAGAGAGTATGGACATCTTGTCTCTGACTCTGTGTTTTTCTGCCTTTTTATTCTCTTTTCTCTGCCGAGCTAATCACAACCTCACACCTGCACTCACGTCAGCATCCCACCGGTGGAGGGACAGACTACATTGGGCCGTGTGACCCATTGAACTGTGTGGAGGAAGGATTAAGGAACAACTGTTGTGTCACAGAAGCTCCCAGCTGAGTGACGTGTGAAGGCCGGAGAGAGCAAAGTCTTTCAAGCTAATCTGGTCTTTTCTCCGGCGGCAGGAAGTGGGTGACATGTCAGCAGGCATCTGAGAAGAAGGAAGGGTGTGTCTGTGCTGCAGCTTCAAGTTTAGTTTAGGCCATCCATCATCACAGCACAGCACATCGTAGTAGTAGTAGTAGTAGTAGTAGTAGTAGTAGTAGTAGTAGTAGTAGTAGTAGTAGTAGTAGTAGTAGTAGTAGTAGTTGTGGTCTCATCCTCAGGACGGTTGTCTGGTGTTCCACCTGTTGCGTCATCTGGGCGCAGTGGGCTCGTTGGGAGAGTCAAGTGTCGGCACTTGCCAAAAGGGAATATTTGATCAAGATCTTGCACGTTATTTTTGCGATGTCTCGTCTTTTCTTAAATACTTTTGGGAATGATGAAAAAATAAGGATGAATTGTTAATTTTAACCTTATCTGGAGTTCACTAAAAGACTAAAATAAGTTACAGTTGGAAAAAACAGTTGATGTTATGATACCTGACTGAAAGTCATTTGTTTTTTTATATATCTTAGACTTCTCAGAAACATATAGCAACGTTGTGTCTGTCTCTAGCTTCACCAGCTACGTTGCAAGTACTGAACAGTGGATTTATCAGCTCTAATAAGCTGCTGCTGGAAATGAGGTTGACTCCAGCAGTGGCAATAAATAAAAAACAAACATTTGCATTGCCTAAGAAAAACACAATAGTCTAATAAGAGATGCAAAATATGTCCTGTCAAGGTAATAAGAAGTGCAGAGTTCATTTTTTGCACAAATCGGTATACATACCATCGTCACTTGATATATTGTTAACGTGCAACTATTGATTAATACAGACATACTGGCCGGTTTGATTTATAATGAAGGACTACATCTAACATTTCTGATACAAGACCACTCAGTTCCTTAAACTGCTATTGCAAAAACTACAGCTTGAATAATGCAGATCTCTTTAGGGTCTGCTCCTCTAGAAATCACACCTCGGAGGAATTTGAACTCTTAGGCATCACGCTGTGCGTTCACCGCTGAAAATATATGCTTCACACAAACTGTGTGTCACAGTAACGAGCAGAAGTAATCCCCGCTGCAGCCGAAAGCCATGTCACTCTGTCCCATGTTGGGAAGTCGGCCTTGGCAGCGTGGGCTGTGTAATGTATTTGTTTGCTCTCTTCCTCTTCCTCTCTGCCGCTCTGCTTCATCGACCGTGGTCACATTCTTCGGGGGTCTCAGTGTTTTCCAAAGGTTAGCCCCGCGTGGTGGTTGGAGCCCAGCCAGCTCTGAACTGCATGCTAAACGACCGGTTGTGACTGGTTTCTAGGGGTTGACGTAGAATCGGCGGTCAAGTGTTTGCAGGTGGTTATGGAGCAGAATTTAGACTGGATGTTGAAGCCCTTCTCTTTGGACATCCTGCAGCTGTCTGACCCTCCATGCTCTTTGTCAGAGGACACAGTCTGTGTCCGGCTTCCTTCAATCAGCTTGTTTTTACGTCCCAAACTGCTGGTCTTGTCTGATGATTTGTATTTCGGACTACGATGCTTCTTCTGCTTATTAGTCTCTCGATCATCAACCGCTTGTTCGCTTACGCTTTTCTCTTCGTAGGGGCTGGTTCCAATTTCTGCAAACATGTTGAGAATCCATAAGTTTTAACACAGATTTGAAGTTGCATACCTTGTTTTCAATCTCGACTCCAACCAGAAGTAAACAAACCAGATTATAGTTCTTCAGATTGATACAAAAATAAAATAAATGTGAGAGCATGAAAGTTACATTTTAAGGTTTTCTGCTTCGGTGTTAACATCACACACAACTCTTCATTGAACTGTGTTAGTGAACACTTAAAAATCATAATTCAGACGTTCCATGGAGGAAGTCTTGCGCCCTTCACTTTTCAGTTTGTTGCATGTGTGTGTCTGAGTCTGTCCCCCTGGTGGTCAGTAGGCTGTGGGGGCGCGTGGCGAGCAGCAGGAGTGTGTCTGACTTCCCTGACAGGGAGGAAGTGTCCTCAGGTTTCCTGTGTGGGGATAGCCAGGTGCTGGGGTGTTATTGTGAGGGGCGCAAGACTTCCTCCATGGACGCTTTGTTGGTAAACGTCTGAAACTTGATCCGCCGAGCCCGGGCCCCCTGTGGGAGGTAATATGCCCCTCCCCTCTTCCCTCACAATCCAGTCATCCTGCCTCCTTGCTCTCCTTCCCTCTCTTCTTCCTCACTCGTTGTTCACCCTCTGCCACAACGTTCATTCACTCCGCGTGAGATTGTATGTAAAGAGAAAATGAACTTTATACGGGCAGTTCTGGAGTGTGAAAGGTAACTGACTCTGTGCTAATGGGGTAATTACATTCCTTTAGGGATACAATTACAGGTCTATACCCAGCACTTACCTGCTGCCCTCAAAGGAAGGGTTGTTTTCAAAGGAAATACCTAATTGTAAGCACAGAATTGCAGATGCCTCATAACTACATACTTACTAATTTAATACAAACTAATAATATGTTGTGAAAGAATGGGGCTATGCTTTGCATCACTTGATCCACCTCATCTGATGGTACTTCATCTGTCTGCCCTATTTATTACACAGTATTACATTATTAATGTTGCCCACCTCTACCGTATCGGTGTTTTCGATTCAAATGACACAGATGTTGTTCGGGTGCACGAATCCTGTCGATTCACTGCTGCGTCATCACATTCGGTCATGTTGTGAGCTTAAGGAAAGGTATGAGTCAGGCATGACTGCTGCCCTGCACCCTCGCCTTAAGGGAGGAGGCCAGGGTCATGCTCCAATAGGAGTGTATGGCATGTGCAGTTTCTGATAAAAGGAACGCTGTAATGCAAAATGCGAGACTGTTACGAACTCCACCCGCCTGTACCTGACGCACGTTGTTCTTGGAAACAGGAGCCAACGCAAACCTTTTCTTATTTTTCCTTTAAACTCCCTGACCTCTGCTGTGGTGTTTAAAGATGCATTGCCAAATAGGGTGCAAATCTATCTGGAAGTGCTTCACGTTACAGCTTTCCCATTACAATAGCACCCGTAAAAAGATGTCATTCTTGGTACACGGTGGAATAAAAGTTACGAAAGCCCATAAATAAGCAAACAGCTGGATATATTCAGTCAGCAAACTGGCCAAAGGCAACTACGTACTGTAAGTCCCTTCAAGCAGCAGGGAGGCTTGAGAGGGAAGCACAAATCTGAAGTCACAGGACAAATTGCAGTGGTTTTTATCCAACTGGTAATGGGATGTGTATTATGAATTCATATAACTAATGGTTATGTTGGGCTGTGGCTAATGGCTAAATCATAGGATAACCGATGGTTAAGGGAGGCACTTGAAAAGAAGAATGTTGGGTGAGGAGAATTTATCGTACCCAAGGCAATACAATGTTATTTCACCAAGAGAGATGACACAGTTAAAAGCCAAAGCTTGCACTTCATACTGTTACACCGCAGCTTCATATCTGGGACACGAGTGGGATCTTCTTCTGGGTAATGTTGTTATTGAGGGAATCAATGGTCCACTGACCTACAATTATCATGGCTTCTGTCAAAAGTGAATCACTACAACATTGCTTTAATAGCTAATAGTCGACTCAGTAAATCATTTGATCCCAACGTGTTGTGGCCGACTGACACCCCTACACCCTGTGGCACCTCTGAGTTGAAACCTCTGATGGAAATAAGCTCTCGAGTGCAGAGTAAGTCTGCGATCATTTACCAGCAACCTTAGAAAGAACCGAGTGGTTTGATCCCTCTGGGAGCAGCGATGACGTCACCGTTCCCATTGGAGGTTTCTGTACACTAAGTTAATTGGGCAATCATTTGAGACAATGTGGCATGCAGTCTTTAACCACGCAGTGATGCACAGCAGGCACTAAACAAGGCAGCAATGCCTGAGGCTCAACATGTCACCTTTCAAACTGCTGCAAACCCCTGAGAAACTGGGCCGTTAACAAAGTGTTTCTCCACAACAGCGTGCTAGCAGGACTCTGTTCTCATAACAGATGTATTGGAGAGGTAATTAAGCCTCGGCGCTGTATCCGTGCTTTGTTTGCTCCGCCGTGCCACCGCTACACCTCAACGTCCAACCCCCCGTTGCCGTGGTAGTTGTGTCTTTTTATGGATAGTAACTTCAGTTTGCCGCAATGCCAACTGCATTAGTGTTGATTGCTTCCCAGAAGCTTGATGGGGTTGGCTCCCACATCTGGGAAGAACGAACCCGGACTGACATCATGGCATGAGATCGTGACCCTGTAGCAAAAGTGTTGCTGGTTCCGCCTGTGCATTTGTTATTCAAATAACCATCAATGCCGTCTCGGTTGCACAACCGTCACAAGGACCGGACTTGTTGCAGCTCCTCGTCCTGATTGGATGTGTATTATCTTGTCTCCGATGAACACAAGACTGTTTATTTGGAGTGCAGCCCGACAGCGAGAGCATTCCCCTCGCTGAAAGTAAACACTGTTAAAAACGCCTGCTCTGCGTGATGAAACTAGCGAGCGATCAAGAATGTGGCCACTTACCCAGACTGTCTTACACCATCGTCGTTTTTTGCTCGCTAGCATTTGCAGGCTCACACACACACACACACACAGTCTCACCCTCTCATTTTCATCTCCATGGCTCTGTTGGGAAGACAAAGGCCTCGACAGAGACAGGCTTAGACAAGCCAGACGCGCTACGTACACTGTGGCGTGAACTCATGTCAGTCACTAGTCCGTAAATTGGACTGTATTCGACACAGCACCTTTTTTTCAAAATACACAGAGGAGAGTGCACTTGGCACTGCTCGGGGGCCCTACTTTGGCACGCATTTTGAGAGCTGTCAAAGGTGCGTTGAATACACGAAGGAAGCCGGCAGAATGCTTCTTGGCCTCTTTTGCTTCTCTGTGTTCCCTCACCTTCATGGGATACTAAACGGCCCTCGCACGGCGCATTGGAGGAGCCATAAATGGCAGAAAGTGTCCTTGGTCGTGGCTATAAAAGGAACGTCCGCTCCCCGATGAGAAGATGCCTGCTGATTTACGATAGGGGCGAGTCACACGTAGCCGAGGAGGGATTTCTTGGCTTGTCGAGGGAGAGGATGAATGGATGAGGAGCGACTCGAGTACACGACACTATCATTGCCAGCGGGCGCATGGGTCAACACATGTTGAAGAAAAGGCGTAATCGAAGACGAATGCAAGTTAGCTCACTCTCTGCATACCACCTCTCCATCTTGGGAATGTTTTTGCTGGTGTGTAGAAAGTATTTACGCTCTTCACAACTAATGTACACAAGAGAAAGAACATGTGAGTGACCCAAAGCATCCGGCGTCAGTTCTCATTCACCTGATGTCATCTAAAGTTCTCGAAAGTGTTGCGGTGAGAACATTGCAGGGAAGTACTGCTTTCTTTTTTTTTACAACAACCAATAGATCATGTTGAGCTCAGGATGTTTGTTGTAATTGGACATAACTCAGTCCAGAGGGAGATTATTGCATTTTACAGTCAAACCAAATGATTCACAGACCTCCAGGTCCAGATAATTCAGTATTTTTTTTATTGTTGCTTTGACTGCTGCTGTTAATCATCTGTTATTGAAAGACCCTTTAGATAGAAAGGAAATGTGAGCTGCAGTCAGACCATTTGTCTTTTCACCAAGCTCCAAAGGCCTGAACGTGGAGGTCATCCTATTCCATTTGAAATGCCTGTCCCTGCATTTTTCATGTATATTTCTTCTTTAGACAGTAATCTGAGATATATGAAGCAAAAAAACGTCATTCATAAATCCCCTAATAATCCATAAAATATATATATATATACATTAAAACAAAATAATATTTCTTACAATGTAACTGCTGTAAGGGGCTGTGCATTTCCATAAAGTCAGAAACCGATGAAGGATTTAAACATTTAAAAATATATTTTTACAGCGTACTTAGGAAAAATGTAGTCCTGTGATGCTAACATTTTCTGGTTTCGAGATGACAAAAACACATATGGTTAATCATAAATATAGTTTATAGCATTAGAAAAGAAACTCCAGACCAGAGACTTCTGTCTCTCTTTCACAGCTGGAAAAGCATAGATGGGCAGAGTCAGGAGCCCTCGCTGCAACACATTTACAGATGGTGCACTGATGTAGAAAAACAGCGACTTTTGTTGCAATTTTATTTCAATAGATGCTGACAAATTACGGTTGTCTGGACCTCGTTGTCGTAAACGGTATCTTCAACCTGAACAGAGACGTATGTTTGTGTCTTTGGAAAGTCTTTCATCCTGTCATTCACAACTTGTTATCTTCTGGAACATCACTAAAGAAACAACAGACACTTAATAACGCCTTCAGTCAGGTGTTATTGATAGTGTTCTGTATTGAGTCTTATCTGAGTTTTAAGAAATCCTGCATCGGTCTTGACAGTCATTCCTAGAAATGAAGCCTTCTCTGTGATGCCAGTGAAATTGTGTGACGGATAAAAAAAAACATCCGTTATAAGAGGCAGCTTGATGGAGTGTATGTCTCGGGCATTCGGCCAAACCACCTACAGAGATGTCGCTTGACCGCATCATTATTATTTTTTGCAGCGCCGAAGAGCAAACGTAACACATCTCTTCTAAATCTAAATGTACATGAATTTGCCCAAGCTGTGACATGCAAACCCCCGAAATATGCACAAGCAGTTCAAACAGGCGGCATTCTGCTTGGGCATTAAGAATCCATTTATATACAAAATAAGTGGTATATAACCAGCTCAAAGCCAGGATGCAAGCAGATCGTTAACACCAGCTAAGAAGGATTGAAGGTTTCCCCACCTCCCTCAAATCTGTACATTCTGTTTACTCCAAGAGTCTGGCAAGCATTACCGAGTTGTTTTCTTCTTTACTTTTCTCAAAGTCCACCATACGTTTGCAATTCTGTCAGAGCTTTAATGGGCCTAAGCCTTCTGCTTCAAACAGAACCACATCCAATGTTGGCAATGGAAATGAGATCAATGGGTAAAATGGGGGCCAGACGGTGAGCAAAGCATAGCAGAGGGCCAATGACACGAGCACCATGACTTCACTCTGGAAGCATTCAACCCCCCTGAAAAAAAAAGAAGCCATCCCTCATCCTGTCGTACGCTTTCTCAACACTGGTGAGTGGAAACTGTTCACGGTTTAACGATTCCTGAAGAGTGTCCCACACCATGAGATGTCATGCACGATGATGGCCATTGGTCACACCGTGCCGTGCTCGTGGTGATCCGTCAGGGGAGTGTTACAGAACACTGTTTGTAAGTTAGTGTCCGTGTTTCTTTTCAACCTTCATCCACCAGTGCTACTGCATCTTGCCATGCCAATAATCAATGCATATACCCTGTTAATGTACACGATGCGTGACATACATTCGCACTTCACTTGATGGATGAAGAGGCCGCGGAGCCGTCGTGCCTCCAACTCGCTGCCTCTCACTTTGTTTGCGTCTGTTTTGTGTTCGGCAGTCTTCTCCCATCCCTCGAAGCCAAGAATACCCCCTGTGGGAAAGAGGAGCGGGACGGAGGCGGAATCGAGGTCGGATGAGAGTCGGCCGAGAGTTGTGGTTATTAGATTGGAAAGAGATAGACAGGTCTGCTCGCGAGGCAACATAATTCAACCACGCTATCAGTGTTTACCGAAGCACCTGTTCTCACGTCGCCTCTCCATTTAACAACTGCAGCTGGGTCTTTGCATTTTATCCCCGATAATGAATTAGGTGGGGAAGATGAATGGTGTTTTGCATGGCTGCAGGATAAAGAGATCCCAGTGTGTGACACTGGGAGATAAGGACCTGACGGATTGCAGCTTTGTTCTGGCAAAGTCGAGGAACTAGCTATAGGATTTGTGAACTTGCAGCTCTTCCAGACTTTAATGAACCTCAGATAAATCCCAGAGGACCCATTGTCTACCAAAGGGAGTATTGCTTTTTGATACCACCGCTAATCGGTTTCGGGCGAGTACATGTTTACATCTATCGCTACCACTCCACCACACCACGGTTCTTCTGCTGCAATTGATTTCTACATGACCTGCTAACCGCCGGAGTACCCCACCATCTAATGCAACTCTCCTGGCGCCCGTGGGTATAAGTAAAAAGTCAGAAATGGTAACGCACGAAGGCTCAAGGTCTCGGTGAACCCAGGCTGGAAAGACGACGGAGAAAAATAGAAAAGGGTAGGTGGGTGAGCGTCTCGAGGACTTGGAGGGTGGAGGCAGTGTTGGGATGCATGGCAGCATGATTTATGGACACCTTTGAAGTGAGCTCATTCCAGCCACACAGCCTGCCTGCTGCATTCAGAGCAGGGACCTTCTCCTGGCGCTACGGCAAGCAGGATAAATGACCCTGGGGTCACCAACCTCCGCTATACCACTCACATATGCACTTCCTGATTATGTGGCAATTCATCAGTGCATTTGGTTTCCAACGGGCCGCAATGAGCTGCAAGGACATCCAATGGACTCGTGACTCCAGCCACAGTGACCTATTTAGAGGTCAAAGCAAACAGGGAGAGTGACGGAGAGGAAGAAGGAGGCAGCTCGCCTCTGGGATCATACAAATTGGGTCAAGAGAGTCGACTTCTGACAGAGCCCAGCTATATATTTATTTTCTGCTGCAGTATGCAGAATTATCAAGGGATATGTATAGTATCTGCAGTACAGTCCGAATGGAAACTCATTTTATCATTTGGTGCCGTTTAAATCTCTCGCTCCAGTAGTCTCACCAAGGATGACATCATTGTTTGAATAAGTAGAGCTTCCATCTTCTGCTCTGCTGGTGAGGATTGAGGACTAAGGCGGGTGGCTTGGCAGTAGTCACTCCCAGTGCCTCAGTCTGGTTTGAATTAATCAGCTCCTCGATGTGTTTGGATTGCCATAACCGAGATCTTCCCACTTTGTTTGGAACTCATTTCCTAAATACATCAAATTGTTTGATCTTATCAGCTTCCTTCACGTGAGCAGAAAATCCAGGGATTGTGAATATGAGCAGTAATTACACTCGAGGGGAAGTCCCCACAAAGGGACTTAAACAAACTGAGGGTGTGTGTATGCAGCTGCTCAGTGTGTCTGCTCTTCCTGCACAAGTCGCCCATTGTCCCCCAGTTGGGCTGCTCTGTTTATTTTTTTGTTTGATCCCTCTATCTACCCCCAGCTTTGCGTGTTTGTATGTGCGTGTGCACACTACCGTAGGTGCGTGGCTTCTCATGCACATGGCTGCTGCAGGTGTGTCTGTGTCTCTGTGACTTTGTCCTTCTGCGACACTGTGGCAGTGTCTGCAGACATAATACGGCTGCGTTTTCATTGTGACTGTTATTGCAAATATGCATAACAGACCTTCTGAGAAGTCCCAGATATGTCTCTGTTTGGGGTAACAGGAAGAAGCACAGTGTGTGTGTGTGTGTGTGTGTGTGTGTGTGTGTGTAAAGTTAGGGGGTTGTTGCCCAGTAGGAAATGAACCCACATTGGGTTCTCGCAGCACATACCAGAGTAAAGGAAGAAGACATTGTGTTTTTATGACAGGAAAATAGTGCGCATGGATGTTTCAGAGGTCAACTCACATTATCACGTCTATCTTTAGATCTTTGGTTTTATGCTGTGGGATTTTACTGTGTGGTGATTTGAAATACCCTTATAATAGTATACATTTAACTGTATGTCCTGGTGAACTGTCCAATTTATTTTTGGTAAGTTTGCACTGATTTTCTGTGTCCAGCTCGACCCCTGCAGATCTATAATATCTCAGAGTGATCTAACTGTGGGATGTATGAATATCAGATATCTGAGCTCCCTGGTGGATTCAATATATTTTATCGCACAACACATCCATTTTCACAACGCCACGATGAAACGTCGGGTCGCACCCTCAGTCAGCGCCGCGCAGGATGAAATGAGAGCCGAGCCGCCGCTGCCAAGACGTTTATGGTCCAGCGGAATGAGGGCACTGTTTACACGTTGCCATGGAAATGTGTCTGAGAGAGGGGGGGGGGGGAGGTGATGGCGGTATATACTGGAAATGACTTCATGCATCCCAGTCTTTTTCACATTTGGCAGGCACCCCCTCGATTTTCTCAGAAAACGTCATACTTTTTTTCTTCTTCCTTCGTATGAACCCGTCTTCTCAGGGTCACAGAATCAGACAGGAAGAGAGGTGAGTGTGTTGGTCTGTTGTAGGAGATGATTCATGCAGCTGCAATGGATGTAGCTCATTCTTACTGCTTATATTGTACGAAACCCCGTGAAAAGCACTCACTGATTGGAAACATCCACGTGCTTATAACAACATGCTGAATATTCATGTCTGGGGACGTTGGGATGTGGGCTTCAACAATTACCAGTCTTGTCCGGGCCTTAACCTCAAGGTCAGGTGCCATCACTGCAGCCACGAGCCGCAAGTCTGAATGCGTTATAAATAATTGCTTGCAGTTGTGGGTGTGCTCTGCACAGTTGTGTGTGGCACGCTCGTATTGCTGAGTGTGCGCCCTGTGAAACCTTATCCCAGCTCCTTGATGTCCTGTCTGGTTATGCTGACTCAGCAGCATTAGGAGACCACCTGGGAATGACCGGTCTGTCGGAGCCATTTTAGGTCTTTTGGTTTCGCAGTTAGCCTTGGTCCTCGGTCCCTGTGGGTCAGCCACAATAATTATAGTGAATAAACACACGTTGTCACGTTCACATCACACATGATGGTGCAGTCATCGTCGTCATGCTTACTGGGCTTTTAACGAGTGGATTTTAAAGTATACAGATATACTAAAAAAACTGCATTATAAGTTTATTGTAACCAGAGTTTATTGCATTTGTATTCAAAGAGGTATCAGCTGAGCTAAAGAGTCACAATATGTTGGGTATTTTTATGTTCTCCACGACTGCAATGCATCCTCATACAACTCTTTTAACGATATCATAGGAGGACAAAATGAATTCTAGGTTTTTCTATGAATGTCGAGCTCGACCCCTGCAGTGCACTTGGTTAGGTTCAGAAAGAGATCGTGATTTGGAAGTTAAGTGACAAATAAGTCAAGGTTTACTCCACCCGTCCACCCCAATGCTGACTTTGATCTTTATACTGCGTCCCCGCTGCTGACTCAAGAGTAAGTGGGTTGTATACAAATAATAGTGCTCTACCTTTTATAAAAAAAAAAATCATAACAGCCTGTATATACTATCCTTGGGTTATGTTTATTTATTTCAGTTTATAAGATCTAAATCATTACCATGAGATTCAATTCAATTCAGTTTATTTTGTATAGCCTGATGAGCCTCAGAGGGCTTTACAGTCTGTACACATACGACATCCCGGTCCCAGGACCTCACATTGGATCAAAACTCCCAAGAAATATATTAAACAAATATAAAATGAGATGAGAGTGAAACTCCTCATTTTCCTCAGACAAAGCACAAAACAACTGATACAACTGTATTGTTTGGGCCTATGTCAAGGCCACACAGCTGCATAACAAGGACTTCTCCCAAACTTCAACAATAAAGACATAGCCAAAGCTCTAAGACAAAAAAAAGAGAAAGGTCTATGACTGATTTTCTATAGTATAAAAAGCACAAACGACAAAGTCATATCATCCTCTTTCCTCTGTGATCAGATGTCATGATCCAAACCTCCATGGCAACAACTCAAAGGCATGTGCCTTTAAATCCATTTTAGGAAATCAAAGAAGGCCAGATTGTCCTCTACATGTCTGGACTCTGACAGTTGAATACAGTTTTCTTGTATTTATAGCAGCGGTCAAGAGGTCATGTTCCTACTGTAGCATCTTGCAGGAGGTCTGCCTGGCCTCTAAAGGCCCAGAGACACACACAAGCAGTATTACTATTGCATCAGAAGGTCTCTTTCTGTCCCCACTCTGGAGGTTGGCGTTGTGAAAACAACATCCTCTCCAGGGGCTTGCAAACCAGGAATGGAATAGCCCAGCTTGCTAGTGAAAGTACCCTGACCCCACTATGCATTCTTCTCGTTCTACTCCGATATGAATGGACTATTACACATGTTAAGTGCAGGATGTGTGTGTCGGACAGGAGGCTTTTAAAATCGAATGCATGTATTTAAACAACAGCTCTCTGCAAAAACAAAGCAGGTGTCAACCCCGAGATGGGTCTCCACTGAACAGTGGAGGCTTCACATTTCAAAGGGATGCCCTACCCCTTGGATCACAGGGCAACGGATGACAGGGAGGATGTGAAGATATTAGGATAATGACTGAGATGTCCATTTTTGGGCACAATTCTGCCCTGGGAAACTTTGGAGTGAAGGGGTCCCTGGGATTATTAGTCATGTTTGTTCAAAGACAAATAATACACCCGTCCTCGAATACATAGAGAGACCTTAGAACAACTCTACTCTACGTATTTATTCTAAAAAAAGAAAACCTACTCTGGGCAGCAACTACTATTTCGGCACCTTTCTTAGTTTTCCTTATATACAGTATTCGTATCTCTGTGGCGGTGCAGTTGTGTGCAGCAGGCAACGACTTTTAATCTTTTGGTTGTCTATTGGAAGTTGTACCTAATGCTCTTTAATTCCTCACCTTACTATTTAGAGATCAGCCAGCAGGCTTTCTAGATTTATTTTTTTCTTGCTCGCTTTTCAAGATTTGCTTTCTCTTTTCTCCCTCTCGCTGCAGTTTTCCCTCTGCCATCTAAACATTTACTGACAAATACCAGCACGGAGCGAGCGCAAGAAAGAGAGAGAGCGCGCGAGAGAGAGAGAGAGCGCGCGAGAGAGAGAGAGAGAGAGAGAGAGAACCTTTCTTGCATTCTCCAGGCAGTGACTCTCCAAAACCTCCCCTGGCACACAGGAGTTGCCTGCATAGTTTCCTTAATGCAAACCAGATGTGAAGCACTAATGTATGGCAGCGTTTTTTTTTTTCTTCTTCAAAGGAAGACAAATGTAGGCCAACGATGTTGTCTCCTGGTCATCCAGAGACACAGTGATATAAAAATACATTCTGATCCATTCCTGAGTTCAGAACTTTCCCTCATGGTGGTTGGAGCAGTACTGTGTGATTTAAAATAATTGCGATGTAATTGTTTGGTGCCGGTGGCGTTTTGTGGGACGTCGGGATCGGGACAGGAAGGGGGACCGATGAGTCGTGACAATTCCCTTTTCAGCTGCTCTCTCCGTGCGTTGACTCCCATATGCACATGAAGGCCTCCTCGCCAGCACGTTCTCAAGTTCCCCCGTGCCAAGCAACTGTCGGATTATAACAAATGTATGTTTTAAGTATAACCAAACATACGTCAGCGCCGGCTTGTGCTGTGCTTTTGTTTATCTTCTTGTACACGTTTAAATCAACACGTTAAATCCCTTTAATAACCGAGTCCAGAAGGTTCAATGCACAGTTTACTCGCAGCTTTGCTGGAGCTCCGCAGCGTGTACCGCACAACAGATTCCAGACTAATATTAGAAGACATCAAGTCGTATCCCCACGCGAGCACGGTCATTAAAAGCTGCCAAGGCGGGACAAATTACAAAGGCCACGGGGACGTTTTACCCCGCAGGTAGTCATTTTCCTCCTTCACGTTTACGATGTTGGCTTTCATTTGAGCCCTCCGCTCTGTCCCACTCCACACCAAGCGGTGTTTAAACGCTCCGGGACAATAACAGGTTAGCGTTCCAGTGTCTGGTCCTGCAGCCTGCGCTGTGTCTTCAAGTCTGACCCAGTTTCCCACAGGGGAGCGGTCTCAGGTGCCTCCGGTCAACACCCACCCCACCCTGACCGCCCCTACACACTCTTACTCCCCTCTGATGTAAAGGAAAAAGATGAAAAGTCAGAAGATGAAGCTGTTCTCCGTGGTGTCCTGATAGTCTGGGTGGCCATGGTTCGCCTCTCATGCAAGACGGAGAGATTACAAAAATGACAACACTCGTAGTGGAGCCATCGGTTGTTTTCCAACTTCTTCTGAACATCCGCTGAGCGGTGACCCCATCGTCATAAAATGATGACCGCACATTGCTCAAAGCCGTAAATGTCAGGGTGATGATTGCAGTTGTGTTTTTTCTGGCTTGAAATCCGTGTCACATCGACATTGAACAGCATGGGGCTTTATTAAACTCACTTTTGTTTTACGAGCAAAATTCTTCCTTAACATCAGAATTAAAATACTTGTATTACATTTTTTAACATTTCCATAAGCAGTACTCGTAAGCCTGTATAAATAAAGACATCTGTTTATGAGCGAGCATTATCTCTCCCTCATGAGCTATTTCTTCCGCTTCCTGTGATAAGATTCATTGCCTCTCCGTGTCGTTTCAATTACTCGTCTTCATTTATCTGATGCACACTAAACTTTCAACTAATATATAACAAATATATATAATTGTTGTATTGTTTATTCGTTGACCCCCGGATGGATGTGACTAGTTCTCCATGCACATGCATAGCCATGTTGATGTGATCTAGCTTGTACATTGCTGGTTCTACACATATTGTTGATATGGAAGCTTCTCCCAGAGGACCGGGCCTCAGTTTCCTGTCCCTTGAAGAAACATAAATGTGAACCCTCTGACAGTTCTGGACCATTAAAAAAGTATTGTGCAATTCCTCCCTTTGGCTTTTCACGTTAGTCACCAAATGGAAAAGTCTTTTTCACGGTCATGAGTCGCTGGAATAAATAAGATCAGACGACATCTCCATCAGCCTCCTTTCTCGTGGCCACTGGACGGAGACACAAAGGAACTATTCGGAAGTGTGCTTTTGACATTGTACTTTATTTTTGATATGCTCAACCATGCCCTCAAATGATATACTCAAGTGTCCAGCGTTGTACTTGTTATACATCTCAAAGCCAGCCAAGAAGCTTTACTGTCTCTGGAAGATGTCCAGGCACCGAACAGAAGGCGATGTGGTGGTACATGTTTATCCAAACCCAGCCGCCTCACTTTTTTTTTTTTAGACAGAAATTTTATTAGTTGGCACCAAAACCCGAGAGGGATGCTTTACTGGAGAAACTCGGTCATCTAACTCACCTAATCAAACCACAACTAACAAGGGTGGCTGTTTATCTTAGCCTTGGACTGAGGTTTTATATTAATAAAGTGACCAAAGTACGGCCTCTATTGACTGAGCAATACAGAAAACGTAATGCACGCCATCATCCCAAGTAGACTATACTATCACAATGCACTCTTTACAAGTCTTCCTAAAGAACTAAACATGGAGAAGCAGCGTTCAGCTTTTCTGCTCCACATATGTGGAACAAGGTTCCTGAAAGCTGCAGGTCTTCTGAGACCCTCAGCTCCTTTAAATCCAGCTTGAAGACTTTTCTGTTTGCTGCTGCCTTTAACTGATTTGTATTAAATTTTTGCTTTTTGACTGTTTTAATGTTTTCTTAACTGTTTTTAAATATGTTATGATGTTTTTAATGTTTTTTTGTGAAGCACTTTGAATCGCCTTGTTGTTGAAATGTGCTATACAAATAAACTTGCCTTGCCTTGCCTTGCCTTGCCTAAAAAAATCTATTGAGAGGCAAACTATCCAAAACGCAGAGACTGCTAACAAGAACAAAAAAAGAGCGAACACATCTCTTCAGTCTGGGCTCTGCTGCACTGGCTGCCTCTAGTCTGCAATGTTGGTTTTAAAGCTCGTTTACCTGTCTACAAAGCTCTAAAAGGCTTCGGACCGGCCAACATCACAGACTCCCTGTGGCTCGGTGAACCCTCAGATCCTCCACGGTAGGGTTTCTAGTTCCTCGAAACCACTTGAAAAGAAAAATGAAGACGCACCTTTTTTCACTTACGCTCCAAAACTGTGGAACTGCCTACCCCGACACATTAGAGAGGCAACCTCAGTGGACATTTTACTATGTCTGGATAGGGGGGTGGGCGTCGCCAACAGTGGGAGGGGGCTAAATTAACTGCATTTATGTGTGTGTGAGTGTATATTAGGCCATTAGGGTGTGCAGATATTTGCATGTATATGTTAATATGTGTGCAGGTTTTTGCATGTCTACCCGTATTTATATATATATATATATATATATATATATATATATATATATATATATATATATATATATATATATATATATATATATATATATATATTTAAAATAAAATAAAGAATTTATATATATATATATATATATATAAATTCTTTATTTTATTTTTTATTTTATTTTATTTTTTTGTATGGTATTTGAGTACCTTTGTATACATACAATGTGTACATATTTTCTTTTGCATGTGCATATCTCAAAAAACAATACAAGATTTTATTACAAAAAGAAAATATGTCTGTATTTACTTATGTCTAAACATTTTATTTCTGTAATTACACTCAAAAGTGCAAAGTAACGTTTTCTGTTTTAATTTATTTATAAAAATATACACTTTGAGCTACATAGTCCGTATGAAATGTGCCGTATGAATACAAATTATCAGGAGTATTACTTTCCTCTACTTTAATTTAAGACTAGTCCTTTCTCTTTCTCTCCTGTCTCTTGTCCCGCCGTTGTGTTTGATTTCTCCTCCGTTCCTCCATCACTCCCTCTGGGACCTCTGTGGAGGGGGATCCTGGATCCTCCGCTTACTGCCAACAGTTCCAACAGTTACAGGTGACTAAGTGGCTTCGGAGCCGCCACTTTCTTAAAGTAAATCAGAGCTAATCACTCTGCGCCTTAACATCCACACTTGTTAAAGCATACACTTGGACATAAAAGCCTACGAGTCACAATGGACCTATAAACACAGACCTATCAAATAGAGCAGTTGCCCTGGTCGTGAAATGGTTTCCAACCAACTGTATTACTTGCAGACTTTGTTCAGAAGCATTTGCCCACTTGGCAATAATCCAAACCGTCTGAAAACGTGTCGTGCATCATCGCCCCACTGAGTCATGTCGTCTTATCAGGGCGGATACAGTGGCACCACTTCCGCTATGTGACTTTTTTTGTGTCAGAGATATGACATTCTCACATGTTGCCCCTGCAATATCATGGAAACAATGTGTGCTTTGTTGTTGTTGTTGTTGTAAGAAAAGGGAAGAAAAAAACAGAGTGAGCTGCTGTCACTTGTTGACACGATGTCAACAAGTGACAAAAACAGCAGCTGCTTCACTGAAATTAACTGTATGGACTCTTGGAAAATCTTCATCATTTAGCCTGAAGTAGAACTTAATTTCATTGTGGTAGTAAATATAGAAAACTCAAAATGTTGTTCTGGAAATAGTTTGTGCTTAATTGTGAACCTAGAGTTACATTTTGTATTCTTTCTGTAAATTGGGGTGTTGCCGGATGCCATATTACAATAAAGCAATAATACATGAATTATACAACACACAAGCGTATCCTCGAGAGGTTCCTGCATAGCTTTCAACTAAACATTCAGAGACTTTTACACGCCATTCCAACCCGTGAGGACATTTTCAGTACAATTAATGAATTGCATTTCACAATACATATTCTCTATTTAGCCTGTAGTGTACACAATAACGCCATCTTCTTCTCCTTTAGTGTAAATAAGAACTTAAGGTACTGAGAGACATCGCATACAGCCATCCGCCCGCTGCGGTCAAGGTGATCTCCCTCCTCTGTTGACGTCACATGATGTCTAGTATTAGTAAGACACATTTTAAAAGCAGATTCCACTTGTGCATTGCGGGTAAAGGGTGGAAGGGACTGGCGGGCTCGTTCCCAGCGAGCTGTGCGGACTGATCATTTGGAATGAAGCGGAGCGTAAGCAAAGTTTGGGCTGGGGATTATCGGGCCTGTCTGTGGGACTGGACTGGACCGGACAGAATGTATCTGCTGGGCCGTCGGTGACCAACCGGGACTATGCAACATTACACAGCCTGCTTTCCAGCTCTGGTGTGTTGCTATTGGCTGTGAAGAGTCTCGAGCCTTGGCGTTCTTTCGCTATCTCATAGCTCGTAGTGTGAAAACAAATGAAAAGTCTAAATACCTGTTTACATCAAGTACGGTATAATATCCAACAATCGGGTATTGTCATGCTTATATACGGCCACTTTCCAACAAAATGCCACATACGTATAATCAGAAAATATGAATAATTAATTGACACAAACAATTCATTTTGATTGTGGTTTTCTCATTGGGAAAAATCCCTAAATATAGTTTCTGAGTGGCAGAGCTGGTGTGGTTTTCATGAAGCTTTAAGTAGTGGGCCTAAAATCGTAAAAATCGTCCGTAAAGGAACAACCGCAGCAAATTCACCCATCTGCTTCGGATAGACTTGATTTTGACAAACAGACTAATTGACTGCCCAATGAGGATGGTTAAGAAAACCAGATGAAGATATGTCTACAGTCATTCAAACTGACCCATAAAGCCGCATAAAAAAATACACATTGTAGTTCCTCTCCCAGAGGAACTCTCTCTGATTCATTATCGTGAATGGAATGTACTTTTGTCTATATCAAATCGAGATTCACACTTTCTGCTGCAATACAATAATTAAACTCAATACAATAATTCAAGACCATTGTCTTGTGGGGAGGCCGTGGGGCCTTGAAGCCCACATATTTTCCCAGGGGGCTAAATTCCGTCCTAGCTTTGGTATTTGGGAAGAATATTAACACAGAACAGGGTTGTTAGTCACTGGGTTCTGGACATGAAGGAGATGGACCTCTGCTGGGAAAGTGGCATATACAGTAGCAGTCAGATACAAAGCCTGAGAACTAGCCTCCGGACTGAAATTCATTGTGACTCAGATCCTTCTCTTCTCTTCTCTCTTCTCTCTGGCCTTGTGGGTTTTGGATCAGCGACTACTCTACGCAGTCACATCTTAGTCCGTCGTCTGGGGGGGCAGTGCGCTGACGTCATGCCCCTCTCTGTGGGAGCCTGTGCCATCAGGAGTTCATGTCAGGCTCCGCATTGGCTACTCAAACACTGATATTCCAAATGAAATCTCTCTGGATTACCAGCCCTTCATCTCATTTCTAACGGATTACATATTTATGTATCAGGCTTTGGAATCTTTGCTATTGAGCGTATAACGTTCCCATCTGTGCGTTCTCCTTTACATAATACAAACCAGATTGCTGGCAAAATTGTTATTCTTGCTCAAATATCCCCCTGGAGACCCTAAAAACACTCGTCATGAAGTAAATAATGCAACCAGGGACACCCCGAGTGATCCATCTCAGGTACAGGGCGCTTGGCTAGTTGGACATCTGCGTTTGAGATCTTTCATGACCTACTTCCTGCAGCCTCTTAGTAAATGAAAATGTGGATGATACATAGGAAATTGGGGAGGGCGATAAACAGCTGCCTGATTTGCTTTGGAAATGAAAGTTGACATCAGACGTCATAGCGCCGGCCTCCCGGCTGTGTGAGTCATGCCCCGTCTCGTTCTCTCACCTGGCAAGCGAACGCAGCACATACCTACTCACGCTGCAGATAGCATTAAGGTCGTCGTGCTTGTTTTCAGCCCCTTGCTTTGTTGATTTAATCTTGAGGTGGCGGTTACCTGGGCTGATGGCAACGTCTGAACAGTGGTGCGTCAAGGGCACTGAAATGTAAGGTACAACTCTGTGTCAGCACCTTGCTGTACGGCACACAGGCCGACCACAGCTGCTTACTCTGAATGGAGGGTATCCAATCAGGGGGATAAAAAGTGTATCCATTCAGTCGTTAAATAGAAAGACGGCTGCCCAGTGATGCAAGTCAGTGTACACACAGTGTAATGTTATGGAAGGGTGCTGAGAGCTCTCCGGTTTTGGGTGTTGTGTGGGCAAAAAGCCTGTCACCGGGTTAAATATGAATACTGTGAGCAGGTGAAGTCTGTTGTGTCTTTCTCAACATGACTCATCCAGAGCTTTTTGTCTCAGAGGGCTGAGACGGATGAAACACGAGAGTCTGGGACTAATGAACTCTTTGATGATGGATCTTGTGTGATTTTGCTTTTCCTCTTTGTTCCCTTCTTTTCTGCATCGCCGTGTGTTTTAGTGCGTTCCCATGCCTCTGACGTGCTTTGCGTAAATGACATTTGCGCACCTTTTTTTGTTGTTGCATGTGTGTTGATGTGTACGTGTTGGTGTGGGGGGTGTTTGCGGTCTGATAGAATAATTCATCAGATTATTATTACTGGGTGGTGGGAACGAATAGCCAGCAGTGCACCGTGCCCGAGGGCTGCATCGCTCATCACTGGGCTTTCCTCCAGCCACGCTGTGCTGTTATGGCAACCCGATAGTGTTGCCATAATGCTCTTGAAATATTATTCTGTCACTTTGTTGTGTGCTCAGTCGCGGATCGAGAGGCCTATTGCGCGGTGAGAAACGTGAACTTTGACAGTACACTTTCTCTGTGTGTGTGTGTTACTGTCTTTATGCTGACGGGAAGACACTTTTTCCGTTAGTCGTTTTCTAACAGCTCTGAGTGTCCCGCCAACGCTTCACGGAGTTTCTGTATCTGTTGGTGGTCCACGCTCTACTCGCAGATACCTTCTTGGCTCATGAATATAGACAGGTTGTGCGTGATGTGCGGCCTTCGCGTGCACGGACAACACCACCGCGTGCCCACTCAGTCACAAGAGGAGGCAGCGCTCGGTTTTGCCTTTGATCTCCGCGCTGCAGATCCTGAGCGGTCGACAGCGACAGGAAGGAGTTCTGGTCGTTACCGAGAGAAAGCAAAGTGACAGCTCCTTCGCTTGACCCCCTCCCTCCCATCAGCCACACTTTCATCACACGGCAATAAAAGTTTATGGGGATTCTGTCCTGCCTCTCTTTCTCTCTCTCTCTCTCTCTCTCACTCTTTTTCCACTTGCTCCCACTTGCACACGGTGTTTTGTTTGAGCTCGGGCTTCATCGCTGGTACCAGCCGAAGTATTTACAGCGTAAACATTGGCAGTGAAAGTCTCTATTGCTGAGCCGGAAAAAGGTGACTGAATTATTCCTCGAGGCTCTCTCAACTTTCCCTCCCCTCCTCTTTTGTCTCATCCCTCTGTTCTTCTGCTCATCTCATTTGAATTGGTTATCATGTGTTGTCTTTTTTCTGTTTTAAATGTTGCTCTCCTCTTTTTTTTTTGCAGGTTTAAAGAGCATCACGATGGCGGACAGTTTTGACTGTGCCAACTGCAAGGAGTCCTTGTACGGCCGCAAGTACATCCAGTCGGACGACAGCCCCTACTGCATCCCCTGCTACGACAGCCGCTTCTCAAACACGTGCGATGAATGCAAAGAGCTGATCGCCCATGACGCGAGGGTAAGGCATCTTTTTGTTGACATGATCAGATCTGCAATCTTCTGTCTGCTCCTCAACAGTCACATGTGGAGTTTACGCACTATTCCAATTGCAACACCAGACGTTTTAGATTTGATTAAAAGGAGAACACTTTACATGTCACTTAAATATGTCTGGTAAGATTCATTTTCTATAATACATGAAGTGGAATGAACCTTTGTCTCTCCACAATATAAGCCACAAACAAAGTCGAAATAAATATAAAGTCCTAAGTAGGTTTACCATGTTTTGACATTGCCTTGGATCGCTATAAGATAAGTTATGTCATTTAATGACACATCATTCGTGCGAAATGAGGCGTGTTCTATAGATTGTGGGTGGTAATACACGGTAAAGGCTTATTTAACATGCAATTACACATCCAATTTTCACTAAGTCCACATGAGCCATCGGGCTAATTTAGTCTCAGATTGTAAAAAGGCAGCGTGAGCTTCTCCCTCTAATCCCCACAATCAAGTTGAAATGGAATATTGCCTCAATAACCCCAACAAAAAATGGATAATTTAAGACGGACATACGCTGCTCAGTGGAGTTTATAGAGAGGGGGGGGGGGGCATGCTACAATGCTTAGTAGTTTACTTAGAAGGCCGAGGAGTTATCAACTCCCTCATGTTCAGTGGGGGGAACAATAAAGCCAGCATTGTCTCGGCTCAGTGAACATCAGACAATCAATTCCTCATCCTTGTGAAACTTATTTTTTTCGAAAGTGCAGTCCATTCCGTACACAGTGTAACCAAATACGTGTTACTGCCTCTAAGCAGACCGTACATATGCCAGTTTCACCCACACCCATCCAACCAGGAACCTTTGTTTGTGTTAATTTGTCTTTTTTTGTTGTCTGAAACTGTAAAACATGAAAACAGATTTGTAAGACTGATAATAATTAAGATAATGACCTTCGCATTAAAAATGCGGAAGGTTATGTTTTGATCGTCATGTATTTGTATGCGTGCGTGAGTTTAATTCACATAAGTCAAAACGCATTAAACCGAATCGCATGACATTTGGTGGGATGATTGGTTATTATCCGTGGACCATTTGATTATATTTTGGGATTGATCGGGTCAAAGGTCAAGGTCATGAATAGGTCAACATATTCTTTGAATCGCATGCAATTTGGTGGGATGATTGGGACCATTTAATTAGTTTTTGGGATTGATCGGGTCATATGTCAAAGGTCAAGGTCATGAAAAGGTCTACATCTTCTTTTTACCATAGCACAGTCATTTTGTTATCCAATTGGCATGCAACTAATGCCAACATGTTCATAATTCAATGCCCAATCTTGTGATATGCGAAGGTATGCGCTCTACCCAGTGCCCGTTCTCGTTTGATTGTGTTGTTGTTGTTGTTGTTGTTGTCCTCCTGTTCTCCTGCCAGGAGCTGTTCTACGAGGACCGGCACTATCACGAGCATTGCTTCCGCTGTTTCCGCTGCGACCGCTCGTTGGCGGACGAGCCCTTCACCAGCCAGGAGGAGGCGCTGCTCTGCAACGACTGCTACTGTAACGAGTTCTCCTCCAAGTGTGTGGCCTGCGACAAAGTCGTCATGCCAGGTAAAGGTGCAAGAGATAAGTGCCTGAAGAAATGTATGTGTACCCCATCTGTGTTCTCCGAAGGATTCTTTTTCCAACTACATCGCGTTTCTTCGGACGTGAACGAGCTCCGTTTAAAACCCCAAGTGAGAAAGAGGGAGTGACATTTGCGCAAAATGCATCTGACAGTGCCATATGTTACGGTATTTCACTCAGCCACTAAGCATTAGTCTCGATGACCCACATGTTATTTTCCATGCTGTATACGCATTCAAATTTCAAGATAGATAGGCAAATGACTTTGGAAAATGATGACATGACAAATTCCAGGAAGCAGGGACAAATGAAAAGTATAAAGTAACAGATCAAGTGGATGTAAAGAAATAACAGAGGTTTTAGAAGAAGAAAAAATAAGAGAAGAAAGAGACGGAGGGTCCAGGATTCAGCAGCAGCAGCCAGGACTGAACTTGACAGAGTAATTGCCCGTCTGCTTGACTTGTTGTCTGTAAGCCAGATAGATCCCCGGGGCTAGTGGGCTGCCAGCAGACGGATGATAACGCAAGAAAAGCAAGTCACTTATTCCAGCGTAGCAGCTTACACAGTCCCCTTTATTTATAATTAACACTAAGGTAATCTTGTGTTTTCTTATCAAGATCACAAATGTGCATTACAGTGTTGAATTATGCCCAGGTGAGTCACCTTTAGAGTGATGATGTCACAATGATATCTTAACTAGGAAATATCCTGGGATTTAGTAGTATACGGTACTCTACTGCAAACTCTGGAGCATCACGGTTTCACCTACAATGTAGATGCACTTTGGGAGCAGTTTAGAGAGTGTTACCTCTCCTCCAACTAAATAACTATCTGTCCCTTTTGTCTGGGATAAAAACAATATGTTCACACTTTGTGTTTATTAATAAAGAAAACCAGATGAATGGATTCTCGTTTGAATCCAACCTGCAGATAATTTCAGGTCGAAGTGCCGTAATAGAATAAAGTCTTTGTTTCCAAACTCAGATGGCACCTTGGAGTCCAACCAATTATTGGACCTAAGTTTGTAAGAATTTTGTGTGCATGCGGAACCTGCCAAGAATAACCTTAAATATACCCCCATAATGATGCTTATTCAGCATTTCAGCTGGTTCGCTTTGATTTTATTTGTCAAATACCTAACTGCTAATATTGTCCTCCTTAAGCCATTGTAATTCTTGTAAATTCATAACTTTGGATGTTTTTTTCAGGGGATTTTTTCAGATTTGCACTAGACACAGCTTAAGCACATAGCTTGAAGCAGTGAAACCGCAGCATTTAATGTCGGCTCTGCGTCACAATAGATTAAAACAATCATTATAATACAAAGTTTAACAGCTAAGAGATAGAAGAAATGGCATTATCCCCTTCTTTACGGCCTCCCGCCAGATTCCAGCAGTAGGAAAGAATTATGGGGCCTGTGGTATTATCATTTAAAATGAAATAAATCTTAGAGAAACAAAATGACTTTTATATGGCTTCAAGCAGTTGAAGTGTATCATTTCATAGTTCAATAAAAGTACCACCAAAAAAAACAAAATGGCCATAACAATCCTAAGAAAGACAACAAAAGATACACCAAAAGTGAAGTCCCCCTCCGCTTTCCATCCTCCTCTCTCGGCCTCCTGTCATCACTCTTTCCCTCTGCTAGGTACGAAGAAGTTGGAGTACGCAGGCTCTACGTGGCACGAGGGCTGCTTCGTCTGTCACAGCTGCGATCAGCCAATTGGCTCAAAGTCTTTCATCCCCGACAAGGATGAACACTACTGCGTGTCCTGCTACGAGGATAAGTTCTCCCCGCGCTGCACACGCTGTAAAAAGGTCAGTCGAGTTTTCAAAGAATCCCCACTGACCCTCTCCTAGTCAAATAGAAAATGCAAATGAATCTGAAACATGAGTGGGATAAGCTGGGTGGAGGGATGGCGCCCTGTCCTGATTTTAAAAAGCTTGTGTGCACTAAATAGAGTGTGCGACGCGTGCAGGAACGTGCTCTGGGGAGAAATATTTCAGGAGTGCATCGAAATGACCTTTGACCTCTCATTTTCAGACGCTGGCTAAAGGCGGTGTGACCTATCGGGAGGAGCCGTGGCACAAGGAGTGTTTTGTGTGCACCAGCTGCAAGACACAGCTGGCGGGGCAACACTTCACCTCCCGAGAGGAGAGCCCTTACTGCCTCAAGTGCTTTGGCAACCTGTACGCCAAGAAGTGCGAGGCCTGCAGCAAACCAATCACAGGCAAGACGACGTGACTTTGTTCTACTTGATAGTATTGATTTTTGATATTGGGTTGAATGTGAAAATAGGAATAACTCCAAGGTCTATTATATGATTATATATTATATATATATATATTATATTATTATATTATATATATTATTATATATATATTATTATAATATATATATATATATTATAATAATATATATATATATATATTATGTGACTTTGTTCTACTTGATAGTATTGATTTTTGATATTGGGTTGAATGTGAAAATAGGAATAACTCCAAGGTCAGCAGCCGGTTAACTATTTTTACTCTATCAGCGTTACAAAGAAATAATTCAGGCGGCTTGATATTTTTTTTACAAAAATCCCACCTCAATTTCTTTTCCGAATATATATATCTTTATTCCAGACTCATGGGTCCATAAAACAACAAACACAAATACAACAACAATATATAAAATACAATACGAGGACACCGGTCTAGCCATTGCAGCCAAAAAGTCACTAGGGATTAAAAAACATACAAACATTTGTTCCATTGCTTCCAGAAACAAGACAAATACCTGGTATCAATCAGTGCTGGGTCAGCCAAGGCTTTTATAACTACATACACTTAGTCAACATTTAAATTTATACATAAAATTCCTCAAAACAGCATGAAAAGTGGGAACATTCCGGTTCATCTGACTTGCGCTTGTACATCTCGGAAGTTTGAGCAGGATTCTGACGGCAACATTGAATAGCTACGTTTTGTTTTGATTTTTTGATATTCAACGTCTAAAGCTCGACATCCGGTTTGATCTCGCTGCTCTTCTCGCCCCAGGCTTCGGAGGAGGAAAGTACATCTCGTTCGAGGAACGCCAGTGGCACCAGCCGTGCTTCACCTGCTCCCAGTGCTCCGCCTCACTGGTGGGCGCCGGCTTTTTCCCCGACGGCCCCGAGAGGATCCTGTGCCGCGACTGCAACAGCAACCTATAGAGCAGCCGCTTCGCCCACATCGCCACCCATCCCTTGACTTACCTGTCACTCGTCGTCACAGCGTTTCAAGAACCCCCGAGTCATGACCGAGGAAGGCGACGCAGGCGAACAAATGCCACGGGTTGTTTGCGTATCGAGAGATCCGTTCCTCGTGGTCCGCGAGTTAGTGCAATGAACCACCGCCAAGATTTCCTCTTGAACAACACAAGTTAATGACTTGATGCAACCAGGTTTATGGAGTGCCTTAAGAATAACATCACACTTTTATGTTACGCACTATCGAACCAAAGAAACGCAAAATGCTAGTCACTTTGCAAAAAGATCTGTCATATTTTATAGAACCTAGTTGCCACTTCAGGTGGAGATCGGACTCTGGGGAGGAGAGGCAGCACGTAAACCTCACAGTCTTATTTCAAAGTATGGGGGAGGTCATGTTTGTCTCTTTTAATGTTCTTATAACTGCAGTTTTAAGCATTTTTGTTTGAATATGTTAAAGAGTAAAAACAAGGCCAACATGTGGAAAAGCTTTGCTAATTATGCTTTCAGTGAGGTAGTTTATGGTAGTTATGATCATTAAAGTCTTTTGCACTTTTGATAAGATATTATCTTGCTACCATGTTACGTGCACATTAAAACACAACAAAAAAATATGGCACACAGACCACTTTCCTTGTTTTATGTATCAGCTTTTGTTGAATTTTACAATGACACATACATATTCATCTTATTTCTGTATTTTTGATTTTTTTGTATTGAATCTTTATTCATTTTTGTTATCACTGTTGCTCAAAGAGCCAGCATTTAACCCCAAAGAAGCTGAAATTAAATGTGTTTGTTTATTGCAGGAGTATGCATGCCATGATTTGCGTCAATCATTATTGACTGTTTTTTTTCAGTTTTCTAACATGCGTGTGAAAAGTAAGTAGGTAAAAAGAAAATGTATTTCATAATTTCAGCTTTGATGCTGGTGAGTCAGAGTTGGCAAAAATACATTTTAAGATAGAACATTGAGGCGATAAGAATCTGAACTTACTGTCAAGATGCTAATTGATACGGTTAAATCCTACATGGTTATTTTTATTTGTGAAGTCTTATTAAACAAATCTACATGTTTATATTCTGTGTGTATTTGTGGTTACAGTGAATTATCGATTACTTATTTATCTTTTGGTCGTAGCGCTTCAGATGTGTTTTCTGTCTGGGCTGAAGAAAACCCTCTGGTGTGTTCAAAAAAGTTATTTCGAGGAAACATTGGTGTGTGTGCGTGTGTGTGTGTGTGTGTGTGTGTGTGTGTGTGTGTGTGTGTGTGTGTGTGGGTGGGTGGGTGTGTGCGTGTGTGTAAGAGAGAGAAAAAAGAGAGTGCACCGGGGTAAGGACATAAAACTGTGTGAGAAAGTGTTAGAGAGAGAAACCATGTGTGTGTGTGTGTGTGTGTGTGTGTGTGTGAGTGTGTGTGTGTATTAAAAGACAGTAAAAAGTGTGTCTCTAGGCTTAATATATGTGTGTGTGTGTGTGTGTGTGTGTGTATGTATGTGTGAGAAAAAGACACTAGGTAAAAGACGTGTGTGTCTGTGTGTTTGTGCCTGAACGTGTGTGTGTATATGAAACACCGTTGTTTATGCTGAGTCGACTGTTTCATTGCTGCGATGAAGCACACACACACACACACACACACTCACGCACACGCACAGACCGACAGACACAATCTCCTGCCGGCGTTGGCGAAACGTCCTCCTCCCCGCCTTCGTTTGAGATATTTTCACCAAAAAAGGAAATGGAAAAACTCGTAGCTGCACGAGGGAGGGGGTTTGGGGGGGGGGTAACTGGTGGTGGAAGTGGGATAGAAAAGAGTGTGGGAGGGAGAAAGAAAGAAAGAGAAGGAGGATGTTCACATCTGGAGTTGCTCCATGGCACTTTCACCGGGGGTCGGGGGGGTCAGCTCCACACACGGCCCCCCTTTGGGTTTTATTGGGAGGAGGTGGCGTGTAGCAGGGAGGGTCAGAGGAAGAGACGTTATAACTGTATCATAAGCTGCAAGCACAGGTTCAACTTTTACATCCATTACTATCAGAAAGTTGCATTTCTGGTAGTCGGCAACAACGTGTTCCCTCTGACCCACTTTCTCGATGAATACGTCCCGTGTCACACAAGTTTAGCAAGAAGTGCCCGAGAAACAGAAGTTAGAACATGCCTGAGGAACTCTACGGCTTTTCTATTTACTCAACGTGTGCAGATCCCGGCATTGCTTGTATGTCTCACACTCTCTTGCAGGAGGTTAACCTCTTCACATCCACTGCAAAAATTCAGCCTCAAAAAACAAGGGAAAAAAAAGTAATAAAAGGAGGGAATATTACTTGAAATGAGCCAAATTATCTGCCAACAGAATAGGAAAATTTGACTTGCCAAGATTTTGTAAAACAAGTGAAATACTCCAACATTAAAACTGCCTTGTAAGAAGAAATATCTTTGTCAGTCAAAAACAAGCATAGATTGCCTTAATTTGAGATATTTCATCTTACTTAGATTTTGATTTTTGCATTTTTGCTTTGGTGCACCAAAGATATTAGGCTCCCACATTTGAACATGTCACTAAAACGTCAAACCATTGATGCAAAAACAAACAGCTTTACTTTGCACATGACAAGACTAACACAAGGAGACCTAGCAGGACCTCCTCAGCCATCTACAGTTGATATAACATGTCAGGATGTCATTTACCATTTTTACCACCGAGAGAGCCGCGTGCAGCTCACAAACTAAACACGGCTCCGTTGTTTGAATCAAAGCTGCACATGTCGCTTCTACTGCGAGTGAAATTGATCTTGTCTTATCCGCCTGAATCACAAAGTTTAACTTCACTGCTGAAGGGCACTTGGCTTCCTGAGCAAGACACCAGGAGCTTATGCTTCCTGAACATATACAAATGTGGGACTCTTTTGTTATAGATACACACCGAATCATAAATAGAAGCAAGTGCTATTTAGCGTCACGGGGTCCTTTTGTGTCGCTTATGCTGTGGTTCATACTACAAGCTGCATTTTAAGGGTAACAAATGTAATATAAAATGATGAAGACAATCTTTGCATAAAGTATGTGGTTCATATAGACACCATGTCAGAATCAAATTTACCTTTAAAAAAAGATCTGCAGTGTGAACATTTGTATTATTTGCATCCATTTATGGAAATAAATGGCTTCTGACTTTACATAACTAATCACGTCGGTGGCGCCTTTATGTTACATTTATATTAAATTGATTTTAGAGTATCTCGGTATTTATGATAAACCTAATTGATGCTTGAAGTAAATGTGCAGATTCTTACTCTCTAGGTGGCCGGTCTGAGATGTGATCATGTGTGGCATGTCAAAATGGAGAGGTTAACTAAAAATAAACATTCAAATTCAATGTTTTGATTTTGAGTGTTATTGCACCTCTCTCGACAACTTTGTCGTTGTAATTGGTGACCTCATGTAATTCCCAGCATTCCTCGATAGAAAAATGAGCAGAGGTCCAATTAGCCAACAGTATAAAAAAAACCTGTGTGTGTAGGTGTGTATGTGTGTGTTTGTGTGGGTGTATGTAGGTGTGTGTGTCTGCTGGTGCAGGCTTGATCAGGTTTTCTGGGTGTGTGTTTTCTATTGAGGTGTGTCTCTGCCCGTTGAGAGGAATCTAAACCCCTCTGTGTTTTCTGCTCCTATCGTATCTGGGTTTTGACCGAGGGGTTTGACCAGATTTGGGAATTCCCTCCATCGATCACCTCAAAGTGTGGTGTGTCGCCGGAGCTGGTGAATGGCTGTCTGGGTGGTCTGGGGTGTTCAGAAATTGCAGTTAACAATGAACATTTAAATCAGTGATGATAACCTACCAATGTCCACATATCAAAACAGTGTGTTGTTTAACTCAAACAGTATATGCGGTATTAACATTGTGCTGCGTTATTTTGAACTTCCTACCAGAGTTAAGCTCTGGTAGGAAAAAATTAACTTTCAAAATAAAGTTAAAAATAAAGAAAATAACTGCATTTTCGAATTTATTTAACAAAACACCCCATCTTTGAATAAATAGAATACAACTAGTTGCAAAGATGTAGTTGATCCACTATATATAGACTCTATTCATGACACTCACAAACACTGCCACCTCAGAAAGAAAACACAACTTCAGATGAACACAGCCCACCTGGTTAATACAGCTGCGTACTACAAGAAAACACATCGTTTTGTATAAACAAATGCCTCTAGGTGAAATATATTAGTGCTCTTATACTTACAATCTACACAATAACTGTGTGCAGTTTGGAGATCTTTACCTCTGAACATGTTGCGTGATTTACTCTCACAACAGTGTGTTATCTATCAGTGAACAGATCCATCAATATGTGTTTTTAAACTGGTCTCTGCAACTGTTTTTGTTGCCCGTAGCTTATCGAATGGAACATTTTCCAAAACTCGAGTGAAACCGTGAACCGCCGTGCTTTGTAACTTCATTTCATTCCCACTCTGCATCACCATCCGCCGGCTTCTCAAGTAGCAAACAAGTAGTCGCAGAGGTATGCTGAATTACCAACGAGAGTTTAATCCCTCAAACATTTGGGGTTAACCCGCGTCTGCTGAGGATACATACGACAGACGTGAGCGCGGTGGACCGGTGCACTTTGTCAAGAGGACACCTAACGCCACGCTGAGTAATGACACAGGCCAGGGGCGAGCAGGAAGAAACCAGAGGGTTTAACTCTCCGCCTCTCGACAGCTGCGGCAGCTTCCACGTTCCACCGTGGAAAATGTTCAGAGTTCATCATCGTTCTGTTTAAACTCAGTCCCTTTTATCTCTCCAACAGCACAGAGTAAACATTTCACACTGAGTTTGTACGTCTAAATATCAGATCACGTTGCTCCGTCGGAGAATCGCTTGTTGGATCCTTTTTTTTTTTAGGAAGTCAAGTCATAGTGAGAATATTTGATTCACCTTTATACAACACTAAATAAAAAATAAAAACTTGTCTCTACAAGTCATTCACAAACGGGAACCCACAGATACGGCTGGTGTTGGAATATTAAAGTGATTATATTAACCAATCTGATGGATCCCTAACTTACCTCATTTATTGGCTTTAGAATGACAAGTAAGGTTCTTCGTATCAGGGATTGAACATCGTCTTAGGAATGCATTCTTGCTCAACCATCTGCAGCAACACATCATCTAATGTATGTGAAAGATAATTTGTTCCTATGATAAGACCTGGTTTCCTCTTTCTCTGCGTCATGCTTCCCAGAGGATGAATCTCCATGACATCATTGATCTGTTGACTCCTCGTTTAACATCGTCATCAAGTTAAAATGTCAATGTGTCTAATTATTTGGTAGAGGCCCAGAATAATGACTAATGACCCAACCAACCAACACAGTCTCACTCCCAACTCGTCGTATAAGGCCGGTTGGTCAGTGCTCCTCGGCGTCTGATACAGACACACCAGGCTTTGATCCAACGCCAATGTAAAACCCACACGAACAAAAAGTAAAAGTTGCTATAATGTCCCGTCATTTGCTAAACATGTGAGTTAGTAGCCACTTGGTAGGGATTTTGCTAGACAGTCAACTCAACGTCAACAATCTTCTTTTCCTAAAATCTAATCGAGTGGTTTTGTAGCCTGTGAAAACAGACATTTATTTTGAAAAAGACACGATATGAGTGGAAACTGCCACTTCCTGAACTGATGCTGGAGGAGAGAGTCGGGGCCACTGACCGAGCGTTGATATTTGATGAGCGTTGACTCCACCACCGGCCTCAACTGTACTTTGTGTTTGGGTCTAAAATGAAAATGTTTGAACACTATACTCTAAACCAAGATGATGAACATTATAGGGATGGACGACACTTATTCTTCCTTATCTTTTCTATTCCCAGAGACCATCAAGGGAGACTCTTCATCCCCTCGTGATATTTGTCATCTCAATGTGTTCTGTTCCTAATAGAGTACCACATCAGAGCATATGGACTCCCCAGCAGAGCTGCTGTAGCGGCTCACTCTGCACTGAAGGCCTATGAGCTGTGCATGGAGAAAAGGAGGACAACAACAACAACAACAACAACAACAACAACAACAACAACAACAACATACATCTGTGTCCCCAAGCCGACGCTCACGGGGCTGGTACTCGCTGGCGAAGGTTTGGAGTCTGCCTCTGTGGCTTGGCCCGAGCTCTCGTCCTCTCCATTCACTCCCATTGAGGTCAAGGAGTTGTGCTTGCTTGTGGGAAGCTCATACAGCGTCTTGTAATGAGCGCTCTCAGCAGGAAAACAAGGCCTTGTTTTTCCAGAGCTCAGGGTCGGATGCGTCCACCGCGATCAACCCTCCTTTTTTTCAAGGATGACCGATGTCAACTGCGAGTCGGGACAACGTCTTAGTTAATGGCCTGTTTACTATTCTCATAAATCATGTGACACCTCAGTAACTGACCAAATGCATAACCCTGAATGTAAATACAAGGAAACGCACTACAACTAGAAGAAAATGCTGTTGTTAAAAAACATCTTGTGTTGTTAAATGTGCAGTAAACGTTCCCTTCAGACAATTAGACAATGCATGCATTGTGTTGGGATGTCACACCCACGTGTCATTTCACACATTGTGTGCAAAATGTTCTGCCGACATACATTTGTACACATTTAAAGTGGCTTCGTAACTGAAGCAGACTATTAATGCGGGAGCTTAGTAATGTGATGCTATTCAATAGTCACAGCCACTGTTGTCTGACTGTGGTTTTGAGCTTCGCCCTTCTCCGTAATTGCTCTGGCAAAAAAACAGAAATATAATTCCTGAAAAGTGAAGTTTGCAGTAAAAGTTTCTTTGTTCCTGGAGAGAAGAGCCATTAGCTTCCGCGGATTATTACATCTTCTTATTTTGTTCTCAGCTTAGTTTGAGGAGTAGATATTTGTTTACTTGAAATTTTTGCACAAAATGTAGCAGCATTTAAGGAAATATAGATAGAATAAAGATATATGTCCTCGACGAGTATGTTTACCAGACTTTGAGGTAGAGATCGGTGCAGGTGTTTCGAAAGATGTGATTGTTAGGAATAATACATCGGTCTCAACCCAGAACGACATGAGGGGATGATGAGGCCGATGGAGGACAACAAACGATGACAGGGAACAAGAAACCTCTCGATTACTCTTCTGCTGGACGTGTTTGAATCTGCATGGGTTTACGAAACAGAGGTGAATTAAGGATACAGGGCAGACTCATTGTAATAGTGCCTAGAGCAGCCCTGTATAACTACAGCTCCATGCTGCTGGCAGCCATATTGGAACAGTTGTTTGGAGCCGAGATGTTTGGAATGCTAAAAGTTTTGAGGAGTGGACCGACCGCGATCGACTGTAATTCAAAACGACAAAAAAGATTTAGCGTTGAAAAAGAAGCAGATAAGCGCTCCAGCTCTGTGTGAAGGAGCGATATGATTAGATATGAAAAGCTTGTATGAGAGTTGAATTTTGATGGAGTGAAAGAAAAGAGTGCGTACGTCTCTCATTTTAAGAGATTTACTCGGACAGGCAGATTTTCAAGATGATGTGTGAGGTGTCAAGAGGACGGTTTATAGATGTAGATACCTGGAGTGAATATATTTCAAACATTTCTTCATCCTCCTCATCAACGCCACACATAGTAAACAGCTGCCTGACAGAGAGGATTTTTTATATATTCTGGAAAAGAGAGATGAGAAAAAAGTCTCTAAAATGCATTTTACTTATTCAATGCAGTGATGGAATATGTTAGGATTAAACTTGTTTTGTTTTGGATTTTCTCTTCTTTCTTTTGGCTTTGCATCTCTCTATCTCTTTCTTTCTTTCGCTCTCTCTCTCCAGTCCAAAAACCTTCGAAAACTATTTTTAACAAAGACAACTTTTACTCATTTGGATTGCTAAATTTACACAACCTCTAATTTGATCTGATAAATGGAAGGGGTAAACGATGTCTTATGATAATGATAATGTCATCATTATAGTTACTTATGGCTTATTTGTAGGAAGATGTGAAATGTTTTATGTTTTCATGGCCCCCTCTTGTGGTCTTTCCTTTCATTGCAATCACATACTGCTATATGTTTTAACACAATTTACAAGATGTTGTTGTAAATAGAATTAAGTGTATGATACGAATAAATCATGATCCTTGGGCTTCGATCGAAAGAATGTAAGCGGGAGAAGTAATGACATTTTAATTCAATTTTAAACAATTACAGAGTAAAATTACACCAAAAAACATATTGTTTAAAATATCAAACGATTCACGGCATCTTCTTTCTCTTTTATTCTCCCCTTCTGAATATGCACGTTCACACAAACACACACACACACACACACGCACAAACACACACACACACGCACACACACACACACACACACACACACACACACACACACACATCCCAATCTAAAGGAAGTGTGTTTTAATTCCCCCCTTGTAGTACTGATTACTTCCAAAAGGTGGCAGCACATATCAAGTATCATTTCTACCACAACTACGATTGTACAAGCATCTTCTAAACATTTTCTCTCCTGCGTCAGGATGCCTTTTACTGAGCCTCAGACACATTTGGGTTAAATCAAGCTTGGTAATTAGGAACTAAATACCAGTTTGCTTGATAGTACACTGACAAAAAGCGTAATCCTACCTTTCCTTTCTTCATTCTGCAGCAAGGGTCATCTGCAGGTGATGATACTGCATCAGATCAGTGATACCTGCACATCTGGCATTGATACCTTGGTTTGCCAGAGTTGCGCTCATCACACCACCCTAATGTATCATTTACAATTTCCATTTCAAGTAACCTTTGTCTCTTAACTATCATCAGGTGTAGATTTATTTCGCTTGAAAATATGCTTGGATTCCCCAAAACATTTAAATAGTTTTTTTATTAGGATTTAGCAGCCCCACTTTCATCGATATCTGCCAGTGTTGATGTACAATTCATCTTCTCTTTGTAGATATCCCGATTCAACCCCTCAGATCTCGAGCCATAGAGAGAAGATGGGTGTGGAGGTTCAGAGATGGAAATCCTCAGGGATCCGTGGGATTGCAGACAGGACGTCTCTCAAGCTCCTACACTGGGAGGGAAGGGTCCCGTAGGTGCTGCTGCCCACGTAGCCCACCCCTCGTATTCACCCTGGTGGTGACACAACGCCACACGTATTGATTATAGGGAAATTGAAAAAACATAACGAAGGAAATGTTGCTGTGTGTGAGCATGCATTTTGAATAAAACTTGGCTGAAGCAATTCATAGAAACCAGAATAAGAGTTTAAATGGCTATCATCCATAAATAACCTCTTGGGGTTACTTATCAATATTTTGACGTACCTATATGTCTCTTGAGGTATACAGGGCCTTGCTGCATTGGAAAGTTTAATATGTATTTCCAAGAACACATCCTTGTTGATCTTTCACATACCTTGGTGAGGGGAAATTGTCCTCATAAATACTTTAGATTGAGCTCTGTGGATTATTCTGGAAGCAATACATAACGTCTGTTTCAATTGTAAATAATCATAATTGAAAAAGCAGTGAGTGTTTTTATTCCTGTATTAAAAGCATTACTGGGATAAAACCACAGAGGTTTATCTTAATCTTAAGAACAATATTTGTGACACATACATATTTGTAACAGGGAGGAGTAGTTATATTTTGTTCATGTGTTTGCGGAAGTCTTTTTGTGACGTCTCTCTGCTGCAGCAATCCTTTACAATAAAAGCAACCTTGAAACTCAACTCTCAGGCCCACTTATTATTTCTGCAGCTTTCAACTGCATCGTGTAGTCTATGTTCCACACTACGGTCACATGATAACAGCTGAGCTAGCTCCATAATGAAGACATAAACAGGATTGGAGAAGGTGAATGATTTAGATTTATATGTAGTCTAGTGGTATTTAAAGACCTATAAGTCCTTTTAAGAGTGATATTGGTCTGTGATTATGAGTTGTGGTACAGGGGGGTACCCGTTCTTTTACATTTGGATCACAGATTACACGTTTTAGTCATGCCGACATGGCCTGGGTGTTCCCTGCTGACGTGATGCACTCCCTGGGGTCTGGGCTTAAAGGCCAAACTAAAGTAATGAAATCATCCAGTGTTAAGGATCTTGGCAAATCCAGGGTACCCATATACTCCAAAGAGTTACCATTCATTTCTCTTGGAAAACATGGGAATGGGGAACAACAGAGTGAAAAAGAGAGAGAGTGGGAGTTGAGGGAGAGCTCTGTCCAATGGAGCCAGGGTAAGAATTTATGGTCAGGAAGAGCGATGAATGTGTAATTTACGGTGCATACTCTACCATTCCCCCTGCCCTCCCTTTTGGTAATGAGAAACGGCTGTTTTGTTGTTGGGCCAAGGCATGGTATACCCCCTCCCTTCTGGCTATGACACACCATTAGTTTTTATTTCTGTCTCTGCTTTTACGACCCCTGCCCAGGCGCCAGCATTTGGCCGGGGATCGGGACCATAGCATCATCTAAGCTCCTCCGCTTCCCAAGATGGCCTCCTGTAGCCTGAGGAAGACCATACCATCACTACTGAGTGCTCTTGGCTGATAGATAGCGTCGTACTCCCAGCCGACGTTGTTTATCGTTCTTCTTTGAGGTTTTGATTGAGTTCAGGTCAGAGAATAATAGATGAGTACTTAGTAGTTCAAACTTCCCCCACAGGATTATGACGGCAGACCTAGAGTGAAACGACTGTCACAAAACTATCTTAAATTGTCCGGATTTATTGAGTTTAAAGTTCCCTTGTCATGTGTTGGCTTAGTCTCTTATGTAAATAAATAATAACTGTAATTGTTTCATCAATAACAGATTGTGCCACTAACTCCCGTTAAGTGCCACTTGAGTTTTAATTTAATAGTTTGGGCCATGATTATATTGGTTATAACTATTTATAACTATTAATAATAATGTATGACATTTGAGAACAGGGCAACACCAGGGATCTAACATAGCAAATAAGTTAATCCAGAATAATTGAGCCATTTCATCTGGCGGTAGAACCACAAGTGAACCTAAAATGTTGGTAATAATCCCAATAAGTCCAACTAAACAATGTATTAAGGCTTTCTACTTATTGTTTTTATTTTCCTGCTTTCTTTAATAAGTACCGTATAATAAGAGGGATAATATAAAGCCAGCGGGAAACCTAACTTTCCACAATAAAGGACATTTAACATAGCAGGTGCAATGTCACGACAACCAATGTAAATAATCGGCTAAAATATAAAGATATAACCCAAATTGTAAAACAATGAATTTGTCCTTCTGTGTAAAACGTGTCGTACATGAACACAAGTGTATATGTGAGGCTAGTATAGTATATACTGAGAATACATTAAGAATCAACTGACAAAATCATTTTAACTGGAATCAAACAAACTAATAGCAAAATCAGTGTCTGACTGAAGTTCCAATCAGCTTCATCTGCTCTTTATTTAGGCTTTCACAGAATAAGCTATACAAGACGATTCTAATACTTTAATGATAAACACAGTTTGAAATATTCAGTATCACAATCCATAGTATGAATGAATAACGTAGCGTGTGACTTCTCCTGAAACGTATATCTTGTGTAAAGCAAACAGACCCAATGAAAAAGGTTCTAGGTAAAAAAAATTAAAATAAAGAAACTTTCCTCCGGGTCTGTAACGTCGTTAAGCTTTTGCAGTACAAATGTGTAAAATGCTATGATTGTTCTTAAAACTTGAGCAGTAGGAAACATAGATGTGCAAAATCTTCAGACCCTGTAGCAAACAGACACGATTACTGAGCAGCTGATAAGTTGATGGCTTATATGATAGTCAGTGGCTTGTAGTTACTGCATATTTGATATATCACTGTGCATTTAATTTACATTTCCCTCCTCGTGTTTTCCAGAACCTATTCCTTCAATCTATGAGACCAATATTATCACATATGTGCAAACGTAAACACACATGTACAAAGAACTAAGATCCGTTGACAAACAACTTGATTCCGTGCAGAAATGCATATAAAGTACACAAACACCCAGACTTTAGGTCGACGCACACACAGACACACACGTTTGCATGCACAAAGGCACGCACAAGCAACCTTGTACACATGCAAATACTCATATTTTTATTCCTTGTTTTCTGTTACAAACGGCAACATTTAAACAACTAAGCTATCGAATGGCAAAAGTTTGTGTCAAGACAGCGGAGAAGAAAACGAGCCAGTAATTCTCTTCATTCTTCTCTTAGGCTTCTTTTGTTACAACATTCCTCTTTGAAATAATACACTGTAGAGAAGATCTTTTGTCCTCGACAACCACAAATGACTTCCAGTGCCTTTTTCTTTTATTCGTTTCATCTCACAATAATGGAAATAAAAGGTACAAAGACTTCATACTATTCTTTGTCTTTACATCCCGTGAAGCAGCTGTTGAGGAAAATCCATCTGCTACTTCTCACAGACATAAAATACAAATGAAGAACAGATTGTGATTGAAATCGGACTGGAACATAGTACATCATCATAGACCGGGCGGAGACGACGGAGACCCGTCGATCCTTATCAGACGCGTCCAGCTTGAGTGCTGCACGGGAATCTGTTCTTCGAGACGTGAGACGGTTTGCGTTGGTGACACGGACCGCGTCTTCATCGAGGCGTTGCAGTCCGGCAGCGATCCCTCGCGGTGGAGCGAACCTCCGCGAGTCTTTCTGAACATCACTAAGACACCAGTATCTTCCAGATATGTTCATCTATTCAAAAAGCTCAGTGAAGCCTTTTTTGTGTCGCAGCAAATCTCCAGTTGTCTTTGCATCTCCTACAATGCTTAGCAGCAAGAATCCATTCCTTCATCACGTGGTCGATGGCCGGTGCTGCTGAATGAGGCATTGTCTCTGTTTGTCTTTCGTTTTTCTTTCTCAGCCCCATCCAGCAGGGGATGGAGTTTAGCTGACAGAGCTGGTTGCGATGCTGGGAGCAATGGTGGTCCTGCTCTGCCCTTTTCGCCTCTTCCCCCTCCTCCTCCTCCTCCTCCTCCTCCTCCTCCTCCTCCTCCTCCTCCTCCTCCTCCTCCTCCTCCTCCACCACCTCCTCCTCCTCCACCACCTCCTTCTCCTCCTCCTCCTCCTCCTCCTCTACTGCCATCTTTGCCTTCTCGTCCTCGTCCGCGTCCATTCTCCCTCTCTCGCCTGTTTGTATCATCTTGTCGGTCCGCCTTACTCTTCCTGTCTGAAATGACAATGCAAAGAAAATATTGTTTACGTTTAATACCATTTCTCAAATAAATTCCTGCAGGATATCTGTCATCACCAGATGTTGTATGTAGAAGTGCCTCCGCTTGGCTAAACAAAATGAAAAACATGGATTCCTGAGGGATGAGAGTGGAGAATAGGGGATGTGTGTTGGATCAGGGGCTTGTGGTTGTGATTATGTGGTTTCTAATACAGGCAGAATGTGTGTGAACCAAGCTCATCTAGTCCAGAATTATTAAATGGCAACATAATGATATGTTTAGTACAGCAGCAACAAGTGCGCCACAATCAATCAACACATAATAAGCAAACCTAAGAGGATAAAATAAAACATTTGGAAGCCGCTTTAGTCGGTCAATCCGTCCACAGCGCTGTGGACGGAAATATCTCCAAACTGTTGGATCGATTGTCTATAATTAATAATCAATTGACCATCCCCCGACTTCTCCTCTCGCGCCACCATGAGTTCCACAGTGTGTTTTTAAGGGAAATATCTTGGCAACTATTACTGTTCCCCTCAGGATGAATTGTTGTAACGCCGGTGATGCCTCAGCCTGTTTTCTCTCATGCCACCACCATATCACACCTACTCTAGTTTATGACCAAGTAATGACACTCCAATCAGCCACAGTTGCACTTTGTGTTTAGTGCTATAATTATGAGCCGGTAGTAGAGTCTGTGTTTGCGTCATCGTGGCAAAAAGTGTTCCTGTTGTTTTTCGAAACTACCACAGAAGTGTTTATTCGTTTAACTTTGCCAGTTGTTAGAAAATCTCTACGTCCGTCGACACATTTTGTCTCGGCAGAAGCGTCGCAAACGCGACAGATGCAGTCACCCTCGGGAGGTGTGTGTTTGAGATTGAAACGAAGAGGGGTTAGTTCAAAGCAAGGGGACATGAAGTAGGGGGGTAGGAAGTAGGCTAGGGGGGTAGGAAGTGGGAAAGGGGCCATTGTCCACAGTCCATGCTAGCATACTTATATTAGCATTTAGCTAAAAGCACCACTGGGTCCCAGTTTACCCTAAAACAGGCGCTCTCGTGACTACAGGCTCTTCATTTCTATTTCATCAGCTAATCACTTCCTTGATTCACAAAATACACTTAGAGGACCCCCTCATCCTCAACCATCTGCTATTTGTTGGTATCCTCCTCTTGCATTAGGATCCACACCTGTCACACATTTAAGAGTATAATAGCTCTCCAAATACAAACATCCATCACAGTGTGGTTATCTTCCACATGTAACCCATTAAAGAGAATAAAGAGCTTAGTTGTGCTGCTGATTTTAGTCTCAGCACGTAAGGCTGCGAGAGCACTCGCGACAGTCGAGCGACACAATCTTCTGTCAAATAAATCACTTTAAAATCACTTTTGGTAGAATGACTTAAACATTGTCGAGGGCCCAATAATGGCCCATAAGGACATGGAGAGCAATCAGAAAGTGGAAATGGACGTTGCGCCTAGTGTCAGATTGCTATTGTTTAGGCTGCACTCAAAAGTATTTGTATATCTGAGGGAGTGTAGTTATGCTGGAGGATGTTTGTTATGAACTTGTGCGTTGAGAGTCTCTGCACATCCTGGAATCTGAGTGAACACATGCCAAGGGCTGGACAGTGTTCACTACGCAGTTGACAAGAGCTGAGCTTATGGCGCCACCATGTTTGTATACTGATGTGCAGTAATAACTGAAGGTCTGTGTTTATTTCTCTAGCAGCATTTTTAAACTTGTTGTACAAACAGTTATGACTCTTCGGTTTAAGCGCATAGTAGAAAAACAAAAAGTCCACAATGTTTTTCAAATTTCACCAAATCGTGTTTCAACATAGGCAGTGAAAATCATTATAATGTGATGGATGAATGAATGAATGTGGCCAGACCTTATACAAGTGCTTCACTACAAACTGTACACGTGAAGGCTCCGTCCCACACAGTAGGAACAACTCGTTTTCAAGAGCCTCAGGAGCCAAAATCATAAAAATAACACCGGTGATGTCACTCGGTGGTCAAATCATAGAAGACTATGTCCAGCATGTTTATCAGTCATGTGTTGTTTTGAATTAATGGGCCTATTCCTGAGGTTTCTCTGACCACCATTCACACAAGCGCTTCAAATGGAGGCTGTAATAGTTTAAATTTCTCTCAATGAGGCACAATGAGCGAGAGTAAAGCCCGAGTGAAGAGTCCTCACACACACTCACGCATCCGAGCTGATGTGCTCACCGTGTAAGGACTTAATTACTCCTAACAAATCACAAATGGAGCCAAGAGTGAGGGACTCCATCAGTTTATGACAGCTCTGATTGGACCTCCTCTCCATCCAAGCTAAACAATTTTGCCTGACAAATGCAATAACACATCCAGAAAACTCAGTTTTCGCGTGAGACCCTTTTGTGGAGCGTCCGGAAAAAGGGGGAAAATGTTGCGGCCAAATCAACACAAAGCGTGAGCTCTGCAGACCACTAAATCACTAATGTTATACAACGTCTGCCCCCTGTGTTTTATACAGCGGGCCTGCCAGCCAACTCTCACAGATGAATCCACAGCTGTGCTCTTTTTCCTTTTTCATTTTACAGAGTGAGTTTACCCACAGACTTCACCGGAGTCGTGGTACCATCAACCATTAATTACCTCACTGAGGAACATGTATTACCGTGCTTTGTGGCAGGAATATGTGTTTTATTTTCATACAAAAACTAGTTTGTGGCAGAAAGACAGGTTTAAAAAAAAGTATTTGACATCAGCTGTCATTTTTATTCATAATCCAAAAAGCTTTTTTGACTCATCACTCGTCAGGTGACACCTCACATTACATCCTGGCCTTTCTGATATGACCTACCTTTGCTCCAAATTTAGAAAATTGTCAGTCTGTGTAGCAGTTTTCATCGGGCAGTTTATAATATTTCACTGATAAGTATTCCTCTGAACTCATGGAAAACATTCTTTCCAGGATGCAGGCGTCGGACGGAGGAAATTTGCTTCTCATTTCTCAAATTGTGCGGTTCCAGCCAGTCCAATGAAGATCCTGCTCCTCACTGAGCAATTACAAGCCACACCCCCTTCCCTCCAGACATGACCACAGATACGGGACGATACGGGACGATGTCGGATCGTGTTCGGTTCTATCGACTTCATAAAGCCCTATAGGAACAGCTCCAGGGTAGAGTATGGCGCTTGTATATTCAAGCCTCCCCATATATGCAGGCAAATCAGGCAATCTGTTACATGTTGCAACATCCGTACGGTTGCCAAAACTCTGCAAAATATAGTTGCGCAATGTTGCCGCTGTGCCCAAAATCCCCAAAGTGTGCCACCGTCCAATAACGGCTTTAAATACAGCCTGTTTACAACTCTCTCAGTCCTTGCAAATGAGTGTAGGTTTATGGAACAACAATCCTATTTTATTTGTGTGGAACGGTTTAACATCCCAACACATGTGCCTGTAAATATTTCCTTACGACTAAGGACAAAAGATTTAAAAGCAAATAAGCGGGATCATTGCTGTTTTTGTTGCACTCTTCTACCAATAAACTCCCAACCTATTGGCCAGATCTGTCATTTATTAGCTGCCCACAAGGCCAAGAGTGACTAATAAGCTGTTGTGAAAGTTGACGATGGCCATTGACTGTTAACCTGCTGGAGGGCGAGCTGCTGTGTGGATGATAAGAGCCCAAGCAAACATGTCATGGTCGTGTAAACCTCACGCTTCAACGGTCGTCAGAACAAACAGCTCTTTCCAGCTCTGATCCTCATCCAGCTTCGCAGTGCGTAATGCCCGCCCTTCATCTGCTTGGCTCGTGGGTTGCGTTTATTATTTACACGCCGCGAAGTCAAGAGATTCTGTATCCTTCTGTGAGCTCCGCCAAACCAAACTCAATCAACGTACCGACGCTGGCGGGAATGCAGGCCTTTGAATGTTGAGTAATGGCTCCATCTGTCAACATATTAACTGGTGGAGGTGTTTCACGAAGCACATGGACTCCTTTATTGCTCGATCATCAGTTATCTAAGCGTCAGCGCAGGATTTATCCGTGATTATCGCGTATACCGTTTCATTAGAAGTCCCGACTGTGTCATTTTCACTTCGACGTCTCGGTTTTTTTGGGGCAGTGTTTGTATTTGTGTTTACCTCGCACGCACGGCGTCTTGGTCACAGTGCACTTCCTCCTCTCTGTCTGTGGAGCACAGGGCTGTGAGGGCGCAAAGGCTGGGGAGGCGGCCGGCCCGTGGACGTGCAGAATGGGTGCGCGTGCTCGAGAATGCGAGCCTTTCTTAAATCCACATGTTTTGTTCTTCTTCATACAGGAACCCCATTGACTCCACTCGCTCAGTTCACACTCTTCAGGACGCTGACCTGCATACACAGTGGGAAGAAGGTGGTAGGAGTGAATGTTCCACAGCGCCCACGTCACACATTTGTTTCACACTTTTTACAGCTCAGCAGATTTAGCTCAGAATAATAACTTCAAGTCAAATCTGTCAACAATTATTTATAGATTTTACTTGAGAGGTACAGATTAAGAGGATTGCTATTAAGCTAAAAATGTAAAACGTGTCTATGAAGTAAACTGCGCTCACGACAAAAGCTAGTTTTCAAGGTTACGTTGATTTATCTTCTGACTTTCAATCTTCTATGAATTTAGAAGAAGAAAAATCTGAAAATCATAATGGAAAGATGAAAAGAAGAAATAATAGCGCTGGTTCATCAAATTCTATGGCTAAAGTTTTGAAATGAGTAAAACCTTATGGTCAAAGGTCACTCACCAACACACTCCATGGACTCATTGGCGGGGCGCTGGCCTGGAGGGCAGCTGACATAACACCGCCCACTGTGTGAATACAAGCCCTCCTTACATTTTGTGCAAAAATTGCGATTGAAACACGCTTCACAATTGTCTATTTTACATTCTGAAAGACAAAAAGAGAGGATCAAATGAGAGGATCAAGTCAGTGGAAGTCACATTGTGTCTGTGTTCATTGTGTCAGCTTCAAATCCTTTATCTTGTTCTACAGACATTTCTAGTGGAAATCTCTTTTAATGGGTTGTTCATTGCATTATTGGCTGAAAACAAGAGAAATTTGGATTAGATTTCCTCCGAGAGATTTAATGACACTTTTATAGCAACACAGTGTCTATTTGAAGGGGAGTAACACTCTTCTTCTCTCAGAAACACATGCACCACAGGCCATGTTTTATGGAACGCTGGTGTGAACGAGTACAACCAGGAGTGTATCGCTGAATTGGGTTTCTCACACCGCAGACTCATTACAATCTCTCCAATAAAGAACAAACTTACTGAAATGTGGATAATTACAAGCACAGGAGGATAAAAAACAGACATTTTCCCCAAGACCCCCAAAAGCTCTGGCTTCAACTTGAAAGGCACATCCTTATTCTCATGAAAAACAGCCGAGAAAGATGGAAATCTGTGAGTTCCTGTCAATATTTTTATTTATGGCATGTATTCAGAACTCGACTCTACTAAACTTACAGTCAGAATGTCTACTCTGCAGCTGGTCCAATCCCGGGGTCAGAAATGATCTAACACTGAATACTAACTGGGCTCTTTCCTCACGCTCCCAATTACGATTTTTAAGCCCTTGACAAGTAAATTTGACTGTACTGATGTTTAAAGCCCTATAATGTAAAACAAATGTTGAGAACAAGACATTCCGGAATGATATGTATAAAGACAGATGATTGGATAATAACCAAGGGCCTCCAACAATAATTTGCTGGAGGAAATTCAGACCTCTCCCCAACAAACCAGGACGGGGGGGTTTAATTTGTTTTAAATTATCCAATATTTCGATAAAAGTAAAAACATATCTTGCACACATCTAAATTGCTCACATAGGGACTTGAGACTTGTCCTCAAAAGACTTGAGACAATTGACTTGGACTGGAGATTTGAGACTCATGACACAACTCAACGAAAAATGTCTGAGCTGAATTGTATTCCCTCTCTCACTGTCATATAGATAATGATTATATAATTATGTATAGTGATATCTAAAGTAAATGTTAACATCAGTCAAACTATTAACATTTATTTTGTGTTTTTTGTTTTTTTGGGAAAATGAAGTATATTCTTTTAAAAACAGTAGCGGGTGGAGAGAGTGTACAAGTATTTAAGAGTCACTGGCTTATATACACTATTATATATATGTTGTTGATTTAGCTCCTAAAAAGTAAAATTCCTTCACAGAATAATTTAATCAAGACTCTTTTACGCCCACTGTAGGCCTATATACAGCAATAACAGACATGAATGTAGAAACATCCTTATTTGTTCCCATCAGTTTGAGGAGTGCCTATGGTTTGCATGTTCCACATTATATCTTAAGTGTATCATGCAGTGTCGGACTCGCACTGTCTGGTCATGGACTCGGTCTCAACCCCTCAAAGTCTTGGTCTCAGTTGAGTTGGGCTTCACTGAAACACTGGAGCCTACATGCTTTGAAATCCTTAGATATAGCTGTAGTGTTCAAAGCAGACCGGATGGCATACAGCAAGTGATACAACGCTCATTATAACCAAAATTAGACTTAGCAAAAAAAGTATTTAGCATTTCTGACATTTCTTATTAAAGAAAAACATCTAAAAGACAAGAATAGCCTGCCTTTGTCTTGCCCTGGCAAACGATCACAGCAAGCTGCTGTGCACAGTAGCTGCCCAACAATCACCTACAACTAACTTGAAGCAATTAATATTATTACACTTTGATCATTTTAGTTAATTTTTGAGGTAATGCACGTTGTGGAGGATTATTTTGGACCCACTCACGTTAAAAACAATAAGTTTCCATAGTTCCTTGAGAGATTATTCAGACTGCTTATGATACAGATATCAAATTGGTTGAGATCTGGCACGACTTTGCACACAAGGGTCAAATAAAAAACGCAAACATCCTCTCAAAATCAGACAAACAATAATTAACTTAAGCTGTTTTTGTTGGGATTTTTTTCCGATCGTGTTGTCTGCCCACACGCAATGGGAAACAGACTAAGGTGCTGGCATTGCTGGGCTAAAAGTACGGGACCAGTGCCACCAGAACCAAATCAGTAACTGGTAATTCCTGAGTCATCTTTCACCCACTTTCCAGATGAGCCAAATGTGCCTCTAACCATAATGAAGATCACTGCAATTAAACATTCCTCCACAACGTTGCACCAGGATGAGCAGCAACAACAGAAGGATTTCATCAAGTGGTCATTCACATTCACTCGTAAGCATTGACAAATAGTAGCACAGCTCGTTTATCAAGAGGACGCAACATGAAATCACTTCAGAGAATAAAGAGCGGCAATTGGTAAATCATTATCTATGCGTGTGGATTTCAGGTATTTGTTAAACACACAAAGTGGTGCAGCAAAGTGGATGTATACCAATAAGTTAAAGAAACTATCAGGGTATCCCTCTACAAATGCCTTCATATTATACACAAGGAGGAGATGATGAGCCAGAAACAAACAGATTGTTTACACTTCTGCATGCTTGATTTGACATCAGCTGTGAGAATTTGTATATTGAGTTGCCAGGGAGTGAGTTTGAGCCTGCATACATTTGGAAGTTTACAGATGTGTAACTACCACTTGGTCAAATGTCTACAACGCAAAGCAAAACTCACGGGTGCATCTGTTGTTGCCTTCTGGGTTCCTCATGCCAAAGTATCCCATGGGGCAGGAGGCGAGGCACACGCCTATCTGACGGATGTCATTGCGCTCCAGGAAGATGAAGAGCTTCGGCCGACATTTAATGCAGCCGTTATACTCGGAGCATCGGTCACAGCCTTTGGGGCAAGATGGTGGCCCCTCAGTACTAACTGTGGAAACATAAAGATAACAAACAGAGAGAAAGGAACAGTCAGTGTCAGGGAATACTTCATTGCCAAAATAATCATTTGTATGTATATTATAACAGAAATGCAGGTGTTTGTGAAGTTTGGAAGCAAAGAGCTGGATAAATGAGACTTAGAGACCTTTTCAGTTTGGGGGTTTTACATTCCCTGTGGAGACATGTGAGAAAGAAAACGTTTTCTTCAAGAATTGAAGGTAAGAGAAGGTGATTAATTGATAAACAAATGGTCATTATGGGGGTGAAGTATTTATTTAAGGCAGGCATCAGACTTGCATGGTGTATGTTTGCATACAACTATTTGTTTTCTCCATCCAAATATGTTTTTTTAATCAGAATGTAAAGGGGACATTTCTTAACATTTTGCCCATGAGAAAAAACATGGGAGAACTTTAATATTTAGCTGGCGTCTTCACAAGGTCAACCATAAACCTGCCAGTGCTTTATCGCTCCGACAAGTTTGAGTTAATGCTTCAGCTTCATCTAATCGGGGGCCAGGCCAAACATCTTTGTTTGAATAGTTACTCACTGTTTACTTCAAATGCTAGCCGAAGATCCTCAACAGATTTTCATTTGGAGAAATCAGGGTAATTGGGGCTGACAGTTTTGCAAGAGTCGGTAAAAAGCCGCAAAATTTGGTCGAAATTGCTAACATCAACTAACATCAGACAAGGCGATCGTTTCTGACTCACCCCAGTGAGTCAGAAACGATCTGGGTATAAAAAACTGCAATAATGACGAACATGGCCAAGAGTCAAATACTACATTTATAATAGTTCCAAAACGCAAGTATCTCCCTGTCCTAAGCCTAAAAATGAAGATGCATTTACTTCACATACCTGTAATACCAGACTGTATCACCTGTTCCGATACACGCAACCACTAATCTAAAAGTGTGTCGAAGTGCACATCCTTTTTCTAGGAGCCAATCAGAGACAAAACCACCATCGTCAGAGATGATTTACATTCCTGGTCTGTATCAGCTCTAAATATACATACTCTCACACAGCAATCCATCTGCCTCCCAGAGATAAGTCGGATGGTAAGAGCGTTCAAAAGGTTCTCCCATGAGCGAGTTTCGGTAACCTCAAATGCAGCAATTACAGGTCTTGTTGGATACTATCACAAATGAAGAAAAAGTAATGATGGCCATGGAGAGTAACCTTTAACTAATGCAGAAGGAAGTGCATGAATTAGACAATGTGGTGTTGTAAACCGTTTGTGAGGCGTGCATGAAACGATCTCTGCATGGCACGAAAATCCTTCAGAGAGAAATTTGATGACATTAAAGATGTAAGGGCTGTATATCATAGATTAAGACCACTTAAGGTGAATGACCAGAATCCTTCTGTCCCCAAAACAATGGCACTTGACAAACTGTGACAGCATTGCAGCTCCATGTGCGTGTCCATATACTTTAAAACATGTTATATTTATATGACACAAACAACACTTCTTCCTTCCCAGCATGTGTGATTTTAATGAAACCACATCTGTTACTGCATGGCATTATACAAATTCTGGCTTGCACAGGTTGGGCCGAGCTTGCCATTGGCTGAAAGCTCCTTGTGTGCAAATGAAATCTTATTTCAAAGCTGACTGTAACACCAGCTCTGAGGCTCTAAGGCCAGAGATATACTGCAAGTCGGGCTGAGCACCATCTCAGTGGTTGCATGAGGTCAGAAAAATGCTTACAACAACACGGGCAGCACGGTCCAATTCAGAGAGCTTAGAACTGTCCGGTACCCATTCCAATATATGCCCACAGAGCCAAACACAAAAAGAGTGATGGCTTTGAGGGTGAATCTATCAAAAGCCCCTTCTATAAACAATCCTAATACGCATTAAAAGTTTTTACATAAACTGAGAGAGGCATAATCCTTAAAAAAAAAGGTAGAAAGACGAGCCATTAAAGGGAAACACTGAACCAAGCATCGGCCATCTAAAACAAACTAATAAGAATGATGGGAAAATAAACAAGATGTTACATTTACTTTGCTTGTTAAATCTTTACAAGACTTCCACCAATTTAACCGCGGAAGGGAAAAGACGGCAGAGCTAAAGAGGAAGAAAGAAGAGTGCACAACAACCTGAGAAAGAGAGGACTCACCCCGTCTCTGCCTTCTCGTCTTGGAGAGCTTGAGAGCATCGCTGTGACCCATGGAGCCGAGGAAGACCATTGCCAGCGCCAACAGTCCCAGCTGCATAGTCCCTGTTGCCTTCCTGGCCACGCAGGGTCCCCCCCTGCCACCAGATGGATCAGGTGGGGGGGCCCCCTTCCTCTGTGGGGCAGGTGGATCCCTCTGCTGCTGGGACAGATGAGCCCTCCTCTCTCTTGTGGTGCGGCTGTCTTTCAAAAGTCGGTCTCTCCCTTTCCTCCCCTCTGCCTCTCTGGTTCTTTCACTCTACTGGCTGCCGCGTCGGCAAGTCTGTGTCGTGGAGGGCGACGCTGCGGTTGCGAGTCCAAACAAGCCTGAGGCGCAACAAGCCATCGCGCTGAGGGTAGTACTGGCAAAGGGAGTAGACAGCGAGGGGTTGTAGGACGGAGAGAGGTAGGTGTTGGAGGGGTTGCACCGAGGATGAAGAGGAGGAAAGACTGGAGAGGAGATTGTCGAACTTCTGGTGGTTCAACCCATGAAGCTCGGGGTGGGCTGTCAGGGCAGCTGGGAACCCGCTGTTGGAAGATGGTTTCCTCTCACAAGCATGTGTCTTGGTCTTAGGAAGCACTCAATGCAGGTGTGAGAATTGAAACAGGACGGATGCAGGTTCTTGACTGAGTGTGACAACAGATCTTCTAATACTAGGACCTGCTGAATAAAGAAAGTATAGGATAAGAGAAAAGAGAGGATTGTTACAGGTAGATAACATAAAGAGAATACCTTGATCTTTTAGCTTATTTGCTTTTTTGTTGAGAAATGCATGATATGTCCCTTGTTCCAGTGTGATAGATAAACAGCTTGTCAGCAGCCCATTGGCTTAGCTTAGCTTAGCATACAAACTGGAAACTGTCCAAAGTAACAATATCTGCCTACCTGCACCTCTATAGCTGAAATGTTGACTTAATGTTTGTTGAAACAGAAAAAAACTGAGGTTAAAAACAACAAGTTGCAGTTTTACCTTTACTATCTGACTTTCCGAAGCTTAGCATCCGCATATTTATGACAAGGCTCATCAAAAAAAGGCTCACCAAGAATCTGAGTCACAAAAAAAGAAAAGTCAAGCTACAGAGAGAACCAGAAAATGAAAGGAATAGAGAGGCAGTGGCCAAAGATATGTCAGGAGAAGATGGACGTGGCAAAGAGCTATGCAGAATATGGAACACAACCCGCTGTAGCAGGATCAGTTGTAAATCCCCCTGTCCATAATTTCTATCCCTTGCCAGCCCAAGGAATAGAAAAATCGCAACTTCTACTTCAGTATCAGAAATCTCTGTAATCTGACGATCTAGTCTCAAGACTAAAAACCACAAATACTTCAGTGTCATCGCATATCAGGCTGTATTTGGACTTGGATGATAAATTGAAGATATTTATCTTTTAAAAATAAAGTGGAGTCGACGCTGGCTGAGAAACGCAACACACTCTCAGACTGAAGGTCTTTGTCATATTTAGTAGGGAGATGGTTTTTCGATAGTGTCATAGGCTGACTGTATTTACAGCTCTTGTGTGAAGAGGACACACAGAACATGTTAGGATCTGAGCAATGGGAGGTCCTCCCTCACAGCTCAATAAAGACAAATAGAACCATATTTGGCTGCTTAGTTGGCTATGGCTCTGAATCACACGAGGGACGATGCCATTTGGTGCTTCTGAACATTCCATCAAGCTACATCACATGTTTTGTTAAAGTATAAATCAAAAGAGAAAAAATCATTTAAAATTTCACAATTTTCCTTCTTACTTCACTGACCCAAAACAAGATGAAAACAATAACATCCCTAAGTACAAGATGTTTATAAATTTTTTACAAAATGAAGTTTTGCAGAGACGCTTGAAAACGAGGGTATCTGTCGAAACCTGTCGATGGCGAATGAGTCACAGAATGCAGAATGTCATAATCCTAAAGACTCGTATTCAGAAAAGAAAGGGAGTTCCCTTTCCACTCATAAAAATGTCCCTGGCATTGATTAAACAGAAACCGAGGACGGAGGCATATGTATCTTCTCCTAATTGGGAAACACTGCAGACTCTCTTTCCCACCAGTAGGTTGATTTACTTCTGAACACTTAATGACTTGATGTCATTGACACCTCTCGGCTAAAGTCATATTTACAGGCGTGAGCCAAAAGAGTGGTGCAAGCGGCCAGCCCTCTGCAGCACCTGTTACTTGAGAGAGTGATGATTGGAGAATGGGACATGCTAAGTCTCTGGATCACTCAAGAATATAACCTTTCCAGCACTGAGTAACTCAAGACATGTGCCAGAGACTCTTTCACGAGCCAGCACTCCCACAATTTCGTGCAACTTGCCAGAAGCACACCTCAGCCCATCCATATCTGCACGCCATGTAGATAAGAGACAGGATCTGACTGTAAACTCACCGAGAAAACTGATTGTTGCGTACTCTCAGCCCATCTGTTTTCAAAGAAGTGCTCTGTCTCTGCTCCCGCGTGCATTAAACTGTGTGCCTTTCCTCATCAACAGCCACATTCAGCCGAGCGCAATGAAACTAAGCCCCGCTCATCAAATAGTCAGGAGATTAAATTGCCTTCTTTGTAAGTCCTAACCTGGATCCATCAATTATTCAAGCACTGAAAGTGAGCTCCCACTATGGGAATTTATTGAACTCGAGAAGGTGCCACAACTCTGAGCTCAGAGTTACAAATGCAACCTGTCGATGAACTTTCTGCATGGAACTGAACCCATTGCCCCTTTGACACATATTTCAGAACAATACACCGATCCCCAAAGCATACAACCTGTACCACAATGCCTCAATCACACACATACACGCACACACACACACACACACACACACACACACACACACACAGCGAGGACAGTAGACACAGAGGGCGAAGAGAATATACAAAAGCAAAAAAAGTCCATAAGTAATTTTTCCTCACATAGGAATGATGCCAAGTTGGAGCCCCCATTTCCCTGGTCCCTGCAACATGTGGCCCTTCACCTCGCAACACTCTTGCTTTTTTTGTTGTGCAAAATTACATCTGCTATACGCAACAGCGGTCAACTCTGTCTTTTAAATATGCACATTTCTTCTCCCCAAATGTGGCTGTCCGTCAGTGAACAAAGCTGTGAGAATTTGTGTGTGATTTCACCCAGCCATTTTCTTTTGATGTTCGTATGATGCCTGATTTGCACATCTGCACAAGTCATAAACTTTCGCGCCGCTATCCCGCCTAGCCCACAATGAAAACCAGAAAGAGAAGAACAAGAAGAAACGGTGCAACAGAAAAAGAGGGAATAAGGGCAGAGAAAAGCGGGTCGTCATCGACACCTTCATGCTCTCAACAGCTTTGAATCTAAATCTGTATATGATAAGAAGACTGTCCACCTAACTATCGCCAGAGTGTTGTGAAACACCTGGCCGCGCCGCTAGCACCAACAGAAGCCTCGACCAGTTTGGTAATCACTTCCAGTTCCTTGGCTCTGCAGTTTAGAGAGTTCAGGCAGTGAGAGGTCAAATGTGCAGCAGTTGAAAAACACTCAACACTCACACGCAGGGAAGAACATCATCATCATCCTCTTCCTCCAAAGAAACCACCAACAGACTCTCTTTTCTTTCAGTTTCCATGTAGGACTTAAGCCCACACAGCTCCAGCAGTCAGAGGGTTGATCTTGTACAGCCCAGTTGAGCACGGCTTTGCCTCTGAGGCTCCACGCTGGATTACAGCTGTTTGCATTGCACCCCTCATCAAGTGCAGATCCCCCACCTGTCTCCAGTGCAACACCTCCACCATCACCTCCCTGTCCTGTTGTCTTTCTCAATCTCTCCCTGCCTGTCACTTTGAAGCTGGGGAGGCCGATCTTAATCTCCAGAGGATGACAATTGGAGCTAATGTGATGTGTGTGTGTGTGTGTGTGTGTGTGTGTGTGTGTGTGTGTGTGTGTGTGTGTATGTGCGTGGGTGTGTGCTCGTGTGTGTGGATAGATGCTATATACAATATAATCCTTAAAAGTAAACAGTATCTGTGTCATTCTTAAATTAGGATTAGTCAGTGGAAGGAACTGTCAATATTTAATTCTGAGTATTAATAGAATTTTTTCGTCTCAACATTGGGTGAGTTGGGAAATGCATTTGAGAAAAAAAGTCACATCAGCATCAGCACTCACCACGGCAAAAAAAGAATTGGGTACTTTAGAGTCTGAAATTTAAATCATCTAATAATGTAATGATTGCAACATACAATAGATCTGAATTGCCACCGGCATATATTCAATATTTAGCCATAATTCAATCGTTATATAATCATGTCAAAAACGAGAACCCTTGATATTAGGATTCAAAAAAGTAACAAACAAATTCTCGATTTTCTAGTAAAAAAAACAAATTAGGATATAAATTGATTCATAAGAAATCGCAAACCAAAGCTTTGAAACGTAAAAAAAGAATCAACCCACCTGTACAGCGGGGTCTCCGAATAATGCTGTTCATTGAGCAGTCCCGACTCAATTTCCTTTTTTATAAGGGAAAATCCGTTACTTGTTTGGTCGCAAAGAACTCCTCCTCCATGATACCCCCATGCAACTTTTCTCTGTCAGTTAAAAAGACATATGATTTCATTTCTTTCACATCTGTCACAATTTCGAGGCAACTTCCTGGCAGGCTGCGAAGTGGATGCACAAGACAGACAATGTGCAATGGATTACAACTAAATTCCTCAAGTAAAAAGATGATATGCATGAAAAGATATATACAGCCTATTCCGATGAACTTAGTCACTCAGACTGTTTCAAGCCAGGATATTTGCACTGCGCTCCTGCGAGTTGCGCATTTGAAGTCCACTTTGCAGCGTCGAACCGCATCAAAGTCACAAGTAGTTAGAAAGCCGTGATGTTTGCATCCAAACTGCAGCGCTGCCAGCAGCCGGCATTACAGGCCCCACCCCTCCAATTCTCACTGAGAGATGAGAAACCTGCGGTGGACTTGTGTAAGTGTTGCCGTTAAACAACTCATAGTGTATGCAAATTCACAGTGATATTCCTTCATGTGATTTTTAAAGCTTTTTTAAATGTATTTGTGCTCTACCTGGAGAAAAAAACAAACAGACACGCCTCGAAATGACCCTCAGCACCTGTATTAAGTATTTGTATGCAGTTGCATCCCATTCTGATTCTGCATATGCAGCTTCCGGACTTCTAATTAACAACAAAGCAAAAAACGGAAGTATTTTTATTTACTTGTACAACCTTAAGTCCCATTGAGCTTCGAAAGGCAGTAAAAATGCAGCACAGAAAGTTACCAAAACAAAAAAAAGAGGATAAAAGCATATTCGTCAGATATTGTATTGTCACAAATATGACAACATATACAATACAATACAGTAAGAGAAAGTGTTCCCACATACACCTAGTTATCAGGTTATTAGATCAGTGGTTTATAAATATTTTTTTGGAATCTACTTCATTAACCAATATTTTATTAACCCATACAGTCATTCTACATGATGTTGTATTACTTAACGTTAGGTTTCTCCAGCTGTGTTTTTGATTCACACCTATAAATAAGACCAAAGCTTGAGATCAATATGATGGTGCTGCTGGTAATTTAGTCCAATTGGCCTCTAAAAAAAATAAAATCTGAATCAAAAACATTAAATGTAGCTCAATCCTCTCGGGCTGTTGATCATGTTTGCATATAATCAGCATATATTTGCAATTATCAGACATTTCTCCACGTCCTTTTTACCCAACAGGGGGGGCATAAACAACAATTCTTGGAGACCTGCGTTCTTTGTTGATGAATGTCAGTCTCAACACAGTGTTATGGTGAGAAGGACTACTGGATAAACACGAGCCACATTCAGTTGCACTTATCCTGCTGAAGGATTTATCCTGAGAATTAAGTTACAGTGCGGTGCTAGGTTTTTTTTTTTTTGTTTTTTTTGCAGTCGCCAAGAAAATAAGCTGAGCCAGAGCCCTGAAAATAACACATCATCACTTCATCTCCATGACAGCCTGTGATGTTGGACTGACATAGAGGACCAGAGATGACACAAGGCAGTTTGAGTTGGATGTGAGTTTTATTTACTCATTATATACATATATTATTATTTTTTTTATATCACTTTGGTGCATTTGTCATTTTTTTGAAGTGAAGAAAGCAAACGCTCTTACTGGAAGAAGGGAATCTCAACATATATTGAATCGTGAAAAATAAAATCAAATAAAGTGGCCCTTCTCAACTGGCCACTTTGAGTTTATCCTCAAAGTATTTTTGAGTCACTTAGACAGCCCGTTAAGTCATGAAGACGTCCACCGCCTGCCAAGAGACGGCCCAGAGGAGCCCTAAAACAGAGCCAGACAGTCTTTTTTTATCAGTTGTAAGATGCGTATGCATGCATATATTGCAAAGCCAACTTTATTAAGGTCATAATTTCTGTCATAGCCTAAAAGCCACGGGTAGTTATGGGCAATGTAATACCTCCAGGGTAGACTGCGGAGCAGCCAGTTTTAAGAGAGGCCTGGGGATTAATGATAGGTTTATGACTCCAATATTGTGACAGAACAGTGAGAATGTCAGAACAAGATATACAGATTTTCTTCATAGCCATCATCCTAAAATGAAAATAATACCACTGTCCCAAAAAGAATTATAAATCAAATAAAAACAAACGTTGCAACTGATCATTATATAAACCACGCATCATGCAGTTTTTGAACTCAAGTTTTGATTTTTGATGACAGCTTCACTTTCGACGTACATGAAGAAATATCCTCTTTCTTTTTTAGATATATGAGCACGATGAAAGATGTCATCTTTAATAGATTGGACATGTTAATTTGCTTCCGAAATACTAATAATTTGAGAGGATGTGCCTACAGTAAATGGTCTTATAAGTCAGCGAGGTCTTTTATCTCGATCACTCTTGCTTTCAACAAAGATCTTTTCAGCTCCATTTATCCTGTTTATTCAGGGGAAATATATCAAACATGAGGAACATGCCAACACATTCATAGTGTATAAAGCTTTATTAATGGGTTATAGATCATCGTGGGGTGTAATTGATACTTAACTGTGAAGACATTACGAGAATAAGTTCTTATGATTGTATCGGCATTAGGAATTAAGTGCCCATATAATCCATGATAAAAAAAACAACAAACAAAATCTCCCCCCTCAAAAAATATACTCAATCAAATATTCTGTTTTCTTTATGCTTTTTGTTCATGTTGCGGTACAGTTGGCTTTTTCTCAAGGCATTCTTTTCCTCCAACATATACCCCGTAAAATGAGTTCCAGACATGGCCATTCTTATGTGATGTGTCAAACATAAATGGTTGGAGTTAAACAGGGCTTTGCATATTTTGTGCGTGTGCCATACTGGGCTGTAGCATGTCACAAACTTCTCATCGAACAGCTCTTTACCAAATGTAGTTCCTTCCGCTTGACAAAACCACAACGGAGGCTTGCTCCACAGCCAATTATCTGCAGAAATCCCCATGACCCCAGGCCAGAGTACGCACAAACTGTAGCTCAGATATAATACGCAGGGCACACAGTGTTTGAATGGACTTTCTTCAAATGCTTTGGATCGATCCCGTAACCTGTTGGTCATTGTTCTGATGACACACAGGCTCTGGGGGGAAGAGGCTATATACATATACATAAACATGTTTGGGGATGCAGTGTAGCCGGCGAATGTCCGGGCCAAAACGTCCTTTTCCGTTTGCTGCATCTCAAGACTTACTGTCCCATTTGCAACTTTTGGATGAAACACTGTTGTTGTAGTTGAGAATCGACGCGTACGACTGGGTGGTTTCACGAAGAGTCAGTTTACAAGCTCATTTTAAACCAATAACAAGCGGAAATCTCCGTCCGACGTAAGCCGCTGCGTTCGTTACCGGCAATCACCCGAAGCCTGCTTACGCTTGATTGATTGGTTAATATGACTAGAAACAGAAAACGTTTAATGCCATCGCGTACAGATTCTATGAATGCAGAATTCTTTATAAAGATGACTTAATAATACAATAAGAAATTGGAAGTATCAGTGGGGAAAGTATTAATGACAAAGAATTCAACTATCACATCTTTGGCAAAAATTCCCAGAGAAAAAGAAAAAAGATTATTGAAAGGAAACTGAGATGTGGAAATATAAAGTCCTCAGAGTACTTACTGATGTATTAATAATCAAAGCAAATGTGATGTTTTATTACGTAGCCAAAAACAATAAGTACCCACCTAATTTATCACAATGATGGTCTGGGTGAAACTAAGAGAATAGTGTGTCCTATTGGAAAAGAAATGAAATATCGGCTTTCAGATTCTAGCATCTGTTGGCAAATGACAGAAGTGTTGTGAATGGAATACAACTCATGGAGGAAAGACAGACCCAGACACCCAGCCTTTTACCATAGAGTTTATACAACAGGACCTGTAAAGAATGTGCCTTTTTCTAAAGGTTATATTCTGTTATATCCTCTTTTTTTATACATAATTATACATGCTTCCACTGGCTCGGATTTTGGAAAACAAGAAAATAAGTTACCATAAATTTGCAGATGACACACTGATTGACATAACCCTGAGACATCAAAAATACACAGAAGATTTCAAAATTTCCTGAAGAAACATTACTTTCATTACAAGGTCTTGAATGCACTTATTGTCGCTTTGGATAAAAGTGTTAGCTAAATGATATGTAATGTAATATAACGCATCTGTTTTCATTTATTCACTCATTTCCCCCCTGCTTGAGTATTTCTTTCTATTAGTACTCTCCATTTCCACCTCTGCCTCTTCCTCACGAAAGGCAATATATATATATATATATATATATATATATATATATATATATATATATATATATATATATATATATATATATATATATATATATACATATATATATATATATATATATGGATGTGTGGAATATATATATATATATATATATATATATATATTTTAAATTGCCTTCTTACACACATATATACACACACACACACACATATATATACATATATATATATATGGGTGTGGAAGAAGGCCATTTGTGGTGGGAACATTGTCCTGAAGAGTTACCGAGCACCTGCAAATAATTTAGAGCGGTGCATGAGCCCCCTGATGATTGCCCTTTCTTAAGAATGCAGGAACAGCCAGTGTTCCACATTAGTTCATGAATCCTATTGATGAAAGTGTTTCGCTAACTTTTGACATTTGAACACTGCATTCTTGCTTGGTATGGGGGTTTGCTTTAAAAAAAATGTCTTACACCAAACTGCTCTGAAATGTATCACACCGATGTATTCAACCTCAACATTATGATTAAGCTTTTCCTTTGAAACTCTTCCCACTACTTGAAAATAACGATTGATCATATTTGAAACATCATGCCCAGAAAGTTGGCTGCTGCCAACATGTGTTTGCCATATTGGTCCTGAAATGCATATCGCCATATTTTTTATACATGCAGGGCATGTGGTTTCTTTGAAAGGATGTACAATGCCATCACTCCTTGGAGAAATGATTTCTTTATTGTCTTTGCACAAAGAGCAAACAAATCACCTTAAAAAAATTGATTAATCTCATATGATTATATTTCACAAATGAAATGTTCAATTCACAGGCGGTTGTTTTGAATAGAAAGAGTTCTGATCGGCTTTTCAAAGAGTGGGCAGACTCAATGTTGGCATGCCAAATTTAATAGATGTGGTTTTTATTTAGGACAAAATAAGTCTAGGAAGTAACGGCCCGTCATTTGAGAAGAGAAATAATTGATATTCCTTTTGGGAATGTATGACACATAAACATGTTGTGTTATTCTCAGACAATTTGAACCAGGTGAGCTCCGAGCTCTGAGATGTCAAGTGGAACGCACTCGTGAAAAGTCTCAGGGTAAACACATTTAATTTACTCACTACAAAGCATTCTAAATACTCATCTGCAATTTGACCTTTGTCCATATGATGTGCACTATGGTAAAGGTTGGTTTTATTTTATGGGTATCAGCTATAATGTTAGCTCAGACCAGGTGAAGAAGGGCTCATGTCATGAAAAGTTGAGACATTACATCATTGAGCCAGCTAGTGAAAGAGGCCTGCAAATGTTTGAGGCAAATAGCTTGACAGCAACAGATGTTTGAACAATCCAGATGTGAAATATAGACATAATACTCTCTCAAACCTTTAACCTTCAAACTGGAGTCATAGGCTTTAAGTTCTAAGATATATTTATGTTATGCTATTTGATGTAGAAGCCGAATAAGGGATTTGCATGTTGAAACTACTTTTTTTGTGTTCCCACCCTCGGCCGTTTTTTCTTCTTCTTCTTTTCTCAAACAATGTGGAGGTGAATCCAAAGCTCACCGTTTGTGTGGGTGCACTGTAAACAAATATCCTTATGATGTAGTCAGAAGAGTACATATCTAACAGTGATGTCACGATGTACTGGTCCCACCTTGGATATACTTCTCTGTCACTGCCGCAGGGTGTTTGTTACTCTTCACATGCCCTAATGGTCTCTTTATATGGAGCGCTGGCACCTGTATTATTAAAACCCACTTAGCATCACCACCAATAACCACGCGTGTTGACAAATCAATCAGGACTGAAATATATAGGACTAAAACTTCAGAGCTGCATGAACAATCAATCAGAAGAGTCATGACAATGTGTAGACGGGCTGCCCGTAGTGACAGACCCACAGAGGTGTGTCTGTATTTTCCCTCTTCTCTATGCAGCATTTTGGTCTTTTCCAGCTTATTGTCTTGCTTTTGTACGCTCTTATAAACCAACAATATGCTTTTCTTCATGTTGTGATTTTTAGAAATAATTTATTTCAACAAGGCCAAGTGGGCCTTCAGAATGAATGCGCTACACCAATCGGTACCGACAAATTTTAAAGCTAACTTAGTGGTGAGCGAATCATAAGCATTTGTCAACTAAAGAGCAAGATATTTATTTTAGGATTACATTTCTTTCAGGAGTAGTTATCAAGACCAAAATGGAGCTAAAAAGAAAATGTGTCAATAAAACTATTAATGTTGTTTAATAGGCAACTGTTTGCTCAAACGCTAACTATTAGACATGAGCTTTATAAAGTATAGGTAAATGTTATATTTAGGCATGTTCTGCTTCCCCCAAGTGGCAAAAAACTGTCTTCTTAAAATAAGCACAGCCTGTTTAGAGGTTTTGGCTTTCTTAACTCTAGTTTTTCATATTTGAAACGTTTGCATAATCCACCCAAAGGAACGTCATGTCTGCCTCGGCATTAACTTAAGCTCAAAGCAATTAACCGTTCATCCACTTGCATGTATAACAGAGCAGTGCAGGGGAAGTACTGTTAGCTGGAACTACCTTTATTTGACTGACACATTCAAGACAAAAGTATTTCAAGTTGAGCATAGTCATGGAGGTCAAATCCATAAACCGTCAGTTTTGCTCTGGCAGGTGCAAGAAGTTGAAATACTGTAGAACATGAATCAAAATCTCTCTGGGATAACTGAAGGTTCAACTCTTCTTCGGTTAACACTTTTTCCATTGATCATGTCAAGAAGACTCTGCTTTATGGCCAACCACATTGTGATATGATGAAAACACGGCTCAGCTGAAAGGATACGCATATCCATACTAGGTTATTAAAATAGTGGCATCAGTTGTGTCTGATGCTCAATTTGATTTAGTCAAATCAAATTAGATATGTGGCCTGCATGAGGACTGCTTCAAATAAAATCAGGTGCCAGCATTCGGACAATGTTTCAGTGCAAACCTACTTAACCATAAAACCGATATGCAAGATGAAATGTGAGTCTTTAATAGTCGTATTGGAAGGGTTTTTAACATATTTGCAACATCTGTTATGACTGTAAGAAGAAAGACTAATTTGACCCAATAATCTTTGGATGGATGTTGTTTTAACTTGGTTGCAGACAGAACCAGATACTGTTTTCCCTTATCTCTAAAATGAAAAAAAGTGCTTCAGATAAATCCAAAAATATTAATTGTCAGTATCAGGTTATACATGTGATGTTTTAGGATTTGGATCAATGAATGATGTTAATGATCGGACATGATTACCATTCACGTCTCTGTGTGTACTTTTTGATTCTGTTTCTCTGAGCCAAGAAAACTTCATTCCTAAGGTTGATAGTTTCCCACATCTCAATTTAGCAAGTACAAAGCACTAAGAACTGAAAACATGCTTCGTAAATATGATATCTCTGACCATAGTTTGTGGTTCTCTATTATTTGATTGTCGTTTTATATTTGATAGTAATTCCTTGCAATGGTAACACACACACACACAAGCCGCACAGTGAATGATTTTTTAAAAATATATATAAAAAGGGTGATTTCCAATCCATTGATCGAAATTAAAAAAAAAATATATATATATATATATATATATATATATATATATATATATATATATATGTGTATATATATGGGTGTGTGTGGAATATATATATAACTAAACTTATTGACAGATTCACACACATGTACCAAGTCTAGTCTGGCGGAATATGAGCCCTGCAGTTGAGAAGGATGTGTAATTACACAATATTCCAATTTTCCTTGTATAGATGCCAGCTGCTATATGCAATAACATAATTGCCCCACCTAATAACATCCAAATAATCATTATGTCTGACTCAGCTTGTATTTTTTTAAGTAGTTCACAAATTACTGAAACCATTTATGGTACATTAGCAGATAATACGGTTATATATCTCAGTTTTTGCTCAACTTCTCTTCTTCTCAACTTTTTCAGCTCCTTCACTCTCTTTGCTGCTCTCTCTCTCTCTCTCTCTCTCTCTCTCTCCTTTTCCCTGCATGGTGCATGGATTACACAGCTCCAGTCATGCTTCTTCTCTCTGACCGATATTGTTTATGTTTCACTCAACCATGATTCGCCTCCCACAGATGTTCTGGAACTGTCCAGGGTGTTAATCACAAATAACGTCCTCCATGGTGTAAAGGATCCTGGCGTCTCTTCAACCTTACCCGAACTTCTCCATGAGGCGGGTGTGTTTTTCTCATCCGGAGGCTAATGAGTTCATTAGCACTTGAAACTGAAAGGGGCCCCTTAAAGTGTCTGAACGTACCAGACAAAAGACGTTAAGTACTGGTATCGCTCACACTGCATAACACGCAGTATTTTCCACAATATTTTAGGTGGGAAAAAGTCAAACCTGCCAATACGCATGCCTGGGATTTGTATTTACACTTTCCTTTCAAATTTCTTGATAATGTTAAAAGTGGCTGAGTTATGTCTTTCATTCCCATATTGAAGAATTTAGCTGACGTTAATAAGCAATATTATATTTGTATGATTTATGTCTGGAATTAATGTATCAATGCCACGGTCTTATAAATTGTCCCAAAACAAACCTTTACATATCACCAAAAATATTCAAATGAATGCAGACAAACTCAAACTCACATTGAGGAATGGATTATGTAAACTAAATAATTTAACATGAGTTGTCACATTGATCTATAGTCTCTTTGACATACTGCTAGTTACAAGGGGGGTACTGGGGGGGGGTTAAAGTTAAGAAACAGAACCCAAACTAACTCTGCCGGCCCAGGTGCATTATAGACCCAAGTTAAATAAATAAAACAATATCAGTATACTAATGTGTTATTATTACCTCACTATACATGAGTAGTTTTCGCAGCAGCTCTCTCTTTTCTTCAACACTGTCCAGCATCTGCAAAACATCTGTCCGAGTAGCCATCAACATAAAGGCCTCCAGGTGCTGCTGAGAGAGTGAGCTCTTGAGCCTGTTATTAATATATATCAGCGTCGAAAAGCTACACTCGCATGCTACCGGTGTGACGGAGAGGGTAAGCAGGAACCTGTACGCGAGGCCCACGGTGTGGCATGGATGTGTCCGGAGGTTGTACTGCTTCACAACTCGGTAGCAACACATTGAACAGTCCTGTAGACCATCTCTGCCTCATCTTTAGCATCCTCCGCCCGGGGTTACGCTCTCTTTGCTGTGTAATCCTCAAATACTGATGGCTTCAGCCTATCCCACTGTGGTGCCAGACTTTTGAGCTGGCTTTGTAACTGAGCCACTGTTGCTCTGTCATTAAATTGCAGCAAACACTTGCTCAACTCTTGGAGCGCGGCCTCTGGGAAACTATCGCCTCCAACATGTTACCTGGCTGAAGTTCCTCGGGTCCAGAAGTTCCAGATCAACGTACAACGTGCTATTCTTAAGAAAACGCTGGTGCATGCTTCCTGCGTCTGTGTCCGTGATTTGATTGTGGACCTCAAAGGGCTTCATTGTCTTGACTGTATGATCGCCATGTTTCTGTTTGGGCCATCTTTGCAACCAAAGAAGCTGCCCTCTGCACGACAGCCTTGTCTACCTTCTGCTGGGGTGAAAACAGAAGAAGAGGTCGAATGTCTCTGACTTCGGCCAAGTGAAATCATCAACATTTTGGCCTTCACTTTCTGTGTCATCATGACCTTGGCTATCAAAGTCTTCTTGGCCTTGACTCTCTCTGTCCTCCTGGCTGCTATCCCAGTAGCTGTCATCTTCAGCCTACATGAGCTGTAAATAGGGATTATTATGGTACTATATTAAACCATTGACACAACACTATCAGCAAACTATGGTAGAAGTATTAGTACCCCATGTGAAAAAAAAGTACACACATACAATTTAAATGTACTAAATATAGTTTTGTTTACTGAACCTTCCACTATTGGTTAGTACACTCAAAGTGTAGTAGATAAGTATACTTTAAATGCATGTGCTAATTGGAACAATAAAACATATTTGACTTTTAAAATACAATAAAAATATTTTTTTTCATATGAAAAGATCTATCTGTCTATAACACACATCTCACAAATGTGATGTGAAGATGAACATTTAGCCTGCAGGTCTAATGAGAAGCTTCATCGTTTATAGTTTAATAAGTTTGTCGATTTAAAGACACTTGCCAGATCCCAACATTAGCCCAAAAACAAAGAATGCAGTAAAAAAAAAATATATATATATATATTTTAAACCTCTAAAGGTAAGTCCTGATTTCACCACAAAGACTTTGGATTGCCTCGTGTGACTTTACAAAAAATGCCACCAGTTAAGTGACCTCCACTCCTCCTTGAGGAAGAGTTAGAAGCCACAGGTCTGGTGATCACCACTTCTCTGAGCCATGTCCGCAAAGCTGCTCTGAACGGGGTTGAATTGTGTTTCAGGGAGCATCGAGGGCAGACGTTGTGGCTGTTGGAAATGTGGTGAGCCCGCCACACACACTCTAGGGGCACCAGAAGGATAAATGGATCTGCAGAGACATGCAGTTTAAAAGACACTCGTCTAAGATCACGTCCTTTCCAACCGTTAGTTCAATAGAGGCTTTCCAGAAATATTTATTTGAAGCAGAAAAAGGACATTTTATGGGAATCAGGGTACATTACAGCATTGATTGCATCAATACAGAATATAGCATTTAGCTACTAAGATTCAGATGATACAAAAAGATGTACCAACTGCAGCAAAGGGCACACACACAGTACATTGTTACCTTTTATATGCATTTTCTCGGTGTTAAAGCAAGGTTAGGATATTCTTTTAGAAGCATTTTGTTCATAAATGTTGAAATTCTCAGTACCGGCCGACAGCGACCGATGGCTGTCGTAGGCCTTTAATAACGGTATCCAATAATTTCATTCATCTTGCATAACAGTTTCTTAACGTTCTACCTACCATGCACACTAAACCACACACTCATTGAAGTAGCTGGATGTCAACGATGACAACGCTGCCCTGCGCTCCTCGTCTACGCTCTTCCGTGGACTCGACTTTCAGCAGTCTCGGGCAATGCACGTTCAAGTGAGGCCTGGAGGGAGGGGCTGGGACTTTTTCAGTAGGATCATTACAAAATAGCTTTCTGGTTTCTCCAAAGTTGGCACATCCGGCTTCACTAATATGAGTCTGGACATACTCTGGTTTTATATGACACTTTTGCTGGAAGAGGAAATTGATTGTGCTCTTTCTGTTTATTGCCCGACATGCATATTTTTGTAGTTGTAAAAACTGCTGACACTCAATAACACTTTAAGTATTCAGATGGAACATATTAATCTGGAGCTATGCAATTGAAAAGTTGTCAAAATCTTTATTAGGATTAAATAATAGTAATAGTAATAGCACTAGTAAGAGATTGTGCAGTGTCCCTTTAAATACTTTTATTAAATGACTTGAGAATGCAGCTGCTGGGAAAGCACTTACTAACTTACTCTGTGGAATTATGGAGCAAGAAATATTTCATCCGTGAGTCCTCACTTCAGTTCCAGTTATTTGGAATCGCTTGTCAGTCGTGTTTGATCAAATTTACAATCGTCTATAGATATGAACAGCTAATTGTCAGATGTGTGTAAAAAAGCATTTGTAAAAAAGTGTGATCTCAAAGGTCACACTTTTAAAACAGCACAATATGACTCACAGAAATAACCGCATCATAAAAAAAGTGTAATATCATATTTTAAGTTGTTTATTGAAGCTGACATCAGAGGATATATTACTGGGTAGTTATTGCCAGAGCCAAATGTGTTCCATCGTCATCTGGTATTAAACAACTTGCAGGACAAACATTTTGGTCTAATACATGAACTGTTTATTTAATTATTACTAAATAAATGTATTACTGTTTAATGTTTATTTCTCAAGTGTACAGCATAATGTACTTTTGACAATGTATACATTGTTGCCCTTTGGAGTGTGGCTCTATAGGAATGGAAAAGTCAGTCTTTAAGTCTGTTGGTCCGTCCGTTCACCACTTAAGAAATAAACATGAAACTGTGTACAGATATTCATGATTGGCAGAAGATTAATCCCCAATAATGTGTCATATATCTGCACCAGCAAGTGGGGGACTGTGTGTACTTGTCTGGACTTGTTCTGTAATCGCTTAATTACACAATAACTACATTGTTTACATTTACATGAAAAAACAGCTTTTGGGGAGATGACTCAGAATAATATTTCTTCATTTTTGAACTCAGCTGTTATTCATAGGAAACACTTCCTTATATTCACGCGTTGTTGATAATGTAGTGATAAGTAATGAATAATAGAAATGTGGGAACGGCCCGGTCCGCGGCCAGCAGAGCGCTCTGCACTTGAGGGAAGCTGTGACTCACAATCCTTTTCTCGGATACGGGGTGTAAACTTAGATTTGGCTTAACTTGCTCCTCTAATGTGGGGTAATTTCACTCTTCCTGTCTTTTTTTCCGTGCCCGCTGATCATCTCTGATAACACGCAGAGGTCGGCGTTCAAACGTGCACAATTAATGACATGTTACATTCCAGCATGCTTTGTTGAGCCGAACATCAAACCCACTAAGACCCGCTCTGCTCCGAGGTTGTGTTTTCTTTTGTTTAATGCCATTCATTCGTGTTTAGCGTTTACGGTTTTATTTAGTTCCTCCCTTCCCTTATTTCTTTCAGATATTTTCACATCCTGCCCACGTGTGTATTCTTGCCAGTTATGCTTGTCTGCCCGTGCTAATTAGTTTCACCTGTTCTTTGTTGTGACCAGACCTCTCACCTGTTCCCACTTTCCCATTATTCTCTCTCTACTTACACAAGCTTCCTCTTCGTCGACACGTCTTTCGTTGCTGCATTAAGTTTAGGTAACCTGCATCTCGAACTACATTAATTTACTGCACCAGTCATTCTGTTTTTAGTTTTATACTTGAATTTCTATTTAGTTATTTTTACAGAAATACATCCTTCAAAAGTAAGAATGCATAATAATAATAAAACATAAAAATAAATCAAATTAAAGTCAAAATTAACCATGCATCTGGCCAATAAGGGCCATAAGGAAACACAAAAATAAAAATGTTAAAGCAGGATAAAAATTATAAATAAGGAATAAAAAACAATTAAAACAACCATACAACACTTCACCAACATCATTCTGCTTTTCTCTGCGTTTGGGTCCTTCCCCGGCCGCCTGCTCTCCAAATCTTGGCAATTACACAATTCAAATTATTTTTACCAAACAGTCCAAATGCCTGCACCCACCATGTAATTTTATTGTATCCAATCACTCTTTGCCTTTCCTTTTTTAAATTAACATAACGCAGTAAGTGCACTCACTGTTGACATTTTTTCTTCTCGTGGTGAAGCTCTGCATTTTAGAATCTCTAATTTGCATGAACTGCAATTTTTGTATTCGTTTTTTCTTATATCTCAGCTTGCAATCCAAGTGAAAACATGTTTCTTATTATAAGCTTGAGATGGCAATCGGGTCTTTAAGCAAGTCTGAAGGCAGCACTGTGCAATTTACCTGCCTGTTGCATGTACTTGACAACTTGTTAGGATTGGAAAGGCCATTGAAAACACACTCCAAAATAAACACATTTAAGTCCTTTTTCTGGGTTGAGCCAGGAACAGATGTCCAATCTGGCTGATGAATCGGAACCATCTGAAACAACTCTTTTAGACATAGTTCAATAAATGTACCTTTCAACACATTTATGGGAAAAAAGTGGCTTCACAATACAGTAGATTTTGTCAGCCTGTACCTATAACCTACAGAGCTATTATGGAATTACTTTCCAATTAGTAATACTTGTGTATATATCTATTTAAGCTTTCACCTAAACTCAATAGAAGTTGATCCTTTCATTCTTTTGAAAAACATTTTCCAATAACACAACTACAGAAATCATGCTTGTAATAGCCTGTTTAAAGGATTACAGGGTTTTCTCGCCAACTGTTAAACAAAAACAAGATTTTGAGAGAGTTCGTATTCTATCCTCCAGCAATGGAAGGAGTAGAGACTTCTTGTATGTCTTTTATTGGCTGTGCCCCTTCAGAGCTGTTGACTTGTGCATTCTCTTTATTGTGTCTGTCAAACAGACATTTTTTGTTCACAATGTTTATCCTGTTTCTCTGGTTTAAATACAATATTTTGAGAGCCAGCGCAATCAGACTAGACACATGACATGTACAGCTGCTCTGTAAGTTCAAAGAAGAATTCCTATGTGTTTAAAAGCTTGACTGACTACTATAGGCCATCTCTTATTTTGTGTTACCAGCATAGAAGAAGTCCATCTTAATAAAGCAGATGGGTCGAGTGCCACAGGTGACAGCGTGATTTATTTTATTTTGAAAGCAATTATTATCGGCTGTACATTTGAAAGTGTTCGTATGCTCCTCTGCAGACTCACTCTTTGAATAAGCACGTGTCTCGTGTCTCCCACTCAAAAGATGTTTAGTAGCAGAAGTTATTGATGGGACTCGCTTCCCATCTGTACAAGTAAAACACCGGAGGAACTGTGAGTTGGAAATATGAATGTGCTAGTCATTTTGTATGTCACTCTGCAGTAAACACCATGATTCAAAACCCCCATATGAGCCCCTACTGCTCAGAAATCCAAACTGCTGCTGACATATGCACTCCCAATGGCCCTTAAATAAACGGGCACATTTGTCCGAACAACTCCAAGTTGACCCTCGTGAGTGACTTTGATTTAATTGTGAGATTGTAGGTACGAAATGGAAAGAAAAGAGAGAAGAAAAAAAAAGCTCAGTGAGGTTTGGTTTCACCGAAAAGTCTTGAGTCAGTTTAACTGTCTACAAATTGCCCAATAGTTGAGCTCAAGCGCTGCAGTAGAAGTCAGACCCTGTGGAGCAGTGGTTCTCAAATGAGGGCGCATTGTACCCCTGGGGGTACGTGAAGGTACTCCAGGGGGCACGTGAGATTTGTGAAGAAATATATGTAAAATGTGCATCCATTTAGAAATCCTTTATACAAATGTATTTTCAGTATAATATAAGTTTAAGTTCACAAACTGAATTGTATGTATTCTATATTAAATCAGACACTGATGGCACAGCGCTGTGTAATACAGCTTTTGGTCAACCTTTTTGCTGGTCAGGGGGTTCCCGGCTGAACACATATTTCACAGGGAACACATTATTGAAAAAAGGTTGAGAACCACTGCTATGGAGGGATAAATAACTGATAACTTAGGAAAAGAAAGTGAGGGTGCCAGTAAGGATTTATTGAGGAAGCAAATGATCAGTTTGTTTAACAAAAAAGATATGGCACGCACGGGAGATTCCTCTAAATCAAATCTTGTGTTTATGAGATGAAAGTTTTGGAGAAGTATACGCAGGAAGGACGCCATCGTTGTGGTTCCAAACTCAGATGCACAACTTCTGTCAAATGCTTGTTGAGACAAATGACATGTTGTCAGCTTTCACTTCCACTAGATATTTGATGGAAATGTAAGCCGTTACAAACCGCCAGAGAGATCGTCCTGACTACCCTGTAATAAGTGGTTAACCTCCGGAATATTGTTCACAGATTTAACTATGCAACATGATGTATAAATTAAAGAAGTGGCTGCAGATCTGCAAAATTTCTATATAAAAGACTGCAGGCCTCCACCAAGGCCATTTTAATAAGGGAAAAATAATGCGTTTATCCGCCCTGTGATTCTGCAACATTTTATGTGTTCTTCCTTGGCTCATGCTTTAACCTTCCACTTAGTTTTATGAAATAAAGACTAGAAGTTTTTCCATAATCCTGTTAACAAACGGATAAACAAATGAAAACATCATGTCTTCAGTGGAGGCATGAGGGACTAAAAGTATTTCTGAGAGCATAGATGTGCTTTGGTAAGTGCACTTTTTGTTTTGCAGTTATTGATTGATTGTCATTGTTTCTATATTAATGCAAACAATGCAACATTATCTCTCTTGCTCACTAAAGAACAACAAATAGGACACTGATCTCACTGTTTCTCTCAAATCCAAGCCAGCTGTCTCAAATGCAACAGCTATTATGCTGCTAAAGATGACATCAAATATCTTAGAACGTGGGTTAGATGTACTTTAATTACTTCATATATGCAGATTGTTGACCCTCTGCTCCCTTTGCTATACAAGTCGACTGATGTTTTCTGATATTGCAATATGCATATTGACATTATATCTGTATAAAGGAATTTCACATTTTCCCTGATGTTATCACATGTTTTTCTTTCAAATGAAATGTCATTGTTTATATACTTCTTCTATATGTTGAGCTAATTTGCTTAAGACATAGATCTACCTAAAAGGTTTTAAATAATGGGAAGTATTGGCTTGTCTATCCCAAAATCTGTGTTCATGTATATAGAATGGATTTAGACATAAACTTGGCACTTCACAGGAAAGGAAAGTGGTAAACACAGGGGGACGAGGGCAGCCATGGGTAGAGGGCATTTCTCAGGTATTTCTGAAGCAGACGTTACATTGATTGTGTGTATTAGAACAAAACCATAAAGGAGTACAAGGAGCAGAGAGAGAGAGAGAGGAAGCGAGGGATGCATGTTTCACAGATTATCCAGTTCCACATTCCTGCAGTGCAAGGAGGTGTGATTCACACATCCTATCTGCTGGCTCAATTTAAATATTTTGCTCAGTTTTTAGTGCTTTTTAATTTTTCACGGCCTTCAGCCCTTCCAACTGATCCGTTCCAGATGTGGTTCAAGCGGGAGGTGAGAGAGGAAGCAGGGGCAACGCCACTCGGCCCTATACACACATATGGGCACCACACACTCGAAGAATAATCTCTTTCTACGCAGATGTTAACCAGCTTCGTTCCCTTTCTTCACCTCTCCACTTCAAGTCAGAAAGGAACACCTAAAAAGGATACACATTGGCAAAGGCTTGAGTGTCGTGTCCAGTGTTTTTTCCCCAAATTCTGTAGGAATGACAGATGAACTTGCTTTAAGAAATATCACAAAAACAGAGGAGGGAAAATGATCCCTGCGGCAATCCACAAACCGTAAACTCTGCCGCGTGGGCCAATCTCTGAAGGCAGACATGCCATATCTTGATCAAGTACAGAAAACCTCGAGGCGTATTCACTTTGGGGTAAAAAAACAAAACATTTGGGTTTAAACAAACGGATGGCGGGATGACCAACTCCGAAATGTTGCAGAGGAGCTCAGTCACAAACATGAGGGAATGCCCTCATTCCCTGAAAGAAAATAGATTTTGTAGCCAATTGTGTTGATATTGGCCCAATTTATGTTTTGTGGGTTCTACTTCAAGAAAACATTTGGATTAACTGTCTCAACTTTAATGAATTAACTCCATCTACTTCCAGTATATTTCAGTGCAGCATGATATAATTAATCCATTCCAGACATCTTCCGTTTCTTGGGTCTTAAAATGTCTGCTTGTTAGAAAGAAAACAACACATGCTTGGTGACTGACGACAAGAGTAGGGAGTCAGCTGCAACGTAAAAGTTTAAAATGTTGGATTTTAGGTGACTTCCATCTTGCTTTTTCAGCTGCCACGCTCGCTCGGCTGTCAGGGTGCGCTGGACACAAACATTTCTCCTTTGTCTTCTTGCAAATGCATCACCATTCAAACATACCAGGATGTTTACCTCCCAGAAAAGTAACACATCATTGTGATTTATTAACAATATCAAGTTTCTTTAACTTGATTCTCTGATTGTACTTGACTGCTGAAATAAAACCAGAGCCATGCCTGGAGGGGAAGAAATAAATCAAATACCAGAAATAAATCACACGTTATAAAAGATATGTTGGCTTATTCGAGTTAAGCCTTTCTCAAGTGTAAAAATGGGCTAAACCAAACCAAGAATAAGGGGTGCAGTATTTATAATTCTTTAACCCTAGTTTCTCTGATAAAAAACATAATGTAACAGTGATTGACTGCATAATGTTTACAGCATGATTAATTATTCCCTCATGCCAAAAGATGGTAACATTTGGCCAAAATAATCAGTTTCATATATTGTACTAGAAAGCCAACAACTTCAATAGATAGAGTATCAGCTAGTGTGTGACTGTCAGGCCTTTCAACTACACCCTACCCTTCTCCTGAAGACACCATTGTCCTTGTCCTGGTATTACCTCAACATCTACCATAAACACAGGAGTTGATGGACAGCTATATTGGCCAGATACCGTCTATAAACATTTTTTGTTACGTTATTGTTGATTTTATGTTTGCCTGCGAACACACTGGATGACCACAAAGAAGAAATGCTGTCACAAATGTGTCAAAATTGCATCCAAGATTGGGAGACTGGAAAGAGTGATCTAAGAAATCTCACATCCATCTACACCAAACTTAATGGTGCATAAATGATGGAATGTTTTTGAAAGTAGGTGAGGCATGAAAGAGGCCATAAATAGGCTACCAGGCCCAGGGTTTGGGAGAGGTTCAATGCAACTTTACCCCAGTGCAAAACAAAACAGGAGTGAGCTGAGTGTCTTCATCTCTCCTCGTCCTCCAGACAGACAGAGTGAGGGGAAAGGCAGATCGACCTCAGTAACACCAAAACTCAGCGCAAAATTTATGGGACCCTGCACAGCGAGACTGTCAGGGTGATGCCAAATCCGGCGTTTTTGCCTGCCCAGTTAGAAAACACCATTAGATTGCTTCAGTCAATTCATCACAAAAACAGGGGATTTGGGGTAGCTTGTCTAATTTACAGGTCCTCAGGCCCTCCATGGAGGGACTGTTGCGGTTGGTTGGGGATGCCTCGGTGCCAAATCTGCAGCCAATGGCAAATTGTTCCTTTCTCTTCAGGTCGAACTGAAACCATTAGAGAGGAAGGGCAAGTAAGCAAAAGAACTGAGGTCAAAAGTGTTCTTGAGAAATATGCCACTAACGAGCATCAGCCGGTAAACGTCATGGAAACTTCTTTTTTTTTCTTCTTTTCATCCCACCGACACATCAAACCAACACTACAAATGTTGAATCATGTCGTTAACGGACATGAATCTTTTAAGGGCAGAACCTAATTTTCTCTGCTCAATGGACCCGGGGAGCAGAGTCAGGCACAAAGACGAGTGTGGAGAAGTGAAAGGGGGGTTAGAGGGCATAAGGACTACATGGGAACCAATAATCCCTTCACAATAGTCTGCGCTTCTGGGTTCTGATCTGCACCACAGAAACTCTCTATGGTCGGGGACATTCCTTCAGACTCAGGTTTAGTTCCTCCTGGAGACAGACGCAGGTCGGCTTTTTATCCCAACTCCCCTGCCGAAGCCCATATTTCAGATCCTATATAGCTCGTGGCAGGGGGGCGGCAGTCATCGTTTGCTGAACAATTTTCATCCACCTTTTTTAATAAGGTGACCAAAGCATTCCATTAAGTTTCTTCGCCATATGTAAGGCAAGAATTAAGTCTCCCTTTAGGACATTCTTTGAAAAGATTGTCTTGTTAATCTGTCTCGGTGCTTTCTGAGTTTATGTATGGGGGCCTTGGCGGTATAAATCATTGTTTTGCATATTTGTGAACAATACTCTAAGCTCTGACCAAGCATGACAAGAATGTGTTTATGATGTTTCAGATTGCATGTCACTAGTGACTTATTCTGTGAAGTTGTGGCCTCTGACTGTCGAGCTGCTCGAGTTTATTTTTCAAATTCCACTAAGTGCAAATTCAATTGACAACAATGATCCCGTTATTCCTGGTGGATTTAGAAAATCGTACGCTCAATTATATCTTTCTACTGGGAATGCCTAGTCAGCATTTCCTTATGTTGGCTCTTTAGTTGTTTTTCTTCTACCAAACTGTTTATAGCCACATATTGTTGGAAAGCTTATTTTCTGGCCCATTGACTGATGCTAGTGTTAGCGGTCTGAACCTTTGTTTGTAGATAGCGCATGAGTCTCGCTGGGACATTTGCAACAGTTACCCAGATACATTTGGGACCGTATTGTTTATAGTTCAACATAAGACCAGACAAAGGCTTTCCCTTGTTGAATAAAACCCACCGTGAAGTCACTGATAGGTGACTATCAAATTTGATATTTCAGGAATGAAAAGAAATCTCACTATTTTACAAATGTTTTCTTTTCTCAGAAACCAAGAAATCTGTAAACGAGTGTCTGCTTTTTGTTTTTGTAACCCAGATTAAGGTGTCCCAACCCTCCCAGTGGGGCAGTCTTACTGGAAAATGGACTCAAGATTGTGCCTTTTATGTTTTGAATGTGGCTCACAGGTCATATCATATATGATATGACTTGCAAGCAGACATCTGTATCTAGTGAAGGAACCACATTATTTTCATTGCTCTTCAAGTAGTCTTCTGGTAAAGGATACAAAAGTGTCCCATTGACCCCCGCTCTCCCATATACATAGTACATCTACGTAGACACTGAAAGAGAAATAAATCCTTCTCTTCGCAATATTATTCAATCAGCTGGAAGAAACGCCAAATAGAGAGGGTTTAGAGAGGGTTTCTTTAGTGCAGAGAAAAGGAAGCGCTTCTCGCAACAACACCGTCCACTGTTTGAGTGGACGGTGTTGTTTTTTATGATCACCTTTGAAGCCAGAACCCCAGCATCATGCTTAGCAGGACCAAGACAGCTCTCTGATAAACATGTCTGAGAGCTATGTAAAAGGGTGCCAATAAAGCCCTGCTGCTTGTTCTTGTCTTGTCTGGTTGCTGCAGGTTAGATGACCCCGATGCTCAATCTAAGCTGCTGTGTCCTTTAAAGGTAACACTGGAACCGCAGGGACACTGTATTGTTTGCCAAGGATACATGGTTGGGAAGCAATCATATCTGGTAATATCGTGGGACGCAGAGCATTAAAATCTTGAGCCGGTGGAAATAAACATTTCATGCCTGTTTCCATCGGCGACTCATAACTCGTCACAATATGAAGCATTTACTTCCGCTGGACTGAAATAGCACGAGCCATAGTTCGCTATCTGCAGCAGTGCTATGGACGACCGCAGTGAAAATAGAAACAAGCGAAACCATTAGCTGCTAAATCTCACTTTTAGAGTTTGTGCATACTTACATTACATGTCATTTAGCAGACGCTTTTATCCAAAGCGACTTACAATAAGTGCATCAACCTAGAGTACAAACTAAGAACAACAAGAATACAGAAAGTAACATTTCCTCAACATAGTCGAACTACAAAAGTACCACAATAAGAGCTGTTTAAGGGCCACTGAAGTGCTAATCTGTGTTTTAATCCAGATATAGTCGGAAAAAGGTACTATTTCAGTTTCCGGCGAAAGCTGTAGAGACTTCCTGCAGTCCTGATGTCATCTTTTTCCTGGGTACAAGTGTGTGACGTGTATTGATTATTGAACTTGGCGCTACTCTTTCACTGTCTTTGCTCCGCGAATGCTGAGCACAATTGTCCCGCATGCATCGCTCCAGACCACGGAAGCATCGAAACGTAAACCTTATATAAATCGTCATACTCGCATGAATGCGACCTCGGCGTCGAACCCTTCCTGCGCCTTCCGCTGAGAGGCAGCGTGCTGCTGTGAAACGCCGGGGGAGCGACTCGGGGTTCAGTTTGTGGCTCGAGGACACTCCGACGTGCAGACAGTAGGAGCCACTGATCAAACCGCCAAAGTCCTGATTAAACAAGAAGCTGCTCCAACCGCTGCCACCCCGGACCACAATATGATGCAATCAATATGTTGTTTAAGAATTTGGTATGGCCTCTAAAAACTCTCATAAATAATTACATTCCGATGCAACTAAACTGCATGCTGAAATGTGTTTTGAGGGAAGCCGTGTCAATGTTGACTTTTTATTTCACATGAGGGATAGGCAAATCGAAGATTGATAACGCAATGCTCACGGGTGGCTGCATCACTTCTAAACGCTTTCAGTACTTTTGTATAATGTTTGTGCCAAAACAAACCAGACGGATCTAGCCGGCCCGTGACATATGACTGTGTGATGATCTTTCCCCATTCAAAGAAATCATGAGTGCAGTTTTATTGTATGGGGAAGTAATATTTAGATGTTTGAGGATCATGTGCAGACTATGTATACCACTGTTGTATGTACAACAATTGACCTGTGTGCATGAACATGTTGCACTGATTTTCAGTCCACTATGAACACTTTGCATCGTATATTTTTTTTTTTATAACTGTTCAACTTGTACGCATCGCCCTGCAACTCAGCACCAAATGTATCCTGTCTTTTCTCTCGCACTGAGTACACCATTGGGTATGTTTGTCATAGGCTCGAAGAGAAGGGTAATGTGTCTGCCAGACCACACTACTGGCCCATAGATAGGAATTTAGGAGCTAAATGGTCCAACATTTTACTTACTCTTGTTATGTCCCTCTGTGATTTGCAGTATTTTTCCATATTTTTTTTACTTTCACAGCATTTGATAGACTTAAATTGAGGGTGGAGATATTGGAATCTGTGTAGTGATTATATGGATTGTTAAAAATAACAACATATAAAGGTTGAAATGTGAATATAAAACATGAAATGCAATTTCAAATGTTATTATAATTCCACATTAGACATTTGTGAGCTTAGAGACATTGGTGTGACATGCAGGTATGATTCCTCTGACGTTCTTGTGCCTCGTGTATCAAGCTTTCATGGGGGTCGAAGAAGACCTACTAGGATGTTAAGGCCCCAGAGACCAATTATGTAACGATGGCGACCCACCCTTCCCAGCCCTCGATGACTTAGATTATGTCAAAGTAAAGCCAAGGATATATTATATTTGAATGTGACACTAAATGCTTTGAAAGAAAATCACATTGGAAGGAAAGGAGGTTCCTCAATCAAAGAGCCTGTGTTCTCACGAAGATCAGGATGGGAACGAGAGGCACGGGGCTTCTGCGCCTTTTCCCAGAGCCTCTCGTCCCTCTGCAGGCCAAGTCTACTGCCAGGAGAAGTTCCAGGTGGTCTCCAGGCTGCCTTTGATCCTCACCAACCAGGGTCCCTTGGACCGATCAGTCAGTGTAATCACTTGTGTTTCAGAGTGCTCAGGGGAAACAGTACTGCTCCGTTTCCCTTCCATGGCATGACCTCAGCAGTGGCAACCATAGCTCTGAGGTGACACAGACCTCCGTCCAAATAGGCTTCTCTGTTGCCCCTATCAAATTGAAAGGGCAGCAGATAAACGTTAAAGACAAGCTGCCATGGTGAGGCATAGAAAAACAAGCAAAGAGAGGGGAGAGGGGCGGCGGTGCCCACCTCCGGTGAACACTGTTTCGATTCAAGTGTAGAAGACTTGTTGGCAAGAAGCGCCATGGCACACGGCCCACCTGAACCCTGCCACGCAACATTTATTTTTAGCTGACCCTTCAAGTTTACGTCATGGCCTCGACCACGGTCCAGTTACTGACACTCAAAGTGTGGTCGGGGTCCAACCTGTGTTTGCACGAACACACTGCGTTGGCAAGGTGAAACCAGCGCTGCGGACCAGATGCACAGACGCGCTGCAAAGAGGGGCCTGAACTCCACGGCGGCTCATCTTTGGCCTGAGGAGCGAGAGGAGTGTGTTTGTCTTGGATGGACTAGAGACGGACCTGCTGCCAGCTTCTTTGAGCAAGTGCCTGAGCAGCAACCATGCGGGTTTGGTACATCAAGATTGCGGGCCGGGGTCGCATTCTTGCAATTCACTTAAAATTGGTGTTAAGTTTCTGAGAAACACTTGACGGACATTTTTGTCTTATCCGCAAGTAATCATCGTATTGTTCCGTTAAACGCCGAGGGATTACTTGTATTCTTGGCCGTCTTGGTGCAATTTATTTAACATTTCAAACCACAAGATTGTTTTAGGCACCAGGAAGAAAGGCGAGCTTCAGCGTTGCTTGTCCCTGTCTATAAGCGTGTGGGAGAACTCTTCGTTAATGCTCTGTTGCCTTGGAAACTGTAAGACACGAAGACACAAGCCTGTCTCTGTTCGGCCAGTCGTGACCTTCGGTGTATCGGTATAGAGGCCCTAAACGTTGTAACATTAAAATCCCTTCTAATCATGGTTATTTCGACCCTGCAGGCCTATTTCTCTGTAATAGCTCTGACATGTTTCAACTTCATCAGGCGAAAATATTAGACCAACAGTGAAAAAGATGTAACTGGTAACCAAATAACTTCTTGGAAAACCCAATTTGTTTAATAACCCTATTAAGTTATCACCTTCAGCTGGAGGATTGGCGGTAGGATTGCCAAAGGAAATTATTTTAAATTCTTATTATCCGAGTCTCACAGCTGCGCGTTAATGGTTGTGAACAGATTATGCATAAATTCCACCAAGTGAGAAAATAAATTGTAAATGTGTTCCAACTGTTTTAAGGTTCACGGTGACGTTAGATAATAGTAAATATTTTGGCTTCACATTTATATTGATATGATATGACCCGTGAGCCAAGTGGGTAAAACAACGTGAACTGAACGCACTTTGAAACCCATTTTCACCTTTTTGAGGCTTATCTCAACCCAAAATGGTGGTTTACATGCCACAGATTAGCACTCATAAACACCATTCATTAGAGGGCTCGGGGATGGCCTCCCAAAGGTCCTTGCCAACAGATTATGCTATGATTTATGTGGTGTGAAACTTGTGGGCACGACAAGCCATGAACTAAACAAGTAAAAGATTATGTTTTAGTAAAAATAAACACAGAGGATATTGCGAATTCATCAAACATATTCTGTTGAAAAACAACATATTGCATCAATTCACCTCCAGCTGTATTTTCCAGGATTGTTTTTTTCTTTATTACATCAGTCATGCTTCTATCTTCTCAGCATTCCCTCTTTTGGATCTGTCATTTTAAATCTGTCTAATCTCCACTTTAAACTGGCCATAATATCTCTACATATTAATGAGGTGTGGTAGCTGAAGACAGGAGCTCCGGCCAAAACTGCTTTGCTCTCTTTAGTGCTTTATGATGGGTGAAAATTATCCAATATTTGTAATATTTTGTAATAATGACCTCAGTATTTCTAAATGTCTTTCGAGCCTAAATGCCGAGTGGCATATTTAATGTTAGGGAAATTTCACGAGGATTTTCTACGGTCTCAACGGTCAACTAAATAGTTTATAGCATTCCATGGAAACTGACAATTTGTAGTCTCCATATTCAGTCAATCTTTGTTCTGGACTGAAATATCTTAACAGTTGACTTGCCATTCAATTCTAAATAGACACGGCAAAAACTAGAGCGACAACCCCAAATGCTCTTGCACATGGATGTAGACTGCCCCTCCTGTTTTAACCTATATTATACTGTACACCATCATATTAAGTATGTCTGCATTATCAAACCCTTGATGCAGCAGTGACCCCTGTCTAAGTACAGAATGACTTGATGAAACGGCTCATGACACATCATGAGTGTCCGCCTTCAGCATGTCTCTCAAAAGATATTTAAGTGACCTTTTTGCAAACTTTTCGACAGTGAAGCTGCTAGAAGGAGCGAATTTCAGTCCCCTTTGTTAATTTGTCTCTTTTTCTTCAATCGGACCGGTGGCCGCGTTCCATCATCTAGCCGGTGTTCCAGTTTTGATTCAAAGCAGAGACTTGGAAAGTGAGGCAGGCTGAAATATTATATTCACACAAATGCAGTTATGGGGAGCTTTAACACACTGCCACTGACTTGTGAAGCCGCATCCATCACACTAACCCTATTTTACTTATTTCCATCTCACCGTGTACTGTAGATTTAAATAAAACGACTTGAGTACCTTTACCACTGAAATCCTCGACATCTGGTATTCCTCACCAAGTGAATGGGGGACACAGGGTGGTCGAATGTTTTTAAAGCCAATGTTTATAATTCCTTATCATAACCTCGCCAAGTAACAGTGGGGAAGTAGCTTAATTGCAATATTTATGATGAAACAGGGTAGATTTTTGGTACTGTGGTTTTACAACACACAGTGTTTTGTTCTTGTTAGAATTTTACTGTTTTCCATTAAATAAATCCCATTTTAGGACGGATGTTTCGAGAATAAGCAATCCTTGTAAATCTAAAGTTTAATTTTATATTTAATAACAACCTGTTAAAGCAGGTGTTAACATACCCCCCCACCCCCACCCCCACCCCCTATTTAAAGTTAAAACTTCTCCTCACCTTTAGATGGATCTTTCAGTTTCTCAATCAGTGGACTTCATATTAGTTATTTCATTTTCAATGAACCTCCTTTGCTGAATACAGCAAATCTGTAAAGGACTATCTGGACCTGAAGCATATGAATATAAATATGCACATGCTTCTGTCATAACCTTATCAAATACTAGTGCTAGCTGTTGACTATCTGCCTGAAAGATGGATGCTTTGACTTCAGAGCTTGGCTGTCCTTACAGTCCGACAGAAGCAAACAAGCTCTGCCTGCCATGCTCCACGGCCTGAGGACCTAACATCAGAGGCAATGGGATTTTCACATCATCTGTCAAGTTTTCTCACTCCAGCACCCCCTCTTGTTGAGAGGTGGTATGTTATAATGTCTGTAAAATAAAGAAGAGCTGGTTGAGTAGTACAGAAGTAATATTTTTCGTATGTTTTTCCTACTTCCTGGCAAGTAAAGTGAGTTTTTCTTTGTGTTTAAGCATCACATGTACCTTGTTATGAATGGTATTGGTATGCATTGTGTGTATGCCTTGCCAAACTGCATTTGTGTGAATATAATATTTCAGCCTGCCTCACTTTCCAAGACTCTAGTGTTTTTCCTACAGTGCATCAACCATGAATTGTTGTCAATCTGTCAAAGATGGTGTAGTGTGTCCATCCTGTTGCATTCCTGCATGCATATGCTCTCATTAGTGATGTTTTTTTCAGGGTGGCAACGCCTTGCCTTACTATCTGCTTTCATGCAAAATAGGGTCACATGAAGTTCAGCCAACCTGTTGCAGTCAGTAGCTGTAAGAAAAACTGCTGGATACAGATGTAACGTGCCCCACATTAATTTTTCCCTACATTAATTTTGTTGACTAGAAGTGGTGGCTTTAAATTACTTCAAAATCTATCTGTGTGAATTTTTAAATAGATAATGAATGTTTAGATTGAAGATAAACAGCTTTTTTCAAAGATGGAAAAAATATATACTTTGTGAAGATAAAAATAACTAATTTATTGCAGTGAATTGCGGATGAAGTCAGTTCCAATTGCATCTGTATGAAAATGAACAGAGGACATTCTTTGGTCTCCCTGCTATATAAACTGAATGCTGGATGGCGCCTCTCCAGACCTGAGTCTCTACAAATTTGCCTGCTTTGGCTCTGGGCCATACGTGTGTAACGCATCGTACACACTGTGAAGGCAACGTCATCACAAGCTTGTTTTTTTGAAGATCCTGCGTCAAATTGGCCTTCTGAAGACCTGCACCAGTTCTGCGTTAATGACAAACCTATTGTCATGAGAGTATTTTTAACTCTTATATAATAATAAATAAAGAGCAATACAAGTAAACTATCGGCACCTGTTTATTATTGGCAATATGTACTTGTATCTTTGATTTGACTGTATTTTGTATTTCATGAGCAAGGCCACTGAGAATCCTGAGGTCCAACTTGGTAATAAATAAAAGATTCAGAATTTGTCTTTCATAATTGTATAAGTCAATTTGTGGAAATTAAGAAAACAGCTAACTGTATAACACAAAAAATATTTTGGGGGAAAATGGGGAAAATTGTACTCATGACCTCAATATTAAAAAAAACATCTGTGCCACATCCCTCATTTCTTGCCTTTTTTTTGCCAAACCTTACCAAAATGTTGTCTCTTTCATCACGAAAAACATATTTCCCTTTTTTAAGTCTTGTGCCTCCTGTGGCCCCCATGATTTTACTTCGAGCTGCAGACAGCAGGCTCTCTGGTAATCAAGGTTTAAAGTCAGCATGGGAGGCCTCAGATCTTCAGCAGAGGACGTTGGCGTCCATAATAGAAACACTAGTGCACCCTCTTCTGGAATAAGAAGAGTATAGCAATGCATTTCTTTACAACATGAAGAGCAATGACATACCTCCCGATTCTCTCGCGTTTTTCTATTTCCCCCAATATTGACAACTTACTCGTCTAAATAATGCAATAACAATCAATTATGCATTTCCATAATATATAGTTAATTCCAGAACACATACTCAAGTTGCTTAAAATCAGATGAAGCTATTTCTACATTCATAATTGTTCCTACTGTATTGTATACAATGAGGACAACACATACATCCGGGTCAGTTTCAGGAGCTCTCTTATTGGCTCTTGTCGCCGTCGCTCCTCTGATGACGTCTTTCCTGCTTCACCGTAACAGCACGTGGACGGTGTAAGATTAGGAGCTGAGGGGAACAACATCGTCTAAACCTCGACTGTCAGTCTCCCTCGTGTGTGCTCCTTATTTTTTTTCCCGGGAAAGGTGTTGCCAACTAAGCCGTCAAAATGGTGAAGCCTCTTTTCAAGGGGAAAAGCACGATAAACAAATCGACGTCGAGCAGCAACCCTGGTGAGCTAAACCCTGTTTGTTTACAGCTAATGCTAACTGTTGCTTACTGGTTCAAAGTACGTTTCTTAAAACATACATTGATAGTTACCTGTTGTTATTTAAGATATTCACTGACAATACATGTGCAAGTGTTTCAAAACCGAACCCACTATTCAGGTTAAGTGAACTATGCTGCTACAGCATTCACGTGAGGCCATTTAAATGTGACACTAAAGTATACACATTTTTCGGAAAGGGCTTGTGTCAATCCAATAAAGTTTCGTCTGCTGTTATTAATGTGTCATAAGGTGGCTTCTGAAGCAGCTCTGATGGTCCTTGGACTATTGGATTGTTAAATAAACTCATGTATTTCACAGATCGAGCTAAAGGTGATGGAGGGGGTCACTTGAGGGACCGGACGACTATCAAACGTCTGAATATGTACAGACAAAAGCAGAGATGGTAATTGGTGATAGATATTTTCATTATTCTTATGAGCTGCTGGTTAAATATGATTATTATTTTATATATATATATATATATATATATATATATATATATATATATATATATATATATATATATACAAACAAATATATTCACGCTGACTGATCTTCTGCCCCCAGTAATGACCGTGGGAAAGTCATCAGACCTCTCCAGTTCCAGTCCACAGTGACTCCAGGGACTGTAGCCAGAGTGGAACCAAACATCAAATGGTTTAGTAAGTCTACTTCCTTACCTTTTGTATATGTTTTGTATATAGAGATATTATGTATTTGTCTCTGTGATAATAGGTCTATCTGGTATTGGATAACTTAATAGTAACTTCTAACTATAAGTAGTTTAGGGCTGCAACTAACGATTGTTTTGATAATCGATTAATCTGTTGATTATTTATTTTGATTAATCGGATAAAAAAACTAAAACTGTAATCTCGTACGGTCATGGAAAACCTAGAAAATTCATGGAATTTTTAAATGGCTATATCCAGGCCTGGAAAAGTAATAAAAAATAATAAAAAAATAGCAACATTTTTGGAAAGTAATGCAAATGTGTTATATTCAAGTGAGAGTGCGGTTCCTCCGCTCTTTGGCACCTTTTAACTGTGTTTATTTATTTTTTTTAACCGTGTTTATTCATTATTTATTCATGTCTCCTTTCCCTCAAGAGGTTTAGCCTCTTGTCAGGCCACAGTTGTAAATAAGAATTTGTTCTTAATCTGTCTCGCCTGGCTAAATAAAGGTTAAATTAAAGTGCGCTCACCCGTGTGGGAAACACTAGTAAGTTAAATTAATGTGTTAACTTATTTTTTGTATCCCAGCAAATACCCGTGTGATCAAGCAGTCCTCCCTCCAGAAGTTCCAAGATGAGATGGGAGCTGTGCAAAAAGATCCATATCGTGTGGTGATGAGACCGAGCAAACTCCCCATGTCCCTCTTGCATGATCGAATCAAAGCTCATGTAAGTATAACATGCAGAAAGCTCCTTTTACTGTTATTTTATCCTGTGCTGTCTATAATGGTCACTTTGTCCCAGGAAGGCTCTCCAAAGGAGATTTGTGTTAGTGTGAATTAACAATTTATAAATTGTATTTAGCGTACACTGGCATACAAATCCTCATTCTGCGATCCTGAGTGGGACTGGCACTGTGCTTGGCTTGGGAGAGTTGCACCCAGTGATGCTTTAACTTTTCCACCCCACAACCAACTCGATTCTGGGTAACATCCAATTGTTCTTGTTCAAAGTATTTGGGTCTGTTTCACTCTTTTAATTTTTTTATAGTCCCTCGTTGAATTAAGACCTTTCTCTAAATTTGAAGCAGTCGAAGATACTGATTAGTTTCCTGGACCAGCAGTGTCTCAGATCAGTGCAGCCTGCAGGCTTAGCCAAAGCATTATTTCCCCAGTTAGTGAAGACATCCTCATCATCTACCATTAGGCCGTTCACCAATTCATGACCGTTATGATTTTGATTTGAAGAAAATGTAAATCCATTGCTCTTAAATCTGAATGTTAAATCTGAGTGACAAGTTGAAACATTTCATTACGAAATAGGCGGATGACTTGAACCAGATTTTTTTGGTTCGGTAGTTGGAATGCATTTTCAAAGAACCAAAGAGCACTGTTGGCAGATAGATAGTCATGCAAGCTGAATCCTTAAAGAAAATAGGTTCTGACAACCCTGTAAACTGTTCCCCCCCCCCCCCCCCCCACACCTCTCATAGCAGTGTTGTTGCAATAGAGGCATGACTCGTGATGAAAATCACTGGAACACCTAATTAGTCCTGGCAATGAAACGCTGCTTCGCTGGCATGGTAGTTGCATATTTGTTGGTTCTGTTTTCTGTATGTATTTGTTCGGTGATTTTGTCTGAAACCTCTGGAACGACTGCATCACATCTACGGTATCAACAATTGGTTGTAACACAGACGTAAACCTTTTCTCCTGCATCCCATATAGTTTAATACACGTCAGTATTGTAGCTCATCAGTTAATCTATTGGTGGCCTCACTTGTTTTCATTCATGCTGTCGATGAAGAGTGGTTGCCCAAACCTTCCAGTCACACAAGATCCATTCTGACAATTCACACAAGGACACAATATTAATATAACAAATTAAAAAAATAAGTTTGTGTGTAAGTAAGTAAACCTGTTAAGATGTTTTGTTTATTTAGAATGGCAGAACCATTTAGCTGTTCAAGCATATCATATTGAATTACTTCTTAGAATATGCACCATACCATTTTATTATCTGGGAAAACACAAGATCAGTAAAAACCCGAATGAAGATCTAAGAAACGCTTGTCGTCATCTTTAACATATTATAACTATTTGGACCTGTGCTATCATTTGTCTTACTGTTGATTTAAAATAAATAGTCCGAGCTGCAAGTCTAATCTTTTTCTTTGTTTCCACACCTGCAGAATGCCAAGGTGCACATCCTCGACACGGAAGGTTTTGAGACCACATTTGGGCCCAAGGCTCAGAGGAAGAGGCCCAACCTCATGGTGGAGGATGTGAAGGACCTCGTAAAAAAGGCTGAGGCTTCAGTCCTGACCTACAGTGAAGAGAAGGACAAAGACCTGGTTGTTGAGGACACAGGGGTTCGGTAAGACCCTCAGAAAATATTATAATCAAGCCACTACTGGCTAATTTAATTTAGCCACACAACACATATTTGACTACAACACAATCATTTATAATTAAGTGCTAATTATGACGATTTCACGCACTAATGCTAGTTTTCTTCTCATTTTGCAACAGTGCTGAAGTCCGTGAGGAAATCTTCAAAAAGGGTCAGTCCAAGAGGATCTGGGGAGAACTCTACAAGGTAACGTTTACATCCTTCTCAGCATTGCCTGACTGTAGCGTAAGTACATGTGGCATGTTACAGGGTCGTTTTATATACTCTTTTTTTGTGATAGGTGATTGACTCATCTGATGTCATCATCCAAGTGCTTGATGCCCGTGACCCCATTGGCACGCGCTCCAAGAGCATCGAGGCGTATATGAAGAAGGAGAAATCCTGGAAACATCTGATCTTTGTTCTAAACAAGTGTGACCTCATCCCCGCCTGGGTCACGGTAAGAACAAATGCAACACGTTCAGTTTCCATTTCATTGGGAGTGACTGCGTCTGTTTTTTCACGGTATGATAATTAAATAACGTCTCGTTCTCTCCACCTAATTTTTAACCAGAAACGCTGGGTAGCTATTTTATCCCAGGAGTACCCCACTCTGGCTTTCCATGCCAGCCTGACCAACTCCTTTGGTAAGGGCTCCCTCATCCAGCTGCTCAGGCAGTTTGGCAAGGTAAGCACCGCATTCAACACATCTTTGTTTCGTTCCCCGAATTATTCAGAGGACCTTTTTTCTTAAAATGTTTATTATTATTTAGATGTGTGGTCAAAACAATCAAAAGACCGTAGTTATAAAAGCTTAGAGGTGTCATCAAACAACGTGGATGTGGTGTGGAGACACAAAAAGAAGGTGTCCCCCCCTCCCACCTTTTTTATATTTATATTATTCTTTAATCAAATTTGTAAAACTTTTACTACATTATAACGTGTATCGCTACGCCGACATCCAATTAGCTCTACTCTCTAAAAGGAGAGCCGAACATGCAATATGACGTCTGACGTTGCTGTGGAATGAAACATGTTTGTGAAAGCGTCAGACTAAAAAGATCTGAACAGGTTTGATATTCAAAGTGTCTGTTCTTGTGAAATTGAATATTGTTTTTTCAAGAGGCTGTTTTAAGAGGCACAGAAAACGTTCCAAAAACAGCCTTCGTAGTTCACCTCCTGGGACCGAAATACAAGTTAGCTTGACCTCTCTCTTTTTCTTTTTTTAAGATTTTGTGAGTTTCTTGTTTACTTGAGGAATCCTTGTTCAGATATCTTTGGGTATGTTTTGTATAAAACTACATTGTGGCTCTGGAGAGATGACACGTTCACTTGGTTTATTGCTAATGGCAACAGAGCCTCATCTTAAATTACCGCCATGAACAGAGGACAGACTGAGGTGGTTGTTGTTGAGGAAACACCACATTCTGACACAGCTGTTTGTCCCCCACAGCTCCACACAGACAAGAAACAGATCAGCGTCGGTTTCATTGGCTACCCTAATGTGGGAAAGAGCTCAGTCATCAACACACTGCGCTCTAAGAAGGTCTGCAATGTGGCACCCCTCGCCGGAGAAACAAAGGTAGGTTTAATGTCCCCTCTCAGCTATTCAAACTAAATGTCAACATGAGAGTCTATATATGGCAACTCTGAACACGTGTTTAGTAAGCGCTGCACTGGAGGGTTCTGTCGAATAAAATGCAGCAAACGTTTTTGAAATCCTTTTTTGTTTTTAAGGAACATTTTGATTTCTAAAGGGTAAATGCTGAGTGTTCATCAATAACGCTTGTTGAACATCTCTGAACCTTTCCTGCCAAATAAAAGCAAATCTGTATATTGGCACTGTAAGGGCCTATAATAAAGAGTATGAACATATCTGACTAGTATTATACACTACTAATAAAAAGGGATCAAAGCAAAAGAAGGGAATGGTATTTTTGCCAACTCTTGTTTCTTTCACACCACACACTGGCTTCTTACGTCTGTTCAAATGGAAGTGCGCTTATGTTGCTACAAATCAGGGAATCTCACCCAGTGTGTCGAAGATGTGAAAAGTTTGTAGCATGTGGAGGAAAGAAAGAAATCCATTATCATAGTTATTGGTCAGATTCGAAACAGGCTTTGTTTTGCTCTGCCAAAAGATCATTCTGAAAAAAGTTTGCCACGTTCAAATATCTCATGTGAACTTTCTTTTCCTTTCTTTTTTAGGTGTGGCAGTACATCACTTTGATGAGGCGCATCTTCCTCATCGACTGTCCTGGTGTTGTCTACCCTTCAGATGACAGTGAAACTGATATTGTCCTGAAAGGAGTGGTAAGTCTCTCTTTTTTAAATATTTCGCTACTTCAGTTGTGTGACATGTGTGCGCCAGTTTAAAAAAAATGTTTTAAAGATCCTAGGTTCAACATTTAGGCCACAGTCAATGCCTCTACCAGGTTGCTTAATCGGCACGCCTTTCTTCTGTTTCCTCACAAAGGTTCAAGTGGAGAAGATTAAGAACCCAGAGGAGCACATTGGGGCCGTACTGGAGCGGGCCAAGCCGGAATACATCCAGAAGACTTACCGCATCCCCAGTTGGAGCTCTCCTGAAGACTTCCTTGAGAAGATGGCGTTTCGTACTGGGAAACTTGTGAAGGTCCGAATCCTCCTCTTGCTCTTCCTTGCACATTAACAGGATCTACTCAAAATTGCTCTGCCCCAAGTTTTAATCTATTTTAGAACGTCATAATATAACGGTATAATATCAGTAAACCTACAAGTACGAATTTGATTTCCATGTTTTGAAGTGCAGCACGAAATGTTTACGTAAAACTGCACGTCTTGTTGTGTCTTCCCCTTAAATAGCAAAGTGTTTGTGAACCACCAGTACAACTACTTAACTCGAGCAATGTATTCTTTGAATCCTACAGGGTGGTGAGCCGGATATCACTGCCGTCTCCAAAATGGTGTTGAACGATTGGCAGAGGGGCCGTATCCCCTTCTTTGTGAAGCCACCTGGGCCTGCGGGAGAGGTAAGACTTTATTCTGTTACCACCTTACCATCGGTGAATACCTTTTTATCTCTACCAAACTGGGCCCTGTGTTAACCGGTGTTTTGTGTCTCTGTGTGTGTGTGTGTGTGTGTGTGTGTGTGTGTGTGTGTGTGTGTGTGTGTGTGTGTGTGTGTGTGTGTGTGTGTGTGTGTGCTGTTTCTAGCACAAGGCACAATTGCCAGTTGAAGAACCCTCAGAGGCGGTTGAGACTGTGCCGGAGGAACAGACGGACACTCTGGATGCCGCCTTGGCGGAACAGGAGAAACAACAACAGAGAAAGAAAGACCAGGTCACCAAGATTCTGTCCAACGTGCGACAGAACTTCGGCAAGATCAACGTGGCGCCCGAGTTCAACGAGGAAGACTTGGTTCCCGTGGAGATGCCAGAACTGGAGCTGTCTGACTTCTCTGGCTCTGACGGCGAGGAAGGCAATGACGAAGATGAGGAGGAGGAAGAGGGCGGCGAGGGAGACGGGGGAGCCGGGGGCGATGTTGAACCGACTGACGGAAAGACGGAGGACGCCGAGGCGACCACCTCTCAGACCGCCAACGCACCCGTCAAGAGTTCACGGCGGGTGATTCGCGAGCTGGACGAGAAGATCTCCAAGTACAAGCATTTCCTGGACCGGGCCCGGTTCAAGCGCTTCTCTGCGATCAGGTTTGTCTCCTCCAAACCTCGCTGAGATATTTCCTTTTGTAAGACCCGGCACGTGTAGCTATGGCAGACATACTATGGGCGGGGTCCTGGGGAGTGTTTAAAAGAGGGACGGTGCAGCCAACTGTTTTATATTGCACGCAGCTGACTATTTATTCACAATACAAAATGAGATGCCAGTCCCCATACAACAAAACCCCACAGCATGTATATAACTCTCTCTCCTTTCTATTAAACCCCAGTAATACAGGGCTCTCACGTTTTGAAGACAGGCTAGCTGCATAGATAATTACTGTTCGATACTACAGTCTCACAACCATCTGCTATGTCAGGAATTTATTTACTTCTGTTTTTCTCTGCGCAGGATCCCTAAGGAGCTGTCCGACAAAGCGCTCGCGGACATCAAGACCAAACAAGCGGCGACGGCGGCAGCAAAGGAATCCCAGAAAAAAGGTAGTCGACATGTTTGTCATGACTGTCTGGTGCGTACGGTAGACTTGACTTTTTGGAAGATGTAGCAGACCTGATTAGGGTTCCAACAAAAGAAACACAATGTAAAGCACACAAACATGCCATCTTACTACTATGATGATGATGATGTATTTCCCCAAGTTTGACACATTTAATATTCAGGGTTCTTACGGTCATGGAAAACCTGGAAAAGTCATGGAATTTTAAAATGGTAATTTCCAGGCCTGGAAAAGTCATGGAAAAAATTAAATCACAAAAGTTTCGGAACAGTCATGGAAATTTGATATATTCACTTGTTCAATTACGCCGAGTTTGAAATAATGAATGTGTTTTTGAAAGAAAGACTCAAAATATAAGCCGGCATACGCTCTCATACTGTCGCGCACTTTCTTTTTTTTCGCGTTGCAAGTGAACGCACCGTAACTTGAAATTTGGTTTAAAGTCATGGAAAACCATCGGTCAACATATATTAGAACCCTGAATATTAATAGTGATTAGTATGTTATTGTCCTGTAGCCTCACAAAATGGGTTGATCAGGTTGACGTTTGAGATCCAGCCAAGCACTGAATCACATGCGTCACTGTGTTTGAATTCAGATGCAAACCAGAAGAGCAATAAGAGGAAAGCTGAGGATGACGAGGACTCCACCCCGTCCCACAGACTGACGTCAAAACAGGTATGCGGTGTTCCTCCTCGCACGTTAAACGGATCTCTCTTGTGTCGACGCGTTTGATCAACTTCTGTTCCTCTTATAAAGTACATTGTGGATGTATAGATATTTAAAATATATATAGTGGACTCTATTTACAGGAATGAAATTGAAACGCTCCTGATTTCCCTCCGTTCTCTTTATCAATCTACAGAGAAGAGCAGCGGACCGTGCGCAGAAGGTCAAGAAAGTCGGCGCACGCTATTACGAAACGCACAACGTGAAGAACAAGAACAAGAACAGAAGGATCCCCGTATCAGCCACAGCAGGCCAAAAGGCCAAAAGACCAAAGCACTAGACTGGAGTTGTGAAATACAATAAATCGATGGAATAAATCTTTATTTAAACTCGCCAAAAAGGCCACACTTGTATTGATAGTCCGCATTCCATCTTCTATCAACTCTACGCTAAGTGTTAAATGGTCTTGATCAAGTGGCCACTCTATGCCTTATCTTGACCCTGTGTCCCTCTGGGAAAAGGACATTTTTATCTTTCCTTCTTAACTTTCTTTTCCCCTTCAACCTTGTTCTGTTTTTGAATGACATCTAATTCATCATTTACAGGTGTAAAGCTCTCTTGGTGTTCAAGAGAAAAGTACAGTTTTGGTTAACTGTCCTCGTCATGCCATGATATAATAAAAAACCTGTTAATTACAATCGGTTCAGTTAACTATGAGTAGGCACACTATTATTAGATACCTATACTTCTACTTAAAGGTGTCACTGAGTCATTTAAATTAAAATAAAATAATTTCTAATGTCACCACACAAATTGGATAAATGTCATTTACGTATATAAAGTGATTTTATAAAAATGTGTTCTTTACAGGGTTTGTTAGGTCAGACCTGTGTTTATAAGAAAATCAATTCCAATTGAATGTGCTGCCCATTTTAGTTTTTTAGGTTTCAAAAATAGTGTCCTTTATCTCAAGAATCAGTGCCATGCATACAGCGATGGAGCCGTCGAGTCTGATTGTCATGGACATTAACACACGCACCCCCCCCCCCCCCCCAACCTCCTCAGGCCATGCATACACTACCAGCTGTCCCAAAGCAGCACTATACTGATTCTCGAGAAACAGCCATATATTGATAATAAAGGCACAGCAAAAAGGACTTATAAAAAACAAAAACAAAAAACATAAAAATGACATACACATTTTAACACTTTTATCTAATATACTTTTTAATAAAACATTTATTTTTTTGCATAACACTTCCCCATATGTGTGCGTGCACTTTAGTGCATTTGTGTGGGCTGTATACTACTCCCCTTCTTGTTTGGCGAAATTACTTCTTTGATGAAATGATCATTTCCATTTGGTCCTGAACAGGAAGACAAACATATAAATCTTAAGATGACAAAGCTGCGATTGGTTCTGAATCTAAAAATAATGATTTATTTTACTAAAAAGAAACATCACCTTCATCTGCTGGTTTGCTTTCTTCAGGAACTGAATCTCTTCAGTATTCTTCTTTTCCTCCAACTGTCGCTTTTCATTTTCTCTCTTTATGATATTATCGTGGTTGGCTCTTTCGTCCATTATTTGCCGCTTTAGGTCTTGATTCTCCTTTTCCAGATCAGAATTCTAGGCATAAAAAAAGAAAAACGTGTAAGTAAATTATACAAAGACCACTTCCACCATCCTTATTTTACAGGGGAAATGGTGCTCTCTGCTGGATGCCTTACTGAAAACAGTTCCTATGCTTTGGATGAGGTAAACATTAACAAGAATAACTGTTATCTATTAAGTGTTGCAAAAATGTAAGCTGTTTAATTGTTGCCAGTCATAATAAATGACTAAATGCTCTTACAGTTTTCTCCATGTCAGTCTTGCCCTGTACAGCCTGCAGAGCCTTCCTCATTCCAAAAGCCATGCTGCTCTCATATAGTGTCTGGTAGGCATCAATAGTCATTTGAATCTCATCTCTGACCCTCAGCAACAACAGACCCCTCTCAGTGCAGTTGATGGTCACCTGTCTGAGCAGCTCATCTGAAATAGAAAATTAGGACAACTAAGCTAATGTCGATGTGGGTAGAAATTGTGTTTTCACTGAAAAACAGGAACATGGTTCAGTCATAAACTTAAACTAAAAAAACAAATATCAATCCAGCTACATCGATCCCAAAACAAAATGTAATACGTGTCCTTAAGCTCTGTATGAATCCTCTGTGTATAAATCGTTGCATTGAGCAGTCATTGCACCACAGCGATCACCAGCATCTTCGCCTCCGCCTTACCAAAGCACTGGGAATATATTTCCCTGCGGATGTGACAGATTCCTGTTTCTTTGGCCTGCTTTTGCACCAGCTTTTTGTCCAGCAGTTCCTCCAGTTGAATCACGTCTGTTCTGGTACACGGTGCACTGGACACTTGCTGCACCCACAGTTGGTTTCCCTCCATCCATTCCCTGCAGTGGCAGACGTTGAGAGTGTGTGGTGATTGTACTTTTTGAATGATATATTGTTGATGGTCGGAGCTCTACCTGGGTGGAAGGAGGTAGTTCAGCATCTTTTGATTTTCCTGCCTGGTAGCATTGGGTGGTGATTTTGGCTTAGGAGGAGGTGGGACAGGGAGACACCCAGAGTGTTCAGGCTGCTGGGTGCTGACTTTCAACCCACGTTCCTGTCATGAAAATAAGTTTATTTAACACATTATATATTGCATGTCCTTTGCGTCACCTGTCCTAATAAAAGTATATATGTTTTAAATGGCTGATACCGTTTTCATACACTGCATTGTAATTCACTCACATGGACAGACCTGTGTGAGTGCATTACATCCAAGCAGGGCCGTGTATAAGAAAGCACAGTAAGCTAGTAATAGTAGTTGGGCCTAACAACACCCTTCAACAGGACATCATCGACAATACAGCACTCGCTAGCTGTTACCTCTCGTACCTGATAGCTTAAACAAACATACATGACTCATGACTTTAAGCTCTTTAGGGTCAATTTGACCCCATTCAATGTTTAACGTTGATGTTCTTTGGGGTCAATTTGACCCCAGGCTGTTTTTCACTGTGTCAAACATATAAGAAATATCAACTTTTTTATATATTTAAAGGGCTATTTAGGTAGTCTGGAAACAAACATAAAGTACCTCACTTGGGAAACAAAATTAATTCTAATATTTTTTTTGAGGTTTTAATTGCTGGGGTCAAATTGACCCCGAGGGTAAAATATGTTAGTAAATATGAAGGTAACAGGAGGGTTAAGTATATTATGTTTTCCACGAACTGTCTCTCTGTTTGGAAATCGTTTATAAATACTCTTTGATTGTGTATTGATGTCCTGTATTCTTCCTCCCTGTTTGCCAAAAGAGCCGGCGTTTACTACTTGTTAACTAAATTACCCTTTCGTACTTTTTAAACTCACCTTAAACGATTTCCGTTCGATGCTGATCGAAACAGGAGAATCGTATCTCAGGAGAGACTCGGTCGGTGTCGCCATTGTTAGTTCTCTGCTAGGATTATAAAGATGTATTCGCGGTTAAGTTACACAAATACCGATGTGCTTGATTAATGAAAAGTTTGAGTTGTCATGGTAACATCGTTTCGGTGTGCCATTTCCAGTGGTCCGAGTGGAGTCGACGTTTTTTTCTGTTCATTTTCTTGACGTGTTAAAACATATATATAATAATTAACACGAGGAAACAGCTGAAGGGATTCTGATTTTCCATATTTTCCTTTTACGTCTTACATTTGGCCAAGGATTTTTCATAGAAATGTTTTCTAAACACCAGCTTCATTCAACATACCGTAAAGGAGACACGGAACCTTACAGGAAAGTTAGTTGTGTCCGTGGTACAGAGCTTCTCGGCGTACCACAGGAAGCGGAAGTGAACACAACAGTCGAAGTTTTGTAATCGCGACTTGGCTTTTGTTTTTAAACGTCCTGTCGGTTGGACGGTGATGTGCGTTTAGCTAAACATCTGTTATATTTTGAGACGTATGTTAGAATGACCAAAGAAAAGCGTCACAGGAGAAGGGAGTCATCGGAGCGGGAGCCCAAAGTGAAGATAAAGCAGGAGCAAGTGAGCCCGGTTAGGCCAAAGACATCACGCCGCTCGAGGTCGAGATCCAGCGGCAACTCCAGTCCACAGAGGAGAAGAGCGAGCAGGTAAGTTGGATCAACAGTCACCATATCACTTAGTTTTCACCACGAGCTTATAGTTATGCTGTGTTTTTTTTAAACTTTGACGGACAAAAGAAATGCGTTGGTCGTTGACTCTTTCCAAGCTTAAATTTTTTTTTTAGTTTTTTAATAAACCCAGCTCGGCGTACACAACCAGCATGAAAACGTGAGCCGCGACTGTCCCTCGTGTGTTGTGTTCTTCGTATAGATCACCCGCCAGGACGAAAGACCGTTCACCAGGTAGGAGAGAGACCTCTCCGGTCAGGCGAGGCAGCAGGTCTCCCAGGAACAGAAGAGGTCGCTTGCCCACACAAAGCGGCGCCGATGTCAAGATCAAGCGGGTGATTACATGTTTAACCCTCCTGTTACTTTGGGGTCAATTTGACCCCATTCAATGTTTAACGTCTCTGAAAATATAATTGTCATATTTTTTTTTCATATTTCATGACTTTTACTAATGTATTGGGGACAACTGCGAAAACATTAAATTCACATGATATTAAAAACATGATATTAAAGTCACATGTGACATTAAAGTCACATGATATTAAAAACTAATGACCTGTACAAAACGTGTACGCATCGGTGTTCTTCGGGGTCAATTTGACACCAGGCAGTTTTTCAATGTGTAAAACATATAATGAATTTCAACTGTTTAATATATTTAATGGGCTTTTTAGGTCGTCAAACAAACACGCATAAAGTACCTGACACTTGAACTTGGGAAGCAATATTAATTTAGGTTTTAATTGCTGGGGTCAAAAAGGGTAAGATATGTTAGTAAATTTGAAGGTAACAGGAGGGTTAATAGAGATTGAAAAGTGATTGTTATATTACATTACATGTCATTTAGCTGACGCTTTTATCCAAAGCGACTTACAATCCTGTTACATTCGTACACTGTAGACAAAGCTACAGGGAGCAACTCAGGGTTAAGTGTCTTGCTCAAGGACACATCGACTAGGGCGGGGATCGAACGTCCAACCCCGTGATTGAAAGACGGACCTGCTACCCACTGACCCATAGTCGCCATATGTACCTCACACTGCTGCTGGAATGACATAATGTTAGATTGTAAGCCCTTTTTAATACAGGTATTACAATGTGCACAACGGTTCCAAAACATGCCAATTCATGGCTTTGGCAAAAATGAATCCACAAAAAATACATTGGTTTTAAGTGGAGACAATATTTGGCTACACTGTGGCAGATCGCATTGCCACCGCAAAGGTATTGGCAGGTGACAAAATGCCGCCAGGTGGTGATTAAGTGCACTAGTCTCATAATTATCCATCTTAAGTGGTGGTGTATGTCAATGTGATGTTATTCGCTCTTTTAATCACAGTAACTCACCATTTATAAGTGGCATGTGCCAGTAGAAAAACAGTCGTCGGTGTCATATGCCAGCGACAGTGATGACATAACAATGGCCACACCTATGAAGTTATATTTGTTTCTTTATTAGACAAACAAACAAAAAGGATTTTATAGCAAATTGCTCGTTTATAAGTAAAAAATACATAAACTGAAAATAAATGGGGTTCAATTTGCTTGTAAAACTAGAGTTGTGTAGAAACTCCTGGCGCATTCAGCAGTATATCTACTTTGTCCAAACCCGTAGCTTTTTTATTGAGAGAAAATATTTTTGATTTGCAGCCAAAACTTCTAGTTTCGCACAAATCAACCGTCATAAACTCCGACTGAATACAGAATATGTATGGGAATGCCCGTAAACCACCATAACCACAAGCGTGTCCTGGACTAATGCTCAGCTTCTTACCGAAACTCTTCCAGGAGCGGGAGGAGCATCGCGCTGGCGGTGATGAGCGGCGGAGAAGAAACGATCAGCCAGAGGAGCGGCGGAGCCGGTGGGAATCTGACAGGCCGCGGGAGAGAGAGAGCGGCAGAGAGCGACCGAGAGAGCGAGGCGCATTCGCCTCTCAGCAAGCTGAAAGACAGCAGCACGACGAGCAGCGCAGAGAAAACCGCCAGCAGCGCGAAGAAAATCAGGAACCAGATCTGGGCGAGGCCGAAGGAGAGGATGACCCACCTCCTGAGAAAGAGAAGCCCAACTTTGCGCTGTCGGGGGCTCTAACCGAAGACACAAACACATTCCGGGGGGTGGTGATCAAGTACAATGAGCCAGCCGAGGCTCGCATCCCGAAGCGCAGATGGCGGCTGTACCCATTCAAGAATGACGAGCCCCTTCCCGTCATGTACATTCACAGACAGAGTGCCTATTTGTTGGGGCGTGAGCGCAAAATTGCTGATATCCCCATTGACCACCCATCCTGCTCCAAGCAACATGCAGTATTCCAATATCGGTAAGAATAACAATTCTCAGCCGCCGTGTTATATTTTGCTGTGATTCAGAAAAGCTCAACTTCAATCTGCCTGATTTAGACAAAATTCCACTATGTTGTCAGTAACCCTCTCTATCTCTGTCTGTGTTTCTGTAGAATTATGCCGTTTACGCGTGACGACGGCACCAGTGGGCGCAGGGTACGGCCTTACATCATTGACCTGGGTTCCGGCAACGGCACCTACCTGAACAATCAGCGCATCGAAGCCCAGCGCTATTACGAGCTCAAAGAAAAGGATGTGATCAAGTTTGGCTTCAGCAGCCGCGAGTACGTCCTCCTGCATGAGTTTTCAGATACAAGCGAGGTCGACGTCAAGGGGGAAGAGGACGACGACGAGGGTCTCGATGAGTAAATTGTTCCCGCGACATAAATCCCCAAGTTGCTTCAGATTTTACAATAGCATAATCAATGTTGAACAAATGGCGGCGGGGAATTGAACACTTAATGGAACTGGTAAATGTGGGACTTTATTACAATGATGGAGCGAGGCTGGTTTGTATATTCTGTAATTACTGAACTATTGCTTAAACCTGCCACAAATGTCTCAAAGAACACTTCCTACTCTCAGGTTGATTGTCTAAAGTCTGTGTGACGCATGACTGATCGCACATCCGACAGGGCTCACAATACAGTGCTCGGTGCCAGATAACGATCTTGCTAAATACAATAGTTAATTATATATTTTTGGATCACAGCTCTCAGTACAAAGTTTAGCAGAAGATTACTCTCTCGGTTATGTTCCAGCTGTGTATGTCAATGTACGATATGTGGAATGTGGATCGCATATTGTCAGAGTAAAACATTACACGCATACAACTTGTAATGACATTGCCTTTTTCTTTCTTTGCTTTTGTAGTGCAGGAACAAAAAATGTTGATGCTGTTTTGTGTTTCCTTGCACCAACTCTGTGTGTATTTACAGACTTCCCTTTTTTTATTTGTGTCTGTCTGAAAGCCGACAGCATTCAGTCAATTTTCATTCATGTACTGTAAATAAAGACAGTGGAAATTTGGATTGGACTCAAGAGTTTTAATGTAGACACGTCATCAGAGCTTTGTGTACACGTTTATTTCGGTTTATTTTTTTCATTTTTTTATTACAGATGAATAAAAAAAAAAAAAAAAAAATTCATGCATTGAATGTTTTTATTTACTGGACACATGTTTATACATCGTTGATGCTACTATCAGCTTTTTGTTGTATTTGGTTTAGCTCGGCTGGTCTTTACTGTGCATAAGGCCTCCAGGGTGGGATCCTTGTTGAGTGAAATCACTAAGTGCTCTTTAGCAGCTATGTATGCTGGGTCTTTTAATTCAATTTAAGTGGGAGTAGATAAAAAAAAAAAAAAATCACATGGCTACAAGGGAAGCAAGAGACAACACGATTCAACTCCCTCTCTCCCCAGCCTGTCCCACAAGTGTTTCTACATCTCTACAATTTATTTAAATATTGGGGCTTATTAATTAAACTTATTATACAAGACGACATAGTTGGAGGGATAATTAACGTGTATTTACAAAGTGGCATTGCGGTAATTACCCGTCGCTGAATACTAGTTGTTTCATTCTCAAAATGTCAGCGTGACGAGTGGAGAAGAGGGAAGGGGGCGTGTCTAGTGGATAAGAGGGAAGCAGGGGGGGCGTTTCGATTGGAGGAGAGGGAAGGAGGAGGGGGGCGTGTCGAGTGGAGGAGAGGGAAGGAGGAGGGGGGCGTGTCTAGTGGAGAAGAGGTAAGGACTGTCCGGGAGTACCGGGAATGACAGTGGATATGTTCTGCCAGCGGGGGCGGCGGCACACCTGGGGAATTACTAGAACACGCAACCGCGCAGTTGCGTGTTTAATGGAAGTCGTCTGGGCAAAGGACACCGTGCATTGAGCTCCAGCTGCCGAATAAAGGCAGGCCGACATGTACACGACTGAGCGCAGGCGAATGAGCCTGCACGAGAGGAGGAAAGATCCCGTCTGGGTGTCAACTACTGGAAGTTTGTGGCAGGACACTTCCACCGTGGACCCGAGCGCCGGGGGCTCGGGCAAACCGATCGTGTCTCCACGCAGCCGCACCAGAGCCGTGTCCGTGGCGTACATTGTGAACGAGGACGCGTCGGTGCCGCAGACCGAGGAGAACTTATCCCTGAAATGCCTCAAGGAAGCCTGCGCGGACGCACACGCGGTTTTCAAAACTATTTCATTCGAGAGGATATCCCTGGGCACCACCGACATCCTGGATAGTTTCTACAATGCAGGCAAGTGCAGGCACGCTGACTGCGGGGGGGGGGGGGGATTTTAGCTGCGCATGCGCGCGGTACTGTGTGCCACTTTACGCCAACTAACCTGCAGCCCCTCGTGCATGTGTCCCCCACAGATGTAGCAGTGGTTGAGATGAGCGACTCTTTCTGCCAGCCTTCCCTTTACTATCACTTGGGAGTGAGAGAAAGTTTCAGCATGACCAATAACATAATCCTGTACTGTTACAAGCAAGATAGCGATCTACATACTCTCAAGGTAAACTGCACGTGTGTTTATTGTTATGAATGAATGTCACCATTAAATTAGACTATTGATTACAAATAGCCCCCCCCCCTCCCAAAAAAAAAGAGGTTTAAATAGTTTGTAATAATTGGAGTAATTGTTTTAGAATATGCACCAATTAAGTTACATGGTAACTGATATTATGCTGACGTCTAGGTAAGTCCTGCATTATACATAGTCTGGGTGTCCTATCTTGAAGAGAGGGCAACATTTATTATCATGACATGTCCTTATTTTACAGTAAACCTCAGGCGGTTTGCCAGCTGAGTGTAATGTGTAATGGGAGTGAGATGATGGAGCCAATAGAGTGCAGTTGGTTTTTACCACAGGATCCCCCCACCACGTTAATCTGCTGATTACTTTTTCAAAGCTCTGGTCTGTGAAATATCAGGAAATTGCCATCACTATTTGCCAGATAAACGTAACATTATCGAATGCTTTGATATGGCACACAAGAAAGAAACACCGGATGGAGAAAAATAAATGCAATTCATGAAAGAGCTGGAGATAAGAGAGATTTGATAAAGGCGATATTATGTCCAGCCATAATAAAGGCCAAAGATAATTTTAATTCAGGAGAAAATCAATTTCATTTCTGAAAGACTTTAACTAATGAAACATGAAGCATTAAAAGCTCTCGAAGGTCGCCTCAGCTCCATTGAGGCCACTCAAGGTCTCCATGTGTGCTTGTCCCTGTCTGATGTGTGTACCTTTCCCTGTATGGTGTGTGTACCGTTCCCTGTGTGATGTGTGTACTTGTCCCTGTGTGATGTACCTGTCCCTGTATGATGTGTGTGCTGTTCTCTGTTTGATGTGTGTACGTGTCCCTGTATGATGTACTTGTCCCTGTATGATGTGTGTGCTGTTCTCTGTTTGATGTGTGTACGTGTCCCTGTATGATGTGTATACTGTTCCTTGTGTGATGTGTGTACGTGTCCCTGTATGATGTGTATACTGTTCCTTGTGTGGTGTGTGTACTTGTCCCTGTATGATGTACCTGTCCCTGTATTCTCTTCCTTCAGGAGCAGTGTGGCAGTTACACGTTCATCCCGTACGTGGTGACCCCTCAGGGCAAAGTGTTTGCGTGTGACGCCACAGTCATGATGACCGGCATCAAAGACTTGATGCAGCCCAGTTTCCAGCTGGAGCCTCTGCTCACCCCGCTGGTGGAGAGACTGGTGCATCTGCTGAACAATGTGCAAATTCAGTCCAGGTCAGGCATTAACTGGAGGGCTTTGCTCCCCAGCGGGGGGGAGCCAAAACACACGATCATCTTCAGATAACGCTTGCATTCGATTGTACTCTAACGCGCAGCTTCCCCCGTTGGCTGATTTGTGGAGGATAGCGGAGCGTTCTGATTCCGCTGCTCTTTGTGTCGACAGCGAGTATTTCCGGGAGTCGATCAGGCATGAGATCCGCATGGCTCGGGAGCGCTTCAGCGGCCAAGCCCAGAGCGAGGAGTTGAGCCGCATCCAGAAGCGCCTGGACAGCGTGGAGCTGCTCACCCCTGATATAGTCATGAACCTGCTCTTGTCCTACAGGGACATTCAGGTGTGTTTTTCTATGCGTGAGTAAAAGGCCTCTGTGAAAGGTCATGGGTCACTACCTCTGGTTGATACCGGCCGCGACTGCGGTTGGCTGGTGTTGTTTCCACCGTGTGTGTGTGTGTGTGTGGGCTGTGTGTGTAGAGATCACAATACAGAGTTAAAAAAGCAAAAATCTATCTCCAATAATATGGATTGGTTACAGAGCCCAACATGCAATTTCTATTGCTTGTATTGAGTAAGCAAATACATAATAATAATGAAAACAAAGGGATTCATTTTACAGGAAGAAAATGCAAATCTTCACTGCCTAAAGATGTTTGGTGTTTTTATTAGATTTATTAAACATTTTATTATTATATAAAAACACTTTTAATCATCTGCATTTTTTGCTTGACGTCAAATGTGAAACCCCCTCATGGTTTGAATTATTATGAGTAATACATGTTGTACTAATGCAAACTAGAGCTGTGCGATGAGGTCACATTAGCTGTGATGCCAAATATGGCCAGGGGTGGAAAGGGGGTGGCCCCTTCCCCACTTCCCCACTTCCTTCCTCCCTTACTTCTCGCGCCCTCGCTCTAACCCCATCGACTTTGTATATTTGCATCTCAACTCCAGGTGTGTAGACCTCCAGGACCAAATTACAGGGTTCGTACGGTCATGGAAAACCTGGAAAAGTCATGGAATTTTAAAATGGTCATTTCCAGTTCTGTAAAAGTCATGGAAAAAAACAAAATCGTAAAAGTTTTGGAAAAGTTATGGAAATTTACGCCGAGTTTGAAATAATTAATATGTTATTTTTAAAGAAAGACGCTCAAAATATAAGCCGGCGTACACTCTCAATACGCAACATTTTCAAAATTGTTCATGCTTATACCGAGATTTCAGTTTGAGGGAAAACAATGCCAGCTGGTCAAGGCTGGTCATTAATTGTCATTGGATGCCAGCGTAGTAAATAATACATTGTAATTTGTGTCATCTTTTCTCAGGACTACGATGCTATAATCAAACTGGTGGAGACTCTGAACGACCTGCCCATGTGTCTGGTAGCCAAACATCAGAACATCAAATTTAACTACATATTTGCTCTAAACAGGTACCCATATGGCTCCTACTACATTCCTTTAAAAAGTCAACACCATTCTCTATTGTTATCCCTTCTCTGGTTTCTGTTTAGTGTTTCCTGTGCCGTTCTCAGCCGGTAGCCTTTATTTGTCGTGTGTGTATACAAGATATAAAGGGGGTTGGTTAAAGCGCCTCACTGCTGACGTCATCGATTTTTGCCACGCCAGGAGAAACCGGCCGGGAGATCGCGCCAAGGCCTTGGCGGCCATTCTGCCCATCGTGGAGTCGGGGGTCAACGTGGTGTCGGAAGTCTACTGCCTGTGTGGACGGATCTACAAAGACATGTTCATGAGCTCCGGGTTCACTGATCAACCCAGCAGAGTGCAGGCCTGCCATTGGTACACCGGCGCAGTTTGTCCCTCCGTTTACGTTTTGCATCCTTGCTCTGCTGTGGCGGCCAGTATCATCCATCAGCGCTGTTTTTTAATATAATTTCGACAGGTATGGCAAAGCGTTCGAGATGGAGCCCACTCTGCACTCGGGCATCAACAACGTGGTCCTCCTGATGGTCGCCGGACATGAATTTGACACGTCTATCGAGCTGCGTAAAATAGGTGCTTAATGCTTTCTTCATTGTTGATCAGAGAGAATCGGCGACTAATATCAGCGTTGGCCGTTTGGCTAGAATACATGTTAATGGTCAACAGTGTTAGTGCGTCAACGTCTGCACTACTTATGCATTGCGCCTTATGTTTAATGGGTGTAATGCATAGGTTTTGCTATGATGCAACCCCTATTTTGAATGTTTAAAGTCACATCTCTGGTTAGAGTTTAAATGTGTTGTGCATGCATTGCACTATATGCAGAAAACTGATCATTTTACAGCTAATTGCATGATGTAGGAGACTGGGATTATACATATAGTACTTGAGAAACATTCACCATACACATCAGGATTCATATAAGTGTGTGCTAGTGATTGAACGTAGTGTTGCGTCTCCATTGGTTCATTCGTGATGGCTCAGCGTCCTGGAGGATGACTGAGCTTCTAGTTGTGCACCTGTGAGCCTAATGGCTGGGAAACGTATCTGTAATTCTGAAATTGTTTTGCTCTGTGTTATGTTGGTGTTCAGGTGTGACTCTAAGCACCCTGCTCGGTAGGAAGGGCAGTCTGGAGAAGATGAAGGACTACTGGGACGTCGGCTTCTACCTCGGAGCGAACATCCTCGCTAGCGAGCCACGCAAAGTCATCCTGGCCTCTGATAAACTCTACAGGCTCAACGCCCCCATCTGGTGAGGCCACAACAATCGGGACGATTCATTGATTTGATTAATCCGTAACTGCTCTTGGACTAGATAGTATTTATCGGGATTTGTGGTCATTTTTACTTCATTAATTTAACGCAGATTAATGAGTCTAGTGCGTTTCTCAGGTATGTGGCATCCATCATGGAGACGTACATCCTGTACCGGCAATTTGCAAAGCTACCCGAGGTGAAATCTCCTAAACAGGACACCATGGACTTCTGGATGGAGCTGCTTCTGCAGGCCTGTAAACCCACCGACTCCACAGGCCGCTGCCCAGTAAGATGCCACCACTTGACGCCCACTGCTGTCATTATGTCGACACTATTATGTCGACACTTCCTGACCACACCCCACTATTGTGGGGTGTGGTCAGGAAATGACGGCGACAGTTTTCTGACCCCACCATTGCAAATAAACCCATGTTCTACTTTTTTCAGGTGCTCATTCTGGAGCCCAGTAAAGTCCTCCAACCGGCTATTGTGTGTGTGAGCGAGGAGGACGAAAGTCGCACCGTCCAGTTGAAACACGTCACACCCTTAAAGGTATGTCGAATCTCTGCCCCCCCCCACACACACACACACACATACACACCTCATTTTCCCCTCTTTTCCCATGGTTCAGGACTGTTTGCTTCCTTTCTCTTGCACGTCTACGTGAAAGCTGCGCGCCGAGTGTGACACAAGCCGTGCATTCATTCAGCAGTCCAGCTATCTTTGTGCCGTGTTTTGACTTTTTTCCTCTTCGATTCTGCAGAAAGGCCTACACCAGTGGACTTTCCCAGCCTCTGCAATTCGGGGAGTGAGGTAAAGCGGAGCACATCATGTCCTAACGTCTTCTGGGTGTGTTCAAGTCAAAGGACCCGACACGTGGAGGTTGTCTCGGAAACCTTTTGCCTGTTAGTCCAAGTTGCGTCGTGTCAATATGGATTCAGGCTGTTGTTGATTCTGCATACCGATCAGAGCTGCCGTGTACTTTAGTCTTGCCGTGGCCGCCGATTCGGCGATTTTCAGCGGAGGCCCAAACGGGGTCAGCTGCCGGGCGACAGAGAAACGGCAGGCAAGCAACTTCATCAGCTTGTATTGTGTTTGGGGCCTTGGGGCCTTGTTCATCAGCATTTACTGAATGAATCAATCCCAAAGCTGATACCCTTTTGTCAAGTAAACATTCCTGGAACAGAAAGGAGGTTTATGGATACACGGTCTGCTGTAACCTTTAGTCCTTTTGTGTCAACGTCTTTTATGTCAGTTTTTGGCACTGCCGTGCATTTTTGTAACAAAATGCATTTAGGATTAGGACTATTTGAATGGTTGTATTTGCTTCCCCTCCCTCCCCCTCATCCCCTCTAAAGTGCTTCCAAGATTGATGAGCGGAGCTGCTTCCTGTACGTCCACTACAACTCCGATGACTTCACGCTCTGCTTCCCCTCTGAGCTTCACTGTAAAGGGTGAGTGACTCATTGGCAATGAGACGGTGTGCGGGCGTCTGCACCTAGATAGAGAAAAACAGACCATCAACATTGGGCGCCGGAATAGAGTCAGCCGTCAGGCCAATAGGCCAACTAGCTTCGCTGAAAGGAGTGTGTTGCAATCACATTTATATGAGTCATATCCTTTTTGAATTGTCTTTTAGGACAGATTTATTTCACTCTGACCTTTTAGTCATGTTTACGTAAGTCACATAAAAATACATTTCCTTCTAACCTCTTGTGGAGGGAGGGGGGCAGATGGATTCAATTTGGAGAGGCCCACTGTTAATCAATATAATAGAAGTCAAACCACTCCTATAACATTTTATATATATATATATGTATGTGTGTACATATATACACTACCGTTCAAAAGTTTGGGGTCCCCGAGAAAATGTTGTGTTTTCCATGAAAAACTCACTTTTATTCATTAAATGAATACAAGATTAATACAAAATATAGTCAAGACATTGACGAGGTTAGGAATAATGATTTTCATTGTAAATATTAATGTTGTTCTTCAAACTTGTGGCTCAAAGGAAGGCAGTTTTAGAGCTTCTCTCACCGGCATAACTGTTTTCAGCTGCACTCGCATAAAAAGGGTTTTAAAGTCAAGGAATAATCTGTTTGTGGGAAATGTGATTATAATAAATAAATAAATGGTTTCAAGGGGGTTCTAACCCTCCGCTAGTCTTCTAAGGCAATAACACAAAACTGGAGATGGGCCTCTGCACACCTCTGTAGAGAAAACAGAGAATATTCATTCACCACATTAACTATGTAGAGTGTATTTCAGATTAATTTAATGTCATTTTCATTGGAAAAAACAGTGCTTTTTTTCATTTTTCTATGTGACTCCAAACTTTTGAACAGTAGTGTATATATTCGAAAAATCACTGAAACTTCATTCAACCACGTACTAGATGAAGAGAATATTACAATGTGGCCTCCTCACTCTGTTCTCTCACTAGTTTCTGCGAGCTGGTGAACTCTCTGCTGCAGCTGGCTGAGCAGCCCTCCCGAGACCCGGAACATCTATCTGAGGGAATACCGGAGGTCAGTCTCAGACTCTCAGGCCTCCGTTCCGCTGACTGTGCTCTATTTTCGATCTCGCTTGCCCGAACACGGCGAAAACAACCGCAATCGCTGGGCGGAGGTCCAATTCTCGACAACACGAAAACATTCCCAAAACCAAGCGTCATATTTGATTATATATTTATTCTCCGAATTCTGGAGCGTTTTCCGTCTTCATGGCAGACGTCCCTGTTCTTTCCACACATTCCTCACGGTTCCTTTGTTGCTCGTGCCTTCTGATTCCCGCAGTACATCTATGAGACCAACGACAACGGGGACAAGGTGCTGCTGGGCAAAGGGACGTACGGTGTGGTGTACGCTGGGAGGGACCTGAGCAACCACGTACGCATCGCCATCAAGGAAATCCCCGAGAAGGACTGCACGTAAGAGACGCCAACACCTGTGTGGTTTCCCTCCACTCCGTACTGGGGGACACTCTGTTTCCACCAAGAATGTTATTTTCCATAATAACCGTAATGGGGGAAATGATCCGGCGGAGACGCCGCTCCCTGGTGCTCTTTAGGAATCTTAGGGAGAGATTGATGAGTGTTTACCCGTTTCATTCGCTGCTTGTTGCTCTATAAAGGGCACCATGTCATGTGAAAATAACAGATTCCACCAAGGGAGAAGTTCAAAGCATTTTTTAAGCATCTTAGATTCAGCACAGTATTTATTGAGCTGCACTCGAGGCGGCTAGAGGAGACTCGTCGAGTGTTGCGCAATAGCAGCTGTCATGTGACTTCATGTTTTTCAAGGAGGAGTTTAGCTCATATTGACATTGACAATTTCATTTATTTACTTAAAGTCTTAACCTGATCGTTATTGTTTGAACATGCTACATTTTTCTTTACCAACTCCTATATGAATGGAGGTGTTGTGAAAAACCAAATTTGGCTTTTAGTTTATCTGCCCCAGACTCTTTCTTGTTCTTTGGTACCAATACAAGCAGATTTGACGAACACTATGTTGTATCCTGCAAGTACAGTGTGTAGATGTTGATTATATGTACAGTGTATAGATAAGTGTGTGTGTTTTGTTAGTCCATCCCACGATGAACTTTACTCATCATAAGGGATGCTGTGTTGTTGACCGTGTGAAATGTCAGTCACACTTTTATTCCGCTGTTTTTTTTCCCCAGGTACTCGCAGCCCCTTCATGAGGAGATAGCGCTGCACAAGAGGCTGAAGCACAGAAATATCGTCCAGTACCTGGGCTCCGTCAGCCAGGATGCCTTCATCAAGATCTTTATGGAGGAAGTACCTGGAGGTATGGATGATGAAATGTAAACGTTGGATACATTCAGCTCTGAAGAGCAGGAGAGGGGGTAACCATCCATTAGTGGACGGACATCCTTATCCAACATTTACACAAACAAACTGGCTAGATGATGAATAAAATAAGGTATTAACTACTCACAAATATTGAACTGTAATTCACCTGTCAGTATAAAATTTAAAAACATTAGATTAAAAAAGAGGAATTTCTAGACTTGCCTGAGGGTGTTTTAAAATGAATAGTTTGCAACATTCAATCAAAGGGATTGAAGAGCAACTCGATAAATAAAGTTAAATTCTGTTCTATCTGCTTATAGAATTTCTTTGCTTTTTCTCTTATTTTACACATAGATCTGGATGTATACATCCGTGTTGTACAAGCTAATGACACAATAATACATTGGGAAGTTGGTACTGGCTCAGCAGATGAAATACGGTTCTTTGGAGCTTTCACTGGAATGAAAACCGACTTCCAAAGAAGTCGCTCCAGGCTTTCTTCCATGAGCCGACTTGAGGAAGCCCGGCCCCTGCTTTCAAGTCTTTATTCCCCAAGTTACTGTGACTTTGCAACAGGATGATGCCTCTATTAAGCATTAAGGAAGTGAGCGTCTGTCTCGTGTTTATGTGATGTGTGTGTGTGTGATTGTGTAACGTATGCTGGAAGCCATTCGCCAGAAAGTTGGCGTCTTCAACATCCTGTTCATTGGAAGGAGAGAGAGAGAGAAAAAAAACAATGTTGGAACAGATCTTGTTTTGATTTTGCCACATGTAGCTGTGAAATGACTTTCCTCCTCTATAAAAACGGAATTAAAATGTCCAAACTTTTCCGCGTCCATCATTTAAAAATGTGTTCTGCTTGAAGGAAGTCTGTCGTCCCTCCTGCGCTCCAAGTGGGGTCCGCTGAAAGACAACGAGGCCACCATCATCTTCTACACCAAGCAGATCCTCGAGGGACTCAAGTACCTTCATGACAATCAGATAGTCCACCGAGACATTAAGGTGAGCGGGGTGGACAACTGGTATGAAGAACAACGGTATCAGGTGGTGGTGTCTCCATGTGGGTGCTGTGTCTTTGCTGCAGGGGGACAACGTTTTGATCAACACGTATAGCGGCGTGTTGAAGATCTCTGACTTCGGGACCTCTAAACGATTAGCAGGGATCAACCCCTGTACCGAGACATTCGCTGGTAATACGCTGTGTATTTTTGAAAGTATTAGCTACATTCGAAGGATATTCTCCATTTGTGTCCGAGCCGATGACCCATAGTGGCATTTTAATCGCCTACTTTTTCCGTAGGAACTCTTCAGTACATGGCGCCAGAGATCATAGACCAAGGGCCTCGGGGTTATGGGAAGCCGGCTGACATCTGGTCCCTAGGGTGCACCATTATCGAAATGGCGACGGGCAAACCGCCCTTCCACGAGCTGGGAAGTCCTCAGGCAGCCATGTTCAAGGTAACTACGGGAGAGTTGACGCATGCAGGTGGTGGTGTTGTCATTAAAGCATAGTTGTACATTTTAGTGGGGCTTTAGAGTGAAAATCATAATTGCTATTAGATCTGGAACATACTGTCCCGTCTCAATGAGGATGATTTACAATTGTTTTTTTTCATCTCGTCTCATCATGTCATGTCTAAATCCCACATTTTCCAAAATGTTAAAGTACCTGTACTTTTTTTGATAATTGTTAGCATTCTAACGCATTACATTTCATTTTAGCCGACGCTTTTATCCAATATCCAAAGTGACTGATAATCGTGTGACATTCATACACCTGCGACTGTTACTATGCTGGTTGTTTTTTAACTCTAAGTTTGATTATTATTACTTAACATCGGCGTGCCAAAAACAATCTGAGTTTCCCAGTAAAAAACACAAATCGGATGTTGATGTGAGCGTTATTTATAAATCAAAAAACTCTTTTTTACCATGACATGAACGCAGCATCCGTATCAGTACTACGGGCATGTGATGTAGACTCTGGTGGAACAACTATTCCAGCTTTTCTTCTCTCTTTTAAAAGCACTCACTAAAGTAAAGTGGTTTTAAATGAACACTAACAACTTCCTTTGAACCATCCCTTCAAGGTGGGCATGTTTAAGATCCACCCCAAGGTTCCAGAGTGCATGTCGGACGAGGCCAAGGCCTTCATCATGAACTGTTTCGTGCCGGACCCCGACGACCGAGCCACAGCCGCCAAACTGCTGAGCGACACCTTCCTCCGCTCGTCTCCCAGGAAGAGGGCCAAAGCGCCGCAGGAATCGGAAGCCAAGGACTACCTTTCTTCAGGTGAAGCTTCCCCACACTGAGAAATCACACACACCTTGTTCTTTCATTTTTTAAACTGTGGTTGTTGTTGTGTTCTAACTCCTGGCTCGTGCGAGGAGTTATGAACCCTGACCGGTATCTAACCACCATCTCGCCGCGGCTTGCAGCCGACTACCAGCGCAGCCTCTCGGTACCCGTCTGCATCTTCGTGGAGGACACGGACTCGTACACGGGTTCCATCGACCTGTCCTGCTCCCTGGACCTCAGGGGGCACCACTCCAGCCTCGCGGCAGATGACAACTCGGGGAGTCCAGCCAGCACCGGCAGCTTCCTGTCGTGAGTTTGACTTATTGCTCAACAGAAGATGAAACGCGTTATAATCTCTGCATCAGCCACAGGATCTTACATCAGAGGAAAACCGCACCGTGGTTTCAGTCGGATACTTGTTTGAGGTTACATCCTGCGTCAGCATAAAAAGGACATAATGCCACTTTAGCAAATGCCACAGACTAACGACAAGCGTCTCAGATGTTTGCAAAGTTTCAAGAGTTTTCAGGTAACCTAAGCATCACTTAATCATCACAATAATCAGAATCTGAATCTGAAACCGTTTATTGCCAGGAATGTTTACACAAACGAGGAATTTCTTTTGGCGAAAGGTGCAACATTTTACATGACAAACAACAATCAACATAAACGCAAGTACAATACAGGATAAGATAAAGGCTCTAATGATAACAATTTCATTTGAAAAATAAATTATTGATATCCTTTTTCATTTTTTTTTTTTGTGGATTTCCCTTTCGGTAAATTACATAGACATTTCTTGTTTTGTCTTTTCACCGTTGTTTATCTGTTGATCTGGTGTGATTGATCCTACTGTCAGAATACCAGAGGACTCCACATCAGGCATGAGCAGTCCGGCCTCAGCAGAGGAGAACATCGGCCTTTTTATGCTGAGGAAAGACAGCGAGCGGAGAGCCACGCTGCACCGAGTGCTGACGGACGACATCGGCCTGGTCGTCTCGAACATACTGGAGTCTGTGCCTCAGGTGGGTGAAGTCAAAGCATTGTGAAATCTATATACTTCTCGACTTCATACTATATATATCATTTAATTTAATTTGTCTATCTGTGATTAGGCTTTTTAATTAAGGTTTAAAGAATAAATCAATAAATAAACAATTTTATATAGAGGGATTCAGAATACAAATAGCAGAATAATGATTTGAGTAAAATAGATTTTTATTTCACAAATAATTGGCCAGTTAATACATTCCACAGATGTTGTTAATCAGTTTTCTTGTAGTCTTAGCTACTGGGCAAATACCTTTTTTATATGTAAATAAAATCCCTGTGTGTGACTTCTTAGTTTACTGTCACACACATTGTCCAGACATGTTCTTGCACTTTTGGCATTGCCAAAATGCTCACAATATGAGCCTCTGTGTGATGCACAGGGCATGACTGTCATGAGTGCAAAGTTAATATTAAAGTTGGCTTTCACGTTAACAATCTTGAGCCAAAGGGCTTTTCTGCCATTTGGTTTTCCACTGGGCTTGGCATTTGTTTTCCATGCAAGCTTTTATGTCTCGTGTACAGAAGCATTTCCTCCAGAACAAATGCAGCACATTGTTGTGTAACATTAACCTCAAATCATGGATTTTATTTTGTGTGATTATTGATTATTTATATATATATATATATATATTTTTTTAAAACATTCATTCAAATCAAATGTCACATCAATTTGAATACCCATACTGATTTAAAAGGTTAGAATAGGAAATATTTGTGTGCACTTATTTCTTAAGTGCTTTAAGTGAATAATAATGAATACAAACATTGAACTGTGGTTTTTAATAGTGCACCACAGCTGTTACTGCAGAGGTTCAATATCAGAATTGGCTTCATCGGCCAGCTGTGAGTCCACATACCAGCAATTTATTTGACTTCTCTTTTTGAGCATTCACAGATACAGAAATACAGTTTAAAACAAGGACAAGCTGAACAACATGTGGATGAATATTTAAAGTCTATTCACGTATACAAACAAACGATAAAAGGAAACACAAATACTGGGTCTACAAGAAAAGCTGTTATTGTAATTTGTAATTAATAATAATTCAGTGCAATGATGCAGATTACAAAATGTCTTATAAATATAAAAAAATAGAGGAACAAAGGTGATTTGATGTGACGGATAAGATTGTTTGTATTGTTCTCACCTTAATGAGCTGGAAATAAAAGGCTGTTACCATCCAGGCAAAGAGCAGTATAGTGAGTTAAATAAGTTTTCCAGCGCTTCCAGAATGAGAAGAACCTTAATGTACCTTCATAAAAGCTGCCTGGCACGCTGCTGATTCAATTCAGTTTATTCTGTATAGCCCAATGGCCTATGGCCCTAAGCTTTTTTATGGGTTGCTTTAACTATGTTTTAATCGGTTTTTATTTATTTCTATTATCTGTGTGGCATTCTGAGGTTCTTGAAGGAAGAGTGCGAAATAAATGAAATTTATTATTATTATTATTATTATTAAGCGCGATTCTACCAAATTGGTAGAACACCATATGCTTTAAAGCTTTCGTGACGTTTGCTTTAATTTGCGGCTCTGCAAACAATGACACCAATTTAATAACAACACCGAAAACCCATCTGGACCCCAGTTTTTAAGTAGCGGTATTTCTTCATTTTTCTAACAATGTTCCTTCTATTAAAAGCATGACAGAGGAGCCACGCTGACCGCAGACAACATCACGGAGCTCATCGGCTGCCTGCGAGACAACATCCGCTCCCCAGACAGGAAGCGTCTGACCAGCAGCCTGCTGGCCCTCCGAGCCGCGATGCTCGGCGCCGCAGTGTCGCTGAGCAGCCTGCAGGCGGTGCTCTTCAGCTTCCAAGACGCAGTGAGTCGCTCCTCGGGGGGCCCACACTGGTGATGATGACCCTCCTGTCCGCTCCATTTCTTTACGAGGTCTTGATCGCGTGACTCTCTGCTCTGCGTGAAGGTAAAGAAGGTGCTGAGGCAGCAGCAAGTGAAACCCCACTGGATGTTCGCTCTGGACAACCTGCTGAGGCAGGCCGTGCAGGACGCCATCACCGTGCTCCTGCCAGGTACGGCGTCTCCTCGTAACGGCACGCGCCCGGCACACCGGGACTCCTCTCGTTTACGCGCCGGTCGTCTCCGCTTCTTCCGTTCTCAGAGCTGAAACTCCAGCTGCAGTCCTCGTTCGAGACGGAGGACAGCGCCTCCGAGGAGCAGTACGCTGACCCCGACACTCCTGTCAATATTGTCCCCGAGCGGCTGTTTGAGACGGGCGACCCGCAGCAGACCACGTCCATCTACGAGGTCCCGCCCACGGCGAGCCCCGACTCCCCCGCGGAGCTCGTCATCAACAGCAGCTGCCCCCTCAGCGAGGAGCTGATGGGCCTGCGACTAGAGACCAGCAGGTAGCTTTTGAGTTGTTGTTGTTGTTGTTGTTGTTTTTATCGGGATGCTTTTGTGATTGTGATGAATGGTACATTGACTTGTGATGCATTTATTGTCCGTTTAGTTTTTTACAGGCTGCATAAACCGACTTTTAGAATAGAATAGAATAGAAATATACTTTATTAATCCCCAAGGGGAAATTAGTTGACAACAGAAGCAGCACCGATAAAACTAAACACAATAAAATATAAGTATAAGAAAGAAAGAAAGTGACAGTGCATAAAGTAAAGTGTGCAAAGTTAAATATAAAATACAAAATAACATAAAATATATATGTGTATATATATATACACAGCATATACACAACATATATGCAAATGTAAATAAAGCGCTGTAAAAGTAAATTAAATATTTATTATAATATTTATTTTGTATGTTAAATAAAATGTGTTTGCTGTGGAGAAAAACTCCCCCCCTCCCCCTCCCCCCTTCCCTCTGACAATGGCATCTCTCTTTGGCAGTACACAGTAATTAGGTGGCTGTTTTTTAAGTTGCACTGCTTTGTGCTGCGTAATGACGGGTGCTTGTGTCTCCAGACTGCTGACTCGGCTGAATGAGAAGGAGAGGGAGTATCAGGAGCTGCTGAGGATCTCCGTCCAGAGGAAGCAGGAGCAGATAGATGCCCTGAGAAAAGCTGCAATCGCTGAAGGTAGTGCTTTATATTTTAACCACACGCATGCATAGGTGGCGCAATGACTTTGATATTACTGCCAGGTGAGTTTGAGTATGTAAGATGAGGATTTGAGTTTTGATTTAATACAAAGCTCACATCTCTGAAATGTATGAGAGTGTTATGGAACAAGGAGAGTAGGAAGCACAACGACAGTGTAGGAAATATACTGCACATCGCCCTCCTTCTGTAGAAAACACACTTTATTTAGGAAAGCAAAAGATGAGACTTTGTGCAGTCTGAGATTTGGCCAAAGCAAGTCGCCATCTTAATTTTAACTAAAAAGGTGAATTTACACATGTCTCACATTGCGTATTAGTTTAATTTGCTAAAGTATGTATATAGGTCCAATCAGTGTTGTGGCCCTCCATTTTCTCAAACAATTTCTAGGAAAATAGGAGAAAAAAAATCAATCAATCATTATTGTGTACATACAAGTAGGTAAAATAACTTACGGTTACAAATATTGTCTCTTTTAATGTAATATGTTACATTATATACTTGAGTTGACTGGTAGTTTTTATTTAACTGTTATCTAGGCAAGATAATCCCATTTTAAATTATGATCCGTGCATTGCCCGATGATGAACCGCACAAGCTGCAGCTTGACGTGGGGCCGAGCCCTCTTTGGATCATCGGTGTACTCCGTGACGCTCCTTCATCGTTTCGTCACACTCGTGCCACACGGCCACGCCTCGGCTTCCGGCTCTGGATTTTAGCCCGACTGGTTTATTGTTAGAGGCGTCGCTCATCAGCTAACGTGCTTGAACTTGACTTTTCCCTTTTGGATAATGATTATGCAATCTGACACGATGCGTTGATACCGCGAGATGCCGTCTGTCTGTTGTTCCATCCTTCCAGTCTGAATGCCTGTAATCTCTGTACTTTATTAGATGGTGGATTGAGCACGTGGAAAAGCTCTAAACCAGAAGTGAAGGCGTTGGTGCGCTGGCTCAACTCCATCCCCGTGGATCAAGACACTATCGATAAGGTAAAGTCACCTGAACCCTCCTGTTACCTTTGGGGTCAATTTGACCCCATTCAATGTTTAACGTCCCTAAATAAATCATTTATTTTCTTCATATTTCATGACTTTTCCTAATTTATTGGGGACAACTGGGAAAACATAAAAGTCACATGATATGTTTTCAATGACCTGTACACAACTTGTACCCATCGGTGTTCTTTGAGGTCAATTTGACCCCAGGCTGTTTATCACTGTAAAAGATATAAGAAATATCAACTTTTTTATTTATTTAAAGGACTATTTAGGTAGTCAACAAACAAACAAACCTCACACTTAAACTTGGGAAACAATATTAATTCTAATAAGTTCCTGGAGGTTTTAATTGCTGGGGTCAAATTGGCCCCAATGGTAAAATGTGTTCTACATGTGAAGGTAACAGGAGGGTTAACACGGGCCTTGTTTCTTCTCTTTTTAACTCCTGTGGCTATTTGGTATCGTCCGTTAATCCCAACCGCTGTGCTCCCGTTGTCTAGTTGCTCTCTCACGAGTTCACCTTGGACTGCCTCTTCCACATGGCCTCCAGGGAAGACCTGATGTACTCCGGAATCAGGTGAGCTGCCTCCTCCCATCAGCCTCACGCCGTCTGCCCATGCAGGGACGCGAGAGGCGGGCGGCCCTCGAAGGCGGTGGCGTAGTAGAGATTTGACTTTTCCACCACAACGGCCACGCCTGTGTTTTGAGACGGCTTGTTTTCTTTCAACACTGCATTTCAATTTGTTTCAGAGGAGGCATGCTGTGCAGAATCTGGGCGGCGATCGCAGCGCGCAGGAAGACTCAGCTCAGCACGCACAACGAGGACGGCGAGGACACGCTTCTTTAATGGCGGCCGATGTTGGACATCAAAGGACAGAATTATGGACGGGCTGGTCCTGTGTCCTCGGCAGGGACCTGATGTGAAGCGGGACGGATTTCCGTTGCCTTGTAGGACGGTGGATGTATTTTTTCTGAAAAATATATTGACGATCTCTTCTGGTTTTAGAATACATAAAGTCAGATCCTGCAGGCCTTTTGTTTTACATTTTCTCAGGGCTTTGACGAGTGGGATAACCATTATGGCTTAATATAAAAACAGCTGACAGAGTATTGTTTTTAAACTGACAAGATAAATACATATACGGTATAAATGTATAATGTCGCCTTCTGACAACAATGTTTTACCGTGCGGGACTTAGCAGGATCTAAGTTATTTTTCTTATTCTGGTATCATTTGTACATTAAGTGCTCTTAAAAGTCATTCAGATAATAAACAAGATCCTTAAATCCCTCAGACTGGCCTGTTATCGGCATGCAGCCTTTTGTTTTTAACGGAGTGCGAGCGGCGGAGGCCGGATGAAGTGAGGAAGTGGTGAACAGCCTTAAAATTCAACGCACGTGCTCCCTCGTCTATTTTCGGCTGTTTGAGTCTTCGACTTGTTAGATTTGAGTCTCGTCTCCACTTTTAACTAAAGTTAAGGGATTAACGTTTAGAAGTCGGGCTCGAGTTACATTGGGAATGGCAATAAATGACGTAAAGGTAATCGTATTGTTGAGGGATAGAGGACATTAAAAGACATTTGACATCTGATTAGTATTTTCCAGTGCGTCGTCATCCCTGGTGATCTCAGTGGTCCTGTGTGAGATCAGAGGATGTTTATTGTCCTGAGGAGCTCAACAGGGGCTTGTTACATGACATATGCATGTCAGTTCTCGTGCTCGGTCAGCAGGGCTATGACTCCATGGACTGGGCTCGGCTCCTAATAACCACGGCACTCACTCCAGATATAAGTAATGACTTATTCATTGTTTTGTTTTTTAAACAACTGGCTGCACCAGTCCTTTCCTAAAGGGTGTGTTCGTATTGCTTTAACATCGCCTTGTGTGACCTGGTGTGCCTATTTGAGTGAGGTTGAACATGTACAACAATACTTAAAAAAAAATCTCTTAACGGCCTATTACCATCAGAAACGCAAACTAAAATGTAAAGGGACATTTCCCTTTCCTGTCTTAATAGATATGTTATTTATTCTTTCAGCATGATAAGATTCAAAGAACACGCTCCAATCGCCAGGCATCTGTATACTTTGTCCTTGGCTGGTGTCAGAAAGGAAATGAATACTCCGATTTTATCAACGTAATTAAATTTGGCATTGTCCTGTTTCCCCATTCCACTCCCCCGTCTGTTTATGTAATAAATGAATCGTGTGATGCTGATCCATTTTTGTTTTTCTCAAAGTACCCAGGTATGTCACAGAGTTTACATGCATGCAGAATTTATATCAAGCCTACAGCAGATAATGTTAAGGATGATTTGTCTCCTATCTAATTAAACCTGCTAAAAGTGCTATCAACTCTATTACTGTTCGACTAGAATAAAAACCTGTATCCACACATCTCTATTGCACATCTCTCTTTATGACGGTTTTAGAGGAAGCCGTTTTCTTCTTTTAAAAACGTCCATAACATAGCTGCGGTTATGTTGAGCATACAAAGCAAATGTCCTCCGTTACCTGTGAGTCACACAGTGCCTTACAGCTACAATGGAGGGAGTAACAGTCGCTTTAAACTCATTTCCTCTTCAAGATAATTACATGTAATGTGAATGCAAACCGTCTGAGTCTCCTTTATTCTAATAAGCTTTCCAGCACAATAGCATTAAGCTTGTCATTTGGGGAAATGTATCTCTATTAAATGGAGGTAGCACAATATCAAGGCTACAGTGTCTTCTCAGCATTCACACTGACAATCCAACCCTCCTTAAACTTTGAATTATTCCCTAGTCATCGTTATCATTGATTTTTAATTTCTAGTCACGTTCTCTAGTATTCCGCATGCGCCTGTAGATTTGGGGTTTATTGTGTTTGTGTTGTCTCTAGTGTTTCTCTGTTCCTCCTCCTAGTCTCTGGTAAATCCCTCTCTCTCTGTCTGGGGGTGAGGCTAAGCCAGCGATAGGCAAATAATGAGGACTGCTGTCGAGGGGTTTTTGTGAGGATCTTGGGGGGATTGAGGACACCACACTGGGAGGCATGGGACCTGGGGGATTACTGAGCTCACCCTCTTGCCAGCTCCCATAGGACCCGTCACCCCTCTGTCCTGTTGGAGCGCGTGCCAACACGCACAGGGAAAGTTACATGTGACCATCTCATAGATAAGATACGATATTCATTTATTAGTCCCACAGTGGGGACATTTCAGGATCACAGCAGTGGGTGTATATTAGAGCATTAATAAAATAAAAGATACAAATAAAAACACAAAACACAATACTAAATACTACTACTAGTACTAAAATACTAAATACTAACACGAAATTACTAAATACTAAAATACTAAATACTAATACTACTACTAAAATACTAAATACCAACACTAAATTACTAAATACTAAAATACTAAATACTAATACTACTACTAAAATACTAAATACTAATACTACTACTAAAATACTAAATACTAAATACTAATACTAAAATACTACAAGGGGAAAACAAAGTAAAGTGCTGAGTAAATGCAGACTTGATTAAAAATGCATTATTGTAAGTCGCTTTGGATAAAAGCGTCTGCTAAATGACATGTAATGTAATGTAATGTAAATGCATGACTTGATTAAAAATGACAAAAAATGCAGCAGCAGCAGTCGTAAGCATGACTCCGACCTTTACTTCTGCTCTGAGGAGTAAACCGTGTCTCTGGTCCTGAGTTCACCACCTCTTCAAGCGCTTGTTAATGACCAATTCATTGTTGTGTTGTTTCTTCACCATGTCACGAACAACAGAGCCGACTAACGAGCTGCCAGCTGCGCTCTGTATGGAGCGTGCACATGCTCACATGCCTGCAGGTGCTCGACGTGCGTTCGCCACATGAACACGGATCAGGTTCGGGTCATTCTTCTCGTTACTTCCTTGCTAAATTGGATTACCGCTCTTCCTGTTATACAGTTGTTGTTTTTTCTTATCTTTTAAAGTGCAGTAGAGGTGTGCAACTCGATCACATGGCACATTGATGACACTCATTTTCACCGTGGGCCACACCAGCATCATCATGGCTGCCCTCAAGGTGATGGTTGTAACTGTAACACTGTATAAACTACTCAAACATATGGTTTAATATCTCTCTTTGCATTTGTTTATAGTTTATTTTAGTGTAGAAATATGGTACATTAATATTACAACATAAATCCATTTCATTTGAATACTTCAAATTAAAAGCAAAGGATATTTTTCTTAAATTTCTTTATAAAAAGGTGATCATGTGTTTTTCAAGCCGTCAGGGCCTTGTGTTTGAGATCTGTGCTCTACAGTGTTGGAATCGTAACCTGACTAAATAGTGTGATGTAATCTTAGATTACCTCACTGAAATGTGAGACCAGGTAAGGTGCTTGTTACATTCACCCGATCTCATTGGCAGATTTGTTTTCAGACTTTTTTTGGCCACGTTCACTGCCGCGGTATTCGTGTCCCTCAGGAGCGTTTGACAGGGATTCTGTTATCTATCAGGAGAAGGAAAGAATTATCTTACAAGCCAAATGGCGTCATGTTATCTCTTCTGTTCCACTCTGACTCACTGTGGAAAAGAACAGTGTAAGGATGGGCCAGACACACACACACACACACACACACACACACACACACACACACACACACACACACACACACACACACACACACACACAAACACACACACACACACTGGTGTGTACACAGCGATGATGGTTACAGCCAGACACACATTTTCCCTCACCAGTGCTGAGGCATATATAATTAATCCTGGCTATAATCCAGAGAGTTGAATTAAAACAACTAATCGTGTGTGTGTGTGTGTGTGTGTGTGTGTGCGTGTGTGCAAACGCGTGTGTAAGAACATGTGTGTGTGTGTGTGACAAACCTTCACTGGTGATTGACCTCAAGAACTTTAACCCTTTGTGTATCTCTGTTGTGTTTGTGTCACTGAAGGCCGCTCATCCATATGACACCGCCTCAATGGTTTCTACCACCGAGGAATGACCTTTTGACCTTTCAGTATTAATGAGACCTTTCCGAAGGTAACATAGATGAACAAATACGTTTCGAAAGAGCACTCAAATGAAGTAACCCGGCTGGCTCGAGATGTGATGACGGAGCGGCGCTGCTGCTTGGTGCGGTCGCCATCGGCCAGTTTAACCTCACTGAACCTCGGGCTGTCGTGGCGAAGCGTTCCCTCGGTACGAATGGACCCAGAGGTCAAGCGAAGGCACTCCCACCCTCTGATTCACGTTTTTTTTATTTTTCCCCTGCCTCTGCTATTTTCCTACGACTCTGTCTCTCCCTTTCCTCATTGTGGGTTGTCATGGAAATGGAAGCAAAGGGAGGAGGGGAGGGACTTCTATTATTGAAGCAGTTGTGGGATTGGTAGTGGGCCGGGAGTTGGGGTGTAGTGAAATGGAGCGATTCATGCACTCATAAACAGAGTGCGGTGGAGCAGAAGGGAGGTGGAGGGAGCGGGGGTGGGGGGGGAGAGGGAGAGCGACGAGGAAAAAGGAGAATAGAGAGGGGCCCCGGGGGGGCGAGCGGAGAGAGGAGCCAACTCCACGTGTTTTGGCCATGCTTCTAACTGATAGCACGTTTTAGGACATTACGTCATGGCCTGCCGGGCTCTCTGCTGTTTGAGACATACTGCTGCGGAATCACATTCCTCATGGAAGACGGCGGAATAAGCCGTTGGTAACGCCACCTGTTGCTGGAGAGGCTGGGAAAAAACTGTTATCAGGGCGTGAGGCGTTTAGGAGAAGTGGTGGGATGTGTTAATTACCATCTGTACTGAACGCCATGTGGAGGAGTCATTTACCTTAAAAAAATACTTTTTTAAATTTATTTAACCAGGAAATGTCTCATTGAGATTAAAAATCTCCTTTACAAGAGTGTCCAGGCCAAGACGGTAGTAGTAGCACGTCACACAAAGTTTCAGACAATATAACATAAAACAGTGACAGACAATATAAAAAAACAAAAAACAAAATCACAGCATGAAATACACTAAAAACTAAGACTCAAGCTAACACAACCCAGCTCACACAGGAGCACAAACCTCCGTCAAAGAAAACATTTACAACTTGATGAATTTCCCTCCGATTCTTTTAATCTATTTTAAAAAGACAGAGTTGGTATAATCGGTTGACCTTGGACACATCAAAGGCTTACTGCTGTTTAGGTGGCAGTTTAGGTGATTTGGTGTTTTAGAACACACAACGTTTGTTTAATTGATGTAACGCTGATAAGGCTGCTGTTTCACAAAAAGACGTCAGTTTACGTGTCACTGGGAGTTCCACCCAATGAAAAATACTACTTTGGCTCTGGATGGAGCTCTTTAAAGTTTGGGAAATAACCTTGGTGATGTCAGTGTGGTTACATCATGGAGAACATAGGATTGAGGGTTTTAGGGGCTTTACCCATACTCAGGATTTAACGTCAGGATACTTGAACCAACGCTGTTTTGACCGTTATCTTTTCTCCAGCTTTTTGGAGGTGCAATACAAAATGGCTCAAATCCACCAATAATTTTTAACTCATTTACTTTGAAAGATACAACAAAGCGAGACAGAAGTGGAATGAGAGTTAGCCTACTTTGTGAGATTCAAACCCAGGACCTCACATTGAATCCTAGCCTAGTTAGGCATTAAAACAATGAAGCTAAGTCTCAACATTCAGTAATTACTTACATTAAAATATGAAAATACAAGTTTCTTGGATTTTCCACTGCTTAGTATACATCAAGACCTCCCAACTCGAGTCAAATCCCACAATGAGAGGCTAGCTAAATTCCTATGATTCAGACTAAACGGTGCTCTTTTTCCCAGCACCCTAGGGAGAAACACAAAGAAACTCGGACCGCTCCCACACTCTATCTCTCCCTAAATCTCTGTCTGCTCTTACACACACACATTTTTCCAGTGTGACATGTGATTAAATCCCACTACGGGAAACAAAAGAGAACACGATCGTAAAGTACATGGATCTACGTGCCCCCTACAGGTGCCGGTGACATCTGAGTTGAGAAACTGGTGAATTAACCAAAGTAGAGTTGCTTTCCGAAACCTAAAAAAACAATCCAGCAGTTGTATGAGTTACCCAAACCTTACAGACGAGATGTTTGAAAACTGTCTTCGCTAAATGCCTGAGCGAAAAAAGATTGAGCAAGTGCAAACACATTTCAGCAGCTAATCCATCACCGTTAATTAGCTTTGTATCCCGACGCTACACCACCCGTCCTGCTTCCATACATTTGCTAAAGGCAGAAATGGGGGGTTCAATAGTCTACGCCATAGGCTGGGTCTTCTCTTGGGACATTCTGAACATTCCTGCTATTGTTGTTTCATTACAGGCTGAGGGTTACCCTTGTATTCAAAGGGTCTGACCTCTAGACTCACTGGCGGTGATGCTGGTGACCATGCTCCTCAGAGTCCAATGATAGAAGCTAACATGAAGAACAGCATTTGAAGACCTTCTAAAAATGAGCAATTTCTGTACACAGCTCTGAAGGGTCACGGACAAAAAAGTCTTTCAAGACTTCCTATGAAACGGTTGAAGGATGACGTTATTGAGCCACCGGCTGTCAGACAAATTTCCATCTATCTATCTATCTATCTATCTATCTATCTATCTATCTATCTATCTATCTATCTATCTATCTGCGACTTCTCTTTATCACTCCGACTAACATTAGCCAAGAAAGTATTATTAGGTCACTTTTTTTTTTTCGCTATGGATTTTAAAAACCACGAAAGTTTTTGCAAGGTAATTTGAAAGAGAAAAAAAAAGTTCACCGTTTATTTGCAGGATATTGTAGTGATCTCCAACATCTGGGTTTGGCCAGATGTGTCCACTGTGCCTTCTTCCTGTACTCGGCTCCTGCCTAAAGAGCGGATACTCAAAGAGCTGCGAAGAAAGCTTGAAAGAAAGAGAGATGTCAGTCTTCCGCGTAATATCTTTACTTTCCTCATTAACAGCTCTCTGTTCTTTGTCGGTGTCAGGTGTCGTGCCATAGGGTCTGTCACTGCACGCAAACTCCCTCTTCCTGTTCCTTTGAGCTCTTTTTTTCCTCAGCTTTCTTATCTCTGCTGTTGGTTTACCCTGTTTTGGGGATGTGTACTTACTGATGCAATTACATCCTCTTAGAAGTCATGATCCTTGTTAAATCTCTTATTCCAAGTGTTCTCTGTGAACTGCTTATGGTGATCAGTGGCAGTTAAATGAGGTGTGTGTGTGTGTGTGTGTGTGTGTGTGTGTGTGTGTGTGTGTGTGTGTGTGTATGGGAGTCTCTGTGAGGAGTGCAGCTGCAGCTCCAAAATCAAGTCCTTTCTTGATCACTGTGGGCTGGATAGGGAAGGAGGGGGTCCTCCACTTCCTGTGTGCAGTGAAGTCAAACAAGTGGTTTAACAAATGGAGATGACGCGGGTTCCCAGGTTGCTATGAAATCAAAGTAATGAGAGAGGAGGTTGAGAGTAGACAGACAGATAAAAGCACTAGAATGCACTTCAGCGTGTATTGTTTAAGTCTGCAGAACTTTGAAAAGCATGCAACATTTCAGCACGTCTTAAATGCAGCTAATTGAGGCCAACTGTGCATTTGTATCCTATTTGCATCCATCTTAGCTTGAATGACTCATCAGCACAGCATGGTACAGTGACTCTGTACTATGAGCTGTGCTTTTATCCTGAGCCATTTAATTTTCCTATCAGACTGCATGGCTCAAGCATAGATTACTCTCTATAGTGTGCATAGTAAAAGGTATTTTCTAACAGTCACATGTTCTTAAAAATGACATAGCTAACTTATATTTGATTTATAAAGTATAATTAATCTTTTTTTTACTATATACACATTATGTTTCATGGAGAAAATATAACATTTGAAAATGTACCAGTCATCATTTGTTGTCATAACTGCTCAATATTCATGTTAAGTTTATTCCATTTTTCACAACAGGGTTTATAAATTAAATTGTGGCAAGTAGCCAGTGTTGGATTAGTATGTCTGCTTATATTTTTTTTAAATAAACCATGTTGACATAAAACTTTAAACAGTAATGCTATTTTTAAATTCAAGTGTTGGCATATACTAAATGGATCTGTTTTGGTCTCATCCAATTTTGGAGATCAGTGTATTCGTTTTTAAGAGCTATTCATATTATTTCTCAATAAAGCTTAACACTAACTATAATACTAATGTAAGTATGACATATGCTGTTGATTAAAAATCCTTTTTTTGGGGGTGTGCATGTGTCCACAGATGTTCATGAGTGAGTTTGTGCATGTCTGCACAACAGCTGGGTAGAGATGAGAGTGAAAGGGTGGGAGGATGGGGGTGGGCCTCAATACATTTGTTGAAGAGGCACACAAGATCTAAAAACACACAGCACTTGTAAAGGCGAGGGAATGGCGTCCACATTTAAGCCCTCTTCTCATCGGCTCCATGGTCTTGGGTTCTTCTGTCTTTCTTCTTCTACAATAAAGGAGTTCATACTGAGCAACAGAATATTATTTAATTGTCCAAAATATTCCACATGATTCTGTTATTTCTGTTTTTTATGATGCAGAATTTGTTTGCTTGAAATAAATATCCAAGAAAAAGTCCATAACTTATATTTTGTGGATTTTAATTTTAAATGAGCAGACTTATTATTTATCCCGGACCTCTTTCGGTGTCCAGAGGGGTGCTCCTCTAGCACTTATTATTTTTTATAAACAAGCTCTATAAGTCTATTTAGTTGTTATACCTTCTGGCAAAAGTACAAAAATAAATCCTATGGTGAATCAGTTTATTTCCATTGTGAATTAGTAAAAGGCTTGATTAAACATCAAGATGGTGTAATAAAAACAAAAGAGCTTCCTTTCTCTGTAAAAGAACAAAACATTTTGCATTCTTTTGGATGTTTGCACTCAAGACACTTCCTGCTCTCCTTCACTCTTTCCTTGACTTTAAAGGAGTTGAAATTAACTGTTTATTGCTTATTTTTGGGAACAAAATATTTTTCTTATCTGTGATTTCATCACAGATAGTTCTTTACACCAACAGACGGTAATGACTTCTTGGGGACTTCATGGGATCTTTGACAAACCATTTCTTTGAGTCATGGTGTAAATTCATCAAGGACATTTCAGAAGAATGTGACAATATGTATACGTTCTTTAAAAGATTAAACAGTCCCCCTTCTTGCTTTAATTTTGCAAAACCTCCCAACCACACACTTTACCATGTGCACCCCCCCCCAAAAAAAATCCCCCACTTTACTTTCCAGTTGCAGTGACAGGTGGCTCTTGGGGGTTTGGGTGAACACTACTCAACAGCTGCACAAAGGATCCCCATTGGGGTCTTTTGACGGGGTGTCCCCTCTCAAGCGTGCCGATCAGCCCCTGGCCCAGCCCCCACCTTGGCAGATGCTCTGAGAGATCCACAGGTGGTGGCCGAGAAGACTTAAAACTGTTATATAACACATATCCGTGTATATGTCTGTTTTGAACTGGGTAATCTCTGATTTTACACAAATCTAAATATATGACTGTTTATCTTGGGTGGAGTCATTTGTTTCCCACAAACATCCATCCTGCATAACAAAACCTTGCTGACGGGACAATCTAGAGTTCTCTTTATAGTGTTTACAAATCATTAATAGTACATATAGTTGAGTTTTACTGACAGTGAGAAGGCTGCCCAGACTTTAATCGCATGCTGCCACACACCCTGAAAAGGCATGTGCGTGTGTAGGGCACCCTTAGTCATTTTAAAATTACTCAGAAGGCTCTTCATTAAAGTGACCCCAACGGTTTTATGGGGATGTTTTCTGGTTTTCTGTATTTATGTGAAGGAAAAGGAGAGGTCTGATTATAATATGCCCAAACAACACTTGAAGCATGCTTTAGGAGACTATAAAGGCTGAACAATTGCTTCAACAATGTGTTTGGGAGGTTGCAATGTAGAGTGTGTGAATCATCAAGAGTAAGCCGGATGCTTGATTTGTTATTTTTACAAAAATAAGTGAAATCATGGTAGGCCTGTGCTGGTGGATTTTGTGGAACGTTACAGCAATCTTATGTTATTTGAATATAATAGTTTTTTTCATATTGATGATCTTTACTTATACTGCCTTTTACCAGACGTTAAAAAAACATTTTAAGCAGCATTGGAAATGACAAAAACATTGCACACAATAATTTCAAAGGAAAGATTATATCGAGTGTGAACTGTGAACTGGCTGACTGCAAGAGCATTGCACGGTTGCGGGTGGAGGAAACAAACAGAACGGAGGGGGGAACTATTTAACTCACATTTTTTAACGAAATGTATTGATTAAAATAGTAAAATAGTCGCATTCAAATCTTGCAGGTAGTGTATTTGTCTCCCATAATGTTACGTTTAGCTAATATATAACGATAAATACCATAGGGAACAACCACACACCCCTCTTGGTAAATGGTACGGTCCGTTAAGGCCGGCGAGTCACCGTATGCACGAGCAGAGCATCAGCTGTGGTGTGTCGGAGAAGTGAGAAACTTCCCTCACTCCTCCGCGCTTTCTTCTCTTTTTTATTTCTTCTTCTTTTTAACTTTTTTTTTTAACAGGATTCCTCCCAACACCTTTTCCCCCCGTAACTTCTCTCGGGAGCAACCGGCGGGTACTGGCTGTGTCACTCTTTGAGCGGGGTTACCGTGTCCTCTCGCTGGTCTCCCCGGGACGCTCGCGCGAGGGTTTCCTGCACCGGCTCGTCCAGGACATCGGGGTCCACCAAGTTCCCCCCCACCGCGCTCCGCCTGAGGAATGAGAGGACCGCCGGAGAGGGAGAGCTCAAACTCGCCTGTTTGAATGAACAAAAGAACAGAAAGCGAGGGTATTACCGCCGAAATGGAGGAAAACACTCTGGCAGGATCAAAACGTAAGTCTTCATTCATTGCAGGTCAGTCTACCTTGAAGGTGGACTCTGTCTTAGTTGAAAAATAAAATAAAAAAGGGACCCAAGTGCTTTGTCATTCATGTCCTTTTATCACATTGTATCCAAATAATGTGAAACGTTGTCTCGCCGGTGCCGACTTTGAAGTTGTTGCGGTGCGGCTCTTTTTAGAGGTTGATACACACAGCTGCAGCTTAGGTAACGTAGAGAGAGAGAGAGAGAGAGAGAGCAGTGGCTCAGAAATTAATTTATCTGGTGAATTATGAATAGTCCATAAGGGACGTGTGGGTGCGCACAGTCCCCAAATCATAACGCTAACCGCAACAAGCTTAGCACCTGCACGTCACCCCCGATTTTAATCTCGATACAATAAATGAAAGGTGATGGGAATGTGGATGATGACGAATTTGCAGACCTTTTTGGTGAGCATATCGACACACACCGTCATGCTCATTATTAGCTGACTGCTTATGGCTGTCTTTAAAAAAATAGATGTTGCCATTTCTTTCGCACAGAGGGTCATAACAGGACAATTTGCTCGATGAGGTAATCTGACTTGTAGCACCCCATCCCCCTCCGTATGTTATGTTTAGCTCACTTCTATAATGATGCAGTCACAGGCGGCCTGGCACCTCTTCCCACCTCCTCTCTGCCTGCTGCTATACCACAGCACGACTTCCAGGTGCACTTTACTGCTGCTGGTGCAGAGTTGCATCAACAAACTCCTGAACCTAGGGGCCTTCTAAATGAGAAGCTTGGCTCACGGCCCAAAGTGCAGGATAAAGACTCCTCCTCACACTCTAGGGACAGATCTGGCTTAGTTACTGTTATATGTGTGATTACAAATATTTGATGGTGCAGTTTAAGGCCATTGTCATGTCCGCTCAAGTCTGTAGGGACGAATGTGTCCATTTAAGAGGAGATGAAAACCACCACAGTCACTAATCGTTGGGTCAAAGTTTGAATCTCGATGCCAAAGCATTGTGGGTTGGCTCAATTTGGATATGGAAGTGGACTCGCACAATCTGACCTCCTTCTGACAACAGAAAACTCCCTTCCTGCTGACGGGGGGCTTTGAGGAGGGAGTTCTGTTTGTTTTGCCTCTGCATCAAGCGGTTGGAGGAGGGATGTGCTCCACCCGTTTCGTGGGAATCTTGCCCGTCCGACCGGAGTGTCTTTAAGCAACCATTGTTCTGAATAACATCACGTGTGGCCATAGAGATGGGAGAGGCTGTCATCATGCATGCTGTGACTCGTGGCAGAAGCACTGACAGCGGGGCTCGTTGTTTTATTTACAGTTTGGCGGCTTGACCGTCACGCTTCACAGGCGTCCTGAGAATGATCCAACGTGTTTTTTCATCGGCGGTCAAATAGCCGTCAGAGCTCCAGCCTGGTGCAGAACTTAAAGCTTGAAAAAGGATGTTGGATTTTTACTTACCATATCGGCTTTCAAGACTGCGTTTCCCATGTAAAACATCTGTGACATGTAAAACCTCACCTGGAATCAGCAGGTCCATTAGAAAAGTCTTCATCTGTCCTGCTTAAACAACTATCACCTGGGCTGTTGGCCCAACGTGGTGAAAATCTGCCATCTGCATTTATGGAGAATATCTTCTAATCCCCCCTTTTGTTAAACATATCTGTATTCTCTCTATGCTCTCCCTTCCCGTTGACAGTCTGCTCCGTTAGCTCGTCCTCACTCATTTCCATACCTGAACAGCGAAGCTGTGACCAGCACAGATGAATAGAAACGTTTAATTCCCCTTATAGGGTTTGCCTTTTTCTCACCAATTCACACCCCATTGGAATTTCAATTGTTCTTATATGTGATATTCTTACTGTAGGAGTAAGAAGAGACAGTGGCGGCGCTTTAAATTGTTAATGAGCCATTGTGCAAACTTTGTTTTAAGCAGCAGCAACAAGACAAGCTGCTTCACGACAGTGATACCGAGGATAGAGAGCCTCCACCAGTGAACAGGATCAGTCGGCTACACATCTTCCGCCGCAGGAGTTGTTATGTAATCTGGGAGAGGGGGGGGCAACCCAGTCCCATTTTTGGAGAGAGCTGCGCAAGTGTCTTTATAAATTAGCAGTGGGTAGGATCCCATGGGCCCTTCTAGATTCACTGTCTTATAATGGAGGCAACGTAGTTCTTGCCCAGGATTAATTTGCCCAGGATTGTGTGTTTGTGTGTGTGTGTATGTGTGTGTTTATAATGAGATGTTTTCATGTTCTCCAGGAGATAAATTAGACTCTGCCAGGTTAGCAATGTGTGAAATGTATCATCACAAGTATGATTGCATGTTTGTGAAATATGAGTCATTTACTAATCATGTATTTTTCAGATGTGCAATCATGTTGCAAGCTACTATGACTCTGTGTACGTATAGTTCTGTACAGTTCGGGCAACATGCTGGGGTTATGCCAGTATTGTCTTGAAATGACCCGTTCTTTGGGTTGTTTGAATCTTCATGTAATTCATGGAGTGAAATTAAATATGAATTATGTCTGTATCTGAGGGATACTGTAAACATGGCCTTCATCTTCCTGGTAGGTGCACACAAAAGGGGAGCCCTCCTATGTGTGGGCTCCATCCTGTATAATCCATTTAATTCAGTGTATGCAGCTGCAATCACAGATTACTTTGTCAATCAAAAGATTTTTGTTCCAGGCATGCATGGATAAAAAGATTACAGTAACTGAATCGTTATATTTCACCACCCTCTTTCACGAGATATAACTTTTCTTTTGGTGGGTGGATTAATTGATTATTCCTGTTGATGTCGTAGGAGGCTGAAGGGGGGCTTCCCGGTTCTGACATGTTCAGATGTGCTCGTGTTGCAGAAGGGACTCGGGCTTGTCCGCATGACGTTTAGGGAGAGAACGGAAAATAACCAATCGAGCTCTGCTTATTTCAACTGCAGTGCAGCGTGTAGACGGTGACACATTTTAAGTTGTTTTGGCTCGTTTGCGCTCCAGTTTATCAGATAGAAAAAGAAACACTGACTGCGGTTGAAAAGCTGAGTTGCAGCTTTTGAGGGCGTTCACGTCGTATCAGCGGTGGTCAGACCGTCAGCGTGACGGTAACATGACGGCGATGTGGTCGCCCGGTACGGCTTTAAACAAATCTCAAGGTGTCACTTAAACTGCAGAGTCACTCGGGGTCGGAATCTGTTGGTGTCTCACAATTTGATTAAATAAAGATTCTCGGAGGGGCCGTGATTCTTTTAAAAAGGAGTGGGATGATCATTTTATGATCTAGTTTTTATATTTGAAAAAAAGTAATATCAACTCTCTGTTCAGCTGTTAATGATTGATCCATATATTTGCACGCTTTTACATGTTTGTGTATAAGATTCACGACGTACAGCATGACAAAAATGAATAAATCCAAATGAGAGAAGACTTGAGCTGTAAAGACCAGGAGAAGGTGAGACATGATGTAATGGGAAGTGAACTGCTCCAGCTCCCCACAGAGAGGAGACACTCTGTGGCACCCAGACGGTGTAAATCACACCGCCCAGACACTCATGAGGTAATAGAGGAAGTTTTCTAAACCCGGCACTCTGAAAAAAACTGCAAATGATGTATATAGCCTTCCCATTAAGCAGCACTCAAAGTGGGCAAAGTCTCAGCCTTTGCAGTATTTTATCCGGAAATGGCGACTGAAAGCGAACAATCTGTGCACAAAGTTGTTCCAAAAAGGACAGACACAACCGTGACACATGATGAACATGAGATCCTTTTTTAATTCTGGACCTCCTGTTTTAAATATGTTGTGAAACAGAGATTAAGTTGGGATTAGAGTTGAATTTGCCAACACCATAAATCTCTCGCCTTGCAAATACTTTAGTTAGTTTAGTTTAGTTTATTTTGATCAGCAAAATATACAAAAATCTAAATTCAGCAAAAGAAGAAATTGGCTGACCGAATATATAATATATACATACATACACACACATACATATTCACACACACATATAAACATATACACACACATGCATAAATACACACATATACACACACATACACACACTAGTAGTTAGATTGCCCTTTTCTTGCTTATGCGACTCAAATGCTGATGAACAACAATGCATTGCTGCATGCTTGTGTTTTGGATGGCCCCGTGCATTATGCCTGGAGATGATGTCTGTAGTCGTTCTCTCCTTTTAGCCTCATTACGTGCGTTATTAGTCACACTTCAAATGGCCACGGGGTACGGTTAATCTGTAGCCTCTGAAGTGGGACGAAGACACTTGCAGCTTCACATTCTGCCCCAAGAACACATCTGGCTTCTAGTGACTGCGTTTGAAGAGCGACTCCATGATGTCTGCGCCTCTAAACTCTCGGTCTTTTTCTCTATAATGACACCGTTTGACGTGTGATACAGTCGATCGTTCAGGGAGCACCTGTGATGACGTTGAGCTCAACGGCTTAAAGCTGGGAGCAGAGAGCCGGGTCATTCTGTGTGGTTAGAGTAGGCAGGGTAAGTGTTCTGTGCAAAATGTAGTATCTCCCAACTTTAGTAAAACTGCATGAAGGGGACATAACAGTTGGATACTTTTGTAATGCTTAAAAGAGATATACGGTTTTAGTTGGCTTTAGAGGTGCTATTTGGTGTACTTTGTTACCTTTGAGAAAAAGTTTCCTGTATTCATGTCACGCTAAGCTAACTGGCTTCTCGCATAACTATCAGCGTAGCCCCATTTCCCAAATGACAAACTATTCCTTTTGTAATTAAAATAACCAGTGTGCTTCAAAGGCACAGAGCAATGCATTCAATGCACGAAGCATAACGAACCAGTGGGGCTGTAATGCATATGTTGTTCAAGTTCTCGGGCCATGGAGAGGCAAGCTTAAGTTGCACAGAGGCAAGTGAAAGTGCTTTCCACGTCTGTGTGTATGTGTGCATTAAAACTGTGAAATAAAACAAAAATACAGTTTAAGACAACGAGACAGAGATTAACAGGATAGAGTCTCGGCCTTTGGTCCAAGATGCTGCACAGCTGCAGCAGCTGGGTAGTAAGAAAGTGACCGAACGGCGAAGAATCCAACCCCTTCACATTAAAAGCATGGGAGGAGCCCATGCAACATACACATGCTATCTGGAAGGCATCTGCTCTTCCCAAACCACCTAAAATATCTTTTTAGTTTTGACTTTAACACCCCGAAAGAAGGCCGACGATGCAATGCGGCCTCACTTCCTTGTCGGTCAGCTGTGCTGCCCTTCCCCCTAGGACGCGAGAGGAAGGACATAGGAAGGGAAGTTTTGATTTGGAATGCGTCGCTTGTTCCTTCCACCTCCACCAAGTCTGAAAATATCTCCGACGGGCTGCTGCTGCTCTCTGGCCGTCTGAAAGGTTCCAGTCACCAGACCTGTTGGCTAATATTAGACCGGTCCCTAAAGGGCATGCATCTTACGCTGTTATCGCCCTTCACATTCCTTGGCAGGACACCACTTGTATTTCGGAGCCATTGTTTGATCCATTTTCATGACTGTTGTAGTGATTTTGCCTGCTTTATAGGAAACATTAAAATCCCTGCAGATGTCATGCTTTTGTGGAGGACTTGGACCACGTCGCTAAACCGAGTGGGAGTGAACATTTGCCATTGTCATGGTTACCTGTGATTACGAAACTCCTGATTGGAGCCGGTCGCCTGCCAAGCGTTCTGTTTTATTGTGTGTGGGGAGACAAAAATCCAGTTAATGATAACTGTTGGGTGTAATTGTACGTTGAACCGGCACAAGATTACTGCCCGGGCCAGATTTTATGCTTCAAGTGATGTTTACGAAACCAAATCGGAACAAAATAACGAGGACACACGCAGACACAACTCTTTAAAAAAATCTCACCAGATGGATGCATGTCCTGTGTACACTGATTCATCCACATGATGCACAGAATGGGAACTTGGCCTTCCACACGGATGGAAAAGCGGGATTACAGATACCTGAGATCTTTGCAGTGGCTTTGATGACCAGTGGGACAAAGCTGTGCGGGTGTTTTCCCTGGCTAAACACGGACCATTGTACTGTATGTATGAACCCAATATGGACATGTGGGTGTAAGCTGCCCATTGGTTGTTGGTTACATTTCTTGACGCATCAGTGAAGCATTGTTCTTCTAATCAGTTGCAATTTGGCATATTTTGGTTTCCACCCTGTTCAGACTAAAGATTGTTCCCTGGCGGTGACCACTGAGATCAGTGGGAATTAGACCATGCTGTCACTTCCCAACCCCCCAAAAGGGACGTGGAGGAGGTTGTTAGGAGCGACTGCCTGGTATGCCGATATACTGCTCCCAGTTATGAATAGCGGCGTGTGCGGCCCAGATACACCCCCCCTCCTCCTCCTCCTCATCCTCATCCTCTGATGTCATTGAAAAAGACTAAAGTTTGGCGGTTGTTGACACTCTCCCCCCACCACTGGTCAAGCCGTCTAAGTCACTTATCCCTTTCTGTTGGAGCACGATGCTGGGTCTCCTTGTTCTGCGCCTGGGCCAGGCGAGGGGACGGAAGCTGCTGTAGTCGCTGGCGGAGACGTCGGTGTTTACTGGACGATCGGCACGCATTTTAAGAGTCTTCCGTTTCGTTGTGGTGGCCCACGCGTGGCTTCATACGGCTGCAGCCCGATGAGGTTCATGAGTGTGACTCTGATATCTTTCATTGTTTCTTAATCAATGCAGTTTACTGGACTTTATTAGTCGTTCGAAGAAAAATTAATCTTTAACTATTTTGATAATTGATTAGTTGTCTATTTTTTTTAACCAATAATGCCAACACTTTACTCAATTGTTAGGCTTTAATGTTTGTGTAATTTAGTCCCAAAAGTTTTGACTGGTTGAGTAAGAGAAGAAATTTGAAGTTGTTAATCTCTCGCAAATTATAATAGACTCTCTTTAACATTTTCTTGCATTTTATAGGCTAAATTATTGTTGGTTAATCAAGTAAATAAGTACGGATGGATCAATAATGAAAATAGACATTAGTGGCAGAGCGGGCTCCCTAAGTTTTATCATGATCATAATCAACAAAATCTTTTAAAATAGTGATTCATTATTTAAGTTTTTACCAAATATTTTTGCTTCCAGATTTTTACACATTCCCTCTTTTTCACATCATTGTTAATTGAATATTTTGCGGTTTTGGGCTGTACATCAGATCAATCGATATTTAAAATAATCATTAATTGCATTAAGCTCAGTTTTTGTGCAGAATGTTAACGATGTGTTCAGTCCTCTGTCGTGCGCACATGCATGACAACGTTGGTCTCTAAAAACACACGCAAGGCCTGGTTTTGGCGTGGAGTCGGCGCTGGTTGTTTACACTGCGCTTCCTGTGTGTCTGGGCCCCCTTGCCCTCTTACATCACCCTATTCGGTGCAGGAGGGACACGACGGGGGGGAAGGGGCGGCGCGTTAGGGGGGTAAGCGGTGAGGTAGTCCATTAGTCCCCATGGCCCATCCCCAAGGAGATGCAGAGCCATTCTCTGTGTGTTTCCTGAGTTCCTCTTCTTTGGAGGGGGATGGGGGAGGGAGAGAGGGGGGGGGGGGGGTGTTGTTGGGGGTTGCCGCCCTTTTCCCTTTCCAGCCTTTTGGCTTCACACACTGGGGTCTCAATACTGTTTCCTCCCCTCTTGTTTGACTCATTTCCTTCTCTCCAGAGACGGTGCTGCATCGCCGCCCTGTTTTACCAAGTATTTATTTGCAAGATTAGATTTTGAAACGTATTCATTGTATCACAAACCTGTAGCTACTCCTGTTGGTGGTCTGAAAGTAGGTTCCCCTCCTCGCCTCTTTCTGTTTGGCAGGAGTCGGGAGATGACGGTGCGTAAGCGTGAAGCGCTCAGCTTCATTAATACTCCATGTCTTGCCCTATATTTCACACTGCACAGGGCTCAGTGTGTCATTGGGAATGAGCCGCAGTTGCTACTGTTTTTTCATCATGAGCGGTCACTGTCATGCGATCCTTTCAAAGCTCACGCTGGGAATGTCTTCCTGTTGGTGTTTCAAACCGTTTCTCATCGGTATTGCTTCTCACAGCTCCTCTCAACAGAAGGTATCCTCCCTAAGCTGGCGATGAGCACACGCGGTCATAAGAATGTGCTGACATAGTTGGCTGATTCTGTCATACAGTGAGTCATGTGTTTTGCCGTCTTGTGCCAGACGCGTGTTTTTCTTCCCATGATGCAACCGTTGCGTTGATGGACAGGTAGAAAGATAGCAGAGCGGTTTATTGCCTGAACCCTGTGCTTCACACCCGACCCGCTGTGTGGAGATAAAAGAGCTTCCGTTATAATGTCTGCACATGATGTTCCAAAAAGCTAACCATCGGTGCGTCTATTTAAAAAAAGTTTGTATTATTTAGTTTCTTGAAGATGAACTTTCATTTTCTGTTGTATTAAGACTGTTGAAGTGTTAAGTGCTTGTGCCTGCAGCTGTGGAGGTGACTAAGTGTATTTCAGCGGCACAGGACCGCGGCATCGTGGATATTTATAACCTGCTCCAACAAAATAATATGCTGTGAAATGGGATTTCTGCTAAATCACATTTTGTGTGGCAGTATTACGAGTAGTTACAGTTGTCCCAGCGCTCTACTCACAATGTCATTCACCTCATTGGGAGTGAATGTACATTGACGGAGTCGGATCCACAACGATTTTCCAAACCAACATTTTAAATTGCACATATATTTATATTTCAAAATGAACACATCTCCAACTGTGGAAATGGACTGGGCCAGTGCTAGTTACCTGCTGATTCTCAACCTGCCACACTGTGGGAGCAGGATGGCAGGTTGAGAATGCATGCATGCGTGTGTGTGTGTGCATACAGCAGGGTTCGTATGGTCATGGAAAACCTGGACAAGTCATGGCATTTTAAAATGGTCATTTTCAGGCCTGGAAATGTCCTTAAATCATCAACGTTTTTGAAAAGTCATGGAAATGTGTTATCACATGTTTATTTATGTGTTTTTCTAAAGAAAGACGCTCAGAATATAAGCCGGCGTACGCTCTCAATACGCTACATTTTCTAATCTAAATGGTTGATGTTTATACGGAGATTTCAGTTTGTTCATGGAAATTTGGTTTAAAGTCCTGGAAAAGTCATGGAAAAATCGTGGAAATCCATCGGTCCACATGTGTAAGAACCCTGATACACCCATTTCAGGAAAGGGGTTCCTTTTACTCTTTCTACTTTAAAACATATCTTATTGCATTGTTTCACTTTAGCTTGCCTGAGATGCTGACTCTTTGCTCGACACAGTTACACTTGAGGCCCCACGGGAAAACCTTCTGGGGCCAACTGGGCCGGGATGCAAGGTGACGGTGGGACGTTGAATCGATGTTCATGAGCGGCATGCTTCAGATTCCTGAACCTCCTGTGACCCACTTGGTCGGGTGTCACAGCTGTCGAGGAGCCGGGTGACGGTTAGGAGGAGGATGGAACAAAGCAACCATGCACGGACATCAGATTTACTTTCTACCACCAGATTAACAAGAGATTATGCTGTTGATGAAGTATGACCTTTTGATGAACACAGATTATTTTCCTACTCAATAATTTGTTTATTTGGGATATATAGACATGGTATCATTTAGATTATTTTTCTACTCAATAATTTGTTTATTTGGGATATATAGACATGGTATCATTTAGATTATTTTTCTACTCAATAATTTGTTTATTTGGGATATATAGACATGGTATCATTTAGATTATTTTTCTACTCAATAATGTGTTTATTTGGGATATATAGGCATGGCGTAATTTAGATTATTTTTCTACTCAATAATTTGTTTATTTGGGATATATAGACATGGTATCATTTAGATTATTTTTCTACTCAATAATGTGTTTATTTGGGATATATAGGCATGGCGTAATTTAGATTATTTTTCTACTCAATAATTTGTTTATTTGGGATGTATAGGCATGGTATCAGTTAGATCATTTTTCTACTGAATAATTTGTTTATTTGGGATGTATAGGCATGGTATCATTTGATTTGACAGTGTAATACCACAATAATCCAACAACTATCATCAGATTAGGTTGTGTGAGGTTATGACTAGTGTGAAGAGCACACACACAAATGCAGAAATCTTGAATGTGAGAGAAACACGTTGGACCCCATAGCCTTTGAGTATAAGCTGATTAAAACCCAGTCATTGAGGACTAAAGAAGGACTGGCGGGTTGAATGTTTATGCTGTGTATTCTTCTCCCTCACCTTCCAACAATAAGCCCGACCAAAGTGTTTTTCCAAGTCCAGCCTCGATGGCGACTCGTGCGTCTCAGGAAGTTGGATGATGTGCATTGATTTATGGATATGAATAATGTAAGTGATGTCACAAGAGGGCAGTCTAATGGTTTCTGTCTGTACTCGTCCCCTGGGTACAGCTGGAAGGCTGGAGTGTAAATATGCAGAGGCGGGACTAACTCGGATGCTAAGAAGGGCTCTCGGTTGTGATCGTGTAATTGTTGTTTAAATGTGGTCATGGGGATGTTTGGGACAGGGATGTCTATGTGTACAGATTGTAAAGCACTCTGAGGCAAATTTGTAATAGAATAAACTGAATTGAATTGAAAATAAAACAGGCAGATATATCGCCGTTTCTGCGACGACTTCACACCACATCTGCACACTCTGGAGAAGTTTACTAGCGTGGCTCAAGTCGTGTTGTTTTGTCTGTGACAAAAGCCAAAACACGGAGCTCATGGTTTGCTGAATAGATTTGGTCATCGCGTTCAGTAAATCTGTGCAAATATTATCCAAGCCGTCTCCCAAAAGCCCCGCACCAGTATGTCCCAATGTTGTTTGCAGTCAGGCGTCACTGTGTGGACTGGTCAGCCCGGGACACGCTGTCGACTCTGATTCAGAGCCATTACACTTTTGACTACTTTGTTCTTTTATTGTGAAATGTGGAGCCTGTGGAGGCTGCTTGTACACAGTTATGTTCTCACATTCAGCGTTACGAATTAAAATGCATAGTGTGCATCTTTTTGAGGCTTTAAAATAGTTTTCAACACATTTCCCAGAACACATTTACTTATGATGTTTTCTTGCGTATATAATTGAACTTCAAATGTCTTGTTATACCCCTGTTAAGGTACCTGGGTAGTATGAAATGCAGTAGAAATGATTAGTCCATTGATTATTTTCACAGATCACATTAAGCACCAACTCTTTCTGGAAGAAACAATTACACAAATAAATAATAATAATAATAACTTTATTTATATAGCACTTTTAAAAACAAGGTTTACAAAGTGCTCTACAGATAAACAAAGCATAAACACAACTTAAATGGCAGCAAACAAAAAAGGCCATACCATAAAAGCATTGAATACAACTAAAACCAAAAAAATAGGCAATTAAAATAAAAACATAAAAGGACGACATCACTTAAAAGCAGTTCTATAAAAGTGGGTTTTAAGAAGTGATTTAAAAGAAGCTATTGAGTTCCAGCATCTTAACGGTGCTGATTTGCTGCTTTAAAAAAACCCATCAATCGATATTAAATTAAAATAAAGATGAAAAGCAATTTAAAGACGTCGTATTGAGCTCCCTAAACCTGCCGTGGGCATCGGGGCTTTGCAGTCCGGCAGTCGGAGTCTTTTTGCTGAATCAATCGGCCCTTGTTTCTTGTTTCACTCCCTCGCTCCGCAGCAGCGATCCTCTCCCTCAGCTCCCATCCCAGAGAGCTTCAGGTTTCATTGGTATTCATTGTCGGTGTCGCCGACATACCAGCGTCTGTTACATTCTCGCTTCTCTTCTCCGTCGACGTGTATATACATTACAGCGGTCGTCGGACCGGTCGCCCACGCCGCTGTCAGCCGGCCAATTGTCCGTGGCTCCGCTTCTCAGACGTCCGGGGCAACTTTCACAGGATGTGAGGCAACACGATACCCGTCCGTCAGAAACTCCCAACGCCGGTAGTCCCAGTTTTCGTGACGCAAGGATGAGTAATAAAAAACGGTGCGTTGAAAGATAAGCGAGGGTGTCGTCAGCTTTAAAGAGTCCCGATTGAACGCCCGCGTTCTGTGTGTAGCGTCGTTTGTTTGCATAACGGCGGCGGGGATTCGGTTGATTGCAGGAACTTAATCGCATAACATTTTCTGTTTGGATTTACCCGTAACCAAGTAACATGCAGGGTTCGTACGGTCAAAACCTGGAAAAGTCATTGCATTTTAAACATGTTTATTTCCAGGCCTGGAAAAGTCATGGATAATACTTAAATCACTAAAGTTTTGGAGAAGTCATGGACATTTGTTATATCCACATGTTCATTTACGTCGAGTTTAAAATAATTCATATGTTTTTGAAAGGAAGACTCTCAAATTATAAGCCGGCATACGCCAAGTCCAAACAGATGGATTTGCACATAAAGGATAATAGATTGATTAAAAGAATAAACATTTATATAAGTGTTTCTAGGAATAAACATGTATAGTAGTGTTTATTTGTTTAATCAAACTATTCTCTCTCATTCATTTGTTTCATTTAGGCGGGTATATTGTATTCTTTGTAATTCTCATTGTTTGAATAATACTTTTTCAAAAAGTTTTCATGTACACAACGAGATTTCAGTTTGGTCATGGAAATTTGGTTTAAAGTCCTGGAAAAGTCCTGGAATTCCATTGGTCAACATGTGTACGAACCCTGAACATGGAGGAGCCGACACTTTACTGGATTTAGTTGTAAATGAAGATGTTTCCAAGCCCTGGGCGATGTGTTTTTAATATGACGCAGTAATAAACATGTAACGTGCCCTGAATACATCCCTGATTCCTGCGACGGTCTTTTTGTTCCAAATGTGCACCTCCTTTTACTCTCAGTCCATCTCGTGCCCATTCCCCCTCCTTCCCCTCCCTGTCACTGTCATTGCAGTGTGTTGGCGGCTGTCCCGTTGCCATGAAGCAACCACAACAATGGCCCCCTCTCTGCCCCAGGAATGCTTGTTTAACGGTGGCGTGCTTCGACGGGGGAAACGCAACGTCTTGTCTACCAGTTGAACTCTTTCAGAGCCTCTTACTGCCGTTCTCTGTGGTCATCGGGCTCTGTGAAGCTCGGGGTCATCAGTAACTGCCTCCATCTGCCCGCTGACGCAGAGATGAACCCAGACGTCCTCTGCCGGGGGCCCGACGTCTCGCTGAACGCTACCGAGCCTCTCCGTTTCAGTCGTGAGACATCGGCTATTCATGCAGCCGCGTGCCTCCATAGGTCTAATCATATTCAAAGTTGTATTCATCAGGGAGTCGTGTGTTACACAGGGTTCGTACGCTCATGGAAAACCTGGAAAAGTCATGGAATTTTAAAATGGTCATTTCCAGGCCTGGAAAAGTCATGGAAAAAACTTAAATCATAAAAGTTTGGGAAAAGTCATGGAAATTTGTTATAATCACATGTTCATTTACGCCAAGTTTGAAATAATGAATACGTTTTTTAAAGAAAGACGCTCAAAATATAAGCCGGTGTACGCTCTTAATGCGCACAATTTTCAAAAATGTTCATGTTTATACCGAGATTCCCGTTTGGTCATGGAAATTTGGTTTAAAGTCCTGGAAAAGTCATGGAAATCCACTGGTCAACATGTGTAAGAACCCTGGTTACAGAGACGTTTATAGCTTAAGATGCACACTGTACAGTTGCATACTCTATACACAACGCCATCATCAATTACCTTTGAAGTTGCACAACAATGGTCGCGGTCTATTCGGACATGGACGCTTTCCTTGTTGGATGTTGTATAAATGGAGATCTCAACAGCTCGCATAAACGGAGCATCAGAAAAGACGTTGGACACTTGGGTCAACATTGCTGATTCTTTGAAAAATAAGCTGTAGATGTGTGCTATGGCCCCTTCCTTCTAATTGTGCATGTCCTTTGTCAATGTTATTTGTCTGTCTGTCTGTCTCTTGTTTTGTGTGTATATTTATGTCCCCCCTCCCATCTTTCCTCTTTATGGTTCTGAGCGACTCCTTTGGTCTCAGCATGTTGTTTGTCATTTGAAACGACTCCATGTGTTGGGGTTCCGTCATCCTGTGTGATTATGCTAAATAAAAACATTTGATCACAAAAACAAACAAAAAAAACAATGGTCTCGCCACTCTTTTGGTGCTCTTCAAACCGAACGGTTGAGAAGCACAGCATTTCTAAAATCTTCAGTGCGTCCCCCCCGTCCCACCCCCCCCGAGACAGTCTGCTTCGTTTTGAGCCAACGTCTGAGCAACGTGCAGCATGTCGCCCCGGCGTTTACCGCCACAGACTATGGAGAAGAACCCGTGCTCCGACATGGAGCGGAGGGGAGCGGAGGGGTACAGTGCTGAGTGGACAAAGCCAAGAGCCCCTCCCATCGGGGTCTTTGTCTGGCTGTCAACGCCGGGGAAAACTAATGTTTGAGTAGCAGATTCAAGTTCAGCAGCGTGCCAAATGTGAGTCACGGCTCTGCGAGTGAAGCTGCTCTCCCAACAAGCCGGCCCGGCTATTCTTTTATCGCAGAACCTTTTTTTTTTTAATCCCAGAGAGTACAAAAGACGCCATCTGACTTCTGTTCATTGTTATCAAGAAAAAGTTTCCCGACTTCGGGGAAGACGATCACTCCGATTCAGTTTTTTTCCCCCCCAGCCGTTCAATTCACCTCAGTGGTATCGGCAGGACGCCAAAAAGCAATTAGTGTGTTTTTGTTCTGCCAGGCAGGCGAGGCCCATTTGGCGAGGCCCATTTGCTCAGGGCCGTTCTGTCGATAAATCCGACGCGGAGGAGAACATAATATTAGGCGTAGAGACTTAATATCTTGTGCTTCTTGTAATCTCTGCAGCAGATGAAGGCGCTCACGGTGTTTCTTTGAAGGTGTTCCGTTTCATTCGTCCGGTGCTGTTGTTTGAATTATCAAATTGAAAAAAAATGTCTTCTCTTCATGGCCACGTAGCCTGTGAGGAAGTTTCCATCCTGGACACTGAAGTGCTTCTGAGGCCCAGTAGTGAAAGGAATGAAGACCGACTGGTTGAGCTCCATCTGTGTGCTCGTCTCACCGTTTTACTCCACTCACTCGTTTCCATTCTGTGTCTTTTTCTTTTTCCACCAGCTTCCCACTCGGCTCTGATCACAAACCCGACCAGGCCTGACCCGGAGGGGGAGAGCAGCCCCCCAAAGATGGATAACACGGAGAGGACGGCGTCTCCGGCGAGGAAAGACACCGATTGGAGACTGACGACCCCCACGAAGTCTGACGTCATTTCCCGATCACCTGGCTCGCCGGCATCGCCGATCGCCAGGTTGAAAAGCGGTAAAGGTAAATGCAAACGCCCCCTGTAACTATTTTATTTACTTGGAACTGTTAGGTTGTAATAGTTTATTTTGATAACATCTGCAGAGGTCTTATGTTTTAAATTAATACATATAGAAAGATATTATAATAGAAAATATTAGGGAGAATATTGATATTGTTATTAATGTATTATGAAGCATAATGGTAATGTTTACTTCATGCAAATGTAAATGGCAAGAGTTAATGTATGTTGCATGAGAGTGACTGTATGTTAGTATTATAGATCGATGAAGCCGGTTGAAATCCGTGACGTGACTTACATTAACAAGGGACTTTTATTGTGAAGGTGACTTTAATACAGACAATGATAGACGGGACTTTTATTGTGAAAAGACCGGAAATTACGTTTTGACCCCGAGCGAGTGACAAAACTTCGGGGAGGAGGCAAATCGGGTCTCTTTCTACAGGTGAGCTTTGATTGTTTGTTTTACACTTCCTGCCATTAAATGTTGATAACTTAATTCCCGCGCGTCCGGAAGCCTGTTTTCCACCATCTGCGAAGTGCCTGCAGTTTCAGAATACCTTACAGAACCAACGAGGTTCTGTTGCTTTGCGGTTGACGCTGCATTCGGCCCGGCACAAAGCAGTTCTCCCACAGTGGTGCAGTTACATCTGCAATCTACATCTGCAATCTACTGGAGTCAGGTCAGCTCTGCAGAGGCCGAGCAACGCTTCAGAGTCTGAGTACCAGTGACCGCGTGCTTTCAAGGGAAGCAGTTGGGGGAACGAGCCAGAACCAAAGTGGTTCTGTGAGATCGCCACAGCTTTTGGGCTCAAAGACTTTAGGCCAAATAGTTAAATACAGGCGCAAGGGAAACTGACACGCACTGTTCTCCAAGGGAAAGTCGGCAACCCGAAGAGGAGTCCCATTTCAGTGAGCGATGCCAAGGCGGCAATTAGTTTGACCCGGCAGTTGTACCGGAGCTACTTCCACAATGCCGCTTAAAGTCCTTGCACCCACTGGCTAGCGGCACATTCAAACTCCAAGCAAAATATTTTAGTTTTTTTTTTGGAGTGTAATCCTCTTTCGCTCACCCCTTTATTCTTTATCCATTAATCCATTCACTGTGGTCATGGTTTTTATTCCCTTTGCGTGAGGTGATGGGGATAAAAAAAAAACTAAAGCCCCAAACTGATCCCATTACTGCCAGTTTGGATGCCTTGTTATGACCGAAGCCCATGTTGTTATCTCAAGACTCTACGATATTCTATGTTTATTTGACGACGTCTGCTCTATTTTCAATAAACACGCAGCGGATCCCAAAATGACACACGCTTCCCTTTTGACATTCCAAGTTCCTTTTCTGGCAGTTTTCTAAAGCTCATTACTTGTGGGATGTTTAACTCAACCCAGAGGGGTATTATTATGAAGATGAAAAGCACTCTGAAGCCACTTAATTAGTCAATCTAAATGCTGAGGCTTGTAGTTCAGATGGGAGCTGCTGCTGCTGCTAGTTGGGTTTCTGCAGCATCTCCAACCTTTTCCCGAAAAAAGCAGAGACTCCACGAGAGCCTCCTCACGAAGGTCGTCTCAAGTAAACGCGTCCTCCGTCGTTCGTCATGCCATCGAATTTGCACCATGAGGCTTGCACGTCACACTACACATTATCCCTCTGCACTGCTCTCATTATACTTGCATTCAGAAGAACAGAGCACACATTTGGAGCGTGAACAGCGCACCTTGCAGTGTGTGTGTCGGTCCGCTCGGCGTTCTGTCCCGAAAGCTTTGTGCACGTGGCGTTCTGATTAACGCGGTGGCGATGAGTTGGAAACGGGGCCGCGTCACGCCGACCAGCCCCGTGCACACGGGCCAGAGTCCTATAAATATCAAAGTGGGTCAGAGTCTGTTCTTCGGGGAGACGGCATGGCAGAGTGTCGTCACGTTTGTGGTTCCTCCTATTAGACATCGCTGGAGGATGAGTTCCTTCTGCGTTTGATGATGAACATCTGGTTGGTGAAGAAGGGGGGGGGGGCGGGATACTGCTGCATTAAGACTAAAGAATGCTCCAGACTGCCAGTGCTTGACACGCTACAGGAATGCGGTCATCATATTTGTGTTGTCCCGAGGGGTTCAATTGCCTGGGCAATAGGACAATATAAAGCACCCTATTATTTATCAACATTATTTGTTTGCATTAATTAGTTACTTATAAATGCCCATCACTTGTTTTTTGTCAACTCACCACATTAATTCAGTTTACAGCAGTTATTCACATGTTATAACCATTAATGGATTCTCAAAATGTTGTACACATTGATGAATTACATAATTGTTTTAGCTCTGGCAGCAAAACATTTTACATTTTTTATTTGGATGTTCTTAATTTCCCCAGGGAGTAGAACCAGCCATCATGAAAGGATGCAGACATGGCACAGTAGCCCCCCCCCCCCACACACACACACACATACACACATTTGGCAGGAATGATACGTGTGAACATGTCACAGAAACAGGAGATGCGTGTTCGCGCCCCCCCTGCAGTCAGAACATATCGTAGTCGAACATCCACACGGCATCGAAGATTTAGTGAGACTGCCTGCTCCGGTTTCTATTTGGGGATACACATAGAAACACATAGAAACACATAGAAACACATAGAAACACATAGAAACACATAGAAACACGTAGAAACTTCCATGAAGAATTCTTCCTTCGAACATCTTTTATGTATTTTTTCCGCGGCCCTGTTGTCGTTGACAGTTTCCTGTCTTTGTCTTGTGGCATACTTTGCGAGTTGTGACTTTTCGGAGTAAAGTTTCCATCGTGCCGGTTTATTTTTACAGCCGTTATGAAAACATGTACTCATATATTTATGTTTATTGGAGGGAAGGTGTTTTAGTGTTGCCTCAGGGCTGGTTTGGGTTGAGGGAGGTTGGAAAGCTAACTTTATAATTGCATAAAACACATACATCTACAAATAATAGCACATTTACAGAACTTTGAACATAACTTAAATGCTTTGTTAACAAAATTATACTTTTAGATATAAAGTATATTAAGACACACTGTGCTATTTTGGTCTCGTAGTGGATAGGTATCATGTGTGGATTTGGACTAAATTATAAATGATCTGGCCTCAAGGAATGATTCCAGTTAACGTGAGCCTGACGAACCAGTTGGTAATCTGTATGTACAATGAGGTCATTATAATTCTCAAATATTGAATTTCTCTCATGTTACAGAATAAATCATATTGTGTTTGTTTTTACCTGCAAGGAAACGTCAAACAACGTCAAGACTAATTCCCTTTTTATAAATGCTTTGTGATATGATGTGGGTGAATGGATTGGACCTATATGACACCTCTTATTTTCACATCCTCGCCCTCTTTTCCACCTGTTCTCTCCATCCTCATCCCAGACGTCGTGAAAGCCGAGGAGAGGCAGAAGCTAGCCAAGGAGCGGAGAGAGGAAAAGGCCAAATATCTTGGTAAGTTGAAGAGAAGGGTTTGGGGGGAGAAGTCTGCTACATAGGAGGAGAGCTCCCCCTAGTGTTGGGGGTGGGGAGAGTTGTTTTTCTTCCTGTGCTTGGCTCCAGGCTGCAGACATGCAGCATGCACATGCAGCACAAAGAGGAAAAAAGGGTATTATGGGCTTGTGTACAAAAGTGGGTCCGGACCTCTTGAACCCGCCTACAGTTCTGTGTGATACCTGACAAGAAAAGTGGATGAAATCAGCAAAAAGCCAAGCCGCCATTTTACCGACAATGAGCAAGCTTTCCTCCTCTACGTGCATGTTGAAATAAGCTGCGTGTCAACAATGCTTATTGTATGTTTTGTTTAACACGTTAGCACTTAAGCTCACTCTCCACTAAGATGTGTGTGAATGCAATCCTACATTGAATAGAGTTATTCCTCACATTAACACAACATGGAACATATATGTGTTCATCAATTCAATTATCTCTTTACAGTCTGATGATTATGTGTTATGACTTTAATGTGTTTTTAAATTGCTTTGCAATAGCACAGAAACCTGCATCGTATCCCAACTTGAATTCCTGTAGTGTGATCAACGGGGGCAACGTTTCCTGACTCGGGATAGATAACAATTGACACGGCTGTACTTTTTTAGCGTTATGTTGATATTGCATCTCTTTGCTCAAGTCCTTATTTTCTATTGAACACCCCCTGGCTGTCACTTTTTTTCACCTGGCTCCGCGCTGGTTATGCACTGCTTTGCATGACTGACAGTTGCCTCTGTCTTCTCTCTCACTCCCCTCCCTGCAGATGAGCTCAGCTTGCTACAAGGTAAGCCACTCACCGATGTGTATGTGGTGGTGGTGGTGGTGACCCATTTGGATTGTTGTCATATTTGGATGTCTCAATTTGATGAATTTCATTAGTTTTAACTGGAGCTGGGCCATGAACTGAAAACGTACCAATATACAGACTTTATGAGTCATTGGCGCAGCGTGATCATGTTGTTATAATTTCTTTAAAACCCTAAAAACCCATATCGAAGGGGCAAAAATGTAAGTTGTAAAAACAAAAACAAAATATCTTTATTGACAGTTTTATCATTGAGGTAAATATTATAAAGAAAAAAAAGAGTCTCACTATTGAGTTTTGGTCACATTGCCCGGCTCTAGAGTGTTTTTATTCTCCATTTAATCCCTTATCGTGGTGTTCCTTGTTTCAATATCTTTAATTCTTTAATTGTTTTCCTGGTCATATAAATTTCAACTAACTGTAAACTTTTCACTCTCTGAACTTTATCCCTCACACAAATCATGTAGGCATAAGATCAATTAACCATAAACGGATGTTATTGTAAAGCAATCGGACTAAATCTCAGTTCACATGTAAGAGTGTGGAGCGTGTGCTTTGTTTTAACTTTACTCATCCACATGGTCCCTCTGCAGACGCTACAGAACTTAGTATTTTGTATTTAAAGATAAGATGTTTGAACCACGTGTCGCAAACCTACTACGATTACCTTTTTACTGTAGAAATTGGAGATTTGGAGACACTTGCATCCAGATTTATCTTAACGCGCTTTGTAGTGTTGCTCAGTCTAATTGGCGGATCACAAGGGCACGCCAGATGGTACCAATCTGGTCTAATAATCTCAATCAGACCCGCGTGTAAGATTAGATCCCAAAGCTTGTGTTTACACTGCCAATTTGAAAGAGATCCCGGCTCATCAAGCGTCCCCAGTAATATTATTAGGTTCGTATTTAATGAGCCACAATTAGGAAATCCTCTCTCGTATCTTGTTGGTTCCTTGTGATCTTTCAGTGCAGCTTTGAAGGACTCGTATCAGGCGATTGGCTGTGAAGGCTCAGACATGACTCCCCCGCCTTGTCTGCCTTTGGTGGATTAGTATAAATACTTTATGTAGGGTTAGTGCAGCACTCTGATTATTTACCTGTCAGCACTTTATCACTGTGAGGAGAGAGTTGAGGAAAGCAATGTCAGTTTTAGATCTCTGAATGTGACATCTGTATATCACTTAACGCATTGCTACAGATGAGTAAATGACTGCTGATGAAAGGGCACTGGAAAGCAATTGGCCTGAGACAATTCCCAGCAAGGTTTCCTCCCTGCGACTATAGTCTGGAAAACCATTACCAAACCCTTCTGTTGAATGAGATTGAAATAAAATATTCAGGCGGGTGTTGCACGCTGTCGCAGACTTGCTTTGCTGCGAGCGGTCGCAGCCGTCAACGTCAAAGGAAGGAAATAGTTTGTTTTTATTTATTCGCACAAAATAAAGTAACAAATGTAACATTATTAAAAGACACAGAAATGAGTGCACGTGAGAAAAGAAACCCAAAGGGCTTATGCAAGGTTCTCACCTAAAGTAATGAATAATAAACAAGAATAACATTTAACGTGCTAAAACAAACAACAATACACATCAAGGAATACAAAACACTATGTAGATGATGAAAAGGCTTGATTCACCAGGCTGGCCCCTAATCTATGTTTGAAGTTACTGAGTGAAGATGAAGAGTTAGCAATAAGAATGTAATTATTCTCATTATTCTTTTCTAATTATTCTTATCTATTATAAGATATTAATTTATTAGTCCCACAGTGGGGACATTTCAGGATCACAGCAGTGGGTGTACATATTAGAGCATTAATAAAAATTAAATAAAATAAAAGATACAAATAAAAACACTACAAAATACTACTAATAAAATACATATATATATATATATATATATATATATATATATATATATGGATGTCCACAATGGTCATCTTTCTCAGCGAGCCTTTGACATGGAAGCAGCTTCCCCCGACGCTCTGCGCTCATCACTGCATAACGAGTGCATTGTGAAGCAGTCTCCACCTCTTTACCTGTAGTGCCATGCCTAAAGACCTGTGTGGCACTGGCAGGTTGAGACGTGGCTGCTCTGGAAGCGGTGAGATGCGCACTGCAGCAGATATTTCCTCTGCTGCAACGAGCTGGCAAGCAGTGCCTCGCAGTGCGTTGTGACCCCTCTCGCCTCCAGCATCTCCGCAATGAGCCGTCACCGTAATCTTCAATCCACAACCAGTTGCTTTTGTTGCTTGAGAGGACTGCGCCTCGCCTCCTCCTGATTCTTCATGGGGGTTTTACTCAGTGGTTTAAAGGAATGTGGTGAGTTGTGTACACAGAGAGGCGGCAGCAGAAGGCTTCTCGATGCCCTCGTTAGTTGGCTCAGCGACAACGAGACGATTCCCATATCGTAGTGTGTGGTTTATTGAAGGTTGATGCGATTTAGTGTGACATAAATGTGTCACTTCAGAAGTGCTGTAACTACAATTTATGCTGTATTCTGTGAAAAAGGTTGAGCAACTGAGTTTATTTTACCCAAAAAAGGTGGAGGAAAAAAAAATATATATATATATCAGTTCTGTTATGTAGGACAAGGTACATAACAGAACTGATATATATATATATATTATATTATGTATATTAAAAAAAGAAGTAAACATAAGAGAGGCCAATTATAATGAAAACACCTAACTAATTAAAAGATGCTTTCAAGTCTAAAAAAAAAAATTGAGAGAGGGGGAGAGAAAGAGGGGGAGATAAAGAGAGTGAGGACTCATTTGGGACTACAGATGAAAAATAGCCTCTTGGCTAACTCTGGCACATTTACTGAAATGTTTTTATCAATGTGCACTGTCCCTTGTTAAATCAACCATTAAAAAATAAAGATTTGACCACCGCGCTTTTGATAAAGTCTCACTCTCTTGACCATGCTTTGTGCCCCCCATCATAGCGGCTAAAAAAAGCCAGTGGCTGGAGAAGGAGGAGAAGGCCCGGCAGCTGAGGGAACAGCAGTTGGAGGAGCGCCGCAGGAAGCTCGAGCAACAGCGGATCAAGGCGGAGAAACGGCGGGCCACCCTGGAGGAGAGACAGAAACAGAAACTGGAGAAGAATAAAGTGAGTTTTGACAGGAACAACTGACTGTTGGAGTAATCTATTCAGTATGTGAGGGAGTTGTATTGGTGATGACACTTACACAGATCCAGAGGTGACACGTGTACCCCTTACATCTAAATTCACAGCTGGGGAGATTTAAGATCACAATTTGATGAAATCCAGGATTTTTCAGCACTGCCAAGCAGTTTTGTGTCTTACTTTTAATGCACTAGACATTCAAATAATAACTGATATCGTTCCCTGTGTCCTTTCCAGGAACGCTATGAGAAAGCCATCAACAGGTCCACCAAGAAAACGTGGGCAGAAATCCGCCAGCAAAGGTGGTCCTGGGCTGGTGCACTCAGCCAGAACTCCAGCCAGAAAGAAGGTGAGTACACTGCTCCAACCTGGACACGCATCCCCATAAAATATGAACCCAAAAACGTCCATCACGAAAAAATGTACCGACTCGTATAGCAGATATAGATGGAAATTATCCTGCTGGAATTCGTGCAATCTACAACCTTCTTTTTGCAATTGATCATCCCTGTGCTGTTGGGTTTCAGAGGGACATGATGTTGTGCCGTTATGCAGCTCACCTTTTCCCTGTAAACAAAAGCAGAGCGTAACTCATTGGTTCTCTTCCAGTGATTGGCCCTCTACAGCTCCCGTGTCCTTACAGGGGCCTGTTTTTGTCTTTGAAGGGAGATAAGGCCTCTCCGTCAGCTGTGCTGTCACAGATTAGCAAATAATGATTTATTGATTTAAATTCAATCAGTAAACATGTGGGAAAAAAGTTGGAAAATAGCAAAAGACCGGCCATCTCAGTTTCCCAAAGCTTAAGACGATGTCTTCAAACTGCTTGTTTTGTCCTACCAACAAAACCCCAACATCTTTAAGTCACAATCATATCAAACAGAAATATGCACATTTGAGAAGCGGGCACCAGCAACTATTTTTGCATTTTTGCTTGATATATTCCTTGAATATTTAATCAGTTATCAAAATAATTGATTAATTTTCTGATCTTTTTTTAAACATTTTTATTTATTTTTTACAACTGAACCATTTAGGTCAGATTAGATTAGATAACTTTAATAATCCCTAGTGGTGAAACTCATTTGCCACCAAACATACAGACATTCATACAGACAACAATAGACTCATGCAGACATCAATAGACTCATGCAGACATCAATAGACTCATGCAGACATCAATAGACTCATGCAGACAACAATAGTGACAGCCCACATTGCCGACAGACAAGAGACCCATTACAAAATACCAACATAGATTTTCTCTTTTTTAATCCAAACTACAAAATAGATGCCTTTTGTGTGTGCAGTGTTTTATTCTCACTCCTGGGGCTGCCATATGGAGTCAGTCATTCTGCCCAGACGGATATCAACAGCACAGGAAGTTTGGCTTTGTTCTATTTGTATCTGCGTTGCCGTCTCGGCCCCTCTCCTCCATCTCCGCGCCCCATTGCCTTTGATGTGTTGGCTCCTCCAGGTCTCTCCCATCACTTCGGGGTCATTAGCCCCTGGTCACGACCAGACTGTATGCAGTGATGCATTCAGCTGCTTTATTGCATCAGTAGCAGTAAGCGGGATTGGCTGCGTTATAATGTGATAATGCATACACTCCTTTTAATGATGATATTTGCCTGTGTGCCATCCTCTCGACTTGAAGCTCTAAAAAGTTCCATCTGATGTCATGCAATCGATCCTGCCATACGCCCCATACGGGGAATGATTGACTCTAATCAATCTCTCCTTTCCTCTCCCCTTCCTGCCTGATACAATTATGAAGGTAAACAAGCCAAGCAGGCGGCAGTGGAGTAGCTGCGAGTTCGGGATGTTGTTTAGGAAACTCTCCAGAGGATCCCGGCTTCCTTCTACAGAGCAAACTGCCTCTTTGTAAACGGACCAGGCCTTCTTTAGTACTGTACCTCCTTTACGGGAATATCTCCGAATCACATATGATGTCATTTTGGGAAAAGAGCAGAGTGTTCATTTGATTGCAGTGTATTAAAGGGGTATATATATATATATATATATATATATATATATATATATATATATATATATATATATATATATATATATATTCTTGGGATGGATGCAAGTATTCCCCATGGATGGTCTCATGGTTTCTCAGCAGCCTCTTTCCATAACAGGCTTGGTTGTTACGGTTATCGTTTCTTGTTCAGTGCTCGTTGGCAGCTTTTAAAAGGTGGACATAAAAGGCTCTGAGTGGGGTTGACATGCCTTTTGGAATCTGTGTTGAGAGGAAGGAATGTTGACCTAGTGGGAGTTGAGCAGAAGTTTGCTTTTTGGTGATTTAAGGATGCACAAAGACACGAAACCCGTCACACTTAAGGACAGCAACAACAAACGGGACGTAGTTTACCGAGCGGTTACAAACGAGGTTCTGGAAGACAAACAATGTAAGTAGTCTGAACATGAGCAGGATGCTGGCGGGTTTAATAGGCCACTAGGCCAACGGCAGCAGGGACAAAGGAAACATTACGTTTCTTGTTCCTCGTAACGAGCGATTTTGAAACAACGCCCTGATGGTAAGAGTTCAAACTCCGACCGAGGGGTTTGATCCTGGCCCCGTTAAAATTCCTGCTTGTGATGCACGACTTTAAACGGGACATGACTGCTCCCTGAAATGTTACTAGCCTCTTTAAAGAGGCCACTGTGTCCTTATTGCTTGCCAAAGTCAAGTTCCCATGCCAAGCTACAATGCAGAACTGATTCAGTAACGCTAATTCTCCTGTCAGATCCATTGGCATTCAGTTTGGTCACAGCAGTAACTATATTTAAAATATTCATTAGAAACTTATTTATTTATGAAATGTTTTCCCGGATAACCTCACTGCCAATGTTTTTTTTTCTCGACCAAAAAATAGTTCCGATGGAAACTTCAGTGTTTGTTGGGATTATCCAGAGTAACAGGGACACAATGCTGCTGATCATTTTTATTTCATAACCAAAAACTAAATTAGATTCACCTCAGTCGCTTTTAACTTGTGGCAGAAGTCTCGGAGACAAGTATCTCGGTTTTATTGTCATAGTTATTGTTAAAAGTTCCATATAAATAACGACCACAGGCGGTAATACAATACAATGCAATACAATATACTTTTATTGTCACATTACATATAGTTATTTACATATATGAAATGTATTCTCTGCATTTAACCCATCCTTAGTTATTAAGGAGCAGTGGGCTGCAGTGATGCACCCGGGGAAGTCAGAATATAGAAAAAAAAAGTAATTTGAATCGATAAAATGATCACGTTAGGAGACATTCAGGAAGATGAAATAGAATTTCCTCCCATGTTTGGTGCCATAGATGTCCGACGACGCACCGAAGGCGAGATGACGTGAACATCTGGTGCGCTGTGCTCGTGTGTGTGTGTGTGTGTGTGTGTGTGTGTGTGTGTGTGTACGTACGTGTGGGAGTTGTGATGCACACGGCCAGCGTGCAGGAATTTTCTTTCATGGCGGCCCGCTCGCACCACAAGTGCGGTACTGTTGCCTCTGCCGCGTGCGGGGGGCGGGTGTTTGCAGAGGCGTCACTCGAGCGCGCCGCACGCCGCCGCCGAAGCCCCGCCTCTAACGCTCAACCATGTGTGACCTGTGTGAACATCTGTGTGGCGCTCTCTTGGCTTCTTAGGCAGATGCTCTGTGTCAACGGTCAACCTGCCCAAACACGTGGACTCTGTTATACACAAGCGACTGTCCAAGTCCTCTGCCACGCTCTGGAACTCCCCCAGCAGAAGTAAGGCAACATCTGGAATGCCCCACCCCCCCACCCACCCCTCCCCCTACCGTTTTTAACTGTGCCCATCACTTGTGCCGCGCCGACTCCTGCCAACCCGTTCATCCCGTGCTCCTCCCCTTCATGATTTCAGTCCCAACTCTTTTGCTTGGTGGTTGCCAGCTGACCCATTTCTATCTTCCCAAAACCACTTTGAGTTCTTTTTGTTCACGCTCCAGAATTTGGGTCCGGTTTTTTGTCCTGCGTATTTCTCATATGGGTTTTGTGCTTTGTTCACATTTTGTTGTGCTGTCTTTTTTTTACTATCCTCCTGTCGGTTCATCGTGTGGTGCTGGTCATTTCATGATCCTTGTGTGCTCCTTTTCAACATGTTGGACATGGGATGTTTTATGTTTTTTTGTTGTTTTATATTGTCTTGAATGCTTTATTGGTGATCCGGAGGTGGGTTTGTGATTTATAAATGACAAATATTTCTTTGAATTATCTTTGGTGTCTTGCAATCAAGCTTCCTTCGTGCTGAGGGTTTGAGCGGCCTCACGTTAACCAGGTCACGCTGGACTCCTGCAAAGAAAGGAGGAACTTCAGGACTTAAAAAAACAACAAAAGAAAAGATGGCGAGTGAGTCAGCATTTTTCAGGAGATAATGTATTCTGAAAACGCCCCGGAGCAGGTACTGTTCCTCCAGAAAAATAGATGGGTAGCCCCCCTCATACTGCTCTCGGTCTCCTCTCCACCTGAACACTCACACTGCGTGTCGGGGAACATTCACTGCAACCTCTTCTTCATCCTGCACCTTAAAGCCAGATGAGGACGCTTCACCCCCAAATAAATACGGAGGAGTTTTCACTCTTCTTTGGCTATGTGGTTATACATAACTGACTCACTAAACAAACATTTCAAATAAGTCTCTTTCTGAGGTTCTAGTATTATTATAATATCTTACTGAGCTGATTGCCTTTCTCTTCTAATCTCTTCGGGTGGCACTGCGGTGCCTTATTGGGGCTCCGTGTATTTGATCTTTACGGCGTGTAAACCGTAACTTAAATACATCTTTCTCTTCACTTCCCTTTGGTGACACGCTTTCGACTTTAAAGGTGAACTCCTCCTGAAAAGATAGATTTCAAACGGGCTTCAGTTCCTCTGGTCTGACCACTGTTTGGGGCGTGATGAGCTCGGCAGAGTTCTGGTTCAGCCGAGGACATCCATTGCAGACGTGTTTTTATCAATCCGTCCTTCCATCCTGCAGCGCGTGGCGTGGCACTGAGTCCGTGGGAGAGCAGCATCGTCGACCGGCTGATGACGCCGACGCTGTCCTTCCTCGCCAGGAGCCGCAGCGCTGCCAGTGTCCTGAAAGATGGCAAAGATGGCTGTAAGTTGGGAAAGAAAGAACATACGTAAATGCATTAGAAAGGGTTCGTACGGTCATGGAAAACCTGGAAATGTCATTGAATTTTAAAATGTTTATTTCCAGGCCTGGAAAAGTCATGGAAAATACTTAAATCACTAAAGTTTTGGAGAAGTCATGGAAATTTGTTATATCCACATGTTCATTTACGTCGAGTTTAAAATAATTCATATGTTTTTGAAAGGAAGACTCTCAAATTATAAGCCGGCATACGCCAAGTCCAAACAGATGGATTTGCACATAAAGGATAATAGATTGATTAAAAGAATAAACATTTATATAAGTGTTTCTAGGAATAAACATGTATAGTAGTGTTTATTTGTTTAATCAAACTATTCTCTCTCATTCATTTGTTTCATTTAGGCGGGTATATTGTATTCTTTGTAATTCTCATTGTTTGAATACTACTTTTTCAAAAAGTTTTCATGTACACAACGAGATTTCAGTTTGGTCATGGAAATTTGGTTTAAAGTCCTGGAAAAGTCCTGAAAAAGTCCTGGAATTCCATTGGTCAACATGTGTACGAACCCTAATAATACATTTAATAATAATACATTGCATTTATATTGCACTTCATATTTGAGCAATCTCAAAGTGCTACAGAGCAGAATAAAACAACCAAAAAAAAGCTAACATTTTAAGATATATGTAAAAGCAAAGCCCATAAAAGATATTTTAGCAGTAAGCTTTCTTAAAAAGGTGAGTTTTCAGGTCGCGCTTAAAAGCCCCTGATTAGATTACGCCGCCGTGTGAATGTCGGCGCGCTCTAATCCCACGCCGCCGTTCTCCACAGACTCTTCTCTCTGCCCCCGCTCGGCGTCGGCCAGTCCCCTCACCTTGTGCGCCCACCAGCCCCACCACCGCTGCTCCGACCGCTGGAGAGTGACGTCCAGCACGCCCGACATCACCCAGGGCCGACACAGACGGAGCTCCACACCCGTAAGTCGGCCCAATTAGGAGACCCACGGGGGAAAAAAAGCGATCTTAGTGACAAAAATGCAAGACTCTGAATAAAAAGCTGTTTTCCAGTATAAAAGCGAAGCAACGGCCATGAAAATGCACAACAGCCGATTTTGTTCTACGAGAGTGGATACACGCACAACCTGGACCAGACGGCGGCTGCATTGTTGTTGCCAAAAGAGCAAAACGTAGAGCCTGACTCGACGCTTTTCCTATGGAACGACCCAGAGTGTATCTGGTCTTATCTTTTAGTTTGAATCATTCTTGAATGATATCTTTGAATGCCACATGAACATATTTAACTGTGTTAACACGTTTTGTTTGGGTCATTCAGATGGATAAAAACAAGAAGGAAAAGAAAGACAAGGAACGGGAGAATGAGAAGGAGAAGAGCGCCCTGAGTAAAGAGAAGGTGCTGAAGAAGAGACAGTCTCTCCCCAGTATGAGACACCGGCCAGATCCAAGGTAAAACAGTTTACTTGTATTTATCTATTTTTACTTTAAGGTCAGTCAGTTAATAATAATTAAAAAAACGTATGTCCGTCATAGTTACCTTCTAACCTGGTTCCTGATATCATTAACCAGATCTATAATTATGATTTCTCTGTACACATTCAACAAAGCCTGTGGTGCATTACCACTGCTGCTAGCCAATCACCGGTTTCCTCTCAATAGTATACAGTATATTCAATACTAAGACGAACCGTGGAAGAATTATGTTTTTGATAACTAATTGATTTGTCAATTATGTTTTAACAAGAGTTAATCATTTAGAGAATATAATACGCCTGTGCCTAATAGCAAAGGCTATTTATTTTACAATAACAAAAAAGAATATCAAAGTTAAGAATATATACTTCTTCTTTTTCTTAAATGCAAGGATTTGCTTCCCCTTTGTGTTTTATCAGATTATCTCTGAATTGTGGAATTCTGTTTGAAGACACAATACTGACATTTGAAGATTACAACTTGGATTCTGAGAAATCACAACAGCATCATTTCATAATGGTAGATTCATCAATCATGGAAAGTTTCAGCTTCAAGTCATGGAGGTATAGATTGAACATCAACATAGTTAATATATGGAAAGCAAACCTCGTGAAAGGTCCAACTGAAAAATGCACCATAATGTTCAAAATGTAAAGCTACAATCTCCAGCTAAAAACATCTAACATTTTCTTAAAGAACCATTTGAAAAATCTGACAATAATCAGCTGCTTTGATGTGTGCCACTAAAACCATATTGTAAATCAGGTTAACCATCAAAGCCCCTGACCCACAGCTTGTTGTGGTCGACAGCTGAGCTCGGCAGAGAGACGTGTTTATAACGGCATATTTCACGCATGTTTGAGGCCAGACGTGAAAGATCCCGGGATGAGCGGATTTTTCCTCTCCACTGGCCACTGAAGGGCATCTATGACAGATGGGATGGAATAGGTGAAAAAAGCTCATTTTGATTGAGCCTGGTGAAGCCGTCTGTGTCAGGGGGAAAGGGGACATAAAAGATGATGGAGCTTTCCCATTCCCCTTGCTTTGTCCGTGTATAGCTGGGATGCTGAGCGCCGTCTCCATTTCTTCATGACGTGCGTCTCGGTTGTAAACAATCGTTTCAGCACACTGCTAACACCCTAACGCATCCAACTATAATTGATGCTAAATTTCCAATTTGCCTTTTTATATTTGACGCGTGAATCATCCTCTCTTACAGCCCGAGTCCTTTATCAAGACCACGGCCGTCACCCCCGGCGACGCCCAAGGGCAGAACTGCCTCCCCCAGCCCTGCTGCCTCCCCCAGGCCTCCATCCGCACGTGGGAGCCCGTCAACCCCTAAAGGACGACCAAAAAGAGCCAGGACCCCGGCCAGGCTGGACCACCGCACCTCCTCCCCCATCCCCCTGGAACGAGTGAAGGAGCCCCGCAGGCCCGCAACTCCCGAACAGAGAAAGAGTAAGAAGAAGAAAAAGTTTTAATGGGGATTATTTCTGTCTGGGTTTGATGGAAACACTCACTCGAGCACTAACCCCGCACTTTCACTTAATTTAGCTCCTGTAGGATAGCTCCAGGTTTAAGGAACATTTCCTTCTCAGTGAGTTGTAATTTTGGATGGTTCAGGTGTTTAGTGAAGTGAAACGTTAAAAACAGAAAGTCAAACTTGTTCCCAGTCCTTATCAGCCAATTCTCCACAAGCATTGATCCTGTTAATTATCATTTTCTTTCTTTCTAGAGCATTATCAGCTAAATTGCTTAACCTTGAAAAAAAAAAATATATATATATGTGTTCACGGTGCAGTTACTATCTTATTTCCACCCCCACTTTCATCAGTGATGGAGATTGATCAGTTGACATTGCCTCACCTATGTAGGAGGAGTGGATGGCCGAGCATTAACGGGGTTGAAAGCAAGCAAGTGGACCTCGAGTACAGATTATTATTTTGTAGATTATACTGCACGATAATCTTAATTTTGTCGAAACTTGTCATCTCCAAAGTGATCAAGTGTCCCATTTGTTTTCATCATACAGTATATCTGGATTGTGGGTAGCTTCCCTCCATGTCTGTCATGCTGTGTTTTTGTGTCTCTTCCTGTTACTGCCAGACAGAAAGTTTAATGGAACGAGTTAAAATCAGCTTTTCTTTCAAGAAGCAATGTGCAGCGCCGATCATGAGGCTTAATGAGCCCTGAGAACAAAGGCAGTGTGAGCCACACACACACCACTTAGAGGCTTCACTAATCAGCCTTAATTATGCAAATACCATTCTTAGACTGAAGCTGTGGTTGTTTACAATTTCCAGATGCTGGGAACAGACGGTTTCACAGTGAGGAGAAACGGCTGCGCTTGAATGTGTTAATAATGTTTGATCGGCAACACTTTAAGGCCCCGTTCACACGATGGGAAAACGCATATATTTTCATGCGTTTTGGGCTTTCATTTAAACAAAAACTGAGGTTTTATCACGGAAAACGATCATTTCTAAAAACTCCGGCCAAAGTGGAGATTTCTGAAAGCTCAGTTTTTGTGTGTGAACGAGGTCAAACAGAGTTTTAGGTGGTCAAACGTCACAGTATGCGACTAAAGATGCTTCACGTCATGTGAGCGTCCTACAGGGTTCGTACGGTCATGGAAAACCTGGAAAAGTCATGGAATTTTAAAATGGTCATTTCCAGACCTGGAAAAGTCCTGGAAAAAACTTTAATTCATAAAAGCATCATATAAGCCGGCGTACACCAACATTTCTAATTTCAAATATGTTTATACCGAGTTTTCAGTTTTGTCAAATTTGGTTTAAAGTCATGGAAAAGTCATGGAAAAGTCATGGAAATCCATTGGTCAACATGTGTAAGAACCCTGGTTCTATGCGGACGTATGCGGACGGCGTATTCATGCGGGTTCATATAAACAGAAACCTTTTTGAAAACAACCTTGTGTGTACAACGTTATTTTTGAAAACGTAGGGGTAGAAATACTTGTTTCTGTAAATACCCGGCTATGTGTAAATGTTTGCCTAAGAGTCATCACTTGCCGGGAAGCATAAATAATCCCATCACCGATTTCTGTCACCCAGCTCAAGATGTGTGTGTTCTTGTCCTTTAACACTCACGCTCCCCGTGTCTCCTACCGTGGCAGCGTCCTCGGCCCATCCCTCCAGCACGACCGTCAGAGCCGCCGCCGCCTCCGCCTCCCCCTCCCCGGAGCCGCTGCATTCGGCTCCTTCTGCTCCTGCGTCGTCGCCGTCTCCGTCTCCGGCGGCCAAGCCCATGGCGGGCACCAACAGCCAGGAGGAGGCGGCGCGCATCCTGGCAGAGAAACGGCGACAGGCCCGGGAGCAGCGGGAGAAGGACGAGCAGGGGCGCCGCGAGCAGGAGGAGAAGGAGAGGTCAGGGGTTTTATTCATCATATGCCTCGAAACGCAACCGCAGATGACGGGCCCAGTGTTGACGTTGCATAGTCCTAGATCCATCCAGTTCTTTCACACTGCATGAGAACAAAATAAATATAAAGTATAAATAAACACGTCTGTGTTTTTGGGGACTGGCAGTCGTTCCCCATCATGGGTTTGGTCTTTTAACCACTCGATACTTTATTTTCTCAAGTATATTTAATTTGCGACGTCACCCTCGTATATAACATATGAACTAATGCTTTAGTATAGAAAACCTTTTTATGTGATTTATTGGTTTATCGGTTTGCAAGACAATCCACACCTCGGCCATTTGGCTTTTTACCATGTAATCAATTAAAAAAAAGGCTCCATGCAGCTTCCTTTATTCATCATTTATGTCTTACTAAGACATCACGCAACCCTGCTTATGATGTGTGGACGTATTACAGATGGGTTGGCCTGTTGATCCAAACCACAGCAAGTCGCTATTTACAGCTTTGAACGTGATGGGATCACTTGTTGGCACTCGTACTTCCAATTGTTTCCATTTTTGTAAATAGTTTGGTTTCCTGTCGCTTGTGCGTGTAAACCAAAGATGAAATGTCCCGTCAATGGAATAATTAACTTTTCTTGTATTGTTTACATCATTCAAAGGATTTTGTGGTGAATGCTCACCCTCTGCCTCATGTCCTCCTTTAGGATCCTGAGAGAGGAGCGAATAGCCCTGGAGGCAGTGGAGAGGGGACTTAGGGAGGAGGAGGCGCGGGCCATGGCCAAGGAGCAGGAGAGGCGGGACGAAGCCCAGCGCCTGCTGGACGAGAAGGAGGCCGAGGAGCGAGCCAGCGCCGAGCAGGAGGAGAACCTGCGCCTCCAAAAACAGGTGAATGGACCGTCGATGCAGAACGTGCTGGAATAGAAGTGGAAACGTCTGGTTAGTCGGTTCAGGGGGAAAGGAACTTGCAGCTCATAGTAGGGACAAGTTCCTCTATGCACCACTGTGAGAGTTATGACTGCCTTTTTTAGACCCCTTTTACACAATGGGAAAAAAAACACATATTTTCATGCGTTTTGGCCTTTCATTTACACAAAAACAGAGGTTTTATCATTATTTAAAACTCCGGCCAAAGTGGAGATTTCTGAAAACTCTGTTTTTGTGTTTGCGTGTGAACGAGGTCAAACTGAGTTTTAGGTTGTCAAACATCACAGTATGCGACTGAAATCCTATGCGGACGTATGCGGACGGCGTATTCATGCGGGTTCATATAAACAGAAACCTTTTTGAAAACGACCTTGTGTGTACAACGTTATTTGTGAAAACGGAGCGGCATAAATATTTGTTGGTGTAAATACCCGGCTATGTGTAAATGTGGCCTTAAATGCACTCCTCACACCATTCCCACGCACGGCTGTAAACACCGTGCCACAAAACGTTGCGTGTTTATTGGCTTGGCCGAGCGCACAGTGCAGTATGTTCTACTTCGCTGGGATGTTGTCGTCCTCTAAAGGAACACATGAATCCAAGCTGCTGAGCCGGCGGCGAGAATGAATGTGTCCTTACTTCTCTTCAGCGAGTCAAATAAGCATTACGCAATATTGACTCTTTCTGTGTCTGTCGACGTTGTCAGGGAGAAGCGTATGAACGTAATAGTGATCAGGGTTCGTACGGTCATGGAAAACCTGGAAAAGTCATGGAATTTTAAAATGGTCATTTCCAGACCTGAAAAAGTCCTGGAAAACACTTTAATCATAAAAATGTTGGAAAAGTCATGGAAATGTTGTTATAATCACGTGTTCATTTACGCCGAGTTTGAAATAATTAATGTGTTTTTTAAAGAAAAACGCTCAAAATATAAGCCGGCGTACGCTCTCAATACGCACAATGTTCCACATTTTTCATGTTTTAACCGAGATTTCAGTTCGGTCATGGAAATTTGGCTCAAAGTCATGGAAAAGTCATGAAAAAGTTAAGAAAATCCATCGGTCAACATGTGTAAGAACCCCGAGTGATGCTTGACCAGTAGAAAGAGGTCATGTGACTCTTCATCCCAGTACTGGTCCATCCTGTAGACCTGTAACATGATCAGCTCCTGCGCGCTCTCCTCTGCAGATGCTGGATGACGCTTTGTCGCCCCCTTGTGGTCTTTTACAGAAGTGGCGCTTGTGGTTAAACGTGATCCGATATAATGACCCAAAGGCTCGAGTATTGTATTTCACTTTGAGTAATCCTCCAAAGACTCTTGATGTCGAAAATAGATCTTCTTGGCTCGACGGTACAGGAAAGTATTCATTTTTGTGGCTGTAAACTGTAATTGCAGAGAGCAGACCACACCCTTGTTATGTAAAAGACGGGTTATTTTGGCAGAGTTTCTTTTTTTCCATTCTGCCGGCATTTAAATGCTGGTTGTTTTCTGGCCCGTGTGTTTCAGAAGGAGGAGGCTGAGGCGAAAGCCCGGGAGGAGGCGGAGAAGCAGCGTCTGGAGAGGGAGAAACACTTCCTGAAGGAGGAGCAGGAGAGGCTGGAGAGGAAACGGGTAAGGCAATACGATCTGTGCTCCCATCACTGCTGCTTTCAGACAGGTGACCCCAAAAGGAAATGCACATTTACATTTTTTATGTAAAACTTCAATACATTAATTATTCATCATTTACCAGAAATCCATAGCTAGATGTTTTTGGGAAGACAAAACTGCCGTAAACATTGTTTTTATAGTTTGATTGCTTTAAAAAGACCACGCTCTGCTCTCAAGTGCATTCAGCTCCCCCAGTGGAGGTATTATGGTCTGTATTATGTTCGCTCTGCACTCCGCTGTCTGACGGGAGAACAGCAGTTGAGACCCTGAAACCAACACAAAAGATGTTTTGGGCTTATCCTGGATTGGTTGTCTGCATGCAAGGATTTGAGGCTTTGTTTAAAAAATAAATAAAAAATACATCTTTTATATATAGTCAAGACATTAACGTGGTCAGAAATAATGAATTTTATTTGAAATATTAATTTTGTTCTTCAAACTTGTAGCTCACAGGAAGGCTTGTTTTATAGCCTCTCTCAACAGCATAACTGTTTTCAGCTGTTCTAACATAATTGCACAAGGGTTTTCTAACCCTCCGTTGGTCTTCTAAGGCGATGAGCAAACACAATGTACCACTAGAACACTGGAGATGGGCCTCTATACATCGATGTAGAGATTTCATTAAAAAACAGACAATTCCACCAAGAATAGTAATTTACCACATTAACTATGTATATAGTGGAATTCTGATTAATTTAATGTTATCTACATTGGAAAAAAATAAATAAGGACATTTCTAAGTGACCCCACACTTTTGAACGGTGTACGACACACCGTTACCCACGGTGACTTCTACCAACGCTGACCGGACGACTTTTGTTATCGCCTCAACAAAGGAGAAGTTTGCGAGCACATTTGGCGCACAGGTGGTTGGAAGTATCCCGAGGGGCCGACACACCCAGGGGTGTGTGAGCTGACCCTGAATAATCTAAAAATGCTTCCCTTTTATGATTGGCGGCCGGAGTTATGGGCTTACCGTCCCAGACTCTTGGTGTCCTCGGATCGAGTGTGCGTCGACCTTCTGTGAATACAAACGAACCGCTTACAATGCTTTGTACTTATGCGGACTGCAGTATCCTCTATCCTGCTTCACTGTCTGACCTTCTTGCGTTGTTCATCCCGTTGAATACACAAGTTCAGAAACATCATTATTCATTATTATTACAACTGGATTCTATTCACTTCAAGCCAAATGGCCTGAGATAGCAGACAGGAACAGCGTCGCCCCGATGAAGAGGAGCAACAAACAGCGACATGTCAAAGTGAAACAGCGTGTGGGCTCAGTCTAGCCCACTCATCCTGACCCCATCCGTAACAGCTGGAAGTCTTTATTTGGGATCTCTTGTGTCCGCCAGTATAGAATCTATAGAAACTCTAAAAACCAACTCTGAACTAGAACGGGCACTCGGTAGAGCGCATACCTTCGCATATCACAAGATTGAGCATTGAATTATGAACATTTTGGCATTAGTTGCATGCCAATTGGATATAGTAAAAAGAAGATTTTGACCTTTTCATGACCTTGACCTTTGACCCGCTCCCAAAATTGAATGAAATGGTCCCTGGATAATAACCAATCATCCCACCAAATTTCATGCGATTCAAGAAGATTTTGACCTTTTTCATGACCTTGACCTTTGACCCGATCGATCCCAAAATCTAATCAAATGGTTCCCGGATAATAACCAATCATCCCACTAAATTTCATGCGATTCGGTTTAATACTTTTTGACTTATGCGAATAACACGCAAAGGTAATAAGTTCTGTTTTGGGTGTTTTTGTTTTTGTCTCATCGATGACTTTCTGTCCTCAGCGTCTGGACGAGATCATGAAGAGGACGCGCAAGACGGACGGAGGCGACAAGGTACGTCCGCTCGAGCCCAAACTACAGGCGGAAAGTTGACGCAACGACATAAATGTAATTACCGCCCGTCTTCGCAGAAAGAGACCAAGTCCTCCCCTCTCGCAAACGTCAATGGCAAAGAGGCCGAGAGCAGCAAAGGTAAGCAGAACATCCGTCTGGCTTTTTAACCAAAACATCCTCGAGTAATGGAGGGAACTTAATAGCCACTGATTGGCCCTTTAATCGCAGGAAGCGCTCGGGGTCAGATCTCCCCATTAATGTGCTATCTGTGAAGGGATGTCAAACAAAGTGGATACTTTGGAGTCAAAATCCACTTTAATTTCCTCCTCGATGCTCCAGTTTGCAAATCCACATCAACTACAAAGTAGATTTGTGATGGTGTCTGACTCATCCCACCTTAAGGCGGATACTTTACCCATGAATGCACCGTCTCTCTTCCTCTACCTCTTCCATATGTTAGATAAACAGTTACAGGTACTTTGTTGTGGTTTTTCCCCCTCATTTCCCTTGCGAGTCTTCCTCACACCAGAGCCCTTTGTATAAAAGGTTTATTTGATTATATCTCCACCTCATATCCTGCACAGCTGCTGTCTGAGTTCTTCTTCTTCTTCTTCTTCTCAGTACAATAGGAGCCATGTGTGCTTGCTTGTTGTGCGCGCTGTGGGACTGAGGCGCTTAGAGAGGAAGAGTGGGCTCATAGAGAAAGCCTGAAACTTTAGAAAGAAGCAACAATATCGAGACGCATGTGATGTTGCAAAGGCCGTACCAAAATCCACTCTTCCTACAACTTCTAATTCATCTCTCCATTATCTGTGGCCGCTTATCAGTTTAAGGTTGGGGGGGCTGGGGGGGTGGGGGGGGGGGCTGACAGAGACAGACGGCCTCTAATTCAAGTCAATTTTAAGTCAATTTTATTTGCAGAGCCCAGTATCATGGATACATCATTTTAGTATTAGTATTCAGTATTTAGTATTTAGCATTTTGTATTTTTTTGTATTTTAGTGTTGGTATTTAGTATTTTTTTGTATTTTATTATTAGTATTTAGTATGTTTCAGTATTTTGTATTTTTTTGTATTTTAGTATTAGTATTTAGTAATTTTGTATTTTGTATTTTAGAAGTACTTACACCTTGTCCTACATAACAGAACTATTTAGTATTGTGTTTTTTTATCTTAAATTTGTATTAATGCTCTAATGTACATCCACTGCTGTGAGACTAATTATTAATATCTTATCTTATCTTATCATGAGTCACTAATTTCCCCTCGAGGACTTTACGATCTGAACCGGCCGCTCTCTGTCCTTAGACGAGCTCAACCAAAGAAAACTACATTTTAACAGGGGGGGGGGACTAATGGAAGAAACCGACGATATTAAGAAGCATATAACTTGCATATCCTCCTTAGATGAGTAAGACGAAGAGCTTCAATGTGGCCTGTGAGATATGCCGTGTGCCAATGCGGGAAGACATTAGCCAGACACTCATGTGGTCGGAGGCCTGGCAGGCGTGCCTCCATTCTAGTCCGGGGTGTGGAAATCTGTCTCAACCACAGCCAAGCTGGGTGGGGACTCGCAGGAAAAAATGGCCCCGGGGAAATGTGGCATCCCTTTCTTGCCCGTTAAAAGTTTTCCTCACGTAGTCTGGGTTTGAATATTGAATCATCGTGTGTGTGTGTGTGCGTGTGTGTGTGTGTGTGTGTGTGTGTGTGTGTGTGTGTGTGTGTGTGTGTGTGTGTGTGTGTGTGTGTGTGTGTGTGTGTGTGTGTGTGTGTGTGTGTGTGTGTGTGTGTGTGTGTGTGATCACGTTGCTGTGCATTGTTTACTGGATAAGTCACCGTTTTACTTTATCTCCTCCAGCATCTGCTGATTATCAGCCAAAGCCAGAGATCATCCTGCCCAATAACATGCAAGAAAATGGCCAGAGCAGCGTCAAAGAAAGGTAAATGTGCCGCGTGTTGATGCCAGACCACCGTGAATCGTATAAACCGCGTTCGCCCATCCATCCAGCCTGCCGGAGGTCGCACTGTTGTAAACTTCCACCCTCTCCCAGAATGACAATTGTTTACGGAGGACCTGCATTGAGGGTCTCCTTGTGTTTTTCGTTGGTTTCTTGAAACATTTACCCTTTTGTATTTGAATAATCTTCTCTGGCTGTATTTTAAAAGGCTCCCGCGAATGGACGTCGATGGAATGACTCATACTCATTGAAACGTTTACCCTTTTGTATTTGAACACGCTTCTCTGGGTATATTTTAAAAGGCTCCCGCAAATGGACGTGAGTCACTGTGACCCGTCATTATAACTAAAACCATATTCTGCCCTGTGTCTCCCCTCTATAGCAGCCCCTCACCCCCAGTGGTCAACGGGATCCAGCCCGCGAGGCATGAAAACGGTCTTTCCACTAAAGAAGACTCCGCCCACTTTGGGGATATCATCCATCTCGCGAATCACGGCAACACCACCAACGGAGTACGGGATAAGTCCGACAACGGCATGGCCAGCGAGCCCATCCTCACGTTTGAGAGCGAGGAGTCCTTCATGAAGAAGGCAGGCCCCATGAAGCCTCAGCATGTTGCAGGTACAGAGTTACACATGATGTCAAAGACTTAGACTTTAGATCTGAAGTAAGGTATTAGTGAACATATACAGGGAGTCGAAGAAAAGAAGGATACAAACTATGAAAAGCATTTATGACAACTTGGCTACTGTGAAATGATGTTTAACCCCTGGTGATAATGTGTAGAACAGGTCTGGCCATCCTGTGTTAGGTTGTGGGTAAGAACATTTGAATCTATAGCCAGCCGATGATAGGATTGTCACGTAGAGCTTTGCATTATGACTGGAAGGAGGGGGAACATTTCGACTACAAGCACTTATTAAAAATAAAGCTTAACCAACAATAATAAATAAATATATATATATATATATATATATATTTTTTTTTTATTATTTTAGATATATATATATATATATATATATATATATATATATCATTTATATACGTATACATCTATAATTTATATATATATATATATTATTTATATTAATATATATATATATTATTTAAATATGTATATATATTATATTTTTTATATATACATTTTTTATATATATTTATATTTATATTATATATATATATATATATATTATATATACATATATTGTGTATATATATAATATTTGTTAAAAGAAAAGTGATTCTAAAACTCAAAGCCAACGAGTGCAGAGAGGCCAGAATAGATGTAATCTGACCCTTCATGTTGTCGGTTAAAGGTCGGGTGGTATTGTTTTAGATGAACTAGACATTAGCTTCCAGCTGAGCTGGGAGTAAAATGTTTTAAGTAGTCTCGAATAACGACAAGGCTTAAAGGTCCGGTATAGTTTACAAACCTAATTTAGGCCATCGTCCAAGGTTCGAGGCGGCGTTAGATAATGATTTCTTGATCCACAGAGATCAAAATTATAAAAAATAAAAAAGATTTAAAACCCGAGATCTCCACAAAAACAAGATTACAGACAGTATCCTATTTATTAGTACCCTAACAACTAAACTTAGATTTTAAGGATCTCGGTTTGCCAAGAACAGCAATGTACTAACTCGACCTGTCCCTAATAAAAAGTAACGGCAAGCAGAGCCACAGCTCAAAAGTGTGTGTGCTGATTTTACACTCGCCCAGGTGTAGATTACCCAGGAGAGGCTGCTGGACGTGGCACCACAGCGAGCGCTGTTGTGTTTGGCTCGAAGCGACTACCAGCCCCAACGTGTACTCCATGGGTCATCTCTCTAGTGAGAATGAGTACCCCCCGATGAGAAGGTGGTGTGGCACCGAGACTCCATTTACACTCTCAAAGGGGCGGCGATGAGATATGGAAGAACTAGTGGAGGCGAGGGAAGAGAAACGGGGATATCTTTATCCTGATGACAGCTTTTATTCAGCAGCTCCACTGACTTGGGCCTGCTCCCAGACAGGAATTCCTAGAATAGCAGTGGCGATGAGGAGACCCTATCCACTAGTCCTTCACTCCGAAAGGGCTAGAAACAAGACCCCGTGGCAATTAAGCAGCATATCACTATGCCGCAACGTCAGCAGCACCCTACAGCTAGCTCTTAATCCTCACCTGTTAGCCCGAAGACTAGCCAGCAGGCCGAGATGCCACGTCAACAAGCGGAGGCAGAAGCGCTCTGACATCTCTCCTGAAATCACTCCGCTTCCTTCGCTTTTTCACTCCTGCAAAATCGGGATACTCTCGACCTGGCAGGATATTTATTAAATTTGTATTTTATTTTTATAACTTTTTATTTTGCATTTTCCTTGACATCGCAAAAAAAATAAAAAAAATAAAAGATAAAATAAAAATTAGAAACACATTAGAAACACATATAGACACACATATATACACACATACATACATACACACACATTACATACACATACACATACACATACATACATACACCCATACCCATATATACATACATACATACATACATATATACACATACATACATACATACACACGTACATACATACATATACATACACATACATCTACAACAACATATAATCAGCACACATCCAAATCCATCCACATCCACACCCTGGCGGGACATTGATGATCAGGGTTTATCGATATTACACGTCATGGTCGGCAGTTTATTTTTTAGTCTTGCATCGAGGGTTTTATTCGAATGTCCATACCCATTGAGAATATGTTTGTTCTCGGCCCATTCAATCATAAACGTGTCCCGCGTCGGCCTCATTCGATGACACGGTGGCTTTTCACGAGAGACCTTTCCGTCACCCTCACGTAAACGAGGCGGTTTGCGTTAACGGGCTCATGCCCTCCGTAACGCGGTTAACATCCTGCATTTAGTATCGTCAACAGGTCAGGGGTTTTACGCCGCGTGTCATTGCTCATACCAAAGTGAGTGACTTTGCCCTTTGACCTTTGCCTCCCTCCCAGAGGTCCTGTGACATGCTCCAGCCTTGAAGTGCTCGTCGTCGCCCGGGACCCCGCAGCTTTTCCCGACTCCTGCCAACAACGCATTACGCTTTTATTTTTAAAGTCCCTAAAAGCAAACTGACTTCTCTGTGAAGATGACGCGGGCCACAGAAGAAAAAGATGAAGATGATGATGATGATCCAGCGTCCGGACACAAAATGAAAAGACACCGGGGATGGAAGGGCTTGCTGCATGCAGCACGGGGTGCATCGGTGTTAACGTTTGTGGCGTAGATCCCATGCACCTTAAAACGCGATAGCATCATCCTTTGTACATTTCAGTACGGCTGAGTAATTATTACCATACGCTGTCTGTGTTTGTTTGTTTTCTTTCGTTATTTAACTGAAAGAGAAATGTAAAAGATTGGGTACATTTTTGTGAATAATGTAAATTAACTGTGTGATGGACAAAGAAGGTCTGCGGTTTAAAGTTTTATGAAATGGAGTTTTACGTTACTCTGCTCTGAGTAGACCCTCTAAATAAAACCCAGGTCGTATACATCCTGGTCTGTATAAAGCTACATGTAACAGTTTTTGTAAAGTTAAATAGAGAAACGGCTTCTTACTGTCTGCACATCTCTGCTATGAAATGATTGTACGCAGAACTGGACGTAATCACGAGTGTGCAACTTCACCAATAAGAACCCGCTGGTAATTTAAGCTCAAATCCATAGAAACTGGGATTTACCCCACTATGTTGTTTCTCTCGTATGCATTGAGATTACATGGATTCGTATGTATCTGAAATACCGGTGTGTGTGTATATGCTATAATTATTTTGATGTGCGTTGCAGCGTCCGTGGGAGCATCTTAAGTCTTATTAAAGGCCAGCTGTCCAGTCTGCCGCCTCTTGGTGAACTCTGTGTGACGAGCTCCAGGAAAACAAAGTAAACTAGAACGGGCACTCGCGCATACCTTCGCATATCACAAGATTCAGCATTGAATTATGAACATTTTGGCATTAGTTGCATGCCAATTGGATATGCAGGGTTCGTACGGTCATGGAAAACCTGGAAGAGTCATGGAATTTTAAAATGGTCATTTCCAGGCCTGTAAAAGTCATGGAAAAAACTTAATTCATAAAAGTTTTGGAAAAGTCATGGAAATGTGTTATAATCACATGTTCATTTACGGCGAGTTTGAAATAACTAATATGTTTTTTTAAAGAAAAATGCTCAAAATATAAGCCGGTGTACGCTCTCAATACGCAAAATGTTTTACATTTTTCATGTTTTTATCGAGATTTCAGTTTGGTCATGGAACTTTGGTTTACAGCCATGGAAAAGTCATAGAAAAGTCATGGAAATCCATCGGTCAAAATGTGTAAGAACTCTGATATAAATTGGCCGCGCTATAATAAAAAGAAGATTTTGACCTTTTCATGACCTTGACCTTTGACCCAATCGATCCAAAAATCTAACCAAATGGTCCCCGGATAATAACCAATCATCCCACCAAATTTCATGCGATTCGGTTTAATACTTTTTGACTTATCACGCACGCACACAAATACACGGCGATCAAAACATTACCTTCAGCATTTTCAATGCGAAGGTATTGATGCAGATGTTCTCAGTGAAGTATTTAATGTCACCCGCAAACCGTTTCAGGTTCATCGGAAAAAACGGCGTAGGAATTAATCCTTTTTTTAGTTTTTATATGACAGTTGTAGTGACGGTTTAATTTGCGTGACTTTCCTGAGACCATCTCGACTTTTCAGAATAGACGGCCGCTCAAAGACGACGAGTGCCGGCTAAACCAGAGGAAAACCCGATTGGAGATGGGACCCGGAGGCCTTCCAGTCGACGTGCGAGGCATGCGAGTTGGCTCAGCTGTCCATTTTAGTTTGGGTCTCCTTTTACTAAATCCCCACAGGGGGTACATGCCGTTTTAACTGCTGCCCATTTCTCTACATAGTGGTGACCAGCAGGAGGCCTGGCACACTGTTTTTTAAGACAGCTGAAGTGAATTACAAGCACAATTTATGTCCCCCTTCTATCAATTCCTCCGACATACACACTGATCATCATGTTGAAGTTATGTGGTCGAAATGACTTATCGCCCCCTTGCCAAATGTAACCGTAACTTTTGATACACAGACGGGCACTTGACTCCCAGTGGGCGTCGTCGGGGTTTGATCGCCATGCGGCGGAAAGCTCTGAGCAATGCGTGCGAACTCTGTTTGAACTAGCTACCTTTTTTTTTTTTTTAGAGGGAAATGTTTTTCATCAAAATTAAATAGAAACCTGGAGGCTACCTTCCATCGCCGAGGAGACCCATCGACATTGTGCATGTGAGGAAGATTTAAAGTAAGTGGAGACCCCGTTTTGTTTTAAAGCTCTCAACATGATGACGCATGGTTGTTTCCACTGGAAAACCAAATTCTTCTTTACAATCTTTCTTATTCTTACGAATTAAAACCCTCAATCATCCAGATGCTGACGAAAAAGAAGTGCATCGCTTCTATGAATGGCTTTTTTTCTCTCTCGCCATTATGACCAACTTATTACATTTACATTACATTTGCTCATAGTTTGAATAGGCTTCCTTAAAACAAATATGTAAACCTCTTCTGACTCATAAGTGCAAGTTTTGACAACATGATCTCCCGGGTTCAGTACACTGGACCACCTGCTGGTAGAAGCTGTATTCATCAGCCCCACCAGAGGGTGCAGCACTGCAGCGCGGAGGTGATGGGCAACCTGTTGCACCTACTTGTTCCCCCCTCCAATACATTTCTCTAGATTCATGCCGACTCATTATTTTTGATTCGCCGTGCAAATTTACATTTACACGCGCATCCAAACATTTCCAGAAAACATGCAGATGCATTTAAAAGTCCTAGTGTCTTCTGTATTTGTGGACGCGGTCTGGTTCGAGCCCCGCTCATGTGTAGTGCTTCTCCGAGGGGTCTGGAGGATTAGTAGGCACTATTTTTAGTCAGCAAGGCAGTGCACAGTTACAGGCCGAGGGAGGTCTGCCAACTCTCAGAAGAAAGATTGGGAAAAAGAAAAAAAACTTTAGTTAAATTTGTGGATTGTAATCCGAAAGCTGCTAACAAAAGGTGTTTTCTGCCAGTTTGCCAGTTAAGGTTAGTGCCCCCCCCCCCCCCCACACACACACACACACATACACCAAAGTGTGTGTTCATGCCATGTTTATTGATGCATGTATTATCTACTCCGCCTGCCAGTGTGCTGATGGGAGCATTGGAGATATTGGCAGTGTCACTATCCATGACTATGACTATTCTTACTCTCCTCCTCACTGGTTGCGGATGAAAAAACAACCGTAAAGGCCATGTTGTCAAACCTTTGTTTTAAGTGAATGTAACGTAGCGCGTATGCAGGAGGCCTTTTGGACGCACGCTCACGGTTGTTTTTCAGACGTACATTTCTGCTCTGGAGGGCTGCGAGGAATCTCGCAAATGTGTAAGATTCCGTACGGCGAGTGCACTCAGGGGGGCACCGAGTCACCCGTTAAGAGTCACACTCCAGATAAGAGGACCACTGCTACAGTTATGCATGCATCATAACCATCAAAGCCCATGCACCAACCTCTGTGTAGTGTTTATGCCCCCCCCCCCCCTCTCTCTATCTGCTCAGCAACAGGCTCCCTCTCCAGCTGCTCTCACATGGCAGTGCATTATTGACAGGGCCGCAGAGAGGCAGGCGGCCACAGCCTGGCGATCCTCCCCTGAGCTGTCGGTGCAGGCCAACCTTTCAGCTATTCAGGAGATGGAGAGATTTAAGAGCAACCCCATCAGACGGGGCTTTGATACCACAGAGCTGACCTCAGAGGTTTCACAGAGAACCCCGGGCTTCGCATCCTATCAGGGTGGTCGCTCGATACGAGGAGCAGCTGAGTCTAAGCAGGCAGCTGTTGGTCGGTGGAGGAACTCTTTGAGGTTCTCGCTGAAGGTATGATGTTCCACCAAACCGCAGGTTTTTAACGAGCCTGACCTCGGTGCACTCTGCATCCGCATTATTGCGAGCTGAAGACACGTGTTTTTCTTGGTACATGTGAATAAAAGTATGTTCTGAGAAAGTGTGAACATATTTATTGGACAAGAGGAGATTTATCGTGAGGATGCGTTTGCTTAGTGGTTGATCGGTATTGAGATGCATCATTTAACAGCTGTAGCTAAATGTAGACCCGAGTAACTTCAAAATAAAGTCACACAAATGGAATAAAAAATTAAAAAATAGTAAGTAAAATAATTTAAATAAAACATGTCGTTAAATTCATAGAAAGGTATGTTTGGAATAATGCCATTTAAATAATATGCTAATGTTTTTTATGTCTTTATACAGTTATTGTATAGTAGCTAAATAGCTATCAAAAATGTCAGAAAGTAGGTCATAAAAAATACAATCGTAATGTATGCCATATAAAAAGTAACTGGATAGTATTTTCACACCAATTTCATAGTATATAATAAACCATATACATTTCAGAAAACGTATCACGCTCAGTATGCAATGATAATATTGAATATTGTAGATGTCATAGTTAGTAGTTTGACTTTTTTTATTTACATTTTACATTGTATTGTATGTTGTAAAAGTGATAAAGACAAAGTAAAGTATAATTTGCACCCCAAAAACAAAAAGTATATTATGTCAAAAATAATTATAATTATAATTATATATATATATATATATATATATATATATATATATATATATATATATATATATATATTTATATATAAAATATATAAAACGTGTTAAAAGCTAAAGTATAATATATGAAAAATAAGTCATTAAATAAAAATATTGTAAATGTCAAAAGAAGTAATAAATGTAAGTTAAATGTAGGTTTATTATGTAAAAAGAGGAAATATGTATTGTAGCATATGGAATAGTCATACAGTCATAGTATTTCAAAAGTCATGAAAAAAGTAGTTTTATAATATATTAAAATAAAAAAATTGTAAAAAGTCAAATGTTATAAAAAGTCATGACGGTATGTCAAAAATACCCAGTGTCCAAAAAATCTGAAAGTCATGGTATGTCAGAAATAGCCATAGTACAGTATCTCAAAGAAATCGGAAAAAGTCATAGTATAGTATGCCAAGGTCAAGGAAAAGTCAGAGTCATGAGAGTGACATTTTTGTTGCGTACTATATTTTCAATGTCTTCCATAAACTTGTCAAATTAAGTATGCCATAAAAAGTGATTGTCCAGGCTTTAGAAAAGATAATAAAAACGCCAGTGGACCGACCAGCTGACTGACACCGTGCTGCCGTGGCTTGTGGCTCCGAAACTCCAGCCGAGCGTTTTTGCATATAGACCATTACCGTTCGGATTGCAATGCTCTGTTGTCGCTTTAATTTGGAGCTAGAAAGTTTTATAGCATCACAACCAATCAGCTCGCAGAGGACAAGCGGCCTCTCTTCTGCCAGCTTGCAGCCTCGGTTATTTTCAGTTCATGGGATAACTGAGACTTAATCCCAGTTGCACGCTGTGCCAACTACAAGAAGAGTTTTCTTTTTGTTCCATATGGAGGGAAACTGTAAAGCTCACGAGGAGAGGCTCATGAGGAGGAGGAACAGAAGGGGCCAAATATAAAGTAGAAACGGGATCCTCTCTGGTGTTGCTTTCCGTTAGTGTTGGCTCCGTATAGCCGAACTCCCACTGTCGGTTTCCATCGGGAATCTCTGCCTCTTTTCATGTTGGAATAAGAAATCAAAAAATATAGTTTTGAAAATAACGACTTATCCCTTTGGTCCATTTAGTTAAAGGCACTAAATCGTGTTTATTGTTTCATCTTGCCGTGGGGAGGAAAAGAAACTGCACGGGCGCTCTTTAAAATAGTCTTTTATATTCCAGTTGTTTAGTTTGAAGGCGTTAAGGTGTTGTTTGCAAGTGTCTGAGTGTCTATCTATGTGTTTGTGTGTGTGTGTGTGTGTGTGTGTGTGTGTGTGTGTATGTGAGAGAGTGTGTGGGTGTGTGTGTGAGCGGCAAACATACAGAGAGAGAATGTCTGTGAATCTGTGTTTGCATTCCCACAATTGTGTTCACATGTGAGTTTACCGACTGTTTTTGTATGTGTGTGTGTGTGAGTAAGTGAGAAAGAGCCAGAAGCAGCGAGTGTGTATGCATGACACATGAGAGCAGCCGTCCGGGACCCTGGAGAGTAGAGGGTAGCAGAGAAGAGAAAGAAGGGGGGGGGGGGGCTGAAACTAGCCTCCGCCCGGCGACAGTGGCTCTGGGTTGTCGACTCTGTCACAGTGAAAGCATTTGGGTAGTGGAAGGAAAGAAAAGAAAAAAAAAAAAAAGTGACACATTTCTGTTTCCCGCCACACTGGGTCAAAGAGCACGGTTCGCTCAAACTAAGTGAGAGCACCGCTGGTGAAAGAGGAATATGAAAAGACATTTACATAAACTGCCATAAAACAGCAGGTGAGAAACGGAAACAGCTGGGTTTGATTTGTGTGCAAATAATTATTTAACGAGCCACCGGAACCAAATTCTTTCAATGCATATCTCTTCGTCTTTGAGGTGCTAACATCGTGCCACATAGTTTGCTTTTCATCAGGCAATTTCTTTGTTTTTTCTCACAGGGATAAAAATATAGATAATAAATATGATGGTGCATATATTCGAGTGTACCTGCACAGTCCTGCTGTATTCGTTAGGATGATTATTGCTTTATCAAATAATATTCATGTACATATTAAAAAAAGTATCTTTTAACAAGTAAAAAAAAAAAATTCTCTCCATTTCCCAGTGGAGAAACACAGCTGCTTCTCACTTTGAAGAGAGGAAATCCCCCTTTTTGCAAATCATTGTGACATTCATTTTCTCCCCCTCAGTGTTCTGCATATTAGAGGAAGCTGGTTGGCTGAACTCTGCTGACATGAACTGACTTTGCAGTACTCCACTGTTACCTTTTGCCTTGTCATGTTGTCTTTGAGAGCCCTTGTATAGTTTACATTGTTACTTCTATACGATTAAAACTCCCCCTCCGGGGGTTCAATAAGACTTATCTTATTGTAAGGTTATACATGTCAGATCTCATCCCATGTAATCATTTCAAGCAGGACTCTGCTTGAAATGTAATTTAAAACAGATGATATGGAGTCCTCTTACTCTTTGCAGCATGTTGTGGGGTTAAGAAATGTAAATAAAAGGAGGATATGGGAAGAAATACACTGTGAGAAACTGAGAAACAACAGTAATATTTAAAACTCCTAGCTGTGTGACCATACAGCACAGATGCATAATAATAATAAACTACGTTATCATAACCGCATGATGCTAATCAGTGACATACCCAACCTGAAATGTAAAACAAAGATCTCCTTTTAATTCTACCGTGACTCCAGAGTAATGCTAGCAGCCCTGGGTGACGTGTCAGTTAAGCCTGTTAGCTGACATTAGCTCATAAACAATAACAACCAGTACAGCTGATGGGACTGCTGATGATTGGCCATTAAACCAAAATATTTCGCAAGCATCTGATGATGACGCTGCATAAAAAGTCAGGGGGTCACCGACGTCATTTGAATGTATCCTTCTGGGGATTTGAACATTTTCAACACATTTCATGGGAATCCACCCAACTGTGGTTGAGACATTTCACTGTAATAGTTGTGATATTGGGCTAAATTGAATAAACTTGCCATGAAAAAAATACTACAAATATGAAACTCGTATTGACGCAAGAGAAAAATTCAAGATATCAATAAATTCATCATCGATGTGAAAGTCGGAGCGATATTCAGTTTTTCCCGCATTCCTCTCGGACCAGCACTAATTAAAAATAAACTGCAGCTGCCTGCAAGAGTGTCGGGTCTTGCAAGTTGACGTTCTAGCATCATAAAAGAAACAAAAAGCGTGCACCCTAATTTTATATTTGAAAGTCAGCTGATAGAGACCCGCGGAACCCACCTCGGGGTCCTGACCCCGAGTCATCTATTTGCTCGCTGGCCTCTGTCAGCGCCCTGCCCTTCTGCCCTGTGTTCTCAGATTCTCATTTTGGTGTTTGTTCAGCAACATAGCAGCTGACCCAAAGTCCGTCTACAGAAGGCCACTTCTGCTGCTCCGCCATGTCCAAGCCATCGGATCTCCGTTTTTTTTTTTGCGTGGTAGAGGAGTGTCGGGTTGCAGATGCCTAATCACTTCCAGTAGCGCCAGACTGCTGGGCTTCTTTTAAGAGTCCTGCAGAGGTTTTTGAACCACTCCCCACATCCACCCCCCCCCCCCCCCCCCCCCCCCCCCCGCTGTTATTTGCCAAACGAGGAAGAAATAGCTGAAATGATCGGCGTCAATAAAGCCACCGGGTTGGCATGGAGGAGAGTAAGCTGGTTCCTTTAAAACGGCTTTGAACTTTATTTAATTTGAGAACTTGCACAACTCCGATCCAAAAACAATGGGTGCAGCCAAGACGGGCTGCAGTGTGCCAGAGAACTTGTGCTTATACTGTATATATACACACACACACACACACACACACACACACACACACACACAAAAAATGACAAAAAGTACTGAGGGGAGCAACATGCTTTGCAATATGTTTGTCCATTTTGTTTATGTGGCCAATCTACATTGTGGTGGAACTCAAGGAGGAGCACAGTGTGTTCCCATGTGTATCTGATTGCCCTTTTAAAAAAACGGAACGATGCAAATGAAATGCAAGAAGCGGATTATCGCTTCTGCTTCCAGCATTTTATTTATTTGGGTTAATAGGGGAGATAGATATGTGCAGAGATGAAAAAGAACGGCGGCGCATTCGCATGGCGTCATGGATCAAAGTCGGAGAGTAAGATGAGGCGAGCAATTTATTAGTCCCCTTGTTGTGTTTCTCAGGACGCGGTCCAACGACTATCGATGGTTATTAATCACTTGCAATCGCACATTTTGGCACAAAAATAAATTGTCCTCTCATTTTTTGTTCCCATGACAAAAAAAAGCCATTGAAGGAGGAACATGAGAACCAAACATCTTCTACATGTGTTCTTCATCTGGTGTGAAAAAGGCCCTAAATCAAAATTCAGTCAAACAGACAATCTCAGCAGGCTGTGGGAGGTTGAACAACACTTGATGGGAACAGCTCGGTGGGTCCAGTGCCAGGGTCCGTCCTCATTATGCAGAATGAGCCAAGCATCTTTGCACACAATGATCGTCACACATTTCCCAAAAACTGGTCATGCATAATGCTTGTATGGGCACAGACTCGCAAACTTGTGCAACATCTTGGGTTTTCATTGGGACCGTGGGAAACACGGACCACCAGTCCAAACTGGGAGAGTCATATTGATCAAACCACAACTCTCAAGATACTTTCACATAGATATTATTAGTATTGCTACTAAAAAGTTGCACAGGACTGACGGCCAATTGCATGGCTTGGATCCTCATGAATAAATGAATTAACCAAACTCAGATGTCATGACTTTAGGTGTAAAACCATTGCACACATACTTTATTTAAAGTGTACTTAGCAGTGGACTGTTCTTATTCCTTCGAGGAATTCCCAGACACAAAAATGTAGTATTTAATAGGTTAAAGGGTTGAGACCATTTAACAAAGTCTGCGCCCTTCCCATGAACCTGTAATAGTTTTATCGTGTATCATTTGGGTTGTTTTACGAGAGGAACACTTTCGGAGTGCCTCGCGAGTTTCCAAAGGTGTGATATATGTTCCCAAATGCCAAAAGCTGCCCGATCCCCGCGACCTTTGATGTGACGCCGACACACACACAGCTCGCCCTCTCCTTCTGCCCCGAGACAGTCGGCGAGGAAAACTGTGAGCGCTTCTGTTGTGTAAGGTGTGTTTGTGAGCTCGGAGGATGTCAACAAACACGAGCGAGGGAGTGTCGGAAACGTGCGGGACAAACATGGCCGTGCAGACCTGTGCATGTCTCTGCAGAAGGGATCAGACGGGAGGAGGGGGGAAGGAGGAAATGCAGCTTCACTGAATCTTGGAGCAGAACCAAAAGCCACAAAAGTCGGTCTGGACGTGCATCCCTGTAGCGACGTCTAGCAGAACAGAGCCGAACAGAGGGGCTATTCAAACCTAACCATTTTCCCCTGGCACAAGTTGGAGGGGGTTTAAAATGAGATCACTCTTCTATTTTTTTTTTTTTGCCATTGCATGAAAAATTGTGAATACAAAAGTCAGGAAAAACAAAAAAAATAGAGTATTTTTCCACGATCCGAAAGCGCAGGTGATCCTTATGTGTCTTCTGGTTGAAGGTAATCGGGTTTCATAGTGCATTTGTTGAGGACGCAAGACGAGAAGCTCAAACGCGTCGGAGTTGAAGCTGATGGGGCCTCATTTTTTCCCGGTGGAGTTGTTTCTTTTCGGAAGTGGAGGGCACTGGAAATATTTCCCTCGCCAGAGTAAAGACGGGAGAATAAATTCACAGTGTGATTCCACTTTGGCTCTCTTAAATCCACCTTGCTTCTGCAGCACTGACATGAATTAACTTGGACTCATAAATACACTTTAGTGACAAAAGAAACAACCATAGATGCCCAACAAGTTCCTCTTTAGACTGACCCCATGAGCGAAAACTCCTCCCAAGCTTTACGTACTCACCGATCTTAATCACAAACTGTTTTGCCTCCCAGGTGTTCATGCAAATCACATTACGCTTAAAAAGACAGAATAAAGTGTAAAGTATAATATTCTCCTCATGCAGAAAACAAATATGGCCCACATGCTTGCAATAAATAGCATACATAAATAAGCGGGGGGGATGGATGAACCATGTACAACACAAAATGATACCTATAAATACATCTCTGGTGCATATGGTACACTCAATCACACTGCGGCAGGTCAGGAGGAGGCTCATTACGACTTCAGGGATTCATGGGGAATTAGTTTTACTCACTTGATCATCTTTTTAAATGATTGTTATTATGGAGAAAAAAAAAAGAAGTAAAGATCCCAAAAACATTGAGTTTAACGCAATTACATAAATACAACTAAATATCATCAGCATAATGAGAGATGTAGTATATTGTTCCCTCTGTAGGTTTACCAATAGTCCCAATGCACAAGGACATGAGCAACATTCAGCGAGGACAACACAGAGATGCAAATGAGAAGCAGAGCTTGTCACACATAATCTGCAACTCTTTTAATCTCAACCGCACAACCAGCCAAACCTGTGTTAGATCACAGGATCGGATTTATGGGACCAGTAACATCTGACTGAATGAAACGTTGCATTGGTTCTTGTTGTTTTGGACTGTGTTGTTTTATTTTCACATTGTTATGTTTGTTTGACTTGCAGAGCTGAGAGAAACTTATGACAACTAAAACAAAACGATGTGCAACAATGCTTCGTGCCATCAAAACAGGCGTAATATCAAAACTGTGTCTTTTCAGCACCAATATTTTATTTAGTCAGATTTGCAGACTCATGGAAGAATATTTGCATGTTTTCTGTTGTTGAAACCACCTCCAAGTGTTATAAACGTTATTAAATTCACATGTTGACCAGTGATGGCCAATGTTAGCCGGTGAAAAGCATATGGCGTTGTTGAGTGAAAGCTACAGTCACAGATATCGACATTCAAAATAAAAAAACTTTCGTAAAATCAAAGTGTAATATTTGCTGCCTAATATTAAGACAAATAGTTTGTCGGTGTGATATTATGCAATTCCTTTATTGTATGAACTGTGGTGGATACACAATTATATTTAATCTAAAAAATGTTCACATCTACTTAAAAAAAAAAGAAGCAAAATTCCAGATTAAAATAACTTTATTCATACCTTTTCCATGAAAGTCAGATGTTACAAGTCAACATAAGTATTGAATGAAGTCTGTTGGACTGCTCCATAAATACATAAAACACCTTGAATTAGCCTGATCCCAGTTGGAACAAAGTGACCTTTGTATCCACACAAACGTACTCAGACCATTTCCCACGAGGCCTCAGTTGAAACTGACGTGTGAAAAGATAAATAAATCAAAAACAGCTGAATCTCTCCTTCAGTTTGCAAAAAAATCATATATACTAGATATTTTTTTTCCTATGTAGCTATTTTCCATGCCCTAAAAAGTCGATACATTTCTGAAACCATGCGAACCACGAGGTGAGTTACACTCAAACATCCGCGTTCGCTCGAGCTTCAGGAGGAAAGTGTGTTGCGGTGATGTTTTGTAATTACACTCTGATGCAAATGAGGGCTTACTATGTAATTTATAGTTACTTTCAGCGAAGGCTTTAGTGCTCTGGGAAACAATTTTTTGTCACTAAGTGACACCACGTGAGAGGGAATCCAACCCAGATGGCATTCTGGCAAATCCCAGTGGACAGTGGACCTCCAGGTTCAGAATATCTGCCTCCTCTCATTTAACAAGAGAGCTTATGAAGTCAAATGACTTATTTGTCGTGATCGTAAGAAGTGCCTGGAACAAAAAACGAAGTGCATCTACTCTTCATCTACTCTGCGTAATAATAGTAGAAGGAAACATTTAGAAGCTGTCACACAATATTTGAAGGAACATTTTCGACGTTTGGTTTTTCACATTTTGGCCAGAGAGACGTCGTTAAAAGACACGGTCATCTTTTAAAAACACATTACTCAAAACATGCCACTGGGATTTGTTAATATAATTATGGATGTCTGCATCTTCAATTATCAAGTGAGCAATATAACTTTTAATTGTATGTGCTTCCTCATGACAAATAAACCTGTCGTACTTTATTACCTAGCCCCCAAAAACACGAATGACCTGTATGTCTATAGGTGAAGGACTTATAGGTCCCGAAAGCTTAATAATAATAATAATAGGGACATGGCAAAAGACATCATTATGTGTGTGTGTGTGTGTGTGTGTGTGTGTGTGTGTGTGTGTGTGTGTGTCACGTTTGCATATACGATGATTTCCCCACAGACCTCTCTCATTATAAGTTAGTCCGAAGCTCGGCAGTGCTTCTCTCCTGGGGTTAAGCACACTGAAAAACAATTACAAGTCTGTTTGTCCTATTTTGGGAACAGGTTAGATACTTAGAAACCACCCTCAGCTGATGTTTGTGAACAAGTCAACCTTTTTCATCTCACCAAAACTGTTTTGTCACATCTCTGAATTCTCCTTTCACCTCTAAACCCCTGTTGGTTAAACTGATAAACACCAGAACCAGAAGTACCGTGTACTGTTTGGTGCCTTTGAAGCTCTCCAGCCGATGAACACTGTTCTTCAGAGAGCATGTGGCTCTGAGCTCCTCCGAAATCTTAAATCAAAATACATCGCACACACCATCAGTCAACAAACGCAGTCAGCTGGGACTAACGCTTCTGCGGTTGCAGTTTTAGGTTGTGCTCCAGCATATCCCTGAAAATCACTCAGTAGCGTATTAGGGCCTCTGAGTTTGAGAAGTGGGCTGGTGACCAGCTGGTCACTGGTTTTAATCTTCAAACGTCTGGGCGGGCAAACATATTCCGCTTCGTCACCAGCTACTGTTGACTTGCAGAAAGACGCTTTACTGCACTGTTGCTGTATATTAACCCTCCTGTTACCTTCAAATGTACTAACAGCAATTAAAAGCTCAATATAGTTTCCCAAGTTAAGGTGTCAGGTACGTTGTTTGTTTGTTGACTACCTAAATAGTCCTTTAAAAAAATAAAAAAGTTGATATTTCTTATATGTTTTACACAGTGAAAAACAGCCTGGGGTCAAATTGACCCCGAAGAACACCGATGCGTACAAATTGTGTCCAGGACAGTGAAAACATAACATTGTGTGAATTTGATCTTTTCCCAGTTGTCCCCAATAAATTAGGAAAAGTCTTGAAATATGAAGCAAAACAAAATGATGTCATTCATTTATTTAGTGACGTTAAACATTGAATGGGGTCAAATTGACCCCAAAGGTAATAGGAGGGTTAAAGCACATACACATGTCGACAGTAGCATAGGATATGTGAGTTACACATATACCTTCTTATTCATTCTACTTTATTTTAGTGTAATAGCTTCTATATGGTCTATACTGCTGAAACAAAGCTCACTTCTATCTTCAGGTCACATGCCACGGTCACATAGCCAAAGCTCATGGAGCAGCAGCACTGGCAGACTATTATTGAGAGTGGAAAAAGTCTAAATGAGTATGAACTCAAATGCACGAGGCAGAAAGAAAGAGTTTCTAGAGAGCCTCTGAATTGTGATTTTAAAGTTAAATGAGAGGGTTGCTTCGCACACATTAAAAGAAAAAAAGCATATTTTGTCAGTGACCACTCGTGGTTTCTAGCTACGCAGATAGTTTTGATGTATCTGACCAGATTGTCGAATATCTGCTGCCCTGCCAATGTAGTTGAGGTGAATGACCATTTCAAATAAAATATAAAGTTTCAAACGCTTTTAAATTCCTATTTATTCTGATTAATAAATCCAAATTATTGAGTGACAAATCTCTCCATCAAAACTGCTTGAAAACAGTGTTTTTATACATCTGGTTTATTTAGTATGTATCAAAGCCATTAGATATTGAGAGTGTCACAATTAAATGTGAAAAGAAATTTCTGTTGCAATTGCAATTTATTTCAATTATGTTGTGCGCCACAAAAAGACCAAATGACTGCAAGAGAGTTTGCGTATGAATCTCGGAGACGCGAGTCCCTCATTTTGAAAAAGAGACACTGATACCACGGCTACCAGATATCCGGAAGTAATTAGCAAGTCACCAAAATGCAGGCGACAAGCACGCTGAATGCCTTTCCTCACGGGTAACACATCTGCAAAGTCTTTTTAAAATGAATTGGATATTTGATTACTTGCAAAATGTGGGCACATTCATTTTCTACTCTGAGTTAAAGACTCCACGGGTACTTTTTACCGTGTACCATGACATCCAGCGTCAGACGGCTCCTTAGACCCCGTTGACACGATGGGAAAACGCATATATTTTCATGCGTTTTGGCCTTTCATTTTATCACGGAAAACGATCATTTCTAAAAACTCGGGCCAAAGTGGAGATTTCTGAAAATTCAGTTTTTGTGTTTGCGTGTGAACGAGGTCAAACAGAGTTTTAGGTTATCAAACGTCACAGCATGCGACTAGAAATGCTTCACGTCACGTGAGCGTCCTATGCGGACGTATGCGGACGGCGTATTTATGAGGGTTCATATAAACATAAACTTTTTTGAAAACGACCTTGTGTGTACGTTATTTTTTAAAACGGAGGGGCAGTAAAATGTTGTTTCTGTAAGTACCCGGCTATGTGGAAATTTGGCCTTAGACGAAGCAACGACAAAAAACTTTGAATAAACATCAACGATTAATCGTGTCAATAGTTTGCACGTGTGCATCTTCGGCGCCTTGTAAGCATCGGATCATGTCCCAGTGAGTCGTTTTTTTAGATGCCGTGTGAATTATTTATCCGAAGCGCCGTGCTCTCGTGCGTCGAGGACACGTAAGCGAGCAGAAGTGCGACGCTTCAAACACAAACACAATTCCATTCACTTCCATCGCATTGATGTGGCAGCACAAATCTCAGAGAGGTCACGCCTTGGCACATAAACACCCTTCTGTCTGCCATTTGCATGGCAACTGAAGATGACCCGATATATGTTGCGGCTTTCATTCTGACCTTCTTTTTTTCTTTTTTTTTGCCATTTCATCTTGAGAGGGAAAGACTGTGGGCTGCTGTCAGCAACCGGGGGCTGTAAAGGCCTCCGGTTCACCACTCTCCTCGCCCCGAGGGCCAGTGAGAGGCCTCTTGTGTCCAGCAACCAGAGGCCAGACACAACGTGACTTGTGAGGGAAAAATGTGAAAAACGCATTGTGTTGGCCACAAGTGTAGTAACCATTGCTGCCACGCGTTAAATGGATCCACGCGGCTGAACGTGGCTACAGAGTATCAAATAGAGAATATCAAATAGTGTCGACTTGCCAGTTATTCAGTACCATCCTGCTGCACATGTTAAAATATTCAATGTATGGAGAGAAAAAAATGTGCTCAGCTTGTACCAGAGAGAGATGTATGCCATACCTTTCACACAGTTCTCTGTCTCCACATAAGTGGTGTGGCAGGGTGCTTTTCATTTGACCAAAAGTGACTCACTGTGGTCTTCCAAAAAGCATTCCTCTCTGGCTCTCCATTTCCTGAATGCCTTTTTTGAAGTTAGCTAAACGCAGTAGATTATTAGTATTTCTTTTAATGCATCCATTTATGTGAATATAATTATTTGTATTCATGAGAGTTTTTGCCTTTCGCTGTGCTGTTTATGCCTGTGTTCCCTCCGCTGCGTCGTAGTGCAAGCTGATAGGAAACCCCGCAGTCAGCATCTGCCTTCACTTAATGAAGCTAACTTTCTATTTCACTCACTCCAAGAGGGAGTGTTATTCTTAAACAGAACAGAGGGGGCAAGGTCTTCAGCTTTTAATCACATTATCAGCTTAAGTGTAAGTGCAGAGGCACTAACAGGCGTAATACGTTTCACTTCATAAATTGAACGAAATCGCAAGGAACCGGAGACTGTAATAACTCTTGTTCCTATAAAAATGCTGCTTTTACCTATACATGCCAGATTCAATTAGATTAGATATTCCTTTATTAGTCCCACAGTGGGGAATTTGTAGGATCACAGCAGCAGGTGCACATTAGAGCATTACAAATAAAAAGTAAAACAAAATAACAATACTAATACTAATTAAGCGACTTTGAGCGTCTAGAAAAGCGCTATATAAAATAAATGGTTATTATTATTATTATTATTATTATTATTAATACTAATATACTACATATACAGAGGAAACATATACACAAGGCAGTGACCGAAGTGAATTTTCAGAAGGTTAAATACTCCAGGATAAAGTGCTAAGTGTGTGTGATGATCTGATCTAATCAAACGGTCTTTTATAATATAAGAATGTTGAAAAAAAATGTCGACAAGATTTTCAATCTCTTGGAGTCAGTCAGTGAGTATGTCTGTGGACATATAGAGGGCAGTAGTCTAAGTAAACTGTGGTGTCCGACTCAGCATGTTGCACTAGTGACCTGAAGGGTCTGGCCCTGAACATGAAATATGCCATCGGTTCGTTGCTACGATTAAGTTACAGCTCAGAAGATGACCTTTGGAAAGAATGTCGCCCCAAAAATAACAGCAGGAAAAGATTAACAAATAAATATAATTTATATCATGTCAACCACCCCGTTTATATTTCACAGTTCTAAAAATAATATTCGGGGCGCTAAGAAAAGGCAAGAATGTCCAATTCGGAGTAAATATAGTTAGCCTAGCATATGCTTATATGCGCTGGACTTTAACCTCATGATTGCACAAGCCCCGCCTTAAAGTGTTGATCGCCGCATGGTATTATTATAATTATCCACCAGTTTTTGCCGCAGAAGTAAATTAAAGATGCCGTATGACTCGTAGGCCACCACCAGGTGAACACAAGTTAAAAGGAGGAGGCTATGACGTCTGTCCGGCGTCAGACGCCATATCCAGGTTTTAATATGGAATCTGTAGCCTCTTTCTCTGCTGCCTCTCTCCTGATTATGTTCTCAGGTTACAAGTGATCCATTGGAATGCTAACTGTAAGCGAAACCGATGACAGCCTGTTACACTGACTGACAGCTCGGGAAGATGCTGAACCAAAGGTTGGGTGGATTTGCACAAGCACTAATTTTATCTCCAGAAGACCACGGATAGACGGAGCGCACACACACACGAGTGCACCTGCGTTAGCATCCTTGTCTCTGTGCGTGCGCACGCCGATGGAAAGCAGGTAAGCTCTTCGACCTCTCGTGTCACGCAGCCCCGTTGACCGCATCTGGGGAGAGGCGCAGAGCGTGTCGTGTTTTTCACTGATGTAGCAGACGGAGAGCGAGCCGGGCCTCGGATGCCTCCAGGGGGAAGGTGGCAGCCTCAGCTGCTCTCCATAACAAAGCCCATCCTGTGGGCATCGAGCTGCCGCGGGCTTTAAGGAAATAGAGCAGCGATGGAAGCGCCATTTTTTTTTCTTCCTTATGCACCATAAAGTCCCATGTGCATTCCACACACACAAACACATTAGATAGATAGATAGATAGATAGATAGATAGATAGATAGATAGATGGATACTTTATTAATCCCCAAAGGGAAATGTGTCATCACAGTAGCAGCAATAAATAAATAAACTAAACACACAAGAATAAAATATAAAATATAAAAAAACAGGAATGAAAGATATGAATGTATACAAGTAAAATATTAATATTAATTAAATTAATTATAATGAATAATGATCAATTAAGTATTAAATACAAAATGTAATTAAATATAGACGGAGTGTGCAAAATGCAAAGTGTGTGTATGTGTGTAGTGTAATTGGAATGTGTGAAGTGCAGATCAACATATTGTAAATATGAATGTGAGAACACACACACACACACACACACACACACACACAAACTATCACCTTGCCAGCTAAATAACTCAGGTATATCTTATATTGACAAGTTGTTGCCGCGTTTCTTGCAGGAGATGAATGAAGGGAGCACCTTCAATCGATAAGGCCGGTGCAGAAACCGTTTAGCCCCTAGAAACGGACGCTTCCTCTTTGAATCGGATCCCTTGTATCTGTGCTGATGTGGTGCCAACCGTGTGCAAAGCGTGACGCACTGAATGTCTTTTGTCAGCACCGAGTGGACGGAAAGGTGGGCCGCTACCAAGGCTGACACCCACCGCACCACAACATCTGTTTTCTAGTATCTCTGTGGCAAAAGGTTCTCCGACTTGCCAACGTGTTGCCATAGCCACCCAGTACACCTCGAGCATAATAAGCCCCTTGAGCCCAGACAGCCAGGCTCTCTGCACTAACCCTCCGTAAGCTGATAGAATATCAAACTTGAGAAGCTGTAAAGCAGCAGCGGGCAATTGAAAACTGGATCCAGTTCCTCCGTTTGCAAAGTATTTGGAGGGATGCCGAAAGAGGTGTCGTGTGGCCTTCGACCCCCAGTTCACTTTCTTGTCATTTATAAGCCATCATTGGTTGTTCGTAAGGCCTGAGCACCTGCTGTCCCTTTCTCCCGAGCCACGTTACAAATGAAGCAATCAGAAGTCTAACGGCATTGGATTTAGAAACATCGAGCCACCGAGGTCCCCCCACCAACACACACACACACACACACACACACACACACACACACACACACACACACATACACACACACACACACACACACACTCGCTCCATCACCGCCTGGCACCTCGTACCAGTCATGTAAACTATTTGGCTCACACTTTAAGCACAACTCTTTCCGAGTCCCCCAGGTATTGATTCATCAAAACCTCATACATGGAAACCTTGACCCCCCTGCCCCACACCCCCACACCCCCACACACACACACTCCCCCCCGCCCCAACCAACAACCCCCCACTTGACGCAGGGTGTACTGTAACTCCAACTGACCCAGCTGCCGGGCTGCGTGTGTGAGCAACATGCACACACTCTTTTATGAGGCTGCTGTGCAGCATCATACGTGTTAATCTATTTAGGTCTCGGCCACTGGCACGGACTAAGTTGGGGCTTAAGGACCAAATTTAGTTGAAAGCAGATCCCTGCTGGGGACACTGGGGATCACTCGAGAACGGATCGTGTGTGTAGTCCATTCTCCTCTGGGTGTTTTTTATTCTGTTTTGAGACGGTGGAATTCTGGGCAGGAGGCAGAGGAGATCACTCTCTCGTAGGATCTAATCTGAGGCCAGAGAGAATTTAGTTCCAGAAACCAAGGCAACTATCTCAGGGATCAAAGAGAATAAGAATTGAGCTCTGTGCGGTATTTTAAGTTACTTAAACTGAATTATGGATATGCATGCAAGAGCTGTCTTAGAATGTGTGTTTTTTTTATGATGGGTAGCTGGAAAAACCAATGAGTGACTTAAAATAGGAGTTGAGCAACTCATATATCTAAAAAATCATAATGATGCCAGTCATGAACCTTATTTTACATTCCAGTTTGTAATTTATTCCGGGGGAAAAGATTAAAGTGCTAAATAAATCCCGTTGAGAGTAGCTGGAGTTTTCTGACCTATACAGTATATTTGAAACACACTGGCCTCTTTGTCCAAAAACATATTGTATCATGCTGTGGTGTTTATTTGAGATCTAGTAGCTTGATCATGATCTCATGATATAATATGGAGGCTTGACAATCCAACATTGATGTTAGTATATTTTCGCAGTATCAATGTCCAGATTATGTTTTTCTTTCTTTCCATTTTAATTGTGATTACTGTAAGGACTGACTATTGACATCAATATTACACTGTGGTTAATCAATGTCAATGACATGGATATGACCTATCCAAGAGAAAAATCTAATAAAAAATAATTTGACGATATAACACAATAATTTAGAACCCAGAGAATCACCATTGTAATCCATGGTGGTTCACTTTAGAACGGTTTCTAAATATTGATCAATGGCAATTATTATATCCTACTATATGGTGTGCCTAATATTCAGCCCCTGAATGCCAGCAGGAGATGACACAATGTTATATTATTTACTGTTTGTGTCCACATCCCTTGCTAAATCAAAGTTTACTCATCGGTCATCCTCTTAATGTGTTCTTAAGCTCAACAAGTTTTTTGCAACTATGGCAATTTTTTTTAATGATATGCGAGTCAAAAACAATTGTATCTCTTCTCATTGGGGAACAATGAAAAAACGAGGCACGGCATATCAGAGACAGATTGTCCTATTCTATTGTGCTATTTAGTTTAAAACATCTGTGCACTTGTAAAGCTGGGTGACATTGTTATTACTCTTGGCTCCCATTATTGATCAAATAATCACATCAAGCTGTTACTTAAAAAAAGTTACTATTTAACCTCCAGAGCAGCTCCAACGTGTGTCCCCGCCTTTCTCTCCTATTGCCGACGCAGGTCATGATGGGTAAGGGTGGAGTTCAAGCCCACAAACATCTAGAAGGTGATAATAGGCTCTGAACAGGGGTCATGGAATCCACAGAAGGCCTGGCCAGCTGTCATGCTTACGTGTTTGTCTCATCAGACCCAGTTTGGTCGCTGTGTTGACATCAAAGAGGACAAGAGAGACATCCATCTTGTGCTGGAGAGGTGTCAGATAACCTGACTTCTACGTTGAAGGAGAGTACTCTACAAAGTCTCTACATCTTCCGCCGGAAACTGAAAACGCACCTTTTTCAACTATATCTGGATTAAAACACAGATTTGCACTTTAGTAGCACTTGAATGGCTCTTATTATGGTACTTTTGTAGTTTGACTATGTTGAGGAAATGTTACTTTCTGTATTCTTGTTGTTCTTAGTTCGTACTCTAGGTTGAAATGCACTTATTGTAAGTCGCTTTGGATAACAGCGTCTGCTAAATGACATGTAATGTAATGTAAAGTACAGATAGTGGTAGAGGTATAGAAGTATATTTTCCCTTTCTGTACAAATATGAACATTAATGGGGTGGGAAAGCTGGATCTGAAAGGGTAAACCAAAAATAAATAGGAGTTAAAACCTCCATTTGTATGTGAGCAGAAACATTAGATATATATTTGATAGCGATACAAGTGTTAAAGTATTTCTAACTGTAACACATTATTATATTTAGCAAGTTGCTAATGAAAGATCGGCTTTGTTAAAAGCAGTGGTGCAGTGTATCTACTGTAGTATTACATCTACTCACGTAATACTTCAAAAGTGCTCAATGCAAAATTCGGAGCATAATTCCGACTGAGAGATTGACTCCACATGGTTCTCAACATGGCCGAGGGTGGATGCTTCCACAATGACTTACTTTACTCAATAGGCTATTTCTAATGCATTATTCTTTTTTATTTGTACTCCACTACATTTCAGAGGAAATAAAAATATACTTTATATAGTTATATTTCAGATTTTGATTTTACATAAGAGTTATAGAAAGGCGTATATAAGTACAATTCATTGTTGCAGATCCAATTGCGTAACTGTAACAGCTGATCAAATAGTCATCATTAGCTCCGCCTCAACCAGCTGCAACCTGGAAATAGGACTTTTGATGCATCTGTACTAACAAGCTGATGTTACCAATACATCCCTCACAGAAGCAACTTATTAGTAATTTTACTTTAATTACATTTAGCTGACTTATTAATACTTCGAAGTATGTTTACTCAGATAGGATTTTGAATGCAGACTATGTATTCTTTCTGTACTGAAATTGCCATGTGCTCTCCAAAGCAGTGCATTTTAACAGCATTGAATGGAAACTATCTACATTCACTATCTTATTTCAATATGGCTTTTGTAAAAAGACAAAAGAGTTTTTGTGCCCAGATTATTTGACAAATAATGTGAGCCAAAAGTAATACCCCACGCAGCTAACAAGTGTGCAGATGTTTTAAACTAAATAGAACAATAGCATATGATATGCTGTCCCTGATATGCCGTGTAAAGTGCCCTGACATGAATAAGACAATAATTCACCGAACAACGGCGTTACTAAGAAGAGTTTGGCTCTTTACGAGAGGTAACTACAACCAGATGGGATTATATTATGCCAAAAAAGGATCTAACAACAGTTGTTTGTTTTTACCATTATGTCTTTATTCACCTAAAACTAAATCTGAGATTCAAGAGATTTACAAGAGCTCCAACATCCAGCTCAATAAACACTTTAATAAACAAGCAGCTGGATTTCAGTACATGTGTTTTTTAAGATGTTACGTGCATACGGCGATACATCCTGAGACGTCTTTGTGAAGGTAGCAAGAACATGTGGCTCCAGATCCAGCACCCCCTGGGGATCATGGGTGCAGTAATTCAAAGTGATGCTGAAGCTCTGTGTGTTCATGGATGACAGCAAGTAGACGGACAGCTCCAACAGGTGGAGAGGACATAGAGTAGGGGGAGTATGAACTCTGTTTTCCCATCACACTGAGAAAGTATTAACAGAGGGATTGCCCAAAATAATCTGCCTGGTGTCTAAGTGGCGATAAGATGCAGGTCTAACAGGCAATGGATTAGAAGGGGCCCCAGGGAAAACTGTAAGTGCTAGAGCAGGAGCCACCCCCAGGACTGACTTTCAGCAAAGATAGTGTGAAGGTTGACAGACAATAGTTGTTGGTATTCTACATGAGGCAATGACATGGTAATGTAATAAAAAGAATAGTTAAAATGTAAACATTTTGAGACTTTTTTTTATGTCAGAGGCTTGGGATTATTAGTCAAGAGAATTCAGAAAAACTTCCTCACTCAGAAATGGCCCAATACAAAATGATGATGTAATAACATTATTAGAAATACAGTTTTTTAAAACAGCTTGGGAGACAAGTGGTTGCCTACAAATATCTGCATCATACTGCATCCCCCTCCCCCTCCCTCTTTTTCTAGCCTCTATTTAAATTAATGGGATTATGCTATAAAAAAAAAAAAAACATTTGTTTTCTCTGCTCTACTTGGACCTTAGACACAGGGGGTTTAAGCTAAATGCCAAAGTGACCATGCCAACATACTCACATTGGCTATGTTAAACTGCTATCTTAGCATGTTGACATTTGCTACTCAACACTAAACTCTAAAGTACAGCTGAGGCGGATTAGAATGTCCTATTTACAGGTATTGGTTGTTGAATGAATATTGGACAAAATTCAGATGTTGACTTGACAATGGAGATTGATGAGGTGAAGGGATTGTTGTAAATAAATAACCCCTTAAAAATGTGAGATGCTTTGTCACATTTGCTGGGGATTATGGGCTTTAGCCTCAGACTGAGCACAGTTAGTCTCGTGTTGGTACGTGTGGCCTGTGGAGTAAAGAACTATGATTCTTAACTCTGTCGTTTTGAACTTACACAAATACAAACATGCCACTTCCTGCCTGGTTTCCTTTGAATCTTCCAGCCACACTGACACTTCTGATCACATTGTACCGCCATAAGCAGACATATTCTACTGTGTTCATTTCCTGGTGGTCACAATTTGAATTAATCAAATGAGCACTTCATATCCAGGATGTATCGGTCATATGTGCACACATTTATGGTAACAGGTTTTTACAATGCAAATTTACACTGCATAGTTTGTCATGGCACATTGTGCCTGGACAAAGAGATTCTATGAAGAAGAGATATATTTCTACATGGAGCTAAATAGTAAAACATATGGAATATTCCAAAACACAATATGTGGTCCTGGTGCAGTTGACAAAGTAAGTTATATGTATAAAAGGGTTTCTTATTTTAAAAGTGCACTCTGGCAACCAAAGAGATGCACCCCCCCTACGCAGACCAGAAGTTTTACAGATAATGTTAATGCCACATATCAAACTACACGTCTGTAAATCCACGATCACCCTGTAACTGTTCTCTGGTATACATTAAGAGTATTTAGAGATCAGAGGTCCAAATCCAAGAGAATGTCTTCACTATAAGTCCCAGAATCCCAAAGTATGTGGTTTTTCGTAGACAGTGAGTTGGCTATGTGTCGGTAGCCATGCCAGAGGATAGCAGTAGGTTTGACGCATGCATATAAACACGGTATTATATTTTATTTTTGTGATCAGGGTGATTACAATTTTGTTTCCAGTGGGAATGAGAAAGACACGTATCTTTTTTAGTAGAGGCTTTTGTTCTGCACGGTATAGTACTGTGTAATAGTCAAGGGGATAGAGTGTATGTGGCTGCTCTGTACATTATATTTTCCTTCCCCTGGAATGTGCTTAATGTTGAGTATTGGAAACGATCCCAAAGAAACAGACAATATCCCAAAGTCATGCCTTCTGTGAGACAGAACCTATTTCTAACTTACACAAAGAGTCTCATTAGGCTTCTCCTGCTTCACTGCTATAACATGCAAGTATAATGAATGGAATATTATTAAAGAGATACTTCATAGAATTATAGCACAGCTGAGTGAGTAAATCCTCACTAATAATTCCAAAAAAGTCTAAAATCTAACGAGTATTGTATCTAGCGCTATTGGTTCTACCAGCGCTGACGGTTCTAACAGCGCTAGTGGTGCTACCAGCGCTAATGGTTCTACTAGTGCTAACGGTTCTACCAGCGCTATTGGTGCTACCAGTGCTAATGGTTCTACTAGTGCTAACGGTTCTACTAGTGCTAACGGTTCTACCAGCGCTATTGGTGCTACCAGTGCTAATGGTTCTACTAGTGCTAACGGTACTACCAGTTCTTCCAGCGTTGACGGTTCTACCAGCGCAAACCACAGCATCAATGCTGACAGAGCTAACAGTGTTGAACTGAGGGGGACCGGAGGGTGGGTGCTACTCCTCTGAAACGCTGTTGTCTGTCAAGATAACGTTATCAGCTGTTACCGTCGTATGAGCTCAGTGACGATCAGAGCCCAGGATGTGGTCAATAGCTGGCTTGAAACCAGCTATGTTAGCTAAGTTATGTAAACAAAGCACAAATAAACTTGAATTACAACAGAGAGTAAGAGTGACTTCCTTCTGCTCATCTAGACATGACTTCATTATATCTTTATAAAGAAAACAGTTGTTTGCTGCTAAATTAGTGCTCTGAATATTGTATAGAGAATCTTTAGGGAAGAAATGTAGATATACAATATCTCCCACAGCAGTTTACATTCAAACCACGCATGGTATATATGTTCATGAAGATTAGTAGGACACAATTTAAATACAAAAATAATTAGAAACACTCCTTTAGATATGATGCTCAGGGAGTTGAATGGATGAACAGTTTCCATTTGCTTCGTTAGAACAGAAATCTGTTTGGTTTTCAGTCATTTCTACTTTCATATGTTTGGATTAAACTGTGATGGGCATATTCTATAAACTTATATTTCCTATTTATAATTTGATTATACCATGTCCATTACAACTGCTGTTAGGACACTTGATTGAATGCATAAAGAGTTAACTTATTTTGGTCACAGTAATTCCTATGAAAGGCATTTGCAAAAACTCTTTGCAGATGTATAATATATAACAATGGAAACTGTCTGTGTTTTTGCAGACAAAATATGCCAACTGCCAACAACATTCTGCCTGTCTGAAAACTATCAGATGCACATAGTGAAGAGAAAAGTATAATTCCTGGTGAAATATACACTCAGTGACCACTTTATAGGACACACACATACAGTACAACATATACTTCTGCTTATAATGTAAGTTTCGTTCTCAGGTGTTGAATAACTGCAGCTAAGAAAAAATATAACAGTATATGACTATATTTGCATTATAATTATTGATATTTAATTAAGTAAATGGAATCAAAGAAGAAGAAAAAAAGACCTTTACGATCTATAACCACGGTTTAGTCAACAATAGATTAACTCTTGATCCAAATCAGCACTATAGCCTATTTATCTATTTATTAACCTCTGCCCTCTCCTTTTTTGTTGATAACCTGATTTTTTAAAACTGTACTTAATACTGTATATTCTACCACACAGTACAGTACAGTGTTTAAAACAAATATTTGTTCTTCTTATTATAGTGTGTTTGTAGTGTACCTCTCTTGACTCGGAGAGCCCTGCAACACAATTCCAATGTGTCTGTACTGTTGGTTTAGGCACACATGGCAAATAAACAACCTTGAACCTTGAACCTTGAAATCACAACGACTCCAAACCAACCAGATCTGTTTTTACTGGATTGCATTTAATTGCACAGGTGTATGCAATGGCAGATGTAACATGTGCCAACAAAAAAAAACGGGCCTTCACTACAATGACTGTGCTTTCAACTAATAGGCTGGCCGGACAAGGAAAATGCCATTCTATTATTAAGAAACAAATGGGAATCTCATCATTTCCCATTAGCACGATGGTAAACACCAGTAGGCTGTGCAGCAGTAGCTGTGCACGGGAGCTGCGACAGTGAGTTTTCATCGGGGATTAAAAGTGGTCTTTGACAGAAGGATGTGATTAAAGGGCGCGGGCGCCGACTCGCTGATTGTGTTTCCAACACGCGGCTCACTGGACTCACTTGCGACCGGGAGGCGGAAGGAAACACGAACCTCGGAGCGGCGCGGAGGGGTCACACCCCCTTTCTCTTCACACCGCAGACTCCGGCCGACACACACACACACACACACACACACACACACACACACACACACACACACACACACGCACGCGCGCGCACACACTTACACGCACCCATACACGCACACGCACGCACGCACACGCTTGACATACTAGGCACAGCAGCGCAGACACACAGACGACAGGGGGAGAAATTACCTTTAACTTGTTTCTGCAATATTACGCCGCGCTGCCTGAATGTGACGCGACAACACGGAACGACAACGCGTGACCGGTGAGTGGTTTATTGTGTTTATCGATGTATTATATTGTTTTATAGCATGGTCGATAAGTGGGAATACGTCTAAAAGAAACATCTTGTATTTTCAATGGCTGGGGAAAAGAAAACGATCCTTGCGCCGCACAGGGATCATCCATGCCGCACACCAAAATAATCACTGTATGACTAATTCTGCCTCGTAATGATAATTATACGCTCACATAGTGACAAGAAAGGTACTAAACGTTCATTGCTTGACCCTGAGAGGGAGACATCGTTCTGAATTATCTCCTAATGTGACGTTAAGTGCGTATTTCTTCTCGTTTCATTATTGTCCGTCACGCTGGATTGATGCGTCATAACGCATTAGGATGCACACGAGGAGACTCCTGGAAGATGCGTCCTGTCCGGGACATGACCCCACTGGCGTTTACATTGGGTGATGCTGCCATTTGACCAAGTACAGTGAGACTAGCTGTGGAGTAGCCTGAAGGGGTTGACTCATTTGCTGGAAGCTCTGCAGTCACACTCAGTCAACGTTTATATTTTTAACTTTGTTTAAAAGGTTCAGGGATTTTTTTAATGTGCACCCGTTGGACCACCGGAGGACTGAAGGAGGAACTCAAAACTTACGAGTTGTTTTTAGTGGTCAGACTGTTGTGATTGCAGGTTTCACCCAGTTGTCCCTCCGCCTACTGTAAACAGCTAAAACCTTGACAAAGCAAAAATGTCACACAGAGCAAACACAAAAGAGAAATAATTGTCTCTTAGACCTGAGGTGAACTTTAGAGTTTCATCTAAATGCTTATCTGTGTCCAACCTGAAACTTTTTTCGGCATCCAGTTATGCAAAAAAATAGTCTAAAATCATTATCATGCAATTTCCTGTTGGGCTGCTGGATCCTGGTTGAGGTCGACCCTCTAAAGCAAACACCAGCAGCACAAAAGTACACAGACCGTGAAAAGGTGTGCCCATAATGCATTTACAGAAGGAGCATTGAAGATCACTTTGTTTTGTTTTTCATTGCTGTGGAAGCCAACTTATTTGTGAGGATAGAGGCGTACTGATCATTTAATCCTTTTGCTGTATTTGTATCCGGCTGGGATGTGTTGCATTGACACAGGGGGGTGTCGAGAAGCAGCACATTTTAAAATCTGCAACACTGGACTTCCTACTGCAGAAAATGAAAGCATGCTGGTTATACAGTACTACATTCCACCCATGATTAACTCGATGAACATCAACAGTTTCTGAATGCTTAAAGGCACAGGAAAACACAAACAACTGTACGCATTTGGGAAATAAAAGACTATATGTCCTCCCATCGTTGGCAAGGCTGTTCCCATCTGTCCAAAATAGAGAGGACCTTTAGCTGATGAGTTCCCTCTTGTATGCAGCAGAGTTCCATAAACATGTTGATGACAGACAGCTGAGGAGCATGACGGTGTGAGCTTGAGTCAGAGACACTTTTCCGTATGACATCAAAGTAGCGTAGCCGAGAAATGTACACACTGTTGATTATGAACTTGTTCAAATAGAATTAATTGAAGAAAAAGCAGCATGATCCTTCTAAAAAAACAAACTAAATAAAACAGCGTGTGATATTAAACCACTTTAGTTAGCAGAAAGTTAGCTGCAACTTGGATCGTGTCATCATTCAACTTTCGATGCCAAGCTGAACGGTGTTCTCATCTGTCATTGTAGGCGCTTAGCGAAGAATAATGTTGCAGGAACTCTGCACAAGGTCATCCATATGTCTCCGGAGCAGATACTGTAGCTAAAGACAAACACAACTCAGCTCACAGGCATTCGGACAGAACTGAATGAATCAGGCTATTCAGAAGAAGTTTTTTTTTAAATTTGTACTTAATTAACCAAGAAGGAAGCTGATAGGTTTATCTTGTGTGCTGAACAGCTCGGCCAGCGGCTCTGCCATCCATTAACTGCCTCAGAATGCGACGTGTGTTGAGGGAACACTAAGGGACTGCCGCATTTCAATAACCAAAAGATTGTGCCAGTGACAGTTGCTGCGGCTTTTCTGAAATAGCAAGCGGGGTGTCTCCGGGGCACATATAGATAGCAAGTGTGATTCCAGCTGCCACTGCGGCATCCGAGTCTTAATGATAGGGCAGTTGATGAGTGGAGTGTTTCTCGTCATAGGCTTTGAGCTCTGGCTCGAGTTGCAGGACCATTGTTGATCAGAGCTACTTTTGCTCTTACATGAAATAAACAGCTGATGAGGATTACACAGCTGTCGCTCCATACTCGTAAGAGGGCCTCTTAATCGCGTTGTACGTGTGTTCTTAAAGCATTATCGGTTTAATTCAGTCTTACTATATAAAACATGTCAAATCACATAACTTTTGTTGTGTGCTTTAAATCCTGCAATGTTGAAGACTTACTTTTCTAGTTTGTTCCTGGTAAAATACGGTGACTAAGATTGTCCATTCAAGTACGGGTAAAATAACTTCAAGATGACATTTTTGTGAGGGAAGTTAATTTAAAATTATCTCTCCAAATGGTACAATCATTAGATAATGAATAATCAACTCTGAAAACCCCCCAGGAAGACTGCCGTTAGACTTTAAACCAGGAACAATGTTGTTTTTCCTGCTGCTGCCGCTTGTCCCTGCATCATCAGCTGTAATCATGGCGCAGCGGTGACAGTGCGGTGACAAGCAGGTGATTGAGGCCAGCAGGTTGATCAGGATGTGGTAAAGGTGACAAAGTAGACCTTAAGGACCACGAAAAGTCCCCACAAGTACAGCGAGACGCACGTGTTTCCACGTGTGTCATTATCTGCGTTTGTGAACGCTCTAGTTGTGAGTGATTAAAGACTAAGCTTACTAAAGAGGGGCTGAAATCTCAGTGATTAGGCCGCCGCCCACACACTGTGCTGCCGGCACAGCTGCAGCTAGTTATCAATCAAGCGTTTAGGGAAAAGCTATCGAAACAGATCCCACCGCTCGATTCTACCAACTAGTTTTAAAGTGAACACAGCAGGCATGAAAGCAACTTTAGTTGCACTCTCACACAGCCATCTACTGTACATAAAGTCATAATGCAAAACTCCTTTGACTGGGGAACCATAGTGTTGTTTTGACACCCATTCAACAAGGGAACTATTATTTTTAAACATTTCACAACAGCATTTAGAACACGTGTAGAATCATCTTTTAATTACGGAGCAGTGCATAAGATGTAGTGGCATCTAGTGGTGCTGTTGCAATTTGCAACCCGCTCACCCCTCCTTGTCCAATTATAAAAACGTTTAAGGCAGTCTTTAGAGCCAGTGTTTGATTTGTCCCTTCTGGGCTACTGTAGACACCTGGGGCTGCAACATGACGCAGTCTTTAAAAATATGTTGATATAAATGGAGCATTCTAAGGTTACAAAAACGATTATATGTTGTAAGTGATTATACACTTGGAAAAATCTAGTTATGAAAATGATGTCCCACTTCTGCCAATGAATCCTACTTGAGCTTACACGCTCCTTTTAACCTTTAAGGCCAACTCCTCCCGGTGTATAAAGCTTTTAAATTAAATAGACTGGTACAATTCATCTATTTTACCGTTTTACTACCATGTGCTGCAAAGGGGCACATCTGAATGCCATTCTTAAAATGTGCAGTGTAAGCTAAACCGACTTTCTGTTGAGGCTGGAACCTCAGGAAATTATTCTCTGAAAGCCAAAAACAACAATCTGCCAGGAATGAGGAGAGTGGGAAGTTCATAGAGCATGAGGAGGAGGCGGGGGAAGATGGATACATTTCAGTTCTCTCCAAAATAGTAGCTATGGATGCACACCGGGACCCTTGTGTGATAGCGTGCACTGGTTTTTAAATCCCTGTCATGTGCACTTGGCAATTTCCTATGCCCAAAGTCCCTGGAGACGACTCTCATAATGAAAGAACATTTATTTGATCCCTGGCATGTCCTGTGAGGATCATGTGCCACAGATAATGCCATGTGGACGTTGAATAGAACTGTGCTATAGAGAAGAGTAGAGAAGTGCACAGCACATGCGGTCCAAGGTGAGCATCCCTGTGGTAGCATATCAACAGCAGATCATTAACCATATGCAAATAATTTATAGTGATCTGGCAAAAGGGAAAATAAAGTGTTTTTTCTCATTTAGTTAGATGACCGTTAAACATTTAAATTCAAACTAGTACGATCAGCAGTTAACGGTGCTTTAAAAATAAGTGGATAAGACTCTTTCTTTGCATTTTTTTAATAGAATTCTTTTAAAGACGACATTTGTGAAGTGAAAATACATTTTGCAGCTTTGCATTCTATTTCAGGACGCATCGATCATAACGTGGTCGTTGATTCCTCACACCTGTCCCGATCTTTAACTTTCGCTTGTCGTCATATTCTTTGCGGTCGTTGGGGGAGTTCACTAGTTTAAAATACATGGAAACTATTGTGCATTTAATGTATTAAAAGTGTGCATAAGTGGAGAGGTGTGGAGTTGATTGAAGAGACGTGTCTTGTATAATGGACTGAGACTGACTTTGGAGAAAAATAGAATTGAACTTGTTGACCTTTGCCGTTCTCGCCTTATTAGAAAAGAACCTTTAGTCTTTTCTTGTGAGCACGGCGACTACAGAACGGACATTTTCATCACCGTTTTATTCGTAACCTCACCCGATTTACGGTATATATTCTGCAGTATACCGCATCCAAATAATGCCTCTAACTTTATATTTGTGTTATATAGTGGGCTCGACAGTGAGGCGGTCAGGTGACTGATGTACGACTGCCCTCTATGCAAATGATCAGCGACCAAATAAAACTGGTTCTGTTTGGATGCCCTACACTACTGCCTTCTTCTTTCACAGCTGTTCCGTTTCCTCACTCAGCTTTTCCATTAAGACTGCTTTTGAAGTGCATGTCAGATGACTCATCTCTGTCGGATATTGAATTTCTTGACTTTTTTTACCCTTGTTTCGCTTTGAATATTTTCTCTCATTTTCTTTGTGATAATTGTTAAGAACTAATATCCATTCAATGCAGCCAGGTCCTTGAAAAAGGTGATTGAATAACATTTGTTTTTGTTCCGTTACATATATTGTTTGCCGTTTACAAAACCCTAACGCAGCTCTTTAACTCTTTTCCTTTTTTTTTTGGGCGACAGATTTGCGGTGGGCTGGCTGCAGTAATGTCCAGAGCCACTAAGTCCGCCTCGAGGTCCCGGAGCCGCTCCAGGTCCCGCAGCCGCTCCAGGTCCCGGTCAAGATCCCGCTCCTCCTCGAGCTCCAGAAGTCGCAGCAGATCCCGGTCCAGGAAGCGCCACCAACGGTAGAGTCACGGAGAGTTCACCAGCAATCTGTTGGCTGTGGTGCGGTTTTTGTGTGGTCAAGATCAACTGCATTTCCCATCCTTACTGCCTCTTTTTGGCCAGACCAGAAGCTGAAAAGATAGTATTGAGTACATATGAATGAGGAACGCTTAAAGTATGAATGAGTGTGATGAAGAGAGGAAACACTAGCAGTAGAGGAAGTGCTGCCTTGTTATTCACAGACATCGGTATTGATCCTCTATTTCCTGCTACGCTCATTTTCTATTAAATGTAAAGTGTAAATGCTGGTGATATTTGACATGTGATAAATGTGTGTGCAGGTGGATGAGTTGTGACACCAGGGATGTCAACGGGCAGCTTTGCGTAATGTAATAGTTATGTGTCCTATTTATCGACTTCCATCTGCGAGGCCTCCTCGTGTTGTGCTGGATTTTATTGCTTTGGTTCCCATGAATTCTGACGAGCTGTTGCAACATGAAGCGTGTTAATGGACCTGGGCTTTGTGTACGAAGAGGAAATCGATGCTTTAGAACGAGTTCAGCTGCCGGTTGGTGATATACTTCAGTAAGAGTGAATATTATTACAGTTTGCGTTTCGTGGGAAAACACTCTCATATTAGTCGACGTCATCGGCTTATGGAAATATCGAATCGAGAGAGAAGCATTCGTTGTCGGTCGGCTTGCCTGAAGAGTAATGTCCTGGTTGTGGGGCTTTATTCTGGATATGATGTGCGTTGTGAAGAAAAAGTGAGACATCACTCTGATGCCTTTGCCGTTTCTGCCAGAATGGCTGTGGTGCGGTATTAAAATGTCGGGGCGCCTCATTTCCTGGCAGTGTTGTAGCACGTATTAAAATTAGCATGAAGAAGAGACATGGAAAGAATCTAATAGTTTACTTGTGTAGTGCCCACCTTTCTGGGGGAAGCCTGAATACACACATTAGCCTACTCTTTTATACAAACAGTTCTAAATACAAACGCAGCAAAACATTCACACACATTATTTGCGGAGATCTTTTAGTTAATACAAAACACAGCACGCAGGTCTGATGACTAAATACAATCTTGTTTCTCTTGACTCTGTCAGCATATCTTCTAATTATCTCCTCAGCAGTTAAATGTGCCACAGATGCAGGAAAACAATTAGTCACTACGCGACTCATTTAATGTTTTAAAGGCGTGTATTTTATATATTAAAGTCCACATTAAGATGTTGATAGCTTTTGGGTGGAACAGTGAGCATAGTAAACGTCTCACTAAAACTGGGTGAACAGCCAGTATAGCTGGAGTCAGAGGATTGGAGTAGAAGCTTTTTTTCCCCCCTCAAATGGCCCATGTGACTTTCTGCTCCACCATAGTTGGCCAGACGAGACAAAGTATCTGTAGCTCGCAATGTGAGTGTGCAGCGCGGCTCAGTGCGCTGCTTTTCTTCGCTCACACTGTATTCCAATGCAAAGACACACTAGGTGAGTCTTTTTTAAGCCTTTCTCTACGGCTCTAGCATGTCTTTGCATGTAGTGTGGCACTGCTCTGCCCCGGCCACTGAGATTATTGTCCTGAATTGTTTAGATTTTGTCTGTATTTGTAACAAACGGTTCACGTTTCAGCATCTTTATATTATATCCCAATTCTAATTGTAAAACCAGCAGAGCAGATTCTTTCCATGTATGTATGTGTTGTCTAAAAGTTGCTTACGATGGACCGTAGAGAAAATACTAACGGAAAAATAACAGAACTAGTTTGATGGATTTTTGGACCTTCATAATCTCAAAGATGTTTGTGAGAAGTTGAGTACGTTGTGTTGAAAAGAGCATGTTAAAGAGAACATGGTGTATCATGGAGCTGTAGACTGTCTGAGGGTCGGGCTGTAAACCCACACAAAGCTTCTTATCAGAAGTGCAGCACCACCCTCATGTGGCCTCGTATGACCTTGCATCCTGGCTCATTTGTTGGTGTTTCTTTGTCAATTTATAGCATTTGTCTTATTGTTGTCATTGATGTGTGTGCATGTTCATTTAGCCGGCACACAGTGTCCTTTTCCCTTTATTGTCAGAATAGCCAACATCTATTCAATTCAATTCAGTTTATTTATTATTTAGAAATTTGTCTCAGAGGGCTTTACAATCTGTACACATAGACATCCCTGACCTTTGACCTCACATCGGATCAGGAAAAACTCCCAAACAACCCTTTCACAGGGAGAAAAGGGAAGAAACCTTCAGGAGAGCAACAGAGGAGGATCCCTCTCCAGGATGGAACGAACAATAGATGTCATGCGTACAGAAGGACAGATTTAGTTAAAATACATTCAATGAATATGGCAGAGTGTATGAATAGTTCGTAGTAGGGATATTCCACTATCTGATCTATGATCTATAAAACGTATAAACCCAGAGATACTCTAAGGGCTATATGATCAGGAGCAGGGCGGTATCCGTCTCTCTGCTCACTAAATGTTACATTTAGTGAGATGTTTTCACTTCAGTGTTGAGCCTGTGAGTTGCACATTCAGAAAGTATTGTGTTAGATTGCGATGCATTCCCCATAAACCTCAAAACTCTGTTTTTTTTCCGCATATCCATTCATCTTAATGTGTGTCTTAGGAGATAACCATGTGTTTTATCTTCCTCTTCGCAGCTCTAGGTCTCAGTCTCGGTCGTGGTCAAGATCTCATTCTCCATCTCACAACCGGGAGAAGAAATATTCGAGGGGATACCAGAATGGTCGCGAGTTCCGGGGATACCACCGCGGCTTCTGGAGGCCGTTCAACTTCAGGGGCCGAGGGCGGGGCTTCTTCCCACGGGGGCGTTTCCAGCGTGGTGGCTATAACAATAACAACAACAACAACTACAACAACAACTTCCGCCCCAACTGGAAGAATTACAAGCAGTACCCACAAAAACAACAGCAACAACAGCAACAACAGCAACCACATCAACAACAACAACAACAACAACAACAACAACAACAACCACCACCACCACCACCACCACAACAGCCGCAACAGCCGCAAAGCCAGCCGCGAGGACGCTCTCACAACGTCCAGCAGCGCTCCGGAAGCCCCCCCCATGGTCACTCTGACCGATCCTTCTCGCCCTTATCCAGACACTCTCATCATTCTTCCTCTTCCTCACACTCTTCCTCTCCCAAATGGAAGCCAACCTTGTTGCAGACTAACCAGAACTCCAAAGATGTGAAGGAGCTTTCTGCCTCTAAGGAGGTCCAAAAGGGAGGAGGGGCCGATGAGGAGCCAGTGGAGGTCATCGGGGCGGCGGCAGAAGATGCCAAAGAAGGCACATGCCGCGGGAAAACGGAGGGTGGCTGGCAGAGCCTGAGCCCAAAGAGAAGCAGTCCTCTGGCAAGCTCTGCTGGTATTGTTGGTCAGAACAGCCAAACTTCAAACCAGTCAAGCCCCTCCCCTAAAATCACAAACGACGTGGGCAATGGCGCCCCCTCCTGGAAGCCGGTGTGTTCATCGTCAACCAGAAAAAAAACACACGACGGTCTGAATCCAATGCTGTCCAGCTTTGACTTCTTCTCCAACGAGGAGTACCTGGATGGAGATCAGACGGCAATCTCTGTGGCCTTCAGACAGTAAGAGTGATTTCACACTTCTTTTCTCAAATTGTTTTATCAGACTATGCAAGTGATGTGAATTTACAGATACAATGTGATGAATTATTGCTTAAATGATCCAGGTTGTCACATGCGGCTATCATAACAGAATACAACTGAAATGTTATGTTGTGGTATTTCACATATTTACATTGTTTACGACATTTTCTAACAAGGAAAAGGATGTAAATGTCAAATTAGAGCCTTTACAAATAATGATTGTCTCAAAAAATTGTGTGAGGTAAGTATTTTATATTTGAAAGTGCTCTAATTTGATATCTAGTCATATGTATTTATTTGAATTCCTGCAGCTGTCTCACAAGTTGCATGGCCAGTTAGATGCAGCTCTTTATGTCTTGTCATTGTTTAGGTTTTTGGAGGAGCAAAAAAAAAAAGCCAAAGCCTTGGGAAATGGCAAGTACGCGGAAACACATGATGTGGATACGGAGCAAGGGAAGGCCAAGGGCAAAGCATCCGCCAATATCCCCGACTTAGTGCAAAGAAAGTTCAGAGAGGACATTGATGGCGAAGTGTCTCTGAAAAGCTTTTTGAAAGCGTCTCCCTTTATGTCTGAGGACGAGGCCGTAATCAAGCCTCAGACAAAGTCCCTTCACAAAGACTGGTACAATGGGGACGAGTCCTCTAAGACAAAGATCAAGGTCACTCACTCAGCCCGGGAAATGTTTGACGAATGCTTTGGAAAATGGCAGAATGTGGCCTACTCACACATGGCCAACAGTGACCTTGACGACATGGAGGTGGACATGCGTCCCGCTAGAAAGCAGGATGTAGCAGCAGCCGTCGCCGCCGCCCTCGCCAAGAGGGAGGCGGCGGGGAAATGCGAGGGACTGTCCCTGGCCGTGGGTGGTAAAGCCAGGAAGATGGCAAAATCTCCCTGCATCTCATCTGCGACGCCACCACCGCCACCGAGGAGGAGGAGCTCCGACAAAGAGCTCAGGGGAGAGGACTCGCCGTTCACGTCCTCAAGGAAACAAGAAACTAAATTATATATCAAAATGGATTTCCTTGGAGATAGCATGATGAGGTGAGCGCAACACGACAGACACCGGGCGTCAGACGTCATACCTTTACATCCTGATAAGTACATTGCAACAGTAGCTAACACTAAACTTATGATGAACTGATTTCTAAAGACAATTATATATCTATAAAAGAAAGAAAACTAGAATGGGCACTCGGTAGAGCGCATACCTTCGCATATCACAAGATTGGGCATTGAATTATGAACATAAAAATGTACTGTGCTATGGTAAAAAGAAGATTGACCTTTTCATGACCTTGACCTTTGACTTGATCAATCACAAAATCGAATCCCCGGATAATACCCAATCATCCCACAAAATTTCATGTGATTCAAAGAAGATTTTGACCTTTTCATGACCTTGAACTTTGACCCGATCGATCCCAAAATTGAATCAAATGGTCCCCGGATAATACCCAATCATCCCACCAAATTTCATGCGATTCGGTTTAATACTTTTTGACTTATGCGAATAACACACATGTATGTACGCATACAAATACACGGAGATCAAAACATTACCTTCTGTATTTTCAATGCAAAGGTAAAAATCTGAATGTTTGGTTTTCCTTGTTTTTATGCCGTTTTACGTCATTGAATGACGTGTGTTGTGTTTTCAGATGATGATAAGCAACAGACCTCATTCTTTTGTTTCCCCGTTTCAGATCTTCCGATATTCTCGCTGAGGAGCGACAGTTGTCTCAGGATCTTGTGCAGTCCTCAAAAAAGGATCAGGAGTTTCGCTCCATCTTTCAACACGTCCAAGCCGCTCCGTCACAGCGGAGTCCCTCCGAGCTGTTTGCTCAGCACATCGTCACCATCGTTCACCACACCAAAGGTGAGTCCTCGCCTCTTCTTCAAAAGGGACACATGTTTTGTAACGGATCCCCGTATATCATTTGGCGTGAGACATTACTGCTGGTTAACTTTGTTTATTTCCTTGCTTTGGTAGTACGATTATGAACTAAAACTCTTGAACTGGAACCAATTTGTCACCACCGTAAAAGCGTTAGCCTCATACGGGACCATTAAAACCTTAAATAAAAAGTGCATCCGTCTGTGACATTTAGCCGTACCATCAAGTTTGTATTTTTACCTAGAAAAAGGGTGCGCTTCCTTTTGACATTTCAAAATAAAGGTCAGACTTAGCTCAAAACGGAAGTAGATTAAAACATATACAAAATCATTAAAGCAATACAATATAAAAGGCATTCATCAAAACTAATAAAGCAGATACAAAATAAGGCAATAAATACAAAACAATAAACCTTTTAAGGGGTTATTTACACTCCCACCAAATTACAGTGTTTTATAAAATGAAAACCTAAAACACAACATGTTTAGTACGATGTAGCCATAGTTTCTCTGCAAACCAAAGCATATTTTGTTGTAAGGGGACTGTAAAACAAGGCCTTATGCGCTTACTAACGTTCTACTGTGTCACATGGGACTATGACATTTAATGCATCACAGATGGAAACATGTACTACTCCAACAGCTGTTTGTTTGTGTACCGTGTCCCTGCACAGCTCAGCACTTTCCATCCTCTGAAATGACTCTAAACGAGCGATTCACCATGTACCAGAGACGAGCCGCAGAGAAGGAAATGATGAAGCCAAGAAAAAGCCCAGAGATACACAGGTAGAGTCGCCTCTCGAGTGACCCTCTCACCTTCAGTGTGCTGTGGCTTCACCTCCTCTTTTAACAGCTTTCAGGTATTTCTTTCACCTTTCATACCTGAAAATGAACACACTATCTTGGCTTATTTGTTCTCGTGCTCGTAGGAGGACTTTTTTTTTTTTTACATCCCCTCACCTTCACCATTTTTGGTCCTTTTTCTTTTGTCTATTCGGTGTCGTCTGTGCAGTTGGATGTAGCTCACCGTTTGTCATTTGTGGCGCTCGCACCGTGATTCCTTTGCTCTGTGCCTTCAATGATCTTGTCTTAACTGCGTTTCCTTCTTACAGGAGAATTGATGTTTCACCAAGTGCTTTTAAGAAACACTCTCAACTTTTTGAGGCGATGAAAAGCTCAGAGGATGGCACTTACAAGGTGACTGACCATTTTACAGACTGAAGTACGTTGGAAACAAAACAAACAACAGCAAAACGAGCGAGCAAGCCAGATGCCTTTAGACTGCGCTCTCTCTGGAAGCCGGCGGCTTTCCTCGAAGAGACATGCAGAGTCTAAGAAAACGAAAATGAAACTAAGGCACTTTGACTTTGTTGTTGGTTATATATCGCCTTCACACGTGGTGAATGGCTTAGACTGTGGGCACAAGCCTGACGAGGCTAATGAATCGTATAAGTTGTGAAACGGAAGCCAAAGTGCCAAAGATGCTCAAAAGGACTCTAAGCAATTGTCTTCGTAAGTATTCTTTAAAAAAATAAGAAACGGAATTAACAAAAACCGCAAGCACTTTATGTGCTTTTGATCACCTGCTTAACGTTCTGAGAAAACACTCTTGGGCAAATGCTCGAACATGAGGTGCAAATACACCTGAGATATACTCAAGGGAGAAAACCTAAATTAGCATGAACAGTCCTATTTGCTTTTTCTTCACTATTGTTAAAGAACCATGCTCGTCATACAGCTGCTCAACATCTATGACGTGTGTACGCTTTATAGTAGGTAGCCACAACTATTTCCCAAAGCATATACCTCAAAGTTTCGAGAGGGATTTCCCACCTCACAGGCGGCTAGTGGTTTAATTTTAGAACAGTAAGCTCCATTAAGGAGGTTTTCAGATGACACCTGTTTGACGGTTAACCGTGCAATAAGTCAACTTAACATATAAAAAACAGCCGACTAAATATCGCCAGTGATGGATGCAAATAGTTCATAATTTTCAAGTTGATTTTCCTCCCATTTTTAAATGGCTGCTTTAAAGGCGGAAATAAAAAACAATCTAAAAAACATATGCTTTGGAGAATGGTTGAGAATTTGAGGTCATTCTAAAACGTGCAAAACATCTGGTTTTGCCCTTTTAAGTGCACTGGAACATTTACTGATTTTACTGAGTGCAGTTTGATAGTATCTACATGTTAATCCAAAATCTTTCCACGACGTGTTCTGTTTTTGATCTGCTCAGGATGGCGGGGAAAAAACGACGGGCGACCCGATGGACCTTCGTTTGGATATCGAGCGCCGTAAAAAATATCCCATCCTTGACAGAGATTATAATAAGGATTGGGGAGAAGAGTGGAGAAATTCCCCAGATTCTTGTCCAGACAGATCTGAGGAAAAGTTATCCAAATCGAGCGAGAGATCAAAGTATGTGCAACTGCCCTGTATTGTTTCCCATCATCTCCAAACGTGATTCATACTGGGGTTCATCCACCCTGCGTGATCAAGAGTTTACCATGAAGGATTTTGCATATGCCATTTCTCCTGTAGGAAAAGTCAGAAGAAGCGCTCTCGCTCAAGTTCGTCCTCATCTTCCTCATCCTCCAAGTCCCAAAAAGAAGATTTGCCCCATGGCAAGTCTGATCCCGCAGATAAAGACTCTGACAGGGCCCAACTGAGTCAAACCGTTTCGTCAGGAGCAGTTACAAGAGGAATGCCACGTGGAGGATTTGTAAGTTCGACATACGGTGACGGATCGATGAAGGATAGTTTAGGGGAAGTCACACCGTGCATTTGAAGCAATGATCTTGGCTCCATTACTATTCCTTGTCGTTTTTTGTCTAACTCCAGCAAGTTCGTATTCGTGGAAGGAGCTGGAATCAGGGAAACGGTCCGCAGAGTAACGTGATGGCAAACATGGCGGCGCAGCCACACAATGAAGACTGGGACCCCGAGTTTACTCCCAAGAGCAGGAAATACTACTTGGTAGGGTTGGTCTCTGGTTGCTGAGCCACACGGTGTCCGTCGCTCTCATCCAGCACACAATTTGTTCTTTTTGCAATCGTCGTCTTGACACGCCTCCATCCTTTTATTATTCCTTCTTCTTTTCTTTCTCCCAGCATGACGACAGAGAACGGGAGGCAGAGTGCAAGATGATGGACAGCCGAGGCCGAAGGCGGGGGAGCTTCTCGCGCGGGCGGGCGCGATTCATCGTCCGCAAAGCCCCCGGGGGCCCCAACGCCAACAGCCCCAAATGGGCCAATGACAAGTTCCAGATCAATGGGGAGCGGGGCGAGGAGATGGAGCAGGACCACACAGAGCGAGAGGACGGCATACTGGAGCAATAAAGCAGGGAGCTAAACATCTTAATGTCGTTTCTGTGTCGTTATGGCATCTGAATCAGTGATTTCATCCACCACGATGGATTCATAAATGCAGACTAGGACTCCGCTATGCCTTAACGTCAGCGTAGGATACTCACTCTGAACGATTTTCCATTTCTGGACAGAACTCATAGTAGAAGCACTGTATATGGGTGAATTGCTGTTTCTTGAATAAGAAGTTGGATTTATTTCCAAATGATGTATTGCTTTCTATGGTTTGGTGTAATTTTACTCTTATGTAGCAGGAATGATGAAAAAAAAAGCAAAAAGAAAACTCTGTTTGACATTTTTAAGTAGCAAGTGAAAACCACAGCGTAGATCAAATGAGCTTGTACCTTCTACTTTTGCAAATGAGGGAATGTTTTGTGAGTTAAAAGATGAATAGTTTTAGAAAAGCTTGTTGTTTTGAGCCATGTCTGGATTCGAATGACAGCGATACGTACACTGTAGTTCATGTTCAATGCAGCACTCTACACAAGACCCTGATCTGACATGGGACCAAACTGTACGGGGTCAAAGGTTACACTCTACTGTCTTTCATCGTACTACAGCCAACAGATCTACAATACTACCTGACGAGAGCGGTACGATGAGGGGAACTGTACATTTACAATGTTGCTCATCAAACATTGTGCAGTTAAGATATTTCGATACATCACAGTTGCTCCTTTGTTTGATCTTGGACACCACAAATCAATGTATAATATTGATTGTGATTATATATATTTTTTTTCTCCAGAAGACATTCATAGTTTTTGTACCTAGGTAGACAGGATTTTGTCTGCAAAGTATATAGATAGATAGATTTAGATGTTTTTCACTCGCTGATTGCAAATATTGATTTAATCAGTTCTGTAAATTGTAAACGGTTAACATTGTGGTAGAAGCGGCTCAACATTTGCATTTGTTTATACAATACAAGGCAGTTTATATAGAGCAACGGTGACACTATGTCTAATAATAATAAGAATGTTTCTAAGTGCATATCTCTAGGATTAAGTCTAGGATTAAGCTCATGTCTGTTTGGCTGACATCCCATACAAAACAATTACATGTTCGTGTGCCTTGCTGCGGGTCCGCTGGTCTTCAGGCCTACCGGTTGAGATTCACATGTTTAAAAGTTTTAAATGTTTAATGGTTACATGCTTGGGGAATATTGCTTTTCTAAATAGGTGTTGTTACTGTTTTTTCCCTTTTTTTTTGGAGAATGTAAATTAAAGAGACACTGATTTCTTTAATGTTCGCTTTGAGGTGTGTTTTTCTCATGGGATGCATGGTGTTGATGCTCTTCAGCTTGACCCCCATCTGTTTTTAGAGAGGAACTTAACATATTTGTAAAAGTATAGGCATGTTTATTTATATAGCACATTTCAACAATAAGGCAATTCAAGGTGCCTCACATAAAACCAGTAAACGCATCAAAACATAATGCAAAAGACAACAAGATTTTAAAACAATTAAGAATGTTCATTAAAACATTTAAAACAGTCAAAAAGGAAGGAATAGAATAAAAGTTGCAATGAAGTTAAAAAGAACGGAAATAAAATGCCGTAGTGAGATGCAGAAATTGATTGATATCCTTGAATTTAGTTCAATTAAAGGCAACAGCAAACAGAAAAGTCTTCAACCCGGAGTTGAGGGTCTCAGCAGACCTGCAGCGTTCAGGGACCTTGTTCCAGATACGTGAAGCAGAACAACTTTCCTGGTCTTAGTGGGGACTCGAGCTGCAGCTTTCTGACTGACTTTTTACAGAGACCTGTGAACGCACCGTTACAGTAGTCAAGTCTACTGAAGATAAAGGCATAAAGGCAAGTTACTCCAAATCCCGGAGTCCTCTAATCTTTGATATATTCTTCAGGTGACTTTGTAATTGTCTTGATAAGCCCATTTGGTTTAAGATCTGAATCCATAACTACACCTAGATTTCTGACTTTTCTTTTTTTATCATCCGTGATTGAAGCTGAGCGCTGACTTTCAATCGTTCATCCTTGGGACCAAAAACAATTACTTCTGTTTTATGTTTATTTAGTTGAAGACAATTGGATTATAGTCCCCTGGTCGTCTGCCTAATTATGATAACACACTTTGTTGTATAGTTTATCTGGTGAATAAACATCTCCACCACATATACCAAATGCCAAACTGCTGCTTGTACAATTCAGTTAACAGCCTTATTTTCTCCCAGAGGCAAATATATATATATATATATATATATATATATATATATATATATATATATATATATATATATATGAACCCATTTAGCAATAAGCAGCTCATTGCCGACTATCTGTACCCGTCTGCATCCGTGACCATAAACAGGGAGCCCCCCAGGGACGGCTCATGTCAATAATGCACCAGCTGCGCAGGAAACCAACTCCATGCTGGAGTCTCCTGATGACACTGCCATCTGCTGTTGGAGGACAAATTATTCAGACAAGAGCAGCAAATGCGACCACGTGACCCAGAATGTTTCGGTTGGGCTCCATCAGTATTTTAACCCGACCAGACAACTCACCAACGAAAACAGCAAAACACTTTCTAACTCTCTCCTCCAAGGCTCTAGAAGTCATTCAGTAATGGATTTTTTTTATATATAGCAAACAGGAAGGCAATCCAGTTACTCCAAAATGTAAAACCAACGCCGAAGGGAATACTAAAAACATGTTTATTTAATGCCGTTTATTTTACATCCATGTATTTATGCTCTGATGAAGTCTTCAGCGGTCAGAACACGCGGGCTCTTCTAATGATTTAGCCCCTATGAAAAAGGATTTTTAAATATTTAAGTTCTAGTTGGTCTTATATATTTTGGAGGATCAGGTTTTCCTTCTTGTTAGTCCTGTTTTCTTTCTTTCGTTTTATTATCATTATCTACGGTTGAGTACAAAGAGCAACCAGTTGTATCTCTGTCCTGGCATTTTTATTGTATTGTAAAACATGATTATTTTAGTTTCAGTTTTATTGTGGATTATTGTGCATTTAGAAAGGAGGCAGTTTGTACAGTTGTCATTTTTTACAGCCCACTTTTAAAAAATAGTTTCCTACACAATGTTGAAAAAGCTACCAAGGGGACTTGCTTACTAACATTCAATAGCAAAGATGAGGAAGTACTCGAGTAATGACACAGTGACAAACATTGTTACAACATTTCCTATCTTTATTTACTTTGTTCCTTTCCTTGCCAGATAACATTTTGGTACATGCAATTGTCTCTTCCCTATTTCTGCTTTCTTTAATTGGCCAGCTACTTTGCCTCAAGCAAGGTGTACGACAACAACATTACAAACCCACTCAAACAAGCCCGTCACAACAAACATACAATGAGTTTTGTTTACATTTCACACCATAAAGTCTGAAGGCGTTTGAAAGGAGACCCAAGTACCTTGTGAATGCTGACTTTTGGCGCCCCATAGTTCTGTAATGACAGACGTCATTCCCCATTGGCCTCGCTTTGTGAGCTTGTTCTTTCTGTGAACCTGTCCTACCTGTTCTCCTCCCCATTCCCTCCCTCTTTCCTCTCTCTCTTGCTCCCCCCTCACCTCCCTCTCTCTCTCTCTCTCTCTCTCTCTCTGTATGACCCATCCTCCTCCTTGCTGTTGACTTGTCATGACTAGCCTCAGGAAAAGTTGCTCTATGTTAATGTTTGACAAGTAGGAAGAAGGGAGCTGGCCGCCATATCGCTCAGCAGTAGACAACACAACCACGCTTTCAGTTCTCCTTCTACTCGAGGGGTTGTTTGCTGCTTTGGGAAGGAATTACATATTCAAATCTGAGGGAGAAAGACACAAAGAGGCCATGGGTGAGTCGTTGTTGTCGCTATTATCTTGAGTACTTGGATGGAATTTGATGTTTGACTTCTCTCAGCCGTCTGTTAGCTGGACTCCCGGTGATTAAAATGATAAATACAGAAACTGTTTGCTAACTAATGAAAAGACCGGGTGTTTTTGAATCTGCACAAAATACAAATGCTTTGTTTTGAATTCGGCACGCAAATAAAACTAAAATCATTGGTACGTCGTATGGATGCCATTGCATAACTTTGCATAGACTGAGTGTTATCGGACAAGGGTCATCTTGTGTTTTGTATGTTCTTTTTTGTTGGAAATTCCTCTAACGCTGGCTGACTTTCTTTCTAATTTGATGATATGTTCAACCATTGAAAACATGTTTTCACTTGTAAGGAATGATCAGCGCTCTTTATCTTTAGCAATCTACATTCGCCCCCAAGCCCTTGTCTCGTCTCCACCGGCTATCGCTTGGTCTTGATTTAAAAATGTCACGACACATCACTTTTGAAGCGAGCAAAATAATCTAATGCTCTGCCCTATTTGCGGCGGCCCGCTGCAGAGGTGCTCGTGCTGATGGACTTCGAGGGCACCATGGGAGACGAGATGTCGGTGAAGATGGGGGATGTGGTCAAAAACGTCGCCAAGGCCAGCGAAGAGGGATGGCTGACAGGGGAGCTGAGAGGAAAGAGAGGCATCTTCCCTGCGAACTTTGCCACGGTTGGTTAACTCCACACAGCCCACAGCATCGTCCCGCTACTGTACTGTGTGTTTATGTTTATCCACATAAAACACGTCTCGTTTGGGTTTTTCATTGCAGGAGGTGCCGGTCTATCTGATTGGGGAAGGCAAGAGGGAACCGCGGAGCATTCGAAAACGTACAACGCTAAGTCCAATATATTAGCGATTCATTAAACGTGTTTAAACTTGTACACCTGGAGTATACAAGTCAGTGGTAGGCCCATTATGTCAGTAAATCTCAAATGATTTGAGTATATTGAAGTTATCCTGAGAAGAAATCTGCACATGCTGCAATACGAACCTCTCGTCTCAGCTTGCACTTTGACTAGAGTCAAAATAAACTAGGAAAATATGTGATAGTGCTGTTTAAAGTCATGTTGTTCTCTTGATTGTTACATTAAGCGTTTGAAATCCGTGTTAGTGTGATGCATACAATCGGCAAGACAAGCAGCAAGCAAGCAGACTGTCCTAATTATGCGGTTTGAAAAGTGTGCAGATAGAAATAAACAAACATTCTTTGAAGGGTTAGACGTGTGCCGTCATGTCCTCCGATCGAGCTAAACACACCATTAATGAGCTCCAGATTTATCGCTAGATTATCAACTTTACATGTGGACGTGACTTCTCTTTCTTTGTCTTTCTCCAGCGAAGAAGACAAAACCGACCAGGATGTGCGAGGTCGCGTTTGCCTACGACCCCTTCAACGAAGACGAGCTGAAGCTGGTTGTCGGGGAGACGCTAGAGATCATCAGAGAGGTAGAGCCCCCTCTTACCCAATGCTCAAACACTCAAACAATGATGCTCTGTAACGGAGCCAAAGCAAAGTATTATTGCATGTTAATCTGGGTGTTGGTGAAAGGTTTGCAAGCCAATCTGCCCTAGGCAAATAATTAAAAAAAAAATATTGATTGCTTGGGTGTTACATTCTCTTTATATTTAGCCGCCAGACGAATAACATCGTAATGGAAATGCCTGTGAGCTGATCTGACTAGTTCTGAGAATTTACATGGTTATTAAGTAGTCATAGATCTGAAACAGACTAATTGCTAAAACCCTTAACACAGCATACGTTGCAGATATCGCAAAGGGTTTGTGGCGCCCATTCAATGCCAATATTGTCTTCCCACATCGCTCCTTGTCGTATTCCTTCTCACTTTTATAAAATCCACTCAACAGATAGAAGACGGATGGTGGATGGGGGTGAAAAATGGCAGATTCGGAGCATTTCCTTCCAATTTTGTCAAGGAAATTTTTGTGTCTCCTAAAGGTTTGTGAAGCCCAAACTTTTGTTTGTGCATGTAATCTAAAAAAACAAAAAGTTTAATTCATCATTGGCTCTTTTTACAGATGGCAAACACAATGAGGGCAAGGCCAGACCCAAGCTCACTGACGCAGTGTTCAACAAGGAGGTGTGTGAAGCAGAAGTAAAGCTCCTGACATGCATGATTTGATTACCTTTGACTTGACGTACTTTTTGTCCTCATAAAGATATCTCAAAGGACAAGTGCAAGGAGCAAAACCAAACACGGTTAGTCATATTATACGTGGTAATTCCTGCTCTTTTACCTGAATGGTGAAGGGATTGTTGGAGTCAAGTGGCTGATGTAAACCACTTTATAGCATCATGGATCCAGTTTTATGACTTTTATCGAGTTCAGTTAGTCACAACCTCTTTCCGGTTCTTCTTTGAGTTGAAGGTGACGGGCTATTAAAGGTCGGTAATCATTACATCGTCTACATCTCCTTAGTGGTGGAGTGTTGCCAAGTCATGTTTGAATACAAGGCCAAGACGGATGACGAGTTGGATCTGAAACCAGGAGACGTCGTCGTTATCCTGAGAAAGGTACGAGAACCTTATATTGTTGTATTCTGGCATTGTTTCAACCCTGTTTTCCCGTGATGTCATGCAACAGATTCCTTCGGCTCTTTACAAAGCAGCTGCATGAGTATGGCATTGTTTATCCAGACAAACCAGTTGCCTTCACTGTCAAGGGCGTTCCACGGTGACACACATGTCCTAGTTTCACACGCACACGTGACAGCTGCTCTAATTATTTCAGAGAAGACAAGTGATTTCTGAGATAGCCTCCATGATAGAATGATAACAAGGCAGCTATGTCTTGTTTGACCGGTTGGTAACCTAGTGTGCAGCAAGTTGGCGTCCCAAAGGACGGCGCCGTGTTTGAGCTTCTGATGAGACCCTTTAATCTCCATCTGAAGGAAACAGAAGACGACGGCTGGTGGGAAGGAGAGCTGAACGGACGCTGTGGCTTCTTTCCTGATAACTTCGTCATGTTGATACCACCAATGGGCACTAAGCAAGTGAGTGGACTGAAACACAATCTTAAGAACATAGAATAGAATAGAAATATACTTTATTAATCCCCAAGGGGAAATGTGTTGACACAGTAGCACCAATAAACTAAACACAATAAAAAATAAATATAAGAAAGAAAGAAAGTGAAATATAAAATACAAAATAAAATAAAATATATATGTATATATATATATATATATATATATATATATATATATATATATATATATATATATACACAACATATATGTAAATACAGCAATGTAAAATTAAATTATATATATATATATATATATATATATATATATAGACAGAACTTCCTTTCTGGACCACATTCAAGACTTGACAACTGCCTTGCACTTCCATAAAACTATGAATATACTTTAATTTAATTTCATTATTTTGAAAAGTGCTCAAAATGCAAACTATATAATAGCAATTATTCTACATTTGTGCTGTGTTTCTACGACTTTAACGAGTCTGCAGTGAGTCAGCGTCGTCTCTCAGATCCTACGTTTTGGAATTACTCACCAAAAAAATCCCCGAGGTGGAAACAGTGTGTAAACTAGAGATGCCTTTAACTCACAAGGGGATGTACTAGCCAACCTGTTAAGTTTTCCGTTTCTCCTCCTCTAGTCTGGAGTCACAAGCCAACCGCCTGCACGCAACAACAACACGCAACTCCCAGGTAAGAGGCGGACGTGTGTGCTGATCCAACACAGCGATAAACGCTGTCTGACAGGAGCCGGGCTTCACGGTTCACTGGTCCTCCTCTGACTCACGCCGTCTGGCTGCAGCGCCGTTTGGCCTGGCGGTGCACCGGCTGTGATGGACTGAGTTTAAGCGGGCGGAGACACTGGCAGCTGTGGTGTTTGGGTGATTTTTAACACGCGGCAGCCACAATGGTCTTCTGATCAGTGGCATTATTTCAACGTGCTTCAACTTGAACTCTGCACTTTCTCTGGAGCGTTTCCATTTCATGCTATTTCATAGTTCATCACAATTTGTAGGCACATTCATTCTACAAAATTGAATTAACCCTCATGTTACCTTCATATTTACTAACATATTTTACCCCCGGGGTCAATTTGACCCCAGCAATTAAAAATCAGACTGATACATAAATTATGCTGAAATATTATATGAAGTCTGTTAATAAATGACAACGTGCCTCACCTCAAGTAGCAGAACAATTAAACCCTTACACATCAATGAATAAAGTTGATATTTCTTATATGTTTTAAAAAACATGTTTTTAAAAAGTGAAAAAACAGCCTGGGGTCAAATTGACCCCAGAGAACACCGATACATACAAGTTGTGTTCAGAACATTGAAAACAATTAAACCCTTACACATCAATGAATAAGGGTGAATCAAGACTGCTCTTCCCGTCATTGATGACTTGCTCGCTGTAAAATTCCACTTTGTAAACACCTACTTCCGTGAGAGGCCAATCATTTGTGACAGAATATTGAACTCAAAATAATTTCATTGATTATGAAATGACCTAAGAAAAGTCCTCTCGCTGTTTATGGAGATCAGAATTGTATTTCTACAAAGTGGTATTGCCATCATTAATTAAGTAAAAGGTCTGAGTACTTAGTACACATTAGTCTGAAAATAATAACCTCCATGGAATCCATTGTAATATCAGAAGAGTTTGTCCTAATACATTTAGTTTGTACACCGTGGTCAATAGAAGTAAGAACATAGTATTCTCAGTGTCTATGCAGGTGATCTGGAGGGATCCTGTGATTCAGAGTAAATAATACTGCATTGTGAGGTACTCTATTACGACAAGAAGTATTCATCTAGTCACCTTGCAACGTTCGCTGAGGTTGGCAGACTGTTAGAATTAGTTTCTATAGACATTCTTGTCATTGTTTATAATCTAAGGTTGAGTGGGTAATAATTATATTTCTGGATGGTAGATTAACATTGTAAAAGTTCACTTTAAAGTTTCTATATTAGGATTTTCATTGTTAATGTTATTGCAACCGATATTAGATTTTACATTGGCAATAACAACAACAAAAAGCCTTTGAAACCAAAAGGTAGAAGTCAAATCAGCGGATGTGGCTTCCTGTGAACGTTCAGCTGAGGAGTGCAGTCTGCGGCGCAAGTTGCACATTTTGCAAAAACGTCTATTTGAGAAGTTTAGACCCCCAACGATCTCCTCGATTGGAGATTTAATATGCACGCTCGACAAAAACATCTGCGGGCAAACAGGCAGGGGAATGTAATCCTGAATCAATCAATATGTCACCTGAACTCAGAGTATCAGCACGGTGTCATTCTGCCACCACATTACGCTCATTACAACAGCCTCCACACAGTATCACTCACAAGAAGTTAACAGGAAGTCTCAGACTATAGCGAGATGGGGGATGGATAGACTGGTCATGTGACACTGTTCAGGAGTCTTGGAGGAAACAAGAAGGTGGGGGTGTGGGGGGGTGTGTGTGTGGGGAGAGAGCTCTGTCACAGAGATTTTCACAACCAGCACAAGACGCAGCTTTCAAGAGCTGCTATTGCTGTGTGGATGGTTTTCTTGAGAGGAAATGTTGCACAATGCTTTGAACACTCAAGGTAGGCTTCTTCCTGAGTTCTCATTCACTCCGTCAGAGAATACTACTATTTTTGTTATTTTTATCTATTAAAAGTGTATCTATTTTAGTTGTTTGTAGTTTTTTCGGGCTTTGTATGAGAGCAGTTTCTCTTCATAGAGTTGTGCGTCTCTGTATGTGTGTAGCAGAGTGGTAACCAGGCTTTTCAACATCTTCTGCTTGAATAAGCACTTAACTTGCAAGTGAAACAGGAACCTCTCAGACTGTGTGTTTGTCTGTGAGCTGAGTCAGAGGGACAGTTTCTGATGAACTTGTTGACGCCCTTGGGAGCTGCTGAGGTGCTCCTGCTGCAGGGCAATTAGATACAGCTGTGACCTTGTGTGCGCCGACTTTGCCTTCCCATACAACTAATCATAAACTAGATCAGTGGCATTTTGTTCTTCACCACATTAAAACCATAACACTGTCTGGGGTCAACAAATGTAAATGATGTGGTGACTAAAACTTACCAGTGGCTACAGCTCTCCTAGGTTCATCACCACTGAAAACAAGTAGATCTTAACATTGAGACGTCAAAGTGTGTAGGAGCATATAATAGAATCCTCACCTGTATGTGAAAGTTTACTTTGATTTAACAGCAGCAGATTTGCTGAGCGTGCATGCTCTTTGCTTTAGTAACAACCTGCTTTGTATTCATATGGTTACCCACAACGACACCTGCAAATACACGGCCGTTTGAGAGTCCTCAAAGTAGTTGCTGAGAAACATTTCTAAACTGGCTGCGGAACTCAAAGTGACACACATTATATATATATAAATATATATACAAAATTAAATATGTTTGATATAAAGTGCAGCTGTGTTATTTACATACCAATTAAAGGAAACTTTGTGTTAACGGTTCATTCACTTCTTCTTTCTCAGCGAAGACGGAGGCGTCCGCAATGGAGAAAGTCGGTCCAGCAAAGACAAAAGGTATAAATGCCACTGGCTTTCATTCTAATTAGAATAGAATACCGACACATTCTTTACCAAGAATACCGAGGATTAATGTGAAGCATTTGCTTTACAGATGACAAACCAGAGGTTAAGGACCTGAGAAGTAATCCTCCTACCAAAGTCAAGCTGCCATCCTTCAACAAGCCCAGTCCGCCTCCAGTCAAAGGCAAACCCAACAAGGTGTTACCCAAGTGAGTGACGCCAAGGCCACATGCACAATGCACAATGCTGATGTCTCACGACTAATCCACTAAAGAGTTACTCAGTAATATGGATTCCAAATCAGAGTCACGATTAGTGATTCATGTGCAGCCTGTCCAAAGTAAAGGGCCTTTAGCAAATGTGAGTAACACTCTCCCCCCGTTGGTCTGGCACCGGGAGCAGAGCCTCTTGACATTAAAGGTTTTGGTTGCCGCCACCGGTTGCCATGGTGTCCTCGAAGAAGAATGCCAGGATGCCCAACCTTTAGTGGAAACTCTGGGATGAGTGAGAGCCGGCCTAAACAGACGAGAGAGGCCCACTTCCTGTTTCCTGAGCAAAGCAAAGCACGAACGGGCACACGCACAAAATAACTGGGAAGATGTAAACACCGCTGTTTTTAGGACACTGCTAATGGATGAAAAGCTTTTTTTCTCAAAATAGTTTAAAGGCCACACCTTTCAAGCTTCACTAAGAATCATTCTTTATTTGGACTAATCTTCCCGTAAGTCTGATTTTTGATAAACCTTATATCAGATGTTACCAATGCATTAAAGGGGATTAAAGTTGAGTTGTGACTCGGGGGATTTGTCCCGTGGAAAACAGAGCTGTGCCAGGGCAGAATAAGACAAGAATAAGACAAGAGCCTCCAGCTGCTGTTCTCTGCACCTGCACACATCGATTTAGAAAGCTGGAAAACTTTTTTTTGTTAGTTTCCTTCTTTTAAAAAAGGTTAACTGATGTGTGAAGTAGGTGTGTGCAGCTACAGGTGTCATTCCATAAGCGGCCGTCATGTTTTTCCATCTTTCCCTGCTTTTCATTTTCCTGCAATCCAAAAAGTTGATATGAATTTTTTTATTATTTTCAGCAGAACCAACGACGATGCGTCTCCGGCTTCGCCGAAACAACCGGACGAGGAAGAGACCGACCAGTTTGACGGATTGGATGTTCAGAGTGATAAACTCTGCCATCCCACAGCAAACAGAGCCAAACCCCCGCAGAGGAGACCCCCGTCAGGCCTGGTTACGCCAGCACAAGTATGTCCGCGTCATGAAACAGCAACAAGTGCAGAGTTACATAATGAACACTTAACTGAAGCCGGAACCACAGACAACCTGCCAAACCACGTCGGTGGTGCTTACCCTCGCTTCACTACACCACCTTTGCAACTTGAGGTTATCTCTGCGACAAACGGAAAACTCCCTACTTTCCTTTTGTGCATTGTGAGGGCTGAGTACACACTTTCCTAAAATGGAACTGAACACATTTATGGTAATTGTTAGGACCATTTTGTTGTATGGTGGCATGATATATTTCCATTTCCAGCACAATAAATAATATGATTTATTTCATAAACTATGCTGTAAGGGGAACTTCCTAGACTTCCCCGCGTTGCCCTGACCTTTTGCAGTCTCTAACAATGATTCCCTGCACATGTGTTTGAGCAACACAAAGTCCCTAGTGACCGAAACATCACACATGACCACTTCACACTGACAGCAACACGGTTGGGCCTGAACTTAGAAGTTCATTACAAACTACAACGGGCACTCGGTAGAGCGCATACCTTCGCATATCACAAGATTGAGCATTGAATTATGAATATGTTGGCATTAGTTGCATGACAATTGGATATAAATTGATAGAAATCTTCGTCTATGGTAAAAAGAAGATTTTGAACCTTTCATGACCTTGACTTTTTCCTTTGACCCGATCGATCCCAACATCTAATTAAACGGTCCCCGGATAATAACCAATCATCCCACCAAATGTCATGTGATTCGGTTTAATACTTTTTTACTTATGCGAATAACACACACGCACGCATTCAAATACACAGCGATCAAAACAATAATGAAATGAAATGAAATGAAGGAATTCATTCCCTAAAGTAAAGGATGATTGGCTGCTCAGAAGACACATGAAGGGGAGAGAGAGTTCTCACGGTGGGGTGTGAGGAATGATTATGAGCAATGGTTGTCATCTCTTATGCTCCTTTGCAGGCTGACCAGACAGAAGCAGAATCATCCTCGAATAAGGTTTGTGACATCGACTTCCTTCTCGATACAACACAGCACAAGTGTTTGTTTTTTATGATGAAACCTCACACAATATATATGATTTTTGTTTGATTTGACATTTCATTTGGATGCATGGATATTCTATCATAAGGCAAATTAAGCTCACTGGTCTGAGACTCCTAAATTAACACGTCTTCAAAATCTCCCGCCTTTGCACGCAAAGTCGGATCATCGGTCTCCGGTTCGACCGGCAGCACCAAAAGATGACAGAGCCGCGACGCGTAAAGAAGACGCAACGATGGAAAGCCTGCAGGCCGAGATCCAACAGCTGAGGATGGCTCTGGGGCTGCTGGAGACGCGACACGAGTGAGTGCTCCTTCTTTTTAATAACGCGGGGATGTTTAAAACCTGAGCAACGGATTCAGTTTAGCTGAGGGACGTTTCAAAATAATAACATTGAAAAACGCTTCAGTCATCTGCACTCAAAAAGAAGGAATTCTTCGTCACATTCGTCCTCCTTAACGGTTTACACAGAGCCTGCTAATTGATTTTAGTGATATTTGTGGACACAGGAAGCAACTAATCAAAATATGTGAGAAAAATAAAAACTTTTACATACTTTATTTTTACCCTTTGCATCAAAACCACAGAGGACTTGTTGCTAAACACGAGCTACACACGTTCTCATAGCAACTGAACTTTTGAAGCCATTCAGAACCATCGCCAGGCGATTACAGACAGAGTAGCTCTAAAAGGATATTTACAAGGTATTATGAAAAAAAACATATCTACATTTCTGCTGAACAGCATGTTTTGAACAAATATAAATCTGCTTAAAAGCCCAGAAAAGCTTCTCTCTGCAGTTATGTGTGTTGGTGTCATTATCTCCTACTCCATCATATCTGTTCGACAGTTGAGTAGCATCATGCCATCCTCCGTATATATATATATATATCTCCACTTGTCTTGAACCTGAAAAGAGAACCATTCAAAAGCTACTCGCATGGCATTATCAGTGTTTAATGTCGTACGAGCACAGTGCAGTGACGATTACACACACACACATACACAGACACACACCTACACACACACAGATAATTAATGATTCAATGAAGACAGATTGTACAATCCGAGAGTCCCAAAAAGCAGTACGGTAGTCCGGTGAGAGGAAAACTAAACTAACTGTGCGATAACAAGGACGGAATGAAAGATGAACGGACAAAGAACAAAGGCGACTGAAAGGGGATAAATAGAGGGCGACTGATGAGGGAGCGGGAACAGGTGAGCAGGATGTCTGGCGACGAGAGGCGGGTGAAACTTAACACCGGGAACATCAGGAGGAGAACAGACTCAGACTCAGAGAAGCCCAAGACCACGACACAACTCACTGAGACCCCGTGACGCACACTGTTGTGTTCAAACCTGCAATAACTGATTGTTTTGTTTGGAGAGAGGGGAACAAGTTTAAGTTCATCACTATATTTTAAGTTGATCTGACAAATATTGAGTTTAGTTTAGTTTATTAAGGATCCCCATTAGTCTACACCGTAGTGGAGACTATTCTTCCTGAGGTTCAGGCAAAAAAACATTACGATACAAGATTCAAGATTCAAGATTCAAGATATTTTTAATATCATGTGCACATATAACAAGTTATTGTACTTAGACTTAGAAAACAACATTTACATTAAAAGTAAAATAATAATGCCTAAATACCTTAAATACCTAAAATAATAACCTAATGTACTATAATTTCCTTTCTGATTATTGCTGCCTTAAGTTTCCTTTTGAAATCACTTTTATTTCTTGTTAGAGTCACATACAACAGTCTTGTTTACATATCCATTAGTTATAGAACAATATTGGTATTTATGTGGAAACAGGATTATGACCACCTGATGAATGCAAGTTCAACATTAACTCTCTCGCCAGACAGAAATACACATGGTACATTATTATTATTATACAAATATGTAATTATAGCTGCTTTAAAAGGCATATTTAAAACGATTTTGTACTACTATTAGATGGATGAGAATATTTCTGTTTTACTGTGATACAGCCCCACTGTAAATGTATAATACTCTTACTTTATTTATTCATATGACTGGTAGTGTACATCTTGACCTGTTTAGACTGCAAACTCATCATCTGTTTCCATCTCTTTTGTTTAGCCGAGAGATGCAGGAAGTGAGAGAACAGCTGAGGACGGAGGGAAGCAAACGAGTGGCACTGCAGGTCAGTGAGGCATGCCCGGATTTTTGCATGCATCATACTTCATGCCCAGAGATAAGAAAACAGAAGCTGTGGTTCTTAAGGTCGTGACTATAATGTTTTGTTTTCTTTGCAGGAGGAAGTACAGAGTTTGAGGAAGAAATAGTCCCAACACACACTGGGACTGAGCGGCCGGTCTCACCCGGGGCCATGTGGGCTTGCACACTGCAAATTTAAAACGGGATAAAAAGATGTCTGGCGTGGAATGGGGATGGAAAAGATAAGCGAACTCTCCCACTGCAGGAATACGAGCAAGGGCTAAATTACAAAGTGTAGTTGGACTTAGGATCAAACTAATCCTGCACTGGACTGGAGAAACCTATTCATTTAAATAGACTTTTAAATGATGTACTGTTTTGTACGTTTTTTACAGATTGGAATGCTGGAAATGACAAATGTTGGTTATTTGGCGCTCACTTTGTTGCAAATGTATCTTTTACAATCTGTTTCTATTTTCATGTCTATTAACTTAACTTTTGGTTTTAATGTAAAATATCGCTGGTGAATGTTACGGGTGAGAGGGAGGCCGGGGTCAACCCCGGACGAAGCGGCTGAAGTTGCTGAACATGGATGGATGGATGTTTTTACTGTACTTACATTAACACATACCCTGGCAACATATGTCAAATGTGCATCTGTACATAAGAGGAAATATTCCAATTCTATAAAGACCTAACATATAATTTTACGTCCTCCAGAGGGGCACAACTGTCTATCTAACACATGGTTTGACGCGGAGGTGATTTTCTAGAGCAGGGTGTAATGCTGCATCAATCCACTGGGGGGCACTGTGTGACTATTTTACATACAGAGCAAGGTTAACCTTTTCAGTGAATGCAGGATTGGTGGAAACGATCATACAATAGTGACGTCACATTAGAACACATATAACGTATTTCCTTTATTATAATAAACATGTTGAGATGTAAGAAAATTACTGATGTTAATGCATACTCCCTTTATGATACAAAATATATATTTAACAATGCTGTTAAAACTCTTTAGGTTAAAACAGTTTGTGGCCAGATGCATTTTCTGCAGTTAAGTGGAAAAGGCATCCTGTGACACTCTGAGAAAAACTGACTCACTCTGAAAAGCCTCGACTTAGTGATTCATCGCAAAGAATGTCGAGAAGGCGGGAAGAGAGTTATCGAGAAGTAATGTTCACCAGAGGGAGAGACATTTAACTTGACAACCGGTCAGGAGTGTAGATTTGGTTTTGCCACCAAATAGGGGCAGTGGTGGTGGTAGTGATGGTCTGTTGCTGTCCAAGCCCATTGTAGACCACATCTGGACCACATCTGGAGCCCATCGGGGGACCGGGTGCTTCTGAAACGTTCATGGGAACATACTATTTTTAAAACTGATGAATATCGGTCATGAATAAGTTCACATTCCCTCTTGGGTGAAATTAATCAAACTAAACAAAGAATCAATTGATATTGCTGAATTGCAAAAACAAGATTTGGCTTTATTTCATGTGGGACCTCTACAAATATTCAATAATGTCAGTGATGACGGATGCTGCTCAGACAACAGGTTATATATTATGATGCACCATTTGACTCCCTGCATCGGGATAAATGAAGAATGTAAGAGGAACTGTTGGGAGAACTGAAAACTGAGTGTTGATAACTGGAGCAATTTGAAACTCAGGAGGTCAAATACAGAAAAAAACTGAGATAAAATTAGAAATGGAGAAAGAGGAGCTGAGCCGAGTGAGAACAGTTCGCCTCTGTCAAAGAAAAGAGCTGGAAGCATCATATGCATGACCTCATGGGGAAATGGAAATAAATCAGCAGCATATTAAAGAATCCTTTTAAAAGGGGATTCATAAATCACAAATGCAGTGCCATTTTAGACTAAAATAAAGTTTAAATTTGGCCATTATAATAAAATGAGCTTAATTAAAGCAGTGGACAAATAGCATACATGTAGCTTTATGCGTTATTATCTGTAAAGGCTTGTTTCTGGAATTAACCAAGAACCACCAAAAACATCTGTTCTATATGTTCGTCTTTGCAGGGATCTTTTTTCCACACTGTGTTGTGGTTCACATTTATGGTTTTCCCCAACTGGAGTTCCCCTCATGCTGACGCTCACTTAATTTAATTGATGTATTGTTTCATAACCGTATAATTACCGTAAGCTGAAGACACGTTGCTTCTTGCGTATCGTGATTACATCCTGTAAAAAAAATTAAAAAAGAGACCGTTCAAAAAATATTGAGTCATGGGTTTTAACTCGAGTTCTACGCGTTGGAGAACAGACGCCGTTCGCAAGAGGTTTATACAAAACGAATTACACGGCTCCTTCAAGGAGTCCACACCATCAACGCCTCTGACTTAGGCGTTTGACCACATGAGAGGCTTTTCCAGGACTTCAACAGAGACGACTTCGGTGTGGGCTCAACCCAAAAGGCAAACTCGGGTGCAGCCTATTGCTCCTCCAGTATAATTTCTACTTTGAGGATGACTCCGGTGGAAGTAATTGGCCGGCCTTCATCTCAAACCTTCCTCCGAGCCACGCCAGTTCCACCGCCTCCAGGTCGGCCAGCGTAAAGACTCTGTGGACACGTGCCGAACACTGATGAGGATTTTGTGTGTTTTTCCTTTGCTGTGGCTTTACTGACGTGCCAAGAATTTTCTTTCACTACTTTGTGCAAACCACCAAACCATTGAATGTGCAGCAGGAAACACGGAGCAGGTCACCACGGTTCTTTCTAATGTGCCCCAGAACTTTGGCAAGATCAACGTGGCACCTGAGTTCAACGAGGAAGACTTGGTTCCCGTGGAGATGCCTGAACTGGAGCTGTCTGACCTCTCTGGCTCTGATGGCGAGGAAGGCAGGGAAGAAGAGGAGGAGGGCGGCGAGGGAGATAGAAAGACTGAGATCTCCAAGTACAAGCATTTCCTGGACCGGGCCAGGTTCAAACGCTCCTCCGCAATCCGGTTTGTCTCTCTCCTCCAAACCTCAATGAGATATTTCCTTTGTTTATTATCATGAAGTTGTAAGGCAGACAGATGCCACGTGGCGCATGTTTGGTAGTTTGTGCTAACTAGCATTTAAATCCTTTAAAGATAAGCATTTAAAAAAAAAAAAAAATCTAATCAGTGGCCTGCTTCCATAACATTTCTTAATGTCTTTGTGTTCTTTAATCTCTCGTATATATATATATATATATATATATATATATATATATATATATATATATTTATTTATTTATTTATTTATTTTTATATTATTTTTTTTGCCCACAGATGTTAAAAAAAATTTGCAGTCAGCATCTTTTAAGTATTAGTGCAGAAATCAACAACCGCCACGTGTCAGCAACTCAAACGGAGACACAAGTAGCCCCAGAATGAACAGCATAGCAGCCAGCTGATGGCCGATGGCGGATGGGATGTCCTCAGAGGTCTTTGTTTGGGACAGACAGTAGAAATATTAGCTGCACTAAGCTTGATGAAGCGCCTGTCGACAGCAAGGTGATGGAACATTCAGGCGTGAGCTACGTGGATAGCAGACATGACCAACGAAGAAGACGCCTTTAGGGATGTTAAATCTTCCTTTTCAGAGTTTCCAAAAAACTGAATTAATAATCTAATTAATTGAGGTGCCCGAGACATTAAGCAGAACTAACACATTATAAAGAATGAAATGTCCCATTAATTCTCTCTCTCTGTCTCTCTGTATGAATCCATGGCCCAAAGCGACACGAAGAGACGCAACAGCAGGCGATTTAAACGTAATACTTTAATTCTGTTTTTTGCTTTGGTGGAATTATCCCTGAAAATACAAACATGGATTTAATTTACCCATAAATTAAAGACTCCAATTGTAATTGTCTTTACATCCTATTGCATCATCTGATTGATTTCTTTCGACCACAAACTCACCTTAGTCTAGAGGAGAATTGCCCTCACTGCATCTTTAAAAAAAATTCTTCATTGCAACATACATCGTCCCCATCTCTGCTTTCATTTCCCACTTCTAACATACATAAGCCTAGCTGTGTGCATTTATGTCAATAAGCGCCATACATTTGAACAGACTGTATACTTCAAGTGTCTGTCAGCTCCCACATTCATACTGCATCTTTCCCATCAGGATCAGTCAGTCTTTAAGACACCTCTTGGTTTATATCGCATGTAGTCGGTTGAAAATAACATTGCCACATGGGAAGTGCAATATCACAGAGTATTGGCATATTAAAGTGTCTCATCACTTCCATGATGTCGCATTGTAACACAAGTCTCACAGGCTTCAAGGACCCCCCCCCTCGAAGGTCTATATCGGTCTGTCCTCCTCAGAGCTCTCAGAGTTCCCCTTGAAGCCGTGTGTTTCTTAGTAGTAATGCACTCTTCCGATAGTTCCCGTTCCAGACCCCAGGATATCCGGCTGGCCGTTCCTCCAGATCTCACGTATGATTCGCTCCCTCTCCTCCAGCCGCTGCGCCCGCTCCAGTTCCTCGGCCGAAGTGAACACGTTGACGCTCAGCGTCCCGTTCGATTGGCCGCTGTGGTTGCCCACGGGGATCTCCGTGCTGGGCAGAGGGATCGGCGCCTCCGGGTCGTCCCCCTCTTCGTCCTCGTCCTCGTCCTCGCTCTCCCCGTCCTCCTCGCTGATGTCCTTCAGGTGCTTTTTCTCGGGCGTGGCGGGCGCCACGTTGGTGCGCGGCTTGCAGGAGATGCGGATGACCAGCAGGCAGAGCGTCAGCACCAGGCCGAAGCACACGCCGAGCACGAAGTACAGGCCGAAGCTCTCCGGGTTGGCTGAGGAGAGAACAACAGGGACGACATATTTACACCGCACGTACCTCGTTGAATGTGTTCCATGTGTCTTTCTTCATATTCCTCTTGTTTATTTCTATATTATTGTGTATTGTATGTACATATGTACGATGAGAGCTACGTGTAAACGGAGTCGCATTCCGTGTATTTGTACACACACATGCAGGGCTCTCAAGTGTCACGCATTGAGCGTGAGACTGACGCATTTCGGTCTTAACTCACGCCACACATCGTATTTCTCACGCTGAAAAACACTCTCGGCTATTTAATGTTTTAATTCGCCGCAGCACCAACATGAGCTGGCTCTCACCGTGGAGAAATCAAGCGCTCCCCTGGAGGTCAGCTGTGAGGTGCCACTTATCAGCCAATCAAAAAAAAGAAATGGGCTACACAATAACCCATCAGAAAACAAACGTATCTGTTGTATCTGGGTAAGATTTAATTCAGCAACCAATGAAAATAAAGCATCCTGGAATTGCGCGGATTGGTGCTGATGGATATGTCTCATGCTTGCCTGTCTTCAAAACTTGAGAGCCCTGCACATGGCCTATAAAGCTGTTTCTGAACGTTGGATGAAGCTAAACGTGCTACTCCATCTTTTTGGGCCCACTATGACTGGTCTATTGTTCTGGGACTTACCTTTGATGTGTGCATACGCAGCTAAGCTGTTGCTCAGGAGGTCCATTTCTTTTTTCTTCACATCCATGGCGACCTTGACTCTGATTTCTTCCCACCTGAAAAACAACAAACATATGACACCCTATTATGACTCGGTATTAAATTAGATTCTGGTTTGTAATTCGACTGCACGTAGACGGCATAGTCGTGCTTTTTCAGGTGCTGGAAAGTCTTTGAAGTCTTCCCCGAGTACCCTTCTCCTCCAGAGTCACATTCCGGGCAGTGCCTGGATGTCAAACCCACTGACCACAATACTTCTTCATAGGCCATGGCGTTTGGGTGGGATGAGGCTCAAACAAAAGCTCCTTTGTGTCCTCCTAAAGTTCTGGCGTAATCTGGGATCATCATAACGCATTTGGCACATGGCACTCTGCCTCTGCCGTTCTCTCTGAACCATGACGGGCCTCCATGAAAGAGGTCAGGAGTCAACTTTCCAAGTGCCCACAAAGGACTCCTCCCTGCCTGATGGGACTCCCAGATCAGTGTGTGAGTCCCAGTGGGAAAGAGCACTGTGTTGTTGACTCTTGTGTATTGTTTGGACCTTTGTGTCCCTGACATTTGAGCCGTCGGTCCTCCCGGCATCCTGTCAGTCTGAGGAGCTCTATTGTGTTTTCAGCTCCTCCAAGGAAGTCCTCCTCTAAGTCAAACCTGCACAGCCGTGCCCCAGATGTGATACTCGAACAGTTTGAATCCATTCTCCTTTAGATTCACTTCTTTGTGTACAACAACTATTATGCATCACGTGTCACCCTCACGCTATTGCCTCACTCGGTAGCTTTTGTCTCCAGGAGAAACAAGCCGGTTTCTCATCTGAAATGTGTGTTTTTGCCCGCATTGAATACCGAACCCGGTCTGGTTGAGCTGCTTCACATTGTCTATATTTTATTTAATTTACACTGCTGTATTTGCTAATATATTGTGTGTGAATATATATATACATATATATTTTATTTTGTATTTTATATTTCACTTGTATAGTTTATGCACAGTCACTTTTTCTTTCTTTCTTATATTTATATTTTATTCTTGTGTGTTTAGTTTATTGGTGCTACTGTGTCCACAAATTTCCCCTTGGGGATTAATAAAGTATATTTCTATTCTTCTATTCTTCTGCTGGGTCAACCGGCCTCAACTCCCCTATTCCTCCACACTGCAGCCCTTATCTGCTGACTCAGGCTTTTTTTTCCCCCTCCACTTTGCCATTTTGTGACCATTTTCCATCTCCTTGGCTTAACGACATCACAGTATTGCACCATGAAAACACGTACGAGTGCAGATGGTCAACATCTCTTGGGGAGACCAGCTCAAAATAGGAAGTGCCTTTAATCCTTCCAGCGACATGTTAACGCCATTCCTCTTTCTCATGTTTTTTTGTGTTGTGGCTGACTGGGAAGAAGAAAAAAGACCCTCTTCATGTGATATGACGATGAACTCCAGAGCCGTCCCACTTTTCTCTAAGTCGAACCTCATGTCACAATACCGACAGAACATATGGATGTCCTCAAATTGCACCATCCACATGTTTGTGTTTGCATTTAAATCCAAATTGCACACCACTGATAACCCCAGTGCCTGATTTATGTCATGATATGAACACCTCGATGATTTACACCGCATATTGCTTATTTGTAATTACATTCAAGCGTACAACCACACAGAGTGAACTGCATGCTCTCTCGTGAAATGAAGATGAAGTATAACACTTACCACGAAATGAAACGATGAAGCGCGTCCTCAGATCCAGCTCATGGTGTAAAAGACCATGGCGATCACGCTTCTCCGTCTCTCTCTCTCTCTCTCTCTCTCTCTCTCTCTCTCTCTCGTTGTTGGACCAGGGCCTGTGATCTTTGGTCCTCAGGCTCAACCGTTCATTTGGCCGACCTGAGACAAGAGCAAACACACACACAGACAGATGTCAAGCCACATTAGATCCAAACTCGCTGAGGCGTCTGCAATGCAAACAACGACGGGCCTATTGCAGGACGCGCGGTCCAGAGAGAGACGAGAGGCAGGCCTTTCATATTTCACTGGTTCAACTGGGTACACACACACACGCCACTTTTTTTTTAAGTACAAAAATCCAGTTTCAAGCAATCCAATACAACAAATCTACCACACATTCTACATTTTGGAAGATTTTGATGACGCAACGATGTGTGTATCATTGAGTGCGTGGTCCATAGTGTAGCTGCAGTGTGCCACAAGGCCGTAAAGTGCACCGCGGAAGTCGATCAAGTCGTGTCCTTTTTTTTGAAGTTTGGAAAAATACAGTTACGGCTGCAGTGTAATTGCAGCTTATATGTTCTCTCGAAAAGTGAGGAGAACTGAAATAGCAGTGAGACTTTTAAACAATGCTATCTTTTTGCTTAAAACATCCTAAAGTTTCCCTTTCGGTAAACTTCCCTCACATCCCGAGCGGCTCTATGTGCCAGAATCCTCCAACACGGGCCCCAGAATCTCTCTCCCATACTCAATAAAAGGCCTATAATATGTATGTGTGTGTGGGGGTTTGTGCATTACATGCCAGGTGGGCGATCGAGGGCTGCGAGGAAAAAAAATGCTGCGCTGTGAATTTGTTCTAACTTGTAGCCGTGTTCAGAGAAAAGCTCCTCTGCCAGCTGCAGTTGGTTTAACAGAGCCTCTGCGCTTTCCAGTGTAGATTTTGATCTTGCTGACTCTTGGCAGATACTATGTACACTGCAGAGCGCCTGACCGAGACCGAGCTCGGGGGGCGAAGTGACAGAGCGGTCACTATGGTAACATTGCTTCCCAGACCACCCCCTTCCGTCCCTCCGACGGGCCTTTTGTTTTGGCAGAGTGTCGTAGAGACGGACCCACGCGCCGTCTTCCTGTCGAGCTTCCTTCCTTTCTTTGCAATTAAGAACGAGTTCATCTCCTCGCTCCCGCAGAGGCCTAATCCTTCCCTATACTAATGGGATCTATTCATGGTTATCCAAAGCAAAGCTGGAGAGCAACAAAACTTTCAATCAGATATTTTGTTTTTGTCCTCGAGGGAAATAAAGCAAACGGCTCGAATGACTGCAGCAGCTCCTCAAGCTAAGGTCAAGGCTAAAGCCTGGACACCTACAGTAACGGGCCTCTTCTCACACTGGAATGCAGCAAAGCTGAGCCTCATCAACACGCAGGCATCTGGTGGTTAATGACAAGTGGAGAAGTGTTTAAAGCCAATCTAAACACTAATCATCCTGCCCTGTTGTTGTGTTGCGTTTTGGTTTTACATCAAGATGGAAATTATTAACAGACCTTCTCCTCCTCAGGTATGTATTATCCCATGACTCAACTTTCAGACGTTTTCGCCGAGAGACTTAATTTGCTTTCCCGTTGCAGATGTTGCCCCACCCTATAGATTTGAGAATAAGACCTCAATTATAATACGCATTTGTAGTATAATGTATAATTTTGTCCCATCATGTCCCATCATGTTGTGCACACTTGTGTTATAAGATGCCTAAAATATTCAGAACTAGAATGGGTACTTGGTAGAGCGTATACCTTCACATATCACAAGATTGGGCATTGAATTATGAACATTCTATGCATTAGTTGCATGCAAATTGGATAAAAATGGACCGTGCTATGGTAAATAGAAGATTTTGACCTTTCATGCCCTTGACCTTGACCTTTGAACTGATCGATCCCGAAATCGCATACAAATACACGGCGATCAAAACATTACCTTCCGCATTTTCAATGCGAAGGTACTGAAAGCAACACTACTTAAATTATCCTGATGTGATTAAACACTGAAACTAAAATGCAACAAACCCTTAACTATATTTGACCAAGCACTTCAAACAACACACATTCACACCAATGCTGTGCCATCAAAGTGAGAATACTGCATGAATCAAGACACCACATGGTGTTTTTGTGTGTCGCAAAGCTGCAAACAATATCGGTTTACAGAAATAGATTCTGTTGGAACTTGTCGTTTATGGGCTTTAAAACAAGCCTTCCTCTGCCTTTCATTATGATTTTCCAAATAATAATCACATGCATGAAACAAAACATTAAAATACGAAAGTCCAACCCTTTGGCAGAACGAGTGGCGGCATGTGTCTCTGTGCCACGTCTGAGCTTCTGTGACCTGAATGTTTAGTCCTGTTTTCTGTCCCCGCTGGCTTATCGTTTGTCTTTCCCCGGCCTCATATCCTGAGGTCAACCCCTTCCCAGAGTCCTTTGCACGCTGCCGACTATATTAAATAATCTCTTAACCCGTCCCCACGTGCCTTACATTGTGCGGAAAACATATGTCTCTGTCTTTTCACCTCATATTAAATCAAAACAAAATGTAATCCGGGTAATAAATGATCGGTTTGCTCAGCTCACGTCAGCGCTGTGTTATTTATGTTTACGGAAGGTCAGAGGAGGAAATGTGTCCAGGCTGCGGGCGGCATCAACACGTCATGGCGTGCTGCGGGGGTCCTGAGAACAGGTCAAACGCTATTTCTGACCGAGCATTGTGTCTTTTGGTTTGAGGAGTTGAAAAAAAGCTCCCAACTATAATCCGTTACGATATTTCCGTTGTCATCAACTTTGAGACCACCACAATGGCGCTTCCTTCCCCACGGGGTTTGTCTGAACAACATCCAGGTCAAAGCCCTCCATCGGGATCATCGCCATTGTCTCAGATAAGTACGTAGAGGCGGAATGAATAAGCGGTCTTCAAGTCAACTTGGCCGATTCCTCAACAGAGTTGACGTCCCTTTTCCCTCGACACTCCGAGCCACGAAATTCCCGTTGCACAATGAAGAACTCAAAGTCGTGACCCTTCACTGGAATTTATGCAGGGAGTCGAGCCACATTTGATTTATAAACAAGATGAAAAGGTCAGATTACACACGGGCGCGCGCCGGTGTTATTTCCTTATTGTAACGACACGCGGACAGAAATGTTTTCAATGCTTTCAATTTCAATGTAGCCGCAACAATTCTTGGCACACCGGGCGGTCGTTCTGTGGTTCGCAGGATGACGATTGGAATGTGATTACATTTCATTTTAAACCTAAGTTTAAGCCACACAGATTGTGAGTGAGATGACAGAAGCGGCCATGGGTACTGATGGTGTCTTTGCTCTTGATTCGCTTCATTAAAGTGCTGCATGCTTTGATTCTGCTGCCATTGTCTGGACTTCACGATGCACGGCATCAAATAAGCCAATCCGGGTCATTTTCTCCTCATTTCTTTTTTTTAAGCTTCTCCGCATGTTCCCCTTAAATAAATATACTGAATCAAAGCTCGGTCTTGCCACAGTTATTCTCCTCCTTAACCCTCCTGTTCCTATATATATATATATATATATATATATATATATATATATATATATATATATATATATATATATATATATATATATATATATATATCCCAACATATTTTACCCGCAGGGCCAATTTGACCCCAGCAATTAAAACCTTAAAATTTTTAGAATTAATATTGTTTCCCAAGTTTAAGTGTGAGGTACTTTATGTTTGTTTGTTGACTACCTAAATAGCCCTTTAAATATATAAAAAGTTGATATTTCTTACATGTTTGACACAGTGAAAAACAGCCTGGGGTCAAATTGACCCCAAAGAACACCCACTTTAAACATTGAATGAGGTCAAATTGACCCTAAAGGTAACAGGAGGGTTAAGAAAGAGCTCAGCTGATGAAAGTCTGAAGCTGTAGTAGGAAAGCATCTGCTGGATGTCTCTCCACGAGACTTTCATCACACACCTGTGATCAAGCCAGATATCGGACTCCAAGTAATGAAACCAAATGGAACGTTGAGCCCTCGCCTGAGGAGCAGAGGTGCAGGCGATCACTTTCCACTCGGTAAACTTTCCGTCCGCCACGTCTATGGAAGCATTAACGAACGTCGGCGGGACGCAAGGTCATTTTTTGTGTATCCGCCCAGCGAGTTCTCATCCCCTCCAAGAAAGGTTGCAACTTAAATTTCTATAGAAAGTATAAGCGCACTTCTTCCTAGTTCCTCTTGACGTAAAGATCTTGGGTTTCAAGCTGTGCAAACTGTTAGTGGTGCTTCCTCCTTGTCAAAGGCCCGCCAGGGGATCTGACTGGGAGGGGGAAACGGTTGCATTTGGAAACAGGACGGGCATGTGGCGGCCATCAATACAGAGACGTGGAGCCCCGGGGGAGGTTGACCTCTGACGGACCCTGGTCAGAGAGTATTTTGCAAATACCTCTACAGCTTGTTTTATTCTGTCAAACGATGCCAAGTTGGAGGGGCTACACTCGAAATCAGAAGACGTGTTGTCCATATCTCTCCCCTCTCTTCAACCAAAGGTTAAACAAGTGGAGTGATGCACACTCCAAAGCCTGAGGAAGTCAAGGACAGTTTATCCTCCACTTTTAAACAGCAGCAACAAAAATACCTCAAGTGAAGGTCCGCCTCCCTCGCTTGTTGTGGAGCTTTCCATCCTGTCACACACGTGTCATACAGCAGATGCAGTTTGGCTTTATTTGTCACCTTCGCATTCGAGAATGCAGAAGGTTAGATTTTAATTGCTGTGTATTTATTTATTTATTTGTATGTGTGTTATTCGCATAACTCGAAAAGTATTAAACCGAATCGCATGAGATTTGGTGGGATGATTGGTTATTATCCGGGGACCATTTGATTAGATTTTGGGATCGATCGGGTCAAACGTCACGGTCAAGGTCATGAAAAAGGTACCAAGAAAGTGGCTGCGGCGAAGGTATGCGCTCTACTGAGTGCCCGTTCTAGTTTGTATTTGTTGCTTTATTTTCATCTGCACACACCTCCAGATACATGTAAATTTGACCCCTACTCCCATCCTAAGCATAAGGAGCAGTGGGCAGCGCCTCACTCATGCAGACAGGAGATCCTCCACAATGCATAGAAGGACACACAGTCAGAGATTTGCATCTGTGTCTCCTCACGACTGTTGAAAGCCCTTCAGAGACAGCATGTATTGGACCGCTCTGAACTCAAAGACAAACAGCTCCAGTCAATGCAAAGTTAGAACGTGCCCAACTTTTATTAGCTTTCCTCTCGAGTGGGTCTTAACTGGAAATACTTTGAGATATAAACCTGTGTTGTTTGAATAGCATTCAAACTTTGACAGTTTTGTTCCATTAGACGAGTCGATCTTATCCAAACTTCTTGAATAAGGTTTAGTGTTTGATGCAGTTTCTGAAAGAACGCTTTGTGTCGTCATGTGTTGATGTGTATGTCTTTGGGCTTGCACTGTATTTGACATGGACTCAATGAACAACAGCTTCAAGTACAAAAACTCTTCCAGGAATAAACGCAGACTCAAACCAGTCAGGCATTGTCGGACAATTATTATTTGACTTTACGCTTTGCATTTTTCTTCAAGAGTAGGGTTTTACATTAAACAGCTTGGCTCAGAGTAACTGCAACCCTCGCCCCAATGAATCCCTGTGTATCTTTAGGTCATAAAAAAAGAACCACAATGCACTGCTTGTCCTGCGAGGAGCAGATTGTGTGGCCGATGGCAGGTAACGGGAGAAATGGGACGGAGCTGTGGGTTAGGGCAAGTGGTTAACAGCACCCAGATGTGTTCCTGATGTGAGGCAGAGTCTGAATAGTTTAGTATGTAAATAAAAGATGTCCTGTATGCCATCTTCATACAGTCGTTATCACGGCATCCAGAAGCCTCATTAGAACTTTGTGCGTGTGTGTGTTTGCCGACATGGTTTATTTGCGAGTGTGTGTTTGTGATGTTCGTCACTGATTGTCTGGGTACATTCCCATATGTTCAAATTGATTCATATGAGCATTCCTCCGTGATTCTCCAAAGCAGTGGGCTTTAGATCGTCCTAAACTCAGAGCTCTAAAAATAGAGCCGTGATTTCACCCGTTCCATCGATCTGGGCCACCGTCCAGCAGCGTGCCAACGCCACACACTGTATCAATTACATGGACCCTGCAGATTACTGCGTGACACAAAACATGTGTTTGCCCTCAGCATGATTGGGTCCGTAGCGTTTACTCCATAGAGCTAATGAACACGCCGCGGCTCCACGAGATTTAGGGGGTTCAGAAAAGTGTGTGTCGTAAAAGTGAGGGATGGTGCACATTTTCTGCTCTTTAAAAAGGCCTGTATGACTGCTAATGACCTATAATAGCGACCAGTAGTAGTCAACAGTATTGCCATTCTCTAGAATTACAGTAGCATTTTATTTTTCTATAAATAGAGATGAGCACATAAGCCTTTTAAGACAGACCCGACAGAAACACATTCTTTTGGGTATTGTCAGTAAGTTCCTTATCACATGGGAAGATGATGTAGAGAGATTATTGCCATTTTTTGGGGGGGGTAAGGAATGAAATGGTGCTGACGGAGAGAATACAGTCTAGAAGAATAAAGATCTGAGCTGTTTCGTTATTGGTTCTTATCTTCTAGGACATTGACTCATGGTGTGTCTCTGAGTGTCTATTTAAGACTGCATTTAGACTGTGACTAACTAAATCTAGGGTAAACACCCTTTAGCTAATGTCATTGTACACATGTACCAACTATATTACAGTTATAGTATGTTACTTCCTGCTTGACCAAATATTCACGTATAGTTTCAACCAAACAAAAGGCCACTATTCTGAGCACGCTCGAAGGCATTTCTGCATGCGTCTCAGTTTCCGTGGTCCCCTCACATGTGTGTGTGTGTGTGTGTGTGTGTGTGTGTGTGTGTGTGTGTGTGTGTGTGTGTGTGTGTGTAGCCATATGCTTGTATTTGCGTGTGTTTGTATCCGAAAATAAAACCCACTGGAATTAGCGTGTCAAACATCTGCCCGAGCTTAAACAGGCGAGTGTCTGGACGAGGGAAGCTCCGACTAGAACGCAATAAGCCGAGAGCGCTGTCCGACATCAGGAGTTGATGGGAGCTTTGCTCAACACAGTCTGGGACACAAATCATTCATCAAACTCCCTTTTCTCTCTCGTGGTTCCTCAATGCCAGTGAGATTAGAGCTGCAGCGGTGAGCAGCACATACGTTCTAGCCAAGTACATCTTCGTATTGAGTTATTCATAATGTCAGCATTCACTTTTGAACAAGGATTTTATGAACAGGATTATCTCACGGGGTAAAGTGCACTGAGTAAACCTTTTGTTTATAAAAGGAATTCATCTTACCCAACTGCTGCATGAAGTCTCTTAAACTTATTATCTATCTAATAATAGCCAGCAGGGTGTGACTCTGGTGTCAGGTGTCTTAATAATGACTCTACTTCTTACTAAATGTATTACATCAGAGTTTATGGTTGCAATCGCCTGTTTCAAGTCTTCTTCAATACAGCGTGATGTTCATTTGGTAAAAGATCATCCCATTTAGGGTGAAGTGGATGTTAAAGCTGGGTGTGGTTTCCAGTTTGGGAGTTCTAGACGTATTAGAACTTCACATTGTGTTTCAGTTTAAGAAAGTGTAACATTTTGTGACCGAAAAATGTCTTATTCAGCATTCGATTGAACCTCGCTTTACCATCTTGTGTCATTGCTGGTTGTAAAAAGCCCAACGACCACAGACAAAAAACGCAATTGCTAAAATGTCGAATTACAGGTTGAAAAAAAGTCGTCAACGAACCAAGATGTCATGTTGACTACGTCCACTTCTTACATCCAGTGGATGGCTAGATTATCGTGTTTTAAGACAGCAAAAACATGATTATAGAAATGGATTGGAAGGTTGAACAAGTATTTAATAAATCCCCTTAAATCATACAATACAAGGATGTCTTTTTAGCTTGCAGTCAATTGCATTGACTGTAAAAAATAACAGGTAGCAGCGGGAACGGTGAGCAGCATTAACCATTGAATTGACCCCTCTGTCATGGGAAAGACTGCTTTAAAGAGATCAGCTGAAGATACGGTAATCTGGTTAAAAGGCTGCATGTCATTGTCTAAATATGTGCCATAAAATCTATTCTCACAGTATCTCCATATTACACCCATTAATTACTCATCTCTCCCGTGAAGATATGACTATCCTTGGTCTCCAGTAGAGGTCAATCAGAGTCATAGGTCAGTTAAGACAGGTGGGGTTTGGCTAAAAGTGGAAATATGTTCAGCCAAAGCACGACTGGGATGTGTAAGGGAGCCACTGGTGGGCTACAGTCTTGCAAAGGGTCAGGCTGAACCGCATTTTGAATTTGAATTGTCTGCGTGTCCATAGAGACACATCATAAACATGCAGACCTAAATAGCTGAACATACACTTAAATTGCTAATTACCTCATTACCCAAGTGCCTACTAGTTAGAATAGCACATTAAGGAAGCTGCTTTATACTCTGAATGGGGGAACACCCCCTGGGACTATTTAGTTAGACTTAATCAGCCAAATTAATTGTCTATCAAGATGCTCCAGGCTTTTTACAATATGGCTTCATTACATGCACTGGTTGCCGGCCTTTTAGTAGATAACACTAACAAATAACAGCACATGTGACCCCTTATCTTAGAAGAGGTTGTTGTTGTTTCGTGTCACTGTGAAAATGCCATGCAGGGGTCTTTCTGCCTGAATAATCTCTGCTTTGTTTGGATTTAAATTTACAGTATCTCCCCCTGCAAACAGATTGGTACCCTTGGAGTTTAAACATGCAGTTAAAATTAGAGTTTGACCTCTGACCTCCGGGTAAATGGAGTAAGTTAACCACCATCCTCGCGGTGGATAAAACAGGACGACTGATAACTGAGTCTGTGGGATTTTGGGAAAAGGAAAGTCGGCTGCCATGAATAGAGAGGTCACACAGGAGTCGACTCTTCCCAGTCGGCCTTGAAAGGGTTACTTAGCCGAGCATTCACACTCATCCTCTGGAAGGTTATCTGATCGACTGGAGGAGACAAAGCTAAAGTGCTGCCGGCCCACTCAGATTGTGTGAATTAAAGGAGACCAGCCCTTTGCAGCCTGCACCCATCACCTCCCTCTTCCCTCATCTTGCCTACTCCCTGATAAGAGGTGTTAACCACAAACGTCCAGTTAGAGAGAGAGAGAGAGAGAGATAGGAGCAGAACCATATGGTCAACTGTTGTCCTTCATGAATGTGTCAGAGTTCATATTAAAAAAAAACAGCTGAAAAAGAAACAGAGCCAGATGCACTATGTGACGTCCCTCACCTCAGTTGTTTTTGATTAGAGGATGTCCGCTCCTTTTCCCGAGGAACACAAAATGCGACAGGATGTTTTATTTGATTGTAACTTGGTGACAGCTAATTTATCACCACAAGGTTAGCCAATAGCAGCTGCACAGGAAAGCCCACTCCTGTGCTGTCCTGTCTCACGGATTAAATGCAGCATCAGCTCCTCTTTGGCAGCAGTAAATCAAACACATGCAGAACACACACACACACATTTACCAGGACTACACTGATAAACTGACACGGCTTGGACGGATGTGAATATTTTGCCTCGTCTTGAATTGATATTTACAAAACAGAATGCTACACCGTAATAAGATATGGTTATTACTGTAAACATCCACCAGAATGCAATTCATTTCGCTTGAGCTGCTGTAATGGAAACCAGATACCACATTTTATGGCACAAGGAAGTTTTCCAAAACATAAGCACCTCTAAACAAGACTGCCAAACTAACGTTGTAATCCGCATGAGATGCAGAGCCCGGAAACTGCAGACACTCAACTACCGAGAAAGTTCTATGAAAGGGGTTTCTATGCTACTATACACACACTGAAAACTGTCACACTCACCAGTCTGTGATGAAAAGAAACGTCCCTCTGAAACGGTTCAGTCCACACAGAAAAGTTTCGGTCAAAGCCTTCTTTCCCTCCAAATGTAGAACGAAACACAGCATTACAAGTAGTCCTGACTGTTTCCCCTGATTCCCTGTTGTTGCTGTGGTCTAGTCCTGAAGAGTGTGCGTGTGTGTGTTTCTGTGTGTGTGTGTGTGTGTCCGCCTGAGAGAGTGTGTGTACAGAGTCTGGGGAAGAGGTGGTAACTTCCTCTCAAAGTTGGAGACGGAGTGAGTAAGAGAGTTTTTCTCTCTCCCGGCTCCAATCCACGAGAAGCAGGAAAAGCTGTCATGCTATCCCCCTTTTCAGATGGAAAAAAAAGGAACAGCCTAAAAAGGGCAAGCTCGGGAAAGAGGGGAGGGAGGAGAGCAGTGTGTGTGTGCATGTGTGTGTGTGTGTGTGTGTGTGTGTGTGTGTGTGTGTGTGTGTGTGTGTGTGTGTGTGTGTGTGTGTGTGTGTGTGTGTGTGGGTGGGGGGTTCTTTTCCTCTGTTGTTAAGGAAACCGACAGAACTCCAGGCAAAATAGCTCAGGTTTTTTTCATGCACAGTTCAGTGTGACAGGAAAACAACAACAACACGTATAGCTGATGTGTAGCTGCTGCAAAAGTAAACTTTTACAACAAGTAAGTTGTTGCTTTGTAGATCTACGAGGAACAGTTTGCTATTTTTGGAAATACTCCTCTCTTTCTTGGTAAAAGTTTGTTGTAAAGTTGGTAAAGCACTAAGCTACATGCGAGGTGCCCGCAGCCGGTTAGCTTTCAGTCCTTATGCTAAGCTAGGCTAACTAGCTTCGGCCCTATGTTTACCGGTGGGGTATGAGAAGTATTGTCCTCATATAACTCTTGGCAAGAAAGCAAATAAGCCTATTTCCTTAACACTAGACAGTTTATCATGTATGAAGAAATACTAAGAAATGCATTTGTTCTAATTCTATCGGGATGAAAATTAAAAGAAACACATGTATCCTCCTTGTGATGTTTGTTTATGAGATTACAGTCTCTAAATATTCATCATCAAGCCTCTAAGTGTTTTCGTGGAACATAAACGACAATGTGTTAGCAGAAAATGTCACAAGATACAAATGTAGCGTTGCGTGTCTCGCGCTCTGCTGCCGTGACGCTGACGATTCGATGGAGAATCCCCCCACGTTTTATATTTTGAACCTGAATTCTCAGATATATTACGGCAGCGTGCAGCTCCAAAGTGAAGGCTATCTGGTCTAGTTTGAGCAGCCCGACACAAAACATCTCACACATGTAATCTCAATAATATGTCAACTCCCATGCTTGAGGAGGTGACTTACTAATTGCTAACAGCTGCGAGCTGGAAAAACTCTTTTGGCAGATTGCGCCAATGTTCGACCTCACGACCGAGGCGACGCTGAGAACAATGATCTTCTTCTAGTTCCAGCGCGCGTCATATGTAGCAAACAGCATCACGACCGGCGTTTCTTCAACTCGTGAGAGCCTTTCCGCTCTCCCTGTGGGTTTCGCCGTAAATCTCGGTCGCCACCGAGCTCGGCTTCGACTGAATTATATTAAAGCCATGTGCCTCGAAAGGGCATAGTGACACTTTTGATTAGCGTCGGCCCCCATCTCTTCATGGGAAAAAGAAGAAGAAGAAAAGCTCAGGGCGGTGAACTCAAGCGTTCGCTTTAGGTTCCTCCAACAGGTCAGCGTTAGAGCAGAGTTATTGAGCTTACACCCTGCTGGGGCTTGAAAGAACATCCTGGTCTCCATCCCACACGTGTCACTCATAAACCCGCTCGCTAACTTGAGCAGCCTGCCAATGAGTGGCCACAACATCTTGTGATAGACTCACTTCAGTTTAAAATGTCATTAAAGCCCCACTATGTAGTTTTCCCCTTGTAGCGCCCCCTTCAGGTATTTAACGTGTACTTCAGTGTCGTAAATACCCAGTTACGATAGATCAGGTGTCGTGAACCTCTGGTTCTCGAACCATATATGGCTCTTCCGGTGACGCATATGGCTCTTTTGAGTTTGAGTCAAACAAAATAATCTCCGCCCGCCCCCCTGTAACTTTCTCTATCCTCCAGATGACAGCAGAAGTAATTTAAGGTCCCTTTCTTAAAGACGTCTTTGTTCTTTTATTAAACTAAACGTCTGTTATTAATCGTCTCCACAGCAGCATGTCTCTCTGTCTCTACGCGTCGCGTAGCGGAACAAATAAAAAGTCACCTGAGCGTGGACTGGCTTTATGTGACGTTGCGTAATCACTGCCAGAAAGCAGGTCGAAGTAAATCCGGGTACTACCGGCTGTGATCGGGCGGCTGAAAAATCGTACATTCGCAATTTTTCTCCCCACAGACCCCCGATGTCAGTGGCGGAGGCGCAAATTACCATATTAAAAGTCATTGTAGCGGCACAATTTTTTTCAAGCTGTTATTTTAAGGTAGGAAATGTTACATAGTGTTGCTTTAAACATTGGACCCACAGGGCTTTTTCATCACTCCAAATCAAACATCCTCCCACTGCCTCTTTTCTCAAATGTTGTCTTACCTGCATCCCCTCCCAATTCACCCCCCTGTCATCTCAATCGATGAAGAGGTGTAGAGGCTGGAGCAGGGCTTTTGGGAAAAGTTAGATTCAAATGTTTCTCTGAGCTGCATTAGTTGATCACATTCCTGCCTGGATCACCTCATGTCTGCCAGATGTCCACCTGTCCCTGGGGCTGATTTACACACCGGCACTGGTTTGGTCCAATGAGGGTGGATAAGGTATAGGGGTAATGAGAACGGAGAGAGAGAGACAGAGGAAGGAAGAAAAAGAAGAAGAAGGAAGGGAACATACAAGCAAGAGAAATGTGAGAGGAGGTGGAAATTAGACTTAAAGAGAAATGAGAGCAGTCTAATTACAGGGTGCATGTGACTCCCAAGGCGGACTTCTCCTGGATCATGTCAGACGGACCTGAACGTGCCAGAGTGGAGCTCAATGCGAATACACGGTCTATCGCGATAAGCTGATAACAGGGAGGGACACGGGGCTGATGATCGGGAGAGTCCGTCTGTAGGTGGGGAAGGATGAAACGAGCAGTGAAGGCGCACGTGTGTGCGTACGTGTGGACGGAGGGGGATGGTGGGTCCATTTAAACAAGATAGCACTCGTCCACAAAGCTTGTGTGAAGGCGATGCGCTCAGAACGGTTTCCCCAGGAACAAAAGCTAACAATCGTCTTCAACCTAGATTAATATTTGCAGTGCTTTTAATAAGAGAGTCGGCTCGCCCACTCATTTTCCAAAGGTTGCCACACAGGGCCTTTGTTGGCGATCCGCACCGTGGCGATGGCGTGTGAGTGAACGGCGCACGGCGACCTTTGATGTGAGGCTGCGACAGATTACAAAGCACAGAAAACCAAGAAAAGAAACACTTGAGCTCAAGAAAAGAGAAAAAAAGGGTGAAGTGCAAACACAACACAATCCACTTGGAAGGAAAGCAGGGATTTTTTTCTCTCTCCTGAAGAATACTAATAATATGAGATGGAAGATAAATACGACACCACCCATAGGTGACTCATCTGCACAGTGAAATGGATATGTTAGGAGGGCGCCCTGAGAGGATTACCATTGTTCTTTCTCGAATCAAAACGTGCTGAGATGTCAAACTGTAAACACATGTTGCCATGAGGCTTAGCTACGGCAACGTTAATGAGGAAACAACAGGAGGAGAGGAGGAGAGAGAGGGGGGGGGGGGGACATCATTGTCACGTTTTAATGTAGGTTAGCACAAAGCTTGTCAAAGTACAAACACTTTGGCAGACACACACTGCTTATTATATCTTCCTTTGGCGAATCTGAAGATGGGTCCTGTCTAGGTTTTCTCTCCACACCTTTTCCCAGTACATGGAAACACACATGTCTCTTTGGCCTCTGGCGCCCCCCCCCCCCCATAAAGAAAGTCTCTGAGGGCACACCTGCCTGCAGAAGCTTCTTTATGGGACAGATGGGAACAGGGAGCTCCTGTGCACATGCAGGGTTTATTTTGTGATCGTAACTCTGATCTCCATCCTTCTGTGGCGTTTCACTCCCTCGGCATGCATACATAATAAATGCGTGCATGTATGGAGACATATTAGCACATGATGTATATTGTACGTACTGAACGGCTCGGTGATTTTAGCATGTACTATTTGATACGCCGTCATTCTCCTTAACAAAAAGCTTTAAGGGTGAGTTCACGCAAATTAGTAGTAGTAGTAGTTTTTTAACCAACCCCCGTGGCTATGCAGACGGTTGGGGTTCTGAGAATCTCCACAAACTTGTATCGGCTCTTTTCTTAGGACTATTGTTGTCATTCTGTTCTTGAGATTCTACACTATATGGCACACTCAGCACTTTATTTTCCTGGACACTTTAACCTGCTGGAAATTCACTTTGGTCACTGCCTTATGTATATATTTAGTTTCCACTGTATATTTAGTATTTTCGAGTTTAGTATTGTTATTGTGTTTTGTGTTTTATTTTTTATCTTTTAGTTTTATTAATGCTCTAATGTGATCCTGACATTTCAACACTGTGGGACTAATAAAGGAATATCTTATCTTATATGTTTCTGAAATTGAAAAAAACAGTTGCTCACTGTTTAAGTCTGTTTGCTCGGTTGCCAACTGGTCCCGAAGGCCGTCCAGCTCATCCCCGAGTATCTGGACCACCGACTCCTGCACCTGTCCTAACTGCTGACAATGGCTTCCTTCCTTTTAGACGTGCTGTCGGTCAAAGTTCACTTGAAACCTTTGTGTGGATTTACTTTAGCTGCCGTTCATTTGTTCCTCACTATCATCCACTAATAATTACATTACATTATTACATGTCATTTAGCAGACGCTTTTATCCAAAGCGACTTACAATAAGTTCATTTCAACCTAGAGTACAAACTAAGAACAACAAGAATACAGAAAGTAACATTTCCTCAACATAGTCGAACTACAAAAGTACCACAACTGAAGTGCAAATCTGTGTTTTAATCCAGATATAGTCGGAAAAGGTGCGTTTTCAGTTTCTGGCGGAAGCTGTAGAGACTTCCTGCTGTCCTGATGTCAGTATTGAGCTCGTTCCACCACTGAGGAGCCAGGACAGCAAACAGTCTGACTCTACAGTATATCATAATGTCCAATATGTACAATTTTGGGAACACGTCACCCAATGTAGTATGCTGAACAGAGAGGAGATGGAGGGAGAGGTCTGTTTGGTTTTAGGCGGGAAGCCTGAGACAGGAGAGGGCCAAGAGTTTCTCACAGGCGGCCCATCCACAGAGCAGCGGTCACACAACCGTGAGCGCCAAGATCAGGCCCTAGTGTTCACACTCGCCCCCACCCGACTCCCTGTCATTGTTCACAGTGGGGCTGACGGAGATCAATCGAGTGGAGTGATTGCACAAATGAAGAACAAGATAAGGTGTGAGATTAAAAAAAACATCTCAACACTTTGGCAACTCCCCGTGGCTCTCTCTGCCTCCTCAGTCACGTAGCTCCCCTTCCTCCCTCCCTCCCTCCCTCCTCTCTGGCCTCAGTGCGTGACAGCGAGTTGCCAAAAAGCCACGAGGATCCAAGCACAATCTCACATTCCTCCTGCACAGTTCATCATGGCGATGATCCCGGTGTCAAGTGTTATTAAACTCAATCAAAATAGTCAGGTGTTATGTTTTATGGGCAGCATTCCTTGCAATATAGGAGACGGGTTTCACTGTCACGAGAGAGAATGTTCTGGATGTAAAACATGACTGTAACTTAAAGTGATTACACAGCGCCTATGTCCTTTAAAAGACGACTGGCTTAAATAACGTTTCTAATGCTGAAGCTGTGCACGTCACAAAGACCGAGCAGTAGGCCCCACGACAGAAACGGCTCTTTTATGAACCCGTCATGTTTAGCATATTTAAGAATGGCCCTTTGTTTGAATGCAGTACGTTGAAACTATGTGACTAACCAGCTTCCTCCAGCAGCCTTGAAGTGCTGGATATAGAGGCTCTAGTGGTAAAGCCCTGCAGTGGATTCCTCAATAAGCTTGGATTATGTCCCGAACAACAGGTTTATTAACAGGCAGTCACATTAATTCACTGCCGGCCGGCCGAGAGCCCACAGAGAGTCACACCCATCGGAGAGAAGCACGGTCAGCCGCAGTCGGAGATAATGAATCTTTATTTCCACTTCTTGCCACTTCTGCCAGCAGCGCCACACCTAGCAACACCAAAAGTCCCGGTCTGTTGACACACGAGGCATAATGATGGGCTTTGTTCTGCAAGGAACTGTAAATGATGCTAAGTATATGCCCCGAAATAAGCATGAACAATGTCGCACTGTGTTTACGTCTTCCTTCGTGAAATTGCTGAAACTGGACCGGCGATGCTTCGTCAATGGAGCACTATACTTTCTATTTTTAGAGGCAGCGAAAGCAGTGAAGCGTTTCAAATTACATTACCTAAACTTTGTCAGTCGTAAATAGAAACCATCAAGAATACATCACTTTGTACACACAGGAAAACAATAGACTGTTGTTTCAAAAACACTCCAGAAGAATCAGGTACAAATAATAGCGAAAATATATTACCATGAAAGCTCCCCAGTTTATTCAAAGCTCACAAATTAGATTCAAAGGTTTTTACAGTGATCATTTTGGTCTTTGTATCTTTGTATGGATCCATAAATCAAAAAATACAATCAACAGTGATACAACTTTTTTTATTTTGAAGTAAGAATAACTTATTGGAGAAATCAGGTTATAGATTTAAAAACCTTCAGGCCATAGATAGGACTGATAGGAATTTGAGGCCGACATAAAAAAGATACCAAGAGTAGTGATTATGGTTGGATAAAGGCAACAGACCCAGAGCAAGCTGGAGCCAGTTTACTAGTCTCTCCTGCACACACAAGAGAGAGAGAGAGAGAGAGAGAGAGAGAGAGAGAGAGAGAGAGAGAGAGAGAGAGCAGCTGTTGACTGTCAATATGACAGTGTTGTTTGTTTGGCCGCCATTTTCAGAGTATTCTGCTTCTCCGGCCCCTGCCTCTGTAACCCCGCCTCCACCCTTGACCCGGCCTCCGGTCATGCATCACATCCCCGTTGGAACCAGCATGACAAGTCCGACGCTTTCCAAACACGTTGACGGATTGGAGTCTTTAGACAAATAGACAAATCTTTTTTGGTGCAACAACCGGCCAAGAAAGAAAAAAACGACAAAGAAAAAGAAAAATGGACAAGAGCTCTGATTTCACCTGTTGCCTTTGATGTTTCTGGTCTTAATTGAATTAACTTTATGTAACATCAGATCACACAGACGGACACATGTGCGCACTAAGTACATTAACCGCGTTGACATTGTTGATTGAATTCTTAGCTCAGGAGGTGAACGATGACCCCGACTCTCCACCGTGACAAATCAAGACATTTAGAGACTCCAGAATCTTCTAGATTTTAAATACAGCTCCACGCAAAGCATCACAGCGTCACTTCCTACGCGCCCTCGCCCTCCCGTCCCCACTGACGTCCAGGCAGCAGAATGCTGAGCTCCACATGCTGAGCTCCAGACTCGCTGTAGGGCTTTTCTGAAGTGCACACAAACAAACCGGGCCCACTTCCAAAGCTGCCCTGCTTCTGCACGTTGTTTCAAATACTGAACTGTTCGCGATCCACAGCGGACAAGGAGACGAATAACACTTCTGAAAGAATATTAAAAAAAATCGGACATGTTTGGACGCCTCTCGCATCTTCATGAATATGGAAAGGATTTGTTGACATGAGCAAACAATACGTGCTTCAAAGACCATTTCTGAATGTTGGACTCCACATGTTTTGAAAATGTATTATGAATATGTGACACATCTGTTAAACATAATTAAATAACCAGTGCAGATGTTGCATCTGCATGTTGCAGAACTGAGGTTTTCATTAGTGCATCTTTTGATTATTTTTTTATGAACCAGTGAATATTTTGCGACTTTAATCTGATAATAATAGCCCCATACTGTACACAGTAAACACTTCTCTAAGCATACTTTAAGTCCATTTTATTGACTGCATTTACCCACTGAGATGCTAAGAGTACACTTCAAATATCTCCTTTGACTATTAGAAAAATACAGCTTTATCTTCAGTTCCCAATAATAACATTATTATGTTCTCCCAGAGTGTGACATAATGATAGAGAGTATGAAGCTTGTTTTCATTTTTATTTAACAGGCTTATTTCACTCTCTCAAAAGGATGGAAGGATGGTTAACAGACAGCAACCAATCCGCCTGCGCCTTGGGAGTTTAGTTTTCTCATAATTACGTCAAATCATTACAATTAAAATGTTCAGCGACGCAGTTCCCACATCGGCCACTGGGAGCCAGTTGTCTGTTGGGTCAGATCTTATGCTGACGTTCACGCCTTCACACAGTGACCCTTGTCCTACATCAACCACCGTATTCATCAAAAGATTCTTTATTTCATGGGCCCCTTCGGGAGAGCAGTGTAATCACTTGTTCAGCACATGAAGACCTTATGATGACGAGGAGCGAATGCCACAAACGGACGTTGCATAATCAATTATGTTTTCCCTGCAGAAAGAGAAGGGACAATGGATGTTCTTTCTCTCGTTGGCGAGGTGCAGAAAGGAGGTCAAGCACACTGTCTATATATATATATATATATATATATATATATATATATATATATATATATATATATATATATATATATATATATATATATATAATATTGCACACTGTCTATATATTTTATTTTATTTTGCATTGCTGTATTTACATATATGTTGTATATATACATATATATTTTATTTTATTTTGTATTTTATATTTCACTTTGCATACTATACTTTATGCACAGTCACTTTCTTTCTTATATCTATATTTTATTATGTTAAGTTTATTGGTGCTACTGTGTCAACAAATTTCCCCTTGGGGATTAATAAAGTATATTTCTATTATTCTATTCTAAGCTGTTCATGTTGAAGCAAAGCTATCAACGACTTGGCAGTGAGATTTTAAAATGTCTAATTATGAAAATATCTCTACACCTGGCAGTTAGTCCCAATAGCCAATAGTCACCCTCCTGAGATTCAAGCTGCCAATCAGGTGCCAAATAAATCCACACAGCCCCTTCCCCAGTGGGACTGAACCATCACAATATAACTCCTGCAACCACACATTTCCCAGAGGCCTCCCAGTCCTTTATAAAAACAGCCACTCCTATCCTTACAAGCTCTGTAAACACACACACAGTAATAGATAGACGTTTTGGAATCGAGCTTGAACTATCCCACAGGCTCGGACTAAAAATACAAGCCCTCGCTGGTATTCGTGACGGCTGAGAACAAGTCGAAGTGAAACATCAAGCACAAATGGGTGGCAGGCCGGCAATTTCTTCGGTTGCTGTGAACCACAAACAATTCCACCGCCTTGGGAGCAACAGCGCTCTTAAAAGCTTCTGCATAATGACACAGAAAGTGGCATTAATAATATGTCAACAAACAATCTGTTTCCATTCATGTTCTTCCCACAGGGAAGGGTCTAACATTAACTGGAGACGGCATACATCAACTCTCAAAATGAGGATGTCCTTTAGACAAATGGCGTTGTGTGTGGGGAGTTTTTTCTGTATGCACATTTATATGTGTTGCATTACCATGTATGCAAGCGTGTGCCTATGTGTGTGTGTGCAATGTGCGTCCAATGGCGGCGGCCAGAGCCATTAGATGCAGTTTTTGTGTGTGTGTGTGTGTGTGTGTTGCCTCCCTCTCATTAAGGTGGAGCCTGGAGGAGTGTGCTGGAGCAGTGCAATCGAGATAATAACACGGTTGCGCAGACAGCTGCTGATGGGGACTGCAGAGCGGAGCCAGGTTGAAAGTCAACACGGCTGAAAGTCAGAGTGCAGGTTGACTTGACGTGTGCATACTGGGAGGACAGGACCCAACAGGACGGGAGAGGAAAGAGAGGAGCAGATGTGAAAGGTCGATGAAGTAGTGCGAGGTTAAAGGAATATACTTGAATACTGCTGGAGTGTTCTGAGAGAGTCGAGGCCGTCGCTTCCTTCTTCTTCACTGAGGATGGCAGCTGGAGTCAGCTTGGATTCACAACAGTTACACGCATCCCAATAATTATTACCCATCCTCTCAAATCATCAACACAATCCTCCTCTGCACCTCCTCATCCATATCTTGTAGCGTAGGAGCTTATTTGCCCAGTACTTTAAGTTTAACAACTCAACAATAAGGGCCCAGCTGGCTAGCCCATTTCTTCACTACAAAACACACGTAGAACGCCAAGCAAAACACATAGCAAAACACACAAAACACAACTCGGAATACAGTTAATTTAGTGTCTTTCAAGGTTTATATAGTTCTTTCCGTCAACAGAAACAAACACTGTCCTTTAACGGAAAACGCGACTCAAAAGGGAGTCTGCAGATAACTGAAAGATTTCTCTTATCACATTACTAAAACAACATATAATTTCCAAAGACCCAATTACATAAATGTGGGGGGCGGCGGGATGTGGGCAATGCCAGGAGGGTGGAAATGTCCTGTAGAGTCCAGTTCAGAAGATGGGGAAGGTGTGTGTGTGTGTGCGTGAGAGAGTGTTTGTGTGTGTGTGTGGGATTGTTGGGAGAAACAGAGCGGTCGGGCCTGGAGAGGAGGGTGTAAAGGACTTAGCTGTAGGGCATTTCTGTAGGGAAGGAGATTCTCGAACATCCGAGCAGATTCTGGTCTGGAGGCTCCTGACAACCTGCTTATTGGATCATCTGCTTCCCAAGTCTTGCTTTTCCCGGTTTCACCCACTCTCGCGCCGCGCTCTGGTCACCATGTTGTTTTTTTCCAAATGTTTGTTGGTTCCCTTCCCCCTTTCCTGCTCACAGGTGCTCCAATTTATCAACTGTTAGGCTCCACCCCTTTTTCCTGCTCACAGATGCTCTAATTAATCAACGTTTAGGCTCCACCCACTTTTCCTGTGGGGGGGAGGGATAAGGCTGTCCTCTGCTACACTCTTCCCCCCTTGACAAGACCGCGGTATGTGGTCACTCTAAGATTGATTAGATTCATATCAGAAGACTATCAGTCTTAGAATCCAAGGAAATCCTCTTCGTCTGAGCTTTCCTGTAGGATGTCGAGTATTTTTTTCCGTTCCATTTGTTCCAAGTCTTCTGCACTAGGGTAGAAGGCTTTCAGGTTACAGACATGCACATTGCGTATATCCTGACCTGTGTCCTCCAAAACTACCTGATAGTTGAGTGGTCCAAGTTGTCGAACTACACGGTAGGGACCTTTCCACTTTTTGGCCAGCTTGGCTGTGAATTTGACCTTTGCACTTGACTGAGGGAAATTTCGAACCCACACCCTTTGTTTGGGTTTGAAGGCAACGACACGTCGGTTTTTGTTGTAATTCCTCTGTTGTCTTAGTTTGGCTTTCCTTATGTTTTCATCAACATCTGCTTTGAGTTGTTTCAAGTGTTGAACAACATCATACGTAGGGGAATCGGGGGGAAAAATCTTCCCTTTCAGAATCTTGTCCATCGGACTCGTCAGCTTCCTACCAATCTGCAACTCTGCTGGGGTTACCCCTGTCGTCTCTTGCACCGCAGAGTTTATGGCAAACCTGAACTTAGGAAGGTATTGATCCCATTTTCCATGATTTGTATCCACATACGAGGCTATCATCCGTTTTAAAGTACGATTTACTCTTTCCGTCATGTTGGTTTGTGGATGATAAGCAGTCGTGAGCTTGGGAGTCACAGTCCATTTTTCGCAGAGTTCGCGGAACAGGGAAGACACAAACTGCGAGCCTCTATCCGACAAGATGTAATCCAGTACACCCCATCTTGTGAAGATGTCTTTCTTCAGAAATCGGGCTATGGTGGGTGCTGTGGCAGCACGCAAGGGGGAAAACTCTACCCAGCGGGTATAGTAGTCAACCACCACCAACAGGTACTCATTTCTTTCGGGACTTCTAGGTAGGGGACCCATAATGTCAATCCCTAACATCTTGTTCGGACCCTTTACCTGGGTTTATTGAATCATCCCAGCCGGTTTCTGGTTCTCTGCTTTCAGACTCTGACAAACAATACAGCACTTGAGGAAGTTTTTCACATCCGTCCACATTCCAGGCCAATAGGCTACTTCATAGAGCCGTTTGTATGTTTTAAAAATGCCACAATGTCCACTTAGAGGGTTGTCATGATAAACTTGAAGTATCTCTGGAACAAGACTAGGAGGAATGTAAAGGCGATAGTGGAATTGGTTTTCTGACATTTGTTTTTTTCGATAGACTTTATCTTCGAAGGTGATAAAATCCTGTTCAATTCTTTTGTCTCCTTCAGCTAGCTGAACCAGGATTTTCTCTAAGTTAGGATCTTTGTGCTGTTCTTCACAAATTCTCTCCAGCGATATAGGAATAGTTGTTTCTGCTTTATTTGAGTAAAGGCAGCAGCTGTGAGTAGTGGAAATCCTGGAAAGAGCATCTGGAACACAATTTAGTCTTTCTTTCCTGTATTCCACAATAAAATCAAACCTTTGCAACCTTAGTGCCCATCTGATCAGACGACTTGTAGTCTTTGTTGAAGAAAGAACCCATTTCAAAGCGGAGTGATCTGTGATGACAGTAAAGAGCTTGGTTTCGAGATAATGTTGCCATTTTTCTAGAGCCCATATGATCGCTAGACATTCCTTCTCCGTTACGGAGTAATTCCTTTCAGCTCTGTTGAGGGTTCGACTGCCATAAGCAAGAACTTCTTCTCCTCCATTTCCGGTTCTCTGTGTCAATACAGCTCCAAGACCAACGTCACTGGCATCCGTATAGACCATGAATGGGAGATCGGGATTTGGGTGACCCAAGATAGGTGGTGAGATCAAGCAGGATTTTAGTCGTTCAAAAGCCTGTTGACATGGTTGGTTCCAGATAAAAGGTCTTCCTTTTCTTGAGGTCATTCAGAGGTTGAGCAATTTTTGAGAAATCCGGTACACACTTGTGGTACCATCCAGCAAGCCCCAAGAACCTCTGAACTTCTTTAAGGTTTGTCGGCACTGGATATGAACGAATTGCCTCAACTTTATCGGGATCCGCACTGATTCCTTTACCGGAGACAATGTGGCCAAGAAATCTTATTTCCTGCATGCAGAATCTAGACTTCTTAAGGTTTATGGTTAGATTTGCTTTACTGAGTCGATCCATCACCATCCGTAGACGCTCAAGATGCTGAGCTACTGAGGACGAATATATGATAATGTCATCTAAGTAGACTAAGCAGATTTTACCACGCAGGCCATCCAAAACTCTTTCCATGAGCCTTTGGAAGGTGGCTGGTGCATTTTTTAGACCAAAAGGCATGACATTGAAATGATACAAGCCAGCGTGGGTGACAAAGGCAGTTTTGGCCTTGCTAGCCGGATCCATGGGGACCTGCCAGTATCCACTATTTAAATCAATCGTGGAGAAGATGGACGATCCAGAAAGAGATTCCAGGATTTCATTGATGTTTGGAAGCGGATAAGCGTCCGTTTCAGTGACCGCATTAACCTTACGAAGTCCACACAAAATCTGTGACCTCCATCTTTCTTGGGTGGTAGAACGACAGGAGATGCCCATCCAGAATAGGACGGTTCAACCACTCCACGAGTAATCATCTCTGCCAATTGTTCTTCCACAATAGTTTGTTTAACAGAGGACATTCAGTAAGGACGTTGCTTTATTGGCACATAGTTGGTGGTGTAAATGGTGTGTTGTAAAACATCAGTTTTCCCAGGTTCATTTCGACAGACCTTTGGATTAGACTCGAAGAGCAGTCTTAATTGGTTTCGTTCTCCCTCCTGCACTTTTGCCTCAGACACAGCAATGTTGATGTAGTCTTTTACGTCCATTCGTACTGGTTCCAAAGAGAGTAGGGGAGGAGGTACAGAGCTAATTAAGGCAAGAGTTCTGACTGGAGAGTTTGGTGTCCTTAGGTTGTTTGTTTTGGGGTTGCGCTCGCTATTCGGTGGTAGGTTAGCATTACCTGGCTGGAATGGGTAGGTAACAGAGGGGGTGGACATAAAACTATACGATTTATCAGCCACATTTATTACCATTCCGACATCTGCGATGAAGGAAAGTCCGAGTACTATTCCATAGGCTAAAGCTTTTGGCCCGAGTACGGCAATAGGGAGAGTGGAAATGTTCCCTTGTACATCTAAAGGAAGGGTCCCCCATCCTATAGGGTTAGCTGCCTCTCCATTTGCAAGATATAAAGGGCCTTCTTCCCATGGTTTAATCGCCGCTTTTGTTCCATCCAGAGATACTCATGGATGAGAGTGTAACTGGCTCCTGTGTCGACTATCGCTTTTCCACGCCATGCCCCTACGGAAACGGGTACAAGTAGCTGTGTGGGACTAAAGGAAGTTACAACAGGATGGCATGCAGTCTCTGGATTAGATGACTCCTGCGCTGGTTGAGAGTGAACTGAGTTTTTAGCTTTTACAACAGAGACCGAGCCATTACCAGGCGTTCCTTTTGTTTTTTGAAACTTGGGAGTCTGCTGCCTGTAATTAAAGGAAGGGCCAGGGGAATGATACTGTGGGCAGGCTCCCGGAGGATGGTCACCGGAACATCTCCAGCATAAAACAGGGGCCCGGGGTCTATCCAAAGGTGGACCTGAGGTCGTATTTTTTGGCATGGGGTTCACAGTTTTACTACACGTTCTCTGGTTATAGTTAAGTTGTTGTTGGTAGTCCTTTTCAAATTGATGGCCAAGCCGAACTAAATCTTCAACAGTGTCAACTCGACCTCTAAGCTGACTAGCAAGAAGGGGTTTAATGTTTTTTAGAATCAGTTTAACTATGCCAGATTCTGTGAGAGAGGGATTCCATCTTTTACACAGAGCTCTATAAGAGAACGCAAAATCTCGGATATTTTCATTCTCGTTTTGTCTTCGATTTCGTACACGTTCTGCCAGCTCGTCTTCGTAATCTTCTGAGAGGAAAGCTTTTAGAAAATTAGTTCTGAACTCGCTCCACGTGTTTATTCGAGATCGAGCTATTTCCCACCAGTCTCGAGCGGTACCGTGTAGGACGGTTCGGAAAGTTGCCAGAATATCCGCGTCGGATAGGGGATGTAGGGCAAGAAAGTCGTGGCATTTAGCTAAATAATTGAGAGGATCAGGATCATCCTTTGGCATTCCATAGGTTGGGAAGGAAATCCTGATTTGGTCACTTTTTATTACAGCGGGGTTTGTGGTTTCAGATGTGGATCTTTGATCTACTGGACACGCGCTATTACTTGAAGATGGGGTAGATTTATCTTTCACTGTAAGCGATTCCAGTTTTTCTTGCAGATGATAGGTTTTCTGTTCCATAATTTGTAACTGTTGTTGATTTTCTACCTTCATTGTGTTAATAGTTGATGTCACTTTTTGTATCTCAGTATGATTTACTTCAAGGATTTTTTCTAACTGTCCAATACTGTCTCGCGTATTGATGCTAAAACCTCTGAGTTGTTGTTGTACTTCCGATTGAAGTTGCTCCGTCATAAAGCGAATTTCTGATAGAAGGGAGGTTTCAGACTTTTTTACTTCTTCTTCCACAATCTTTTTGATTCCTTTCCTTATGTTAACCATCTCCTTTTCCATACATTCGTTATGGGAGGAAATCTTGGTGAAAAGTTGAACATGATTCGCACTCATAGTATCTACCAGACCTTTAAGTTGTCCATTCACAGAATTATGACTTCCTGTCAAGCACTCCGTAAGCTTATTTATTGCTTGTCCTTGTTGGTTCAGTTCTTCTTCTATCCGGTCCCAACCCTCCTGGGTTCTTACTGCAATCCGATTCAAGTCTCGGGCTGGAGTAGGGAGTACTTCGGGGAGTTCACATTGAGAATGTGATAATGAAGACTCAGCGGAAGCTGTGCGATTTAGTGCGCCACCTCCTGGATTAGGTGAGTGATGCAAACCTTCGGCTTCCCAAACAAGGGATTGATTGATAGTTGGCAATCTATCTAGGTGAGGAGAGTATGTGTTAAACGGTTGACCATGGACATCAGGTGTCAAGAATTGAGGCTGCTTGGGAGTTGGGAAGTAGGTTTGTAGGTGTGCACTATAAGTATGGTCAGGGGTTTGAACATCAGGAGCTTCTATGTCCAGTGACACTGATCGTGAAGTGGTAGAAGACTGGGGAGTAGCCATATTGAAATGGGTGAGTGTGATATCACTAAACAAATTGTGTGAAGAGGGGAGTTTCACATTGCATCATCAAACATTTACAACAACACTCACATCTATTTAGCCACAATAACAGTCAAAAACAAGGCCACACAGTTAAACCTTGAAGAGCATAGCAAACCCAATCAGGTGAAAAGACATGGAAAGAACACACAAAATGGCAGCTTGAACTCCTTCAATTTTTCAATGTTTCAAAAACTTAACTTAATGTCGTGATTCGGCCCCACGTTGGGCTCCATTTCTGTAGCGTAGGAGCTTATTTGCCCAGTACTTTAAGTTTAACAACTCAACAATAAGGGCCCAGCTGGCTAGCCCATTTCTTCACTACAAAACACACGTAGAACGCCAAGCAAAACACATAGCAAAACACACAAAACACAACTCGGAATACAGTTAATTTAGTGTCTTTCAAGGTTTATATAGTTCTTTCCGTCAACAGAAACAAACACTGTCCTTTAACGGAAAACGCGACTCAAAAGGGAGTCTGCAGATAACTGAAAGATTTCTCTTATCACATTACTAAAACAACATATAATTTCCAAAGACCCAATTACATAAATGTGGGGGGCGGCGGGATGTGGGCAATGCCAGGAGGGTGGAAATGTCCTGTAGAGTCCAGTTCAGAAGATGGGGAAGGTGTGTGTGTGTGTGCGTGAGAGAGTGTTTGTGTGTGTGTGGGATTGTTGGGAGAAACAGAGCGGTCGGGCCTGGAGAGGAGGGTGTAAAGGACTTAGCTGTAGGGCATTTCTGTAGGGAAGGAGATTCTCGAACATCCGAGCAGATTCTGGTCTGGAGGCTCCTGACAACCTGCTTATTGGATCATCTGCTTCCCAAGTCTTGCTTTTCCCGGTTTCACCCACTCTCGCGCCGCGCTCTGGTCACCATGTTGTTTTTTTCCAAATGTTTGTTGGTTCCCTTCCCCCTTTCCTGCTCACAGGTGCTCCAATTTATCAACTGTTAGGCTCCACCCCTTTTTCCTGCTCACAGATGCTCTAATTAATCAACGTTTAGGCTCCACCCACTTTTCCTGTGGGGGGGAGGGATAAGGCTGTCCTCTGCTACAATCTTCAGCGTCTCCTGCAATGTAGTTTCTCCATTTTAAAGCAATACGTGGGTTATGCTCCAGGAGGTGTTTACGGAAGTTTCCGTGGAAGATGATTATATCGTTATAAAGTCTCTACAGCTTCCGCCGGGAACTGAAAACACCTTTTCCGAATTTATCTGCATTAAAACACAGATTTGCACTTCAGTGGCTCTTAAATAGCTCTTATTATGGTACTTTTGTAGTTTGACTATTTTGAGGAAATGTTAATTTCTGTATTCTTGTTGTTCTTAGTTTGTACTCTAGGTTGAAATGCACTTATTGTAAGTCGCTTTGGATAAAAGCGTCTGCCATGTAATGTAATGTAATATCGAAAAAAAGGAAAAAATCAAACTATGAGTGATCAGACCGCTGTGACATTTAAAATCAATTGAATGGTTTATTTTGTTTAACCCTCCTGTTACCTTCAAATCTACTAACATCTTTTACCCTTGGGGCCAATTTGACCACAACAAATATCACCTCCAGAAAATTATTAGAATTAATATTGTTTCCCAAGTTTAAGTGTGAGGTACTTTATGTTTGTTTACTATCTAAATAAACCCTTGAAATAAATAAAAAAGTTGATATTTCTTATATGTTTTACACAGTAAAAAACAGCCTGGGGTCAAATTGATGCGTAGAGGTTGTGTACAGGACATTGAAAACATATCATCATGTACATTTGATGTTTTCCTAGTTGTTGTCATGAAATATGAAGCAACAAAAATGATGTCACTCATTTATTTAAAGACGTTAAACATTGAATAAGGTCTAATTGACCCCAAAGGTAACAGGAGGGTTAACACAAGCTGTACACTTTTCAAGCCTGCAGGCTGCATATTTAGTACTTTTAGAGATTATCAGAGGAGTTTATTCATGCACGCCAACACGCAAACATCCGCCTACGCTATAATAATTACATCAGTTGGTCACTTTTCTTGCTCCTGAATCACTCAGGCATCTGCTTCCCGTTCGCCCCCCTCCCCAGGAGTTTAAGCCCCGTGTAATCGTTCAACACCGTTGCACTTCCTGTGCTCTGTCCCTCCATCCTGCCATCCCCCTCTGCTGGGAACTGTTGACTCATGGTTGACTAAATCAACAGTTTTGGGTCAGAGGCATCCATCTGCACTGCGGTGGCCGCTGTGCCCTGCTGGTCATTTACCTCTCTGCCGGAACAAGCCCCCGGAGTTACAGTCAACACACATGGACACTTGTGATAACAAGCTGAGCTGCTTTCTGTTTGGTTTTTACTGGAAAACAAGCACTTTGACACCGGCGCACAGTCGGTGGAGCTGAATTGTGTCGAAAAGTGAATGAATAGCGTGTAAATTTGCCAGAATAAGTTTGTCACAAGTTCTGTTTTCAATTTTTTTTGTTATTATTAAGGGAAGCAGGTGTCCTTCCATGCTTTGTCTCACAGAACATCTCCAGCCCGCTGATGAGCGTGACCCTCCTTTCTTCGAATAAAAAAGAAAAAAAACATTTGGCAAGCTAATGGCTTCATTCAGAGTGAGGGAACTCTCAAAGATGTGTTATCTGTCAGCATCTGGTCTTGATCTTCAGTGGATGCATGCACACCTTGGGGTGTAACGCACTTAAGGACTAGCTCCTCCCCCTGGGGAGCCGGAGCAAGAGCCGACATGTACAGATCTCATCTCATCTTTTTATGCAACCCATTTTAAAGCACCCTCTTATCGTAATCTTTTGCTTCCTTCAGATGCAGCCACGATTACATATTATTATTATTATTATTATTATTATTATAACTGGCGTTCATAATGCAGAGCTCCAGAGTTCATGAACCATTTAATCTTAATATGATAGCATGTCTGCACAGGCAGCTCAGAGTAAGATGATCTATGCATAACATGGACAGCCTTTTACGAGACTCACATTTAAACCTTGGAGGTTTATTGAAGCTACAATTTAGTCAGAGTGAAGCTCTTAAGGATTCAAATATCTGCACATGGAGCAGCCAAAATAAATCCACCCTGAAAACCCATTGCTTTTTACAGCTATTGTTTTTGATATATTGTCCCTTCAAGCTCATTGGACACCTACGAGTTCAGGGAGGGTATTCGTGAACCCCACATTTAGGAAAATGTGTGCACAAAAAAAAAAAAAATATATATATATATATATATATATATATATATATATATATATATATATATATATATATATATATATATATATCCTTATGAATGCACTGCGTGTTTTGCATTTTTTCAGCTGACAGGGGAATGCAACAACATGACTCCCTCGGAGTGGAAACCATCTGCCTCACTTGTAATCAGTGTGTGCCGTGTCAGGGTGTTTACATTGAGGCTGCATGCATGGAAGACAACAAACAGGCAAGACTTCATAAATCACTTCCCTGTTCAAACCCCCAGAGTTTGTGCGGCCGCAGCAAAGCACGATGCTTATCGACGTAACGAGCGACCTGCAATCAGGAAAAACAGCCAGAGTCCTTTTGCCCACATGCAAAAAGCTGCTCAACTTCACCGGTCCTTTGCGAGTGCCGTCGCGTTTTACGGATGTTTCGGAGATGGAAACTAGAACGGTGGTGGGATAGCGCAGACGTAAGCTCATGCCAAATACTTAGTGTAAACGAAAGTGAAAAACAATTTGTGTATCCGACCTCTGAGTCGGTTCTTCCATGGCCCATGATGCATCCTTCCACCGAGTTTCATGAAAAACGGGGCTCCTCAGAGAGACTGAAATTCCAGCACTGCAGCTGCGGCGCCCGACGATGAAGCGAGGAGGCCAAGACTGCATGATTCCCTCCCCAGACGATTCACCTCTCACAGCACATATAGTCTACTCCTCTTGCTTTTCGACCGCACTTCTTCTGGATCCAATCTGAGGATTATCTGTAACAAGAGGATGAAGCCAGTGAATTGATGGGAGGTTTAAAAAGATGTGCGTGAAATGGGCCTTCCACGTCCAAGAATAATGACTTTAGCTTGAACATTCGACGACATGGAGTCCAAACAAAACAGTTTCTTCTGAATAGGTTTCAGTGAATGTTGATTTTATATAAATACCTTGTCGGTAATACAGTGTGTGTGTGTGTGTGTGTGTGTGTGTGTGTGTGTGTGTGTGTAGTTGCCTTTTCAGCTTCACAGTGCTCTCCTCGTGAGTTAAAACACGTCTTCTTCCACAAACCCAATCGAAGGAGGGCTCTTCGTCAACATGAATCTGTATTTTGTGCATTCTTAGCTCAGGTTGACTCACGGTCGCGTAATTGTTCAGCATCCAGAATCAGAATCCACGACTTTGGTTGGACAGCCAGTCTAGGGGGGAAAGTTTAGCCTCGAGGGTGTAGCGAGGCCAGACGAGCAATCTGGAGAGCTCGAGTGCTGAGTTCACCTCAGGGCACATTACTGGAGAAAATAAAACCTTACAAGCCCACAAAGTATTCACTGGAAGCAATGGGGCAGTGTGTGTGTGTGTGTGTGTGTGTGAGGGTGATGTATGCAGGTGTGTAGTTAGAACAATAAACACAGCTTGAAGCCTTGAACTCTGACCCACAGGCTGTTGTGCCAGTTTTAATACATATCAGTGCATGAAGCCGACACCTTGGTAAAGTCGAAAAACAAAGAGAAATCTAATAATAACTTCCCAGTAAACAATTTCCCCTTTTTAATACAAGCATTTTGATTGAATGCGAAAATTAAGCAGGTAAAATTAAATTTGCTATTGTGCAAATATGTAGGCCCAATGTGTAGAGAAACGATCTGGTCTTCAGAGAGATTTGAGATGTCGCCTTTTAAAGTTATTTATTTCCTCCTCTCTGTAATTGAAGCCTCGCCACTCTCCCCGGACATTAATCTCTCGTTGTTCCGTTCATCGTCTGCATCCCTGACGCTCCAGGTGTTCGGAATAAAAAAGTCTCTTAGCCCGCTGCCGATTTGGCGACCGGTGAGAGTGTAGATGATGGGAGCCTAATAAATAACAGGCCGGCCCTCTAAAAGCTTATTTTACAGTACTGGGGATCATTTACAACGAGAACTGTGCAGCAGAAAAAAAAATTCTCTGGGCTTTGGTGCAAAGCATTTCCACAGATGGAGGAGAAGTTATTCTGTTGTGGTCAAAATGGGAGTCCAACTTTCTGTAGCGTCGATCATTTTGGAGAATAAATGTGTTGCTCTCCTTGCTGTTCCAGCTGATAACCAGACTTCACGGCTACACCGAGACGATTAGCTTAAAAGCAAAAGGGAAGACGAGCTCTGACTTTTAATTAATGGCTCCACAAACAATTATTTCTATTTTATCTTAGTTTAACGTGGAGGAGGTTTTGGACGTCAGATAACCGATTTGTGCGGTGCACACACTCGCCGATCGCTTGGTGGCGTAAAAATTAATAATGGCAGCATAAAAGTTTATGGTTCCAAATGAAACACATAAAAGAGGGCACTGCAGAGTGTTCCCTATGAAATGGCTCTTTGGGGATTCTGAATTCAATTAACGCCGGAAGAGATGTTATCTGTGTAATATTCGGGCTTCGGAAACTGCTCCTTTATCCATGTTATTTCAGTGTACTTCACACACACACACACACACACACACACACACACACACACACACAGAACACTGTGCGTCACTCCCAGAAATGATAAAGCCACACTTTTCAAGTACAATCTTTTTCTCAGGGGAAATGATAGCCTCTCAAGAACTTCAGCCACTGCTGCCTTTAAAAAAAACATACAAAAAGAGCAAGTCTTAAAGTTATATGTCTAAACAGAGCCAAAGTACACGCCCTATACGTGTGCACTAATTCAGGCTCTCATCTATTTCTGTCAAAATGAATAATACATGGGATGCGGCTCGATGCGTGTAGAAGGGAATGTTCACATAAGGGAAATAGTATATTTTATTCCAGCTCCAGATAAAGCAGCTGCAGAAGACAAACATAAAGTAAACACACGGTTAGCTCTGTGGGTCCAGACTGATCCCGAACCAACCAAACCCCCAGAATGACTAAGTGACCACATGTAGACAAACCCAAACAGGCTGGTGTTACCAACAGGTAGCAGCCACAGGGAACCTCCAAACACGCACATGAGCTGTGCTGACAACACATATCTGGAGACTTCAAACCTGTTTCCCTACATCCATCCTACTGGTCCCACCATGGAAGTGCAAAGTAAACCAGCAGCCAGGGTGGGACCGATCCCAAACCCAACCAAACTCCGGAGGAATTCACATTCCGGCCAGCGTGGTCCAGACTTGTTTCTTCTCCTTGGGTGCTTGGCACCACTTGGGACATCCTGGTTTGGTTTTTAGCAAGTGGCACTCCACCCATGCCTCATTAGGGTTAAAGACACAACCACAAGAATGACACCCTGTGTTAGAGTGTGTCACCCGGTGCACCCACTGCACCCACTTCACCCGCGCTGAGCGAGAATAGACCTGAGCAGTCATTCAAGCAATGCCCCGGGAAGCCTGTAATGACTACCCCCAGCTCTATTTGGCTTTCTGTGGGAAGAGCGATGCCTCAGAGAGAAAACAAGTACTGGTGGAGTTACTCCACTTGTTTTGTTTTTCTGAACTAAATAAAAAGAATCCGGAGTTCGTAATCCCTGAAACCTTTGAAAATAAAAAAGGTACACATACCAAACAAAGGAAATGATTTTGGCCAAAATAAAAGAGTGACAGGTGTGAAAGTCTTTAATTAAATGACTATACCACATTAAGGTATACATTCAATTTCTGGACGTTTTTACAATGTTTGCTGTCGAGTTTTGTGGTTCTCAACTCCAAGGACATTTATTCCATTTACTGCATTTTAAAATCTGAACGGGTTACACATATAATTTTATTTTAGTATGAATTAACACACGTCTGCTGCACCAGGATGTTGGATTGACCCATAATAAACCACCTCACCCACATTCATCACAATGAAGGAACAGAGGCTCACTGATGGAATTTCGTAATTTCTTTGGAAAACAATGGAGCACTATGACACAAAATAATGAGCTAAATCCGCTTTTGGGTACTAATACATGTACTTATTAGGTACAACATTGTTGTTGTAGTTGTTGTTGTTATCATCCTGAGTCTTGTTTACAATAGGAAAATATAGAATATTATGTTTTTTAAAAACCTGAAATGCAGCAACCTGATCAGATTCAGTATCACCAAGTATGTTGACACAGACGAGGAATTTGACCTGGAGTTGCAATTTAGTTAAGTCCACTAAATGTAGTTTTCGGGGGGATGCGCTATCACAAAAAAACAAACTGTTAACTTTTGTGAACAAAGGCCACTGTGGCCTCAAGTGGTAATTACAGGGTGATAGCACACGATAATAAGCAACCTGTCTGGATGACCTGCTGAAAGTAATGGTATAGCGGTGCTGATGAAGCTTTTCATTTGTCCAAGCAATACACTGTTATTTCATCTTTTAAAAGTCCCAGTGTCACATCAAGGCACCGTGCAGATGCAGAGAAAGGTCATGCGATACGATGTAATACATGTTTGTTTATCCGTGAATTGCAGAAGTTAAATCATAAACTCCTTGTTACTCCAAACACTCCCCGAAGTGGAAGAGACGTGCGCTCGCTCTCTCCGTCACTTCACCCATCTGCTTCATCCGGTTCTTTGATGTGTGTCTCAGAGATTAGACCCAGCTCTGAAGTTTGTGTCTTTGATTGGAGAAGATATTTACAGCGCGCACAAAGAGGAAGAGACGCCCGCCCACACCAAAGCTCGCTTTTGAAGGGGCAACGAGAGGAAAAACGAGGGCGGTTTGCCTCCAACAGATACAGGATGAAGGAGTGAGAGACGTTGAAGAGGAAGAAGAGGAGGATGTGTGAGTCAGAATGTGTTCGACGTTTTGTCGCTCCAGTGTCTTTACCGGCATAATGACGAACATAAGGCCCTCTGGTTTCTCGGCACATTGCCGACGGGCTTCGTACACATTCTCACGTCAAGTAAAATCTCTTGATTTCAGTAAATTATTCAACCTTCAGACGCCCACGGGACTGACGCCGAGACTCGTCGCCTCCTCGACACGCTCAGTCGACTAAAAGTTGTGTCGGCGGAGTCAAAAAGAGCTTTGACACGTAAATCCGGTAGACAGGGATCGAACCTCCGATCTCTCGTCTGCAAATCTTGACTTGCTTTTAGCAGCAGATAAAGACAAATTCCAGTTCCCCAAAAGTTTCAACAATTCACGGAACATGAATATCTTTCCCAAATGTCATGGCCCTGCATCAAGAACATTGCGGATAGATTTCAGACTAAACCAACGTGCCAACTGACTGACTGCAGGAGCCAGGCTGAACGTTTACACGAGAGCCAACAGGATCTTGATAAATCTATATTTTCCCGATTTAGTCATCCCTTTCCAACTTCTCCGCACTGCAGCTGCCATCAGAAAAGTAGAGTATCTGATTTAATAACGTGCCTCGACTGTTTATGTCTCCGTGTCAGAGGGGGAGTGTGGAATGAGTCCAAGCATCATTAGAGACCGGGAGGTTCGGACGGACAGCTTCGTTTCCCGGAGTTTTTCCACAGCGTACATCGGCGGTTTTCCCTCCGCTGAGTGGGGACAGCTGCGATGTCGTAATCGCCCTCGATGGACAGCGGCTCTTCTCCCAAGCTAACACTCTCTCTGCCCACAACTTTCTGGGTTTGGCTTGGATGTAAGTGCCTTTGGGACGATGCACATTCATCTTGTGCTCAGCACTTGTCTTTGCGGAAGGCAGTAAACAAAGAAATCAGACTGTGGGACAGTTTGATGTTCCTTAAGTGTCTCAGAGGCCAGGACCTGATTCTGTCATTGGGATAAAAGCAGCCTCTATATTCAGTTCACACTTTTAAATTGATTGAGTCTTGCTTTTGTTTTTTTTATATAAAATTCATCTAATCTCATCAGCCTACTTCATAGGAGTGCCCCATTTAATGTAATGGTGTCCTAAAGCAAGATTTTGCCTTCAAAGTTTGCTCTGCTGGAGTGCAGTAAATCAGTAAATGTAGCTGTACGGAGAGCGACGGTTTAAATAATTTAAGGAGTAAACACACTGCAGAAACAATAACTGCTTCGTTTGAAATTGATATGAAAAATACAAAATAAATTGAGGCATTCAAACAAACTTTTGACTTCTATTTGAGACTGTGAGAATCTGAAGTCATTTAATTGAATATGTGATGTAAAAATGATCCAAGTGCACCTCGTTCTTCTTCGGCGTTCTTAATGTGCTGCCACTACTTACACGGTGCTTCAGTAAAAAGGACCAAATGACAAACGACTCAGCACTTCTGACAAACTAAAGACAAAAACTCATTTCTGCACCTTCATCCGTGTGTTTTAAACTCCATCACGTGTTGACGATGGGCTTTTGGTGAGAGACAAAAGTTCACAGACAGGTGGCAGCAGTAAAGGGGCCGTGAATTTATTAGTCAACGAGATGCATATGGTGCAATTACAAAAGAAACAAGATTAGGAGGATCATGTTTGCGTCTTAACATTAAGGCCCGAATCACGTGTAATTGTACATACACCTGTTTCGGTTAGGAAAACCAGTAGAGCATTAATGGCAAAATGTGCATTTCATTAAATGATGAATTTCAAAAAGACAAGGTTCCTTTGCTCCATGGTTCTTAGAAGTGCACGTGTGTCAGGGATTGTTATTGCATGGTGGCCTACGCTGGAGTTCCATTAAGAAATGAAGGTTTGAATTGCTGTATAAGATTAAACAAGTCAAACCAAATAAACATTTATTACATTTTGTGGAGGAGGCTGTTGTTGTTTATTTTCCCATCAAGAGGAGGGTTCAAAGAAAACATTCACAACCCTGAGGAGGTCTTTCTTCTTCAGCCAGTGGGGGTTGGTTCTCCAGGTTTCAGCTAACCGGCACCGAACCACATAATGCAGAAATAGTTAAAACTGATTCTTTAATGAAAATTAAATACATATGTTTTTTTTTTATTATTATTCATGCTTAGGCAAGTTCAAACATGGTATGTGTTGATGCAGGCAAGCAGGAAGGTGTTCTTCAATATTCACTACAGGTAGGTTTTCCAAATGCTCCAAATCATCCCCAAATCAGAAAAAACAAGAGAGCAAAGAAGTCTTAAAATGGCCAAACACGGAGGATGGCTGATCATATCGACTGAAATGACGTCCGCATTGAGTCCAGGAAAGAGCAGAAAACCCTGGGTGGGCCAACCCCCACCGTAAATCCTACAAAGAAGGTTGTTGTCACATCTTGATTGGCAGATGGGGAAAATGCACCAAGCTGCTCTCAATTTGTAATTAGGCGCAGGCAACAGGTGATCTGAATAACCCCCAATCAACTAAGGAGAAGCGTGAAGCTGAGCTACTCAAATTGTGAAACGACAGCAGGTCCCAAAGTGCCCAGTTTCTATTGCACCGGAACAGATATTCATGCATGTTATTATATGTTCTTTGATGACAATTTCCAGTAAGATTTAGGACACAAGAAACACACAAACTTTCTCGCTTATTACATGATGATCCATTTTGGAATCTTTTCGTGTGTCCTGTTGATGTTTTTGACAATTGCACCGGATGTGCATTGTTTATTAATTAATTTAATGTATTTGTATTGATGCTGCTGAGACATCAGTGTACTGTACATCAGATAAGCTTGGTGTTTTTATTTTGAGTCCGAGCATATCGCAATTACACGCAATTAGACGAGAGCTTTTTTCTGCTCTCCTGAAAGCAATCCAAGCGACAAACAGAAGGTCTTTCATAACAAGTTGGGTATTCCAAATGGACATTCATGGTAGCCTACTCATATTTCGCCTCTTATTTTCGAGGCAGATTGAAAGGAAAATGTCAGTGGCTCCATCCACAAACTTGTGAGTCTTAATGATGCCTGTTAAACATCATTCCAGTAGGAACATTGCGGGTCACACGTTTAAAAGTGTGGGTCACTCACACGTACACAAACACATACACACACACACACACGCACACACACACACACACACACACACACACACACACACACACCTCCTTGTTCACCTTGCGGCGGCCTGTTCTCCTGGTGTTGACAAGGGAGACAAGGGCTCCCATTGACAGGGTCACCCTCCTCCCTGCAGGACCAGATGTTCAGAGTTAGCGGGCAGTTTGAAAATGACACACTCATTCTCCCGCCATTTTGGATTTACCCCATTTTCTTATCCTGACGGAGGGAAAAAGGAGCCCAGTAAGATTTAAGTCCGTGGCACATCGAGAGGAAAGAGGAAAATAGCTCCGATATAGTAAAATGACTTTGAAAAGACAAAAAGTCAGTGAGCGAACTTCATCGGCGTGGTCGGGATCTTCACAGCGTCTCTGTCTTCTCGACACCAAATATGGCCATGTTTAGAGAAAATATGCAAACGGTCAACCATCACGACCCCCGCCTGTATCACATCGAACACAAACACACAGAAGACAGATTACAGAATGTATTATTGTCCCGAGATGTCGTCCTAAAAGAGACAAGAAACAGAGACGTTTCACTCGCTCGTGGAAACAAGGACAAGGTCAGGAGGAGACACCGAGCAGCTGTAAACAATCTTCTGCTGATGGGTCTCAGATGAATATGAGTAAGAGGGGTTATGCCCTGGGTGGCTTTATTAATAACACCTTCTGGTAGGAGTCATACACACAATATATGTCAGACTGTGGGAAAGGAAGATAACAAAAACATAATAAAAGTGTGATTCACGTGAAATACATTTATTTACACATTAACAAAAATAATTGTCTGACATTCAGGAGGAAATAAACTAATTAAGTAATTTAATTAAGCCTATAACATTCTATTCATGCATTTGGCAGCATTTTTTTTTTTGCCAATTCATCACAATAAAAGTATTATTATCAGTATTGGGCTTGGACCGTTGTCTGGTAGTGCTGCTGTAGGGCCCACCATGTGGAAAGAGATAAAGTATTTGCTTCTGCTGGACACCAGATGCAGAACCACATCTGGAGTCACACCGTCTGACTCTGAATTGGACTGCATCCTTTCATGTGGGGCTAGTGGTTTAGTTTCCTCATTTCATTTATTGATTTAAACGGAGGTATCATATTAAGACAGCGGTAGTTTAAGAGAACATGCGACTTTATTCAACTAAACTACAAAGTCAATGAAAAGATGCGTTAAACGAGGATATGTGGAAACTTCAGAAGATTCATATGCGTTGTGGTCACCGCTAACCGGTTGACGATAATGTAATTGAGTTTGTCATTTTCAGATCTCTTGTTTTAACAACACTTTAATATGAGGAACTGAAAACAGAGTGACTTTAAATTGGTAAAGAAAGACCTTTAGCAGATGTTTCCTTGTTGCACATCTGGGGACCGCGCTCTGTTTTCAGACATGTTTTTGGGGCCGTGACAGCTCGCCAACAAAAATGAACTTAGTTCAGCGTGTCTGTAAGTACAAGTCATAAGGCTGCTAATCTCATCTGGAAACAGATGGAAACGCTTCAGTATTCTGCCACTTCAAATAGGATCTACTACACTGGATGATAGTTTTATAAATTATTTTTTAGTACTGTGAGATATAAGGATAATTATCGGGTTGTCGTTTGATCGACCTTCCAGAAAAGGATGTTTTTACAACCACTGGTCAGATTATTCATATTCATTGTCCCCAGAGGATGATAATTGGTTGAACCCAACTGTTTCTCTCCAGCAATACTTTCAGGCCAAAATGTGTACTTTCCATCCGTGATATCTCGTATTCAGTCATGAGATTTCCTTCGCAATTCTTTTGATCGTAAAGATTACGATGAAATGTTCTCTGAACCACCGTTAAGCCTCTAATAATAGATACACAAGCACCTTCGTTTTCAGGCGTTTAATGTTCATCTCGACCCTGAAGGGCCTTCACAAATTATCAGGGCTGTCCATCGATTACAAAAATTTTACTCATTAATCGCACATTTTTAAATTCCTAAATAGTGATTAAAAGTGTTTCTTTCTTCTAAAGAGTACATCTTCTAAATGAACGAGTAATCACTACAGACAGTGTGTATTTTAGACACTTGTTTAATTGTATTTGTTTTTAAAGACAACTTCACACAGAGCTATGTTTTCAGAGAGGCTCCTACCTATAAAGGGCCAGCGAGGTATTTAATATCGTGGATGATGAATTGTTTCTTCAGTGAAACATCAGATTAGTACCAAAAAAAAGTAGATTTGAGACCCCATTGGTCCTGTCATCTTTAACATTGAACAGCAGCAGAACCAGTGGCCTTGGAAAACTGACTGACATTCAAATGTGTCGCGTTAACCCTCTGGAGTCGGGGGTCATTTTCTCCATTTTACGAAATTATTATTGTTGTTTTCATTGAGCGTAAGCATTCCTCTTGCGGATGCTTTTCTCTTAATCGAGGCAGTAAGAGGAGCATGAACAGCAGGGATTGGATGAAGCCAGACACAATGTGATCACTACCCAGTGGAAGCACTTATCCGGGTATTCAGATCCTTTACTTAAGTCAAAGTACTAATACAGTGAACACTCAAAAACTTAATAAAAGAAAGCTTATGATTAAAAAAAGGGGTTTAAATAGTGTATTCAAGTTATGATGTACAGGACAATATACTCACCACATAAAGAACACCACATAAAGAACACTTCATCTTTTAGGGTATTACAAAAAATGGAAATAAAGTACAAGTACAGTACTTGAGTTTACTTCCACCACCGAACGCTGGAAACAGTTGGTGACACATTCATACACTCAATCAATTATTTCTCCTTCCTTAACGTTGTAAATACGCTGCTACCAGTGAAGTACTCAGACAAGCGAAGCTCACGACACGGTTACGTGCACACATCTGGATCCCCGTTCGTCCTTCGTCATCCACGACCAACTGGACGAAGCCCCGATGCGTAATGCTCTCCAAGGGAATTAAGCAAGAGCATCGCAGATGTCCGACGTAGCCTTTAATGAACAATCGTTAGTTTGAGGCGCATTGGATCCGGGATGCCCCTCCTGAGGGCCAGCTGGTTGTAGTTTATGGGGACAAAGCATCTGCGAAACTTTGACCCTTGGGAATCCCCTCCCCCTCCCCCCCTCTACACACTTGATATATTGGGAGAGGGGTGTAGATACCCACTTGAGGATCTCAGAAGGTGGGAAAGGTTACTCATAATTAACTTTGCATTGAAAATGCGGAAGGTGATGTTTTGATCGCCGTATTTGTGTGTGCGTGCGTGCGTGTTATTTGCATAAGTAAAAAAGTATTAAACCGAATCGCATGAAATTTGGTGGGATGATTGGTTATTATCCGGGGACCATTTGATTATATTTTGGGATCAATCGGGTCAAAGGTCAAGGGCATGAAAAGGTCAAAATCTCAGTCAATTTATATCCAATTGGCATGCAACTAATGCCAACATGTTCATAATTCAATGCCCAATCTTATGATAGGCGAAGGTATGCGCTCTACCGAGTGCCCATTCTATTTTTATTTATTTTTTGAGTCAGCATATTATTTTTGCCATTAGCACATATACTTATTGACTGAAAAAACTTGCTGATCGAAGGTCTGATTGCCTGACGATGTCATACTCATAATTCTAGTCAGAATACGCACTTCCCGACTTAAAATGTTAAGGGCGGGGGTAAGTTCGGTCTGGTATCCAGGCTACTGATTTCCTAAAATGTGCTTCGATGCCACAGTTTGTGGGCTTAAGATCCAATTCCTCTCCGTGGGAGACTCTTTCTTTAATCAAAAGCATCTTTGTGGCGTCACAGTAGCCGAGCATGAGCAGGGTGTAATAAAAAGGACTACATTGTGGCTCATGAAACATTTGCCATTATGATAGATTTAATCCAATGTCTGCTTATACCTGTATGATGGGAAATCCATGTGTGTTCTTTGGCATGCATGACAGGATTTCTAATTGAATTAATACCCTGCTCAAGTGTGTGTGTGTGTGTTCGTGTGTGTGGGTTCAAGGCCCTGAGACGGGGTGGGGGATTTGGCAGAGCCCACAGGGTCCCGCCGCGCTGTCAATCAGGAGACTTCCTGTTCGAGCACCTCCACCGAAGTTGTTCCAAAAACCGACTCACGGCAAACCTGAGGTGGCAGAGACGCACAGAGACTCGATTCTTCTTCATTCTTCACGCGAGGTTCACCCTCAGAGGCCTAAAACAACATTATTTGAAAGCCTTCTAGATGGCTGGCACATTTTCTGTAGATTGTATTTTCCACAGAGTAAGGAAAAATCTGGAAGGCAACAAAGACGAACATTCAGTTTAAATTCCTGATGCCAAAGTCCATTATGGTCCCAATGCTTCAGTTTGGTTTGTTAAGAAAGTGCTCCACCTTGTGGAAGTAAAAGGAAGTGACAGCACACACAGGCAAAGATGAATGTTTCCATATCAAAGTTTATTGCTGACATGCATGTAGAGATCTGATGAAGTAGAAAAATATGTTTTTTTTATACAAACGTGTTTTTCATCTGTACAATTACGCAGTTTTCTTTATCTAGATGCCCACGTCCGACCAAGCAGCTTACAACACAAATCCCATTGGGTTTAAACCACACCACGTTTCTTATCTCACAACTACTAGTTTCCAGTTGAAACGGTCAGCAACGTATCGGTCATACACTGCAGACACAGGACTTCAGAAGCAGAGTGAAATAAATCATCATCGAAACTAAAACTTGGGACATGAATAAAAATGTCACTACTTATTCAATTAAGGGGGATGGATCTACTTCGCCTGGTAGTTTCCCCCCCGAAGGGAACTACCTGGCACACGTTCCAATCGGTGGCTCCGGCGCACCTTGCACGTTTAAAATCATGCAACGGTCCCGTGTTCTACACAGAGCTGACGCTCACACCATCTCCACGCTGTGCGGTCCACATCGCAGTCTACCAATACAACTGTCAAACAAAACATTGAGCGTGGTACAATCCACCAACTACAAAGTGAAACACTTTTCGATTGGGGGAGGGGGGCAAAATAACATCTACATCAAGGGTCTGTTGAACCCGTCGTTACCATTTTGTAGTCGGGCGCCGTGAAAGATGGCGTAAGACACTTTTCCACGGACCGATCGGCGTTCAGCAACAGCTCCGGTGTTCATTGAAAACCCTTTTCCCGGTGGACGACCTTAAACGACTACAATACTGCTGTATAGCCACGGGATTCACATTGAGGTGGGAGAGAGCCCACGGCTCCCCGGACATATAATTTAAGCTCGTGGATGTGGCGGTCGGCGGCCAACGTGGCCCATAATGCACGTCGAACGGCGCGTTGAAACGGAGGTGGAGCGACACAGAATATGACGGGCGCGTTGACGATGGTACGTATTTACATAATGACCAGAGTGCAGCCGTATGTGGGGATGTGTGGGGTAAATGACAGGAACAACAACAACAACAAAAAAGGGAGAAAAAAAAACTAGTATCATTTTTTGTTTTCTGTAAAAAATATAACTATGCAAAGTCAGTCTTGTTATTAGTGTAGCTTAAGTTGACCACAGACTTGGGAATTATATATTCTTTTTAAATGCTACTCTTTCACGAATGTGGCTGAAGGTGATCAAAGTGAGAACCGACGTCGGCGTTAACGCCACTTCTTAAATCTGAGCGAGCACAGAGGTGTAGGACCCCCGCCGAGTATTTGGGGATGGGCGGCCTACGCGAGAGAATAAATAAATCAACATGAAATTACAAGAAAAAAAAAAAAAAGAATAAGTGAAGACATTTGAAAATATTTCAGTGCCTATGTGCATGCAATCAGTTATAAATAGGAAGAAGTCTAGAGAGCCTAAAGCAGGTACCAATACGCAAAGGCAAGTTGCAATGTACAGATGCCCAACAGTCACTGGTTAGTCGCGTTGCCATGGTTACGAGAAACCCTTTGATAAAAAGTCACGAAACGCATCGACGGCCGAGAAGCCGCCTCGGCGTCGAAACGTAAAAAAAAAAAAAATCTACGAGTCTGTATTTTCCATCTCTCGATGAAACGTTCCAGAATCGGTTACCGGCCACCGGCCTAGTCTCTCGGCGCGGAGAGCCGACGTGGCGAGATTACACGAGCGTGTAACAAGTGGAGCCGGAGAGAAGGCTTGAGAAACGGCTCTAGACTGGAGACGGCTTTCAATCTAAAAAAAAAGAGAGCATTCGTGGCAATCGGTACAAACATTCAGTCAAGCCCCGTCTCCGCGAAGCCCGCTCTGGTTTTCACAGTGTCTGCCAGCGAGGCGGGCCGGATAACAGGACACAACGACTGGAGGTTAGCTTAAAAAGGGGCCTGTGGCCGGCAAGAGGTGAACGGCTCCACGGGCTCGAAGCATAGAGTGACGGTTCACATTCATACTGAAAAAAACCCAAAAACAATACAAACAAAAAACAGACTTGTCCCATCATCTATCGTGATGGAGAGAAACCGGGAAGTTGGAACACCTGGAAGCCGTTTGATTCTGAATGAGGCTGTGGGTACCAGTTTCCTTGGCTGAGAGTCACTTTAAGACATGATTTTTGGCAATAGAAACATGACAGTGCTTAGATCTCCGCTAGAATGGCACTGAGGAAGCGTTGCCGTCGCTATGCCGTGGCGGGGAGGATCCGACGGGGGTTTCCCGTTCAGGTATTGGCGTGGTGACTTCCAGGTACCTCACGCTAGCTGCCTAGATGCTAAAATAGATTTCCACAGGGACGAGCAAAAGCCGGAGACGACGCGTTCTGCAAATATCAAAGGATGCGCGTGCACATCCTTTGATATTCATCGTCTTCAATCCAAAAAAATGTAGGGATGAAATGCTACTTATTACGGTTAATATGATAAAAAAAAAAAGCTTATTCAGATTTTTTTGGAACCCACTGAAAAGGTTTCAAAAGCATCGTCACGCGGACAAAAAAACACGAACGCTTTATGTCACCGGTGGCATCAAGACTCCATCGTTACAATCCCTTGTCTCAGAACAGTGAGCGTGGTTTACCAACAGACAAGAGAGACGGAGAGGTAGATCAATTTGAAGTCAGAGTTTACAGACGGGATGAGCCTCTATCATTTTCGGTAAACAATAGAGAGGAAGAGGAACGAGGAGGAGGAGGAGGAGGAGGGCGGAATGGAGGTATCGAGAAGTGACATCTGTGGTCAGGTGATCCGACTTGAGGCGATACCGTGAACCACGAGGAAGAGGAGGTTGCTACATGATTCTGGTCCTGTGTTGCTCCGGGGGGTCCAGAGTGGATGGGGGGGGAAGTGTCACGGTGGGGGGGTGGGGGTGAGGGGGGGTAACGTCTCTTCCACACCGTAGGCCGAGCCTTGTGTTTGGCCCCCCCCCCCCCTTCCAGTGGGGCATATCTGTTCCCTGGTCCTCAGATATGGACTGGACCTCCTGTATGAGAGTTCAGTTCTAGGGGCGTGTCCTCCTCAGTGCTCTCGGGACTCCACGGGGCTCCCGTACTCCCCGGGGGAGGTCAGGCAGGCGGGGGGTGGGGGGGTGGGGGGGAGGGGTGGGGAGACTACTTCCGGAGGAACCGTTGTGCCAGGATGGCGGCGTCCAGCGGGCTGACGGGCTGCGCGTCGTGGCCCAGGCGCCGTACGGGTGGGATGCTGCCAAACTGGCGCTTGGTGAGGAAGCTCTTGGCCTCGTGGATCGTGTTCTTCTCCTCGGCCAGCAGCAGCTGCTGCCGCATGTAGTTCTCAAACTCGTACTGCGAAGACTCCTCTATCACCTTGGCCTGAGGGGGGAGGGGGGAGGGGGAGGGGGGGAAATAGAGTCTGTTCAATGTGCTGCAACATCCGAGCGGACGAACGGGTTCTCCAAGTTTATCAAGGAAGTGATGTAAACATGAAGAGAAACACATAATCGCATCAAAGGGGGGCTCCTTCGTGAGAAGCTGTATGTTAGCTGTATGTCCCCAACGTGCTCAGATCCTGCATGGCGCGTCATCATTTACCTCTTGCAGATGTTCCGCGTGATTGACCTGGTCGTCAATATCCGGCACCACCTGCAGAGGGCCGCTCAACGATGAAACCGACTGCCTGTTAGGAGAACACAGCAAAGAGGATGATTAACACCAGTGATATTGAGCCTTCAGCAGGAGACCTACAGTATACACTGTGTGCCAACAACCCAAGTGCCTACAAAATCAAAATTGTATCAGAAATGTGGAGATCTTCACTCATGGCAGTATACCGTTTAAACAAATCCAACACGATTATTTCTTCCACAATAAATTGTGAAATGATGACACATTTGAGGACATTTTCAAACGTCCAGCAGGGGGCGCCATTACCATGAGGCAATGATGCCACTGAGCGACTCCAGCACCTCTCCTGCAGTCAGCCTCTGCTGAGGGTCCAACACCAGCAGCTTTCGGATCAGGCACACCGTGTTCTCCGACACACGGCCGTCCCTGGGAGGAGGTGAAGGAGCACAGAAAGGGACAGTTTGATTTATGATTGTGTGACGTTTAGTCAGAAAAGGCCCCTATTGGAAGATTACAACGGGCTTTCTTTAGGTTCTAACGGAATATGAGAATTGGATAAATTCAAGTCAACAAAATGTTCTGCATATAAAATCTCATGCAAAAAAGAAAAATGGGGTTAACAGATATATAAAATGTATTCACGTTTTGAATATGCCATCACTGTTAAATATCACAAAGGCGGGACAATGACTCACTCTGGGATGGAGTACTCGGCAGCCTTGATCTTGCGGAAGAGCTCCTGAGGTATGCTGTCGTAAAAAGGGAACTGGCCGTACAGCATGGTGAACAGGACCACGCCGAGAGCCCACATGTCACTGGGTTTACCGCGGTACGGCCGACCTGGAGACGGGAAGGACGGGGGACACGGATCAGTGTTTTGACGTCAACAAGCGGGAATTTGAAATGCAAATGACGGCAAAAGTGTCTGGCTACACGCAAAAAAAAAAAAAGAGGTATACCAGAGAGTTTGAAATCAACATTCGTGCCCCGCGTGACTCAGAGGGCGATTAACCCTTTCAGTTCAACTCCCGTCACATCACCAGGTGTAATGATTAACGAGACGAGTAAACAAACAGCGGCCGCGGCTCCGTATACATTACGACCGCTGACTTTTGGATGGGATCAAAGGAACGGCTTTCATCCGCCATGGATCGGGGATGAACAGACATCATGGCCGCGTATGACCATAGGCAGTGTTGTTACAGCCTGGCAGGCGGTAGCAACAGCAGCAGGCAATTATGTTAAAGCTTGTGACACACACACACACACACACCAGGGAGGGGGATGGGAGGGGAAGGGGGTAGATGGGAGTAGTTTCCCTCCAGTGAGTCATCAGAGCGTGAGTCACTGGAGCACGGTTTAATTGTGTGCCTGTCACGTTATGCTGCTACACAGGCCGCGGCTTCATCTCCTGTCGGAGTTGGTTGGAGTCGGTTTGAAACGACTCTTATCAGAATCGCGTACACTGTTCCGGGACCGACGTTCTGGACACGGCTTTGGGGTTTAGCGCGGCGCCGACCCGATCGGTGCTCAGGTCGGCACATTCACTGGGACAAATGAGCTTTGTGAAGCCGAACCACACAATGGATTTCTGCTTTTTTTCAGACAAAGAACATGCGGCACAGAAAGAGGAAAGCAGCTTCCTCTGCAGACACACAGCATGGGAAAACGCAACATCGGCATAATTACACAAACAAAAAGACGACAACAAAAATACGCCGTTTCTAGCTAGAGCCGAGATTGCAACAGCACCTCTTTCCTGTTGCCTAATAAACAGAAGAATCCAGCGCAAGAGCGTCTTCTTAATCTGTAAAAGAATCCCAGATTCCCTTCTGGACCCAGATGCACACGGGTCACAGAACCACGTCTGGTATGTTGTATACGTCGTACATTAGACAATTGTTTTTCATATGCAGTTAAAAAAACACTTTACACCTCTATTTCACATCTTAAAGTGAACACTAAAGGAAGTGAGGAGGGTTTCCACACTTGATCAGTTGCTGCAAAAACAGGTGTGACTGTTGGAGGGTCAGTGTTGGGAAAGTGACAAACTGGGTGATGCTGACCACCAGAAAGGAGGTTTTTAACACGTTGGTGCACACGTAGTCCGATGAAAAGAACAGTCACCGATGCAACATGTTTGTTTGTTTTTTTTCACTCACCACTTAGCACGTCGGGGCTGATGTAGGCCGGACTTCCTCTCTGGTCTTTCAGCAGGTCGTCCTCGCTCACCAGGTGCTTTCCCAGGCAGAAGTTGGTAATGGTGATCCGGTGAGTCCTGGAGGCGCACACAGAACGCCCGATTAATAACTTTTATAGTTCACATTTCTGCCAATGGACACACCCGAGTACTCTCCTCTTTCATCCACTGACGGAGGGTCTTCGTGTGCACAATGTTCAAGTGTTTTTGATTCAGTAGTTCCTTGTTCGTTACGTTGCACTATTCCTCTGTAGCAGCCGTTATATTCTACATTTCTCAGCGTGCATTTTGTAGTTGCAGGCGTTGAATAGAAAATTGCTCAGTGGTGCATGAAGCATCAAAAAGAAGCTCTCTTCAAAGTATAAAACTCAGATTAAAATCGACTGCGTCATGCGGCAACATTCCTCATCCATGGGATTATGGAGAAAGCGCCGTCCTAGTTTTCCCGCCGTCCAGCTCGCGGTCCAGACTCGCCGTCGGGTTTATTCGCGTACGGAGAAAGAAAAGTAACCCTGGATTCGGGCATTCAAAACGGGACATACTTATTTAAGTAAGGCCCATTTAAGTGTTTGTGCAGGGAAGTTGATTCATCAAAAAAAAAAGATCTTCACTTTTCCAATTCCAGCCTATGGGGGGAACGGGGTCTTTGAGCCCGATGGCATCATGTGACCGACCCGGAAATCAGTCAAATGCCAACGCTCTGCTGGAGGCCGCGCTCGCCGCTAAAGGGCCAACGGTGCAAAGACCAGAGCTGACGGATATTCCATCAGATCAGAATATTGTATTAATAACCTTTAAATAACTATATAGACACTATTTATTTCATAAAGTTTTCTTCAGAATAAAATCTACTGTATAACTCTCCCAAATGAAATGCTCATGAAGGAAAGAACGTCTTCATGTCTCATGAATATGCATTTCATATTCTCATGTCATCCCTGTACCTTTCCATGACACTTTACATAAACGCTTATGCTCTACATTAAGTCTATTATTATCATCATCATCATTTTATCTGATTGCCTACATCAGGCCTCAGACAAAAGAAAAATGAAAACACGCCAGACACGCTGGCACTTCAAAGTCTGAAAAGTCCCCGGGACGTAACGAGCGCCGTTTGATCCCGTTGGTCTCCGTGGAGACGACGCGGCACCGGAACATTCTTCAGAGTCATTACGGCACCATTAGTCCGCTTGTGGCCGAGTGAAGCCAACGGTTGAGAAGGCGAGGGGCCGCGGAGCGCTCCGTGTCCCCTCGCTCCCTCAGCAGAGAAAGAGAAAATAAAAAAACGCCACACTTTGACAAACACATGAGTCAACTTGCGGCTCGGGATGATTGTTCCGATGACTCAGCCTGCATCGGCGGTGGGTTGCCAAACGAGTATATGGAGCGCACGGAGATTTTAAATATGTACACATACGTGTACACATACGTGCAACGCTCACTTCCATGGCGAAACGCACGCACACACACACACACACACACACACACACTCACTCAAAAGCACGAGTGCAGATGAAAAGCAGCCACGGTCTGGAGCCTGGGTCCTCTCTTGATCACACTCCTCACCCGCATCCGCTTTCTAAAAAGCCTGAGGTCAACAGCTTCCTCTATTCTCTTCTACTTTCACACCCTGATATCTCACACACACACACACACACACACACCTATTACAGCGTCTGGAGCCAATTCCCGTCAAACACTATTTTCAACTAAATGTTCCAATCTCAAATTCCCCCCCCCACCCGAGAACATTTGGTTCAAATAATTTCCAGCTACTTCGACGCTCAACCTCTGGATCGGCCTCGGCGCTCCAGATCTCTGGAACCGAGCCGTGCGATACGAGCCCGACCAGAGTGCAGCGCTTCAAGGACCCTCGGCATAAAAGCCTCCTTTATGGAGGAGTCGGTTCTTTTGTCCGCTTTCATCACGACCCAAGCTCCTATTCTCGCACCGGAGATTGGGTCAATTAAACTGCGTGTTTGCCTCGGGGAGGAGAGGGTCCCCCGAGGACCGACGAGAGACCGCAGCATCGCCGCTTCCTGTTCACGTGATCCCGGGCAAGTCAGGAAACCAGAAACCTGAACGGCCCCCGGTGTTCTATCCTCCCTCGCCGGAACATTTCGCAGAAAATACGACAGCTTTACGACGGGAAAGGAGGTGAAACGCGGGGCGACCTCTACGGAGTCGTCGAGCCCAACAGAGACCCGGAGGGAAGCCACGCTTATTATTGTTATTATTGACATTTCTGACCGAGTTATGGATGCTGCTCGCCTTGCATCAGTGCGTGTTTTTAAAAAGTAGTTACGCAATGGGAAAATAGTTCACGGATGATCCCAGAATTAAATATTCCGTACCAGACGGCGCAGGAAAATACCCCGTTCACTTCTAATTTAGCGATATGGGGTAATCCGTTGCCATGACGATAGAGCACATATGGTGACGGAAACCTACTCAGTCGGGTGGAGGTTAAAAACAGAGGACACCTTGCTGTGGTGCATCTCCATCTATGGAAGTCAATACGGCTCTGACATAACAAGCCTGCTGGATTCATTTTACGACATCCTGCTTTCATAACAGCTGGCTCGGCGAGAGGAAATCACATCATTCATGCAGAAACTGCTGAGCTCGTCGATGGCGTCGGCGCATTTCCCAGACCGACGACGAGCAAGCGGGGGAGAAACGGGGGATTTTTAGGAGCGGCCTGCTTCTAAAATTGGCCACGTCCGTCACGTACGGACTGGACGTCCGCAGGGTGGAGCGACGGGGGGGAAACACGCGAGCAGGCAAAGTCTGATGAGTGGAGGGGACGGGAAGAGTGAAGGGGAAAAGGGGGAGATGACGAAAAAGATAAAGAAAAAAATAGAGACAAAAGCAGAGTAGAAGGTAAATAAATGATGACTGTCAGTCCGTCAGTTCGCGTGTGTGTGTGTGTGTGTGTATGTGTGTTCGGAGCTATGGGGCCTTTGGCAGGACTCTCCTTTGTCTTCAGCTGGGACGGAGTGTTCTGCTCGTCTGCTCCCCTCCCCTGACCAAAACACTCCTGTTTCTGTTTCTTCTTCATCATCACCACCACCACCACCACCACCACCACCACCACCACCACTCCTGCTACTGGAGGAGGAGGCAACCGGCTCCGACCAGAGATGTGTGCATGTGGTCAAAAAGATAAGCCTGGAACGTGACCTCTCGATGCCTGCACTCACGCCGACGGCTAACGAGCGAGAAGTGACCGAGGTCACACACATTTTGACCGATGGATTTCCAGGACTTTTCCATGACTTTAAACCAAATGCCCATGACCAAACTGAAATCTTGGTATAAACATGAAACATTTAGAAAATGTTGCGTATCGAGAGCGTACGCCGGCTTATATTTTGAGCGTCTTTCTTTTAAAAAACAGCGAGTTATTTCAAACTCGGCGTAAATGAACGTGTGATTAGAACACATTTCCATGACTTTTATGATTTAAGTTTTTTTCCAGGACTTTTCCAGGCCTGGAAATGACCATTTTAAAATTCCATGACTTTTCCAGGTTTTCCATGACCGTACGAACCTTGCATCCAAACTTGCACAAATGCACAAAGTATCCGATAAGCAGTCGTCACACTGTGAAACTGTGTTTTCCAGACGGGTTCTCCGTTCTGCGTGACTACCTGCGGCGTGCTCGCCAGGGTCCTGCGTGCTACATAACGGAGCTCGCTCTTCCACTGGGGGTAAAGCAGTGGCGTATTTCTTTGCTCTGTTTTCCACCGGAGTTCGGTTCACATGGCTCCCAACCAGAGGGCGGAATTCATCAGCCTTCCCTCAACAGACACGGGCGCAACGAGTTGGGTTCCTCCAACTGATCTCAGTCTCAGTCTGAGAATGTGACCCCTGCTTGAATTTAAAATCCAAAAGTTCACTGGATACAGGCTGCTGGGAGCGTACACACACACACACACACACACACACACACACACACACACACACACACACACACACACACACACACACACACACACACACACACACACACACACACACACACACACACACACACACACACACACACACACACACACACACACACACACACACACACACACACACACACACACACACACACACACACACACACACACACACACACACACACACACACACTAACTGGCAGGCTAATGTAAGTGACCCCGTGTAACGAGAGGTTTTTGGCCAGCTAACCGGCTGGAGAGTTCGAATGACGGGCTGAGTTTCACCTTACCGTTTGTTCAGCACCATGTTTCCCAGCTTGAGGTCTCGGTGCACAATGTTTTTCTGCATGGAAGAGAGAGAAGAGGGGGAACAAAGGTTAGCTCAGATTGTGCCCCGTGAATCATTGGTATCAAAACAATCAGAGTTTGTTTTTTAAAGTGGCACACGGTCATGGGAGATGAGTCATCAGAATTTAGCAAACAATAACAAAGGGGATATTTTCCGGAAAGTTGTCGTAGCCCAGCCGTTTTTATTGCTAAAAATACAAAATGCACACATATGTTCCTACATGCACACCGCCAGTGTGATGGAGATGAGCGTTTGAGAGAAGTCCGGGCTCAACAATGATGCTTTGTTTACGCTCGGCCGTAGCGCGAGCCTCCGCGGAGGCGGTTTTTATCCATGCGCTGCATCATTCTCCGAAACCCCAGAGGGCGTACGGACAAAAAGTAACTGAGAAGAATCAAAGCGACAACGAGTGTAACCCATAGATCCTGGACTGTAGTTGTAACCGGCAAGAAACCGTAAAGCAACCTCCACAAAGCAGAGGAGGGATTGTAATGATATGTTAATTCATATTCATGGTATGCAGTATGTCCCTCGACAAGCCCCATCAAGAAATAAGTCAAATATTAACATGCAGGAAACAGAAGGTTGAATATCCTGGAAACCATTTGATTGGCCACACACACACACACACACACACACACACACACACACACACACACTCACATGAAGATTTTTTTTAAACTATCGTTTCTAAAGCGTCTCAAAATTGGCCTATTTGGTATAGTCCCTAAATATTGATTTTACTATGACATGTGATCGAGCGAGGCACAAAGTTAGGAATATTTCGAGCTAGAGGACCAAGTACACCACGCGCCAGGTGTGATTACGTCATTATCTGACACTAGCCAGCCAGGATTACATCAATTTCTGGCACACGTGCTTGCGCCTCACCCACTTGCCCGGGGCAAGAAGAATGCTACGTTGAGCTACTAAATCTCGCGACTCACTGGGCTTTTGTTTAACAAATTCCATCCTCGACTCACCTTGTGAAGGGCTTCCACCACACGCACCACATCGTAGAAGATAATGATGGCCTCGCGCTCGCTGAGCCGCTTCTCCTTTATAACGTAATGCTGGAGGTTTATCAGATCGGCCGTCTTGTCGCTGAAGTCGTGGGCGCACAGGCAGTCGAGCACGAGGCAGATCCGCTTCTTCATCTTGCGTACTTTGTTGGCCTCCATGTCCTCCACTATTTCGTAGGCTCGATCCTGGGGGACAACAACAACAACAACAAGGAGAAGTGTGAGCAGCCATCTTCAGAAAGGGGCTCACTTTCAACAGCGTTCATTCAATATACACTACCGTTCAAAAGTTTGGGGTCACTTAGAAATGTCCATATTTTTCAAAGAAAAGCACTTTTTTTAATGAAGATAACATTCAATTAATGAGAAATACACTCTATACATAGTTAATGTAGTAAATGACTATTCTAGGTGGAAACATCTGTTTTTTAATGACGTCTCTACAGAGGTGTATAGAGGCCCATCTCCAGTGTTCTAGTGGTACATTGTGTTATCGCCTTAGAAGACCAACGGAGGGGTAGAAACCCCTTAAAGAAACATTATGTTAGCGCAGCTGAAAACAGTTATGCTGGCAAGAGAAGATAAAAACTGGCCTTCCTTTGAGCCAGAAGTTCAAAGAACAACATTAATATTTCAAATTTAAATGATGATGTCTAACCTTATCAATGTCTTGAATATATTTTATATTTATTTTGCTTTTCATTTGATAAATAAATGTGAGTTTTCATGGAAAACACCACATTGTCTGGGTGGGTGAACCCAAACTTTTTTACGGTAGTGTAGGTGGAGGTATTCACGAATGCAGCAAACTGAACGGATTCCTGTGCGATGCCGGCTAAGCAAACCGCTTCATTCAGCTTAGGGCTTGGACTCAAGCAGAGGACATCAATCACTAGCCTGCTTGTTGCTGCCCCCCTACACAGGTTGGTGTGGGGCTGAATAACAGAGGTCAATCCGCTATTTCCAACTACAGTCCCGCCATCTTATTGATAGCCGTATCAGGTTGTCAGTCTATTTTATTTTTTAATGCAGCCTCTGAAAGTGTACATTAACTGGTTCAGTCAGTGGAAATGCACTTTGATAACCAATATCAATATTGCAGGCCTAAATTAATCAGAGTGCGTAGCTCAATGCTGCTATTTTGAGAACGGAGGCAGAGTGGAAGTGACAGATGTGAGAGAGAGGCAACAAAAAGAGAGGAGGAGGAGAGAGAGAGAGAGGGAGATGACATTGGCAGATGGAACAATAACAAAGTTAAAGGAGGAGGCAAACGGGAAGACAGGTGATGGGCGGGGGGGGGGGGGGGGCATTGTAAATGGATAGAGCTGTGAATAGACAATGACGACAGATAAATATGTCTTAAATGGTACTCCCACTTCTCCCTTGAAACAACCCTGATAAGGAAAATACAAGCAGCTGCCAGGACTAACGACGAGCTCACCTCCGCTGTTCCTGGGCTGATAGCAGCAGCGTAGAGTTACTTATGCTTAGTAATAATAATATATAAGATTTATATAGCGCTTTATAGAAATGTCAAAAACGCTTTAACATAGTCGGGGGGGTAGTAGTCTGAACTGGATCAAAGTTAGACACGTCTCCATGGTAATGTTGATTTATTAAGCATTTTCAAGTATACAGGAAACTCGCCCACACGGGGCCGAGTAACGCACGATAAACTAAAAGACACGCTTTCTTTCCCCGTTTGTTCATGTGATTTATTTGACCTATGATATACGTGCACTGAAATGTAACTTAATTGCCAAATGTGTGTGCGGGTGTCCGTCTACCTGAAAGAGGCCGTGGTGATGCACCACCCCGTCCTGGTTGTGCAGCAGAGACAGGAGGGAGTACTCGGTGTGCAGCAGCATCTTCCCCTGCCTCTCCTCCTGAGTCTCCCCTGCAGAGTCTGCCCTCTCCTCCAGCGTAAGGATCTGCCGTAACCACACACACACACACACACGAGAACAGAGCAAACATTAGAGGTCACAAGACAAGCGCTCAGGCGGCTGAAAGAGAGCTTTAACCATTTAGTATGAAGCCGATCTTCAGTCTAAATAACGGCCGGCATTACGGTGAGGTACATCTGCTCGGCATTTAATAGGAAGTTACAATCTGGGCAGTGGAGGTGGTAAAAGAGTTTTGCTGCTCTAAAAAAAACCAGTGGCTCGTATGCGAAGCAAACAAGCTGTGCGGCAGACACTGAGGCGCTGTAGTCAGGGGTCTGAGGGGAGGGTCACGCGCTGACTCACCGCATGGTCGTGGGGGTTACAAGTAGACATTCCAGGTGGGGCGCTACCTTCCTCTTCCCCCTCTCTCTACACTGCCCTCCCATGTGTAATTAGATAGCCCCAATAAACAGATTGCCCAGCTGAGGTTTCGTTGTTTGCGCCAGACGGAAACGGGGGCCGTAAAATGAACAGCAACCAAGAAAGGTCAAAAGTTCAGATGTCTACTGGGACATCATAGCTTTCTTCTTCTTCTTCTTTTTTTTTTATTTACAAAATCAAGCAAGCGTTTGCAAGAAAGAGATCCCCTAAAGACGTGCCAGCCAAGAACGACTTACTTTGAGCTGATAGAAGTCATCGGTGCCGTCCTTTCTGGCCAGACATTGCACTATGCTGGGCACTGGTGAGTTGCCCAGGCGAGGTCCTGCAAGAAGAAGAAGAAGAAGAAGAAGAAGAAGAAAAAAAAGAACAGCTGCATGACCAAAAGGCAGGCTGCATGCCAGGAGTGTGTTGCCCTCACTGAAACTCATTAAAAGGCTGCATGTGCACATTCACATTAACACCCCTGGTGTAATGTTGTCTTTGGCTCTCTGCATGGCAAATAGTGGACGAGTCGCGGAGCAGAAAACATTTGCGTTTGGGAGAACGGCAGAGAGACATTCTCCAGAGGGAGGAAATAACCTCGGCCTGACACAGACCGGGACCTTTCTGGCCGACGTGAGCGCGATCAGCGAAATTCTTCACATTCTTGTTTGAGGAGCGAGTACACATTGGGACACCCCGCGACTCTCGAATTCACACACACACACACACACACACAGGTTACACATGTTCACACAACTGGGCGCAATCTCAGCCGTTCAGACGACTTTGCATTCCATAGCGATACTTTCGTGGCTCGTGCAAAAAGAAAGTGGCTTCCTTACCGAGGATGAAGGGCCCGGCTCTCTTGGCGTTGTTGCCCGAGATCCCGGGACACTGAAGCTTGCTGGCCCTGCCGGACGTCTCTCCAGCCCCCCTCTCCGACGAGCGCCGCTTGGACATACTGGAGCTGTGCGAGGGAACAAATCGCATTAGGATAAAGACAAATCGAGGTAAACGTTTAACGTGTACACAACGCTTCATCGATTACGAGATAAACGGCGGCGGCGATCGGTAACCGAGCGGCGGCTTTATAAACGGCTCGGAAAGGAAGACTGTACCCAGAGATTCAAGCAGTGGCACTACAGAAAGCCCCGATTAGTGAATAGTAGAGAGAGGAGGTAAACGTCAGGGCGGCTCCACCCAGCCCGTTTTTAAATATCCCTCCCACACATTTACCGACACCTCAGTGTGAATGTGAGGCCATTACGGCGCCATTCACAGTGATGGCTGCTGGTGTCAAGGGCGACGCCTCAGATTCAATCTCCCCGACACGCAATGCGAATGTGCCAGAATCTGCTATTTAAAATGGTAAATGACGTCATGTAAAGGCTTTACACTAGCACACAATTCCCCCTCCCCCCCCTCCCCCCCCCAACACGTTTTTATTTCAGTCCCACCACATATTGCACAGTTTTTTGTTGTTGCGTCTTGTTTTTGTCTTGTTTTGTATTTTGTTTGTGTTGTAATGTACAATTTGTGTATGAGTCACTTTACCAAGAACAATTCCTTGTTTGTGCAAACCTACTTGGCCATTAAAACCGATTCTGATATCCATCTGCAGCTTTTCCTGCTGCGCTGGACGTGGGTTTAGAAAGAAAAAAAAAAAAAAAAAAAAATCCTCCTGCTCATAATCTGCCCGCTTTTTATCTAAAAGATCTGTACAGCCGGCTTATCTGGCATACCTTCCTCTGACAGGACATGCGTGTTCGAACAAGGCCGAAACAAAAAAAAAAAAACGAGCCCTTACACTGTGATAAGGCCTCAGATTCCCACGCCGGAGGGACCAGTGACGCGGCGTGACACATCATCATGACAAATGACTTCAACTGCCACGGCCGAGCCACCTCCCAGGATTCAGAGAGCGAGAGGCAGCAGGTATGCTTTGTTGACTGACCGAGTTCCTGCGTGAAGAAACCCCGGCCGTTTCCCGTAACAGGGAAGTAGCGCCTCGAACCGAGAGGAGTGATTCACCCGCCTGTCGTCCTCACTTCCCATTGGACAGCGACGCTCCGCTGCCCAGGTGATGACACCAATGAGTGCAAGACAGGTGTACCACCGAGCCTCTGACACGCAGCGGGACTGAAACAATAAACACAATCAATCACCATCACGTGATGTCACTAACTGATGGCAGTCAGGGTTCTTACACATGTTGACCGATGGTTTTCCATGACTTTAAAACAAGCGTCCATGACCAATCTGAAATGTAGAACACTCTGCGTATTGAGAGCGTCCGCCGGCTTATATGTCGAGCGTTTTTCTTTTAAAAAAAACATTATTTCAAACTCGGCGTAAATGAACATGTGATGACACATTTCAAGGTCTTTTCCAAAACTTTAATGATTTACATTTTTTTCAATGACTTTTCCAGGCCTGGAAATGTATCTTAGCCAACTTAACAATAGATGAGTCAGACTAATAACATCCACAATACATTATAAACCGCAAACTAGATCATGAGCCCAAAACGACTTCAGGGCATGAAGGTCTCGCAAGTGGAACAAACTCGGGGAACGTATTCGTGACGATGTATTCTTAATGAATTCGGCCGTCTTTCCGGCTCAAACCGAATCGTGCGCCACTCGCCAGTTGGCGTTTTTGGGCAGAGCGGAGGCCGGACAGTTGGCCGTCAGTATGGGCTGGTATGAATTCTCACTTCCACGAGGCTTTTTGTGATCCCAGACAGCAGACAGTGTCATCGCCATGTCTCTCGCCCATCTGTCTCCATCGCTACTCGTCACCGCCCACTGAGTCTGATGAGCTGAGGTTTTCTGACAGCATGTATGGCACAAGCCAGGGTGACACCCTGTCGCCCTGCCAATAGTAGGAGAGCATTCTACTCGAGAGCGTGCAAAGCAACGGATAAATCAACCGCTGAGGCTCCTGGGAAAGAAAATGGTTCGACTCGGTTCATCATGTGGCCAAAGTGGTGGGCCGAATTGAAAATGTACATACGGCCCCCATTGCCATCAGATTCATTTTAAATTCTTAGTTAAGTGCCCAAGTAAAAAAAAAAAGGCAGACAGAGCTTAAAATAAAAGCCATTTCTAAACAAGATGATCCTTGATTGTACATTAATTAGCAAAAGACAGATTATAAGAGAAAACTAAATAAACAGTCCCATGGCCATTCATTAACCTACTAAACGCCAACTATATTGCTTTGGAGCCAACCCCCGACACATCCTAAAAGCAAAGGTCAACGCAACCAACTAATGCACACTGACCTAAATGACATCAGCGCAACGACAGCTATCCTTTTCTGACACCGCTGTGCCTCTTTGCACAGCCAGTGATCTGGCAAGCAAGACTGCCTCTGACTGTACCGGAGGGAGGACAAGAACAGATACAGCCTCTGAATCATATCGCACAAAAGGAGGAGAGACATGCTGCCGGTGCCCACGAGAAATGTGGGCTCCTGAAATAGTATCTGAACAAAACAACCACGTAGGTGTCTCAGGATCCACCCACCTAGACTTCATGCCACTTGTCTGGCTCTGCGAGAACAGCTTGAATGCAAAATCAAGATAGTATCAGGATGGACAAAGACGGCATAAGGACGCTAGAGCAGGTAGTAAAAGTGTATATGCATGTAGCCAAATCTGGAAGGAACATAAAGCCAGAGAGAGATGGAAGAGAAAAAAAAAGAAAAAAAAAAATCAATGAAACACAAAAGTCAGGACAAAGAGGTATGGCAACTCGGAAGGTCAAATAGGCTTTAATCCATGCTGCTTGAATGAAATGTCAATCATTCATGTCCACACACACACACACACACACACACACACACACACACACACACACACACACACACACACACACACACACACACACACACCCACACACACACACACACACACACACACACACACACACACACACACACACACACACACACACACACACACACACACACACACACACACACACACACACACACACACACACACACACACACACACACACACACACACACACACACACACACACACACACACACACACACACACACACACACACACACACACACACGGCTATCAAGCCCGACGTGACCGCAGTTGTTGACTACATTATTGCAATAACAACGTCCTTGACCGCACAACAAGTCCACGTACGCAAGGTCACATTATAAATGACAAGACGGAAAATAATGACAAACGCACACACGGACCGTCACCCGTCGGTTGGTGCCATTTTGCGACCGCAAGGTCTGGACACCGAGCAAGAGCAACGCCGCACGAACACGCTGACGTTATGCCCCACAACTTTGTGCAAAAAAAACAATAAAAAAATAAAAGCACTCCGCAGGAAGCGAATACTCGAGTAACCAGGTGCTAATGCGTTTAGCCCACAGCAATTAACCTTACTATAGGACCACCGAGAGACGATTAAACCCCCCCGCGGAGTAAACCGCTTTACACGGTGCGGGTTAAGTGTCACTGGCAGGCAGCGTGGGTCCGACGTGGTTATTGAAACGAACAAGAACGTAGATATGTGCATGTTATATGTACGTGCGGGTAATATATATTCAAACCAAGCGTAGCTACACATACAGACTTTAGTACGACAGACAAAAGCAAGCTGGAATGTATTGGGCTTAATTCGCTGCCCCGGCTTCAGGCACACCGGCCACACAAAGGGGGCACGCAACACAACAAGGAGTTGGGCTTTTCGCAGCGAACTAACACAGGGCAGCCGCGAGCTAGGTCTCGGCTACTTAGGCACGGAGCGTCATTCTTAAGAGTCACCGGGTGTTACGAACGATTAAAAGCGACGTTAGCGAAAGCCGAGCCGGAGGCACCGCAGCAGCCGGGAGGCCATTTAAACACAGTAGGTGATATTACAGCTGGCTAGCTTCGCCGGAGAGCTAGATAGCAACGCGTTCCCCACCTCGCTTACCTCGAGCCAAAACCGCCGGGGAAAGTCTGCGACGTCTGCTCACAACATGGATGTTTCTCGGGTACACGCGGCGGTGGACACGCGGAGCGTCTCGCGCGAACAGGAGAGAACGCGGAGGGTTCGGGCTGTTTAGCCTCTGTTACTGAAATGAGCAATTAAGGAAAAGCCTCTGCTCTTAGCTGATCGCATCTTTCCACAGCGACAGCGCCACCTGACAACGGATATGACGCACACACTTATTTGATTGACAGCTGCGATCGACCAATGCAAGCACCTGCCTGTTTGTTTCCCTCTTGCTAAATGGTTGCGCACCCGTGATGAAATGCTTTGCATAATACAAGTTACTAAACGAAACCCATTACATCATAGTTGTTTTTACGGGAAAAGTTTAGTAGATTTAAATAAAGTTTGTCGCACGATGAAACAACACCCTTTTCATACATTGCCGTAATTATGAATCGTGTCGCGCAAATACATTTCCAGCACACATACCATTGTAGTGGTGCGTTTTTTTGTCAGACAGAAAATAAGTTATTACTTTTAACAATCGGCTACATTGCATTTAGATGATCTATAAATAAAATGTGCAAAGAAAATAAAAAAAAACGTTTTAACAATAATCCGTCCGGAGGAGGGTGTGAAATGAGATGGAGCATTTACAAATAAGAGTAGAGTCTTTATGTTCTAATTAAATGAGCAATATAACAAGTCTACCTCAACCACACAAAAAACAGATCGTTGTCTTCTTCAGGCAAACTTTACACTTATCTGTTTCAATAACAACTGTGCATAAAGAAACCTTTGAAATGTTGCTTCATAGAAGTCTCTCCACTGACTCACATACTGCACTTTATTCACCTCAACCCTATGACTTAGTGAAAGTTGAATTATTAAGTTATATATTCCTGTACCATGCTATATCTTTGTGCACAAATTGCAATTAGGCAGGATGTCATTGCCAACACACAAACCCAACTCAGCCCACTAAAAGGTACATGTTGTACACATTTACTCTGCAATGACAGCTAGTGACAATTTAGTATACAGCCCAACAATGTTCCCAATTTAGACTCCCCATGTTAACCTTCAATTTCACCCACAGCTACCAGTTTCATACCAGTAGGCAGGTGTGACAGAGGGCAACCTACATGGCAAAGGCTTATTTGAGTTGCACTCGTCTTCCTGCATTGACTCACGGAGCACAAGCCCCCGGCCACATGAAACACTCGTCAGCCTGCGGCTTTACAGTGTCCTGCCCACAGTCTTTCAAGAGGAAACTGAATCATACCCCGAATGCAAGGTGTTTCACATTTCAGCCTCGATCTCTTTTTGGCATGTTTGTGGAAAGTAAATTGGCTGCACATGAAAGACTTTCACAATAACAATTATTCATCACTTTAACAATACTGTTTAAACATTATACACCTCTTTAAAATATGCCCATATAGTAGAACTATTCTGATAATTTAATATACATATTTAAATGAGCAATCTTGCAAATATGTATGCAGGGAGGGTGCCATGCTTAACTCCAGTGAAGAGTCACGCAGTGATGACTGGCATGAGCTCTGGTTTGTTTGTTTTGCAGGTAGGTTGTATCCTCCGGGCACAGAGTGTTTCTTGTCTCTCCTTTGCCAAGATTATTTGGGAGACTTCACCAGAATTCTCCTCCCCCGGATGAGATCACAGAAATGTCTCAGCATGTCTTGCCCGCATGGTATGCACCATGTTCGTTCGTGCACGCATGTTCACGTATACGTATGTGCGTGTGCGTGTATACGCGTGTGTCAGTGTGTGTATACATATAGGGTAGTTTACTTGAATAGTGCAGACTGTCTCACTTTGACCCATCTGCAGTCAGACTACACACAGATATATTGCGTACAGAAAGCTGTTGCTATAGCAATTGTCAATGTAGGCTTGTGGACGGGAGTCTAATTGGGGATTACATTCAAGCACATTGCTTTTATAACGTTCTGGTTTGGTGGTAATTATAGCTGAATATAATCAATCATACATTTGTTCTTATATATTTCAGTGAACCCTCATAGGGTAAGTGAATTTGTGAAAAAACTACTTTTTAAATGAGTTTTTACGTGTGTGTGTGCGTGAGAGTCACTTTGGACAGACCAGACAGAGAACATGTTTTTTTAAATAAAGGTCAGACAGCCCCCCCTATTGTTGGAGCTTTTAAACTGCAACAAGCTGTTACAAGGTCTATGCCATTTATTAACACTCAATGCTTTAGTCCCAAAACAAAATAAATCGTCCATGTGTGTAAACAAATAACAACTTTTTTCATATATTTATTTAAAATCCGACATACCACATTTAACAATTTACAGACTTTTGCAATATGTATACAAATAAAATACATTTGAATAAATAAATTATGCAATAAACATATCTACATATATGTACATCCATCATAATAACATATCAATGAGTACATTTCTGGGTCATCCGTCAAGACTATTGACATCACAGGATATTGGAAAAGACATACAAGTTGCTCCTCATACTGTTTTAAGGAAGTACAGTGTGACCCAACACAAACATATTTCTTAACAAAATAAAGATTTAAAGAGCACTTGGGTTTCCGTCGATCGCCCCACAATATCATAATATGTTTATTAAAATACAGCAGTAGTAGCAAATTCCCTTTTCATATTGTAACATGGAATCACAATCAACTACAACTTAGATGTATAAATGAACATTTAAGATACATTTAATTGTGTAAAATATGTATTTTGTGTGTTGGTGCGCAGTCCAACTCCAAAAAGACAGTTTTCCAATTCACATCCACATGTTTAACACACTGACATCGGCTCACCGAAACACTGAAATGTCAGATTACAGTGTCTTACAGCTCAAAGCTGGGCTCCCCACATTATTTGCAACTTAAATATGCAAATGTACAGTAAGCAGTTGGTCTTTTAACAATCAATGGAAACACTGACTCACATCTGCATTTAAAAAAGCATCCAAAGAAGGATTTCTAACTGCGTGTGAGGTTTGTGCAGTGTGTGTGTGTGTGTGTGTACAAACAGCAGACTGGTCCTCAGTTGAACGTACTGTTGCCGATGTATTGTGCCCCACCCCCTGGGCATTTCTGAGTGAGCGATGATGTCACAGCCCGTCCATCATGGCCAGAAGGTCATCTCCTTTGCTGCTGGAACTGGGGGATTGATCTCCGGGCTCTGTGAACTCCCCCATGATCTTGGCCAGCTCTGCGTTGGCCTGCTGGTCCTGAAAGACAACGCCCCCCCATTCAGACCTGGTGTTAAGAGGCATCTTTGAGGACCTAATCACACGCGGACATCCGTCCATCACAGTGCCCTAGTGGCCATCACAAGAACTTACACCTCAAAGCCTCCAATATCTGATCTACAAATCAATCATTAAGATAAGTAACAATTGACCCAATCATACGTGTTAATTATCGAGGGTAAACGACTACAATATTCCTTTCCATGATTTGTCTGTCCCAGAGAAACGTTTTAAGTCTGAGATAAAAAATAAATAAAAAATAAACTTGAATCCTGCTGTGATGTAGCCGATCAGAGGAAAGCAGATGGTCCAAAATTAAACTAACATCATAGCTCATACCTGCAAACTCATGAGGGGTGAAAAAGGTGACAACAAACATTTTAAGGAAAAAATGTCCTCTGAATAATTCAGTTATCGGGCCTAATAATAGTAATAACAACTTTACATTATCATTATATATAATATGGTTAAAGTCATTCATGAACCAGCTTCCTTTTTTCTTTACTTGTGTGCTCTGCTGAGCTTTGAGCCTGTTCCATGATTCTGTTCCATGATTCTGTTCTATGAACCTGTTCATGATTCTGTTCTATGAACCTGTTCATGATTCTGTTCCATGATTCTGTTCCATGATTCTGTTCCATGAACCTGTTCATGATTCTGTTCCATAATTCTGTTCCATGATTCTGTTCCATGAACCTGTTCCAGGAGCCTGTTCCTTCGACGTGTCCCATCAAAGATGTTTTATTGCGAAGAGCACCAGTTTGCATGTTCTTCGTATCTCACTCCAATCTCATAAACGCCGGCCATCCAATTTACACCCCCCCCCCCGACCCCCCCACTAACCCAAAACAAAAACTCTTCGGATCTACACTATTCACGTGGAAAGGTGACAAGTTTGCAGGTATGTTAACTACAAAGAGGGTTAATTTGAGGATTAGTGTTTGGCCTATTGAGGGGACACAAGAGATGGAGAGGAGGCTCCATGAACTCTGGCCCACACAAGCTCCATCACTGGCCGAGTTAACAAACCGGACGGCATTTCCGGGGAGTGCCGTCTTGTGAGTTTTCTATAAATCATATGCTCCTGTCGCACATCTCCCCACAGGGAGTAGTTGATCACAATCAATCCAGCTTGTCTGACATCCCTCGGTGCCCCCTAAGGCCTACATGTCAGAGATGAATACATAAACAGTGTGTGTTTTGAGAAGCTCATTTTTAGAGTATTTTAGTCTGCACTTCCCCTTTAATGACAGTATAAACTGGACTTGTAAAAACAGGCCGTGGGGACAGAGGCCTACGCTTTACCTTCGTAGCTTGGATGATTATGACTCCATACAAGAGGTCATCTGGTCTTGATATTAATGCCTCTCTGTGATCAAAACAAAACAAAACAGTCACAATGTTAGTTTTGATTGATTAAAAAAAGTTAAACAATCACATTTCTGTACCACTTTCATATGATCAAGTCCTGTACAGCACATTGACGGTACACACAACAAGAAAAGAAAAGAAGACTCACTCTTCTTCCTCGTCGGTGGAAAAGAGGTTGACTCGAAAGCTGCTCTCTGCGTTTCCCGGCGTCTGAACCTCTAACCCTCCCATCAACCTGGCCAACATGTTCAACTCCTCCTTGGCGAGTGGATTGGGAGCAACGTTGACCTGTTGATACACAATGGCTTGTTTACTTCGGTACATCGGTGCTGAACCTGAACGCTGAGATCCTTCCACTGATAAATGTGCATCTGTCAGCAGAGTATAGGTCGCTGCTGATGCTACGTGGACACGTAAAGGGTTAATTAAACAAATAAAGTCAGAAACTTGATAAACAATCCTAAATGTCTACAGTGCTGAGAGAGAAGCTGTTTCACCTTTGTGTGCTGCAAAGAGTTTTTAGATGTTCCTGACATGTGGGTTTCCACTTGGCGGCTCACACTGTACCTGGAGGATAAGATGCAGACGAGAGCATGAACACGTCACTGCAACAAAGATGATCCGTCTACTACATTTATTTCAAGTGTTAACAATGTGATAACATGGAATTATGCCAAATCAAACCACAACATTTAATTATGGGACTCTCAAGCATGATTCCACCATTATGTTCAGTTGCCTTTGACTTAGTACTTTGAAATATTTCACAACCCGGACCATGGAAAACCATCATCGACTCACTGTCCTTGCATTAAAACAGGATCACAGAGTCCAGATCACGCACGCTTCGGTACTTTGCAGCGTCTTACATGTTTGTGCCTAGTTTGGTGACCCGGTCTCCAAATATCTCGAACGATCCCTCCCGGAGAGCAGCGGCGTAGTTTCCTCCGTTAGTGAACTGCCGCCTGGTCACCTCTTCACCGCTGCAGCTAAACATCCTGGAATTACCAGAGAGAAAAATACATTTAATAATATGGACACACGTGCTTTCAATACTTTTTCTATGCATGGCATTTTTGTTAAATATATTTTTGTGTGATGGAAGAAGTTCCTTGAAGTGGAACCCTGAAGACCTCTGTTGCTTTATACTTTAAAAGCACAGCGTTGGAGCACAGATGTTCTACACGTCAGCTCTTTTTTTCAACGTATCGAAAAGGTATCAATGTGCACAACAATCCTGAAAGGTCCCCCCACATTTTTGTAGTTACATTTTTATGTCTTTTACTATTTTAAAATCTAAGTGCCATATAAATACTGTGACGGTACTGAAACGCTTAATTCCATGTAAACAAGTTCTTGTAAAAACCCAAAATACAAGTATGGACCTTGAAATGAGCATGTCTACTTCAAACTATTTCATGCAAGCTGAACATACAACGCTCTAAAATTAGAATGTCAATTCTTGTTCCACAAAACCTCTGTAATGGCATTAGCTGCAGATAGACCTACTTAACCTAAGATTACAGTCTCCTAGTTAAGATCAGCAAGCACATGAAAGTCAACATTAAGAGCGGATATTTTACGATCCAAGCCACTTGTTTCATCTCAGTCCTCCCCATCATTCTTCAGAGTGAACATTGTTTGAGTCTGAGTGCAAACAGCCAGAGGAAGTGCTACCTTATCAAACCTGGGACTTGTGTTCCATAAGGCACCGGACCACTGGTGGGAAGTACAAAGCGGCCATTAGAATTCTGCACTTTATCCTTGAGGAAAATAGACACCTGGCAGAGGAGAAAAGGTAGAAACAGACTTGTGAGAAAAAGAAAGAAAAAACAAAGACAACGGAATTTTATTCGGTATATTTACTCTGTGTAATTGAAACGTGGACTTACTCGTATATGCATGTCTTGGAAGAAGATGAGGAGAGTTTGTCTGATCAGCTGGAATTCTCCACTAGACAGGGTTGTATACATCTTTAAAAACAAAAACAAAACTATTTAATAACACAAACAATAACAAAACATAACATGTGCAATCAGCCTGCAGCTCGACGTATGCGATTACATCCAAATAGTTTGACATTCTAGTAGTATATCACCCGGAAATATTGAATTAGGAAAGTACCCATTTCAATTGATGGCTTGATTTGTTGACATTGATACTAGTTTTTTTTCATAAGACTATAACACTTCTAACATTTGTTATTTCCTAATTTTTTTTAATTTTTGTACAAAATGAAATAAGAAAACAAAACTTGTTGTATAATCAGTTGTATACGCCACACCGGTATACTCGGCCCAGATGGGAGGACTTTTATGCTTTTCACCCGTTTTAAAATTAGACCTGTTAAACATACCAGCCCAAAAAAAAGGAACGAAAAAAAGAAGAACTCTGCAAGACATGTGTAATGTTGCGACGCGAAGGACTGTTGTCGATAACAAATGTGAGGCGTGGCGTTGTGTACCTCTACGAGCTGCAGGTGGGTCTCATCCACCAGGCTGAGAATGCTGGGAGTGTCTTTCACAAAGTCCTTGATCACATCCATGTGGTTGAAGGAGACGAGAAGGATGTCCTTGGGCCGGGGACAGAGGAGCACCTGGTACTTGAAAGCCATGGTCATCAAGTCATAGAGCTGTGAGCACACACACACACAACACACACACATGCACACACACACACACACACACACACACACACACACACACACACACACACACACACACACACACACACACATACACACACACATGGACACACACACATACACACACACACACACACACACACACATAGACACACACACAGACAATGCTACTGTTGTAAAATAAACAGCAGATGGAGCCACATACAGTTTTTAAGATATGAATCAATCTGTACTTCGGAGTTATTTATTTTGTTGTTGTTCCATGCCTCAAGGCAACAAATTATACAATATTTGCAAACTTGGGGTATGAATACAAAGCAGTGATTAATATGTATATTTTTCTAATATATATATATATATATATATATCTGTACTATGCTCTACTGAGGAGGCAACAACTGGCATCACTGTGCTGTTGTTGAGAAGGTGATTAATGTGTAGATAAGCTTGGAGTACTGCTGTGAAGTGAACATATTAATTAGACCAAAGAAAAGATGGAACAGGACAAATTCAACATGTGCATGATGCAGAGGATGGCTTCATCTGTACATGAAGACTTACCTTGTCCATGCTGGCTTGATTCAGTCTCATTATTGAGGCATGGGCGAGCCTGTCGAACACAGTCCGCAGGGCTTTTTTGGAGTAAAGCTCCTGTGGCTTGAAAAGCTCTTCGAGGAAGTTTTGTTTGAACATGTTGGTGATGATGTCATTCATAACTATTCAGGCAAACAATAAAACAACAATAGTCCAGTTAACTGAGGTTAGGCACATGTACTTTCCACACAGTAGGCTCAGAAGCAGGCAGCATTGTATACTATATGTTGGCCAACACCATTTCATCCTAAGTGTATCCCAACAGCTCTAATGAAGCGGCAGCTTGGAAAGCCTTCAGCGTGTGCCCTACTTGATACAGGAGCAGGGCAATTCCCAGGTTGTGTTCTCACTCTCCTCAGAAATGTTACATTTAATGTGATTACATCCAGCAATCAGCTATTCAGAATATCCAACACACTTTTTATTTGGCTCAAGGGGGAGTCAAAGGTTTAAAAAAAGATCAATTAAAGAGCAGAAAGACAGTGTGGTGACACCAGATGAGTGTTTTACTATATGCAGTATAACCAAATCCAATGTACTAGTTTTCTGGGGCAAGAGAGACACTTAATGATTGTCTCAGGGCATTTAGTTCATGTTGCTGCGAGGTCGGTTGAACATTGCATCTGTTGTTTTATTTCTCACACACTAGTCAGTCTAAGCCAGAGCGGAGCGAAGAGCTACTAATGCATCAGTGCATGGTTATGCTGAAGCTCTGCAATAATACCTCTCCTTCTGTCATCCTCTATCCAGCCAGCTTTTGTGAACATTGTGTGATGTGAAAAGAGATAGATTCATTCAATTATGTTATGAAAACCAGATTTCTCAAACGACAAATGACTGAAAACTTGAACAATTTTGTTGTCAATCCCAGTTAAATACATACTAACATTCTTAGAGGAACAGCAGATGTATTGACAACGGAGTAATTGGAGTCAGCTAACATACACATGTTAATATACTTAAAATGACAGTTCCCCCTAATGCAACAGCAACCGGTGTCTATGCGAGTTATGATTTTATTATCAAAAATATATATGAATATAAGACAACCAGGTTGCACATTATCGTTAACTTTTGACCCGGCTTCATGTATATGCTTTGTATTGACTTTCTATGAATTTTGATTCCTAATTCACCAACCAGTAAACAATTGACGTGCGCGGTTACCGCAATGCAACGTGAACGTTTCACTGCAGGGTGACATTCGTGTTGTCAGGATGGCTGCTAAACTAGTTAGCTAACGTTACCTTTCTTGGCTTTGTCAGCGGGGATGTTCTGAGCGCGAAGCCGTTGGTCCAGAATGTACAGCATTTCTCCACCGAGATTAATGAACAGCAGAGGCAGAGCTCGGGAGGACATGATGGTATCTGGATGGGTTCAATCTCTCCAGATTAGTCGGCAGCAGCCAGCGGTCGGAGCTAGCTCGATTGCTTGTTTGGCTCAGCTTCTTCTGGTTGCCAGGCCACGAAGCGAACAGCCAATCAGCGCATTGGGATTCATGACGTAGACCCCAGACGAGCCAGAGCCGTATAAAGAGAAAGTCGAGTAAACTTGATTGTTACGTACACTTCACAAATTTCCGGTACTTGGCGGGCAATTTGTATGCCTATAGGCTATAGGTATTGGTAGAAATCAGTAGAAAAAGATAAACAATAAACATCATTGAGATTTTTGATAATTTGTTGTCAATAAATGAATCAATTTACAATATTCAAGGAGAGCAACACAAAATGGAAAAAGGGGACACTACACCCTTTTGGAACCACTGTCTTGACCAACAATAGTCAGAACATATATCTTTATTGACAGGGTTGTACAAAATGGCCCATGTTTAAATGTAATTAGTCATGTGAGTGATTGAATAACGCAGTTTATTTACAGTAATGCAGATCCGTACAAGCACTTTGTCATGTAGTTAGACAAATACACATCAGGCTACAGCTAAAATATTACAATTGATGAACTCAGACACATTGTTCATTAGCCCTTCCTTATTTGCATCGAGCATGAAAGCCAGGCCCGCTTTAAGAATAAACTATTTCCACATCATCACCAAAAGGAAAACACTGTATAAAGTGGTCCAGAATCCTTTATGTCTTCTTATGATTACATTTCTCCATTCCTGATGTGGATTTCTCGTGCCATCCTGCACAGCTCGCACCACCCGCAGAAAAAGGTCATCAAGGCATCATTGGTTATTGTTCCCTGAAGTAAACAATAAATAATGAATTACTACAAAATCAAAACTAGGAACACCAGCCCTCTATGAGGTAATGCACTTGCAGGTTCTTAATGCAGGTTATTGAAAACACGAGAACCAAGGCACCACCCGAAACACAAGCAAGGGCCTTGTAGAAAGTTGCGATACATATACGAGTCACTTACTTGAATACCATAGGTCAGTCTCATGTGAGTCCTCAGGGCGGCCGTGCCTCCTGGCACACAACCCAAGCAGCAGCTCTCTCCGTACTTACTCGCTGTGTAGCAGCTCAATACAGCCGGGAAGAAGCAACCGAGAGCACCTGGAGGACCACAGAGTATGTTTCATTGGGAAGGAGCTAAATAAAGCATGAGGTTGGGTCCTATGGATATGGACGAAAATGTCAGATGTCAGCATTCTGACAGGTACTCACAGACGAAACAGTCAGCGCTGCAGGAGCACAGGCCTGTGCTCCACTCTCCTGTTTGGACGTTGGTCCCATAGCTGCCTGCGCCTGGCTGGTTGGTGACCACTGGGTTCGACATTACTCTCTATTTCTGGATCTGATTGTTGATTGTGAAGCCTGTGAGAACCCAGTGAGCTGTGAGCACTGGAACAGGGCAACACGCTGCTGGATGGAGACATGACATTAATCACTCTTTCCATGTGCCACAATTGCTTTTTTGTTCTTTTTTTTTTTTTACATGTAGGATTTATTTCCATGTCATGTCAGTTTGAGTTTAGAAAAAAATCAGAAAAGTACATATATTGTCGTGCTTTCCAGAATAAAAAGGCATAGTGCACGTGTTATTCATATGCTACAGCTCAATCAGCATTCATGGATCACCCCACAAAACGTTAAACACATATTTCATAGACTCCTTCCGTAACACAGAATGAGACATTACAGTCTGCGGATTTTGAGAATTCTTAAAGTAATTCACTAATTGATTAATTAATACATTGATACATATTTCACATGGGTTCCTAATTAGAAGCACACTCATATTGGAAAATGCTTCAACAGGTCGGCGAGTAATGATGCTCATCAGAACATATTTAGCTTTGGTATTTGAGTTTCAAACTTGAAATTAAAAAATAGAATGATATGACAGTGTGCGCCGTTTGTTCTACTTTACTACAAAAGAACACGTGCCAGCCCGGACTATCGGGTTTTGCTGCTGCCAGAATAAGTGCATTGGGTATGCAGAAGTCCTAAAGTTGAAAAATGTGTAAACGTGGTTTATTAGCCACAGTTGAACTATCTTAAGTCAATTCTTAAGTGGCTCCACTGCGAGAGGAACACTAAAAAGGTGTCACTTACCAGAAGAGTGTGTTGGTGTGAAGTCCTCTTGCTCAAACTGACAAGATGCACACCACACAGGAAGCTGTGACGAACTCAAGCTGTGAAATACCGGTGTGCAGACTAACTGCTGTTTCTGAGGATGACAACGATCTCCGGTCACAAAAGCACGGCAGCGGTTCTCGTAAAGCCTCTGGTCGAGGGTGTAATCACAGGGACGTGCAGCTCTATATCTCACGTTGGATCAGCACAGCTCAGTCGATACTTTCGCACCGTGCCGTCATACGGCGACCACAAACACATTATGTCCCCGTCGTCAGAGAGTCTACGCCGTCAATCATATTCGATGTCCCCGCTGCAGTTTGCAAAAAGAAGGGATGAGTTTACTCAAAACTTGAACCCCTATAAAAGCTTCCTGCAGCCGCAAAAAGGTTCCGATTGACTAAAACACCAGAGTAAAATGTTCAAATGGATTTGGACAAAATAAGAGACACATTGCAATAATAATAACAACACCTCTCTGGCAGTCAGCCAACATGTTTACCTTGTAAGCTTCTGAAATGCCTTTGTTATTTAAGCAATGTTGTGTTACGGCTAGTTCAGTCGATGCAGGTTGTTGGTACAACGTGAACTCAAATTCTGCACAATGCCTGCAGAAACAGGCCACGCCAGTACAGAAACACGAAGTACGACTATTTGAATTGCGTATTATTTCACATTCTGCAATCCCTTGTTGGTAAAATACCTCAGCGATGTATTAGTTCGATAAATGTTGAAGCAACAGGATTTTTGCCTTTGACAGCTGATGGAAAAATACTAGAGATGTGATTGACGTATAAAGAGAAAATGGAGGAAAGCACGTTTTCCTCAATACTCTGGTTATTTTAGTCCTCTACTTTACTTAATTAAAGTAAGTTGAGTGGAAACCTTATTTGTTTTGTGCACATAAACCCAATAAAATAAAATAATGGACAGTGTTATAATTCACCACAGATACATTTACAAAGAAAATCTGAATACAACTTTCTGGAAGACTTTATTTCCACCATGAAAGCAAAATAAAATAACATTGTATGATGGTCACACATGAATAAGTGAGCTATTTATCCACATGCCACATATCTGAAGGCGTTAAAGTAAATGATGTGAACGCAAGCATGTTGACTCCATCTTGGTAATATACCGCATGTTGTCTTTTATTGGCTCTCGGCGGCTTTGGTCTTGGCTGCCTCGCTGTCGGGGGGGGCTAGACTCTGCTTCATCAGCCTCTGCTCTTCTTTCTGCTTCTGCACTGCCTTGAAGACCTGAGGAAAGACACGTGTGTGATGAAGTGTGACTGGAGGCACAGAACAACACCTTCCACATGTTAGTCTGTTAAATTAGTGTACACATAGAGGTGAGTAAAGCTCTACAGCTTCCGCCGGAAACTGAAAACGCACCTTTTTCGACTACATCTGGATTAAAACACAGATTTGCACTTTAGTAGCACTTAAACGGCTCTTATTATGGTACTTTTGTAGTTTGACTATGTTGAGGAAATGTTACTTTCTGTATTCTTGTTGTTCTTAGTTTGTACTCTAGGTTAAATGCACTTATTGTAAGTCGCTTTGGATAAAAGCGTCTGCTAAATGACATGTAATGTAATGTAAAGCTCTCAGTCACACCATGCACTTGTTTCCCCCCTGTGGGGTGACCCTCGTCAAGTGGTTAAGCTCTTTAGGTGTGAATCAATTGACACAATAAATAAAAAATAGAAACACATTTGGATCAAAGGTAGAACATTTAGTAGGTGTGACCAGAACAACGAGGTCTTTTGTGTGCTACCTTGATGCAGAAGGCCTTCTTGGCGACCCAGCGGCGTGTGGCCCGTCTGTAGTAGTCTGGAGGGAACGTGTAGGTGATGCCCAGCTGCTCGCATACTTTCTCAAAGGCATCGTAGTTAACCAGCCGGAGGTTTTTCAAAAGCTTTTTCCGACGGTCAATAGCCATGAGCATCCGCCTCTTGTTAGCTTTGTCCTGGAAGCAAATAGCACGCAAAAAGAATGAGAATTACAGATGGGATTCAAACCGGCTAATATCCTCGTATAGATTCTTAATTACAAAAGAAACAGAGCAGCAGCTACCACCTCTCCAATCCATGTCAATTTTTTAGCAACAATGTTTGATGTATGATGTAACGTGGAAATTTCCAACCATGACCGTGCTAAGCATGTTCTTATTTGATGAGGGGGAGTACACAGGATATCCTGTAGTACATGCATGCTTCAAACCAGAGCAAGGCAGAGGAAATGTGAAACGGCACATCCATACGTCAGCGGTCGAGTGGTGCGAGTAAAGTGGTGTATGATATGAGACGTCATCCGAGACCTTCATAAAAAACCTGTTTACAGAACAAGTGAAGCGCTGCTTAACTGCTGCCGCCTGTTGACCCTTCACTCACCTTGTGGTGTTTATGCAAGTGCTCCTGATAGTTTCTGATTCTCGCAGTCAAAATAGCCACTGAGGAGAGAGAAGAATATAACGGGGACTGAATCCATATACAGGAAAAAAGAAGGAAAAAAAAAAGACTTACGCACTTGAGTTGAGAACAATATCGACAACGCCGAAAGAACACAACTCACCCCTGAACTCCACCGAGCTGCGGTCATTCTCGTTCCTCTGGACTTTGGCGACCAACTGTTCCTTCTTCAGCTTCAGCTTTTCGCTCTGGAGACGTGAGCACAGACAACATGTTTACGGAAAACTCGAGACAGCGGTAAAGTCAAATATGACGGAGGTGATCTGAGGGAACACGAGAACTCACATGACTCGCCAACTCCAGAGACAAGAGTCGTTTGACAAGATCATCTGTCCTATCGACAGAAAAATACACAAGTGTTAGAATAAATCATAATTAATTGTGAATATACAATATATTTCTGCTCAAAAGTTCATGTCCATTATGAATGCGTGTTTACGTTTGAGCGAGGGGCACAGCTGCATAGTCCATCTTCAGCATCGTGGGAGTAAGATCACTGAGCTGGCTCACGGGGCCTGCCAAAAAAAGAAATTTAAAAGTTTGGATGAAAAGTAAGCATTAATAAACTTCAAAAATCCGGTGCGGTGACAACAGTCTCATACCCGTCTTTGTTTTCTTTGCAACCCGAGCATAATGTCTCACTGGTGGTGGAACAGCAAAGCTGCCTGCAGCTGAGGAGAGAGGAATTGATGAAGGGAGTGACTAAAACATAAACTTGAAATTAAAAACAACAACTTAGACGGAGACATTATAGTTTATTAGAGCCCAGAAGAGGTTCAACAGTTGTTCCTTGAAGAACAGCTGAACCAAAACCTGCAATGTGATCCAACGTTGCAGGACAAAAGGAAAACGTGGTGTTTGTCAGACACGCAACAAACTCAGGAGAGGACCACTGGTTTCCGGCCAAAGCTGACTGGAAAACTTCCCACTAATCTAAAGATACTAGAGAACTGAAAAAAGACATATGTGACGCAGTTTCAATACAAATGCATGTTGTGACCTTCCCAAAGCAGCTTTATGTGTCAAGACTTCCCAAAATCTGTCATGAGACTGACATTTATTTCCAATGAGTGTAGCTATACGATAGGGTAGAAATACAGGCAAACAATTAGGCTATTAACAACCACAGGCGCCTATATTTCAAGGCGATAATGCCCTTAAAAATGTCATGAAAATAATATTATCCTAAATTTGATATCATAGCAAAAAGATGGAATTAATTTCATTCTTATCCAAATCCAGAATCGAGTAACACTTTATTACTCCTCCTGCAAGCGAGGAAAATGTTCTGCTAGAGACCAAATGGAACATATTTGTGGTTTCCAACATGCCACCTAGTACGCTTAGCGTGCCGTCTCTATTGCATTGAGAGATGTGTTGATGTTCTGCTGCAACAGGAAAGACAGGATGATGAAGCAATCAAGAATAAGATGCACGAGTTGAAGAGCACAACCGAGATAATCTGTGTAAGCACGGCTATCCCTCCCCCCAGACGAAACACAACCTATCAGATGGAGAGAGGAAAGTGGTTTTCAATATCTAAATTATCAAAACACCAAATTAATTTTCCACAAAACACTGACTGAAGTTAAAGACACACGTACAGCTAACATGATGGTGCATGATGGTCTATCAGTGCTTTCTGTGCATTACAACATTTAAGAGAAGGTTTTTTTATGCTGGTGGAGAACAGGGGGGTATATTGGGCAAAGAATATTTAGCAACCGGTCTGCACATCCTCTCCCAGCCTGACGGTTAGTTTTCGACATGCTTCTGTTGTTGCAGTATGTCTAACTTTGACAGGTTACCTGACTTTAGACTCTCGCTTTTATTTGTTACTTTAGAAACATTAACCGGTAGATCAAAGTGGGCATTTTTTATATATATATTTAACCTACCCTCACTGATATGAATGAAGGCAGAACACATGCTTTTTGTCTAGGTGTGTAAAATAAACTGTCAACGCAGTGTAAATATAAACACTCGAATAATCATACCTGCAAACTCATGACGGGTGAACAAGGTGACAAGGGGGTCGATTATTTCCCACCTTCGTATTACTTTAAGCTGCAAAGCAAAATGCAGTTCTGACAAAAGAAAAATAATAAATATGTATTATTTTATAATAGGCTCGAATTATTCTAATATATTTCAAGGATTTCATGCAGCGCGTGACGTCATTTTATGAGCCAGCTTGTACAAATTGTCAATGCATTTTTATTTAATATCCGTATTTAATGTAAATTGACGCATGACTTCCTTCTCATCGTCGTCGGTTGTGTTTGTTGCAACATGTTAGGTTGACTTACTGTACGTTCGAACTAAAAATGTAATGCAGACTTTATAATAAAACTTAAAAAATTATCAATACGCGTTTTCGACCACTTCAATACGTTATTAGAGTCGCTCACTGACGTAACCGTGATATAGAAAACGATACAATTCAACAACGAGGTTGTAGTTGGCGACCCAGACGATTGTTGTTGTTGTTGCACCTCTTATTTCCGGGTAACGCTTCCGCTGTACGTGACCCACTTCACTGATGAAGGTATTGACAGACGGGTGACGTCATGGTTAGACCCTTAATCAACCAGGTGCACCGGGTTAGCTGCGCGTGCACTTACCGCAGCCGCCTTTCGGTCCCGTTAAAAAAGCCGAGCTGCATGTCCAGGGTTTCACGGACACAGAGACGCTTTCCCGCAACACACCGACTGACGACTTCAGAGCAGCTCGCAGAGCGATGTTCGTGAACATGGTCGTGAGGATAGCTCACCCGGCTCAAGATAAAGCCCGCTAAATGAATGAAAATGTGACAGTTTATCACACTCGACCCCTAGATGAGATTCGCCATTTTGACTAGACCACAATAGCTGAAGGAGGAGTGGGTAATATCGTCCCTAGGCTAAGCTAACAATCACAGAACACATCGATTGAACACACGAACCGAGACAGGGAGTCGGTGTTCCACTTCTGCTTTCTTTTAGCATTATATAAGGGTTGATTCATAACTAAATAATTATATTTAGTGTATTTTAGAAGTTTTTTAAGAAGAGATGATAAACATAAAATAGCAATGGAGCTAAATCCATTCAAAATACAATATAATTATTAGCAGAATAGGAGTCGTTTAACAAGTCTTATATTTCAATCCCTAGATTTATATCCAATGTTTATCAACTTTTAATTTAATATCCATTACCTCTAACGTAAACAACTACATGTAAACAGTTTGGGTTTGTTTCACTGACATTTTGGAGTGAATAAATAGTAGTCATACAATTATGAGTCTCATCTCACCCCAGAAATTTATCCCAATTAATTAAAAGTTTATATGTAATAGAGACAATTTCTTGCAAAATAAGATGTCATTATCATTGTGTTTATGTTGATTCAAAAATACTCCAATTGGTTTTCACTGCTGTAATGTTTATACGGACCTATTTTTCATTTAAAAAAGGCTGTTTTGTCGTGTGAGAATAACTAACTGTCAATCAGGTATTACTGGAAATGACTCTGCTTCCATTTAAAATCATATCCATTACCTCTAGGGAACAACTTGTTGTTGGCATACACAGTTGGTAAATGCTAAAGGTATTGTAATGGTAATAGAGGTATTGTGATGAACGATCAATAAACATGTACAGTTACATTATTTTATTCAAAGTAATTATTTTAACTGCACACAAAATTAATTTGGAGAATGTTGATATAATATTAACCCTCCCACAATCACAAAAAAATAAAATGATTTTCTGGTAAAAAAAAAAGAAAGTATATCTGTTTAAGAAGTGACATATCTACAAAGTGTGGTACAAACAAATAATGGACATGCTAATCATTATATAGAAAAGTGATTTTAGCATTAAATCTTCTATGCATTTACAGCTATATGCTGAATCAACTTATCACAATTGGCTCATTACAAACTCAGAATTAAATGATCATCATGTTAAGCAGCTACGTTTATCATCAACAAAGTTCTTCTAGTCAATTTCAGTTTGCTTCAAGGCTAATGCTCGAAGAAAAGGAAAGTCATCGCACAGAAGGCCTGGATCCGTCACTTTTTCAGGTGCACAATCATGGGAAGGTCCAAAATAACATTGCTCCCTCTGCATCCCAACACTTCCCATATTGTGGTAGCACTTTGGACTGAAGGACTCTTCAGTCTCCAAGAGGGGCTGTGTGGACTCAGAGCGCAGGTAGACGCGCTGCAGGTCTTCAGGTGAAGGGCTACTGCACGGACCAGAGAAGATCACAGTAGCGTAAGGAACAGAGTCGCTGTTGGACCCAGAGTAGCCAGGGGTGAATGGTGAACCACAAATGGACTCTCCCAGGTCACTGGTGTCCTCTGCACTGCTTGACCACAGGTCATCATCCTCTTTCCTGAGTTTCACAGGGAGGTCCAGGAAGCTCAGGTGGGATAGGTACATTGGATTGGGCTCCTCGTCCAAGGAAAGATGGGAACCCTGCAAAATGAAAATAAATAAGGCCGGTAATTTGACAAGTATCACTTAAATATATACATACTTTACATAAATATATGTTACTTAAAGGAGAATTTGTCTGTTTTTTTGCACGCATGGGTACTTTTGAAAAAGCTTTAAATGACGCACTGAAATATAAATAAATATATATATATATATATATATATATCTTTATTACAGACTCATGGGTCCATAAAACAACAAACACAAATACAACAACAATATATAAAATACAATACGAGGACACCGGTCCAGCCATTGCAGCCAAAAAGCCACTAGGGATTAAAAAAACATACAAACATTTGTTCCATTGCTTCCAGAAACAAGACAAATACCTGGTATCACTCAGTGCTGGGTCAATATAAATATTACGGTGAATATAGTTTACTTGATTACACCTTCTGCACACGTGGTGTAATGTTATAATTCAATTGGAGTTGTGTTTTTGGCCACCTGCTGAGTGCAATATTCCCTCTCCTTTTAGCTTTGTTCTGGTCTCCAACTCCTCAGGGAAGTATCCGTCTCTTTAGCTGCTAAATGCAGCAATATGTTCACCAGTTAGTTGCCAATTTTGTTTGCCCGTCTGTTGTTTGGTGATGGGCAAGTAGTGCAAAAAGGATTTATCGCAGCCTTTTTGCCCCAAAACAGCTGCACGCTGCAGCTGGTTGTTGGTTTGAGGAGAGCACTGACAGAATGTGCGACTTGTAAAACCTGCGAGTTGGTGATAATTATCCATGGGTTCATCATTTTGAGCAATTCCATTAACATTGCACACATTCATTGATTCATTGTCAATATAAAATATTGATTTCCTTAAGTGTTTAAAGTAAATTATCTGCACCTGGGTAGATTCGGATGTCCATCTCCTAATGCTGCTATTAGCCGGATCTGGAACAGCTGGCCAGAAACGCCCCTTCAGTCTGAGAAAGAAAGAAGAATGTTTTATAGAATAAATGACACCACAGCTTCACAGCTTAAGTCAGCGTAGCGTGGAGCTCACCTTTTGTTGTTGGAGAACGAAGTCATGGCCACGAAGATAACCAGCAATAACAATCCAACGACGGACACAGGTACGATCGTAACAACAGCCACTGTATCTGAGAGGACAGAAACAGACACTCGGGGTGAACTCTCTGCTGTGGGAATACACACCGTCTCGGTCTCTCGGTCTTGCCTCCGGAAAGCCACGGCCAAATAATAATACCAACCAAAGGAATCAATTTTGAAATGAATTGTTGACCCGTTCAGGCTCCCACCAAACGTGCTGACCATCATGAAAGCTTCATACAGAGACCCAGTGTTGAGGTCTCTCAGGACCACTCTCCTCTCTTCCAGGTCGGCATTCACAACTGAAAGAAGTGTCAGACATCAGATCAGGCATCAAGTAAATAAAAAAAAATGTTTGAGTAGAGTTAGATTAAGATCTTTAACCTACTCTTAATGGGTCCCTTCGTATCACTGTAGAAGACTTGGTAGTTCTGGATAATTCCGTTCCTTTGGTTTAAGGGTATTTCATCCCAAGTGAGCTCAACATGTGACTTCCAGGTCTTTTTAATTTGTAGTTTTGAAACCATGGATGGAGCTTAAAAAACAAAAACAAAATGTAATTAGTATTACAGCGAGAATGAGCGATTATGCTCATGATTTAAAAACCTTCAGGCCAGCAAAACATTTTTATTTTTATTTCTATCCACAAGAGGGCATTATTACATCATGGATTAGCTCTTTCTAATAGATTGCACTGTTTTTGTTTAATCATGTGGCAACCTCTTTTCTCACTTCTTCAAAGTTGCTGCAGCCCGACTCTCACATCCCCCCCGCCTGCTCTCTGTGTGATCCTCTTTGTGTCTTCGGTGACTTACCCTTTTGTCTCGAGTAGGCATTAACAGTCTGAGGAAGGCCTATCCCATCCTTAAACCTTGGATACACAGAGATCCCATAGGGCTTGTAGGGCTCAAAGCTGCCTATTGATGAGAGTGAAGAGGTTACGGGGTATCAGTGCTCATAAGCTCCTAACAGTGTGTACACGCAGGGTGTGTACAGGAAAAACAATACTTTGTATAGGCGAGGATTCTTGGGGCAAAGGATAAACTCTAGATTAAGAAATTAAAATACGCATAAATTGAAGGTACATGGATCCTAAAACCTGCGATACAAAAACTATAAAAAACATACCTGTTATAACAAGGAGAGTCTGGTTCCTGGTAGTTAATTCAAACTGGGTGAAAAAGAGGCCCGTTTGTAACAAAGGACTCCATTCCACCACAAAACCAGTGAGACTGGAAGACAGAAGGCTTCTCCACTGGACCAGCAGGGATCCGTCATCCTGAGGAATCACTGTGACGTCGGATATCACGGCACGAGCTACACACACAAAACACATCACACACCTTGTGACAACATGTAGGACACTATCATATTGGAGACACTTACGAAACCAGTTTAAGGAGGTCAATTCTACCTTTAGGTAGGTAAATCCGTACTTCGGTGGGGGAGGATTTTCCTGCTGCATTAACAGCACTCAGGTACACTTTCTTTGCTCTCCCTGGAAGCTGGAACGTACAGTAATTCCCCATCGTAGAGCACACCTTTCCATTTTCACCTGGCAGCTTTTTCACCGACACAATGTATGACACATTTCGGCCGTTGGCGCGGAATTGTTTTGATGGCTGGAAAAAAAGCGAGAGGGCATTTTGAAGGCAGACCACACACACATACACACACACATACACACACACCAAGAGCTGTAATAGAAAATACATCAGCCTGTGACAGGTGTCGAGCAACACGGGATGTGCGTACCTTCCAAAACAAGAGTACGTTGAGTTGCTTGTTCGTGTGATCCCCTGATACCCTCATCCACGAGTCGAGGCGTCCAGTGGGAGCTGGAGAAAAAAAAGACGTCTGTCAGCTTAGTGGTTCGTTAGAAGCCTGAACTTCTCTCCTCACTCTTTCAAAAGCAAAATAACTTTCCTCTATAAGACAGGTGGCTGTGCACTATAGATTCACTGCCTGAGTGTGTGGTAGAACTCGATACATCAATTCAGCCTGTGCTATAGAGCAAAGCAATGGGAGATGTAGACATGGCATTAGCATATATTGAAAAGAGCAGGAAATGGAAGAAAAGCCCATAGATTGGAACATGTTAGAGTGACTGATTGTGTCACTGTGAATTGATCTGAGTCCTACCGCTCTCCAAGGTGACTCCAGACTGGCTGCTGCTCCATTCACTCCAGGGGCTCTGCTGGTATCTGACTCGAATCTGGGCGAGATACCGAGTCCCGTGGAGGAGACGACACTGGTCCACGGACCTTAATGGTCTAATCCGGTTCACCAGGATCTGTTGTGTGTTTGAGTTTAAGTTTATTTCATGTATGTAGCACTTTTAAAGCAAACAGGTTTCGCACCCAAAAAAAAGCCAGAGAATAAAAGTGCATCTTAAAAGTATCAACAGACTGTCGAACGGTCTCCAGCTGCTTTTTTCCAGACCTTTTTCATCTATAAATGGGCCTCAGCCCACTGAGTGGGTCTGAGGGGTTTGATGGTGGGAAGATTCTGAGCTAGCGATAGGGGCGTGACCATGAGTAGATTTGTTGACAATTAGAAGGTTATTGATGTTTATCCTGAAATGAACTGGGAGCTATTGTAAGGATGCAAGGATAAAGGTGACCTGGTCTTGCTTCTTGGACTTTGTTAACAACCGGGCAGCAGCTATGTGTTGCATTAGGGACATGTTAGTCTGAGAAATGCCCAGATCGAGGGAGTCCTGCCTGGATGATAGTATGGGTTTGTCCCAGATCACATACAAATATGACTCTGGGCCCGCACATTACGAACTCAAAGTCCATTTCAAAAGGTAAAGTGAAGTTTATTTTGACACTGGAATGATATTGACTCACGGGTTGTCCGCTCCGTTGGCTGCCGTCAGCGGTCGTAAGTCGGACTTCGAGGTTTAGCTGAAGGTCACTCATCCAGACCTGATGCTGAGATAAGCTCCAGTTCAGCTTGAGGCAGCCGTACCTTTTAGGCACAGCTTGAATCTTCAGAATCGTTGGTCGGTCAAACTTAGCTGTGACAAAACAGTCAACAAAGCAAAAGCTGTGATTAAGATGTCCTTTGTTTTTCATATGTCCTCACAATTATTTAGTTTCTCCTAAAGTGTGCAGAAAAAATTCAGATGTAATCATCTGTCACAGAGCTATGCATCAGCTTTTCCCAACAACATTTTGTACAGATCCAGAGGGTCCTTTAACAACACTTAAGAGGTACTTCCAGAATCCTAGAAGCCTCTTCTAACCATATAAAAAAGACATCCAAAAGACATACTCCACCTACTGCAACATCTCCGACAATAGAAACAATCACATAGTGTTCCAGTACATGCATTTCTTCTATATTTCTCACCTGAACTGACAGGTTCCAAAATGATAGGCGCTGATGTTGCTTCTCCGAGTTCATTCACTGCCTTCACATATATCTCCACATCAGAGAAGAGGACAAAGCCAAAGCGAGGGATGGTGTAACGGTGGCGTCCTGGGAGCAGCTCATAAGTGTGGTTCTCGTTCGAATCCCTGAAAGGAAATTATAATTTGAGAAAAGCAGACGTATTTCGATACTAAACATTCCTGACATTACATGGCGTTTGCTCTCTGGTAATGTTATTCCTAGTTGATGGCATTCGTGGGCAGAATATTACCGTATCTCGGTGTGGAGGGTGTACTTTGTGAGCAGGTGGGTTTCCTGCTGCCCAGGGGTCCAGCTGCAGGTCAGGGTGTTCGGGGTGGTGAGGTTTGTCTGACAGCTGAGGTTCTGTGGCGCTTCTGGTGGATCTATAGGGGAGAAATAAGATGAAGGTTATGAAGTTGTTACATTAGGTTTTGGGCAGATACAAGTTACACAATACCTTTAAAGGACCCATCGTATGCCCATTTTTCCACAAGTTGATATGGTTCCTTGGAGTCTTGATGTAATGTTTGTAACATATTTTGGTCAAAATACCACAAGAGTCATTTCAAACAGCCCTTGTACCTTGTCAAAAACACCTCCCCACAGATTGACCTGTTTTGAGTGCCTGTTCCTTTAAATGCTAATGAGCCAGCTCCCCCCTCCAAGGCCATGTAGCCAGACTCTACGTCAAATCTACGTAGACGTTGGTGGTGATCCCTTTTGACCGCTCAAGCATATCGTTTCTGACATAGAGGAACCACAACAAGCCGCGTGAGTTGTTTTTTTCCAGAGTTTTTGTGTTGGGAGACATGCCACATACCCAAATTAAAATATAGAAGCACTAAAAAAGTGGAATTTTCATAATATGTCCCCTTTAAGTTAATTAATGTGTTTAATGTTGAAGTTGTACTGTCTATTTCTCATTTAAAGTCCTCCTTATTTAAAACACATTTCAACGTAGTATTCACTCTATCTTCTGTTTTTCACCGGTGGAACAAGAACAGGCTGTTTGTTTGATTATTTAACTTTACTGTAAAGGTTTAAATGGTTCTCACATCCAGCTCTGATCTCCACTCCTTCCACTACTTGATAAGTCGAGGTCCGGACACAGCAGGTGAGGAACTCCCTGGTGTGATTGAAGTTCGGTATAACGACCTCAGACACCCGGCCGCTCTCATTGGCCGCGGGGCTGCTGGGGACGAAACGATCTCCAAGGCGCCACGCGATATGAACAGCTCGTCCAATCACCAGAGGGCAGTCGTCTCTGATGACACAGGTGGCGGTGACGGGTGACCCCAAAGGCACCACGGAGCTGGAAGTCTGGATCTTTGCACACGGCTGTATGTCATCTTCTAGCAATGAGGATGAAAAGGAATTTTGAGATGTTGATAAGGAATCTTAATTGTGAATGCACAGCTTCATATGCAGTTTGGAAGAAGATGAGAGACAGGAACGAAAGGTGTCAAAACAATCATCCCTGCAATGGCTGGATAGGTATTTCCATTTAGATTTGCTTCTTTATTCTAAGAGCCAACACTCACCGTTTCTCGCTCCATTCACAAGCGCCACCAGCACGACAATCACTGACATCGATGTGGATATCATGACAATAAAACCTGTTGGGCAGTTCAATTTATATGCATCATTCCTCAATTACAGACTTTCATGTCCTATCAACACCACAATATCTGAGATGCCGTTCCTTCTGAGCGACTCTGTCGGTGCATCGAGGGAGGTATTGACAGTGATGACGCCCGCCGCTTCAGAGGACATCATCGACATTTCAAGTGTTTGGCACTGCAAGGATCCCCATTATGCATAATATGACAAAAATAATAAGCGGACAGATAGAGAACGCATCCAGTGCTATTACAATGTAATAGTTAAGAGAGAACTGCTGTGCTGCCTGTGTAAGACAAAGGGCACACTCGTGAATATAAAAATCCACATTTATGACAGCTGGAGTACACTTTTGTGTAAAAATATCACGCGAAAGATGGGACATTTCCAGCTGTGATGAAATGAAATGTAAATACTGTCAGCAGAATAAATAACTCTCCTTTTACACCATTTTATTAGAGGGATGAAACTCCTACAAGCACGCAGAAAGACTTTGATTTTCAGTTGTTAGGAAGTAAACAGCCTTGTTGGGAATGCGCTCACTAGCTGATTGCTCATGAATCATGAACAGAAGTTAGGGCGCCTGTAAGCCAAGCAGATGGGAGAACTTCCCCACCAATTAACTGTGATAGTAAGTCAACAACCTGGTTCTTAAATTCGAGAATCAGGTGGGACCTCAGCTTAAAGGCGCAGGTGTTAAGAAGCCTGAATACATTTTGAGGAGTGTGTTTTTTAAATACTCACCATTACACAATCACACAACGTTAAAATTCAACTGAACTCTGGGAGCTGGTTCACAAAGCAACACCGACGAGGAACAGACATGCCGTCACTGCATTTCTGTGGGAGGAAAGACGAAGCAGTTAATCACGTGGAAACAATTAGTTTCACCGTTTGTATCAATCACAGAACGCTAACAGAAATGTTTCCCTGATAAATGAAAGGCACGTATTCATTTACATGTAAAACCCCATGTCACACAGCATCCATCCAGAAACTTACATCCAGCTGTTTAGATTTCACATGTAATACATACATTCACAAATGGTGTATCCACATCACAGATATGTGTTTTTTAGACATTTTTTTCAGTAAGTTATGAAGAAAACAGTTATATTAAACTTGTACTTTCTACCAAAGGAACTTTTTGAGATGATTTGTTTTTAGATTTCCGTTAAACCCAAGTACTTCTGGTCGATAACAACTCTCTACCTTCGGGCAGAACGTGTAGACAGTCAATTTTGTCGATAAATTATTGCTTTAATAATTTGTAACTATCACTCAAACTCACATTCAGATCGCCTCCCTCAGTGCCCAAAATCATACTTATTGGAACATTTCACATTGAAGCGGCGTGAAAGAAATTGAATTTCTCCCTGTTTCTTATCAGCCGTGTGCATAAAGGCCTACATTTTCCTTTTTTTGAATTTCTGTTTACTACTCATAGGTAATTGCCTTTGGCTCTGACAAAAGGCGGTCGAGATAAAGAGAGGGAGAGAGAGAGAGAGAAAACAGACGTGACATTAAATCTGGAATGTATTTTGTCAACAATCACAATTTGATACGTGACAGAATAAAATGAGACGTGATATTTTAAGTGTGTTGTGCAGTGAGTCGTGCCACTGGGTGGAGGGGGTTTGCATTTCGCCGTAGCCAACATATGCTTCCCTTCCTGTTGCTGTTGGGGGTTACAAAACGCCCACAATCAGGATTTGGCAATATCCTCGGCACATGTGCAATGACAAACTTACCACTATTTCCTGTTTTTTCTCACACCAAGTATTGTGCTTTAAGAGGGCGTTGGTACATGTTATTGTTTTTGTATTTAGACACCTATAAATCAGTTCCTTCAAGACAGGGTGAGCTTTAGTGTCAGCAGATGTAAAAGTCCAAGAAGTTAAAAAGGAGGAATTTAATCTCTTTCACTTCCCTTTTTTGGAATGGATGTCCAGAACATAAATGTGTTTTCCTTAACTTAACACGCTAATGTTCATTTCACAGCAACACTGTGGCCATTTGGAAGAATGCCACACATCCTTTTTTTAAATAATAAATCTCTTGAATAAATTTAATGAGTTCCTCTAATTGAAAGGCGTCGTCTTATCTTAGAATTCTTCTTTAAATCCTCAATAACTGAAGATCCTCAATATCTGTCGTTTTCATGTTTGTTAAAAACTTTCTGGTGTTATTCGACAAGAAACTACAAAGAATGATATAAAAGACATAAGTACAATACAGTGCAGGCAAAGAAACAAATGAATCAGATAAAGATTGTTAATTAAATTAAGTTAAGCACTTTGTAAAAAAAAAATGGACCAGCATGCAACTCTTCAGCGTAAACCTGAAGAACGAGTTCAGGAACGAGTTCCATGAAGTTTCCCTTTTCAATCTGGCACAAGTGTCAAAATGAAAGCAGCGGCAAATCGCTTGATGTGAAGATAAAGGAGAGCCATCAGAGAGGCTTGCCACTCACCGCACAGCCGCTCCAGCAGACCCAGAAAGACGAGAGGCTCTCATCAGTCCTGATAGCACGAGATGAAACGGCGCGGCTCAGAGCAGCTCCGACTGGAGGACATGTGTGTGTTCGCCAAGCAGAAGCAGCAGCAGCATCCTTGTTTTGAATTTGTGAAACTTCACTATTTTTTCAGGAGGAAACACATGACTGAGGGGTGGGGTGTGTGGGTGTGTGGGTGTGTGTGTGTGGGGGGTTATGGGTAGAAAAATAGGGTGTTTCAAGCTGGGGTGTTCTAGAGACAGAATAGTTCATTTATGTTTTATTTCCCGGGATAATCCCATTGACATCTCATATTCTGACTGCGACATAAAGGTTTTACACATAAATGCACAAATACTAGACTCAAACACAGACACAAAAAAACGACAAATAAAACAGAGAAAAAAAGCAAATTATTCAGAAGTATGAGTACATCCAGTTTTCAAATGCTACTGGATTTTTTATTTAAATTTTTGCATGTTTACAAAATAATGTAGTCTTAAATAACTCTTTATTTGAGACCAAAAACGCATTAAACTCAAACATAACGTTTTTACAGTATAACGTATAACATGACCGTCAATTGCAGCTTTTGATAGATAAGTAAAATAAATCTAATCTGGGACACTTTTTTTCATTTTTCACAAGTGATATTGATTTGTTTATTCATTTATTATAAATTGCATTTGTGATTGCTAGTGGAGTAATAACAACAGTTATTACAACTCAATTTGAAGCAATGTAATGTGACCTCTGAACAGACAAAGCATCTGGTCTTTGCTTGTCTGAGAGGACGGAGGTCTTTTAACTCCACCTGATGGTCTTTTTCCCCACCAGGTGTTATTATGGCGGCTATCACACACCCAGTGATAAGACTCCAAGGAGCCGTCTTGAGGAATGAAGTAGTCTGGTTCAGGCTGACCTCCCTGTGTCGCGTGTGACCTTTGAAGTAGCAGCTCTGCCATATCGAAAAGGCAGTGATCTCCCTCTGTGGGCCTGTCCAAGCATTTGTCAGCATGGTAATAGAACACGCTTCTCAAATGGGATTGTAAACTGTGCCTTGACCCCCCAAGGGCACTTCAAACTACTTGCCATATCAGGTTTATTAGCTTATTAAATTGTAAAATGATTCACTGAGACCTCATTTAAAATGGTGCGCGGAGGCGAGCCAGTGAGCTCGCCCACTCGACTTGTAATCTCAGGGCGGCATCCTGCTCGGTCACTCCGCCGCTCTCAAAAACATAATGGAAGCTAACTGTTAATCAAGAGGCGCTGGAGGAGGAATTAAATGCACACAGTGGGAAAGGCCTGTGAATAGAAATCAACAATGGAAAAGAAAAGCAGCCACTAATTAAAAATACATTAACTGGTTATCATGCGTCGACATATTTGGCCTGATCTTTTTTCCTAATCGGCAGTAATGAACAAAGCGCTCCGCATCTACTGGGTATTACATGCTACGTTTCAGTGAGCAGTAAAATGAGCTGAGGGCCTGGAAGCTAAGTCGAGCTGATGGAGCTTCGCTATAGGTTTGATTACGCTTCTTGTACTATACTCGATACAACGCTGTCTCCTCTTTAGATCCTCGTTCGCATTAGAGACACGACGAACCGAAAATGAGTCACGACTGGGAATATCCTCTCATATCTGTATCGACTATTATACTGAATTATCATTACAGTAGTTAACTGTCATCACAAGTGCCGTTATCACGACATCGGCTATCCATGGAAGCTTATATACCCAAGGCCCGGCACTTTCTGCTTAAATAATGCTCTCCTACTACTACCCCATAAGTTCAAATCAATATACGGCACCCAAGGTTTAAGAGTAAAGCAAATTACCGATTATTTGAGTTCTGAAATTGTTCTCAATTTAGTCCTTTAATCTACAACTATGAGTCAAAGATGTGCTATTAAATACTCAATACCTGCCTCACAGCTGTAATTGCAACAACATGTGAGTGTTTTAGTGCGTTATTAGGTGCTTGCCCCTTGTTGGGAAGATTGGGCCATCATAACAACATCAATTGCCTTTATTTATGGGGCCTAATGTAAATCAATCCATTTAAACTATTTATTTCTTCAGTTTTGGTACATTTTTATACACCAATGTATGATGTTTAGAAATATCTTTTTTAATGTTAAGCTTACCACAAAACTCAAGCGAGAATTTAAAGTATAGAAATATAATCCTCTAATAATTCTCTTCGGCATCCTGTATTTCTTTCAGAGATGTATTCTCCAATTCTCTTGTATAATGTTGTATCTGCAACACTCTTCTCTCCTCTTTTGTGTCATTTGTTTGAGGAATTATTCTCTCCAAAAGTCCATGTATTTAAATATTTAATAGCATATATGTGTTCCAGTGAGCGTTCTGCTTATTTTTAAAACCTGCACATTAAAAACAAAACCCACATACCTGAGTGATGGTCTGCAGCATGACTGCATGTGCATGTTCATGATGTTTATTCTTTGAAAAAAGTTTGTTTATTATGATAATAAAGTCGCAATTTAATTAGAATCAAGTAATAATCATTGTATTTTTTTAAATAAAATGTACTTCATCTTTTACTGGCGGACTATGTAATGCACCAATGACACGATGCAGCCCTTAGAACCTGTAATTGGTCCTGAAATCTATTGATTATCATTTCAGAAAAGAATAAAGTGCCAAATATCTATTCATATTCATTACATTGCGAGGTGATCTTATGATATTTCGGTGTCGTCGGGCAGATAGGCTCCGATATGTTCTCTACTCGCTGCCCAAATAACCAAACCCCCCAGATGGAGCGACCATATGTCCTGCATGAGGAGCGGCAGTGTGGAAGGTGCATGTTCCCGTCAGCGGCGTTATAATCACAAGTGTACGGATGCTGTTTGCATATGTGCTGAATAAAGGGTCCCGCCATATGCATTTCATTAGCATAAACTTAGCCTATCTTTTGCAATGTGTCACTACACAAATAACATAAGACAGAATCTGATTACAATATTGTGTGTATAATCCATGTACATATTATAGTGTATATAGTATGGATATTAAACAAACGCTAGATGTCACGTAATGCGTCTACATACACCTGAGTTGAGAGAGGGCGAGTGCAATCCCTGGCAGCGGCGAGTCCGCGGCGCGCGTGTGGCAGGCGTCAGGACAGCGGCGAGTCAGCGGCGTGTTATCGGCGAGTCAGCGGCGTGTTATCGGCGAGTCAGCGGCGTGTTATCGGCGAGTCAGCGGCGTGTTATCGGCGAGTCAGCGGCAGGCGCCGCTCACGTGCCGGCACTCGTCGAGAAGCTGACAAGCTGAGTGGGTGGAGCACAATTTCCAACAGGTCATCTGCCGTAAATCAGTTTTATGATCATTGAATGGAGGAGCTGCGGTTTTTTTTCTTTTGTCAATCCTAAGTGTACAAATAAATAAATAAATAAATAAATAGATAGATAGATAGATAGATCGATAGATAGATAATGTGTGTTTTTTTTGTAGACTTAATACTTACAATATGCAATAAGTTAAGATATTTATGTACAATACTGATGCACTATATTGAATATTGTTTTGCTACTACATTTCACTTCATAAAAAATACACTTATATACCATAATATGTATAATGTACCCGCCTTTTTTAATAAAAAAAAAAATATATATTTTACCATGTCATGTCATACTGTTATATGAGACTACTTTGAGGAGACGGCACTGTTGGTCTAAGCTAAACACTGGAATAATCTTTCCACCAGGTAAACCTAAACATGCACATCTATCTTGAGTGCGACAGTTGTCTGAAAACTGCGACGTGTCTGCGGTGTGTGCGGCGTGTCTGCGCAGGCGTGACGAGGTTGCGACGTGTCTGCGGCGAGTTGCGGCGTGTCTGCGGCGAGACACGTCGCAAGTTCGGCGGCTGGCCGACGCCTGCCGCACGCCTGCCGCATGCTTGCCACTGGGTGCCGGTGCCACAAGGAGGTGCTCGGCCTTACTGCCTGAGTTGTTGTACTTGGGAGAGAGAGAGGAAAAGAGAGTGAGAGAGAAAAAGAGAGAGAGAGAGAGGGGGAGGTAGGTAAGTCAGGCGTCGACTCACGCTCCTGCTCCTTACATGCACCCAATCCACTCCTATCTAGTACCTGTCACACGCTGGCTGCAAAATGGAATTGACTATCGATTTCCCCCTTACCACAGGCCAGTGGTGCTGGCAGGATAGAGTGGGAGCCACAAGAAGAGTAACACCGGGAGGAAACACACACAGAACACAAAACTCACACAGGTCTTATTAACCACCACTGGCTGGGATCGTGTAAAGGGAGACAGTGAAGGCTGCTTTAATAGGAGGTGTGTGTGTGTGTGTGTGTGTGTGTGTGTGTGTGTGTGTGTGTGTGTGTGTGTGCGTGTGTGTGTGTGTGTGGCCGAGTGTGCACTGAGGATGTGGCTGAGCTTTGAGCAACTGTGGTGGGATTTGTTTTGTGAGGCAGAGGAAGTTAAGCAAGCGTACGTGTGAAACGCTGCGAGGCATTCCATATTTGACAAAATGAGAGATGTCCCACACTGACACACGAGTGATTCATAACCTTTAAAAAAAAAGAAATAACCCGATGTTGCTAAAGTTACAGGTCATCACCAGCTGGGACTTTTGGAAAACTGCAGCCAGGAAAATGTACAGATGTGTAGTTGAATCTCAAAATAAGGGGCCGAGATGAAAGATGGCTGTAGTCCGCGGAAATATTTAGGCATCAGAAGAAGATGAACGTTATCATTAATATTAGTCAAGGCACAAAGGCTACTATTTATGTTGAAAGTGACAAGAGCGCTTCCCTACCTCTCAGAGCAGATGTGTTAGGCTTGAGCTCTTCGATGCCTTTTAACAGAAATAAACCATCAAAAAGTGGTTGAAGTGGTTCATAATATTCACACCCAGAAAAACCACCACATCACGTCTTATGAGAAGGTTGGGCGTGTAATAAGAATACCATCCTAGTTATTATTCTTTATATTTGAGAGCTTAAAGTTGCCAACCTTAACTATTTCATTTGTTGTTTTATTTGCCTTCAGGGTTGTGAAGGAACAAGCAGCGCCTGAACATTTTTTAATTAAGCAAGAAACTGACTGAAAGCAACTACATTTTTTATATCTTGTGCTACAGGTGGACAACATTGGAGTTTGAAGTGATTTATAGGAGGAAGTGACAATATAAAGCATTGCGACACCACAAACTAACTCTTATTACACACAGTTACACTATTATGTGGTTTGTATTTAATAATCACACTCTATATACAGATGTTATTGTTTTTTCTCCAACTAAGCCGACACCAATATAAACCGTCACTCCCGCTTTCATGTGAAGGAATCCTGTTTCCAGGCTAACTGCTCTATGAGACTTGTGTTGTCAACCATCTCTCTCTCTATATAAAAGTTGATTTCAGCTAAATAAACTGCAAAGTGACAGGGAGAGGTTGTGATCTCAAAAGACAGTCACTTTATGCTAATTCCCCTTCCATCTCCCAGCATGTTGTGACTCTAACCCAGGGAGCTGCTGGCGATACACGCTGAAACAAAGTGCAGGTGCCTCTAGGGTTGCTTCCACCCACATGGTCATATACAGCAGCTTCTCCTACTTGCTGCCTTTCACCGTTTCAACCGTGCACGGGTCATTAAGTCATTGATCGAGGGGTAAGGAGGCGAACAACTGCAGATGTCATGGGAAATGTGTGTGTAGCCAACAGTGAATGTGAGGAGCGGCTTGAAGGGTGACTAGTCCTTTTATTTACCGTGTGATACTCTCAGATCAACTTTATTCATGAGATACATACTCTGCTTCTGAATACAGCCTGATATTACCGAGTGTGTGCTCTCAAGGTGGGATTCAAACCTATGTGCTGAACGTCTAATTTCCCATGACACGTTTTGGACCGGTGCTCATAGCAGATTCTTTTTTTGATTGGCTGATTTATGGGAATAACCTAACCAAACAGTCACAAACTCAAAATGTTTTTCATTGCCGAATCAAAGCCGGGATTGATCGATGAAGGATTTCTTCAATTAAGGCTTTTCTAGAAGCTGGTCTAGAAAAGCCACCTGTGTTCTTAGGTCCTGTACTTTGATCTGTTGCTAAAAGAAGAAGTGCGGGGATGAATGTTCAAAATTGGCCGAGGCAGGCTACACATTTAAAATCTCAGGATGCATTTTTAAGCCCTCAGACTATTATAAATGCCAAACAACCAGAGACGAGTCATTATGGAAAGAAGACTACTCGGACAAATTGGCATTAGCACACTTCGTACTCAAACAGCAGATTGTGACCAGATTAGAGGATTTGTCCAAAGCTGACCTTCTGGTGAGCAGCACCTGTGTTCAACGCTGCGAGCCAAACAAGGATAACTACACATTAGAACCAACAGATGGCACTCTAGTAACATACCAGACCTGACACATTTATGATGGAGGGGGGGATCATTTTATATTCAATAGAGTTATAACATTGAAGGAGCGTGTACACGTTTAAAGTTAGATATAGTTGTTTTAATGAAAAAAAAAAGTTTAAGAAATCCAGAATAATACATTCTTCACAAACTGCTTGTTAACTTTAACAACTCCTCACAGGACACCATTTGACAAGACAGCCACGCTGCGTGTCAGAGCCTTCAGCTCATCTACTGGTTCTCACTGTACCCAATTTTACTTTTAATCAGACGTCTCGGAACAAAGTTACCTTGAAACGCCGGTTTGACATTGAGGCGTCTGTAGAGGGGCGCAGCGAGGCGGTCAGAGTGCCCAATCCTTTTCGGTCTACCGACAGCAAGCTTTGGGCCGGATGTCTGCGCCCCGTTGGCGTTGCCAGATGAACGGAAGACAGGAACCCGTCTATGGAGGCCGTATCCAGTTCGACCGCCCGGGTAAGCAGCGTGACCCCCGCCCGGGGGCTGGGGAAGCCCACTCAGAGACATGTCACGTCTATTTGGAACGGACTCGTCAACAACACGGCCGTGCTTGTTGTAGACGAACGAGAGCGGCTTGTTGCGACCTTGGGGATCCCGATTCACAAGGTCAGGCCGGCTCGAGGCTAAAGCCGGAGTTGGAGGAGCGACACGCTTGACCTCGTCAAAAGTGGACTTGCGGTTAATAACGGAGCGTCTTCTGGGAAGGAGCGCTTCGTCGTTGGCGTACTCACTTTGAACTGGACTGTAAGCGCCAGGCGAAGTCCTGAAGTGTGTTTGTTCGTGTCTTCGGTCTTCCAGGGATCTCATTTCTTGTTGACTTTGCTTGTAGGAGGCCATGTTGGGTTTAGTCTCATCCAGGTCAGGATCATTGTTCTTGTACGGTTGGGGACCGAACGGCCTCATGTTGGGGTGCATCACATGGTGAGCTTCCCTGTACAGATAAGGGGCGCCATGGACTCCAGGATAATCCAAACCCAGGGCAGCTGCACGGGCTACGATAAAACATACGATAGAACAAAAATAATATTTATTCTACGAGTGCTATTTCATTGTGAAAAAAAAAAAGAAGCAGGTAATGGGTAATTATGAAAAAGTAGGAACATCAAATCGATGCGCAGTACGTACCTCTGGCTGTTTTAGCACAATACACACCTCCAGCTGACACAGAGTGGAGCACAACCGTGCTGCAAAAGACAACAAACAATGAATGAAAGACAAACAGCACAGTATACTGAGCAGCTATGATGGATTTGTTTTTCACAGGAAACATCTAGTTGTAAAATACCTGAGCAAAAGTACCTGTGGTACCCACATCCCTGCAGTAATGTCAGCATAAAGCACACGGCAACAACAATTACTGAGAACACTTGCCACTCTTGACTTCTTTTGCAGCCACTCTGACGGCCCACTACCTCACCCTGGCTTGATTTACTAATTAGAGACAGCTGGTTGTCATAGAGACCAAACATCAACCAGTGACTCCAGTCAGCCACTGGCCGATTGCTTCATTACAGGCAATTAGTTAAAATGTTAGCTTGCAGCAGGCACAGGAAAAAATAAAATAAACGTTATTTTAGTTAAACATTTGAAAACATGTTTGTGTGAGTCATGTCAATATTTATGGTTTATTGCAATTATGTAATCTCTGCAAAGGAAAATAAAATAATAAAATAATCGTCTATATAGGTGCGAGTAGAAGAATTCATTATCTATTCTGCAATCCTAGCATAATTATCATCACCCCAGAACCTTAAATTACCTGAACAGGTAGCTAATTACAACGTCTAATTCACCGGGCCTAAAACCCTGATAATGATATTACATTTGTGCAGGATTTCCATAACCACCACACATTTAATATAATTTCATTGAGCTCGACCTCTTTTATTAAACGGTTCAAGGTACACACAACGCATTTGGAAGCATAGGTAAAGCAGTAACAGTGGGTGTTTTTTTAATTATTTTTGTTCATCATAAACATGCATACAGTTAAAGAATATAATTGCAATTAAAAGCACAATCGCCCGTCTTTAAAGGAGAAAGGAGCAGAGCATGTATCCTTGCAGCTATTCTCAGCCGAGACCGAAGCAGCAGAGAGTTGGGGAAGCGTTTCATAATTCCCTCAAATTATTTCTGTCAGGACTGACAAGCTAAACGGGGACTTGATTTAATTCTATAATTGCACGTTCACCTTTACCCTGAACCCACACTTTGGTAATTAATAGGCCTGAGCTTTATTTGAAGTGTGGCATGGCAAGTAATGGAATTTAAATTGCAGGTGATGTCAAACCAAAGATGTGAATGCCCGCTGGGCCAAGGAGCTGCTGTTATTTGCCCACCACAGTGTCCCGACCTAAATCAGCCTGCTCCTGCACTTGGAAGGACATCTGTTGTTGACAAGGCTTGTCTTGAAGTCTGCTATTTGACTTCCACACAGAGCACACAGAGCCAAAGTGACACTGTGCTTTGCCTGAAGCAGACCTCCATCCCATGCGGTCGAGGCTGAATGGCTCGGCTCACCTCCTTTTGGAGGCTCGTGATGCGATTGGTGGTCGTCAACAGAGGGAAGCCACCTCTCAACCCCCGGGGCTCGACGGCCGGCGCCCTCGCACGCCTCCCATCATCCCCTCCGGGCCTCATTTGTGAAGAGCGGCGAGGTCCGCCGTGTCATTTCCACAAGATGTTGACACAGACGCGGCCGCCTCGACGAACTGCCAAAGGACGGGCGAACTCTGACACCGCAACGATACGACGGTCGGCTAACGTCTGTTTCGGGCCAGCGTGGCGCTTAGAGTGCTGCTGTGAGATGCACTCGCAATTGTTTTAGACGCTTTTTTTTTTTTTCTGATGTAAATATGTATCAGAATCAATTAGGTCTATTAATATACGGTCCTTAGAGGATTCACATCAAAGCGCATAAGCACACAATCCAATTAAGAGTGTTTACTGTTTAGATTTAAATTCTCGGCGTTCCGCTCTTAAACCCAATCCGCATATCAGTAAACATTATTTGCCGGAGTGTCTTTTCCAGTGGTTGTGCGTGGGCGTGTGTGTGTGTGTGTGTGTGTGTGTGTGTGTGTGTGTGTGTGTGTGTGTGAGCGAGCGTGCGTGTTCGTACGTACGAGGCGAGAGAGAGCGATAAAGAGTGAGAGCATACGCTGCCTGTTTTTCATCATCTGACTTGCGTCTCGTATTATCTCCAGGACTCCAAACCCTGATAATAAAGTTGCAGACAACAAGATAATTGGTAACCGGGAATTACAAACATTTTATTTGCTGATTTTAAGTGCTACGGTGAATTTTCTTGAAGACAAAAACAGCTCAAGGCAAAGTGCAGACATTACGACCAAAGCAGGCTTTTACATTTTTTTTAAAGTTTGTACTGACACAATATAACAAGGGCACATATCCAAGAAAGTAATGCATCCATAAATCTACATCCACATACATTCGTTGTTTATAATCATAATAATATATATAAATGATTGCAGGTGGATAACCCGGTCCCATGTACCAATACAAAATACTAATACTACTAAAATACAAAATATTAATACTAAAATATTAAATACAAATACTAAAATACTAAATACTACAAGAAAAAAAAAGGGAAAACAAAGTAAAGTGCTGAGTTAAGTAAAGTGAGATTTACAGTGAGAATACAACTTAAAAACAGTATTAGCAAGTGTTTTTCTCTTGTTACATGCCAGCAACCTCATGTTCCAGATGGAGAACAGCACAGGATTCAGGCAGCCTTGAATTCTCATGGTAATGATCAATAATCAGAGAAACACACTGGAAATAAGTGAATTCCACGATTTCACATCTCTAATATTTCTATCATTTGATTGCCGCTTCACTTTCTCCCTCTCCAAACTGTGGACAATAGATACTGAACTCTTTGAGCTCTAGGGCTCAGGCTGCCAGCACAGCATGAATATCAATCAGCATAGGGAGCGAGGGAAAGGAGCCGAGGAACCGACACACACATACTGTACACGCGAAGAGCAACAGCCTCTGTGAGAAGGAAACGGTCGAAATACACACCGAGTGAAATATCTACAACAACGAAAAGAGCGAGGAAACAAAGCTTTTGTTTCCACATTATCAAATCAGAAAGCCCTCCAATTCATCTCCTGTTTTTCCACCTTCCATCACAGAAGCTTGCTGATCCTGCGAGAGACAACAATTAATTGAACTTTTTTGGAGCCTGTCTCCTGATTCTTCAGCTAACCGAGCGTATAGGCTGTTGCTTGCAATCTGTCTCTCTCTCTCTAGGATTTCCATAACGAGAGAAAAAAAAAGAGACAACAAGATGCTGTGAGGCCTAAAGTGTAATTAACAATGACACCACCAGGATGGTTCCATTTTTTAAATACCTTGCCAATTAGGAAGAAGAGCAGTCAGCAAATATTGTTTTTGATGTTTCAAACAAAACGCCCCTCGTGACTGGCTCCAGCGTGAGCGCGGGGGCTCGCGCTGGGGGCGCAGTCGCCTGTCAGGCCTGATTTGGATGTGGTGGAGTCCTCTTCGCATGGTGCCGTCCCAAACTCACCACGCGTGGCTCAGTGTCAGGGATTAATTAGCTGTGTCTGGTTCTGCAGAGGCCGAGAAACCTGAGCTTGCCAGTAAAGGAAGGAAATTAATTGTGAATAAAGCAGTGGTTTCTTTCTCAGGTTTTTCGCTATAAGCAAAGGCATCACTCTAACTTTCTTTGATGCTCGCTGCCAGCTGCTAGCATCTGAGCTTCATATTGTTTTCATAATGATTACGACCCTATTGTTATTTTCACAACTGCATTACTAATAGAAATCGCAAATTAGTTTCACTTTTAGGATTTATAATTAATTTAATTATTATAGTTTCACTTGAAATAAACTAATTTCTGTTTCTTTCAAGTCTATTCCCAAAACTATCACCTAATTTGATACGCATATGAAAAAACACAACCAACCATAGAAAAGTTGCATGTATTCAATGCCAATGAGTAGTACCCATTAGAATAGAAGATGTACATGTGACCCCTGGTTCACATGGTCCAGTGCCTAACTGGTTTCCATGCTCTCTGTGTGCCCACCAGACATTTTAACACTGTGTTTGTGGGGGATGACAGATGGTGTTAGGCATTAGTCATGAACACAAGTGGTCATAGTGGTGTCATGCCTTGGCAAAGAATTCATCAACTGCTGTCAAACAAACACATATCATCATTATATAATGTCCCATCTGTAGAACTCAGGCATACTTCAGGATTAAGCTCTTTATTTTTTTTTGCAGAAGAGCCGATTCACTCCCAGGAGCCTCAGTGAGCTTTGAATGCCCCACAACTCGTGAGACCAGAGCATGTCATTTCTGTCTGTGACATCCTGTGAATCTCCTACATGTCTGCGGGCGTTGGGGGGCCTGCTGGTAACGCCGGGTCTGATCCCCTACACATCTGGACGTGCCCTGCGGTCATAGCCATGCTGCTGTTGTGGTAGGTTGTACTGTTTTGGGGGCATTATCTGTTGAGTTACACAGAGTGGGGAAGGTGGTAGGTGGAGGCGGGGGAGCTGTGATGGATTACTGCCAATGCTTGGATTCCTCCGTCATCTCTATCTCAATGAAAAGCGCAGACATATTTTATTTCACTGGCCACGACAGGCTGGAAAGTTGTTGTCTTGAAGAAAGTGAAGCGATAGAAAGTCAAGGTCAAGCACTTCTCTTCCATTGTCTCCGTTCCGGCCTGCAGACAATGGGTGCGCCTTTCATCAAGGCGTGGAAGGTGGTCTCGGTCATAATTGGGCCACTGCCTCCTCAATGAGTGGTGGGCAGCAGTTGCAGAGGGCAACACATCGATTGAATTGATCATCTCAAGTGGAAGATCCATCGCAAATAACAGCATCTTCACGAGAAGGCAGTATATTTCACTCGGCAGGCTTTTGATACTGCAGGGGGAATGTTATCGTCTCTCACAAGCTTCAATGATTCACTTATTTTTTTTACAGAATTAGATGTTTTCGGCAGGGGGGGACTACGGTTTAGCATGTCTTCTGAGAATGCCTAACACAGTTGCTATTGTTACAAAAATAGATATTCAAATTCTCCACTTGCTATCAGGCAGCTTCAGTGCCTGTGTTTCACACAGCTGCTGTGCAGCAGGAGAAGAGGGTGAGATGATGGCGGGTGGAGAAGGGTGGAGGCACTTCATGTGTTGTGTGATTTAAGGGCTTGGTGGTGTCTGGTATGCTTGGCAGGCCTTGGCTCCTTCCCTCTGTTCATGGTGTCTGTGCAGCCGTCTCCGTCGGCACCCACCTGCCCTTCTGTGCCTTCAACGCCTGAAAGGGAAATTAACTTGAAAACAGAATTTTTCGATGTTTTAAATAGAGTATTGCTTTAATTCTTGAACTAATTTAAGGTAATCAGACATTTATCAAACATTGAATAATTATCACAAAATGTTTCCTTAATAATTGCTGCGTAGTAAAATTCTTGAAAACCCAACTTATTAATGATATGTTAGTTGTGGTGCTCATTCGTCATGTAAACTGACAGTTAGTTAACTTGAATTTTATTTTTCCCGGTGATGAACTGCACGTGAAATTTCTTTAGTGGCACAGTTCACACCGTTTCAGCACGAGTATAAAAAGACTAAGGAAGTCCATATCTGTGCCTTCAACGCCTGACAGGGAAATTAACTTGAAAACAGAATGTTTCGATATTTTAAATAGAGTATTGCTTTAATTCTTGTACTAATTTAAGGTAATCAGACATTTATCAAACATTGAATAAGTATTAATCAGTATGGTAAGGGTTATATCTAGTCACAAAATGTTTCCTTAATAATTGCTGCGTAGTAAAATTCTTGAAAACCCAACTTATTAATGATATCTTAGTTGTGGTGCTCATTCGTCATGTAAACTGACAGTTAGTTAATTTGAATTTTATTTTTCTCGGTGATGAACTGCACGTGAAATTTCTTTTGTGGCACAGTTCACACCGTTTCAGCACGAGTATAAAAAGACCAAGGAAGTCCATATTTGTGATTCGGAGGGTCATGAAGCTCACAAAAGCGCTGTTTAAAAGGTCATTTTCCATGACCTTTAAAATAAATATTCCAGATGTTAGTGTTTCTCATTAAATACCAAGCCTGTGGTAATTAATGAGAGACACTAAAAGCTCTAAAAGTGCATCAGACTGGTGCATTTAACTTTAAATGTACAAAATGTTCCTCCGATGGAGCATGCCGGACCGCCAGTGTTGCCTCGAGCAGAGACGAGGAGCAGGCTGCAGAGGTCTGGTCAGCTCACGTCCTTCTACCTCCACAGCCTGACGCATTTCATTTTCAAATGACAAAGAAACCCAGCTGGAAAAGGCAATCGACTCCTCTTGTAGATGAGCATGCCTTCCTAGTTGTTGTCAGCTGGTGTGTGTGGCAGAGCATCTCGAACACGCTGGTAAACCGTACTTGTAAACAGTAGAAAGCAGCGTGGGGTCCAGTGAATATGTTACTATGGTTACGTATTCTGGATGAGGACTAATTTGGAAGGATGTTCGAGCGTTGCTTGGACGGAGACGGACATAATTTGTGAATGCAATGACAAAGAATGTGCCAGAAAAGGATCGAAGACCACAGAGGAAAGAGCGATGTTATTGGGTGTTAGAGGATTTGTTTTTCCCCAGTGGGAAAGGGGCTCAATACTCTCTGAGACCTGGTCATTTAAACGTGTGAAATACATTTTTAAACGAGTAATTTAAGGTAATCAAACATTATAATCAAACACTGACCCAGTATTTATCATTTGTAAATTTATAATTAATATATTTTTAAATTATAAGACAAAAGACAATACCTAGACATTACCCCTAGAGGACAACAACACATTGGACAAAACATCATAAAGTCAGAGTATGGAGAAAAAAAGGAAAAAAAAGGTGTATACATGTGTGCATATGTGTGTGTGAGCTTTAAAAAATATATATTTAAAGAAACAAAATACATAGATGAAGGCAGATGTATATGTATGAGTGTATGCATGTACGTGGAATTGAATTGGCTTCAAGGCAAGGGCAAATAAAAAAAATATGAATTAAGTTTAATTAACTAATCAATAAGATAATAAAATAGTGAACGATGACCAGATGTAGTGGTAAGGATTATATCGAGTCAGTCACAATAACTGTATTGTATGTTTAGTAAGTGTCATTATTCAAATGTTAGTCCCATCCTCCCCGATGGCGGATTAAACAGATCTGTCCACCATCTGGAAGCTAACCCCTCAACCTTTCAAGGGAAGTTCAGTCCTCCACACTGTAGCATTCTGCACAGCAGTCAACAGTCATTTGGTTTTGCTGAATAACACAGATTTCTAGTTTTTTAATTGGCCAGCATCCTTGAAGTGAAAGGAGACATTACTGCGAATACAGCGGAAATCTGCTCCAGGAACAACCACAGCGTCGCTGGGCAATGTCTCATTTGTGCTGACAGGAAATGTCAGCGGTGTCGAAAGACCTGCACTGAAAGTGGCCCCGATGAGCTAATGCTCTTAAAAACAACCACACTAACAACATCAAGAAGCATAAACTTATATTTAATGTATATTGGCCACTTGGAGTGATAATGTACGAAGAACTCAAAAGGGAACCCTCATGGGTCGATTTGACCATCTGGGCCAGTCGGCAGGTCGGCAAGGCAACGGGCAGAAAGTGGCCACAGCGCCTCGTGCTGTAGGATCGGATGGACCAGGTCTTTCAAATATTTCATACATTTGACTTTTTTCCTGCCTCTGTAAAGCAGTATTGCAGGATTCATCTTCACCCTGCAGCTTCACGTCTACTGGCTGGAGGATGGGGATATCAATCAAACTTGTATTACAGACTCAAGTCCAGTACAAAACAATCAAATATAATAAAATAAAAGTAAACAAAGAAATATACATGCTTTATAAATAGACAGCTGTACCAGTGTCCCCACAGCTGGAATTGGTAAGTTTAGTACTGAATTTGATATTTGATTAAAAACACGATGATCTAATTTCATCAACCCGGCAGATACATTTGTACATTAAATTTCTTAAAACCGCTTTGAATGCATTGTATGTATCCCTTCCAAGTGAGGCTGCAGGTGAAAGGTCAACTAAAGGTGAAAGGTCAACTAGAATGTGTAAAAGAATGGCCTGCTTATGCGTACAGGCCATACCTGTGAGTTCATCTAAATGGAGAAAGATCTAATTATCTGATGCCTTAGGGACACAAACGTTTTCTCTACATAAAAACAATATCCGGCCCTCCTTAGCTTTGTCGTCCTGCAGCTCCTAAAATGACAGATTTTATGGATTTCAGTTGACAACAGTTAAGCATAGTGCCGGCATCATTAGAGGGGGCGGGCAAATTAATGCAAATACCAATATGCTGCTGTTAGAGTGATCTATGCATCCTGTTACAGACTGTGCTCATGGCACTATGGTTAGAATGCATTAACTTCCAAAGTCTACTATTAATTTCCATCATAGCTGTTTAGTGAAGCGCTTAATTGACTTGTTTTTAATTTCTGTAAGCAAACACGCAGGAAAAAAAGAAATATGATCTGAAAGTAGGAAATGACATTGTTACATGGAGCCATGAAAAACACACTTGTCCACAGTCCTCCAATCAGACAACTGCGGGAAACATGATATTAATTAAAGTCTAAATGGCTGAAAACAATTCACCCGCCGTCAATATTCCCACGTCTTTCTCATTTGTAATCAGGTGTGTCGTGGTAAAAAGCACAAAACCTCCTTGCAGGAAAGAAAAAAAACATTTTAAATCAGCACTTCAATATGGCTTTATTTGTAGAAACAAACACAGAGTATAGTCGACACTGATTGCCGAGTCCTCAAATGGAACCTAATCACAGCATCCATTTTAACAGTCAATTTATGATTAAGCATTTAAAATGAACCCCATAATAAAAGATATATATATATATATATATTATATATATATATATATATATATATATATATATATATATATATATATATATATATTATATATATATATATATATATATACATACATATACAAATATATATAACAGTATGTATATATGTATATATATATATATTTATTTATATATATATAATATATATATAACTTTTTTTAATCATACAATAGAATTGCAAACTGTACAAGCAAAGCAACACATATACTGGGAGTGGACCGCTATGCACTGACATTTTAAGTTATACCCAAAATGGCTTCTTTGAAACATTATTTTGATTTTCAGAAGAAATCCCTTCCACAAGGTGTATATAGAATACAGAGGTTCCTGGGTATGATCCCGTCTGACTGCTCATGCAGTTATTAACCTGTGTGTCAGGAGTAGAACGAGTTGCCCAAACCACTAAAATGAGAGGATGTGAAAACAAGACGTCGACAGCCACGCTGGCACCTCCGTGATCGAAATGCTAACGTCGATGTGGTGGGGAACGCTCCTCGGAGAACCTAGGCGGGTATAGTTTTTTGTACGCAGCCCGTAGGCTGGCTCCGCCCCCATCAGCGGCGGTATATGAAACCCACCGGTAGCCGTCGCCTCGCTCCCTCTCGGCCCGTCCTCTTGGTTCACCTGCTGCTACTGGTGCCTCCCTTGTTTTCCTCCTATATATTTTATCTGTTTTTGTTGCTACTATTTTATTTGACGAGATGTTTAGAATTTTTTTGTTTTCCTGCTACTATTGCACCTGTTTTTGCTGTTACTATTTTATATTTTTGCATGGTTTGTTTATTGTTAATTATTTTTGCATGTGTTTGTTTCGTTTTAAATCTTTGAACTTCTGTTTTAATTATACTAAACACGTCTCCGGCCTAATAACGGTAAAAACAAATCTTTATCCTTACGATGAAATTATATATTTTCAATGTAATGTTCAATGTTTGTTTTTCTTGGGGTGCAAGGCCCCAGGTGGCATTGTTGGTCCCTTGCATGTCCCCCTCCCCTAAGGCCTCATCAACATGCTCATCATGACCACGCAGTCTCTGCGTCACATTTTAAAAAAGTTAATATGGTGATAATCCAAGATGGCGGCGTCGAAATCTCTGACCTCGAAGCTTCATGACCTCATCTGGGTGACCTCACAATGACACAATGGCGGTCAACTTCTTGTGTACAGTCCTTGCAGTGAAGTCATCGGCTTCTCAGGTATTGAGGTCATACATCAAAGTGCTACAAAAAAGTAGAAATTGTGTGCATTCCCCAGCCAGCACACTTCACTTCAAGATGCTGTGTGCATCTGTGTCATTAACAAGTGAATAATAAACTCCAAACAAACAACTCCAACTGTGGATTGGTGTGCGCCTGGAGATTTCATCAGAGGAATGATGGAAAGGTGTTTAGCTCGCAGGAGTGTGTGTTAGTCTGTGCATGTCTGTGTGTGTGTGTGTGTGTGTGCTGAAAGTCAGCTAGAGAAGGGATAACCCGTGACATTGTCTTCAAGTGGAGTTAATGCTGAATATTTCAGCTCGTCTTTTCCCACTGAAGAACGGGGCTCCCCGGAGAGAGCCGGTGATGTGCTCTGATTCAGAATGGCCGCGCTGCACTTTCACATCAAGGGAAGTATGAGAAGCATTGAGCTGAGAATCAATCTCACTTATAAAGTCTGTTAGTGTATTATTCATCAATTCCTCCATCAGTCTGTTTATCTAGCCATATATCCGGTTATCAAAGGCACCAATTGAAATTATCTTCCATATTTCATTCGCTGGTGCCTTTTCTTTCCTGCTGCATGGTGACCCCCCTCATCAAGCGGGGGGGGGGGGGGGGGGGGAATCCACAGCCATGGTGACCTTTGCTGTGGGCTCTCATTGTTTTTCAAAGCTTTAATCTTCTTGAGCTCATTATACTGCGGCTCTCAGATAAGGATAACGAAGAAAAAAGATTGTTGGCAGAAGAGATCATAAACATTTTAACAGAAAACATAATCTGACTGAGCTGCAGGTTTGCAGGTCTTTTTTTGTCACTTAAATTTTATTATTATAATATTTCTTTTGTGTGTGATATAAACATAAAACAAGTACAACAATGTCAGACATAAACATAAACATATATATATATATATATATATATATATATATATATATATATATATATACATATACACACATAAATATACACACGCATACATACACACACATATACACATACACACACACACACACACACACACACACAGGTTTGCAGGTCTTGATAAATCAGAATCATGGATTTTGGCATCATCTGGACCACCAGATCTGTTTTTACCGATGCCTTCCTGGGAAAAACGGAGAGAAAAAAAAAGAGATTTCACCCGATTCATACAAGTGACAGCCAGCTAGAAAAGAAAAACTCTTAGTGCCCTACATTACTCATCACGCTGTGGTAGTGTATGAAAAATAATCACATTTTCACTTCCCGCTACTATTACGAAGAGGTCCAAACATAAAAAAGCACTTATAATGAGCAAATGCTATTTGACCCTGGTATAATTAACATACCTCATCATATGCGTTAAGTCCTCTTTGCTTAAAGGCACACAAACTAAGATATTTATGTCTGCTAAAATTAAATGACCTTAATATATTTGCAGGGCTGGTTCTTTGCCAGCTGGCGATGTCTGGCTCTGAAAGCTCTTTTGTTGCGGAACTAAAACACCAATTCAACGCCTCATGTTTTCATTTGTTCAACATTGACAGAACGGTCTTCAAGTGAATGACCGGCACATCAACACACGATATATTTGGAGGCATTATTATACTTGGAGTATATTTGACTGTGCCTTATTATCCCTTTGTGTTAAATGTAAGTTGTCACTATATTTTACTTCATTCTTCTGAAAGTTAAATCAATAAAATACCTTATTTTACATAAACGTGGTTAAAGAACAACACATTTTATACCCCCCCCCCCCCCCCCCCCCCCCGAAAATAAAAAATAAAAAATACTTATTGATACTTAAACAGTGATGTGTCATTGGGGCTTGAGAGGCGTCCACTGTCAGCCATACAGACCTTTCAAATGGACTCAAGAGGAATAAACAAGCTCCAAATGAACAGAGAATTGTTATTTATTGATGAGGCATATTGTCACCTGCTGCATTATGCCCTACGCTCGCAGGAGCAGCATCTCTTTCACGTGAGTGAATGCAAAGTATAACAAGCCGAGTCAGTTAGCAATCAAAAAGGAAATTACTTTTTCTTTGAATGAATAACATATCAGGATCAATTAATGGGCTGGTGTCTTATTAACTCACAACAGATGAGAAATGAATAAACATGCTGCAGGGGAAACCTGATGCATAGACTTAAGTGCCTTACTGATAATGGGTGGAGAATTAATGTGGAATACAATTAAGACAGAATTATCACAGAAACATGACCACTTTTTCCTCTAAATCAGAATATTTAACGGAGATAACCATGTGACTTTGCTATAATATTCAGTTTGACCCAATTTGCACCAAACAATATAAACATTTCTTGAGGAAAAGATTGTCAATTTTTTTTTTTTTACCTGGATTTTATCTCTTTATGCACCAACCCTGACAAGACCGAGCTACTGTTCCTTCCAGGGAAAGGTTCCCCCACTCACGACCTGACCACCACCTTCAACAGCTCCGTGTTGGCCCCTACCCTGACTGCCAGGAGCCTCGGGGTGACGCTAGACAGTCAACTCTCCCTGACGGCCAACATCGCTGCGACATCGCGTTCCTGTAGGTACATGCTGCACAACATCTGGAGAATACGACCTCTTCTTACCCAGAAGGCGGCGCAGGTTCTGGTCCAGGCTCTGGTCATTTCGCACCTCGACTACTGCAACTCCCTCCTGGCTGGTCTACCTGCTAAGGCCATCCGGCCTCTGCAGCTCATCCAGAATGCAGCAGCTCGACTGGCCTCCCGAAATTCACCCACACCACTCCGCTCCTCCGCTCTCTTCACTGGCTACCGGTGGCGGCCCGCATCCGCTTCAAAACATTGGTTCTGGCGTCCGTGCTCTGAACGGATCGGGCCCCGCTACATCCGGGATGTGGTCACACCGTACACCCCGGCACGTTCGCTCCGCTCGGCAACAGCCAACCGACTTGTGACTCCGTCACCTTGAGCTAATCACTCGAAATCCAGACTGTTTGCTGTCCTGGCTCCTCAGTGGTGGAACGAGCTCCCCACTGACATCAGGACAGCAGAAAGTCTCTACATCTTCCGCCGAAAACTGAAAACGCACCTTTTCCGACTATATCTGGATTAATCACAGACTTGCACTTTGGTAGCGCTTGAATGGCTCTTATTATGGTACTTTTATAGTTTGACTATGATGAGGAAATGTTACTTTCTGTATTCTTGTTGTTCTTAGTTTGTACTCTAGGTTGAAATGCACTTATTGTAAGTCGCTTTGGATAAAAGCGTCTGCTAAATGACATGTAATGTAAAAAATGTCAGGAAAAAGAGTAGATTTCAATAAAAGAACATTAACATATAATTGAGCTGCTGGTTATGTGCTTATTTTAGTCTGAATAAAACAACAAATGCTTTGTAAATGCTGATTCACCCATTATTTATGTTGCTGAATACTTCACCTTGGTATTTTTAATAAATAAAAACACTGAAGCTTTATTCCTTAATTTCCAGGAACCACACACAAATAACGAGTCCCACCGACTTCCTTCTGGCTCTTTGCCTATAAGATTCACAGGGAAACAAAATCCGACATCAGTTTCAATTTACAACAATCGGTTGCAGTTTATGAGGCTCTGTAAGCGAGAGCGTAAAACACTTTTTTAATAGCAGACCTATAAACTGATCCATCCTCATCAGATACCAAATGCAAGTTCTTTCACACGATGAAATCAGACCGTAAAATGCCGACTGCGAGTGAGCAGTGTGACCCGGTGGAAGTCGTCCTCCATGTTTTCCCTCCCGACTCTGCCTCGGCGACACCAGTCAGTTACCCCGTCAGCGTGGTAATGCGTCCGGGGCTCACGTCGCTGAGCTGACGCCGCCTCTGCCCACCTGCTCACAGCGCGCTCTCCAGAGGAAGGCCTCCCGTCGACACTGCGCGTGCACCTCCATGATTTATGAGCCATCTGTCGCTTCTGATGTTCCTGTCGCTTAAGACAGGATGTTCCCGGCTGGCATTCTGCACCGCTCCGCGTGGGCACAGCCTGGGTATGCCAAGGTCCGCCGTAATTAAATTACACCAAGTGGGAACAGAGTGGTCCCCGTAATGTGGATAGAATATAAATAATATTCTAACAGAACGAAACAGAGAGGATTGATCAAATAACATCTGTTGTGTGTTAGTATGTATGTCATGTCTGGAGCTATACTGCACGGTGAGCAGTTCAATTCATGCGTAAAATAAGTGTTTTCTTTCTCTCAATATCAACATAACTGGTGACTCTGAAATGGCTGTACAAAAAAAGGTAGAATTAGCACCTCGCAGTCAATTTATATCCAACTAGAATGGGCACTCGGTAGAGCGCATACCTACGCATATCACAAGATTGGGCATTGCATTATGAACATTTTGGCATTATTTGCATGCGAATTGGATATAAATTGACCGTGCTATGGTAAAATGAAAGATTTTGACCTTTCATGACTTTATCCTTGACCTTTCAAACCAAATGGTCCCCGGATAATAACCAATCGTCCCACCAAATTTCATGCGATTTGGTTTTATATTTTTTGACTTATGCGAATAACACGCACGCACGCATACAAATACACGGCGATCATCACATTACCTTCCGCATTTTCAATGCGAAGCTAAATATGTGCAAAATGTCATCACTATCATTTTATCTATTAGACATTTGAGTGAAATTGTCACAATCATCATATAAATTCTCTAGTTATGGCCAAATATGTGTTTGGTGACGATACAGTAACCTTGACCGCCAACGTGTAATCGGTTCATCCTCGAGTCAGCGACGATTGGGAAACAATGTCCCTCCACGCGTTCCGGAGATATCTCACTCACGGGAATGAGAAAGTAAAAAAACATAACGCAGACATTAAAATATCAATTAAACTAAACTGTAAATGTTAAGAAACATAACCTGTTTTGAGTTTCTCTGCAGTCGTACTGCTGTGGAACCCAGGTGTGTCCTCCTGGGAGGCAGAGGAACACATCAGCATGCACAGAGTGGCAGCTACAGAACCACAGAATGGAGAAGCACAAATCCCCAGAGACAAACAAACACTGATACACGCTCCACTGAAACCTTCCTCAAACTGTTGTTGTCTTAGCCAACCACGCTATTATTTCAGAAATTAGTGCTCATCGTGAGGGGAAACTGAGGCGTCTCATACGGGTGGAGCAGAGATGATATTCAAAGGAAACCAACACAATGCAACATGCAACGGTCCCAGTCCCGCCCGGTCCTGCTCAGTGATGCGGTGTGTGTTGTTTACCTTTGTTGTCTTGTGATGTCCTGTCCTGTGCCTTCCTGCTGTGTGGTGAATGAACCCGGCCGGATCTCTAACACGTGTGTCACTTCACCCGCAAGGTTGATGTGTTGTCTCTTTTACAATTTCCCATTAAAAGGAAAAGGAAAAAAGAAATAAAAAAAAACATTGGAGTAGTTGTTTGACAGGTGAATTGCAATGTTTTGACAGCCCAGAAGTATGGGACTTTAGGCGATAGAGCGAAGGTTGAAATCAAACTGTGTGATTCTGGATCATTTCAGATTGTTATGTTGGGTAAAAATCAACATCCTGAGAGCCTCGGTTGTCATTGGTTTAAACTTAATTCACATTGTGAAGCATTATGAGGTGTAATTCTCTTCAGAGCAACTACATTCAATATTTAAGGAGGAAACAGAGGTTGTGATGATATCCTATTAGTTACAAAAATGCAGTTTAATACAACAGTCGTGGAATAAACCCATACCTTTATGAAGGTTGTACTGACAGGTTCTATTAGTTTGCCGACTGCATTAATACAAATGGGGATAAGCTAAATAACAGAAACAGCTCTCTGTATAACGGGATTTCAGGAAAAGACTACAACTCTTCTCTCAATAAAAGAAGTGGCTTTTGGTCACGGTGGCTAACATCTGGCAGCCGTGTAAACAGACACTAGATTGATAGGTCCACCTGTGCACAGTCAAAAAGGATTCTCTTGGGAAAACATTAGCTAGACTTCAACAGCTTTTCCTGTGAAACTAGTGTCAGACTGACTCTGTTTTTTTTTCCATCCAAAAGCCATGTGCCGTTATTCAACCAACACATGTTTACACGGTAACATTCGTGCCGCCCTTGCTGTTAACCTGCTTAGTGGTTGAACTGCTCTGGTTGGATGGAGTCAGAGGTAATCTCTTTTCAATGATTGAAAGAAAAATGTTGTAGTGAAGTCATCTTGTTATTCACATTGATAATATGAGAAACAGTTTAAAAATTCTTAGTATTAATAGAACTCTTCAGTGTCAATCATGTATTTAAATAAAAACAAAAAAAATCAAGGAATCTCATATTTGTTGTCGAAAAATGTCCCTTTGTGTTTGAATGGTTAATTGGTACTTTATTTATTTGTATTTATATTATTATTATGCATTCTTACTTTTGAAGGTTGTATTTCTGTAGAAATACCAAAATAAAATATCAAGTATTAAAAAAAAAAGTCCCTTAAAGCCCCACTATGTAACTTTTTCACCTTAAAATAACAGCTTGAAAAAAATGGTGCCGCTACAATGACTTTTAATATGTTGATTTGCGCCTCCACCACTGCCATCGGGGGTCTGGGGGCTGAAAACTGCTGAATGTAAGATGGTTGGTAACGACCCGGTACTTCCGGTTGAGGAACAGGAAGTACTTAAACTTGCTGTCTGGCAGTGATTACCAACGTCATATAGTGCCAGTCCACGCTCGCAGGTGACTTTTTATTTGCTCCGCTACGAGACGAGTACAGACAGAGTGACATGCCGCGGCTGAACGGCTCGCTGCGGCTGCCGAGACGCGCTGCCGGTAGCGCGCATTGATCAGCTGTTCGATCAGCTGTGAGGGCATGAGCCTGAAGAGCCATATATGGCTCGAGAGCCAGACGTTAAATACCTGAAGGGGGCGCTACAGGGGAAAAGTTACATAGTGTCGCTTTAAGCAAACTTTATCTCCACAACACTGCCAGAGTTATTATTTTATTTGTTCATAAACGACTGAAAATTGATATTTCCAGCAGCACTTTAAGTCCTCTTTACAAGAAAAGGTTTAACAATTTTTTTCTATAAGAGCGAAGGAGGTTATGAAAGGCTCCGCCGCGGAGCCGTGAGACAGAACACAAGGATAGGCGACGCTTTAGAAAGTGATCGCGCCTGAGAGGAACGGCCTTCAATAGCAGCCGCCGCAACCGCTACCACATCCACCTTCTCTCACCTGCCTGTTTCCATTCATGTAATATCACTGAAGCTTCAGCTAGAGTTTCTTCATTCTGCCCACCCAGAACACCAGACCGGCTCTGCATTGATGCTCTATTTATAAGGAGGTTGCTGCTTGAGTGAAAAGGGATGATATGCTTCACGTCTGTTCAGCTGCACTGTGTCGACCCGCTCGCTGCCCTCAGCTCAAGAACTCAGGTTATCTGCTGCTCTGATTCACTCGGACATGCATCATGTTCTGGTACGCGAGCGACACTGAGGGGTATGTACTACCACAATGCAAAGATTCAGCCTAAAAAAACAAGGAAAAAAAGTAATAAAATGAGGGAATATTACTTGAAATAAGCCAAATTATCAGCCAACAGAACAGGAAAATTTGACTTGCCAAGATTTCTTAAAACAAGTGAAGTGCTCCAACATTAACTATCTGGTAAGAAGAAATATCTTGTCAGTCAAAAAACAAGCATAGATTGCCTTAATTTGAGATATTTCATTTGACTTAAGATTTAAATTTTTGCAGTGCATGCGATATCACAGAGGTACACACACAGTGACTTAGTTCTGCCTTGGTTGTTTGTAAATCAGACGTTTTCTTTTAAAACATGTATGTTCAACTCAACTCTGTCAACTCGTGTTGGAGGCATATCAGGCAAAAACTTCACACGTGGAGACAAAGAACAACCCTCAGCAGACGCTCCATTCATCCATCCAAACACAGTCTGCACTGAAGCTTTTGTTGCATGATCACAGATTGCAACATGCCACAGCCATATGGTGTGCTTTGCTTCTTGCTGTAAAAAAGTGTGTAATTATTGTTACTGATGATAACATTTTTTTAAAAAAGGTGACGCATTTTGCAGTGTAAAACCATTTAATGTGGTCAAAGTCAAAATGGCAACACACAATGACAGATATTAATAAATAATTTATGAATATTTTATATGTCGAAGCTAAGTCAGTTCAACAACACTAGAAGTTGGCGTGCTGCGGAAAAGGAGACAACATTAAGATATAATGAACTTTTTGTTTTCTAGCTCGGGGCGATGTGAGGAGCTCCTGAGGAAACATCTGGCATATCAGGAAAACAGATTTCTCCATCTTACATTTCCACATATCCAAAACTAATGCATGAACACAGTGTAGATGACTGCCAACAGTGTTGTCTCTCTGCACTACAGCCTGCACCAAAATAGCCTTGGTCGGGTGATGTGATCAGCCTCTTAATGCTTGGGATTATCTAAATATACTGTAACTGTTGTCCTAAAACACTTTTTTCAGAGGGTACGTTTTGTTATTCGTGTATATATGTATATATATATATATATATATATATATATATATATATATATATATATCTGGATTAACACACAGATTTGCACTTCAGTGGCTCTTAAATAGCTCTTATTGTGGTACTTTTGTAGTTTTACTATGTTGAGGAAATGTTACTTTCTGTATTCTTGTTGTTCTTAGTTTGTACTTTAGGTTGAAATGCACTTTGTAAGTCGCTTTGGCTAAAAGCGTCTGCTAAATGACATGTAATATAATGTAATATGCATATTTGACCAGCTCGCTCTGAGGCATAGAAATGACTGTGTGTGTCTAACTATCTATCCTGACTTCATGTTTATTTTGTTAAATCTGTGGCTTTTTCATCTGGTGCCACGACTGGCCAAAAATGTCTACTGGCGCACAAGATATTGAATAACGTAATAGCCATTTTGAATTAGCGCACCTGGCACTTAATGTATGATTACCTGTTCTAAGTAGCTGTCAATCATCAATGAACATCACTGCCACTAGCGGCAGCAAGCTGGCCAATAAGACGCGTTATACACAGGCAAAGGATGCCCACACAATCTATCAAACTTATTCTAACATGGTGACATTAAAGTCTTCTTTTAGAAGGAATAGAAATAGAAACACCCAAATAGCAATAACATGCAGGCAGAAACATCTGGGAGCCTATACTCTATTTAAGGGGAAGTTTTAGCATAAGGGATTTGCAAGATGAATCGATATATAGTTCCTGCGAGCTGAGATGGTGACACGGGAGACAAAGAACAAGGCTATTCCCTTAAGGAATTGCCTGGAGCATGCTGCGAATGAACTTCAATAATGTTTCAGATGAAACACGAATTGGCTCAGAATATCAATGGCAACATTGTATTCATTTAGATGCACACGCAGCAAAATTGGGACATCCATAGTACGTCGCTGAGAGGGTGTGACACTAAACTCAAAAAGAAACGTCACCTCCCCATTTCTTAAAAGTTTGAACCACGTATCTGCAGAAAATGGGTGTGTAAAGGTTAATTATGTGGACGCCTAAAGCAGTGTATGACACAAATGAAAACAATTCCTCTGCTCTATAAACTGCAAGCCAGTTCTCACCGTGTTGTCATTCTGCTTTACTCTAAATATCATATTTTGCATGAAAATGGAATTAAACTATTTCCCCCAGGAGGCAGAAAAAGGCTTACGTGCCAATTTCAACCGAGTTGTCGATGTCCAACTCTGCTTGAAATTGGAAATGTAAGCTTTTTGTACAATTGATTTGTCCTTGCATACTAGCGGTGTGACGTGTTTATCAAAGTCTGATCTTCAAAGTTTGCCAAGTTTTAGCGGGAATGAGAATAAAATGTATCAAATTAAATCCAAACCAGTCTCTATTATAATAACTTTATAATAATAATAACTTTATTTATATAGCACTTTTAAAAACAAGGTTTACAAAGTGCTCTACAGATAAACAAAGCATAAACACAACTTAAATGGCAGCAAACAAAAAAGACCATACCATAAAAGCATTGAATAAAACTAAACCAAAGAAATAGCCAATTAAAATAAAAACATAAAAGGACGACATCACTTAAAAGCAGTTCTATAAAAGTGGGTTTTAAGAAGTGATTTAAAAGATTATTATATTATATATATATTATTATTATACCTTTTTAGTCTAATATTTGTGTTGTGTTGCTCACATAACAACATTATCCAGGTCATCCCAGTTAAAACACGTCATCCAACGTCTAGCTGTGTTATCCGTAAAGACCGCGTGTCCGGTGCTCTCCGACACATCCTGTTTCCTGCGTGTCATCGGCTGTCGCACGTGATCGTAACGTGAGCGCACACAGACGTCGAGCCTGCAACAGCAGCGGTGCTATTAAAATAAAAAAACTCAATGTGCACCTTGACTTCACAAATAATTACGCCAATCAGTCGGAGGCATTTATAATCGCTCCTGCCGATTGGCATACAAATGAGACCCGGGGAATATTATACCAGCAGTATCTCTACACACACACACACACACACACACACACACACACACACACACACACACACACACACACACACACACACACTGCACTGTCTACTGGCTGAATATTGCTGGGATGACAGGAATATGAAAAAGACCCACAAGGCCTTACATTCTAACAAGACAAGCTAAGCAGATACAAAGTTCAAGATGTTCTCCATCTTATTTCAGGAAGTCAGAACGGGGACATGATAATTAGCATGAAAGAACTAAGTAAGGTTGATGGGAATGCCATTATTTTTAGCCATTTAGCCAATAACCAAGGTAGGCTACTGGATGAACTGACATGTATGTCAGATGGTGGCACTTGATGAGTAGTTACGGGATTATCAGTTCAGATGAATTATTAGTGAAGGTGAACACACATTTTGAATCTGCAAAACAATTCTTCTTAGTTGTCAAGACGTTTTACTGAACACCAGACAAGTGACATCTATAGATTTGAGACTGAGGATACAAAACGGGAAACACACGCGAGTACGATAATGATGAATAAGCATATTTCTTTGGGATGAGTGGTCGTCTGATAACCACATGGTACCCGGCTCCATCCCCGCTTTCTCCATCCATGTCGAAGTGTCCTTGAGCAACACACTGAACCCCTAAGTGCTTCACTGCAGCCCACTGTTCCTTAATAACTAAGGATGGGTCAAATGCAGAGAAGAATTTCCCCACAAGGAAACATAAAAGGGTATATTCCTTTCTTTTCATATTTATTCACCAAAAAATAAAAAAATAATAATGTAACTTGCAACAGACAACAACAAACAACTGCGCCTGCGATCAAAGAAAGAGAGACTCGGAGGGAAGGTGTATAAAAACATCCCACCGGGCGCATGTGGCTAATAAACAACGGCCGATGGAGGAAAGGAAATCTAGCAGCCTTTTATGATTCGACATCTACAACTGTGTTACAACATGTGTATATAGCCCTTCTCCTGTCAGCAGACACACTCTATAGATTATACAAACAAAACTACCACACTTCAGCCCCGCTACAAGAAGAAACACAAACAACTAAATGTATCGTTGTGCTAAATCCTTGTTTATTATCTGAACGTTACCAGTTGCAACCAATGGACACAATATGTAATTCAGCAAATGATTACAGTGATATTTCACTAATAAGGAAACACAAAATAGATGTAAGCCCTCAAAACATGTTTGTATGCAGACATCATAATTTCAGAACAGATGTAAAGTCATGTCATACAAGGATCCCAAATTTGGAATATTTTAACTGTGACATTGGTAGAAGTCACAATAAGCCCTCGAGAAACACATTTTTTCCAATGAGAATGAGGACAAGGGCTTCCAGAGCTACAGTGACCTCTGTAATCATCGGGTGGTTAAATTGAGGTTATATTTGCTTTAGGTGTTGGCAATTAATTCAGACTGCGGCCCACTCCAGACTTTTGCCCCCGTTTTTCTTTTCAGAATACGCTCCTCACCTTCCCTCATACGGCTCCCGCCTCCTCGCCTACCATACTGATACAGGACATCCTCACAGCCAGTTGCATTCAAACAAACGCAATTACCTGCACGCAAACACTTTATTTTATATCATGTGTTATTTATCTTTCTCATTTTCAGAAGCAACAAGCACAGCATATTACCGTGTGTCTGCTGCACGCAAGGTATAACAAAGGAACATTGTTATTGTTGTTATCATTATTTTTATTATGTGTTCATTCAACTTTGTTATTAGAGTTATTTGAACAATTATGTTACTAATTTTGCTCCTCGGGACCGATATTGTTATGTCGCCCCATGCTGCACATTTGGTGACTCTTTACACTCACCCAAGGTCCTCTTCTTGTCATTAGCTTGTCAGTGTGGCCAATTTCAATATTCCAATGATTCTCTAAAATACTAAATCTAATCAGGAACATACCTTTAGCATTTCAGATTAGTTATTTACAAATAAATTATCACATTTACTTTGCATTTATCTGTCAATATATTTATTTGTTCTCAGGACAAGTAATAATAATAATAATAATAATAATAATAATAATAATAATAATAATAATAATAATAATAATGCATTTAATTTTTATTGCACTCTTCCTTCAAATGATCTCAGAGTACCACACAGATAGTAAAAACAAATAAAACCGATTAAAACATAGTTAAAGCAACCCATACAAATAAATAAAAAAAGAAGAATGTAATAGCTGACAATAAATTAACTAAATTAACTTATTAAATTAACAATAAATTAACAAAAAATATGCCTTCCTGAATAAAAAGGTTTTTAGGCCAGTCTTAATATCACCTCTCCTCCTGTGGATTTTTTGCATTTTGCAAGGAGAGAATATGTGTTGCTGTTCAAGCCTTCGTATGTTCCGCCATCCCTCAGTACCGACAGCAGCTGCAGTGCATTTTGTGTATCTGGTCAAGTGCATCGGTAAACGTTAACCGCGGGACAACTTTAGAACAGCCAGGTTTGTGACAAGGGTGTACAGAACGTGAACAATGCGCGGTCAGTGGGCAGGAAAATCGAGGACAGAATATATCTGGAAGCCGTGTACCTGCGGTGTTAAAGATGTCACACTGCTAGCGGGGCCTGTTGAGTGCTGGTCATTACAACAAAAAAAGAGAAGGAAAAAAAAAAGGACAAAGCATTGCTACTCAATAGCAGGCACTTCAAATATGACGTTTGTGACAGCTCCACAACCTCGACACATTTCACGGTACTTTGTATCTTTGGCTGTTTTTTTTCTTTCTCTCTTCCCTTCCTAACAGGCTGGTAGAGACATTCTTGCTCCAGTTTTGGTTGCATCACCTTTTTTTTTTTTCCTCTCCCCGAATAGGATCAGTAAGGGATTAGTTGTGTGAGGAAGAACAGAATCAGCAAACACAGTGACATGTCGCCTTATTTTCACCTGGAGAGGATCGGAGCACGTGCATGTGCTGGGCGCAGATATCACCTCTCACCATCTGATACCCAAAATGCACACCTGCGTAAATGTGGGCGACACCTGCGCGGCACTACAACTTTCAGTAGGTTCTCTCCCCTGTTGCCTGAGGCCCCTCTAGATGGCACTGTGCAGCTATTAGTTAAATATCATCAGAACAGGGTTAGGCCTACTAGCTTCTTTCTCCATGGCTTGACTGTCTGGATCCACCGCTGTGTTTTTGGGGAGCATTTGAATGCCTCATTTCACTATCTCGCAATCCTTCTTTTTCAGGTTATTTTTGTTTTTCAAAACCAATTGTGCTTAGAGAAAATGGCACTTTGGTCAGTCAGTAGGTCAATAAGTGATAAAGCATTGCTCAGTGGGAATTTTATGCTTGATAAACTGTGTCCCTCAATAGTTTTCCTCCGTATATTTTGGTAAAAAATGACTGACACTCATCTTGATTTTCGCAACACTCAACTTCACAATGACTGACAGATGCTGAAAAGCTTAAGCTGAATCACCTTGGGGGCAACCTCTGGTGAAACAGCCAAAGCTGAGCTCCAAGTCTGGTCAAGGTCACAACATGAGTCTCTTAGATGGTGGGATGCTGCTCCTGATCCGCTTCCACTTTCAAAATTTGATCCCATTCTCCTTATTATACAGCCAGCTAGATATGACCCACCTGGATACATTAGTCACCTTCCCGCAACCCCTCTCTCTTGTTTTATACGCCACACAAAGGACAAAAAGGAGCCATGAAGCAGAGCGAGGGGACGCCTGAGCCACGGTATTATCTCTCTAACTGAAATTAATCAACTAATATCTCTATATCTCTACCGCTTGTTAAGATTTTAGGGTTTGCGTGAGGAAGTCTGTTAAATTTGTTTTTCGACCAGTGGGGAACAAAAGCAGAGTTTCGTAAACAATGGATATATTGTTTATTTTCTCATATCAGGACAATGTTGTTGTCTTATAAAATCTAACTGTTCACTTCCACTACTTTATCATGACAATCATATCATTAAATACACTTGTCCAGCGGTATTACACATGGTTTAAGACTGGCAGTGAACTGTTACTAAGTCAATTTCATCAAGCGCTGTGCTTGAGTACACTTTTGAGATTTGTCTACTTTACTCAAGCACTTCAATGTTAGAGATGAAAGAAAGTATGGGTTTCAAAAAACAGGGGGATTTGTATAATTTCATGCCAAGTGGCAAACTCAATCTGCCGATGAGGATCATGCGACTTGATGGAAAACTCTCAACGGCCAACGAATGGCTCTTGGGGAGGCGTTGTTTTGTCAAACTGTTTCCAGGGTCAAGGAGGAACTCTGGAACTTAAATAATCATCTCTTTAATTATGTAACACTCACAAGGGACATTCTGCCGCATCGTCACTACAATGACTTTTTAAACTTTAAGAATATCTTGCAGATAATAGCCTACTGTGCTTGTACTTCAGAATGCTTTTAGATTTGTTCTACTTGTCTTAGAGACGTTCTGAAAAATAGTATTCTTCTTTTATTTTGTCAGTGTTTTTAAAGCTGTTGTGTTTTTAGGCAAGATATGTTTTAAATGTGCACATTAGTTGTTACCAGTGTGGAGGGAAAGAGATAAAGTTATCTGCTCACATAAGCAATCCTCTACTGGCTCAACATTGCACTGACATGTTCACAGTGTTACCAATAAAATATCGGGAAAATGCCGCCACACCATCAAAAGAAATAGCGTGGGAAGCGCTGAACATGTTTCAGAACCACAGTTAAGTCAAACACAGTAAAATGCGGTAAAACGGAGTAAAATGCAGTAAAACATAGTAAAACACAGAGCTATACGAGATCATCAGTGTGTGCCACGACTTCACCATTCTCAAATGGCAGAATTATTCATTTCAATTGTTAGGAGATAGTACAAAAGCCAGTGGGAGACAAATGGAAACATGGGATGCCCTTCTCCTGTGTCCATGTCAATAATATCTGTAAAGTTGAGTAAATGTATTTGAGTTTCCTGGAATTCTCTCTGACTAAATGAAGGATGATAGCGTTTAATATTGGGACTTGCCAACAGCTTTCACACTTTAAGATCCCGTAAATCCATCTGCAGAAAAAAGAGAGTAAAAAAACATGTCTGGTTGTTATTGTCAATTCCCATTGGAGCTGTGGCAGTACTAAGACTGCAGAGGATACTGATAAGACGGCAAAAGAGACTCTATACCTTATCTCGCTGAAACAGTCCTTGTTCACTCAGATTCCTTCCTTGTGCGCGAAAAAAACAAAAAACAATACCAAACACATTTAAAAAAGAATTAATACAACAATTTCTTATTGTAAGAATTCAGACAATCCAACAATAATACTGAAAAAGAAGAACGCTTTGTTTGACAATGATGATTACTAAAATGGCGGAAAAGATTTCCTTGTTTACATTTTCAATATTTTTTAATGATGTCTCTCAGTGTTTTTCCCCCCGCATCTTTTGAAGGCGTACATTCATTGCCGAATCAATTATCTGAGATCATAACCAACTGTTTCTGCCGCTGATGATAAGAGCATCTGCATCCGGTTGACAAATAGCAGAATATTCCCCATATTTAGAAACGCATTATGACAAAACAATCTGACTTTATTAAGGAAGACTAATAATGAAGTCTTTTAGATTTTACAGACTTGTGTTTGGGGGTCATTAAGCCCACCAGGAGCCACTTGTGAGAAACAGCACAGCTGTGATGGTGATGAAGACAAAGTTAGTGGTTGTAAACATAAGTAAGGGTTTCTTTCTACCATCTGATCTGAGTGCTCCGTCTCACACTTGGGACTTAATGGGGGGCGAGAGACACGATCCATGCACACATGTTGGACTCCTGCATTTGTTCGGGATCTAGCTGCACACGTGTGACACTGAAAGCACTAAGGCTGTACATTACATGTAAATCACACAATGTGATATTATTTAAATTATGTGGACAACAATACACCATTTGTTGATACCATTAAATCTGCAACAATACGATTCAGATTTCAATTCGGGCTACAATACGACAATGTCATATCTATATTTGACCCTTTAGATCAATGCACAAAAAACATCTGAAATATGATTTGGCAATCTTATTACCAAGTTCTTTATAAAGTAGGTGCCACAGATGGGCCATTCAAAGTGTATTTTAAATACACTCTAATTCTGATTTTTGCTAATTATTTTATTTTAATGAACTATAATTAGCAGTGGGACTCCAGACTAACCATCCTGAAAATGTTTTCAACTCCCAAAATCGGTGTAAACTTTCAAAGATCTGGTCTTTTTCGGCAGACGTCTCCACTATGCAGCATGCATAGGAACAAATAAGATTATAATAAGTGTTTATACTAATAATAGTAATAGTATGATGTTTTTACTTTGCATCAAAGACATTGGATCACTGATCATTGTAGGATTATATCGAACCAGATCGATGTATCATTGCACCTCCACCATGGACCTGCAGTCAGATACTATATATCCTGCAGCTCTATTGCATACGAGTGCAATTCAAACCAGGTGGGACACTCATATCTACTATCAGTCTTACATATGAATGACTTTGTCGAACAAAACCCCGTAAAGCTCATTGAGTATATAAAAGCTCATATATTCTCCGGGTTCAATCATGCGTGTACCGCATGCACCTGCGGTAGCAGCGGCGCTATCATTCACTTTCGATAAAAGCATCCACAAAATGGCATACATCACGTTTCACTTAGAATCTACTAAATACAGCACCACATGGAGAAAAAGGTTCAGAATCAATTTCTACCAGCTAAAGCATATCATTCCACTCCCCCTCAACATGTTGAAGATAAGAGCAAACAAGTGGGTCAAGCTGAGAAGAGACGATATTTATGGGAGACAGCCATCCTTCTGTCAGGATCAAAGTGAAGTGGATGTGCCTTGTGCCCCTCGGGGCTTTTCCATCAACAACTCTTTACGACTAAAAGGGATCATCTTAAATGTAGATATTATGTAGAAAAGCCTTTTCGTTTTTGTGGCGCGATTTTCTATAAAAGCCTTTGGAAAGCCACAAAGATCCACATAACCCTTCACACAACAACAGCGCTCCACATTAACCAATATATGTTTTACTAGGCATGTTTACCTGAAGTTGTGTAATATACTTCAATGTAAACTACAGGGGAGTGTTAGGTTGTAATAGTTTATTTTGATAACATCTGCAGAGGTCTTATGTTTTAAATGAATACATATAGAAAGATATTAAAATAGAAAATATTAGGGATAATATTGATGTTGTTATTAATGTATTATGAAGCATAATGGTAATGTTTGCTCTATGCAAATGTAAATGGCAAGAATGAATGTATGTTGCATGAGAGTGACTGTATGTTAGTATTATAGATCGATGAAGCCGGTTGAAATCCGTGACGTGACTTACAATAACAAGGGACTTTTATTGTGGAGGTGACTTTAATACAGACAATAATAGACGGGACTTTTTATTGTGAAAATACTTGACCGGAAATGACGTTTTGACCCGAGGCGAGGTGATAAAAACTCAGGGGATTGGAGGTAGCTTGCTCTTTTTACAGGTATCCCCCGAGGAGCAGGAAATCGATTTACGTGAGCTTTGAATGTTTCTTCTACATTAAATGTTGATAACTTAATTCACGCACGTCGGGAAGCCTGTTTTCCACCATCTGCGAAGTGCCTGCAGTTTCAGAATACCTTACAGGAGCATGACAGCGGCATCCGAATATCAAACATTAAACCCCGCATTATGCTTGACAGAGGCTTGCTCATGTTGTTCAATAACAACAGCAAGTAACCTGCCCTGGTATCAAACCCACAGCTGTCTCATATTTCGCAGCTCTGCGTTGGATGGGGTCAGTTGTGCGAAAGGGCTTCACCGCGCTCTAGGCTTAATGAACTGAACAGCGATAACTTCATACAGCTTACACTGCGGGCCGTGCTGAGACTCTTATCTGCTCATTAATAGATAAAAGAGATTTGAATCCTGATTGTTTGCTGGAGGGATGTGTCTGAGTCTAACAACGTCCATAAGCAACTCCCTATCTTCATCATTAAAGGGGTTTGGGCATTTATTTAAAAACAAGTTGTGGGGTGTATTTGTATTAAACTCCGCAAATAATCTAAATTGGATGACAAATAGCTACCTGCTGCTGATGGACAACGGCAATCTTCTGAGGTAGAGAGCATAAATGTGCGTCCGCTTTGCAACCTGAGTTCCATACCATTATGCTGAAACAACAGCTATTACTGCCTGTTATCCTTTAAGATTGGTTTCCACATACAATATGACTTGTTAATAATTGTGCTGAGGACATCAAAAGGACACCTGCCTCATCCTATCAGCATCCCCGTCAATGAGCAGCAGTCCCTACAGCCAGAAAGGGGAATACAATATTTAATTGCATCATAGTTGGCTTGAGGTGGCGGGCGGCTGGAGGCTAACTTGTTTCTGTGTTGACTGACTTCAGTAAAGCCAACGCACCTGGAGGGAAAGATAGCACCTTCGAATTTATGCTCCACGTTGTATGAATAACTTATATGTAGAAACAAATATACAATTTCATGCATAATGTGTAAGTGTATGTCTCAGTGTGTTTGTACACTGAGACATACACAGTATGAAGATTGGAAACAGAGGACAACTATTGAGCCTGGCTCTATCCAGAAGTAACTAAACAAACCTACCACCCTGTTAAAGCTAATTAACATGTCATATTTATTTAATAAAATTTTTGGGTAAAAGAAGTGTAAAAAATGTCAGATTGTGGTTTTACAGATCGTTATTAGGACTTCTTTAAGTCTTATAACTGCGAGGTTATCAGTCTTTTCCTTGTCTCCTGCCGGATTGTTGTCTATGGTCGTCTATGATTCTGTGTCCTTTTCCCGTCGTCCTGTCTGTGTTTCTGATCCTGCCTGCCTGCCCTGAACCCCGATTCTCTGCCTAGCCCTTTTTGTACTTTGTTGTGGAAATCTTTTTTACTCAGTAAAGAGTGCTTTTTTTCAACAACAAAATAAAGCACTCAGGGAAAGAAATAAAACAAAATATATAGGAGGGAAACACAGGTGTAAGACATCAGACAGTAACGAGGCAAGACTGGCTGAGCGCAGGTGCAGGTACTTAAACAATTAAGGAGGAGGAGCCACAGGAGAAACAGAAACGGGGTGTTACATGTTTCCCCCTGAAGGGTTATTTGGGAGTTTTTCCTGGTCCGATGTGAGGTTTTGGGGCAGGGATGTCTACGTGTACAGATTGTAAAGCACTCTGAGACTAATTTGTGAAATTGGGCTACACAAATAAACTGAATTGAATTGAATAAAACACACCATTCAAACTGGACAGAGAAGGTTTTTTCCGAAAATCAGCACAGAGTAAGATGTAATAATACGACGTCTCTCCATGATTACATCACTCTGCCCTGCCAGCTGACCGGGTAGCTGCAGCTTACTTCTCCTTCGGACACAGACCATTAAATTAGAACAATCCGATGACAAAATGGCCCTGCTGCTCCTGGTTGTCTTTTCCAGTTCATCTTCGGGATCCTGAAGAATGTCTCGGGAACTTTCACATAACACGTACAAGGGCCGCCTGCTCCCTCTCGGTTGTCGACCGCGACAGCTTCCGACAAAAACTCCCCCCGCTGACGTTTATTACAGTAGAATGATCCTGTTTGGGTTGGCGTCGGAGAGCAAGTCGTCCTTTGCTCTCACGACTTAGCGACGCTCCACAAGAAACTCGGAGGGGGGCTTGTAATGAAAATGGGAATAGCTAGTCATTTCTCAAGGTTATCCCAACTAGCTCAGTTGTTGCTATCTTTAGGGCTAACCCCCATCTCTTTAATCAGGGGGTTGTGAGACACGGGAACTTGTCTGGTGGAGTTTTTCTTATTCTCCGACAAAGACCCATGACTGTACCCACACTGCAGCGCTACGTTCACAGCTAGAACACAACTGCTCACATCCGGTTTCGCTCACTCCTTCGCTCGCTAACGTTACAGACCGCTGGCCTGGTGTACACTGGCTCTCGTCTTGTCAGCCTCAAACACTAAGACGTTAAAGTAAACCAACATAACGTAACCCCAATTTTGTGCCACCCATCCTTCTGAATTTAAATCTCCTTCATACTGGCGGTGTGGCTGAGTAATACATTGTGGATGGCCTGTCGGCCACCAGCGACTCTGTTTATCTGTTTATAAGGTTGCTGATGTCGGCTACTATTTAATTAGACAATATAGTCAGTTTGCTTAAAATCAAACAAGCTTTGACCACGAGAACGGACCGACAAAATCGGAACAATATTTAAGACTTTTTTTGTGTAGCCTAAATATATTATAGTTGATATGCTTTAATCAATTGTTGTTGGGCATGATGATACCTGAACAGTACATAGGAAAAAAAAGAACATCTATATAAGTGTGCACTGTTGCATCATGTTGTGATGAGGCCGTCATGGTCACGTGTGAGCTAGCAGCAACTAGCAGCCACATCATTAACCATCGCTAGCTGATTAGTCTAACGCACAAATGTCAGTTCAGACGCAGGCGTTACCTGTCCAGACTGCAGGAGGCTCGACGTGAACTCCGGCCAGTGACAGGGTGGAGAAAGTCTCTCTCTTGATTTCCCTGAACTGCTTTTGAGCCACAAGATTGACAGTTTATTGATCTCCCTCTCGTCTAATCAGTAGCCTTGTCACATTATAACAAAGGGTAGCCTAGCCAAAATGAAAGCAATTTACTTCAGCCAAGTGAAGATTGCAGGGCAGGGTATAGGACTTTTCTTCCCTCTTCATAGACAATCTGATACAGGCCGTATTGGAGCTCAGACTCAAATCAAAACAATGTCTCAGCGTATTCAGGCTGGCAGGGTGAAGCTGGAGGCAAACAAACACTCCAACCACTCGTCCATCTTAAAGTCACCCATGAATGCTGTTATTCAGTCAAACCAGTTGGCGAGGACGAATGTTAAACGAGTCACACGACGTGACTGAATTTGTTAATGTTCAAGATGTCATAGCACGAAGTAACTTCAAGATGCAACATTGTGAAATAGAATTTCAATTTGAAATAAATTAAGAACAGGGGCATAAACATCAAATGCTGTGACTCAAATGCTGTAATTGTTGATGCCAAACACAAATTGGTGGCTGCTTTACCACGGATTAAACATAATCATTGCGTCAAGCGTCCCGTGAGGTAATGAAGATATGTTGGCGAGGAGCGTCCTCAGAAGGTACAAATATAACACTACTGTCTGAAACCACAGCAAAAATAAATAGGCTCGCGATTACCATTTAGATTGTGAAGCCCGGCCTGCAGGCTAGATACATGCACAAATAAGTAATTGAATTTGCACTTTCCCCTGTATAGGAGATGCAAACCTGTCTGGAAACAGCTATGCTTCCCAATCCCAATTTCTGCATCAGTTTGTTGTCATATAGCTAAGGCTATTACTTTAGTCCTTCGGGCAGTATAAATAATCACAAAAAGGAGATGTTTTGACTAAAGGGACACTCTTATCTCATCTTCATGCCTGTTTACTGATTTCTCACTTCAAAATGAACTGTGCTTTTCTGAATAAATGGGCCACTGAGGAAAGTCACCCAATGCAACTCTAATGTGTTCTAATTGGCCCTTGTATGTTGGTTCTTGAGTGAAATAAAATGTGGTTGGCTTCATGCGTTATTGTATTAAACCATCTAGCCTTGCTGATAAAGTGTGCAGCATTGTGTATACAGACAGGCTTCGGGGTTCAGACATGTTTCAATATAGAGTCCCTTTGGTAACATGAATGATTTACTTTTATATCCTCTGGATCATCACTAGAGAGTCTTGTTTACAGGGTTTACACGGTTGAGTTTCTAAAAGCACCAGAATGACTTTGAATGAAAGAAAATGAAAGCGGTCGCTATGCAACCGAGGGAATCTGCGCCTTGCCGTGACCTAGTGGGTGACCCAGTCTTTCTGACTCTGTAAGCAAAAGTCACAGGAAGTGAGCTGACACTGCACCTTCAAAAGCAGGAGGGAAAAAAACATCAACACACAAATCTCCCTCCTGCATTTGTCTGTTTTTCTCCGTGTCATATGGTCCACCATTAATAGTGTTCCCCTGTGAAAACGTTTACAGCGCATCCCATTCATCACAGCCCCCTCACAGGCTGATACTAATGCCCTCTAAGGCCTTATTTTCCGTCTCTGCATTTAAAAGTGCTTTTGACTTCAGCAGCGTGCCCTCTAGTTTCTCTGAAGTCCGTCTCTACTCCTTTGGGATTGAGATCTCTTTGGACTTTAGGTTCAGAGAGCAAACGCTCAGACACTGCGAGGAACATAATAAAGTTAGTGAGGTGAGCTGAGTCTGAAAAATAAAACACAAGGTCTATTGGTCACAGGCCTCTCTGCATCTTCTGCTGGGCTTAATGAAAACTGACAAAAGAGAAAAGCTAAGAGGAATGAACTTGAAGATGTGGAGATCATCACTTCTGCTATTGGAACAGCAACGTTGAATATAGAACGAATATGTAGTATATTTCATGTGCAAGCCAGAGTTTGAGGTAAAGAATTAGTAGAAAAGACCTATACTGTTCACAGTGGTGTGTTATAACATCTACCAGCTACGGTGGTGGGATCTCTTAAGATGGTACAACATATTGACTTTTAATATAGAATGTTTTATAATTAAGAGTCAGTGATATTATTGCTGATTGCAATACTTGGTTTTCTAAAATAAAAAATGGATATTTTACAACCAGGGCCAGCATCACCACTGTAGAGTCCAGAGGGGCAAACAAACAGGCCTTAAACAGGTTCTTTCTACAACAATAAAACCATATTTATTACCTCAATCGGACCAGAGGGGCCCAACCTTGAGTAATGGAGAGCCGACAGGTTGTAGATCTTCATTACGACCAAAGACTCCACCCACAAATGATCAGTAGAACGAGGAAGAAGCTCTGAAATGTAAAAGAAAATAATGAGGTAATATTTGGACGACTAGAAGAGATTCTACTGTTCTGGCAAGGTCTTCATCACCTAAACATCCCTGGGAGTCACGACCATGTTGGATGATTCTGCACATCACATTCTGATGCAGTGAAAGTATATTGTTAAAAAAACGTGAACATGGGCTTTGAAATATTTTCCAACATTGATGTGTTTGCCTGCTTGCATGTACACACTTAATTGCCAGTGTATTAGGTTTAACTAATCCAGTCTATAACAATGGCCAACAACATCTCCTACTTCATCCAGCCCATTTATATATATCAAGCCGGACTGCATCCATCTATGTATCTATCCATTTATCTATCCGTCCACCTACATGCATTTTCTCCTCTGTATATTGTCTCGCTATGACTTGAACACCCATGTACACCACATGTTTCCCCTCCCTTATTGCATCCTTGAGCCTTTATTTTCATATCCATGTTTTCTTATAATCCCAGTAATGCACAGCGAGGGTAATGAAACATCTGCCCGGAGGGTCACATATAAGTACATTATTGTCATGCCATAAACATGAGCTCGTCTTCACCTCTCTTCTTATCACAAAACAGAGGCTCCTCCAGAGCTGTGGGTGTTGCACATCTGGCGAGGAAGACACAGGGTGACTCATCTGCCTCCGACTCCGTATCAGAGGAGAGAGTAAAAAAGAAAACCGTCTCTCCGGTAGGTATCAAAACGTACTCTATTAGAGATCGCTGTTGTTTTCAGAGTTGGTATATTCAGATTCTCAGTATTTAAGATACAAATCTTTCAGCCAGATCTGACTGAAAGATAGAAATGTAATTACGGGATCAACATCGGCTCTTGAATGACAAAGAGATGGATTAGAAGAAATGGAGGCTCCGTGTCGATAATCCTGTGAGAAAATAGGAGTCGCTGGAGCGTGAACGGGTTTCCAAATCAAAAGTAATGGAACAAGGGCCACGGGTTCAGGAGGGAGGTGAAGAATACATGAGCGAGATGCGATGTTCTGCTCATCCCATCGCACATATCCAAGTGCTGTGAGGTCAAATCCCTTAATTAGATATAACGCACGTCCAATACGATGTTTACAACCCTGAGTTGCGAAGCATTATTGAATATGGATAATTATTCCAGAGCAGTAGCAACATGACTTTGAGGGTCAAGAGACTGACCTCGAGATTGTTGGGATAGACAGAGGAGACGGAACTTCATTTCATTCAAACATCCTAAATGTTCAAACTGACTCTATTAATCTGTGACCGATAAGGCTTTATGTTGCTCTTGATGGCCTTCGTCATTTTGATCTCATTATAACCAGCGTAATTGACTGCTCGCATTGAACAATGATCCAGGCCCTTCTTTCTGTTCTCCGTTTCACAAATTACCTAAATGAACTCCATTTCCAGCCCCTTTAAGCGGACCATGAATAACCGCAGCAGAGAGAGTCAGTTCGAAGAAGAGAAGAGATGGAGAAACAACCACCAGCACCGAAACATGGGTAACGATAATTGAGAAATTGTCCATTCGCCGGGAAAACATTGTTTCAGATTGGATGCCACTGGAGAAGCATCCAGCAGCTGTTGTGGAGGAAATTCTTAGCATTCTAGTGTATGAGCTGCATGTAAAGTATAGCAGCATGTAGTAAGTAGGTGAAATAAAACCAGCATGTGTTTCCCCTCTGCGCCAGATAGATTTTCGTTGTTTTTTGGCCTGGAGGCAAAGAAAGAATCATGGAAATGTGCAGCGAGGAGCAATAAATTAACAATTCCAAATTGTCCTATTATATCTTAAATGAAGCATTGCATAAACTGACCTTTTATTTATTCTAATTAGACCTTTTATTTTTTTATATATATATTTTTTAGCTGAATATGATGTTCAGCACAATCTCCATAACACCAATCTAATTAGGTTTTCACTTTTTTTATGAGCCAAAGTAGAGGGTTGAAAAAAAAATGCTGCATTGATGAGGGTGCAGTATAAACCCATAAAATTCAGCTCTGCAACAATTTCACATGATTTGACATTTCATATCATTTGGTTTGATATCATGGCGCCTGTGGCATTATCTTCACTTCAATGCATTTTCCAATTTGAGATCCTCTGCCTTCCTGATTTTACCCTCATTGGTAAATGTCACTTAAGTAGAAGTGGTGGAAATAATTTGCCGGGGTGTAAAAAGATAAAAAAAAAATTAAGAGAGGGGGTTGAAGTGCACAATCGATGAAAAGAATGCATTTGTTTGATGATTTCATTTTAGTATCCGATAAATTGGAGGACTACATTTATTAAGAAAATTGTCCACTCTGCTAATGCTAAACATGTGAATAAAAACAGTTATGACTGTATTCTAACTCCCTGGAAAAGTATAAATAATGATTTTGATTTTGACAGCTGCAATAAGAAAGTTGTCATATTGTCAAAATATGTATGCATTGTCTTGTCGGCAGGAAATAAACGAGGCTGTCCTCTGACAATAGTTGAGTCCTGGAGAGCACCCATCTCAAAAAAACAACATAAGGACAAAATCCTAGTAAATTCACAACATCATGTATTCTATTTATAACAGAGACACTTCTCGTAGCTTGTCCTAATGTCTGTGTGTATCCCTCCACAAGCTGAGCCAGGAGACCTGAATAAGCTGCTTTTTCCTGGTGATGTCAGGCAGAGGCGTAACCTTGCATTATTAGTCTATTGTCGCTGGCTTTCTCCGTCAATGTGTCACACATATTCTCCTTCCCAATTCTCCACATTCAGAGCGTGTCCCACAGGGTCTCGCACAGGGTTAGGGTTAGAAGGGGCTATTATGCGGCTCATAATTGCACTTCGTCATGCTGCAGATTGCCCCAGTAAGGAGAGTTGCAGCAAGGGACATATATTTGAAAGGGATATACCAGAGGAATAGTACCAAGTCATAGCAAATCCATCTTTCTGTCCCCAGCGCAATGTCATGCATTCAAGCAGGAATGTTCTCTGCAGTTATGTATTGTATGCATATGCTGGCAGGTGCAAATACGAGGGCATCGTCTTCTCCAGAGGATCGTAATTGGTTGATGAGCTAATTAGCGGTTCGTCTGAATGCCTGATGGTGATAGAGGAGGAATGTCGCACTCCAGTCAAAAGAAAGTGATGGACAGAAGGGTGTGACCTCGCTCTGTCACCACCGGGAGCTCTCGGCAGCAAACAGCTCACAGCAGCCGTCAGAGGGCTGAGGTTGTGCAGAACTGCTGACAGGCCCAAAAAAATAGGATTTTTTTTTCTTTCTACCATTAGTTTATCCTGTGTTTATCTCTCCCCACAGTTTTATTATGCATGTCTGATGTCTCGACTACTGCTTTGGGGTCTACACCTACAGCAGGGGCATGTATAGGATTTCAAAAAGGGGGTCTAAGCCCCAATGGGAGTGGCAAACTATGGGTATGCTTATCCATTGTTTACGACGCTTCATAGATTGGTTCTATAAGAAAGAGTTTGATTTTACTCACTTGCATGCAGTAAATGATAACACGTGGTCATAGTGATATTTTATGGTCATTCTGACACCTTCACTGAGATAACAATGAACTAGTTCAGTGTCAAATATACCAAATGGAAGGAAATATTATCATAATATATATAAATGCAAAGAATAGAAAGATGTCGATAGCTATTTCTTGCATTTCGAATTAGCTCTTTCACACTCGCTCGATGGAGACAGTTTCTAACACAATAGCTAGCTGAAGCCCCTCTAAAATAGTGACGCCTCTCACCTACAGTACGGACCTACTCCACAACGCAATACAACCCTTCCTGTCCAGGGTGAACCTGTCATTGCCCCGTCAGCTGGGTTTGGCTCCAGCCACCCCTGAACAGCATAAGGGGATAAAGATAATGGATGGATGCTTGATTGATAACAAAATAGATATAGAAAGAAAGAAATGTACACTTTTATTTATTCCCGTGGGAAAATCATTCTCTGAATTTGACGCATCTTTAGTCATTAAACAGTGGGCTGCAGTGAAGCGCCTGGGGAGCAACTGTCTTGCTCAAGGACACTTCGACATGCGACTATGGGCAGAGCGGGGATCGAACCCGGTATCTCGTGGTTACGGGACGACCCGTGAGCCTTTTTATCTGTAATAGCCCTATCAAGAGCTGCTGACCTGTGCATTTCACTGCATGGTATTTTGGGATAATTTTGGAAGCCAGCATGTGAAAGTGCTCACAGAGGTAAAAAGAATAAGTGTTTATTTCCATGGCTTGGAAATGCTGAATTAGTATTTGTGAATATACTTCTCTTTTGTATGAAAGGCAAGGACACACGGAACCAACACTTGGTGACTGTGATATTGATTTTCTACTCGAGGCAACAACACTGACAACGACTGCAGCTTTGACATTTTGAGGCTCACAATAGTTGTTTCCAATTGTTTTGTAAACTTTGGAGCAGGACTGTGGGTTATGAAACAGAAGCAAAGCTGAGAGCATCTACAGATCACAATCACCGTGTCACACGTCTCTCTGTATCTAATTGAACCCACCCTTTGTTTGGAGGACTGGTTTTGACAGCAGCAGGTGGTGTAGCACGTTCACCAACGGAGCTAAATACTCAAATGAATATTGGCGTTCAGTAGTATCTCTCTTTAAGATAACAGACTGTAAGCAACTCAGTTCATTTATTTATTTTGTCCCGATAGACACTTTCAGACAAGACATCATCAATATCATTTCTCAACATGACGTTTTCCTCTCGGTAAAGCCAAAGCACCGCTCGGCCGGGAACATCACGGCCAACGGTTGTTTACTTTTTGGCAGAGAGTGATCTTAGTTAGCTACAAGAGAGAGAGAGAGAGAGAGAGAGAGATAGAGCGAGATATATATATATATATATATATATATATAGAGAGAGAGAGAGTTGATTGATGGATTTCTAATTGTGTCCTTGGTAAGCAGATGCCTCGTCACAGATGCTAGAAATAACTTGACTTGGCCATAAAACAGGAGCACAATTTGTAACAATTTAGTTTAGCATTTAAAAAAACATTATATATCAAAGATTAGCATATGCTTTGTAGTATAATACATTTAGTAGACATTTCTATGATTTTGCCCGCAGCGTATCACCACAGGCGTTCCTCTATTTATTGAACCAGAGATTGGCCCACTAACGCAACAGCTACAACCCAGACAAAAACATGCCCCGTACACGAGGTTTAACCATGACTAGCACGGAAACTAGCTTAATAAGTTTAATTAGATATCGGATCTTGTTTGAAGCTGACCGGTTTAAGGGGCGGGACTAAGCAAAGGGTCAATTGTCGGGAGGGTTGCATTACAGCTCGTTTCAAGGCTGCCGGCTACAGCGCTCTCGCAGAAATACTCGACCAATTAAACCAATTGTTGTCCCCATTAGTCACAAAAACACAACGAAATATGGTCCAGGTTAAAAAATCCTGAAATGAAGTCCTGAGTCAGAAACAAGCACCAGAGCTGTAAACCCTGCAACATGTAGCATGGAGACAATACTTCTGTTCTCTGGGGGAAAGCCCACCACAGCGGTGCTCAGCGGGGGCCGTGTGAGGGTCTCCACACCCGCCCAAAGCTTACTCATCATTTAATAATAATTATTATTATTCGGTTAAATGTTACAGACACAAGGGCAGAAGGGTCCTGAACAACATATATACATTCAGAGTGTAATAACAACACAAAAGAAACTATTGTATGACTAAATTATTCAGATTGCTACTGGAGCCTTTAAATATATATCAAACTAAGTACAGCATTTAGCCACCATCAACTATTATTGTTTTACATTTATATCAGCATATGGTGATGTAAACACAAGTAATATGTCTGTTTTTCTTATTATAATTACGTAATTACAATACATGCTTCGCCCTATGACTTGCAGGTGGGTCACGAGTAGATACTGATGATGTGAGGACCTACTCCCTTCTATTTAAACTTTAAGATATGCAGATTTAATAAATATTTCCAAACTTAACAAACATAATACTAGATACTCAAGCCATAACTTTTAACTACACCTTACAATCTCCATCAGTAGATAGAGTTTGCTGAGCAGGTCATATAGAATGTGATGATTAGAGTATATTTATTACAGGTTTATACATTATTGGCTTAATGTCAAAAATATACATAGTTTCAAAGTTTAAGAGAGTTATCATGCTGATATTATATATAATATTATTTATATTAGGAACAAGGTTTCTAAACATTTTTATATTCCCATTATATTCCTTGTGTAATATCAGTATCAAGCTAAAGTCCTGTTATCTCCGTTTAAAAACGTAATGTTGAAATCAAAAAAAAAGAAAAAATGAAAAAAAAAAAAAAAAAAAAAAGGCCTAAAGATAAGATACAGATAATGAAACAAATATAATGCAGTATGAGTGCATAGGCAAGTATGGCTTAGAGATACTCTCTTTTCCACAATCAACAATAAAATGTAATCTGAATTTAGGAATTACAGTAATAGCATAATAACTGTTGTAATAATAATGTACATTGCAGTTGAAGCTGAGTTTTCCTTCTGCGTTTAATCTGATGTAAAACAACGACAATTCAAAGACACATCAGATGCTAACGAGTATTTTGAGAGTCCTTAATTGAAGCTTTCTTCAAAATATGCATTAAATGTCCCAGTTCAAATATTTGGACATTTTAATTAAATATAGTGTCATCTCTCGTCTTCTTGTGTGAGGATGCCCTTCGTTGCTCCCCAGTTAGTTGTGTGTGAAGTTGAGCAGAAGGCCTGAGATAAGGGGAACGATGGTGGGGAACGTGCTTTCATGGCTTCCTCCTTTATATTTCTTTTCTCGGAAGAATCTCTTCCTACCAACATGCAAATGGCTATTTCAATCAGTCTCTTTCTTGTTTCAGAAAGATAAACAGGTTTTGAAGCTGCAAAGGATATTTATATTTATTTATATATTATCTATGTGTTTTTCATACGCCTCGGATTGGGTTAAATTATCCGTTTGACCTGATCAGTCTGTAATCATGTCCCCGGGTGGACAGGACGTTGGGATTATTCAGCATCATTCATCAGATAACCCCGGTGCACCTTAATTTGTGGTGGAGTTGTTGCTTCGCTTGGTACTACCTTCCTTCACTTCACACAAGACACCGGAACAATGACAACAACAGAGAAGTCCCTGACAGTTGGAAATGAAAATATATTTTCTGGGGCGCTGTGCAGATGTGAACGCCATTTCAGACCAGCAGAGTAATACAAGAAGCCTAAACATGTCATCAATTGATGGTGGAATGAGACTATTACTACTAATAGTCACAGTTATTGCAATAATAATAGGGAAATACTGCAGATCTGCATAATTGCAATGCTTTCTTATAATCATTACATGACGCTTACATTACATGTTTCATCCATAGACCACTACAGGGAGAAATTCAGGGTTAAGTGTCTTACCCAAGGACACATCTACTAAGGCGGGAATTGTCCCACCAACCCTCCGATTGAAAGACTGACCTGCTAACCACTGACCCATAGTCGCCATAAAGAACTCAGATGGCTGCATTTAGCATAACAATCTAACTTCACAAAAGAAAAAACCTTTCCATGCTGTCAAAAATCTTGACGGAACAACATTTTGTGGAAAATAAAGAGCAGGAAATGAGATGTACATCGTGAATGCATGCAATCAGTCTGCACCATTGGCTCCAGTTCTTGAAAATCACCGATGACTCAATAACAGCTTTTATCAAAGGCCGTTCAGCTGCTGCCTTCGTTTTGATGAAATGTGCTGATTTCCTCTGTACTGTGCCGAGCGTTCGTGTACTCAGCCTTTGGCCGCTCCGAGCTTCCAGTCAGCTGCTGGTGTCTGCAGCTGCTCTGCCCTCTGCCCTTTCTCAGCCCGGCAGCTATAGGCTTCAAGTCACTCACTGTACCCTCCAAACATGGAATATGGCATGCTCTACGACGAACCCTTAGAACATATTACCAACTGGGCTTTGGAATAAATCTTTGGGCTACTGACGACTAACTCTGTAAATGGGCACTGGCACACAATATAACTAGAACGGGCACTCGGTAGAGCGCATACCTTCACGTATCACAAGATTGAGTATTGAATTATGAACATGTTGGCATTAGTTGCATGCAAATTGGATATAAATTGACCGCGCTATAGTAAAAAGAAGATGTTGACCTTTTCATGACCTTGAACTTAATAATAATCAATCATCCCACCAAATTTCATGCGATTCGGTTTAATACTTTTTTACTTATGCGAATAACACGCACGCACACGCGCATACAAATAGGCGGCGATCAAAACATTACCTTTCGCATATTCAATCCGATAGTAATGAAAAAACCTGTGCCACCATCAAACTCAACCTTCATGTTGAGCATAACTACACACCTGTTCACTCATAAACATAAACGCCTAACAAAGTACCCCAAACCGCTTCTGTGGAAGTTCTTTATGCAGTAGGTGTCTCCAGGACATGTTTCCATGTCGACTCACATGCAGACTCACAAGGTTGAAACAAAAACCCTGTTTCATGTTGTTTTCCTTTTTCTTCTGAAGGGAGTCATTCTGTCATGACTCATATTGGTTAAATCTGAGCCAAGAACACTGAGCTGCAGATGGATTTTGTACATTAGATTTCAAAAACAGATTCCTTTCAGAATGACGTATTTTACATCCTACCACTTAAAGAAGTCCTAGAAACATAATTATTTCAAAAAACAATGGCAGGAATCTATGAATCAACAGGCCAAATTAAGAGGAGAACACAATATTTAATTTCTTGGAGCTAAACTTCTCCACTGCCCGAAAATAGAAAACAAAAGTGAACAAATATTTATATGTAAATTTCCTTCCTAAATTCATTATTCATTAGGAAGAATTGCTCAAGCCAAAAGTGTCGGCAGTGTGTGTGGGTTCGTGCTCTTGCCTGTGCAGTTTGAGAAGTTAAGAAGTGTGGCACTGAGCCAAGGTGCTCTTGGAGCCGCTCTACCTCTCAGTCCAGAACATTCCACGGGCGAGTGCCCAGAGACCTGAAGATGGTTCATTATAGAATTGCAAATAAATAGAAGCTGCCAATCAGTACAGAATCTCACCAAAGTGTACTCTACACTGCCTAAAGAGTGGAAAGCAGAGCAGACACGTGTGTATGGACACAAGGTGTGTGTGTGTGTGTGTGTTTTCCAAAGCTATTTATTTTATATTAGCACACGTTTTTATAGAACTGACTATTTGTGTGAGTTTGATTCAGAAATGTTTGGGTAAACCACTCCTTATTTAATATCAGGTATGATTTCCTTTAAATAAAGGTGTAATTTGAACATAGTCAGACTGCACTAAAAGCAAACATTAATTCCACTTATAGGAGCATTAGGTTTATATCATGTTTCTTCAGTTGTGCATCATCTTTATCATTTAACTTTATGTTTGCATGTTGTCCTCTTTGGTTGTTTACATTGCATTACATGTCATCTTCTAGATTACTTTTCATCCCCCCCACCAATTCACCCGGTTTTATTAAGTGTTGATACTTTTCGCCACGCAACACAGATCTCGGCAAGAGGAAACAACCAACTTATACCATCTCTCAACAGTAGGAAAACATTTGTTGCATAAAAAAAAAATGGATTAATGTATAATTTTCAGTCAAAATGGACTCGCTGAACTTTGGAGTGAATGGTTTCAAGGCTTCAGAATTGTTGCATCACACTAGATCTGAAGCCATTTATTTCACATTCAAATGACAGTGAAGATAAAATACTGGCCGTAAAAACTTGATGGAGCCGACTGAAGCTAAATGCACCATGCTTAGCTGATATCTCATGTTCATGGTATTTAAATAGTGCGACTGTGTGCTCAGAGCAGGCAGACACACATTTGTGTTTGAGTCTTGAATAATTAAGATGCTGCTTCATTTTATTTAGAATCGAGCCACACTGTGAGTGACCCGTCAAACCCGCTTGCTAAACCCATCCTGTTTGCCGGAACTTTCTCAACCCCCCCTCCCCCCTTTCGTCTCCATCTTGAAAGTCTCTACATCTTCCGCCGGAAACTGAAAACGCACCTTTTTCGACTATATCTGGATTAAAACACAGATTCGCACTTTAGTAGCACTTGAATGGCTCTTATTATGGTACTTTTGTAGTTTGACTATAGTGAGGAAATGTTACTTTCTGTATTCTTGTTGTTCTTAGTTTGTACTCTAGGTTGAAATGCACTTATTGTAAGTCGCTTTGGATAAAAGCGTCTGCTAAATGACATGTAATGTAAATGTAATCTTATACGCCCCTTTCTCCGTACCAAACTTTCTCCACATCCATCCTTTCATCTATCCATCCATCTATCCGTCCGTCCATCCATCCATTCATCTATCCATCCATTCTCTCATCCAGCCTTCATTCTATTCTGTGCCTCTTCTTTTTTCAGGTAATGTCTGGGGGGAGCAAGTATAGGCCTAAGTGACATACAGATGTGAATGTGACATGTGGATGTGAATATTTATGTGCATGTGGTGAAAATATAAATTGACTTGAGAAATTATTTGGCTGGAACAAAACAGAAAACTAGGAAACAAAAGAAATGAGCAAAAGTAGGACAGGGAAACTAAACACGAGTGATAAACTTTCTGTCATTTAGCGATTGAGTTATCGAGGACGTAAAAATAAAATAAAAGTGATTGGCATGCTGATTCACATGTAGAAATGAATCATTATGGTAATAGCCCTGTAAAGCAGGTTTTCTAGTCTTCCCACCAGTCAAAGCATTTTAACACTACATGACATCATTCACCCAATCACCCCCATTCACACACAGATGGGAGGAGCTACGGTGGACTAACTAACATTCACTCACCGTAGACACAGCTATGGGAGATGTTCTGGGGTTAAGTGTCTTGCTCAAGGGCACATCGACATGGGCTAGGGAGCCGGGAATCGAATCGGCGACCCTCCGATTGAAGGACGACCCCGCTCACCCTGAGCCACAGTCGCCCCTTTAAGACAAAGATTAGTTAATATGTCTGCTCTGCCCATCCTCCCATCCTGTCCTCTTTCAGACTCACATGTCTGAATGCTGCTTGTCCAATTTATGTTGTCTATATGTTTACATGTTCTTTTACTATTTTTGCACTTTATGTTGTCTATGCACTTTATGTTGTCTATATGTTGCACAATTCACTTTATGTTGCACAATTCAATTCACTTTATGTTGGACAGAAGAGAAATGTAATTTTAATCTTCTGTATGTTTGCACGTATGAACAATTTACAAATAAAACTGACTTTGACTGTGACTTTGCTCTCAAGTAATGTATTACTTTCTCCTTCTCGTCTTAGTAGTTATTGAGAAACTACATGGTGACCCATTAAATAGCGGTTAGTTCTGGGTTTAGTCTGTGGTAACTATTTATGATTTGCATGTAGTGTTACCAATGAGTAAATAATAAAGTAGAAAGTAAATTGTGTTATTTTGTATTAGATTAAAAAACGTTATTAATCCGCAGAGGGGAAACTCATTTGCCACCAAAAACTCACAACAATAGACACATTCCACAGTGCATAACAGACAAGGCAAATGGCACATGAGATATGATTGACATCAGAAAATCTAAAAACCACGGGTAAAGATGTAACTGCTGCTGGAACAAAAGACCTTCATTCACTGACTGAGCTTCTGAGTCCATTAAAAACATTCTAATGGATGGCCTTCAAAAGATACCATGTTATTTGTGGTTTTCCAACAAACTCATTATTTAAATACTGAATAAAACAGTTGGTAATAATGTGAAACAGAAATATCTACTAAGAGGGTCAAGGCTCCCACAAGTAGCACTGTGTTGGCGGTAAAGGCAGAGGACCATAGTTTCAGAAGATGATTTCCAATTTCCATCAGCCGTGAATGAATTCATTATGCAGCCAATATTGTCTGCCAAGAGCGACCGAGACACAATACGGCTAAATCTAGTGTTTGTCGTACGAGGAATGGGACCGCCACCTTGCTGTAAAGCTTAATCACACAGATTAATTCAGAAGTCGAGGATGAAACGTCGATGGGGAGACGAGAGCAGAGCGTTGGGAAAACTGGCATCAAAGTCAAAAGTCTTTCAAATAATGTCCTTTCTCGGGAGTTTGGCAACGCACATCGGCGCAAAGTAGAACAGCCAGTGTCTCGCTGTTTAAACTTAGTAGTACAAACAGAAGCTTCTTCTTAAATATCTGACGGTGCTTCGGTGGCAAGAGTGCGAGTTAATACAAAAAACGATGAATTATTTAGTGGATGACGAGCATGTTACGTATTAATGCAGAGAAGCACAGCAAACACCCAGAGAATAGGAATTCTTAAAAGAAGAGTGGGAGATTCTCCAAATCCATGATCGGGTCAGACCCAGATTTTTTAGCACTTTTGGGTTAACCCTCTAATCCTTTTTTAATGTTGTCCACTCGAAAACAAATCTTACGACAAATACAATGGTGATGTATCACATTGTCAATGACCAAGAACTGCACATTCCTGTTGATTATCCGCCGTCCTGTAGGCGCGGCCTCGTATCGTGATGAGAGCTCACGAGTCAGCCGTGGCAGTGACTTGACCACAGAACAAAGAACCGGCTCAGGATGCCGTGTACTTTTGTGTCGCTCGCTCCGTTTCACAGTGATTACAGCACCACTACACGCAAATAAAGAATTATACATGACACTGACACGTCCTTGTGACGGGGGTGAGGCTCAGGCGCAGAGAGACAGGCTGTGTCGCAATATGAAATAACAAAAAAGCACTCTTTAATGAGGCAAAAACAGTTCACAAAAACAAGGTCCAAAAGGGGCAGGCAGAGGATACAGGTTCCAGACAGGCAGGGTCAACGGGTAGAACCAGGAACACGGACAGGACGACGGGAAAAGCACACAGAACTAGAGATGACCAAAGACAACAATCACACAGGAGAAAGACTGACACAAAAATATAGGGGGTGAAACACAGGTGTACGACATCAGGCACAAACGAGACAAGAGTGGCTGAGGGCAGGTGCAGGTAATTAAACAATTAAGACAGAGCAGACACAGGAGACATAGGAGACACGGAACACAGGAGAGACAGAAACGGAAGTGTGTATGTGTGTATGTGTGTATGTGTGTATGTGTGTATGTGTGTATGTGTGTATGTGTGTGTGTTTATTTCTGCATGTGTTCTTGTGTGTGGCCAAGAGAGCGAGTACATACAGTATGTGCAACTGCACATGATTGAAGGAGGAACGAGGCAGAAAGATGGGAAGGAGAGAATCTCTGTGTGCAACCTTCTGTTCAAATTTGGCAGTGGCCGATTCGACTCATCCACTCGTATCTCCTTACTGTGACACTCCAGCCCATTAAATAGAATAGATTATTGATTTTGCTCTCTCCGCCTGCTCTGAGATTTTCCCTCAGACCTTCTGTGCAGCAAGAGGAGCGCTGAAGAAAATCACATGTCATTATGTGTACTGCTACACAACGATACACCATTTAGACAAATGGGGTGGGTTGCAATCTGGAGGGTTGCATGGCGGCAATCTCCTTCCTCAGGAGGCGGAGGGTTGTCATGGCGCTAATGCAGGATTTAGGTTCAAACGTCTCATGTGGCATATTGATTTGAATGAGAGCAGGGTTATTGCCAAATGCACTTGCGGTTTTGGTATTGATCTCGCGTCACAGAAAGGACAAGGTGAGCTCGTTTGATAATCAACATCGGGGGCACTGAGAAAAACTCCCTGTTCATCATCAGACTTTGATATTGAGTGATGACATCTCATCCCCAGGTGCCCATCACAAGACTCCTCACTTGGCTCAACCCTCCGCGAGAACAATCGATTTACCACTCATAATTTAACCACACTCCTGTTCTTGTCGCTGAATATTTTTCATCATATCATCTCGCAAATGTTTTAAACCGTAGACACAAAACTGCTGTTGTACTCGGTAAAGGCAATCATTATTTTAAGGTAATGTGAATGTATAGATACAAAAGATTTGCAGGTTCCAGTGTTTAAAATGGCGTCATTTGATTATTTTTCTCGTGTATGAATAATATCTTGTATCAATAAATCAGGCTGTAATTTTCTTAATTTTGCATTCCATCTATCGACTGATTGTTTCAATCTAGTAGAATAAAACAAGAAATCTGAAGTTGTCACTTTGAGGTTCATTATTAAGAAACTGATGAATAGGTGCCTTGATTACAGTCATGTAATCACACTTTTTAGAGAAACACAAATTCACATTATATTAAGAGGGTTCTAGTGATTACATGTGTGGGATTAGCTCCCGGATGAATAGTGCTTTACACAGAGTGAGTTCACAGCCCTTTCATTATGACAGGCAGGAATGGACAGCCACAACATTATTGGAACAAGTATTGCAGGGATGGTGAAAAAAGTACCGCCCTCCATTTTTAGACGACAAACACTCAAGACGATTTGGCGTAAAATCTTGAGATCTGTAAAACTTCCACCACAAAAAGCAGTACTTTAAATAGTATGGTTACCAGAGATATGATCACAAATTCCTTGGAAGTAAGTCAGTCAACCAAAAGCCCTAAAACTGAAGGGGTAGTTTTGGAAAAGAATGGAAAATCAGTAATCATGCAGGTGTATTTATGTCACACTGCTGAATGGCTCTCATACAATATTGGTCAGATTGTGCAGTGAATGCTGCATGGCTGTATCACAGGTTAACAATGGAAATAGTTAAACATGCATCTGTAGAGGTAGAGAGAGGACGGAGGACTCGGTGAGAATAAAATATTAATAAGTTAGTATAGAGACGTTATTGTTGTTGTAACTGCTGCTGCTCTAGAAACAACATGACGCCTATAGCTTTTTATCAAATATTCCTTCCTGAATGTAAAGACAACAAGGCCGACGCGGGAAATGTGTTTAATATGCATTTGTTTATTCATCACCAGTCATATTGTCATCGCAATATTGAACAATGTGATTGCACGTCGCAGATTGATGCAAAACACATTTTGTAATTGTTCATTGTTGAAGTGCAGGCATTAGGCGTCAGGAGAGCATTCGCATGCTGCCAGTGAGAACCAGTGCAGCGCAGCAGACGAGGACACACAGTGTCATCGCACCTGAAACCAGGCGCAGCCAAGAGCAGCCGAGTTAAAGTCTCAGCTTCTGAATGTAAGGCCTGCAAACATGTCACATTCGCCTATTTACCGTTTATTGGTTGGAAACAACAGGTGATTATTTACACGGGATGGGTAATGAGTGGGAAATAAATGAATGACACATTTAACAAAAACAATGATTGTGGAATTAGAAGAAGTTATATAATTAGTCAACGTTTGTTCTTTAAACTGAATTGAATTATATAATTCATAATATATTATTTATATTCCTCTCTCTCTCTCTCTCTCTCTATATATATATATATATATATAATATATATATATATATATATATATATATATATATATATATATATATATTATCCCAGCTCGTAGTGAGTCAATAACATAACATTTTTAAATAATTAATATTAATGAATAATATTTTAGTAGTCCATAGCATGTAATATAAAAGTTTAAAAACAAGAGCAACAGCAGCTGTCTTTGTTTCTGGGCGATGACCTCCACCCGTCTCAGGTTAACCCTTTACTGCAGCTGCTGCTCCGCTCACCTCCGTGTGGCGCGTGTTGGCCTGCGTGGATCTAACAATGGACAAACAGCTGGACAATCTGCCGCCAGCCGACGTGGATGAATGAATGTGTGTGTGAGCTGGTGAGTGAGTTAAACACCGTCCTCTGACGCCTTCTCTCTCAGACAAACGTGTTTGTCCGGAGATTTGGTGAAACTTTATTGTTCCGCTCCAAACAGTTGCCAGTGAACGCTTCTTTATGGGTCTGTTTGGTGAGACTATGAATGAGCCTGATCAGCATGATGCAAGTAATGAGCTTTAAAGAGTCCATAGACAATGAAATGCGATATCAATAAATCTTTTGGGCTTAAATAATAATAATAAAATCAGTTTATTAAAGTTGATTTGTAGAAGAGGCATCATAGCAGCATTCAGAATGTGGTCCTAGATATCAAACTTATTTCAAGACGATTGACAACCTTTGTGTGGAACAGTCCACAATCGCACACAATATAGGGGCCTTGACCAAATGAAGGAAAACCACACACACTATAATGTATCACTACAATCAATACTGCAGATTGATTTAAAAATAAAATGGATCACAGTAAAAAGTCCGCTGCACAGACAGGATTTTCTCCGTGACATTGTTGTCCTTCTAAATGCTGAATGCTTTATTGCTGAGAGCAACAACAAAAAAGGGCTTTCACAAGTATGCAAGTCCATTTAGGATTAAAAAAGGAGAGATGTGCTTAATTGATCAACGCAATTCATTAACCTGGATGCCAGTTTTAATCGACACGCACGGCGCAGCCTGCCGCTGACAGCTGCAGTTAGTGGGTGATTCTGCTCCTGAGATGATTGCTGTGTTGATTACCCATAATAAAAAAAATCAGGATTCAAATTAATGACACTTACCGATGACAGATGGATTCATGTTCTCCCAAATTGGAAAGCCTTTTATTGACATTTTGAGGAGTTCTCTTATCGTTGCTACACGGTGGAGCAGAATATGTACGCCGTATCCTCCGAGTACACAGTGTGATTTGACATTATCCTTTAGAGTTGCAGTGACATCATATTTTCTAAATGTTGGCCAAAGATAATGGTACATTTTCTTGCAACATCAGTGAATAACTGGGTGACCCCTTTGTCCCTTCTCTCCGCTTCCTCCTATTTATCACCCTTGCCTCTGACTTTTCCTCGACACATCTGTTGTAAATTGTCTCTGCGCCATTGTGACCTGATTTCTGTTCATTAGCTTTCACTTTGCCTTCCTTCAGCACTGCGAAGACCGACTCCTCTCCCCTCACTGACTTGTCTGATAGGATTTAGTCCGCTCCATGCTGATGCAATCTGGGCAGCTGCAATTCTGGCCCGTCTGCGAGGGTTTGCAGCACGCCCCGCAACCCTCGCCGGACGTGCACCAACCAGTCAGCGTTCTGGTGGCGATACGGAAGACGTATAGAATTAAAGCAAGGGCGGCGGGGCTCACTAAATGTCAACAACAGCATCCAGTAGATGTCCAGTCGTTATCAGCTTAGTAGGAAGTTGGAGGCTCCATAGAATTGAAGAAATAAGTATTTAAATATATATTTAAAAAACACAATTTTTTCACTGACATTGGAAATAAATATGGCTTTGGAGCCGCTTTGGTGAGGCCTGTGTGTGTGTGTGTGTGTCAAAAGAAGAAAAAGCATGTTGTGGTTGGTATTGTGACTGTTTCTGGTATTCTTTGCCTTTACCTGAAATTGTATAATTGTTGTGTATGACTTTTTTAATATCTACCTGTGATATGGCTAATATCATATCTGATGTTCCTAATAACTGTAAAGTTAATTGTTATTCTTTATTTTTCATAGTTACAGGAAGATAATGTCTGTAAAAAAAAAAAAAATACATGTTGTTATTGTTCTGCAGATAACGTATCCTTTAATAACAAAGAATAACAAAGAAAAAAAAAAGAAGAAGAAAAAGCCAAAGCAAGTAAAAAAGGAAGCTAGACTGAAAGATTGGACGAGAATAAGGCGGAGAGGGAAACAATATGCAAGTCTCTATTTCCCGACCAAAATCAATTTCTGCATGACCCGCATTGCAGAGTGTAAGGTGAGAGAATTCTTCATGGCAGCGTTTCACTTTTTCTTTTCTGTTCTACTGTCACTTTCAGGGGGTTGAAAACCAGCCTGACTCATTCTTTCTGATGCAAATCCCCCCGAGGAAAGCCCGTGGTCCGCCTCTGGCTGGTGGGGAAATGCCACCAGTGGTGAGAGCTGTGGCCTCGCATTCAGCTTCCCGGCATTACAGCCGCAAAGCCCAGCAAAGCATCCCAGAGGCTCGGGATTGAGGAAATAATGTTTGCTGCTCACACACTGCTCTACTACCAGCAACAGCAGCATGTGTCTGTAAGGAATGTGGGAGCTGTGCTAGTGAATACGCTTTGTGGCGCCAAGAGCCCAAAGAGCTGGATATAATGTGTTTGAATGGGAACACGAGTATCTCTCCTGCCCAGCCTTTATCCAATTGGTTCATGTAAATACAAATGGGCAAGGCTGTTTCTGTGGCGTGCAGCCTGTTTTTTTTTGTGTTGCTTTTCTAATTCATCGCACTGTTTGTCCCTTGTTGATTAAATGTCACAGCATTAATGTGACATTACTATGTTCATTCACATCGGTGTAAAATGAAGGGGAAAGTAATTAGCTATGCTTATAATGCAATCAACTGAACATTCATATGGCTTAAGGCTTCTTTTGGGGTTTATGCAGGGTTTATTAGGTTGCGACCTAATAATGTACACGTATGCCATTACTTTTTTAAAAAAGTGTAATGCAATTGTTGAAATTAAAGACCTATTGTTCTAGAATGGAGGTCATGAATATTCTGAATTAAAAAGTTGTTTAATTCTGATTACAGATTTGTGGTTTTCACATTATGCATATTTCAACAGCACTTGCTGTGTTCTGACAGGTTGACAAATGTCGGGAAAACACGCTGATTAAATGATGTGTTTTTATCAATTTTTTGCAGAATATCAATAATTGGTTTAAAAGCGCCTCCCATTGAGTTATCAAACATGTGAAGCCCTTTAAAAGCACCCAGATAACCAAGATATGTTAATACATGTCATACAGGCTATGAGAAATGACTTTTCAAAGATTAACTTTTCATATGTAATCAAGTCTCGATCTCAGTACTGAAGACTCAGGGAGACTACTCTAATGGCAACATGTGTCTGTCATATTATCATACTTCTATTTTTTTAAAGGTAATCTTGACTAACCATATGGTATTATGTAATGGCTATATGAGAAAGTAAAATATTCTGTCTTTTCCATTTCCCTGCCGAATGCCACCCCTGGGAGGGAGAGTGGAAATCAACTAGTGCCAGGTTATACACTTTGATGTGATGAATGACTAAAAGAAAGAAGAGCCCACGCATTGAAGTAAAGCCTTTAAATATCTCCAAAATAAAGAGATGTGTATGGCAGCCCACCCCTTGATGCTACTTTTCAAAAGTTTCTTGCTCAAATTAAAAGCAATTGCATAACATAAAGCCATCTATTCACTTCATGTAATAAACCCACCACAAATACAGGAATTATAATGATATATTTATATTTAAATGATGGTTATTCTCATGAATGTCAAGGAACTTGCATTTTTTACATTCAGTGGTCATTTAATAGGGTGTATAGAAAACAAAATTGCTCACAATATGGAGCCTGTTTAACCAAAAGGGAACATATGGCACGTCCTCAGAATAATCACAAAGCTGCACCAAGGTGAGTGTATCGTAATCATTTCCTCCGCTGTACTACAACATGAGACTGTGGCCAACCAGGCTGCTGCTTTACATACACAGTGTCGAAGCTAATATATGCAAATACGACCCAGAAACGCCTTCAAGCTCTATCTCTGGGGGAAGTCTTTCTCTCGTGACCTTGGTGTGGTCGCCACCGCCTGCTCACAACTTCCGACCCCTTTCCAGGCAGAAGTGATGATATAAAGCCTATAGAAAATGACTTTGATGTTGAGGCAAAATAACAGTTTATACTCTCATTTCATGATGTCTCCAAATCAAGGTCCAAGCCATTCATACGACACACATTCATACTAACAGGTAAACATGTATGTTCAATTGTTATTCAAACAATTCCAAGTCAAACTATTTTTTTTAAAGCTTAATGTTGCGTCCTGTTCTTTCATTCTCTCACGGACCGTATCGTTGTCCCGTGATCCGTATGAATCCTATAAAGTAAACTTGTAATGTCATCATGTGTTCAAATGCAGTCTTGTAAAATGTCGTCTTTGGCAAGAGAATTGAAAAAATGCAGTTCTTTAAAAAAAGGTTGTTTCACAGCAACATACAATAGTTATCTCTTGATGCCAGAGATATTGTAGTTTGCAACATTAATGGGATATAAGTAAAATACTCAGTGTGCTCTCGGCTTAAAACATTACATCGCAATGAGCTTGACAAATTCCTTTGGCATAATAACAAAGATTATATCTTTATATCTTTGTTTTATTTATTTTTTCACAAATCCTCTGGCCCACTGGTATATTCAAAAGCAATTCACAATGTGTTCTTTAAAGAGGAAGTACAATGCAAACCAGAAGCGTCCTACAACTGTTGATAGTAAACAGTGTAATTAAGTACTACAGGAATATGTATTCTTTATTCTGAGTTATATGTAGAAGCCTGTTGGTTATGCCCCCTTGAGCAGGGCTACTTTATTCTATTATATTGATTCTTAAAATAGTTTTGATTAACAAGTTGCAATAAGCTATGTAAGTATATTTTATGACAACTAGCCTCGGCTTCATTTCTCTGTTTCAGTCCCGCCCCATATTTATACTCAAAGATGGATTTTGTAGATCAGTTAATTCCAAACCAATCCATAGACTGGATAAAACGCGAGAATAAAAACATTCCCCAATTAAAATAACCTTGTTTATTGTTGTTAAATAAGAGTGCATTTATGTGTATAGTAAAACCCTGCTTCCTGGTTCCTTCTACTTACTAGCTGGCTCCTGCATATCTTTGAGGAAAGGCCTGCTAGAGCTGCAACAGCACTCGGATGGCTGGTCTAAATTCCCTCTCATCACATCTTCCCTCCGTCCAGCCAGCCTCCTCATTGACAGTCAAGTCGCATGCGAAACAATCCTCAGGCAATAATTGCCATAAACAAAAAAACCTGTTTATCTGGTCGGAACAGCAGTCCCAATGAACACACGCTTCCATGGGGAGTGAGGGGGAAAACGGGAAAGAATGAAACCTTGATATTCATACAAAAGAGTTAAATCAATTTGAACCAAACACATATCTCCCTTTTCTCTCCCTCTGTTTAGCTTATTTGATGCTTTGGCTAAAATAATAGTTCCTGCAGGCTTGAGTGTACAAGCAGCACCCTGTCTGGTTGATAATTATAGATTAGCTTGGCACTGGCATTATCAGGGTAAGCTGTTTCCTAATTATGGGAGGAGAGATAGAAACATGGAACTGCACCTGCTCCGGACAGAAATGTTCTTATTGTGGTAAGTGAGGTCTCTGATAGTCAACAACATGGTAGTTGTTTATCTCAGGGCTCTAATTTGTTTATAAAGAGGTAGTATTAAGCTATGTTTAGTCCACAAGCTTAGACATGTATTCGCCTAAATGGCAGCTGCCTGAAAGGATCAGTGTAAATGGTTATGTAGGTATCAATGCATCACAGTGTCATCGCTCTTATTGAGTGGAACGCGTTACCCGATACATATCATATAGTTTCTTGACAATGTCATGCTGTAAATCAGGGTCTTGACCTCATATATACCGAAATTCAAATAACTTCTATGAGTGACTTATAATGATACACACAATTTGGGAAATAGAAAGCAGTAGTATCCAATCAGTACTAATAACAATAGTTGTTATTTGCAGCCCTAACTGCAACTCCCTTTTATAGACTTGAAGTACCTTATGGTAATTTCATCTTCCGTCATTTTCTAGAAAGGAATATGGTTTTAAGTCAATTGGCAAATCATCCAATTTGGGTAGAGCACTGAAGCACAACTTACATAACTAGCCTTTTTTTGTGTGGAGCCTTTAAGGAATTGCACCGCTACAAATAGCATACCAGTAGGTATATCGACCATGGGAGCCAGGAGAGCCATTTGCTTGAATGGCAAAATTACATTTTTGTGACATTTATTTCCCTATCCAGTGTTGCACAAAGCTCATTTGGCGGTGCCGTGGGGCTTGTTGGGTTTTACCGTAGCGACGTTGGGTCCATTAGAAACAACTTTCACTTTAGTTAGCTGGCTTGTCAAAACGACGGTTGTGAATTGCCGGGTGCTTTCGGGACGAGCCTCTGTGGGGTGGCTTCAAAGAGCACTTTAGAGAGTCAGAGAAAATCACTTAGTGGGAAGATTGCTTTTCCATTTTAGTGGAGCTCTTGTGGACGGAGGTGGGTGGTGGTGGATGAACAAGAGATTCCATGACTTTGAGCGCACTCGCCAGGTCATAAACACGCTGTTATATTTGTGTTTTTTACCCTGTGACTCCCCATGACTATAACATGGGATGTTTGTTGCAACTGTGACCAAGAGACAGCTGGCAGCTCGACATATAACAGAGTTTGTGCAAGCCTTTAAACAACTTTGTTAGCTACTAGGACTATGCATATTTGAATAGACCACACACTTCTTTCTGTTTATGAAATGCATTCACCCTGTCAACTAGGGGAGCAGAATTGCACAGCTGTATGGGAAATATTTGCCATGTTGGACACATTTCTCCCAGGCAGTGGTACTTCATTTGGTGACATTATTAGACCAAGCCCTCTTAGCCCCTACGGAAGAGCAACAGAGAGGAGTCTGCTGGACCAGTACCAGGGTCAGAACACTGCTGTGGGAGCATCTGACTGCAAGACACTGATGAATGTCAGGAGACTGAAGCCCACCAGCCATCTGGCAGGCTGGAGACACTGACGGGAGTAGACCATCGATCTGCGTCATGTCTACAGGCTCGGAGCCTGAGATGTGGTACATGACAGTGGTCGATTTGTGAAATTCTAACAAAGGGGGACGGTTGCCTGTGCAGGCCAATGAGACTTCCTAACGGCATCCTGAAGTGATCTGGGGACACAGTGAACTATAAAGTACAAATTATAGAGATACCACAAATAAATAAAAATGCAAACAATATATTCAATAATGCTTGGTAAAAATCCAGAATTTTTCTTAAGTATAGTACCAGCTTCAATTTTTTTAATTAATTCAAAATGCTCATTAAAAAGTATGACTTAATTTGGCAGGCAGAGGACTTCTTTTTAATTATAGAAATGATGACAAATCTTCTACATTTCTTAGTTAAATGCTTTAACTAGCCCACTTTGAACCAACTCATATTTTCTTCTGAGCCTATTTTCAAATGCAATCTGCTGACTCCGTGCTCTGGTATTTTGTCCACATCCAAGCAAATCTTTAGGTTTTCCAAAAACAGGGCTTTTATAAAACTCCTGCCAGGGGTGAGGATTTTCAGAAATTCTGCTTGGAGTGTTGGCGTGTAGACAAGGAAACACAGGTTTTTGGCTTGAGTATGCGCCATTTCCCTCTTTGAGTGAAGTCAATAATGAGATTTTCTTGCAAAGGCAGCATAAATACATCCATGAACGATCGATGTTGCTAGACGACCTTCCTAACAGGACTTTCTACATCTTTGCACATACATGTAGTTATGTTTCCACTATATGGAGGAACAGAGACTTTAAAATGAATCGAATAGGGTCCGTTATAGAAAAATGCTGTCAGAAACCAAACAGACATTTCCAGTTGTCAAACATATTGATTTCAGATATCTCAAAAAACTAACACAAAAACATATCTATGAACAAAAGAAATGCTCATATTCCAAATCTACAATTATAGTTGCGGTGGTGAATTGCAAAACAAGTCTAATGTCTGATTTTATAAGAGAAAACCAGCCTTTTGTTCCTCATATTGGATCATTGTCATTGTGTAGCTGGATCACATAGGGAGAGGAGACTTGGAAGGCAGAGAGGATGACATTAGCCTCTCAGCAGGTGAGTGGCTGAGGTGAAGATATCCGAAAGAAAGAAACATCTTTTTTCTTTCAACCATGCGTCTTTTCTTTGTTTGTGTGAATCACAACATTGTTTTCATAAATGCTGTGGATGAATGAATACAGTTATTGCATACTGATGTGTAGCAGACATATCAATTTTGTCAAATATTTGGTAAACTTATATTCAACCAACTGGCTTTTTTCATTTCTATGATGTGACAATAACAACTCATTGTTTTGTCAGCTTGTCTGAACAAAATACATTTACAGTTTTTGCATCAACTACAACTAAAGAAAGGTATTTGCCCCAGAGATAAACAAATAATGATAATTCATGATAGTAAAATATAATTAGTTAAACAAATACAGAGCAGCCATATGTTTCTACCAACTGCTTTGTCTATTTTAAATTGACAAATACAGCAAGTCTTCTTAAGCTCACAATATCTCTCTTTTTGTGCAATTTATAATAATAGTGTGGAGATCTTACCATTTGCCTTGTTATATGGAACCACTTGGGCAATTTTTTTGAATTATGAACCTTTTTCACAACAGACATTATGTATTTATATAGTAGAAAAGGCACTAGTGTTAATGATAACAATAATGATATCCAACTTAGTCCTGACACTGAGTCAGCATTGGCAACAGCAGACAGGACCCTCAAACTGAAACACTTAGGCCACATTTACACATAGCCGTATTTACAGAAACAAATATTTCTGCCCCTCCTTTTTCAAAAATAACGTTGTACACACAAGGTCGTTAACAAAAAAGTTTCTGTTTATATGAACCCGCATAAATACGCCGTCCGCATACGTCTGCATACGTCCACATAGGACACTCACATGACGTGAAGCATCTTTAGTCGCATACTGTGACGTTTGACAACCTAAAACTGTTTGACCTCGTTCACACGCAAACACAAAAACTGAGTTTTCAGAAATCTCCACTTTGGCCAGAGTTTTTAGAAATGATTGTTTTCTGTGATAAAACCTCTGTTTTTGTGTAAATGAAAGACCAAAACACATGAAAATATATGCGTTTTCCCATTGTGTAAACAGGGTCTTAAACTCATACATGATGATATGTATTGAGGCTTGCTGTAACAGAGAGTTGAGGATGTTTCTCCTCTTAGGTGGAGATAAATCGGTCCCAAGATTCCCATACATTTTTGTCCCACGGACAATTACAACCTGCTTCAACAGCTCCTGGTTGAATCACCAGCACCTGTGTGAGCCCTACAGCACATCGTATAGACTTCCACTGGGAATGCACACAAAAGAAAACAATCAACAGCCTGGCCAGATAGCGGAGTGATCAAATCAGAACCGAATAAGCACCAGCACACAAAATAGAGCAAAAATCACTTCCATTAGCGTAACGTTAGCCAAGCACAACACTAACTTCAGCAGACATGCATGTTGTACACATACTTCAACTGAATAATGAGGCACAGGAATAGCCTATAAGCTTTTAAACAATGAATTGAATCAACATTAAATAGCTGGTGTAATTGCTCTTATGGCGCTATCCCTCAAGAAGTTCCTCTTTGGCTAGTCGTTAAGATGTTAGCATTAGCTAGCTCCTGAAGCTGATCAACAACGCTGATTTTCCTCATTTGTTACACTTGTTTTGACCAAAAAAAGTTTCTTTAAAATGTGCCTTTTCAACTCCCAGTGTAGATTTTATGTATTTTTAAGAAAGTCATTTACATTACTTTTGGATTACTGAAGAATTTGTTTCAAAGGGGGCATACAAAGCTGAGAACCTCCCCGCCACACAGTGAACATCAGTAAGCAACACTAATTGCTGTCAAACCTTTATTAAAAGTTATTTGAAAAATAAACTAATTAACATCGAGGAAGTGTTATGTTCTACATTCTACAACCTTGTTTAAAAAAATGATATGTTAGGATGTGACTCTTTTTCTTATCATTAAAATGTTTCCCATTTTTGCATTCATTCATTTTGTGCTGATCCCCAAAACTGACAGAATTTAAAGTGTTAGCCTTTGCTTTTGTTGCTTTTCCATGGTGAATTAATTTTTAACTCCAAAAGAAAGCGGAGCTACACCTCTGTAGTGTGGAAAACCATGTTTTAAAAACACTGACAGACAATCTATTGTTCTACTGGTCCCAGTAGCTAACCCCATATAGGTTACTGAAATAAGTTACCAAAGCCTGTTCCAAGCAGATTGACAAGTATGGAACAAATGGGTTTGTTTCATGGATTTATAAAACAGTGAGAGCGTTTGACTTCCAGCTGGCAAACCTGCAGCAAAAACAACTGAATCAACATCTGTCTGTGGCTGATGGGTTGGGTTTTTTAGTTTTCATGACCATAGTAGTAGAAAAACAAAAGAAAATTGCTAATATAAAAATCTTTTTTTTTGGCTCATACTAATCCTGTAATTAGATTTTTAAAGATTTCTTTTTTTTTTCAAGCCACTTAAATTCAATCAGTTTACCTTTGCAGATCAAACCAGTAATATGCAAATATTATTATCTCCTCTCCATCCAACAGTGACAAGCATTGCTCTAGACTTTAGTAAATATTAGGAGTCACAACAAGTTGTTATTTCAATACAAATTCAACATGGACCATTTTGTTCCAATTTCTTTGGGGCGGTGTGGCGTGAACATCTTTCTTCCTCCGAAGCGGGGCGCAACATAAAAACTTTTAGAACCAACGCTCCAGAGGAACATCAGAGACAGCTTGAACCGCAATGCCTTTGAAAACCAGGATTTCTCTTTTACAAGAGTCATTACATACCAGGATTAGAGGACAAATTCCAGGAAAAGCATTAGCAATTAGACGTCCAGCAGCTGTCAAGGTCCGTAATTATAGGCAATGTGTGTGATTAGGGTAAGAGGTTCAATAAATTACATTAACATACTTTTAAAATCACAAGGGAGAGTCTACAAGGACCTTAAAAGCAACAGAATGCACGTATTGATTTCCCTTTCACCGATGGAAATTTATTTGGTGGCTGCTGAGAAATGAGGGCCATTGCAGTGCTCAATTACCTGACACAAACAGTTGAAACTCCACAGAGGAAGTAAATGCTCTGCAGACAAAGTGACTGACTTTTTGTTTTTATAGAATAGAACCACATTTTAAGCTCCAGCCCCCTTTGTCAACAATTATTGCTGCATTTTTTTACACTCTGAAGTCTGAAATATATTAATGTATTTTTGCCTCATAATGCACAGAGAAACAACAAACAATAGACGTTTTCCTCTTGTGTCACCAGGCACTCTACTTCAACTTCAGTTGAATGCCAGAAGGCTCATGAGTGCAAGATGTAAAGGAAAAACAACAATAACAATAGAGGTAGTATTACGCTATGATTAGTCATCAAGCAATAGCTGAAAACCGTGTTTTCTGGCCAATGTGGGGTGTTTCATCTACTGCCAGTTGTGTTTATTTAATGAATCTGATGGAGTTTGTTAATAAAGTGAACACAACTTGCTGACAAGAGAAGATTCATTGATGTGACCGAGTGATACAGTTGAAAGGCTGATTAAGTAAAGTTGTCTTCATTGTTGGGCTCTGTTGATGCATACAGCTGACAGCTCCAAACCCCTTCTTGATGTCAAAGTGTGTGCATGCCCATTGTAGGGTTGCCTGGCAGAGCCTGAAACGCAGCTGTTGGCTTAAATTGACTTTTCGGATAGGGAAGATTTTCCAGTCCAGCGACACACACCTTCAAATCGGCTCAGAAGCTTACTGGCGGAGAAGGGAGCCCCATCTCCATGGTCAAATGGTACCCTTCAACCCGTCTGCTGACAGGCTGGCTGGGAGGAGAGGCTCAGGGTCCAGGGGAAGGGGCTGGCAGCGTCAGCACGGCAGTCTTTTACGGTGGAACAACCTAATTGCACAAGGCATCTACAAACCCCACGAAACTGGCAGCCGTCCACACCTTTCCCTTGAGCTGGCTTAGAGGAGTGCATCACACATATTAAAATCATGCTGGAAGCACAAACCAAGGTTTTTTTGGAAAACTTCACCTGAAGTTTGATTCCGTAAAAGGTCTCTTTTTCTCCATTCCAACTCCAGTTTTCTTTTGCTAACTGCCTGGCAATGGAAACACTCAAAGGAATATGTTTACAATCTCTGAAAGATGGATGAAATGAAAAAAGGTGAGAGATTATGTGGAGAAAGCCATGGTGTGTTCTGTTGTTGCATGCCACATATTCAATGTGAATGATTTAAATTAATGTAATAAAGGTGTTGCTCATTTAATTTGCTTGCTTGTCGAATTGTTATTCCCCATTCAAATATATAAAGCAACCATTTTAAAACAGGCCTCTAAAGCCCCGTAGCTTACGTTTCCCTTCGTGATTGTTTTTAAAGCTGAGCACTTTTACTCTTCATCCACATCACCCCCTGTTGTCCATCTTCCAGCTGTCTGGTATGAGAGCCCTGGTGCACCCGTTAACTGCTTGGAATAGCAGTTTAAGTGGAGTGTCAGAGCCCACAGCAAAATGGTTGCCATTCTTCAGGAGGAAAGTATGAGGCACATGGCATCATTAAGCGGATGAGACCCTCAAGGTGATGTAGGCAGTCTTCATGATACTCCTTAGTATCATCAATTCTGCTTATGGAACCACTTACCTTCCAATGGCCCCATAATCTATTTTTAATATTCGCCAGATAAGTGCACTCGCAGACATTCTTCAAGGAAACGCCGGACTTCAGTCACTACATGAAAAAAAAGAAAGAGAGACATCCTGTATGTTTAAAAAGAAAAGTACCACAGTGGTCGGTGATGCTAAATGTATCAAAACCCTTCATATTTATTTAATTTTTTCACTTGCATATTGACCGTCACAAAGACGTAATGTAACGCACACAAGAAGCTAAAATAACAAAGGAATCCTGCCAACCTCCAGCTGGTGATTGACCTTGCATTTTGATGTGTGGGATACCTCAGTAGATGCATAGGACATATAACTCAAAGGCTTCATAAAACATATAGAGATTCATAAACCGTACAGACTGGGTCAGAACCCCATTGGTGGGCCGCAGGAGATTTTATTAGGGTTGCCAAATAAATTTGCTAAATCTCTTCCAGTTCCTAATGGTGTTGTCATTTATTTAAAGTTGATCTCCATCAAAGGACAATGGTAAACATTGGTGTAGATTAGAACATATATACATTAAGTTCTTCGAACCGCCAAACATAGACATTTGAAATCATGATTATAAGCCATTCAGCCTTATTCAAATTAGAAGTGTTAAACTAATAAATCAATATTAAGTATGTTTTCTGAGTTGTTAACAAGCCCCAGGGTCTCCACGACCCCAAACAGAACATTGGGGTGTATTGCAAATGAACTAGCATGACAGTGGCATCTGCCTCCAAAATGTATGTTTAAAGTAATAATGTGTGTACTTTACATTGTCCTGCGGTGTTGTATTGATTATAGTTAATAGAAATGTCAGCAAGCACCACAGTGATCACCAAATGAAGCAGCCGATATGATGGAGTTCCTGAACACCTCACTGCTCAGTATTATAGGATGCCTTTGCCTCCCTCCTCCGTCTAATCAGCGCTCTTGACTGGGTGCAGATGTCATAATTATTAATCTGTTCAGACGTGCCTCTGATGATTAGTGAGAGGCACATCCTAATCAATGGCGAATGCATGATAAGTGTTTACTGTGAAGATTACAGGAGCACCACCTCAGGTGGAGTGGCTTTTCTCCTCATTATAGCAGCAGCACAGCACCAGCAAATAACTCTCTGACACTTAGAGACAATCTTTAATCAGAGATTATCTGGCACTTGACATTATTTTCAAGAATATGTTATTCTGACAGATTTTTCCTTGAACCTCAGACAGGAAAACAAATGAGTTGTTTCTCCCTGACTGGCTTTGATGGAAATATTTCATTGTGTAAGGGTTTTTTGGATGCCTGTGAGGTGATGTGTTTCTGAGTTTATGTCCTCGTGAATGCAATTTCACAATTTTTGGGTCCAGATTTTAATTTAGACTTTGTGCAATTTGAACCATGCTGATAACGGAACTGTCTGTTACATTTCATGTCATGGTTTATGATGTTCAATTTATTTCTGAACATTGGTTGAATTAGTAGCCTATCGTGTTCATTGACTCTCTGAATCATAAAAGTTCAGCGCTTCGGAAAAGGAAAATAGCAAAACACTGTCACCACAAATCTTAAAAAAGAGCTTTCAAAGTCTGACGTTCCGAGTAGAGGGATCACTACAGAGACCCTCAAAGCACAAGCACATTCTGGACAAGAATGCAAATACCTTTCGTAAAAAACCCAGACTCAACCTTGTTTGGAACTGCTCAAGACCCTTTCAGGATGAAAGGGAAGAAGGTGTATTTTTGGGCAAGATTGTCCAGGTAAAGCCCCCGTCAGTCACTCTCCTGGGAGTTTGTTCTGATTGAAAGGGAGACTAGATGGCTGTGGCTCTCTTTGCACAGACTAGCACAAAAACCTGCTGTTTCTTTCAGCCGCATCGGCAATGCTAGCAGAACAAAGTCTTTTCACTTCCACGACACCAACCGTCATAATTAAGTTGCACATTGGCTAACAGCGACAATCCGTGTAAACTGCTATATTGGCTTGAAGTTGTAATATAATTAATACAACGGACAAAAGCTAAAACAATGTTAAATGCTTGAATACAAAACAAGCAGCCCATTTTGAGATGAAGGGAGCCAGTTCAAAGGCTCCTACGGAGATACTGAAATGTGAATGAGTACTGTAACAGAACTATTCTGACTCAATTAGGGACATCATGTAGTAAATACACAACGCCAAGATTCCCTTGTGTTCTCTTTAAACATTGTAAATGCCTTTATTTCAGGTTGCCTGAGTCAGTCAGAGCTCAATACCTCTTACATGATCTCAAACATTTGTTTCTGTTGTTGAGTGATTACATTTCATATAAAGATTTCAACCTCAACGAAAATAAAGCAAATTGAGTAGGATCAAGTCTGCCGTCCTTTAGCCCAGTGGAATCTAATTACTTACAATCCTTAGATGGCAGTATTCAACCGCTGCAGAACAACAGGAAATAACTGTAGAGAGGGAGAAACTGTAAGCTTCTCGAAGGTCAAACTCTCCTCCTTTAAAATCACAAAGCAAATCAATGATGGATATGCAGGGAAAATACTAGCCTTCGATATGTATAAACTCAGATGTGAGGGATTTACAGGAGGTGGCTCTATTATATGGGGAATAACACACATTTGCTTATACGAAAAGCATGACATTTGTGATCTCTATACAGTGTGCACCTTTGGAAAAGTGGGATAAGCTTGAAAATATGGACTTGATTTTCTAGACTTTCTGTATTTAAATGGTTGGCATGAATAATAATACAGACATTTGACAGAGGATTTAGAGAAGTAGGTTTTCAAAGGGTTGCATTTTCACCAAAAGGTTTGCCATTTAGCCCAATAATGCTGTCAAACACACAGTATAGGTAAACTGTGACATTATGAAGAAAATAATGTGAAATGTGAGTTTATAATAAAGATACAGATGTTCCGCTGTCAGCTACCAAGTCTTAGAGATCAAAAGTACAGAGAGCACCTGAATATACCACGGCACAAGAACAAATGTCAAACCATCACCCAGCAGCCTGCAGCAGAATTTTCAAATTGAATATAAACGGGTTAAAAATGGTAAAATCTCTGCCATAACCCTTGTACAGTGATATATGACATGCTAATATAAGGACCACATTCACTTCTCCTCATAAAAGGCAGAATTGCCTGGAGCCATGACTTGCAATGAACTGGGAGAAGTGTTGAACACTGTAACCAGTAGCCGAGTAATATGGAAGCTGGGTCTCTTGACTGGCTTTCCCTGTGGACTGCTGTGGGCTGGAAACACACAGTTTGAACAGTTATTCATATACTAAAAACAACTATTATCAGAATAAACTGTTCACCACTGAGCAGAGCACTGAGTAGTTGTGTTCAGATAATACACATACAGACAAATTAAAGTAAAGACCTAAAAGAATTGTAGCCAATGTCTAGTGTTTTTTAGTTAATAATGCTTATTGTGGAGACAAACTTCTCACACATAACCCATACTCTATGACTGATAATACACTGTGTCTCATTATCATCCCTATATTACATAATTGTGATGTTTCTTCCATTGAAGGCTCAAGTGTTTAGGATTTAAGGGACGATATAGGCAGAGATTGAAAATACTATTAAGTCAACCATGTTTCTACGGTAGCCCACAACAGAAAAAACTTGGGGATTTTTGGGGGTTTGATGTGTTACGATCTGCCTCAAGGTTGGCAACAAAAAAGGAGGCCACACACAGATACCTAGAGGTCATCACAGTTCTCCGACACGCTCGGAAACGGCGGGGTGAATTTGGTTGCAATCTGCAGACTTACCACTAGGTGCTACTAAATCCTACACACTGGCACTTTAAATGGCATGACGCTATGCAATAATACTAAGTAGTGTTTCCTATCTGGGTGTTTATATTGATTTGACATGTATAGTATACATTTACAAATGTGAGTTCCATGCAAGTGAATTCATGTGTCTTGAATATGTACAGAATATACTCGAAATTGATGCTGAACAGGCCACAACAAACACAATCCAAGATTGAAACATGAATAACTCATTTGACTTGATCCACCATCCCGGCTATAGTTCCACAATCTTTGCTCTGCTGGTGACAGGTTTAGAGTCTTTGCAGAGGTAAAGAAGTCAACAATAATTAGATCAGAACACCACGTATGCCATACTCATCCACTTGTCCTTTATTCATGAGATGCCTGACAGGATTCGGATCAGTAATATTCAAATAGGAATATTTTAACAAGTAGCATTCTAATGTACATTATTAGAATTTGATGTACTGTTTATGGCAGGTTGTTCTGACTGGTCTGATTTTCAATTTTAACCGTGTAGTGTGTATTACAAATAACTGTGGGTCCCATAAATGTAGTCATACAAATGTCCATGCTAAATGTGATCCACTATGTTTTGAGTATTTCTTCCATCTTGTAAATGGTCTTTTAATGGATGTAATATGTACATGTAGATTATTTTGTAAAGCAAATTGTAAATGCTTTAGTTGCCATGTTTTTGCAACCAATTGTGAGATATTACTCAGCTATTTTAATTAATTCCAAGGTGTCTGGTATTTTCTTTTTTAAATCAACAAAATATTGAACATTTAAAATTGTTATACATGTGTTTGAAACAGCAGTTGTGATATCAAGCCAGTATAAAAAGTAAAAACAAAATATTTAAATTATTGACAAAAGCAGTGCAGTTTCCCAAAATAGACTATATATCTTTACTAACACTATTTTAAATAACACACTGAAGGTATTCACATATGCTTTGTTTCAAGCAGAGAATAAAGAGCAATGTTATCCTGTTGATGTCCCCATCCAGATGAAGGTGTCCTATAAATCATGCAACATCACCCCTGGCTTGTTCCACTTGCTCTTTAATAGAAAACACAAGGGCCAATTAAAAGAACCCACACAGCTCAAATTGAGAGTTTAGCATGTGAATTATTCAACAAAGCTCATACATACGAGTCGTCGCTATCTAACAAGGTGTTTGAACATGAACTATGAGCATTATCTTGTTTGCTTTCTCTGTGGGGTGTTTCCAAAGTGAAGAATTAGAAAGGCTCAACACCAACTTGTTAATGATTTTGGAATTATGAATTTGATAACATTTTGTGAAGTCCAACATATGTTTTTTATCTCTGTGATCAGCTCTCTTATGTGTAGCATCAATGTCAAAAGTAGCTTTAAAGCAGCTGTACTCGATATCGTTCCAACAATGCATCACATGACTGACTGCCTTTACGGTTTACACATTTGCTGTTCAGTCTCAGAGCAGTGATGAACATTGATTTGTACATGTTTAGTATGTACTCTAGTCCACTGTACACTGGGCCTGCCCAGCACTAACGAGGCAGACACCGGGGCCTTGAGTGGCCACGACGAACAAATGTGAAGAAAGCACGGCACGCTACTTCACCCAATATGTACATAAACATGAAGATGGACCGTTATCTTAAATAAAATGTCAAAATTCAAAACATGTCCAATATTTACTACGAAATCTGAATTTGTGAGAAATTCTATAAAATATAATTGGTATAGTATTCGTACAAAATAAAAGATGGAGAATGAATAATTGGGAGGAAGAATCCTCCTCTTCATCGTTAAACCCAGACTGTTACTCTATATCATATACTAATTATATTCATTGCACACCTTACACGTAATACATTTAATCCTCCTGTTACCTTTGGGGTCAATTTGACCGCATTCAATGTTTAACGTCTCGAAAACAATGCTTGACATCATTTCTTTTGCTTCATATGTTCCTAGTTTATTGGGGACAACTGGAAAAACCTAAAATTCACATGATGATATGTTTTTAATGAATGTTTTTCACTGTGTAAAACATATAAGAAATATCATTTTTTTAAATGTATTTAAAGGGATATTTAGGTAGTCAACAAACAAATATAAAGTGACATTTAAACTTGGGAAACAATATTAATTCTAGTAATTCTGGAGGTTTTAATTGCTGGGGTCAAATTGACCCCGAGGGTAAAATATGTTAGTAAATGTGAAGGTAACAGGAGGGTTAAACAAGTGGGCCCAGTTCTACTCTATGTACGAGACGCTGTGGGAAGGTCTATGCGGCAGATAGTTTACATTCCCCTCCGTCACATAAATAACACGTACCACCCCTTTAAATCCCAAACACTGAAAAGCAGCGATGCAGCAGAGTACCGGTGAGCGGAAATATGGAGAATCTAGCAAGTGATCCTTATCATTATCTGTCCGGTGGCCAGTGCTGAGCACGGCAAGGTCACCAGCATGACTGCATAAGGTCATCAGCACCATGCTAGTCCGCCTGCTGCTCCTCAAGCCCGACCTTGTCAAAGTCAAGTGTTGAGTGGTTAATGCCTCTCCACTCAGCGTGCGCGGCACTCGGAACTCTCACCGCCGCCGCCCGGCCCGGACGTAGCCACCGGCAATACTGATGAAGCTGCCGCTCCTAATTGCCTCTGCGTGAATCCCGGGCTTGACCCAAACTTGGCCGCCACTTTATCTCCCTCTCGTCCGTCTCCACTTTTGCCAGAGCTGCACCCGTAGCGGGACAGCTGGCCCACATCCAGGAGCATCAAAATATTGTCAGGACCACTCTCTGTGCTCCCGCTACCCTTCTCTCCAAATTAACCTTTAAATCAAAGATGAAGTCTTCTCCTCTCCTCCCCTCCCCTGTGTGTCCCTCATCTTGTCCTCTGGGTGAATTAATAAAACCCTAATTTCCTCATTAGCCCCGTCAATTCATGCAGGGAGTAATAGGCACTACTCGGGGAAGTGCTCTCTTACATACAAAAATGTACCGTTGACAATTAGCTTCCTGGGAGCTTGTCGGAAGGGGAGGGGGGGGGTGGTCTTTTGTTCTGAAAGCGACTTTGGCTGGACTTCTTGTTTTCAATTGTGTAATTGTGTGTGCGCGTGGGGTTGTTCCGGCAGCCAGTGTTCCTGCTGATTATTTTAATGGAAGTCTTGTTGTGTTTTCTGAAGGAAACCTTCATAATAGGATGTTTTGACCTTTGACTCAGACGGGGAGGGGACTCACCATCTCAATCAAACTTTTTATTCTTCCTCTCCAGATGACCACAGATGAGAACATTGAGGTCATACCCTCAGTGTTTTGTCTCGGGAAACAAGGGAGGCTTTAGTAAAAGGGAGGAGTTTACGTTCCGTAATTACAAAGTGGCAACATTTTTATATTTTATTCTGATTCCAGTATTTATATGTATGCTCAATGTGTCTGAATTTGAAAACTTGTAGGTCAACTGAATGATAAAAAACAAGATTTATAATTCCAAGGCCGTGCTTCCGACTCAGGACTCAGTCAAGTTGTTCTTAGACAAAGATGCTTTACAATATATATACTGACAACATCTCAACATGAAACTTATGTACTTTTTTAGTTTTCTAGTGCATCTTGTGGTTTCTCACAACAGAGAAGTCCCCATCTTCTCCTCGAGAACTTACGAGAATAAACTAACACGTGAACATCCAGATAAGATGTTTTGCTTCAACAAGGATATTTCTTATTATTATTATTTAGAAATATGATTCTCTTGTTTGCATTTGATGTACACTATGGTTGACATCAAATCCAATTAATTTCTCAAATTACATTTTGTTCTTTGTTATTCTGTTTTTATCAGCATCAAATCTAACGAGTCCGTATATTACACATATCAAATAATGCCCTGTTCTCCCAGAGAGTATAGCTACAATATATTCAGAATGTGTTTTGAGGGTGTGACATTTGTTCAAGTGTGTGTGTGAAAACATGAGTAACATCAACAACCTTTGCGGACTCGCAGCATCTCTCTAACATGCAAAGAGAGCCTCTTCCCCCTGGAGGCAGAGTGGCTGACGGTGGTATACTCAGCCGCCCCTAAACCTCAATGACAGGTCACATGGTGACTCACGACCGAGTGAGTCACATAGGAACAAAACGATATACGGGGAAATAACTGGTGCTTTTCGAGCAGAGGTCTGTGGTTGGCTATTGGGGTAAAGGTCACAGGTTTCTTAAAGGATAATGTCTTAAACCTAGTGTGGTGTGACTGTTTACTTTACGTTTATGTTACGTATCACACTGTACATGTTGCCATTTGTTATGTCCTACAGTGCACGTTACATGTTTCCACCAGAGTGAAAGGTAGCCTTCATAACTCAGTAACTTCTTTTAAATCACTTCTTAAAACCATTTTTTATAGAACAGCTTTTAAGTGATCTAGTCTTTGTATGCAGGACTTTGGTTCCCCTAATTTAGTTTGTCTGTTTTTAATTTATTTATAATTTATTTGTTTTTTAACTTATTTGTTTTAATTCTTTTTTTTTATTTTTTATTTTAATATATACTGTTAAATGTAATATTGGTTTTGTACCATTCCACTTGTTCCAGTTTCAGTGCAACCTGTATTTTTCTCTGCAATACATTTCATATCTAAGGCTATGTGAAAAAAAAAGTAATCTAAAATCGCAACCAATTGACAGTTGTTGGTGAGTTTAAGGATGGAGCCAGCATACATTCAGTATTTCTATATTTAAAGCACATTTGTTTCCGTGCTTACGTTGACTGGCTTTGTAATATTTATGATGAATATGAACAGATTTGACTGTTAAAGCGCATGCTACTTGAAAGCGTGATGATTTAATGAAGAAAAAATCTCCAATTTTACAGTAAGTCACTTTTGATGTGTCAAAGATGTTATGCAAAATCACTCACAATATAGAAAGTCAGAATGTCGTGGCTTTTAAGATGGAACTTCGACAAAAAGCACATTTGATTAGCAAGAAGCCAGCAGAACTGTCAGATAAATATCTGACTTGACGGTTGACATTTGCAATTTCGTGTGACTCGGAGACTCAGTTATGTGGCTGATGTTCAAAGCCGGCACACAGGGGAGTGCATGTGTGTGTGTGTGTGGGTGGGGGAGGGGGGGAGGGGGTATTGGCCAGGGGAGCGTTGCTGGTGATGCTGGGAGAAGATAGTGTTCTCTGTGGTGTTTTCTCAGTCTCAGCACAGCAGGGCTTCACAGGCTTGCACTGTCAACACATGCCTTTAATGTCGCAAGTGTTCAAAAGAAACATCAAAAGGCTCTCCCCATGCGGTTGAGAGTTAGTTTATTTTCATCTTATTAAAACAAATATCATCAGTGGCGCTCCTAAATCGTGAGGGCCTCTTGGATAAACAGTTACATTTAAGAGCTCTCCGCCAAGCTGTCAGGGCGGCGTGTTGTCGGCATTTGTAAGTAGAAAGATTCGTTTTGAAAAAAACACACAAAATAGCAAAGTAGTTTCAAGGACAGACGAACGTGAAGAGCTAGCTTTCATGAAAGTAATACATCATGAAAGGTGAAGAGTTTTTAACTCAATGTTGTGGGGGATATGGGATGTAACTTTAACAAGTTGTAGTTCAATTATAGTTCAGTTATGTTGAGATTAAGTCTAACTATGTTGATACATTTGCCGATTTTATGTGACTGAAACTGCCAGCGTTCGGTGAACCGCTGGCATCACATTCATCTCAACTTGATCCTCAACATGAAGGCAACGATACAGATGATTCCATATAAGGAAGTAGTACTTGAGCATATTAAGAGTGATACTCGGTAACTGAGAAAAAGCAGCATTTGTATTGTATTTCATTTATTAGGTTGTTAACCTTTCCAAAAACAAGTATGTAAGAGAAACATTCTAAGGAATGTATTGAACTGTGTAAATATGCTCTAAACTGCATTAGCTTTTCCTAGTGTAGTAGCCTGACATTAATGTGTAGCAAATTGGGAGTACAATCTAAATATCGTTGTGCAGCCCTGTAATGACCCAGAGCGTCAGGGGGATTAGTATTGTTGTTCACCTCCCTGCCTGAGGGGGGTGCTGTGTGTTATGTGGTGTGCTTTTCTTTCTTTCAGGTAATTGGACAGCTATTTAGGAGAGATCCTGTGTTTCAGGCTCTTTCTCTCCAGCTTCCAAGCGGTGCAGCACAATGTCGTGGGTGGCGGGGTTAGTTAGAGTGTCGGTGGGGGTGAGCAGCCCTTTTGTTTAACCTTGTTTTTTATCCTAGGGAGGTCGGTAAGACACATGTACTTTCTTTGTTCCTTTTCTGGTCTAGGTGGCTTACACAGATTGTTTTGTTTGTTATTTTATTCCAGGCTTCACCCTGAAGAATATTTTACACTTGTGTTCACAAATAAAAAAAAATTGTTATGATAAGCTGCCGCATTAGTCCTAATTCAGGAGGTGGGGAGACCCATATTTTTGTCACGCTCGGGCTCCCCTAGGCCGGGTGTAACATAATAGGGGTCTCATCCTTTCTTGTCGTTGGTACATTCAGTATATGTAGGTTTGGTTTCGATTTTGGAGTAGAGGGGCACGTGTATAGTGCTGGGTGGCAACCTTGGTGATCAATGGACTTTAATTTGCAAAACTTTTTAGCTTGAGCCTACACTTTAGCAGCTAGATGTCTGACGTACGATGGCAAATCAAAACCTTATCGTTTAACTGTCAGAGCCCCTCAACTGTTTCGGTCCACATCAAACTGTTTAGCTAATGTTAAAATTATTCATGCATTCTATATGAGAACAATATAATTGTGACGTTGAGTCTAGTTATTGTCCCTCTGGGCGAAATAAGGTTTTCAGGTGCGATAAGCGAAGATGGAAAATAAAATCGGACGTAACAGAGCATACAAGTCAACTCATCTGGCTGTTTTCTTCAATACTCTTGTCTTTCTTTAGAGAAACTGAAATAAACTGTTTCAAAATACTAACAATGAAGCATAAACCTAAAATGTTTTGCTTGCTCAAATGTATTTTTTCTTAAAGTGAACACCCACACAGATGCTGGAACAGAATAAAAGTCTGAGACAATGCTTTTTTATTTCCACATTTTCTTCATGGTTCATTAACTGTAGATATGTTGCCTCAGTATTTGAGCATCATGTATGTAGCCATCAGGTATATAGTTAAATCTCATAATTATAATTATAATGCAATCACCTGGAGACCGTTTTTAACCAACAAATGGAGTTAATGTAAATTAGCTAGTTAACCAGATATGATCAAACCGGCCGGCAGCAGTTGTCATTTCTGCTGCCAAACCAGCGGTTGCAAGTCAGACATGGGAAGCTGCTTTTGTCTGCTTCAGTCTAAAATTAGGACTCATTGTTTCCAATATTAAATGAACTTCAATTACTAAATCTGCCACAGTTATTATTTTGAACTGCGGAGGAGCATTTGAGAATGGAAAGCTCTAGAGGCTAAGAAACATTAACGAAGGCCGGTGAGGTTAAGCGAGGAGTCAATTACACTGAACAAGGTTGATTTTAAGGCTTTAAATGTTGCTCCCCTTGTCCTACTTAATGGGAAGTCTACACGCTTACCTTATTTGCTGTGCCCACATTTCTACTCGCACCTTACATGGCTTGTAGGGAAAGTTCCAAACACAAACTTGTACTTTTTTTATTTTAATCTCAAAGTTTGTCGCTTGAAGTCAGTTGTTACCTCTATCTCACTTTAACACTTGCATTTCCACTAACCTGAAAAAAAATACAAAATGATTTATTCAAGGCAGAGTGCTTTGAAAGTGTTTAGCACAGAAACAACCTTTTGAGGTACAGGAGTCGAGTGCATATACCCCCTTCTTTCTCCCTGCGCTCAGTGTTTCAAAGTTGTGATAAGATGTGACAGTCTACCGAACCTCAGTGAGGGTTTTATACCATCCACACTGCAGCGCTCAGTTATCTTGGTGGCATTTTGCAGGCAATATAACAGAGAATCAATTATGAATACACAGATATGCGAAAGGTTTAGTCGGCAAAAGATGCTTCTTGACACTTTGATGATATGATGGCGGCAAATATATGCTCCATACATTTTTCTTCTTGAGCTAAAAATACTATCCCCTTGAGCCAACGACTGCATGTTAAGATGAAGAGAGAAGACCAGCTTGTACAAAAGCAAAGAATGCGGAATTTGAGCCATGAAAAGAAATGTGTAATGATAGTAATGTTTTGGGTGATGTGAACTCCCAACGTTTTAATCTTTTGTCCAAATATTCATTGTCTTTATGAGCCGAATTGCCAATTGACTATAAGTCATCAGTCAATATGACTGACAATCAGCTCCTGTCAATAAAAAGTAACCAATATAATAAATAGCCGTATTATTTGATAAATGCATGTTAGTGTTTAAAGAAAAGCATCCACCTGAGAATCAAATGCAATTCCTGCAAATGTAATGATATGAATTTGAATGTTTTACACAAAACCCAATAACCCCAAAACAGAACAAGTTGGTGATATGAATTGTAAAGCGTTCAGTATGGGACTGATTATCATAGATGCATTCAAAGCTGAGAGAACATGTTTTAAAAAGAAATGTGCAAGAGGAGGAAATGGATATCAAGTTTACTTCAGCTCTTCATTCTCTCCTAAGCGAGAAGCAGAGGGTTAATGAAAATAATTTGAGATGGAATAGCACATTTTTGGCTTATTTTTTCCGAACTTAAAAAAAAAAAAAAAAAAAAGGCCTTAGAGGCCTCACAGTTGCTGTTGATACGGCTCCACTGAGCTGCAAACACTTCAAAAGACTCAGGAAAAGGCATGTAGGAACTCCCAAAAGGCTTTCTAATCAAATGTCACAAGACCTCAAAGAAACACTGAGGCAAATCAGCCGATGGCAAAGCCAGAGAAATGGCAAAAGGCAACCCATCAAGGGAGACTTTATTTGTTCCTAAACCTCCTTAACCTTGTTGGCAGTGACTAGATGCTGACCTTGTGATGGATTGTTTGTTTGGCTGAGTTCATTTTTTATACATAACTGAACAATAATAGAATATCGACCCAACAATAATAAACTAATGCGTCAAACATAGTGTGATTACAAGAATACTTCCATGCCAGAGTCAAATAGTTTCAGGAAGATATTTATTTTTATCCAACAAATAATACAATGTTTTTTACGCCTATAATAATTAACAAAACAGTTTTTATATTACCTTTTCATTGAACACCCTGACAAAGGCTACACTAAGGCTAATGTATATAAAAGTGCGTTGTCCTCCGAGGCGCTTGTTTTTTCCCGAACACACTGCTGCTGTCCCCGTGGACTTATTGATTGATTGGGGTCCCAGCTGGAAAAGCACTGCTTCAGATGGAGTCTCAGAGGATCCTGACTGATTAAAAACAGCTTCTGTGTTTCCTTTCTTTTCTTTCTGGCTTTTGACGTGGAGATTCCTCAGGCAGGACGACGCCGAGTGGCAAAGTGCCTTTTGGCCTTGCGTGGAGTTGCTGTTGAGATTAACTCCTGTACGGGTGGAGGACGGCAGCCCGCTGTTACGCCACACTTGCTCACACATGCTCATCCAGTTGCGTACCCTGGTGACAAATGGGAAAGGACACGCATTAGCCCTCTGCGTATCTGACACAGCTTCTTAACCGGTAATGGATTCACCTCTGAGCCATCATCACCTTCTATTAGGCCCAGGACAGAATCAATAGTTTTCTAAATGCAGCTGAATCATTCATCATAAGAGGTCTCGTGCTGTCCACCTCATCTACCGCCTGATACTTCTCCAACCTGCCTTACTCGTTTTCCCTCACATAGAGAATCGAGTATCCATTTGTAATAACCCGCAAAGAGGATCAAGCTGCAAAGAGGTGTCATCAATTTCGCATATTTTGGGCCGTCTAATGGCGACTTACCCAAATCGGACATGAAGATTTTTTCAGACTTCACAAAAGCCCATAATCTTAACCGACATGGGATAATCTTCTCTTCGAACCCGGGGATCTTTCATCAGACGTGAAAACACAATGCATCTGACGGCATTGTCTGACCCTTCAAGACGTGTGTTTGAATGAGATTAGAACACAATTTCAGGATATGGCTTTTTATGGAAATCAAACATTTATTAAATAAAAACGGAACACAACATTGTGTGGGTGATTAAGGAGTTACATTATACATGTGTTTTTTTGCTCAATTAATAATAAATATACAGAACAAAGGTTTTGAAAAATCTAATATAGATACCTTTCATCTTCAGTAAAGTTCCTGTGGTTTTAGAAAAAATAGTCACTATGGGGAATCCACAGTGAATCCATGGAGTGTTTTTTGCTTCCTGAAAAAAAGCACATTATGTTTTGTTTTATTGATGAGTTACTATATTTACTTTATATATATATGACTGGGTGTTGTTCCATTTGAATATATTCAACAACTCTAAAAAGGGAGTGAAACAATAATCCATTACATGGGTTGAAGAGAGAGAGATGAGAGGACAGCTATTATAAAACAGCTATGCAAAGAATTTGATATTTGTCATATATCATGCTGCTCATATCTGGTATACTTTTAAATGCAAGCTTGATGAATTGCTTAATGTTAAGATGGGAAATCAAACAGCTATTATCTGAGGAGGTCAGTCTAATTCTTAAAGCAGGACCTCCTCACTGTGAAATCAGCTGTGGGCAGCACCAGTCGGGCCTGCCAGCATTCTTCTGGGAGTCTGGGCACTGGCTGAAAAGACATGATTAATTGCTGCAATAAAGCTCATTATGGAGATTAAGTAGGAGTTACAGGAGCATTATTGATCACTGTCCTTTAAATAACCTTAAAGTTGCTTATTTGTGCATGTTTGTATGACGCTGGTCAATGTCGAGGGCATTATGGGAGGAATGGGCTCGATGCAATGTTGCTCCGAGACATTATCGTGTGACATGAAATCAGCCATGGATGGTCATTCCTTCAAGAGCGCAGTGACACAAGGCCTCATGACAGAAGGCGCAAAGATCCAATGTTTGAACATAAACTTCTCCGACTTGTCTCATTTTCAGGAATTCCTTCTGATGAGGATAAATAATCATTTAAATAACTCATTACAAAAACATTTGATGTGGTGCCTCACTTCTTCTGAAGAAAATCTTACAGCAGCAACACCGTGTTTTTTAATATGTGCTTAATTTGGCCTCAGTTACAATCTATATAGCTATATGGTTAATTAGCAATGTTTGGATTAGATTCCTATGTGTCTGTGGTAATGTAATGCCCAACAATGGCACTACACAACAGCAAATAACTCATGGCTGCTTATCTTAAAGGATTGAAATCTACATAAGCTATATTCATTTATCCAGAGGTTTTTGTAATCATGGCTGATTTGTTAATCTACTACCGACCCCACTGACATCCCGCCCTTGTGCATGTTAAAGAGAAAGCGGTTTTAAATCATATTCCTAATGTCTCGCATCTTTTATTTGCTGTATAGAAAAGAATTGTAAGACATTAATTCCATTATTCTTTCCTCATCTTTTGTTACCTAAATCCCTTTTTTTAAATCCTCTTATCTCTTCCAGCTTCTAGAAACCCGTTTCAAAGACGATAAACCCCCTAAATCTCTCATTGAAACATATGAAAGCTTTTGATTCGTCTGAATATTGATCCTGCATATGAATAGACTATTGATGATGCCATTCAAACTTTATTATCCTTGCAACCCTTTTATACGTAACTGGTAAACTATGCTCACACAAGAGTATTTGTTTTGGACTGCATAGAAACAAATAACGTGACTATGGTTCAAACACTGATAGTCAAGGAGACTTTTAAGCCCAAGGTGATTATCAAGGTCAATACCTTTACTTGCGAAAGAAATCCAGAGAGTCATCTGCTAAAGACCTGCTGGAGAGCGATGTGTGACAATAAAAGGCTGAGATCCACAGCACGGCTCCTGAATATAACACCTGGCAACGTGCCCTTCTATTTTAATATCCAACTCACCATTTATTTGTCAAGAGCCGAGCCAAGGACAAGTGTAGGTAGTTTAAGAACACTTACAGCGGGAAGCTCCTCAATAGAAAACCGCCCCGTCTGTAAATTCTCTCTAGTTACGTCTCACAGTAACTTCATAAAAACACACTCAAAAGAAGACATGGGCTAGTTTGTTAATTACCAGGTCAGACTGTAATCCATGATATAAAACCGAACATCACTGAAAACATCAGTTCTTGATAAAAACAAGTTTCTGGGGAATGTGTTATATGAATGCAAAGAAAAATAAAGATGTCTTCCGCTATCGCTGAGCAGGAACACAAATAAGCAAACAAACAACTTGTTGACTGGTGGTCTTTCCTGCCACATGTGTTGAAGGGTGCAGACGTTGGCCTGTAAGCAATGCTTAAGGCAGGGGTGGTCACACTTTTTCAGCATGCGAGCTACTTATAATGTGACCAAGTCAAGACGATCGACCGACGGGGGGGGGGGTGCTAGTGACTTTTTCTCTGCTCCGCCCCGACGATGCGCGCGCAAGCCAGCGAAGCTTTGCGGCGCGCGAGACCGCGAGTGGAGGACTGTTAACGCGACACGGAGTGACAGAAATGACACGCTTCTGCTGTAATCTGGCGCTATAGAGGAAGTTACTCGGGGGCGGGCACATTTATTTTTCTGTGATGCGATCTACCAACACTATGCCGCGATCGACTGGCAGGTCGCCGTATTGAGGTACCCCTGGCTTAAGGCAATAGCAGAGACACAGTACGGCCACATTCCAACATCTTGGTGCTAAGGGTGAATAAATAAATATATTCTGAGTCTTCCAAGCGCATATTTGGCCAATCAGTTCAAGTCAAGCTCCAACACTCTCCATCTGCACCATAAGTTGTCAAATGAGACAAGGCCAGGAGATCAGCACCTGCTCCTACCCTGAGGTCGACGGGCGTTAACCTGTCACTCATTCTACAATCTACCATTGGCTTCACGTTTCCAGTGAGACCAACCACAACACACACGACCGGCTTCCGAGACCGAAAAACTCATTGTGAGCGATGACGTCATCGGATCTGTGCAGCATTTGTCATGATCGTCACGTCCTTGAATAGAAGGACCTCTTCCAATCACGCTAATATTGCCCGGCTGCACACGTCACGCTCAGCGCTGGCGTGGGGGGCGTTCTGAGCACGTCAGCGAGATTAGAGAGTACTTGTTCACAGGCCTTATCGGACTGTGCCAGGAGAGGGATTTGCCTGTTTTCTTTCTTTCTTCCCACAAAGGCACAACCACAAAGACGCAACTTTCAGTGCATGCATTTGTTGCAGGTGGTCAAGAAAGGAGATGTGGAAATGGAAGGACATTAAAAGAACATGCATAGAGAGAATATAATGCATGTTTGTAGTATATAGTGAAGACCTAATCTGCGCAATGCAGTCTAGTGTTTACAATTACTGGAGGCCATGATGTGACTCCCAGAGTACACATACACTCAAGAGTTACCTAAAGTAGCTCAGTGGGTTTAATCCCCACTCAAGTGTCCTTGGACAGGACACTGAACCTCAAGTTGGTCCCCGGGCGCTTCACTGCAGCCCAATGCTCCGTAATAACTAAGGATGGGTCAAATGCCCACAGGAATAAATAAAAGTATACATTTCTTAACAGCCCTGCTGGCACATAAACTATAACGCAGGTTAATTCCGTTACATCCACCCCTGGCACAAACCCTCGGGATACCGTACTTTTTCCTCTACTCTAGGCAATGAAATAAAGTCAAAATGTAATTCCCTAAACTCTTTAGCATAACCTCTCAGTAGAGGAGCTATACATCTGCACCTGCTCATGTAGGATAAATACATAAGCAGGTGCTCCGGCTCTCCAGATAAGTCAAGGGCAGAGAGTTAAATCAAGCCTTATTTAGTGCTTCTTCAAGCTCACCAGTTCCCTATCGGTAATCTACAGGTGAGTTAGCATGGGCCACTGGACTGGAGTTTGGCAGACAGAGATAAGCAGATTCATTGACATGGAGACACTTTGGCATCATTTCATTCCCAGGTCTATTACACCTTATTGATCTCTGCTCCAGTTGCTTTCTAAATCCCACAACACAAATGTGGCAGCTGCTTTGACTCAGAAAATGTCTAAACCCAGCCTCTCCCCACTGCCAGACACTCACTTCAAGCAACAGCATCCACCCAAACATCATTTGAAAGTATTTTAGGTTAGTAATTAAACTCCCTCTTGTGCTGCATCCCTATTAACTGCACTTTTGATCACCCGGTGGCTAGATATAAGGAGTGGGCGGTCTCAGCACGCATGCAAATGTGAATTTTGTGTACCGTCCACAGACGAATCATCGCAACACTTCAAAAAGTCGGATTTGTTTAAGCTGTGCATCCAGGCCCCATTTAGGTACCTACTGGAAAGAAGAAAAACACAGATAAACGATGTTTAATAAAAGATGTGTTCTTAACATAAATACTGCTTGCACCTCCAGCTCGGAAAAACTGAACGGCTTTCAATTTGAACTATACTTTGGATGTAACCAAAACACCGAACTAAGTCTTGCATGAAATTAAAACAATGGGGCTTGCACAGTTGAACAAATGGTAAATAGAGGGAGAAATAAGGTAATAGTTGTCTCTGGCGCTTTGTTATTGCAAAAAATGCAGAGAGAAATGAAGAGGAAACGGAGGAACTATCCAATGTGACAATCAATGTCATGCAAACATCAGAGATGTGCACATTTACAGAGAAAACAATGGAGGCTGTTGGATCCCAGAATGAACAAACTAGGAAAGTCATGAGGAATAAAGCAAGCGAGTAATGCCGTTCTTCCCTCAGTGATAATATTTGCATTCCATCTGAATAAAATGTTTGACAATAAGAGCACTAAAATATCTCAAATTAACTAGACGAGTTAAGCAGAGTATAAAGCTTGTACTAAACTATTATTTCATGTAGTTCCACAAGGTACTTCCCACCTTTTTGATAGTAAACGGTATACGTTCAGCCAGTGCCCTCTGGCATACAATAATACTTGGATTATAATTGTAATTTACATTCTAGTAAACTATCACAGATGAACTGTGATCAAGGCCTATTTGCTGAGCTACTTGTAATCCAATGTGCCAATATTATGCATACTCCTTCTGCCTATAGCCTGCTAGCATCTGATCAGAAGCAGATAGTAGGGAGCTGGTCAGCCTGATCCACCCCCCCTCCCCCGAAAAGTAGGGGTCTGAAAAGAAATACAAATAATTTACGAAGTAAAAAAGTAATAAAATAATCAATACATATTATATAGATGAAATTCTGCCCTGTTACAGCTGTCCTGACCCACTGAAGAAGCAGTTATATGTTGCAATGCTGTGGATATTTAGCACAGGTCCCCTGTCTCCATTTACTCATGAGGATGATGTTAATTTGCCCTGAGCTGAGGGATCAGTAAAGCACTGAGGAGAGGTCTAATCAGGCCCAATTAAAATCACCTGTGTTGGTTTACCACCGAGTGACTTGGAACTTGACTTTGCCTCATCTACTTTTATCACTGAAAACAAAAGTAACAGAGTTTCTGAACCCTGAGGCCAATGTGACCTGTTGTGTGTCACAAGCTGATCAGGAATAATTTCAGTTTGTAGCCACTGCGATACAGTTTTGGCACGGTCAAAAACTTTATTTTGATTGCTGTAACCACACATGCTGTGTCCATTGTATTTGATGGTAATGTCTACGAATGGTGACACAAACAAGTTACATTTTATATGTGGAGCCTAATGTTTCTTTCGAAAGGGTCGCAGTTCTGCACAGCAGTGATGAAGCATTACACGTGTCAACATACTGTCAACAATTGTTTTCGTAATTTAAATTTTTTAAAGAAGTGTCACGTACTGTAATCTGATGGGTCATAGATTTTTGTTTAACACTTGGCTTTTTAATCTGAAATATTTTCACAAATGTTTTGCATCGTACATTAATAGAAAACAGTTTTTAATTGAGGATTTGTTTAATTCTTCTCTTGCCTCTAACTGGACATAGCAGTTTGCCTTTCCTTCTGTTTTAACCCCACATAGCCAGGACTTGGCTACAAGGTGGGACAATAAGCATGTTTGTGACTTGTTGTCTTTATAATCTTCCAGCTGTGTGTCTGTGTTTGGCTGCTGATGCCTGTTTTGTATTCGTATATAAAAAAATTGCTAATACCGGTAGTTTCATTTTTGTTTAATTTTTTCTTTTGGTTATTGTTTGACAGTGCATTGTAATGCTTTCATGCTGTAAATTATAGCATTGCAATTTATAATGTTTGGTGTTTCTGGTTGGCTTGGCTATGGTTTCGATGCTTGTTTACCCTTTTTTAGTTGTTGCTGTGTGTGTTTTAGCTGTGATGATTCACTTTGATGAAACAGTGATATTGATCCTGAGCTTGATATTTGTATGTGTGAATTTCTTTTGCCTGCATGTTGAGGTATATAGATATATTTTGGGTGACAAATGAATATTATCATATTAATTAATGACGTATTGTCCAATCCTACTTTGAGCCTTTTCCACTGAATGTGTTGTATGGCATATGATCTGCTACTGTTACTGTTATTGCCTCTTAGCCTAATACATGGCGCTGTAGTAAACTGGCTTCATGGATCATGTACAGATGCTAATTGCCAAGCACACACCCCATTCACACCATTTCCTGTAATATGGGCTTTATTTATGCAAAGCTCAACATTGTAAATGTCAGTCTGTCTGTGGGCCATAAATGTCCCCTAAAAGCCAGAGGAGGAGTTTTTCTGTTTTGGAAAACAACATATTTTCCCCCTGAGGGATATCAGAGATTACTTCTTGCTTCAACAGGGTAAGAATGAGCTTTTTATACCAACCTGGATATTGTGAGAAAACACTCTTGACTGGCTTTGTTCAGTCTGTGTTTGTGTGATTGACTCTGCGAGGCAGTCGGCGATGCCGGCGTTTCATTGCTCTGCTCGGCCGGTTTCTATTTTCTGTTGTTATCTGCCATCGATCAATATATTTGCAATCACTTTAATTGCGGATTGCTCTCTTTCGGTGGCTGAGTTTGTGTATGTTTCTCTGTCGTCTGCTTTATGGAATAGGAATACTTGTGTTTTGAGTATTTAGTTTTTTGGGTTGAATGTGTTTTTGGCATATTTCAGTCAAGGTTGTTGTTCTGAGCGCTTTGCTTTTGATTTACTGCAAACAAGTCTCTCGAGGATTGGCTCCTATGCTGCTTGTTGTACCGCTACTGCAATTTACTAATTATTACATCGCAACAAAAACTTTTGCTGTCACTTCTAAGGCCGTTAGATTCAGTAAATCTAATTGCCTCTAAAACATAACACAATTGAACAGTAAACCTTGTTCTATGCATTTAGATTAGAGAGCTCACAGTAATGCCATAGACCCGACCTGACTCGGGACAAGCTTTTATACCTGAAGATTAAATGCACCAAAAATTGGCATGGTCATAGGGCTGGGTTATATATGTTAATATAAATGCTTCTTAAGGGGTAAAGCACTGGCAAGGCACATGCTATTACTATATTGTTAACTGTATTACCAAGAGATATTTTAAATAGTAAGCCTGCAGGTATTTTATATAAATATTTCATATAAATATATATATATATATATATATATATATATATATATATATATATATAAATACGTCATATAAATATATATAGTATTGTCTCACAGCCCTAACAGATCATCTCTATCACACATATTCAGTCAAAAAGTGAGGTTTAAGGTGATCTTAAGTTAGGTTAAGCCATTCTTTATTTTTTAATTCAATGTGTCTGTAAAGCTTATATCTTTAGAATTACTCGACACTATTTCTGGTGTTGTATCATACCCCAGACAAACAGAAGATGGCACAAATCGATGTGAAGAGGAATGCTGCCTCACTGATGAGGAGCCATAATCACATTTAGGCCACGGTGTTATCTGTCCGCTCTGACTTGTTCCTCTCCACTTGCACTCCTCTCACTCAAGCTGTTATCAGTCAACGGCCTGACAGCGGCTCTCTGTTTCCTGGCCGTGTACGTGTCTTTGTCGGCTCACATCTCGGCATTCGGACGAGCCGCTATCGGACGCGGGTGCTTCCCGGCCATTACTTCCACCTGTGTGACAACGGGTGCCGTCTTATCTGCTCTGGTGATGTGACCTAGCTGAGTTGCTGATTAATAGACACGGGGTCACGTCACCTCCCTCTCCCTGTCTCTCGCTCACCATCTCCTTCACCCGGTTTGTCACACCGGGTGAATGAGATGGGAGCAGGCGAGCTGAACCGCGCAAACAAACACCCAATCTCAAGGTCACAGGAAGGCGATGAACATTAAGCGTGAATAAATGTTTTCTAAACTACTCTCTCCTGGGGATGCACACACACTGTTTTGTTCTTATGTTTTTTTTTAATTAAAAGCCTGAGTGACAACGTGGCCTATTTCTTCCACGGCGGTTTCAAATGGAGAGAGCGATAAGACTTATATTTAGGAGGCCTTATCCAACTCATCTATTTACTGCTGGGTGATTTTTTCTTTTTTCACCTTTCCAATAAAGTGCAGACGGAAAGATCCTCCTCTGTCTGTTAGATTTCAAATCTCCAAAGCAGCCATGCGACGTGTCCGTTCTCTCTCCCTCTTGCCTTTCTGTGTAAAAGTGAGAAATGGAGACAATGGATTTCACTCGTGTCCTAATGCGCTTTCCATATAAGCCGCTAATATCCTCCCAGCTCGATGACTGATTAACACGGCTGCGTTTGCAGTGTGTTCCGGGGCTCACTCCGCAGTATTGGGCCATGTCTGATCTCTAAACACTGTCACCGGATGCATAACGACAGACCAACATTAAAGCTACAACTCCAGAGAATCTGTTTCTCCGTGGTCTATTTTTGCATCCCAGTAAGGAGTCACTTGATCCTACCTCCTCCCTGACAGTTCATCCACTGGATATCACGCTGCCTGTAAGATTCACATAAAAGCCAAAAAGGGAAAGCATTTTACTCTGGGAACCAACAGGAGATGTGACAAGTGCTGTAACATTTATGCTGTGCTTTGATTTGTCTGGCCTGGTTTGCGTCTGGTTTATCTCGAGGCAAGGCTTAATCAAAAGAGATGTACAAGCCATCTTGCTTTTGGAATATATTATGCGATGGCGTTTAGGTGCGGGAGATGACTGAAGTGCATTTTTAAGCAAATGAGTCGCATTGTTTGTTGTTTTGACCTTGAGAAGGGCAACCGGTGATAATAAAGCACTTGTCAGGAAGCCAGCTCCTCTGTGAGCGGCGTGGTCCTGTTAATGTGAGACGTGTGCTTCGTCACCACCGACGGTCTGTCTTCATCAATAATGGACGCCCGCACAGATCGACTAAATCTTGGATGATATGCATGAGTCCAAGCAGACTTTTCAATGTATGACAGACTGAGAACAGGGAACTCGTATAATGTATATCAACTCATGTTTTAGCTGTTTCTTGCTCTTTAAGATGACGTTTAACCTTTTTTAACCTTCCTGTTACCTTCAAATTTACTAACATCTTTTCAATTTGACCCCAGCATTTAAAACCTCCAGAAAAAATATTAGAATGTATATTGTTTCCCAAGTTTAAGTGTGAGGTACTTTATGTTTCTTTGTTGACTACCTAAATATCCCTTTAAATAAATAAAAAAGTTGATATTTATTATATGTTTTACACAGTGAAAAACAGCCTGTGGTCAAATTGTAAAGGACATTAAAAACATATCATCATGAGAATTGTATGTTTTCCCAGTTGTCCCCAATAAATTAGGAAAAGTCCTGAAATATGAATAAAAAAATATTATGTCAATCACATTTTTAGAGACGTTAAACATTGAATGGGGTCAAATTGACCCCAAAAGTAACAGGAGGGTTAATTTTCAAATTGACAATTACGTTTGTGTGTGGCTAATGATGGTTTAGAAGGATTCATTCTCTTAGGTTGGGTTAATACATGAAACAAACAATTGTTACTTAATGTCCATTGCTGATTAGCTAAGCACAATATTTCTTAGATTTGTATCTTTGTTCCCGACCTCTGAATTGTTGCTTAGATCAACAGATTGTTTTTGCAACAAATCATTTTATTGGCATTTCATTGTGATTATCATCCTCAGACCACCCACACAGAGAGAAGAGAAGGTGTTTGGGAGTTGTGGTTCCTGCAGACATGACATCACAGCATCGGTGCTATATTTAAGTTGAACATCAAAATGTATCTGGTTCCTTTTGCGGTTTTATTTTCTAACCACACTGCTATTTTTTTTACAACTTTTATTCTCTTCCTCGTCTTTTTTATTACCCAAAAATTACATCAGCTCGAACAAATTTAGATCCACTAACTGCTAATAGGAAACTTTTGACTGGCGAATGTGCTCTCTGTGTGAGCTGGTGTCTGCAATCGAAGGGAGGGAAAAGAAACCGCCGTCTGCAACCGCCAGCGGGGCGGAGGGGTTTGTAGTTCAACCGTGAAGCAAGTCCTCTCCACGGTTGCGTCACCTTTTTTAAGAAGAATCTCCTAGTTAAACTCTTTATTTAATTTCAAACTCATCGACTTCTTATTTCTGAATCGGGATGTGTAGTACATGGAGCAAGGTGTGCAAATTCACAAAGCTCCAGGAGTTATTTCAGTTTGTCAGATACATTTAATCAACATGTCATCTTTTGCAGCTCATCTCATTTCAGACTGTTGCCACAGGTTGTGAACATTAATTAGGCTGCCACTCCAAACTGTTTCTGCCTCCTCAGCCAACGAGAGCTGATTAGATTTCAGTTTAACGGTAGTTATTCATATCTTTCTCGCCAATTTGGAAAGTTGAGGTATGTTTCACAAGAGATCTGAAAGATTTGACACCAAAAAGTAAACATATGATTCAGGTGTCTCAGGCTCTATTTTACGACGTATCAGTTTGATTCACCGTCTCCAAATTCTTTAAATAGTTAAACAAAGGTAGTGAATATACATTTTACGTCATCAACGAGCTCCCCACTGACATCAGGACAGCAGAAAGTCTCTACAGCTTCCGCCGGAAACTGAAAACGCACCTTTTCCGACTATATCTGGATTAAAACACAGATTTGCACTTCAGTGGCTCTTAAATAGCTCTTATTATTGTACTTTTGTAGTTTTACTATGTTGAGGAAATGTTACTTTCTGTATTCTTGTTGTTCTTAGTTTGTACTCTAGGTTGAAATGCACTTATTGTAAGTCGCTTTGGATAAAAGCGTCTGCTAAATGACATGTCATGTAATGTACATTTTAAGTAATTAGCTATTGTTTGGCTCTCGTCTTCATGGCCAAATTGTGTTTCAGGAACCAGAGATGATGCAGGAGTCAAAGTTCAGGATGCAGTCATTTTCACTTTTCGTTTATTTGGGTGACATTTAAATTTTGTGTGTGTGTGTGTGTGTGTGTGTGTGTGGTTGAAGCTCTGCAAAGGGAGAATTAGCCCATTTACAATAAATGAAACATAGCCATGAGAGCGATACGCGTCAGCATCAACGTCAACAATAACCCCAAAAAAACATTGATTTGCGGAACGTGTGTCGACGTGTGTCACAAGAACGGCTGCACCCTGTGAAGGGCGTGTATTCCCCCGGAGAACATGAAGCAGCTAAACAACCTCGTCCACGCATGGAAGTATTTTCGACAGAGACCCAACGATGTGGTGCTCTGTCGACTCTGCAAGTTGGAAAAAGGCTTCTCACGGCGGGACGACTGCCACGTCCGGCTGGAAGTGAAATCACCCGCAGCGGCAGCAAGACGGCATCGCTATGTTCGCTTTTTGTGCCCACCGAAGCATAATATATTGGGCTTATAAACACACATCGACTGGTGTCAGTGTGAGTCAACATATTTCTTTGTCACCACACCATGGTTTTGTATTCTTTTCTCACTTTACGGGCCATGTTTGAGTGAGACAATGGCTTTCTCTGTTGTTTCAGACTGACAGTCTTTGCCTACGGTTACAGTCTGTACATCGTTTACATTATTTCTCTTATCGCTTATTACTTATAAATTAATACATGTCAAAATTATTTGAAGTTAAACACATTTTGAAAAGCGTGGATTCTCTAGTTTAGGGAAAAGGTTGCTTAAAAACACAGCGATGAAATCAATCTGTGTCAAAGCAATTCTTTTAAATGTGGGTTTGAGTACTTTTCTGATCTAACAAATAGGGTTGATTATCTTGTTGCATTTAGTTTTTAATGATTGATGATTGAATAAGACATGGAAAGATTTTAATATTCATCTCTAAAATAATCATAAAAGTAATACATATTTGTCAAATCATGAATCTAACAATCGGGTAAATAATCGTTTTGGAAAAATGTATTCAATAATCGTCAGGCGGAGCGTTAAATCAAATATGAATGGAGTAAATGCACTTAGAGGACGTTCACGCTACATGGCTGGGGTCAAAGGTCACGGCAGCACAGAGCCTCTCGGGAGGGTGACGTTACCCGCAGGCCTCCCTTCCTCAGGCGTGATCATATGACCTCTTGATTGGGACTTCTGCCACCTTATTTCTTTTCACAATCAGTTTATAGTCATCTACGGAATAAACTCCACATCAGACAACTTCTCCCCTTTACAGCGTTCATGAACTCTTCCTGTGAATAGGCCATCTGTACTCAGTTGCTATGCTGCGGCGTTCTGCCCTTGAGGTTCTATCCATTCCGCCTCCCTCTCTGCCTTTTCCCTGCTCTGTCACCCATTTCCCCCCTCCTCCCAGTGGGAAGATTTTCTAATATCCATTACTTCCACTAGGGTCAGTGCAATCCCACTGGGTCCGCCAAAGACTTGGCAGGTGCCGATAAGGGCCTCGCTCCAGACACTGTAATAACTTAACAAATCCCTCCGTGACCCAGAATCCCCTTCACCAGCGTGGCATCCCACTATTTTCCATAAAGCCATTAAAATCTACCTGGTCTCATATTGGGAGAGGCGGGTCGTGGGGTTGCAGTGTACTCCATGTCGTGCACACCTCAAAGCTTTTCTGGTAACACAAAAAAAAAAACTGTAACATATAAATAGAAGAAAGCAACATCACAATTCAACAGCTGCTGTCAGTATGTTGTTGAGACGGCGACGGTTCACGGACTTTGGATAACGTGTCAGTGTACGTCTGATTCAGTCAGGCGTCGTAGTGGGCGTGCATTTTAACTCGTTTTTCTGTCTTCCATACTTTAATTCTCTTTCATCCATTCCTTCGCTCCAGTCTGTCGTCCACTGACACACACCGGGGGTCATTTTTTTGCTGGAGATCTTATCCGATAATGATACCCGCTTCACTGGGTATCCGACCACAGCTCCACCCATTTCCTTTCCTCCCCTAACACCCAGCTTTCAACCTGCCAATCATGCTTTAGCAGCATTCAAGTGGCAATAGTGTTAATGATTCATTTCCCTTGTAATCCCCGCTCAGGCTGATAAGCTCATGACGGCTGCCGTTATTTGTGGCTGTTTTCCATTGTTTACGGTGTTAAATTAAGCTTCAATGATTCATCCGCTGAGCCTCTGTTAGCGCAGAAAAGAAGAAAAAAAAACATAGGCATGAGCTGCTCTAATAGATTAACTAGCTCTACTGCTCAAAATAGGTGAACACATCTGTCTGATATCAGGACTGTTTCTAGTCTTTTCTCTGGGATTGAGGTGGAGGTTTTGATAACGGCTCAAGCTGTTGATTGACAGAGTTGGTCTTGTATTTATATTATGTGCCGTATGTACCTAATAGCTTGAGACTATTTGGCTTCATATCTCATGAGATATTGTTTTAATACTCATTCAAATGTGTTAAAATATACTGCAGACAAACATCTACTACGTGGACTTGAGATGGGACTCAAATTGAGTCTCTAGTATTCTAATCATCACACATTGTCTGTCAGGGCAAGGTGAACAACGGCCTCCTCATAAAGACATCAGCCTTAAACATCAGTGGAGCGCGCCATGGGTAATAACAAGTTTCATGGAGCCATAAATCTGCCTAATCTAATGATTTGGCTCACCTGCTGCACCACTTTGATGTGTCATTGTGCCCACTTGTCATTTCAAGGGGATGTGTCTGCATGATGTCAATGGTTTCATTCAACCCGACAGATTTATTTTTGTCTGGCTGATTTTAATATCCCTTATGAGAGAATGGTGTTCGAAATATAAGTTTACTTGTATGCATCTTTGTAACGTGAAGTTAAGCGATGGTGAACAATATCAGTGAATAATATTAGAATAATGTGACTTTGAATGGATAGATAGATAGATAGATAGATAGATAGATAGATTGATAGATACTTTATTAATCCCCAAGGGGAAATGTGTTGTCATAGCAGCAGCACCAATAAACTAAACACACAAGAATAAAATATAAAATATAAAAAAACAGTGACTGTGCAAGGTATACAAAGTGAAATATAAAATACAAAATAAAATATATATATATATATATATATATATATATATATATATAATACTAATGCCAGTGACTGCAGTGTAAAATTAAATAAAATAAAATATAGACAGAGTAAATGAATGATTTGGTTTCCATGCAAATAACCACTATGTATGACAATAACAAAGTAATATTGGAACATTTAGAATTGTTGCTGGATACCAAAATAAATAGTTTTTACTAATTGTCCAAATCCCTGTAAATTAAATCTTGTAATTGGCCTACATTTTGGACAAGTACCTCTGGCTATCGGGCACGTAAAACATTTCAGCTACTCGGCGACAGGTGGCTGAAGAAGCTTCATGTCGAGCCTTCATCGTTTAGCCCTATAAAACATAATAGAACCAATGCTTACATGAGCTACCGAACAATCTCAACCAATAACTTCACAACATGCACCCATCAATCAATCTGCAACTTTTAGCAACAATGGCGGCGTGTGTGTGGAGCAGCACTACACTGGTCCGTCGTAGTCATTGTTTACTATATTTTATTTATTCATTGACACCGTTGATGTACAGTTGATACAGACATGGAAAAATGATGGTTAAAGTATAGTTTTACTCAAAACATGAATGCACCCTTATTCAATGTAAATACAACCCTTACTTTAACAAGATTAACAACATTAACTGTTTTCATGTGTGTTTGCAATGTTTCTCGGAGATGGCTCAGCTGGAAAAAGCACAATATAAATTATTCATAATTTATTTAATTCATTAAGCCAATAAACATCCATGTTGTACATCTGGAAATGTCATCACTTTTTAATGGACTTGTTAACGTTATTGTGCAATCGTCATGTCGACGGAACCGGAGTTTCCCTCAGTAACTTGTCTGATTGGGATGTCAATAAATGCATTCCTGCTGTGTTTTGTCAAATATTTGTGACAGTGAAGACCACTCTCTGTGCTTCTTTATTGTCAAGCTTGCATTGATTTTGTCACAAATTCCCCACCTTCCTAGTTAAATTAATCCTGTTTACATGTTTAATGAACTCCCCTGTCATTCCAGATCCTGTCATCCTCACCTCGTTAGTCCCTCATTCCCTTCACCTGGTCCTCACGCCCTTCTCACCTGCAGCCCCTCCCCTTGTTAGTCCCTCATTCCCTCCACCTGGTCCTCACGCCCTTCTCACCTGCAGCCCCTCCCCTCGTTAGTCCCTCATTCCCTCCACCTGGTCCTCATGCCCTTCTCACCTGCAGCCCATCCCCTCATTAGTCCCTTACTATTTAGCTCCCTCACTTCCACTTGTCCTCTGCCAGATTGTCTTGTGTGTCACCGCCAAACTTTCCAGAGAATTCCTAGTCCTAGTTCTGATCTGCCCGTTACGACCCTGTTTGCCTTTTAACCCGACTTTTGGCCTGCCCCTTTTTGGATTTGTTGCCCTATTTGACGGACCACCCGGTTTTGACCCTGCCTGAAACGTTAATTAAAGAGCCTCCTCTTGCATTCCTGTGTTTGTCGTGCTTTTGGGTTCCAGTACCTGTAACCTTTACAGATTTGAAGCGGAGGCTACATATCGCAAATCGCAACTTGTTAATCTCAACTATTATATTAAATAAAAAATATAAAATAAAGTAACCAGCTGGACCTGAATGAGTAGTTGGCCGTTTGTCTGGCAAATGGCAATTCTTGAAAGCTCTGACGTAATAACCAGTAACCGTTGACATTACTTGAATGTCACCCTTTCCTATAAATGCCTTCAATGGTAATTTAGAAGACAATTGCTAGCGCACAAAAAAACACTCCAAAAAAAAAAACTTGAAATATGAAGAGAATTTAGAGGGTAAGAAATGACCCTGGATCATGATGTGCTATTTTGTTCCACTTCGTTTCCCAAGACATAAGGCGTTCCCTCTAATTGAATGGACGCTGTCGCGGGTTTCAGATAAATGACCCCAATATGTCCTCAACAATGTAGCCTAATGGCAGTTTGAACAAACAGTTCCCGCCCAACGTCGAGGACACATCCCTCATTGGGTGCCCCCTACCTTAAGAGCTTTGTATTAGAGGCAGCATTGCTCGTAGAAGTGGGTGATTATAGGAGTTTGCCAAGTGTTCTGAAAGTCATAGCTTTTTACATAGATATGTATATAATATCTTGTAGCTGCTTCTCTCCCAGACACACACAAACAAGCACTTAAAACTTAACACAAATGTAAGTGTTTTTATGTCTGCAATAACAATAACCACTGCAGTTTTTCATTAATTAAATTCATAGCACAAAGTTGATGTGGAAATAATTGCTTGCTGGCATTTCGGTAAGCCCATATGTAATGAAAAAGCTTTTAAACTTGGATAAAAACATTTGACTAATGTCTTAAAACGGTACCATTTTGGCCCCTCACTTTCCCCTCTGCGTTGTGATTTAAATGTAACCGTGTAATCCGGGAAAGTTAAGAACTGACACTTTTCTCTGCTTCACACTTCCCATAATGCAACTTTAAAAAATGGATTGCATTGCTCATATTTCTGTGACGCATTACGTTTCATTTTCTGAAAGTTTGCAAAAAAGAAGGTGTTTATTGATACAGTGCTTCAAATATGTCAGTGCAACATGTTGCTCGTGGTTATTATGGTGTAGTCCAGTCTTACAAGTATAATTTCATAACCTTACATGTTCAGTCATCAAACTCAGATAATCCAAAATGCTAGTAAATAGTAAACAAGTGGCCGCTGAATTAAACTACTGAATTCAACAAGCTGATGACAGATGTTTTTCTCAAATATATAAACGTTGAGTGAATATTTCAATTCATCACATGGCAAAAAATACTCCAGTGTTATGCACACGGTACTGTGTGTCTGCTGGATGTCCAAATGTGCTGCAAGATGTAACAACTTGATCAGTCAATAGTATTTTCATAATCACAAAGGTTCAGAAAGGCCCATAATGGTCTCAAGCTTTCAAGGGACACTTAACGTGTACACCAGAAGGTGATGTCCTAGTCACAGGGAGCGCTAACTAGATTGTGGAAATTGTTTGGAGATTCCTTTTTTTATTTTTAGAAAGCCTGTGTAGTTTGAAAAACATGGACATCCAGTCAGAGGGAGTAATGATCGACACCTTGAAATTGCATCATGAGCATTGTAATATCCAGTGTTTTTGGATCATTACCTGCATTAGTTAGTCAAGATATATTGACTGATTTTATTTATTTTTGTGTCATGCAATAACGTGCTGAACACTTAGGACACCAAAGATCCAGCTGCAGTAGTCAGACATTTCACTCAATTACACAATTAAATTATATTTCAAAGTATTCTGCCTACGCTCCAGGGCCTGGCAAATAAAATATGCCTTACAAAATATTCCTTTCCTAAAGCCCAATTAAGTTTTCGCATCCAGCCAAAATAAATCAATATAAATACACCTGCCTTTCTTTTGCATGTGTTTCTTGTGAAACTCATTGCATTGTGTTGGTGCAATACTAAATAGCTGCACTGCTCTTGTAAACATTTTTATTTATGTAAAAAAATAGCCATATGTTATGTAAAGTGAAGTGGTTGATTTAATTTACTTAAAATATGTGTTCAATTCCTCTTTCTTTTGTCCACCACATCTCACAAAACATCCCAATATGATGCCACCCAGCAATACCCTTCACACATAAAATATGTAATCTTTTATTTAATTCAGCCAACTGACCTTCATACTTCTCTTGTTTTCCTTTTCTCCAGCCCACACCACTCAGATGGCCTGATCTCCTCCAAATAATGTATTTTTAGGTCCAAGTTGAAGTTGTGTGTCTTGCCATTCTGGGAGTGTGTTGTGTGAGCTAATCTTCCCCTGGAGAGTTGTCTAAATTAGAATGCACCAACAGCGTCGCGACCCACATTACCTTTCATTCAGCCGAAAGGCTGGAGGGCTTTCTACTGTTCCGGTCTCGCCACGTTATAAATGTCACCTCACTGTGGTTGGCATGTACTTCTCCTCCGTTTAAAAGCCATGTGTGCTCGCTGATTTATCACGGTATTCTTGGACGGATAGCTCAACATTTTGGGAAGTGCAGTTATTCACTTCATGGTGGGGAATAATAGAGAACAATTGTTATTATATACTATCATGGCCATATACGATAAATATGAAACTTCAGTCAAAAAGACTGAATGCAAGGGGGGGACAGCTTGCCTTGCTCTGACCGACAGTACATAAAACCTTCAAGCAATCAATCTAAATCTCACTAATTAACATGTTTTGTTTGTTTGTTTAAGCTCTACTAAGTCCAAAGTTTAAAACTGACAATTAGCTGGTTTATGTCTTATGTGCCAGATCATTTATTGGCTGAGAGCATTTTCAAAAACATTTTTATTATTCACTGTCTCTTAATATTTACAATATATACCAGCTATTCCTACTAGTGGCCCAGGGCCCACTGGTGGGCTTCCAAGCACCACTTAGTGGACCGCGGAGGTATTGAGTTAATTATTTAAAATAAGTAAAATACAAAGCTATTTGTCTTTTATTCTGAATGTGAAAAAAACATATCAATTAATATAAAACTTATTTTTAGTGACCAGTTATGATTGAATATCAACAAGCAGGTATCGGGACACGTGTGTTAGCTAACAAACGTTCCCTGGAATGCAAAATGTAAAAAATGTAAAAAAAACAGACGTGGGAGATAACCCTGTGTTACGAAAAGCTCCGACGCATGTGGTGAGGAAATAAGACCCTGAATGCATTCAACTTCATAAAGGCAGGTTGTGATGTCCGTGTGTTAGCAGAATATTGATTAAAGTCTATATTCAGTATATTCAGTACAGGCTTTTTTTTTCCTCATTTCAGGCGGCACTCACATTTATTTTACAATCAGAAGTGGTCCTTAAATTTCAAAAGAATGACAATCCACAGAATCTTCCGTGTCCTGCTTTTTCGTGATCAGGTATCACAAGTTTTTAAGAAAAGGAAAAGTGAGAGAGTTATGTCCCTGCATGCTTTGCAGCTGCTCAGCGTTGTCATATGTCGGGTTGTACTGTCAGTGAAGGAATGGCTTTCTGTATCTCTTCTGGAATGGATTTTTTTTCAGAATGTTTCATTACCAATCTAATTCATTGCAATATAATCCATTGTAGCTCTATTTAAACTACATTGATGTAACTTTACTTTGTTTATGTTTGATTTTGTCATTTGTCAAAATAAATTCATTGCTGCATTATCAGACTGTGCTAATTCTGTTATCCTGATCCTATTTAATTAGCGTTACATTTATATTAATTTCCCAGTAATAAAGTAATTTGGGTTAAGTGAGCATTAGTGCATTGGCATCTTCCCAGTGATCTCACTGCTGTGCTCCTTTTGATTCACTGCAGGATTTGAAACAATCGGCGCATATTAAGTAGACACGTGACTGGATGATCACCTCAGACGTCACGTGACTGCTGTGAAGAAGGTTGTGCTCTAAATCTGCAGGGAAACAGAACAACTTGTATTGACCACACAGTCAGGCAATGTGTCTACTGATCTTGTACAAGCTGCTTCTCACTGGCATGCACATTCCTATCTTGGTGCCAATCTTCTGCTCTTTTACTTTATTTTAGGATGGCAGCCATCTTTTGCAGAAAAAAATCCTGATTTAAATGCATAATCTTCACTCTCCAGTCTCAAAGTACAGGTTGTAAGGACTCAATAGCTCCACATGCAAGTAGATTGTGGCAGTGATTAAAGTATATTCCTCACACCTCAAAACTGTGTTTGTTTCTGGTTAGATTTGTTCCTCTTCCTCTCAATACACCTTTTTTTCTCTTTGCTCTTTTTTCTTCTCGACCAGTTTCTGCTTGGTTGCATTTCTTCTTGTCTCCTTCCTCCCTCTTCTGTCAGACTTCACTTTTCCACCTGCCTTGGCCCCCGAGGATACCGACTCCAGTGGAGGTGCAGGGCCTGGAGGACACTGATAAGGCCTTTCCTTTTAAACCTCGGCTCGACAGGCTGAGTGTGCAAAGAGTGGACCGGAGCACACTGCACCGCCGTAACCACGCGGTAACCTGAGAAATGATGACGCGCAGCCAAGAATCTTGCCTTTTGTCTTTTGTTATGGGAGCAGGTGTAGCTTTGGGCTCAGGAACACAATTGGGCTGTACAAGAGTTACAATTTGTTTATGTGAACCGGATTTGTCTGTCCTCAGTGTGTTGGTGGTAATGGAAAAACACCAGCCCCGTCTTTAAGCACAGACTCCATCTTGTTAAGCATGCTTTGTGGGGGTCACTCTTGCTGTGTCATCACCATTCATAGCTAAAGCCTACTGTGGTACTTAGAATAATTGTACTAATATTTTCTTTTCTTTTGCAAGAAAGCTCACCCTTATCGAATATAAAAATGTAATGTGGCCTAGCGCACATATAAAAGAGGGCTTGACTTGTAGAATTTTTTAAGTCGACTGAGGTCACCGGCTGACGATTTGACTCAAAAACGGGACGCTGTCATAGTAGAAAAAGTACAAACTGGCCTTGGCGCACATTTTTGGACATTACAGACAGAAAAGCTCTTATTAGGAGTAAAACAATAAATGCATTTAGTTCAAATCTACTTAATCTCTATCAATTTAGCCCAAGAATAAGTAGATAACAGTGAGGAAAAAAATAAAATGAAATGAGGCAGTGTTCTTAAGCCGTCAGCCATCACACAGGTAATTTATTTTATCGCGGCCATCTCATAGCAGGTACTTCTGTAAGCTGTAAGCCGTTCGCCACAACAGCTGTCATGGCTGTAATCTCCATGGTTGGAGATGGAGAGATATCATCTCCAAACTAGCTTTTCATTCCACTCTGAACCTCCGGAGCTGGCAGCAACAGCCGCTGTCTGTTTCCTGAGTAAAAGTGGGAGATGAATCACCCAGAAGCAATAATGGTGATGGGGTTGGTCCAACGTCGGTTCAAAACCACAACAAAATCTTTGAATTAAAAAAATACTCACAATAAATGTCACAAAGTATTGATAATACAGCCAGAACTTCCTATCTAATCTTTGGAATGTGGGCAGTCTTGCACATGAGGTTAGAGAGACTGATATTTCCCAAATCACACGACTCTCGACATGTACTCACGGGCGAAATCCAACATCATCTCTGCCGTTGCAGTATCAACACTGATAAATCTAAGCTTTCATTTGTTCCCTAGGGGTATAATTATTATTATTACCAAACTTCTGCAGCAAATTATTATAAGAATGCCACTCTTTTATTTGCCATCTCTTCTTTATAGCTGAGCTTAATGATATTCTGTCAGAGTAAAAAATTAACAGTTTATTACACCACCAAGCTTCAGTGCAGAGTGCAAACAGCCCACTAATGCCTGCGGTAATGGAGAAAAAAACACAACTTACATCCAGCAAGAGAGAAAACATACATTTGTGCATATCACGAGTTGCTGAGAGGCATCTTGCAGCAAAGAAATGGGAAAAACAATATCAATGTTTAATGCCGTGGTGGGTTGAATGACCTTTTTTCCACTTGAAATGACGATGTGCATTTTAATATCCAGTGGCACTCAAGCATTTCATGTTTGTTAAAGTGAACATTGATACTCTGTAGGCTACTTATGTATATTATATATGAGAGACCTTGATATGACCTTAAATGAGATAAAACAACTTTCCTATTTGCCGAAGCACTTTGTAAAACATTCCTGTGTTGAGACTTCTAACGATTACATGTGGAATATTCTTACTTTCCTTCATTTTGGAGACACCTTTGGGAGCAATGGTCATTGCCTTGGTGTTTGGTAAGAGCCAACGGTTTGATTAATTCTTTTTATATGCATGGCCCGTCACTGAAAACATATTAAAATCTGTTCCTGCCATTAATCTCGAACTCCTTCGGTCCCAAACACGATCACAAACCCTGAGAACGCCGTGGTTCAGAAGGTCAGGTCAGGAATTAAGCAATGAAGCTCAAGGTTGTATTTTATAATCATCAGGATTCCATTAACAAGCTATAAAGACGACACTATTTTAGAAGACCAAATTAATCAATTGATCAGTATCCATAATGTGTGAGACTGTGAACAGAATCATGACGCTGACGTCCCAGAAAGTCCATCGTTGTAAAAGTTATATTTGTTGGTGTGTTTTCTATTTGCTGATATCGAACCAGCAAGATTGAAAAACAAACACATGGAAAGCCTCACTTTTTTGAAACTTCCATAATTCAGTGTGGATAGATTTATAGAGATAGATGGTGTTCCAATTTTTTAAATGACATGCAAATTATTTGTTAAAAAAATATTTGCTTTTAGTCTTAAAAGATCTTGAGGCTCCCTTAGATGTTCAAATAAGTTTGGCCACCATTTTATATATATATATATATATATATGTAAAAATATGTAAAACAATGAGATGGGGGCCCAAACAGATAATACAAATAATAGGGCATAGCTAGTCCACCGTAATCAGGTTGTTGGAGCGGTAATACGTTGTTATAAAACCTGAAGGAAAAGGATCGCTCCTTGGTTGAGGCGCTGCGTGTCTCTTCCAGAAAGAGGCGCTGTGTGGACAGCGGGCCTTGAGTTCTGCATCTCTGGCCCTCAACTCCTCCAACGATCTGCAACAACTCTCAAGTTCCTCACTCCTGTCTCCTCCACCTTAATTGTACCGTCTTGACTTTAATGGCTCCATCAGACGATTCTCAGCAGTCACAAACCGTTTCGTCACGAACCTCCTGGGGCGCCGCCTTCGATGCGCCACTGACAGGTTCCCTGTCGCTGCAACTATTGCAGCATCGCAACTCAACAGGAGTCAAATCTGGCATACTTGGTTTTTCCAGAAATGTTCAAATTGTATTTTAGATACAAACATAAAACACAACATATCTTTAGTATTTTATTTAGAAAAATAGATGGATCAAAAGATTGAAACATGTACTTGAATCGATAAAGGCCTCCTTCGTTCCTCTGAACAGTTTTAAAGCACTTCATCTTCACACATTCAGTGGTTCGAGACCAGTTGAACACTTGTTACCTGCTTTTATTGAGTAATGCAGTTGAAACGACTCCTCAAATATTGTGTACAGCTCTTCACAACAAGAATAACACTTAAAATCTACAAATTCCTGCAGGGTTGAATCTCACAAATAAAGGTATAACCATGTGGTAGGTGTTCAAAAGTAGGATCCTGTGAATGTTAATGTAATTTACTTACATTACGGAATCAAGAAAATCAAGCTATTTATGCTAATTACAAAGGTCTGATGGCAGCCAATTGTAATCAGTTTCAAAAGACATATTTTAATGTCAGTGAAATTTGCATGTATTTTAACATTAAGGACTTTACATGAATGCACTTGACAACATGGCTTTGCGATTACACACGCAAGTATTTATTCTGCTGTCCGAAATATATTCATTACTTTCATGTGATCTCTAGCGTGCACAGTCAATTATTATCATTTTGGATTACTGACAGACGCATTAATGCAAGACTCACATTTTCGCATGAAATGCAACACATTGCATTGTGGGATTGGAGCACAAACTAATGCACATGCTACGTGATATTATGGGAAATCAAAGATCATTATGAAGAGCATACATTTTTGCGAAAATAAAAGTAAATTTTGCAGCGACAGCAAAGACATAATATATACAATGCTAATGAGAACAAAGGTGGCACCAAGTCCAGTATGATTGTAGACGATTAATTAATGGGAATGCACACTGCAAATTGCTTGGAAATATTCATTATTTCTTGTGAAAAATCAATACAAAGACATTTACATAAAAGTCTTGGCATCTGTAAGCAAAACAATCCAGAGCCGGTATAGTACATGTATTGATTTTCCATGTTTGTGGCGGCAGCAATACTTACAGCACTGACACAGAAGGGGAACCAGCAGTTACTGCCGGACAACAATGTGCTTTTATGACAATGTAGGTCGCTGTGATTAAGTTTCCAACTAACAACTGTCAAAAGGGTAAATCAATAGGTAATTTTGGGGCCAGACAAGAGTGGTTGCAGTCAATAACCTGAATCAAGCAACCCACTGGAAGGGCCTGGGGGAGGCTGGTAAAAGGATTACCCTCTGCCACCCTTAAGTTCTCACTCCATAATTGTCTTTGAGCAGTGATGAACATCACAGGCATGACCGTGTCATCAGCTCACACTTTCACAGAATGGAAGATAGAAAATCAATATATATCCAAGCTAACCCCTGCTCCACGGCCGCATTATATTGCCATTGTTAGATTATACACAGACATTTTTCTTTTCAAAAGCCTAACATCCCGGAAATGATTCCCAAATGCAGCAAGGTTAATAGTGCCGTTCATAATGGAGGACTAATCCTCAGGATTTGAATGGAGGATATTCATGAGTCCTTTCCCATAAGCTTTTTGTTTGGTGATCTATGCTGTGCATTTGCTCCCTGTAGAAAGGATTCCATTGAGCGGGATGTAATGCACACACAGTAATATTCACTTTGTCTCACAAAGAGCTCTGAATGGGGACGGAGGATGATTCAAACCCTAATGCGGTAATTATCCTTCAGACATTCGTGCTTATTGGTCTAATACCTGTCAGTGGAGCCGGATCGGAGAATGGCTTTTTTAATGTCCAGTTGTATTGTCTGTGCCTTCTCAACAAATGTGCAGACTTCAAACACATGAGGAAGACTTGTGATGTATTTCTTTAATCTTTTTATTATGCATTTAATAATTTATTGCACTCTAACCACCTGATGAATGACGTGATAATTGAATTATGGCTCGTAGGAGCTCCTGCAAAGTGGATTCCTCCTGTCCAGTGACACAGAGAGCGACGTCATGAAGCGACCATCTAGATTGTACAATGTCGAGGCGTTATTGTAAATAATCCTTTTTCTTGTACACAATGAAGTGTATTATCGCCGGGAAGGATTTATTCCCTTTTGTGTTTTTGCGGAACAGCAATGCCCACGTCGGTGACTTTTTGAAAGGAGAAACCGCAGAGGAAATTTGTGGCGTAGATTGAAGGAGAGCCACTTGAAATGGGGTTGACTGACCCAGGAAGGCAGTACACAGCCAGCTTCAAATGAAAGAAATGAAAAGAAAGCGTAAAGCTTATTGGATGTATTGAATCATTTTACTTTGCAGCCAGCCAAGGGATTGGATGGGGTGCGTGATCGGACTCTGTGCCAGGTCGAGATATGTTAACCGAGGAACACTCGACTGCTGACATCTAGCAACATGTACGCATGGGCCCGACCACGAGAAGGGCCCTGACGGGGAGAGAGCCGCAGGAAAAGTTTCACGAATCCTCCACTGTTGTGTCGAGATGCAGCTCATGTTCAACTAGAACGGGCACTCGGTAGAGCGCATACCTTCGCATATCACAAGATTGGGCATTGAATTAAGAACATGTTTGCATTAGTTGCAGCCAATTGGATATAAATGCTAAAAAGAAGATTTTGACCTTGTCCTTGACCTTTGAACCGATCGATCCCAACATCTAATCAAATGGTCCCTGGATAATAACCAATCATCTCACCAAATTACATGCGATTCAAGAAGATTTGGACCTTTTTCATGACCTTGACCTTTGACCCGATCAATCCCAAAATCTAATCAATTGGTCCCCGGATAATAATCAATCATCCCACCAAATTTCATGCGATTCGGTTTAATACTTTTTTACTTAGGCGAATAACACACACGCACATACACACACACACACACACACACACGCACGCACGCATACAAATACACAGAGATGAAAACATTACCTTCCGCATTTTCAATGCGAAGGTAATCATTATTTGATTTTCTTTCCGACTCGAAAAAGTAAGACCCGTCTGATCCTGATTGGCCGTCACACAGTTCACAGCCGAGGCCGCTAGTTCACAGGCTTTCACATCAACAACATGGAGGGAGAGGTTTTTTTCTTCAAAGATTACTCGGCAATGTGGGCTCTATTAAACCCGTGAGGTCCGTCTCACAGCCACCTTTATTCCATTTACGCTTTGAAAACACGTCGGGTTTCACAATTCAAGGTGTCTGCTAAAACCTGAGGGTGCACCGCTACACGCGCTCTCGGTTCACCTGCTCTGTTCGCAGTTCGCCGAAGCAGCTGCCGGGGTTATGTTGCAATCTAATGCAGCATATGTCTCTGAACGACTTCTATACTTAACCGGCTGTTCAACTCAACGTTTTTTTTATCTTGTCAGTAAAACACTTTCTGCAAGACAAATAATCATAAAGCCTTCGACTATTGGCCTGTCTTCATTGTAAATATGTGAAAAGACTTTACCTTGGATGTAGAAGAGACTGTTAAGTATTATTATTATCGTGTGAAATACACTGTGATGCATTGTTGGGTGCATCAGAGTCTTATTATATTATTTGCCTTTTATTAGCTTCTTAAATTGTATTTATACCTCAGTTTGAGAGTACTTGTGCTCCCCAGTGAGACTTTCAACCATCCTCCGAGAATAAAAGAGAAGTTATGTCTTGCAGCTTTATGTTCTGGTCTGTTGAGACGATGGTTGGGAGAAAAAAATGACCTTTTCTGTAAAGGAAATTTCGTTGGATGATTTTTTATCATAAACGCAAGATGGCAGCTACAAAAGGAAGTCTTGCTCTTTTGATTTTGACGAGCCGTAAACCTGACGTTTACCATTGATGTTTTACGCTGAGAAAATGTTCCTGTTGTAGCCGCACTAAAAACATCTCAACGCGAGGTCACGATATCACTGAAATCTACAACTTGAAACAACGAAAAGGGCACAGCAAGGCACGGTGGATTTCCAATTATGACGACACACCCCAGGGTATGCTTTATTTAATCAATTACCTTTTGAAAACTGTTGTGTTATAACCACGTATGTCCACCATGTCAATTTTTTTACGATCATTTAACCCTCTTGATTGATAAAGGCGAATATATGTAGACCTGCAGGTGCCTTAAAACCATATCACTTTCCCTCAATCCCAAAAAAGACTAACAACCTCCTCACGATTTAGAGGATCTGCACAGGTGGTGGTACACTATGCGAGCCACACGGGACAATTAGTGTGTGAATTGATGATGATGCGGGCTCAGCACTAATTGGAGGCTGGTAAATGAATGCGATATCTCCCTCTGTCTCGGTGGGCAGCAACACCAGGTAGCTCTACTATAAGTCTATTTCCATAACCAGGCCTGGCAGCGTGTAATGGGTTGATCATATGCAATGTGGAGCCGGTCTGCACCTCAGCCACCGGCACTAATCACACACACGGATTGCATTAACATTGCATTATGATCTTGTTTTGAAATGATTGAAGACAGTATAAGATTTTTAAAGAGTCCGATGTGTCGACACTGCATTTTGATTGCAGGTTTAATGAAATCCTCCAATAAACAGGTGTTCACACTAGAGGGGGAGATGGTTAACCGGTTGGAGATGACGACATACGAATGTGTTTTCTATTCTCTGTTTTCGTAGCGTCGCAGCTTTTCATTAATATACTCGTCGCTAAGTCTCCTAATCTTCACAGATGGAACCATTTGTTGCATATGTTTACGTGTGAAATGGAAGTTAAAGGGACACACGTGATGTTAATCAGGATCTCCCACTCAGGAATCTCCCGGAGTGGCAGATGGCTGCTGGAGCTTCAAACGGAGACAATGTCAGTCAGATTAGCTCACACCTCGACAGGCTGGGTGACGATGGCCCTCCGGCGTAGTTGTTAGCAAGAACGTCTTGAGGGGAGTAAAATCTGTGGAGTTTCAAGTTTTTATTTGTTCGAGAGGGACAATGTATATTGATGAACACGTTAAATTTAAATGTAAATGCACCCAATTACAGCCGCATGGCTGATTTCAAGTGTTCTCCCCGGTTTCTTTCCATCTCGAGACGTGCGTGTCAGGTGTTACAAAAGTTATTTATTAAACGTGTATATATACGGGAGAATAATTTATGTCCTGATATAGCATGTTTCTTTATATTCGGTTAAAAAAGAGTTCTTATATGACTAGAAGCTGAATTGTTTAAATCTCAAGAAAACTCACATATTTTAAACATGATGCAATGACACTGTTGCATTAATTCAGCAAGGTTATATTACACAACAAAATAATGCATTCATCACAATGTTACTATAAGTTAAATGTAATTTTGATCAATATTATAAAGTACAAGTTGCAAATATGACATCCAGTCGATTAACCTGGCGCCTTTTTCTGTGATGACACATGTTCAATTAATATTATATGATATGATATTCCTTTATTCGTCCCAGAGTGGGGACATTTCAAAAATATAATGCCACGCGTGTGTATTAGCTGATCATTTATTCAACCCCTGATGGTGCCAAATTGTGGCAGTTGAGCCTGATGGGCGGTCTGGCCCAGGGAACCTTTCTTTTGATGGAGCGCGGAGGCATTTTTTTCCCGAGCTTGCAGTCCCCTCCAGGAAACCAGCAGCAAGGAGCAGTAAATCAATAGCCACGCAGTGTGGGCAAATGACAACCCGTTTAGTTTGGCGGCCTACTTCGTTTCACAACATGGGGCCTGGCCTTCTAAACCAAAGGCAGGGTCTCGGGGAGAAAATATTTCCCTGCACTAAATCAGATTTGGCAGCAGGTGGTCCGTGGAGTTGTGAGTGAGCTGCCTCTACACCTGCCAAGGACTGTGGAGCCAGAAGAAAACACTCTTTTTCCCCAGCCAGGTGACTCTCCTGATCCTCCTAATGGGCCTACACTTAGTGGTATCTGGACGGTTGTGATGTACATCAGCGTTGTAATATCTTCAAAATGGTAATTCATTACCGTTAGTGTAATTATAACAATAAAAAGAACAAATTAAGTGATCACGTACACTACAGTTCAAAAGTTTGGGGTCACCGAAAACATTTAGTCTTTTACATGAAAACTCACACTTTTATTTATTAAATGAATACAAGATTAATACAAAATATAGTCAAGACATTGACAAGGTTAGAAATAATGATTTTCATTGTAAATATGAATGTTGTTCTTCAAACTTGTGGCTCAAAGGAAGGCCAGTTTTAGAGCTTCTCTCACCAGCATAACTGTTTTCAGCTGCGCTCACATAAAAAGGATTTCAATGTCAAGAAATAATCCGTTTGTGGAAAATGCTAAATAAAAATAAAAAATTAAAAAAGGGTTTCAGGGGGTTCTACCCCTCTGCTAGTCTTCTAAGGCAATAACACAATGTACCACTAGAACACTGGAGATGGGCCTCTATACAATTATGAAGAGGTTACATTAAAAAACAGAGAATAGTCATTTAGCACATTAACTATGTAGAGAGTGTATTTCTGATTAATTTAATTTTAATTTTCATTGGAAAAAACTTTTGAACGGTAGTGTAATATAGTATTAGCAATACTGTTTTGGTGTTTGGAAAAGCTCATAGCAGAATAAGGCTGGTTGTAATTGAACTTCAATATATAGTATTTATTCTTGTTATTAAAGGTTGCTTCTTGGACTAAGACATTTATGACCTTGATCCATGGGAGGAATAATCAGGTTTGCTATGTGAAGTATTGATACTGATCTGGTTTCGGGGGAAAGGATGAAAGAGTGATCTGTGCACAGAAGCTCAATTCCCCAGCGTCCGTGAGACGGCTGTAATACCCCTCTGGGCTACAACCTGTGGCATGGTTGACAGAAGAAAATGTAATTCCCATCATGCTCTTAAATCCACAACAATTTGTCCTGAGAAGCAAAGTAATTCTGAGAAAAAAGCGATATAAAGCTAAATGTGAGATGAATTATGCATGTGCGGTGCAAAACTCGATTATAGCATTATTTATCTGATTGACTGGTGCAGTGAGGTTCAATTTCCGCTCCTTCGCTCATACTTCATCGCCTCTTACTCTCGATCTCTAATCTTTACATAAATAAAAAAAACATTGTTTTTTTCCTCTTCTTTCCTTCTCTGGGCCAACAGGTTGTTTACTTGAGAGTTTTTTGAGAGGACAGTTGTGAACCTTTTGATGATCCTTGTGCTTTAACTATAGAGGATAATTATCCCCCTTCACTGAAACCGAAACAGAAAACCTAGTACAATAAATAGGTCAAGATGACATTATACATGTTGTTCATTAAAGGATTTACATTTGTTTTACTATTGTCAACAAATCCCATGAAAAGAACAACAAGTATAGCCTCTGTATCAAAAAGCCATATTGAGTGTATTCCTTTGTAACAGGCAGTAATTGTAGTCAATGTTTTTACAATTATTGAAAAAAGGTAAATATATTATTATTTTGTAATGTAATCTAACAAAATATTCTGCAAGAATACATATTTGTTGGAATTTAAACTGTCAAAAATAACATTGTCATACTGTATATCCACAATAACCAAATCATATTGTATATATCAAGTCTTTTCAAATTATTTTCTTATAAAATATGATGATAAACTTTAAAAACACAATTTGAAAACGTCAACAACAAAAATAATGTAATAAATAGACATTCTGTGATGAAAATATGGTGAAATTGATGATGAAGTACCGACAAGATAACTATGACGAAGTGGTTGTGGACAGCTTCTATCTAGAAGCTCATTTGTCATTTCATTCAGAACTTATTCTCACTAGAAACAAACTTTTACAAGATTACATCTGGACACATGTAAACGGGATATTTACAATTGCCCAATACATAACCGTTTGCAGCTTAAAAGCATCATCTGGTAAACTGAGCGCAACCTCCTTGCATTTGCAACGCAGCCTAATGCTAACTTGTTCTCCTTTAACGGATGTCAAATGATTTGTTGTTCACAATGTGGGATTATCAGCGATTGGCAACTAGAAAATAATAATGTCAATCTCCCGACGAATGTTTCTCCTTAACATCGACCCCTAATATAAATGTATTTTTCACTTGCCGGACAGAACGACCACGTCAGGCATTCGATTTGCCCAAACACAAAGTTTACTTGCCCTTCTTAAAAAGCCCATCTCTGTCCTCAATAGCCGCATTCAGGATGGAAAATGTGCTGTAATGCAGTAATGATTATTAACAAGGCCCGGGACCCCCATCTGACGTGGACACTCATCCCGCCCCCACACCTCAAGCTTGTGTTACATTAACACACACTACATTGCACACTGCTCATTGCACATGCACTTTTGCACTCCTGCCCTGTTTTTGTTTGTATGTAGTACTTATTGTGATTGTATTGTAGTACTTATTGTGATTGTATTGTAGTACTTATTGGGATCCTGCAGTACCATTTGTGTTTTTAATGTTCACTATGTTCTGTATGCACCTTATACACCAGAACAAATTCCAGGTAGGTGTAAACCTACTAGGCAATGAATACCACTCTGATTCTGATTCTGATTCTGATTCTGATGATGGACTTCTCATGTCGTAAATACCATGTTACAGGTTAGAGGGACATTTGACTTTGATATTACCCGTCACACAGTAGACTATGTGGTTGGTTGTTTTATAGTCTTGTAAGAGAGGACGTCAAGTCCAAACTTCCTCTTACTTTGGCATCCTTCACTGACAGTAAGGAGACTTTCCACACTTATTAGAGCATGGAAGCATTGTCAAATTGCTTTTAAGAGCCTATGGATGCCTGAACTATTGCTCCCCAACCTTCCCCAGATTATTCAATCGCAGTCCTATTGCTGGCTCAAGATAAGATGGAGAATCCATGCAGTGGAGGCTTATCTGAATTTAGCACACCCTCTCAGGAGTATGGGATTTTACTGCAAATTCCTCCTCTGCTCTTCAGGTGTGACCCAATTAATGTAAGCATTTGCTGCCTTTCCCTTTCACCCCCTGCCACATCAATAGGTGATAAGGATTTGTATTAAAGCGGGGTAGGAATTTTTCACAAAAGGATGTCTTTAAAAAAAATACAAATATTCTTCACAATATTTTAAATGGCAATTAATCCTAGTAATACAGGATATTTTAGAATACAATGTATGTTAACAATTACTTATTTGGTTTATGCATATGCATAATATGGAGATATATGGATGAGCTCTGTTTCTTATGCAGAATGATTCCTTTCACAATCATAATGAATTATTGGATTATAAATGTGAATGATCGTGCAATTGTAGGTACTTCAGACACAGTTGGGTACTTTAATCTCTACATCATCATTTATTAGTTGTTTCATATTTGTCATTATTACTTGAAAAAATTATATAGTGGAGTGGACATGATCCTAATGTAATCATATGTATACATATATACTATGTGAGCATATATAGATGAGTTTAATTTCTTTCTTTTCTTTCCACAATTGCCTGCATTGCTACTTGTTATTGATCTGAAAGAAGTATGTTATACGCTGCCTTACTTCAGTATTTAGACAGGAATTAACCCTGTGTGGGTTAATATGTCGGTGGTTGTTGTAGACACACCTTGTGGATATCTGTACTCTACTGAGTAAACCTTTCTAGTATTTAATTCATGCAATCTCAAATTCAAATGTTGGATGTGTAAATGACTGAATAAGAACAATACTTTATTTTGTTTATAAATATCATGTATAAATGTTCAAATGTCATTATAAAAAAAACAGCCCTTTACAGACAGAAGGCATATTTAATTTGAATCTAGTACAAATAGGAATAATATGTGGATCTATATAATATCTCATATTCAGCCGCATTAAATCACATTACAAATACTGTAACTTCCCTGAAACTTGTGTTTGATGTTTTGATATGTCCAACTGTGGGGAGTGATATACATTGTGTGCGATGGTGTTGTGAATTTTGGTAATGCTCTGATCTGCAGATCAATACAGACAGGTGACTTATTGGCCCTGGAGGAGTTGCATCATTAATGGGAGTGGCTCAACTGTTAAACATTGTATTACAAGATAATGTTGCTCTACACATCACACACAATTTACTGTACAGCCAGTCGCTCAGAAGTCAATTGTTGTCTCCAATCATGGATTTCCACGATCCTCAGAGACATGTTAAACAAAGTGGTACTTAAATCTTGGCTCGACCATCTTAGATGTGTTTCTGCCCAGTGTGATCATTATTGACATTAGTGCTAATCTGGGGGCAAATGCCGGAGCAGCTGTCTAGAAAAAAAGAAAAAGGATTACTGGCACTAAAAGAGTCCCAGCGCTTGCACAAAAATCCCATGATTGATAGTCAAAGCCAAAATCAGACCCGACGCACTCTAATTAGGTAAAATACATACTCGTTGGGTCCAGAATTGAAACGATGACAACAACTGTGCCCTCGCCAGAATCCGCTGAAGACTTAGATGGTCAGCAGAGGGCGTGGCTTAATGTTCACTTTGCCTGCTGCTCACCTTAGTTGATGCAACTGTTACTAATGAGATGGAGGTCATCCATCCATGTCCTTCAGCCTTGCATGCTTGTGCACATTCAGAGCCATTGGGTTTGGAGCCAATCCCATAATGCACTGGACAGAATCCAGCCAAACAAATTGTACAGCTCACCATCTCAGAACTTTACTTGAGTTACTTGAGACGATGCATATTTCAAAGCTGAGAACCAAAGTTGGGTACCCTCTTTACTTTTTGGGATAATTGTTGTCAGTAGTTGTATATTTTCATGATGCATTTCCGCAAGCGCACGGATGGAAGTTAGCCGAGATGCACCTTGTATCTTAACAATCAGCCAAGTAGATGGAGGAGTGCACAAAAGCATTAGACAGCCAAAGGAAATGAACTAAATTCAATTTCAGTCCGGGCCCCTCAAGCTGTCTTCCACATAAAGCCAAGACTTATTATGAGATGGGTACCAATGTCATTATTATTCAGACCTGATGAGGCACCTTCTATTAAATGGAACCTTTCAATTTAGTTCACCTAACAACAATCCTTGCTTTATGAAGCTGGTTTGCCTCAGTATTTTGATTACTGAAAAGTGTTGGGTAAATTGAGAATTCAGGGGTTGTGAAGATGGTGGCTATTGATTTCTTTTAGATAATAAATATTTCTTATTTCAAAAGGTCTTCTGTGTTACTTGTATGCTAAAGAGACGGAATAAGTACAATGATGAGTCACTTGGCTGCCATAGCTTCAGGAAATTGGTTTGTCGTAGTGCAACAAAAGGCTCGTCGGTGGCACGTAATTGCTTTAGACCTGCAACTTTCACTACAAAAACACACACACACACACACACACACACATACACACACACCCACACACCCCAGTGAGACAACAAGGAGTGTGTGGGTGAGACTCTAGAGTCTAGACCTATACAGGGATGTTTGATGACTTGAAAAGTGGTGTACTTCAGAGCTTTGCTGATAAAGTAATGACAGTGTGTGAGCGGGGTGTTTTCATAGACCAAGAATCATTTTGCGATAGTCTGATATGATTTCAAATGACTTGTCAACAAAGCCTCACTTGAACACGTTCCATCATAAAACCGGGGATTATATTCCTGTAGCATCCAATTAGAAACTTGATCTGATTCAACATCTGGATGGACTGTTGCCAATAGTTACCAGCAATGTGTGTGTGGGGGCCTTGGATAATGTGGATTGTGTGTTATTGTGGATAGTTTTCTCTCCATGTGTGCTGATATGAAATAAAACCGAGCTAATGAGCATGCAAATATATCATCATCTTTTCTCGGTCATAAAAATCTTTTCTCAGTCATAAAATGCTGTATGAGGCTTCATCAGACTCTCAAGAAGTCCAACAGCTCAGTAAGTCAGTATTATAGACGTGACACTCAATGCTCGACTTAAATGGCTTCTTTCAGGCTGCAGACTCGATTCACATGCATCATTCTTTCTTTTGGTTCTGCTTCACAGCATTTCAATAAAGCTTCTGAAAGAATTCTGCTCCCAGCTCTTGTTCTTTGAACACCAATATTCCTCGGGGTGATGATGTTTTTTTTGTTTTTTTCATTCATTGGCTCAAGAGTATTTATCATTCCAGATCGGGGTTAAAAGAGTCACTGAAACAATGGCTCGAGGAGAAGAGAATATACAGTCATGTCGTCTAGGTTCCTTGACAAAAAATGAGGCATTCGGTCGATTATTTAAAGTTTACTTTGGATGCAAAGCCCACTGAACCTACATGTTGACGTAGTCCTAAAGAAACCACTTTGTATACTATCAGTTAGCAACAATAACACAAACATAATGCCATCTAAGTAACTTTTTAACAGATAACTGAATCATTTTTAATGAACTTTTATTGCCAACTAACGACATGTTTGTATTGACGGCATCGGCAAACCCTTCACTGGCTATACATTTGTTTATGTTTTCCCTCAAATATTCATTTATTATAGCACAAAATAATGCATGTTGACTTTTTAGCATCACACTTAAACCAAAATCCTTTTTCTAATCTTTACAACAAGCACTTCTGTTGCCTGAACCTAACCATCCACCGGGTTCGAGATGTGAACCCTGGTGTCCGGTATCAAAGTCCTGCATTATACAGCATACACCAACCATGAACCCACGTTTTTCTTATTTGAAAGAAATGCCTACTGAGTATCGTCCGAGCAGCAGTGACTTTGTGAAGTGTTAGAAGGCATTGAAAAGGCTTGACTAAAATTAGCAAAAGCATTTTGCCAGCTCCTTTCTGGTGGAGTTTGAGACCTACAGCAATCCCAGCCACCATTGCTAGCTCATATAGCAACACTAGGAACTAGGAAGCATCTTATAATGAGCAAGTGTACATTTTTTACTCATACCCTCATCATTTATTTTCTAGAATTGATTTATTCATTCATCAGTTCTCTGCCACTTACCGAGGTCCAGTTTGTGTTCATTTATTAACTTATTTCTAGGTTAGTTTGGCAAACACAATACAGCCTGACTATGTTGCAAATGTAATCCACCAATTACAAATTTATGACATATTTGAGATCACACAGATCTGTGTGTTGGTATGCGATCAGAAGAACACCTCTGACAAAGCCCACTCAGTCTCAACTCGGTAATCCCTCTACATTAATGAGAAGTGAACAGAATTTTGAGGACTTAATTAAGTCTCCAAGCCCATGGCTATTCAGGGGTGGAGTATCAAACCCCCTTATTCACTTACGCAGTCTGGACTCTTAATGCGCCGTGTCATGCCAAGAGCCACTGAGAAGAAACTCTGCCAGAGGCCCAACCCGGAGGGACGCGACCCTTTAACTGAGCTCCACGCCAGTGTGCAGACCAGTCGTTACAAGGCCGGTCCCCACCATGCTGGAACAATGAGACCACAGCACTAAGTTCAACATTTGACAGATGCCAGAGGTCAGGACTCAGCTCAAGGCATTGTTTACAGTAAGAGTGCAGACCTATTCAGCCTCTGTTACTCTCTGGCCTTATGGGTAATTAGCTTCTAGTTGCGCTGGTTCTAGACACATCTATTGTACGATGTGATGAATAAACTGTATAATGTAACTTTTTTGTAAAAAGCTATATAAGCATTTGGTGTTTTTTCAGTAAATGCAATCTGTGTTTATAAATTAAATATACATTTATTTGTCAGGCTATTTTGTGCAGTTGATTATGTTAGTTGCTCTTTTTATGCAACTGGTTAAATGCTGTCGGCTGCATGTAACAATGACAACAACAGCAATACAAACAGCACTTATAAAACATTTTGGACAGTAATGATTTAAGTTAACACTTTCCCGAAACAAGCTTAATATTATGCAACTGGCATGTCACAAGTTCAGTTTCTAGATTAGCCCTGTATGACAATAAACAGGAAGTTGCACTAATTCATTGTTCATTTTCTTTCTTAATTTTGCCCCATAATGGGAAATATTTTTCTTCATTATATATTTTCTTTATCACAGAACAACAGCCAGAAAAGCAGCTTTTAAATAAAGCTGCAGCAAGTAATTCACATTAATATTCATAGCAATTAAAACCCTCACACTCACTCCATCAAAATTAAATGATTTAAATGAAAATATAAATTAGCTCTGGGTTTCCTGCACTATAATGTACTCTTATATACTCGTTTAGAATAGAACATGTACTGTATAGTGCTTAAACAATGGCTCAATTGGTAAATTAACATAAATAATATATGAGAAAACTGTTAATCAGTTACGTAATTTAAATGTTTTTTGGAGGATATTCCTTTTGAAATGTGATGCTTTTCTCAGTATCGTATCACTTGTGTCATCAATATGACTTTGGCCTCTGACTACTGATATTTTATAGACATTTCATGATTGATTAATTGATAATTAGTCCTACCTAGTTAATTGATATTCAAGAAACTCATCAAGAAAACAATGTACATCTCATAATTCTAGGGAAATAAGATAGCTGGGTAATAGTTGGACTTTGGGAAATACATTACATTTAAGCTCCCTGATTCTTTGTTAAAATATATAAATATAAGAAGGAGAAAAAAATACATTGAGGAAAGAACATCAATGGATGTCTGCCAACGTACCCGTCTGGAGGCAGACTCGTTTTTCATTAAGATTAACTCGGCAGCGGGGGCGGCCTATCTTTCTCTGCCTCCAGCTGACACTTGTCCCCCTCCTACAGCAGTGGTGCGTGTGTGTGTGATCGTGACTGTGTGCGCATGCGCATCTGTGTGTGTTTGTCTGTGTGTGTGTGTGTGTTCCAATGCTATCAAACAATAGCAGTGTTATCAGACATTGCCAAAGGCATACGAACGACTCAGAGGGGAATACGGAGACAAATTCAGCATCTTCCCCGGGGAACAAAGAGTTTCTACTGTGATCCAAAATATAAGGAGGGAATCTTGTTCTCCTCACCTGTTTTCATGTGTGAAATACCACCGTTTTATTGTTGTTGTAAATTGTATATCTGCAGAGGATATTTAAACGTTATTACTACTACTTGATTAATCTGGAAAACAAGCCCCTGCATGATGGTAAAGCTGCCTAATTGGACAAGCTGACATTCATGGAATGAGCTCTTTGTTCCGTATCGTAAACAATAAAATGATTGCTACACATTTCAAACGGTGTCTGTTCCTTCACTGAAAAGTTGTCCCATGTGTACTGCAGAATAAAGTGTCATTGAGCTTCTTTTTTTGGACCACTTTAAAGACTTGTTTTGAGTACCACCTGCAACATAAGCTTCCCACCGGAGTCCAACTCATTTGACTCTATTCGTAAATCAATCGTTGCATCTTTACTTTTTTTATGTTATTTCATGCCTATCAGGCAAAGTCAACTTGAGGTCCGAGGTGAGGGAGAGTGGTGAGACTCAACAACACGGTTTATCACAGATTTCAAACTAAAAGCTCAACATTTGTGCATATGAAGTACACTACTTCTGATGGTACTTTGCTGATTTGCCACCTGATTGTGTGGGCAAAGTCCCACGTTATGCATCGAATGGAATTCTGGCTTCGACAACGGTTGAACATTTTCATTGTAATTGTTCTCCGGAGACTGTTGATTGGGGAAAAATAAACATTTCGTGCATCTCTGAATTATGCAACTACTCTCTGCTTCTACCGTGACATGAGTCAAGGAATCTGAAACTTGCCGTAAAACATTAGTTCGGAATACAAGATTAGAAAATATAGCTTGTGGAGAGACTTATACATTCAGATGTAGTCCAGAGCATCCTTATCAACTGCTTCACACAGGTGTATGTCATGCTCTTCATTTTTCACTCATGTAATGCTCTTGCTCTTGTGGCCCTGAGAACCAAAACAATGAGCTAAACGCCTCTCAGTGGGTGCAGCAACACTTCTGACACTTCTGACCATTTAGCATTCACTGAGTATAAATGTCACATTTTATAGCTTAAAATAACTTAAAATCATGTATCCAGTACACACTGTACGTGGTAGATATGGTCACCATATCTTTGTAAAAGTAATGAAATAAGCCTTTTGTTTCAAACGGTATTACAAGACAGTAATTCAGATCAGGTCTATTCTTAATTTGGCATGATGTTTTGCCTCTCCCCATTTGTTTTGCTGTTTTGTCGAGCATTTCTCAAACGGCATGTGCCGTGAATTGAATATTGATGAATTGTCAACACTCCAAGCTCTTTTCACTACATGGTCACTTCTTTGTTTTTTATCATCCCAATAGCAACAGGTGGCTTATAAGTCATTTAAATGTATATTAACTGTTACTTGTTGCAACTTCAGAATAGGAACAAAACATATTTTTAAAACGACTTGCAAACAACCTATGAACTCATCTGAAGCCACATTTCAACATCATGAGTTTCCATTTCATAAAGCATGTGCAAGTGGAATTTAATGCATGCAGTAAAGCGTTTTATTGCATGCATTAAATAGCTACAGCTGTAGATAGAGTTTTTAGTATCTACTGGAGTAAAATGTGTTGGCACTTTTGATTTTTGGTTCTCTCTGCATGATGTGTGTCTCCGGCTTTACTGAGCCAGAGTCGGTGCATGTCAGCGTATTTAGGCTTTCAAAATATGACTGATAAACTTCAGGGTCGACCATGTCCAATGATGTAACAGTTTTCACTTATTTCTAAAGAGGAGGGGGAACAAAATAGTCACACACTAATTAAATATATCTATTTTGTGCTTTGCACATGCAATTATAACATGGCAGAGCTACTAGATGAATCCAGATGCACAGTTCATCCACAACAAAAAAGTGGTTATTTAGATCGGTCTGAGCTTAATGCATTCACTCTCGGGATAAGACGGAACAAATGTTTATCACAGTATGATGCAGACATAAACTATCATAATTAAATGTGTGTAACGGACCTGTGTGTTTTTGTGACGCTGTCAAACATCATTCATCATGACTGACTCCCTCCTCAGGTTCCTCCCTCCTCCTCCTCCACCTTCTCCTTCTTCAGCCTCCTCCTCCTCATTCACCTCTCCTCCTCCTCCTTCACACACACTTTAACATGCACTTTAACTTAAACACATGTCACTCGAAACATACACTTAGACACTTTTAACGTTATTTGTTGTCCGATCACTTTATCTTTGTCTTTATCGTATCTTATACTTAAGTTTACGCGTTGATTGTTGTTTGTCATGTCTAATGTTGCACCTTCCGCCAAAAAGAAAATCCTTGTTTGTGTAAACATTCCTGGCAATAAACGGTTTCAGATTCTGATTCTGATTCTGATCTTATTATCAAAATGTTCTATTGGCGGCAAAACAACATGATCAGGTATCTCTTATATTTGCTCTTAGATTGCATGTGTAATTACATTACATTACATTACATGTCATTTAGCAGACGCTTTTATCCAAAGCGACTTACAATAAGTGCATTTCAACCTAGAGTAATTCCACACTTCTAAAATTATATATAACTTTAAACAAACCAATCTATACCAGAACGTATGAAACTGGCCACAGACATAGACTACCTGAGCGAACTGCGGTACATAATAAGTAACAAGGCCTTCCCAAGACTAAAGCAGCCGGGTATTGGAACAACAAGGTAAACATGTAGGTGAGGCGCAGGATGAGGCTGACCGGTTTAAACGCCCACCACGTCTCCGGTATTGAGACGGTATTGTGTTTCCCAAATGTGTGTGTGTGTGTGTGTGTGTGTGTGTGTGTGTGTGTGTGTGTGTGTGTGTGATAAAGGACAAAAGATGACATGGGAAGTAAATTATGGGATAATGTGTATTGTCAGAATCAGAATCAGAATCAGCTTTAATGGCCATGAAAGTTTTCACATACATGGAATTTGTCTCCGGTTCCACTTGTACATGAGTTGCATCTCCACATGGAACGTGTCTTGTCACTACAGTGCATGAAAGGGTTTGTTTCAATGGGTGGTGCCAATAAAGTTCCACACATTGTTAGGAGGAAGTGTTTTTCTCACAAGCCTTTCTCCAATATAATTATAGTTCTGAGAGCTGTTTGCTCACTGCCTGTCTCAAGAAGAAGAAGAAGAAGAAGAAGAGGAAGAAGAGGCCACAGGCTGTGCACAACTACCGACTTCAACACGCTCACTTTGCACAATGAATACGTCTATTGAAAAGAAAAAAATATTTTTAAAACAACCTGTATGATAAAAATAATCCTCCAGTGTGTTCCTCAATCTTCGGCCAACTTTTCTACTTCTAGTTGATATCGCTCTTATGTATTAACCATAGTAACACTTTTTTTTTTACTTGAATATTGTTAGAACTTATTGTGGTTTGGGGTTTTCATAACATATCCCGCGTATGGTTGCTCATGCAGTTGTTTTCGAGGAGTTTGCACCTTTTGGGTGTTGTCACACTCTTTAGTTGCGACCATATGCTGAATATTAGCACAACTACAACCACACATCTTCCTGCCAACTTCACAAGACCACGCTTACATTTCCGCATGGCTGCATTTAGATGATGCAGAGCTGTCACTTCATTTTATTTTTGTTTGCATGGAGGTGTCACTGTCATCTATTCTCAGCAGGCCACCCTGTAGTTCATCATTCCACATATAATACTTGTTCATATGTCCAGGAAAGGCATTTAAGCTTAATACATACTGATGTCCTCCTCTGGATAATCACGATGCATGTTGACTCCCAAATGCTTTTATGCACTCAGAGTTGCTGCTACTGTCAACACAAATGTATGACTGTCTATACACTGTTCAAAAAAAGAAGTGATGGGTGCATATAGTTCCATCATCATTGGATTGCGGATGAACATCTGCCCAAAAAGTTGTCCAGCGTTCTGTAAGTCGTTGGTTTTGTTTCTTGAAAAGCATCTTTTAACAAGCTACAGCCCCAGGAGCTGGAGCAACAACAAAAAATAAACTCTCCATTTGCGACATTTTAGAGGCTTCGAGGAAGCTGCAAATTATGCCAGGAAAATATGAAGACCACTCTTTAAACAGAGAACAGACATTTAGAGGCACAACAAGACGAGCAAACACTCTATTTTGCCACCTCATTGCTGTGAAAGCCGTGTACAGTATTTTGTTTTCAGTGTTGGATTCTTGCCTTATAACTATCTAAACCAATGTAAAAAGAAACTTTGCAAATTACATATATAAGTTTGGGTTTAGCAATCTTCATAGCGGCATATCAATGGAAGAGTTGTCTATTCTAATAGCTGTCAATTTTGCTCAAGGATCTTCATCAGGTAATAAATGTATGACAAGAAACATCTTCATACTCACACGTCATACAGTGGTGCCACTGTAGATGCATACAAAAACCCCATTGCATGTTAATTCCTGTCTCCAGTGTGGCAGCAGTGGAAAAAAAAAACACACACATTGAGAAAAGATTTGTTCAGCGTCGACATAGAACGGACACGCAGACAGCTAGTAGGCGGATATATTCTAGGAGATATTCTACGAATTTAAAAAAAGGTATATTGGATTAGTATCAGTGACTCAACCGTTAGATATGTATATGTTTTATTATCTGTCAACAATAATCTTTTTTTTGTGTAATTTTTAAGATAAACATAACTTTTCCTAAAACTTCAAAGAGCATCTTTACTGATAAAATGTTTATTTGCGGTATGTTTTAAAGTTAACTTATCTCATATCTTTTGCACCACGTGGCTTGAAAAGAAGATTAACTGCTGCCTGGATGGTAAGAAAAGGGCAACTACATCAATGGTATATCAACTTTGAACTAAAAGTCCTCTGGCATACCTTTCTGTTGATACGGATACCTTTTGAATCTTTTCTAGTTGGCTAATATCGTGGAAAAGAGGTTTTAGGAATTTAAACGTCTTGATATGCCGTGCCTTAGAATGAGAGGGACTCACTGAAAGGTTAATGGCTGTCGTTTCCTTTCAGTGTTTATTCATTATTCAAATGCCAAACAGGCAAACTTTAATCAATGCTCAGCGCCGCACAGGCAGGTGACGTGCCACTTTCTGAATGTGTTCATTAGGTTTCTCATGTATTATTAAAGTAATCAGACCGCCATGTCTTCGTATTCATGTGGCAAGTGGCTGCTTTGATCCACAAACAAGAGAGAGGAGTAAAGTTTGCCACGCAGCTTCAGTAAAATGCCTCTCCGTCGATAACATGATGTGTACACAGAAGATCAGGGGCAATCAATTTTGGGTTAAAATGTTCACCAGTTTGACTGACATGATATGGTCAATCATTTTAGACAAATGTTATTGGTATAGTGCTTTTAAAAAGGTACTAAAAAGCACATTACATGGCAAAAAGACAAACAATAAAAAAGAAATACAGTATAAATATGGTGGAGAGATGACGTAACAGTCAGAAAAGAAAAAAAACACATACATAACTAACATTACAGGATAAAAGCAGATTTAAATATGTGAGCTTTAAGTGGCAAGTGACGGAGAATGTGTGAGGTGCTTGAGGAGAGAGTTCCAGAGGGAGGGGTCAGCAATGGGGGAGGCCCTGTCCCCCCAGGTCCGATGCCTGGACAGAGAGTGTGTGTGTGTGTGTGTGTGTGTGTGTGTGTGTGTGTGTGTGTGTGTGTGTGTGTGTGTGTGTGTGTGTGGGAGGGGATAGGTTGCTGTCAGCAGATATGAGTTAAGATATGAAGATATGAGGGAACGTGTCGATGCAGGAGATCAGAGAGGTATGAAGGGGCTCAGGGTTGGGAAGGGCTTTGTAGGCGATGAGGAGGATCGTGAACTGGATTGTTCGCTCTATGTGGAGTCCGTTGAGGTTTCGACGGGCCGGGCTGATGGGATCTCTGATGCGGGAGTGGGAGAGCTGTCGGGCAGCTGAATCCTGGATGTGATGTAGCGTGTTGATAATTTAAGTGGATACGCTGTACGGGATGCTGTGGCAGATGTCCCAACGCTTGCTTCATGAGACGTGTTTTTTTTGTTCTTCCCTTCTGGGTGGCCTGCATTGTCTCACCAGGTGCACATCAAGGGAAAAGAGCCTTGAAGTACAACAAAGAGTAACACTTTGTTTGCAGTCTATTATAAGATGCTCCTGAATCACTTTTGAATAATGCATCGATCAGCCTATTAACAGATGTTTCACATATTTACTTTTTTAAATGTGTCATCTTATAGTTGGCACCTGATTTGCAATCTATGGTAGGCCTACTTACAAAACAGTTTTTAGTTAAATTTGAAAGGGCTTGATGAATGTTCACATAACTGAGTCAGCTCCAAGGAACCTTCGAGCATCTTCCAGTGAACTGATTGGATCTTCTGGTCGCCAATTGGTTTACGATCACAGCTGTCATTAATTATCACTGATGTATTGGACATTTTTGGGAAATGTGTAGATATGTATTTGGTGTCTTGATGGAAAACAAGATATTATAAATCCAAAGGCAGTCATCCAGTTGGCTGTGAGCGTAAATGCCCAAATGATACTTCTGGTTAGTTTGTCTGAGTACAAACATGTCCATGTTCTTTCTAGTACCATTTTATGGCCAGTACATCCAAATCAAACCCCCTTAGCTACATGCCATTAAACAATAATCATAGCAGTGTCACAAAGTTCACGAGTCAGCCTTTTGGACATTTGAACTCATCACATTTGGAAAAACATCATATAAATATTAAAATTAATGATAACCGAATTCCAGTCAGCTTCCGTTGTACGTTAAACATTGAATGGGATCAAATTGACCCCAATTAAGTTCATTCATATTTTTATTATTCCAATGTTTGAAAACATGACCTACCTGTACATGTACCCACTGTGAAGTGAAGAAAGTTATGCTATTGACCTTTTAGAAGAGAGCGCTGTCGCTTTAAGAGAAGAGTTAGAAAGACAAGCTGTAAGCAGGCTGAAGGCAATTATGTGCATGTGTTGAACACTGGAATTAGTTTAAGAAAAGTTGTAAAACAAAGATGGATGTGTTTGCGGACAGTTCATTTTAAGGGTGCATCACAATCATTCTTGTCATCATAGTTTGCGATGCAAAATGCTATGTATTTTCAAAAAGTGTGAATACTAGTTCAGAAAAGATCTGCAATGCCCAAGTCATTAGCATATTCAGAAAAAAATAAGAAGTAATGACTTTTGCTCCTTGTGAATGTCAATAAGGCTTTGAAGATGTCTTTAATGGCCTAGTCGATGGAAGCATAAAACTATCTTCTGCTCTGTGATGACACACGCGTGTGAAGGGCAAAGCAGGTGATAAGTGCTGCATGATCAGGCCTACATGTGATAGCTGGGAAAGGTGCACTTGAGGAGAGCTTGTTTCGTTCCCTGTCAGACTAGCTTGTCAGAAAATCAAGCACTTGACTCACAGATTCAGGGGGGAAAAAACAACATAGACAGCTCTGCAATGAGGAAAAGTAAGCCTGGAGCCAGTAATAGGATGAAGGAATATTTGTCCCACCCAGTGAAATCTCTACAGACAGCTCTTTAGATGCACCAAAATGTAATCAACGTATTGAATGAGGTGTTATTGCATTCAGGCAGTCGCACATTCTACCAAACTCGGTTTACACACCGGGGAGTTAATACAGCGCAAGGCATTAGCATTAAAATGAAAAGTTAAAATGAAACTCTCGCTGAATATAAATCTTGACCAGGAACGACAAAATCCATCTTTTGTAATTAAGAGGGAATTTGTGGGAAATGTGCGAGGAGGACGGAGAGCTGGAAGTAAAAGACCGGCTCAGAAAGATGAATGCTATTATGAAGTGAGAGTGAGACGGCTGGTCTGGAATAATAACTTCCTCTGCCACATTATGTTAGTGTACTTCTGATAAGATCATTGGAAAATGGCAGCTGTTGGAAATAATGCAATTCATTCCGTGTTGCTGCGGGATACTACAGTGCCCTAAATGAAGCATGTCTTCTATTAGACCCCTAAAGAAACAAACTAATAGCCCTGCAAAGACTTGCCATTTATAATGTGACTATAATTCCTATGATTCATTAAGCAGGAACAGAAAACGATAGTATACTCTGATTAGAAAAGTCCTCGGGGGAAATTCTTATGCTAATTTATTCCGAAGTCTCTCATTGACAAAGCAACTTGTCGTGATATTGTGTAGATCAACTCCCCAGGTCACATTGTAGTGTAGTCTCCTATTGTCTCTGCTTTATGTATAATAGAGTAATATTGTTTACAAATGTTTAATAACAGTCGGCCGATTTTTATCATCCCAAAATGGATTATTCTTCAAACCAAATCCTATCCAATGCTCTGATAATAGTCCTGATATACTTTATGCGATAGCTTCTTCTGTTCACGATGGTCTCTCAAGGAGGTAGATAGACCTAGTTACACATACAGTAGGGTGACCAGACGTCCGGTTTTCCCCGGACATGTCCTGTTTTTGAGACCCAAAAAAAGCGTCCGGCAGGGATTCCAAAAACGTCCGGGAATTTGCTTCGTTGAATATTTGCGTTACTCTGGGTCTTTCACAAACTATTTTTTACCCCTTACAAGGTTTGGAAATGGTATCTCCCTTACGTTCCACCTGAACAGTTGCCAGATAAACGAAATACCCTTTTTAGGCACGTATATCACAAAACAGGCAGAATAAGAGAGAAGTGTCTGCGTCTGAGCGTGCGCGCCTCGCTCTCAACTGTGATGTGCGCACACGGGTGGGCAGACTTTCATCTGGTCACCCTAACATACAGTATGTACAAAAGTATGTGAAAAGCTACACTTAATAACTCCAATAAGTAGTGCTAAATGTAAAATTGTTATTTTACAGGTTTTATATCTTGATCGTGCTACATTGTTAACAAGAAGTAGATGTTGAAGTTGGCTGGAAGAGAACAAGTTAGCGTTAGCTGGAAGGGAACAAGTTAGCGTTAGCTGGAAGGGAACAAGTTAGCGTTAGCTGGAAGGGAACAAGTTAGCGTTAGCTGGAAGGGAACAAGTTAGCGTTAGCTGTCCTGCACGGAGCTAACACTGTTGTCATTTACATTATGAGGTTTTTACGCTCTAATCAGTAACAGTTAGTATTCGGCTCAATTATAACATTATCATGGTTAAATCTACTCTCTTCAAATTGTAATATTTGGTTAAAAACTTCATCCCCATGAAAAGTAAAAGCCATAGTTAGCTGCAATGCAAACATAACACTAAACAGGAAGGAGCTTAATAGAGACAGATTTAAAACATGTAAATGTCACCAAATCAGCATGGAAAATCTCTTCTCATCGTTGACAATCCACAGATCTTTTCTTTTCTTCTTTTACCTCGACTGACGAATGTATCTTCATGTCACGTTTGATCTCGCCGCCATCAGGCATAAAGTCATGGTGGGTAGATCGGCCTTTGAAGCTGCTGCTGGTGGTAAAGAGATCTTGAAGTGTTGTTCAGCTGCTATTCTCGGCACCCTGTTTACCCGGTATTGTGTATGAATGTTTGTATGGTGATTATTAACAATGTTCATATAAGCTCCACATCCTCTGTTTGGCAACATTTGATATTGTTCTCCAATTATTTATCTCTTTATCAAAGGTGTTTATTTATGTAGGTGTAGAATGAAATTCAATTCCATGGATATATATAAAAAAATGTCAATTTAAATAAAAAATGTACATGTCCATATATTTTTCTTTTAATACAACACACTTGTTCTTTGGTTATAGTTTGTCTATTTCATTTGAACTTCAACACACTGTGGTCATTCAGATTATGTGAGTGTCTATACATACACATCAGAAAAATATTGAGATGTCAGAATTGAATTACATTTCTCCATTTTTTCCCAGGCTATGATTTGATGCATTATTATCTCCTTGCAAAGCATAATTGGTATTCTTGTGGTTGAAAGAAAAAAAATGTATATTTCCATTTCATGTGTTTTGTTCAAGCTTGCAGTTGTTGAGTTGTGTTGGCGCCAGGTGGAATTGTGCTGACCGAGTGAATAAAAAGGAGGGTAATCGTCAGGAGAAAGCACTTATATGAAACACCAACATCACAACACTGACCTACACATTATTTCAATTGTTTAAATGTTGTTGTTTTAACACGGATATGTCTTAAATGGAATTGACCATTATCTTGTAATAGTCTAGCTTTCCTTTCCATGACTCTCATTTCATCTCACAACAAAACATTGCAGCATTATCTTTTTACCACAACATTGAAACAGTGTGGTGGTAAGTCTTCCTTTTAAAGTGCAGAGTACCAGCAACCGAGGGCTGGAGAGGAGGGAACCAGTTGTCAGCAACCGACAGCAGCAGGATTTCAAATCTGGGCAAGAAAAATTACGGGGCCTCCCACATCCCAAGTCATCTGTCTGGAGGATAATTGGTCTCTTCTTTGCCATGTTTCACCTTGCAGCTGTACACACTCTCCTTTGAGGAGAGTGTGTATGTGCACCAGCCTGCGCCTGTGCATGTTGGCCATTGTGAGCGTGTATCTGTGTGTTCATGTGCGTGTGTGAGTTTGAGTCAGCAGGGGTTTCAGCAGGGTAGTGGTGGGTCCACCTGCTTGGTCCGAGTCACAGTCCATTCATCTACCTCGATGAAGTAGCATCCTTGTGAGCGGCCTAGCTGTGGGGCTCCATGAAAGTAATGCATCCCCATCAAGGCCAAAGCATCATTTGTTAATTACCTTGCAAGTCTGGACTAGCCAACTCGTACATCAACACTTCCTCGCTGTAAACACCATAAGGCATGCAACTGGGGAAGATCAAACCTTGTTTATGTCGTGCAAGGGCAAGAAAAAACATGCTTTTGTCAGATTTTTCCATGCAAACAGTTTTACACACTTTTTGTTATGACGCAGGCAGTTTTACACTTTAACTGGTTCCGTTAGCTAAAAACTTTGTAAACAAATACCTAAAACTGTATCCAGGGAGGTTACAATTCTTCGGTTTGTGAAATGCAGAAGTCATGTGTGTGTTTGTTAACACTGTTTACAGAACTGTTGTTGCTAAAGCTGCTCTGCTAATGTGCTAACAGTAACACACATACACACACAAATATAGATGATTAATTTGCCATTGCTGTTTAAAAACAAATAGTTACCTTGCAGCGCTCTTCTTGTTTCAGTCCTTCAGAATCAGCTTCTTTCATACTCTAATTAATATGCTTTTTAAAGTCTAGTATTAGCTACAAATATGGATGTGTTCCACTTTCTCTCTTTAAAATAAATAAATAACTAGGATTATTTTAAATACTTTTTTGGAGGAATCATGGCGTTCAAGATTCATGATGTAGAATGTATAGGTTCACATAAGGAACTGAGCAAATGGCAAGAAGTACAACTGTTTGTTATAATTATATTAGAGCTAAGGGGCCTTGTTCAGCCAACGTGGAGCATGCAGACTGTAGCTGTATTGTTGTTGTTGATTTTTACATAACTTGATTGTTAACATTTATTGGGAAACCATGTAAAAAAGGGCAAGAATGTTGCTCCACTTTCTCCAGTTGCCAGGTTTTGGTTGCCAATAGATGAGGAGAGGAGATTCCACTCATGGACACTTTCTTGTAAAGCTTCCCCTTTGTAAATAGAATACCGTCTGAAGACAGATGTATAAGCAATTATAATAAGAGAGCAATTACATTGAATGGAAGAGTGCAGTTTTAAAAGTGATGTTCCGCCGATGATGGGAGATTTGGAGGCACTCTGCAATTCTGATCTGAAGTGGGAAAGTCCAAGTGTCGACCAGGTGGAGTGATACCACAGCCGAGCAGAAACAGGAGTGCTACAGTGGAAAGTAAGGTGAAGCACGTGGAGCTTAAAGGCCTGGAGGGTGGGGAATCTTTTGTACTGATGTGACTAAGTCGTGAATTTGATAAGAGCAGCCGCCGCATACATTCCTGTTACTGTTGTTCTTAAAAAGCATGGTGACCTTATAAATTCACAAACCACTAAATACTCAGTGTTACTGTCATTTAATGTTGAGCTATCTCACTCACAACACTAATTTTCATTCATATTGAATCATAAGGACTCGATGGGGGGAGAAAATGCAAGAATGTCTTTCTTCCCCAACCTTGATAGTTTTTGGATCAATCATAGATGTGCAGTTCTGTTCCGGAAACTTTCTGTGACCGGGTCATCTGAGAGTGAAGCACTCTTATAATCAGGTCACCTTCACCTCTCACTGCAGGAACGACTGCAGCAACATGACAATAAGCGCTTGTCACCTGAGAGGGCTGCACGCTGATAAGAAGAGTCCAAAAATGCAGTGACAGCTATCACTTTCACTCCTCCTTCCAGAAGAATTTAGCTCTGCCTCTTCCTTGTGTACAGGGCATACACTTTATACAGATATACCTCCCATTGGAGGTACAGCATTTTACTCTCAGAAAAAGGAAACACTATGACCATGTGTGTGTGTTTAAGCCCTGCAAACTGCCTGCTTTCTCTTTTTTCCTTGTTTTATATCCCTTACTTTTTCAGAGGGATCTCTGTATACTGTGCAGTTTTTCCGGTGGCAGATGTGGCTGTACAAAACTGATGAAGCATTTTTTCCAAATGCGCATCACCTTCCTACAGTAAGCCACATTGCTCCTAGCAGTCACCTCAACTAACAGAGAATGAGTTCACTTGCGAAGCCCTACTGTCTATCTCTCCTTGCGGCAATAGATGTGGTGTGACAATGACCAGGGCATGCACAAACAATGGAGTCCTCTTACCGGGGGCAGGATAACTCCACCTGACACCTGACACTGAGCATGAGCTCCCACCGGTAGTCTGAGAGCTCTGTGACTGGGAAGTCTGACTCGGCACAAGGGGTGCCATGGGCACCAACACAAGACGTGATATGACTTGATCCAAACCCACGTAGTAGAGTTGTTAGGTATCGTCCTTGACCAAGACACCGGACCTTCGGAGGTTCAACAGAGCACATTGTTTCCCACAGTCCTCCTGATGTCTACCCATCTGCTTCCATTTACGTTAAGTCGAAACGGCAGAAGAAGAATGCTGACAGTGCATTTATCAAAGTCATTCGCTCCCGCTAAGGTGCATCAATAACTGCGTTGTCGGGGGTAACTGTTGAGGAACCCTAAAGGAGTACAGACCCATAAGCATTCGTGGCCGGTGATTTTAAAGTTCATTTAACGTCTACTGCACTACGAATATCCGACAAATGTGAATTTTTCAGCTACAGGGGGCTCCAAACTTTGCAGTATCATTAACCACCAAGGCAGAAGTAATTTGATCAAGGCTTATTTTGTTATTAGGCTGATTGTGTCCTCTGCCTGACCCGGGCAAGTCGACAGAGATAAATAGCGGATCCGTCTCTTTGGTTGCACAGTTCCGGCAAAAAAACGACATGACTTCAGAGCATTTTTTATCCTGTGCATTGTGGATATTTTAATGCTTAATTTAAGATATATTGTTTGAGATATGAGTTGCAATGATGATACCACAATTATTATTACACAATGTAAATGTGTTAAATAGGCATAACAACGTTTTAAGATTGCATTACATGTAAAGAAAGAAAGTGCAGGGAAGTTTTAGTCACTTGAAAATATGATAATTGCTGACCTCTTGTTAATTTTTGCTTATTTGTAAAACAAAAGAGTTCTTATGAAATGACAGCAATCACACACTCTGATTGCCCCTCAGTCGCACAGCTGCCTACGGATCTGAAAGCCTCTAGTACTTCCTCCTGCACAAGTACCTTGATGCTAATCAGCCGTTTTGTAATTGAGACCGACAATTCAGCGATGCTGCGTAGGATCTCTTGGTCGCCATGGAAACCTTCTTGATCACGAGAAGTTCACATTTCCCGAAAACATCTTCTTCTTTCTTGACTGAACCAATCATCAAAGACACAAAGCATGACATGAGACGCTAGAACAAAAGTAAAAAGCCAAAAGAATTGCTCGTTTAAAATCAGCATTTGATTGTCCTTGTTGGATGGCTGTGGAGGCAACAGCACATGCATTTGTGAAAATCCTTAAAGTGGAATTGGTTTAAATAATTGAAAGGATTCTCCTTAAATGTGTTCCCTAGCTGCCTTGGTAATACAATTTGAAAAACATAAATAGAGTTTTAAGCAGATCTAAATGATCAAGGAGCACTTCTGCACTTTTATGCCCAACAGTGAAGCGAGTAATTTTATAATGTAATTCCGTAATTACATTACATTTACTTCTACCAGTAATGCAATGGCACTTTGACATTTTGGTAGTTGGCCTGTTCTGTGTCTGACTGGGAGTCTGGTAATGGCTTCATGACGCATTCATTTGACGAGTTGTGGGGCAATTAGCCTCAAGCAGCACTATTGTTAAATGAACCACGTGGATTTTTATTTTTACTTTCAGAATGACGATGAAGATGTGTCTTTACAATCAAATTTGGAGATAGTTTTTGAGGAAATAAATGCTTTAGTATGCATTAGTAACACTAAATCTAAACATAACTTTTGTATATTTGCAAGAAATCTGGATAGAGCTCCTTTAAATGTATCACCTCTAAGAAGGGCTTGCATCGTTTTGAGTGCTGTAACTGGAACAATATGACTGTTATTGGATCAATATCACTGTAATTTAATACACATTAATAAAGTTATACAAAAATAGTAAAGTAATCGAAAGAAGAAACAAAGTAATTATAAGGTAATACAAATGAAAAAGTAATTAAAAACTACTAAATAAGTTAAAAGTACACGAGTATTACAAAAGTAATAGTAGTAATAAAAATTACTAAAGCAATAAAAAAGTACAAAAGTAATAAAAAAGTACAAAAGTAATAAAACAGTACAAGAATAATTACAAAAAAGTAATAAAAAGTACAAAAGTAATAAATAATACAAAAGTAATAAAGTAATAAGAAGTTATGAAAAAGTTATAAAAAGTTATTAAAAAGTTTTAAAACGTAATACAAATGAAAAAAACAATAACAAGTTAAAACGTAATTAAAGAGTTTAAAAAAGTTAACAAGTAATACAAATTAATAAAGTAAAAAAATATTAAAGTTATTAAAAAAGGGAGAAAATTAATACAGTAGCGAGGTTCATTTTAAACTACTATGGAAAACAAATGCAGTTACTAACCAAGCTATTGAGTTGATATTAGTCTGTGTTAATCTTGCTGCATCTGGTCAGGTCACAGTCAGGAGAAAAGGCGGAAAGACGACTGATCTGGCACATGTGCAAGGGTTGTCCCTAATTAAACATTTATTTTGCATTGATATGCACAACATCTAACCTAAATACATATGATAAATGAAAGTATTTCTAAATGTTGTGTTACACCCATTAAATATAAATAACTTAATTTGTGTAATTGATTTAAATACATGCATGGAACCATATTGACCTCTCCAAAGATGTAGGCAAACTGTTTGTGTGAAGGCTTTTGAGGTTTAAGGCTTCTTTAACTTGGCTGAGCTGAGTAAAGGAAGAAAACTAATATACAGTATGTTGTTGTTAAGTCACTAAAATGTAATTCATTTTGTAATGAGTAATAAAAGATGTTTGATTACACTTTTTGACCAACAATGTCTACATTAAATTGATGTTGTCTTTTAGCTCCATACAAATGCTGACGTAGTATAGAGTGCATCTCGGAAATTTCCACAAATCAAACTGGGGAGTTGACTTTTGTTCCAGAGCGATAGTGACAGCCCGCTGGCCTCAAGGGCAGATGGAAGGACAGCTTGCTCTCCAAAGCTCTACCCTACCGCTTCTGCCGCAGCCCCATGTACGGAGCCATGCATTTCCTTAGCCACCTAACCTTAAATGACATAAATCCCTACAGCAAAGCTGACTTTGCGGCTGCAACAATGTCGGATCCTATTTGAAATTTGCTACATTTTCCTCCTGAAGAATACTTTTACTTTACCAACCCGACAAGGCCAACATAGCATTCTGGATTCTTTTGTAGGTTGTCAATGACGGCTGGCTAAATGAAATATCTGACTCAGAACTGTAAGAGGGGCCTTTTTTATTTACCTTTTTAGTGAGACGGAACTGTTCCTTTTATGTGTGCTGAGCAAAAAGGGACTGATGGTTTGAAAGGCTCAACAGGATTGGATATCAATCCTCTGGTAGTTTTATTGTAAATACAATTTCATTTGGAAACCCAATGCTCTGTTTGTTTTTAGAGGGATGGATTACGTTTGTCACTTTTCCCCTGCAAGTAAAGATGACAAACTATATATCACATTGGTGCCTATTGGTCATCACACCCCTAATGCAGTCACTGTGGTTCACTCTGCATCATATACTGTCCAGATTGTAACTTCATAGTGTGACACATGGGCAACATAACGCCTGTCAAACTATACCGCCAGTGAATATGCAGCGCAGGTGTCCATCGGAGTGGAAGCATCTGTTGAGGAGCTAAAGACTGATGTCATAAGGTGATCAAAAGCATGGTAATCGCAGAAGTGAAATCAGATCCCCAGGAATAAATACATTACTATCATGTGACTGCCTGTTCTCCTATTTCAGTCACTTCATTACCCATGATGTCGATTTCCCATATTTGCTGAGACATACTCAATTCTCCAGGGCTTGTTGTCTCAAGAAAAGCTGCGTCAGCAGTTAGGATCTTCTGAAAATAATTCAGCTCGGAGACAGAAACGCCACGACAAACGCATTCACTTTTCTATTTTGATTTATTACACTTTGTAATTACAATAACCAAAGGGCTTTGCTTCAATGTGCATGTATTCAAGTACAAGCTGATTTATTTTCTTGTCACACAGTGAACATTGTTTTAGCCTGGTGTAGTTTGCATCTCCGGGTGTGTGTCCAATATTTGTTTGTGCATGCATGCAAACATTTAATAGTGCAAAAGTGCAAAAGTGAACACGTTGGGAAAATGAGTGCTGAGGTCTGCAGGGTGGCAGTGCTGTAGGAGAAGGATATAAGCCACATATGCAGTTGTGAGAATTTTCAGAGTTCAATGTGAAGAAGACTGAAGGATATGTCACAAATTCCCCACCTTCCTAGTTAAATTCATCCGGCTTACATGTTTAATGAACTCTCCTACCATTCCAGATCCTGTCATCCTCACCTGATTGTCCCTCATTCCCTTCACCTGGTCCTCACACCCTTCTCACCTGCAACCAATCCCCTCATTAGTCCCTCACTATTTAGCTCCCTCTACCACTCCCTCATCGCCCTTGGTCCCATATTGCATTGGATTTTGTAACTGGTCTGACCACCGCCAGTGGTAACACAGTTATTCTCACAGTCTTTGATCGCTTCTCCAAATCGGCTCGGTTTATCCCACTGACAAAATTGCCTACCGCCGAGGAAATGGCCGAGATTCTGTTGCAGGAGATGTTTCGCTTGCACGGTATGCCCATAGATGTGGTCTCCGACCGTGGCCCACAATTCACCTCTCGCTTTTGGGCCAAGTTTTGCAGGCTACTGCAGGGGGCCACAGTCAGCTTGTTGTCTGGGTTCCATCTGCAATCTATTATTTAAAGAGCCTCCTCCTGCATTCCTGTGTTTTTTTTTTTTGTGCTTTTGGGTTCCAGTACCTGTAACCATTACAGGCTAAGCATGTGCACAGACATTCTGGGGCGCAGGTGCTCAAACCCCAAAAAAGGGCACCCATTGCCAACATGATTTATCTATTAATCACTGTAACTTGAAGTTAGCAAGTAATTGGTTGCTACGCAACACCTGAAACAGATTGCGTCGTGAGAAGACATGAGAGCTAAACAAAATGACATGTTTTCTATTAACAATTACAATTTATTTTCATTTACAAAATGATAGGAGCAAAACATGCCATATAATAAATGCAGGAAGAGGAGGGAGGGGCGTGGCGGGGGCTTGTGAGATTATTTGGGGGGAATTGATGACTGAGTAACTTTTATTCTTAAATAAAAGGGCACTTTTCTCATCCAGAGCAAAAGGGCTGGTGCTTGAGCACCACTAGGGGTCTATCTGTGCACGTGCCTTCTGAAGGATATACAATTCCTCTCTGTGTAGTTTTTGGTTCTGTAGGAATGAAGCGACAGTAAGGTCAGGTTCCCAAACCTGTTTGAGGCATGAAGCCAATTGGGTCATGTCCACACATTGCCTAATCTCTGTCATGGAAACTTGGTCACTGGATGGTTCACTGTTTCATCTCACAGCTAGACCGATGCATTAGGTGTAGCTGAATCTTGTTCTGTAGATGGATCTTTTCCCCCGCTACTCCTGTTCTCGTCTCTCACGTCCTCCCCTTTCCTGTTTATTAAGGAATATATTGTCGTTTGCTATTTTAAACAGACAAGATCAATATTTATTATACGCTTGTGTGTCCAGAACCGAGAGCCTTTTGGGATGTGCGTCGCCTTCGTCACATCCAATTAACTTTAAATCCGTCATCTTTTTTGCTTTAAACAAGGCATTAATCCTTAAATCTTGCTTTCCTGGCTACCGTGTGTTTCAGCCAGCAGCAGGAAGGCTTCGGTTTCCCACCACTTGGCATCTCTCACAGGCCTCATTACAGGTTCCACTGAGTGTTCCAGCCGCGATCTGACAGGTACTACTATTCAACCCTCAAATCAACAGGTCAGTAATGTTAGGCCAAAATCACGCTTTAACATTAATCACTGAGCACAGACTCGTGTCTAGGGAGGCATACCAGTGTCCTTTTCTATTACTGATCTCCTCTATAAAATGTTCTGACCAAGATCAGTGGGGAGAAAATAATTGGAGGGATGGGATGTGCAAAGGCGATGTGAGAGGAATTACTCATCTACTGACAACTACGTCTTATCCATTAGGCAAGCAACCAAAAGAAACTGAGGCCTTTAATACAAAAGACATTATAGTGACACTTCATGCGTCAGTTGCCTCCAAAACATTGTTCCCACTTACCAGTAGTTCTGGTATTCACAAGGCTATTTTTCTGTAGCCACCTCAATATACCTAATTTCACTTCGTAAACATGACATATTTTTGAGGGTGGAGCATAAGTTAAGGCAGAATAATTATCTGAAGATGTTAGCAGGCAAGTAAGTATTGTCGGATGAAAATATGAATTTACAATAACACTCTGGGTGTTAAAGAAAGTCAACCTTAATTAGCTGACCCTGTACATGCTGACTCAACTAAATGTAACGTTACACATCCAGAACCAAGTAAGCAATAGATGAGCCTTCTATCACCTGCAGTCTTTCCCTTCATTTGCCTTCAGCTAACACTGTGACTTGATCGTGACGTTGGCATGAAAAGGGTCTTTCTAAAAGATGAGAATTAAAATGTTGACAGAATAATGTAGGGACAGTGATGGTGAAAGATATTCTTGTGGAATTTAGGACGTTCCAATGTTTGTGTTATCCGTTGTTAAACGTTTGTCCGTCAATGTTTTGCCCCATCAGCATTAGTGCCAATGAAGACTTTAAATTAAACCACATAAAGTATTTCCAACAGCCAGGAGCTCCTCATGTCTGCTGTAATGCAGTTTTTTAGCAGCGTGTGTTTTTTAATGGACTTTTGAAAAACAGTGGGTGCATTCCACTTCCGAGAGGTACATTAAAAACATGCAGTTAAATAGATTGTTGGATTCTGAGTTCTGACTACATTAAATTAATTGGTGCATTTATTATATTTATCTAACCATTATAAACATTGATTTCTGAATAAATATAAAGATGAATGAACAATTAAGGATGGTCAAATATTGTTGTTTTTTTCAGTTTAAATATCCAACTATAGGTGTAACAGTTTAGCTCCACACCTTCCTTGTTGTATTAGTCGTTTTCATCCTGTCTCTCTAACTATCATGTCATTCCAGATCCTGCTTCCCGTCTCGTCATTCCAACTCTCTTCACCTGCCTCTGATCACTCCCTCGTTAATCCCTCATTACCTTCACCTGGTCTTCATGCCTGTCTCACCTGTTGCCCATTCCCTCATTAGTCCTTGTTTATTTAGGTTCCCTCACTTGCTCTTGTTCTCTGCCAGGTTGTCTTGTGTTTTTCTGACCAAGCCCTCGAGCGTTCCACAGTGTGTTTGATTATTCTGTCTGTTCAATTCCTGACGAAGCTCTCAGTAAAGGATAATTATTTGCATTATTGCATTTGGGTCCACCCTAATCCCACCCAATGGGTATACAACATTATGAAATAAAAACGTGTTCCTTTCTCTTTTTAGAATGGGAGGGTACTATGATTTACAAAATGAACTAAATTGACCCGTCTCAGAAGTGAATGTCCAATCCTACGTTAGCAACCATAACTGGGTCGCAGGGGGCCGGTCAACTGAGAAAAGACCTGTTTGAGAGTTACAGTTCACGTGCATGTTTAGCCATCCGAGGAATATGGCACACGGGAGAAGTTTGGCTTCAGAGCTTTCCGCCTGAAAGGATTAATCTTAAAGCGACTTGAATCTACACACTTGTAGGAAGGTCAGATTTCAATGCCCTTTTCATTTACAATACTCTGCCGACAAATTGTATTTTGAATATAGCTATCAAATTCATATTGGATTCCTCTCTATCTACCGCCCTCTCATATTTCAAAAGATTACTTCAGAAATGTTGTATTATTCCCTTTTGGAATACCTCTCATTGTTATCATCAGATTGACATGCTGGATGCAAAAAACTTGACATGCGTAACAACAGTAGCCAAGGGGGGCGGGGCTTAGCCAAGATGAATAATGTCACTGGACTCTCCAGCCCTTTTAACCTCCTTGAGTCAGTCCATCCACTGCATCGATCGGTCAATACGACGTCTCCAGAGTTATAGTCCTGCAGAAGAATCTGGATAGCCAAGCTTGTTTTAGGCATTAAGCTTACGTTTGACGAATAAAGCACTAACGAGATAGCGATCAGAGAGGGCCCGACTCCAAAGGCAGCCTGCTTGCCTGGCAGCGCTTGGTAATCTCTTCGTTGGTTTCACTCAGCTCCCTTTAATCTGACTTCACATAATCTTTTTTTTTTACCCTCCTGATCAAGTAAACGCTTAATTATGGCTAATGAATTCCATCCAGAGCTTGCGTAAACACGTCTATCAAACAAGATCATGCTGATTCTTTTTAACTGAAAAGAGAAGAGAAGAAGGAAAAATAACAAATATAGGAGAGCAATCACTAACTGAACATTTTCTCTGCCAAAATGACTACAGTCCCACTAAGGGCTTGGGAGAGAAATCGTTCTATATCTCTAATAGCAGCAATTTACTGCTAAAATGAGAGAAAAACTGTGTTGTAGTGCTATTATCTTGCAAAATACCCAAATACCCCTATGAAGTGATTTATGTTAGAACATTATCTTTTCCAGGGAAGATCAATCCAGTTATAATACACACTTTTCGAGCCTTTGATATGCAAGTTATAATCATAGTTTAGCAAACAGCACATGGTTGCAGGCAGAACCATCTCAGAGCCGTGTAGCAGAAAACCATCTGAATGTCTGGATGCAATAATGGAATATTAGGGGAAATTGGTGTCATACATAAAGAAAAGACAATGTGCAATGATTCTTGAGGAATGAGAGATCATAACCTGTGTTGATCAAACTTAACAGAAATCTCAAATAAGCACAAGCAGCAACTCATTAAAATCCTTTGAAGTAAATATTGAGCATTTCACGCATTTTCTAATCTTAGTAATTTTGAAGGAATTAATATAAAAGGAGGTTATTAAAACTATCCTCAGAAGATGAAAATATTGGCCAGAAATTGGGGATATAAAGAATATATATATATGTATATATAAGAATATGATTGACTGTTTTCTTTTACTTGAGGTGCTTGTATTTCTCAATATTAATGTTAAAACTGTCTTCTTGTCCAGACGCTTGTTTTTATTCACCAGTATAATTCTCGTGTTTGTGTAATTACAGTGCGTACATTGTTGATGAGGGGGCTGCAGAAGGCAAAAAGGAAAAGGTACCTGCAAGGCATGGTAAACACTGAAAAGTGATTGAGTCATCCGCCCACTGCACGGTGTTTCGCACCACCAATGATTCATGTCAATAAAAGTAAGATCACGTTTATATGAAATAAAAAGCAGTAAATTGTTATGTTGTGCGTTTATGTTGAAGAATAGTAATATACTTTTCACAAGCTGGTAGTTTTGCAACCACGCTACTCACTTCCATGACCTTTCTGAGACCACACTAAAGTGACTTACCGTAGTGCTACACAGGTTGTTATTATGACACACTCCATCAGTTTAAGAAGCTCATTGCTCTGAATGTTGTTTACTGGAGGATTTGAGCGATCTGCGAGACCTGACTGTTTACTTTGGGCTGCCATTGTCATTCTCAACCCAAGCTTGACAGTTGGGCCTGGGCAATTTGTGCTTGGCATCCCTAAATAGGTTTCCCCTAATGAGGCTGATAGAATGACCATTCATCCACAGGGGGCTCTTGATGTGCCACAGTTCAAATGTTAATCACCCGAGCTACTTTGGCAAATTGACAGAGCTCCATTGACTGCTTGCTCTGTGAATGTGTTCTGTCTAAAAGCCAGGCTTGTGTGTCTTCTCTCGTCTCGATGTGGGACTAGACACAGGGAGTCCCCACTGGCCCTGTTTTACAGTCCTCGGCTTACCTCTCTCTCGTTTTTTTTCTATGTTAACGGCCAGAGCGGTGGCACCCTCATCCGCTGTGGCGCCGCTCTGGGGGATGGCGCTGTGGCCCCCTGACAGTTCCCTATCCGCACTCCCTCAATCATCATGTCAGCGTTCACTGGGAGTTCAGTCTCCTGAACAAAAGGGTCTTGTTTACACTTACAACTCAGTTAACCTTCCTGGCACGGGTGTCTTTGACCCCCTTCAGTGAATTTGAATAACCAAACATTGTCATGCAAGCTACATTATGAGGTGTAGAGCAACATTATTCAAAATTCTCTATATACAACATATTACATTATATATATATATATTTATATATATATATATATATATATATATATATTATATATAAATATATATAAATGAATATATATATATATATATATATATATATATATATATATATATATATATGTATATAACATTAATCAAGCAAACACAAATCAAACAAATCAAAAGCCGAAATAGGATTTATAATGAACGTTTTTTAATTGAGGCTTTCTCATATAATTCATTTCGACAGCGGATTTTTTTTGAAAATTAAAAGGGATTCAATTTATACATTAATTAGTCACTGTATTTTCCACTGAAATTTAGTAAATGATGATCATCAAGTATTAGCAACCCCTTAATGATACTTTCATTCTTTGGATTGGGGATCTCATGAAGTCACTTTCTCTTTGTTTTATCTACACACTGGTCAGGGAAATATCTGCATGCATCATGAGGCTGAAAGATGTTGTTCAAGTACATTTAAATCCAGTGTTTACTTCTACAGCACGTCAGATAACCAGGAGCACTAACTTCAGTGGACTGTGTTGTTCATCCACAAACTCTCGTCTCTTCCTCCACTGAATCTTCTCAAACGCACAAGTGTACATCTTTAATCCATGGAGGTTAGTTTTCTTTTTGTAGTTTACTGTTACCTTTAGCAAATTAAACTGGCCTTGGTCATGTGTATGTAGCACGCGATCAAAACCTCCAAGGTCATAGTTATAGATTTTGCCCCAGTGTGAGCGAACAATCTATATTTATATTGCACTCCAACAGCATGATGTCCACATGATCCAACACTGGCCAGCTCAGAGGTTGAGCGAAGTCCAGGTACTCCATCACCGAGCGCACAACCTGCTCATACACATTAACACGATTACACGGTAGTAGTTTATGACTACAACTCAATGCTGGGCTCTGGCTAAACCCTCAGTGGTCATAATGGCCAGCAGCAGTGCACCTCCCTTGAAACCAGTGATGAATTACAGCAAGTGTTACATTTCCGGCTGGGATATGGTAGTGAATGGGCCTCTTTCTTGGTAGAGGCATTTTTGTGACACCAAACTGAGCCAGATGGTCAGGGGGACACTTGTTGTTGAGGATGATACAGTCACTCCTGTGTGAACTATTACATTTTTCTATTAAAGTAGGCTACAAATGATAATACCAATGAGGAGTGGAGGTCATAATCAGAAGTGAGGGTGAATGAATGCAGTGGTTAATATGAGGCACGCATTCCCAGCCGGATGAGCGATGGAGAAGCCGACACACTGGGCAGTAAATGGCTCAGAAACAGTGGCCATGTGTTCCTAGTTAGGGTCATGGCCCCTCAGCTTCACCCAGCCAAAGACCTACAAGACACATAAGGACGCACACACATACACACACAGTCCCACGGCAACGGGACTCAGCTGTCACAAAACACATATAGCCGGATTGATATTCTTTTCAGAATAATTCACACCAATGAACGATCCTCCTCGTCTGTTGTGACGAGGTTCCTCTGCAGCAGCTCAGTGCGGCGGGAGTGAGATCGCAGCATCTGTCGCTGACAGTGATGAAAGAACCGTTTAACGCCAGGCGACAACCAACACGTGTAGAATCATCACTTTCTCAAGGTGTGGAAGTGGCACTGTCATATTCTTAATCATAATATCCATCCGACCTCTGAGGCCGGATTAAACAACCCGTTACCCGTAAGTCTCGTTAAAGGGCACACAGACACCTTTATAGGTACAACTCAATGTTTATTGTGGTAGACTCTTTTGCACATGCGTAATCTTCTTCACTATGCCTTTTTAAATGAGCAATGAAATATTTTACAAGTAGTGAAGAAATACTTGACAGTACAACTATTTCTTTTCAGTTTCATAATTTATAGTCAACGCCGTGGGTTTATTTTAAAACATTTCTTGTTTTGGACAACCAGTGCAAAGACTGCTGCTCCTTTTCTCTATTGACTATGCATTCATTATTTACTTGTGTGTGTGTGTGTGTGTGTATATATATATATATATATATATATATATATATATATATATATATATATATATATATATATATATAAATAATCATATTAAAATCTCTCTCTATATATAATCATATTAAAATCTATATATATATAATCATATTAAAATCTAGATATATGTATAATCATATTAAAATCTAGATATATGTATAATCATATTACAATCCATATAAAAACATTTGCTGATAGTAGGAAAGTTGCTACGGAATATCTGGATTAAAGAGAAAACCTTATTTTGACAGGTAGGGTACTGACACCTCCCCAAACACTGATGTGAACTGCTGAGATATCATCCACACAACTGAAGGCAGCGCTCTAAACGTAAACAGGGTTAGACCTTGGGAAATTACTAAGATGCATTGCCTGACAGCATGTGTCTTCTTAACCCAGCCTCAGATATACAAGTGTCAAAAGGCAGGATAGATAACGCGCTTTAATCACTGTTGTTTACACTGAATCCCACCTCGCTGGGAATGTTATACTGCTGACACAACAGAGGAGGTTATCAACCAAATTATAAGAGTTCGTTCAGTACTTTACGTGGGTGGAATATCCAGGCTGCACAAGTCGAGTCAAACTGGAAGCAACAGTGGTGCAAGGAAATATGCATGAGAATATATTAACACTTCACTTTTGTGTACATGCTTTCCCAAGAGGTGTGAATGAACAAATCAATATTTGAGCAAGACATGCATGGTAACTACTTTCTGGCAGTTAAATGTGTGTGTTAATATATTATATTATATTTCTTAACGCAGGTATAAACGGAAGTATTCTAATCGCAAATCAACCCCTTAGGCAGTGGCAGTTCCTCATTAATTTATTACATCCTATTTGTTTAAGTCACAGATTATTATTTTCTAATGCATGAATCTGCTTGCGGTGGTCTGAAAACACATCATCTCTAATTTCAGCTGCAAAGATTATTTCCTGTTCCTGCAAATGTGCTTTTATGTGTCCATCGGCAACGCAGTTTCTGCTGTCTGCGTAACATCTCACTGTTACCTACGTCCAGGAAAATATATGGAATATCTTAATGGACCCAAAACCCTTTGCAACTGCCAACATGATGTTCTGTATCGTTCTAGGAAGATCTGTTCAAGCATTGTGAGGTGCATAACGTAGAATACAAGCAAAATAGAAATGAGAAATGAGGCAACAAACTGTATGCAGTATGCAATGCAGAAATAGAATAATTGTCTTAATTAAGAAGATATATATATTTGTTTCCTCTAATTTAACTGATTCATTGTTAGTATGTGACTTAACGTAGCTGCCGTCTTCAGGGCCACAAAGATAACCAACGTCAGATAGATGTATTCATCCATTCACAAATGAAAATCTGACGTTGTGGTTTGGGGTATGCTTTCAATTCCTGTCCTTGAGTGTGTTTCATCCAGACCTAAGCTAATGGTAGCTATAAGTAAAAGTGTATCTCACAGCGTAAGCTTTCAACAAATGTTTACCTTCAATTTTGAAAAGCTATAAGGTGAAATTGTAATGAAATATAACTTTGGCATTTGGTGGGATATACTACACAGCCCTTTCCATAGATAATACAGATAGTAGATATAAAAAAAATGAGTTTTCCAAGCTGACATTTGGACTGACAAGTCTCAGAGCCTTCCTCTAGATGCCAGAGCATTTCAGGAAATGAAAACACATGCAGTACGAGTGCAATATCCACCAAACACTCATCAGCTTGTCGAGGTGAGAACAGGATTAAGAAGTTTACACTTCACCAAAAAAATAATGACAAACTCAGTCAAACTGTTATTTATTACTAGAATGTTACCCGTGGAGTTTTATTGTAAACAAAAAAAATGACCAAAGGCCTTGTTTGTATCTTTTGAGGTTGAGCAAATGTCTCAAATGTCCCATTCTGATGAAACCTTTTTCGTATTTCATATCCAGCATCATATATACGTACATCCATTAGCTTGCAGTCGTCATCTTCCTGCACGTTCCATTGGTAGAACTGTAGTCGGTCAGCTGTGTGTGTGTGTGTGCATCCTCATGCACAAATCCCCCCCCGCTAAACCTGAAAGCTTGACAAATTGTTGGGACACAATATCCAGATAAAGTATCCTGTACGACGCCCATATTCACAACTTACGTAATGTTTGGTACTGTAGTGATGGAGAGAGCCGATTTCACCTAATAACAGATGCAGCATGAATGCGGGAGAAATGAAGGGGAAAATGAAACAGCTTTTCTTAAAGTTTTTACCTTCCCCCTTGGGTACTGAAACTTTGAAGGCAAATCTGCCAGTGGGAGGAGAGGGAGGCTATGCTCTTCATGCTAGAGCTCACCTGGGAGACTGACAAGACCTTGCTTTATGGGTCTGCAATTCCCTTCATGTACAACATTTGAGTTAATAGAAGTCTTCATCCCTGACCAACCTCATCAGGAGCTTACTGCCAAGAAAATTATGGGGCTAAAAATGGCCGCACACAGCAGCGGCAGGGTAACTGTGACGGAGGGGAGGGCTACTGAGGCAGGATAAGGGAATATAATGACAAGGTTAGAGATACTGATATCACAAAATAATAATCGGTTTAGCAAGACTGTGTGGATCAGCAAATTGTAATATTAACAAATTGTAGCACAATGACATAACAATCGGCGAGAAAATGTGTTTACAAATCGATGAATTTCCCGGTTACTTCGTCGATTAGTGGACTAATTAGTTTTCTTTTCTCAGTCAACTTATATTTCTTCAGTTGATAAGCCATCGTCTCCTGCTTTTTTCATGCTTTATGAATTGTTTCCAAGAAGGCTATATGAACACTGATGTGGTAACCGCAGGATTCAAAGTGGTCCTCTTGTGTGATGCTCTGAGAAGAAACTCAACTAATCAATAAGTCGACACAAAATCGTTTGGTGACTAAACACTTTCTGTGGTCGAGGACAGCACTAGAATTTACACTCGTCATATATTTTGCGAAAATCCTAATGTTGCACCAAGAAGAAAGAAAGAAATGTACATTTGTGTTTAAATTCTTCTCTGCATTTGACCCATCCTTAGTTATTAAGGAGCAGTGGGCTCCAGTGAAGCAACTAGGAGTTTGGGGTCTTGCTCAAGGACACTTCGACATGCAACGATGGAGAGAGTGGGGATGGAACCCAAGATTTACATCCAAACCCATTAAGATGTCTCAACACCATAATAACAACTATTTATATTGGGTTACTGAAGATACCGTTGTTTTTGGACTTATAAAAGCAGCTGCGTTATTCCAGATTACAACACATTTGCAGAATCACTTGCCAGCTCACCACCCCAGTGAGGCAGCAGAGCTCCAAGAAAAAGTGGAGCAATGCCAACTGTACAGATGTCATCTGGCCGACCCAAGTCACCGAGCGCAGCTGTATGAAACCACATGGGAAAATATGAACTATACCGGAAAAAAATAAACGTTGCCAGTGTTCATAATTCAAGCATCAAATAAAATATCTAGAAGAAAAGGTTGTGCATCCATCTATTGGTCATGAGAGGTGCCTTCATGATTTAAGATACCCAGAGTGGATGGATAGCCGTTATCTAACAAAAAAATAAGAGACCCAGTCCCTTTTTCGTGCGTGGTGTCTGGGAAGTGACTGCCTAAATGAGCTTTTAGATTGATGTATTATGGGAAGTACAAGGGTAGTGCCAAAACCATGCCGTCAGTGCCACTTACAAGGAGAAAAGCTCCAGATAAACATATGGTGTATTCAATCTTGCTAAGCCTTGGGGGGGCCTCAGCAATGAGCGATACAGTGAGGAGTTCCATTAAGACCGGCTGCTTGTATTTGCACTTTATTATTGCAAATAGATGCTCCCAGTTTCTATTTCATTGTTTCATGAGTGCTCAATGTCTCCGCTGATGTCCCTTTGACAAAGCCCGGGTTGGGCTCTGTCATTTAAAATGTTGCCTGTATTTGCAACCATTTTTTTGTTGAAATAAATACCAATGTTGTGTACCAGTTGCTGTCTGTGTGGAGTGGTCAAGTACGTCACACTGCTAAGACAAACTGCTATGGTTATCTAGATCTATAGAAGATAGATGGATAATTCAATTCAATTTAATTCAGTTTATTTGTACAGCCCAATTTCACAAATTACAAATTTGTCTTAGAGTGCTTTACAATCTGTACACATAGACATCCCTGACCTTTGACCTCACATCGGATCAGGAAAAACTCCCAAATAACTCTTCAGGGGGAAAAAAGGGAAGAAACCTTCAGGAGAGCAACAGAGGAGGATCCCTCTCCAAGATGGACAGGTGCAATATATGTAATGTGTACAGAGGGACAGATTAGAGTTAAAATACATTCAATGAATATGACAGAGTGGATGAACAGTTCATAGTAGGCATATTCCACAATGGAGACCTCCACGACCCATCAGGCAGATGAAGGCAGAGAGGATAGAAACAGGTATGCTTGTCTCACATATGGTAATAATTGAAATCCATCAATCAGGATACAGAGTAGGACTAAATTTAAAGTTGTCTTTGAGTGCCTGGAACGGATGTATTCTTGTTGTCAAGAGATTTCGTAAGCAGTAGAGGCAGGCGTCTCACTCTGTTTCTTGGTTTTTCAAACGGTTTTGAACCCAGGACTCTGCCAAGAATGTTGATGCATGACTCAGCCATTCACCCAGGTTACAGATCACTCGCTTTGTCAAGTTAATGTCCCAACCCTCACTAAAGAAGGGTGAAAAGAGGAGGTAAACCTCTTCACATTCTCTCTGATAATCTGTCACCAGCATCAGGGAAATTGGTATCATATGTTATATATTCCTGCAGTTTATTCACCCCAGTAGATGGCTGGAGAAAGGAGCATATGTAGTTCTCCTCATGTTGAAGCAATTCCTTTTTAGCGAAGGAATTTAGCAGCAACCTGTCAGTGGATTAAAAATGACACCTGCCACAGTTTCGAGAAAATAAGAAGTGATGACCTTCAAATATTCCAACAGCTGTTGTTCTCCTGCAGACATGCCTTCACAGTAATGTGTTGATTATGGGTGAAAAGTGTTTTCAGATAACCTTGTAAGGCGATCGCTTGATTTACAATGAAAACACGGTTCGTCAGTGTCCCAGCTCGGCAGTGGAGGATGGGGAAAAATAAGTTAAAATATTCAGAGTGAGACAGAAACAAAAGATACTTTGCACCCAATGTGTAACATATCAAAACACTTGGCACACACATACAGGGAAGACGGTGCTGGCTTTAAGTGTCGTTGTTTTTAGCTACTTTGGGCCTGACGTGTTTCCATTCCTGAACATGTATGGCCAGCCAAGTGAAATATGTGGTTATTTCTATTCAAGAATGTATTGTCCTGAAAACTGAAGAAGGGGAAACATTATAAGAATAACTATGATTACAAAGAAAATATTCTGCACAATCATGTTTTATGATTATAATGCATGCATACCAGGTTGTTTTTATATTAATAGTACTTGTATTACACCGACAGTCTGTATAAGAAGTGGACTTGGTCAAGATGCCATCACCCTGTGGTTTGTGGACTAATTGCAGTCGCTATCTTGGTTTTTGCTGTCATAATCTCATTTGTTTTGCAACAAGAAGCGACATGAAGGATGAAGCATGTACAACTGAACACTGAATAATATTTTTTTAAGGCAACCACAATTAATTAAGTAATTTACTTTCATTAACTGGAAATACACTATGAAAGGGTTGAATTTAAAAAGATAGAACATATTTAAAACTCCCAGTCTGGACAACTCTTGGGATGCTGCACCCTAAAGCAAAACTTCATGTTACACGGTTAATTACTAAAATAATAAATCAAGGGTAATTGTCCCATTTTATAAGATTGGACTTTTTTTAGGAGCCACCATCTGATAAACATTTGAAGGAATGCAAGTTTAAGACACATACGTATTGGCTTTACGTTCCTAAACCAAACATCTTTGGACAGGTCAGTCGATACGGCAGTAATACATCACTACTGACATATGAAGGCCTTCTTGCTCTCAGCCTGCAGCTCAGAGAGTATCGCTAATATAATATATTTGCACATGAATTGAAATCCTTGTGATTTGGAGGATTTGTAATGCAACATAATTTGGCTGAGCATCCGCCTCAATATTTTACTTGCTTAATCAAACCGCAATGCACACTACTAATTGGATTGTGTCATTTAATTCAATAATGAACAAGAAGAAAAAAACAAATAAACAAATGAGCTATCCTACTCATTTATGCAATTAATTCCAAGTCATATTGTAAGTGTCAGCGCACAGAGCGTTAGTAATATTAAAAGCTTGCTTGGGAAATTCCTGGAATAGCACAGTGCACAGTACAATAAAGTAGCATCAAAAGGCTCATATGCATATGCTGTAAGATTTGAACAGGTCTTATCATTCTACTTCTTCAGTGTTTATCCTATCAAGCTCGATTGAACCAGATTTGATCTCAGCCATTGATCTATAAAGGTTTACGATGAGACAGATGAGATGATTATCTGGATATTTTATTACCATGGCCACCTAAATAGCAAAGTTTGATCTGGTTTTATCTGGGGAATATTCTGCAAAATGTTGCATTTTGTAGCATTAAACAACATTAAAGTCCATCAAAACATGACTTTTGATATCACACTTAATCTGCTTCATGTCGTGCAGCACAGGCCAATATACTGTAATTCACACACAAACTTCTCACCAGATAACATACAATTGATTCTGATGTATATGATTACGCAACAGACACATCCTGCTGTAATTGTGGATGTGTGTCCAGATTTGTCTGCAAAGTAGCTCATCCTGATCCATGTTGATGGCCCAGCAGATAGCTGCTGGGCTTCTTCCGCCTGAAACTGACAACACAGAAATGGGATCTGGACAGCCCGAGGCATCTTCCACAGGGGAAGCATGGACATATGGTTGTTTGCGATGCAGGGACTTGTTATTCTGCTGTAAATGAGTCCCACTGGACCAGTTAAGGAGTAATGACAGAATGGAATGAATTGACGAGAGTCATATCTCCACAATCGCTGTGTTGACGTCCCACTCATGGATGTTGTGGACTCCTAAAATTGATGCGCCAACTCATCAAAGAGTCGTCCCTTTAGAAAATAAAAGGCTGTTTGTGGTGGTAGTTTGTGCGTTGGGAGGGCTTGCAGCATTAGTTGGGGTTGTGGTTATGGTGCTAGAGGCTAGTGCTTACCTTCCCAAGGCTAATAGGCCTCTGATCACATTTACTGCATCCTGATCTGGCAGGTCAACAAGCGTGTAAAAACTAGTGTTCTCATTAGAGCATGGAACATTGATTAAGATTAAAATTAAAATGTGCAACGGAACAGTGAAGCCCAAGGACCATGCATAAGAACATCAGCAATGTTTATTGCACCGCAGCCTTTTTACTTCATGAATCCTAAAGTTTTGCTTTGCCAGCTCACCGAGTGGCTTTTCGAATTCTTCTCACTACTCGACGCTAAAATGGCATCATTGGGAAAATAATACTTTCTTCACATGCAATACACATCAAAAAACATGAAAAGGAGCACTGCATTCTTAAGCGTTCCATGCTCAATAAGAGACGCACATGGTGCTGATTTGGTTAATCAGCACCGTATTATTATAATTGTAGGAGATTGTCGAGAAGATGGGTGTGCTTTTCCGACACCACCAGACAGGACATGTAGGGCGAGCTAAGTGTGCTGCAGAGAGGTGATCGGCTTGGGTCCACTGATTATGATCCGCTAGCGTCAAGCAGCTCCCAGCGGATATCAGCACATTATCTCAGGTTTAGTACAGCCTCTTAATCACACCAGGCACAGAAATCCATTAGTCTCTGTCACTTTCTCCCCAACTCAGGAAACTAGATCCCAATCTGCCATTAGAATGTTATGGTCTTCTTTCTGGTTTCCATTGCCCCGAGAAATCTTTTTTTTTTTTTTTGTTCATCCCCTTTCCAAACACCGCCTCATCATTACCTTTTCTACATTTGTTGTATATTTCTATGTGTCTTGGAATCAATCTCACTCTATATGATCCCTCTCTCTCCATTGTGTCAGCATCATTCCCCCCATAAACATGTGCTTGAAGAAGTTGTGATGCAACAACCAATATGCATGCATTTTCCTGGAAATTGATACAGTCTCATAGAAAGAAAATTCCACATTTAATTTCCTTTTTGCATCTGCATGTTTCAGAAAGAAAAATCACTGTACAGGTATACTGTATGTACTAACTATTGTATATAAAGTTACAAAGTCCCACACAAACCAAACAAAAATATTGAAATATTGATCCATAAAAAAATAATGTGGACACAACCAATATCTTTTGTTTATGCCTCTGTGCAGGCTATTTTTGCTTATAGAAAAATCAATAGAGCTCGAGTTATCAAATCCAACACTTGGAAGAGAGTACCAAAGGGGGGAGCGAGCGGCAGCAAAATCGATCTTGAGATATTGCCTTATTTAACGGGTGCCATAAATAGCAGCATTATGATGTCAACTATTGCTGAAGTTCCAGAGAGGACAAGGAGAGGTCAGACGGCATGTTACACTCACTTTTTGAATAAATGTGTCCAGTGTGTCACCTTGTGTACAGTATCCTTTCCTGACCAACGTCACTCCTGTGAGCAGGTGAATTTTCAAAAATACTGCAGTGTTTCCTGCACCTAATTTCATATTCATACAAGGCACATTGTGCTGCTTCTGAATTGGAGTTATAATATTTTGTCAGCAAAACAGAGATCCCTCGCCACTTAATGAAAAGCTGATCTCCATCCCAGGCCTTGTTCGCTGTTGATTTAATTGACACGCGTGCCTACGCAAATGAATGTGCGGACTAAATAAAGGAGACATTTGTGACAAGACGGGGAAAATTAATCAATGAGGAAAATTAGTGGGAACAGAAGCAGTGTTGAGAAATCAGTCTATCAATACGAGCAATACATCATTTTGAAGAGGACTGACAGGTCTAAGTAAATTTCATTAAGTAAATAAAGGTATAATCTATGTGACTAATTGACCAATGAGGTACATTAAGACCAGAAAACCATCATAATAAAACTGAGATAAAAGAGGGATGGAGTGTCTAAATGCTCAGAAGAAATGTATATTGTTAACATAGGAGTGGCAGATGTATGTGTTATATGTACTTGAATAAAGAAGGCTGCATGGATTTATCTTAAAATCCTGTTGCATTTATGGGCTTCACGTTTGGATTTATATTAGTAGTGTTACCCAGCTGCTGTCAGCTGGTGCGTTTCTTGGAATTAGCTAGGGCCTCCATATCTAATCTGGGACTCTGTGCCCATGCTCCAGCAGCATCTGCTGAACCTGCATTGCCCCCCTCAGTGCGCCCTACTGCAAGACAGCCTCAGATATAACCTCTTCCTAATCCTTCCACCACCTCCCTACTTGCCTCTGCGTGTGAGCCATCATGGCAGAACTACAGAGAAAAGGGGGCTTATCACAAACGTTATTCATGTTGCCTAACATCATAGCGAGGCTGACTCCACCATAAAAGGACGAATATGTATCCTAGCGAATGATCTTCCAAATGACGAGATTCACTTGGTCATGTGTAGTAACAGCTGTGTTGCTATGCATCTAAACTTAATGCTTTGCATTAGTTGTAAGGTGAATGAAAATGTAATAAATATTAATGGTTACAGGGATAAGTATTTTTGATACTGTTATCTTATTGAATGAATTGTCTATACAATAGATAATAATGTCAACAACTATCTCAGTTTTTCGAACCATGCATACACAACTACAATTTTGTGAATTGATAACTTGGCATATGGTCCAGTATGAACTGTTGAGGTTGTGTTTTTGGTGAATGGAATTTTAGTGGCATAGTCTCGACATTTGAAAGGCGTTATCATGTGTGCAATACAAACTCGCATGATCATGGAAAATCAAATATTTCCTCTCGTTGTTGTCTAAAAGCACTGGACTTCCTGTCATGGTTCACTGCAGGTTCACGATGGATAGTGGGAAGGAGTAGAGACCCGCTTCTGTACGGGTAAAACGTTGTTGCTCCTTGCAGAGATGCAAGGAGAAAATATATAGTTTTGCAAAATGAATGTAGGAAACCTTGAACGTAAGGCCAAAGGCAGGTGTTGTCCCTATGTGACTTGAAATTCCAGAGGAATAGAGCATATTTCGGATGAAGCCTCTTTGCTTTTTGAAGCTGTGACACAAGAGGGTGTTAGGAAGCTGGGAGCCACGGGGGCAGGACTCAAAGGCAGAATCAAGGCAAGGGGGTCAGGTTCAAAACAAGGTCTGTACTTCAAGCAGGGTTCGGCACAACACGGGTAATCAGACAAGGCAGGCAGAGGAATCCAGATCGCCAGGCAAAGAGTACCGGGTGGACAAAAACGTGTCAAAACACGAGAATGGCACACTGGGGTAAATCGCTCGTAAGCTCATAGAATGTTGAGAGACAAACTGGCACTGAAGCAAGGAGTTGACACGGACTAGATACACAGAGGAACAAGACACAGGTGGAAACAATGAGGGCGGGGCTTGTAATCACAGAGTAGGACGGCACACAGAGAGAGAGGTGTCTGACACGAGAGACAAGGTGAGTGACACAACAGAAACAGACAGTGACAACAACAACTACACAGGTCTGGGCGTTACAGTACCCCTCCCTCTAGAGCCGGCACCTGACGGCCCACGCTCATCAGGGAACCTTCTGTGGAAGTCCCTGATTAGGTTAGGGCCCAGAATGGTGCTGGCTGGCTCTCAAGACCTTTCCTCCGGACGATATCCCTTCCAATCCACAAGGTACAGTCGGCCGTGGCACAAGACAGACAAGTGCCGCTTGACTGCGTAGGTCGGCGTACCATCGATTAGTCAGGGGGATGGTGGGGGTCTTGTGGAAGGGACCAAAGGGCTCTCCTTGGCTGGCTTTAGCTGGGCTAAATGGAACGTAGTGTGAACCCTCATGGGTCTTGGGAGCATGAGCCTCACGGCCACAGGGTTAATCACTTTTGAGATTGAGAAGAGGCCCACAACCTGTGCAGGCGCCAGCTTAGGGACTCCACGTGAAGGGGGAGGCCACGTGTCGATAACCATACCCTCTGGCCGACCTGATAGTTAGGTGTGTGTGCATATCAACCCAGATGAGGTGCTTGCACCAGGAAGTGGGGTTCTGGGAAACCAGACAGCGAAGACCGGTCTCCAGCTCTTGGTTCAATCGCTCCATCTGGCCATTGGATTGGGGGTGGTATTCAGAATACAGGCTGACCGCGGCTCCGAAGAGACTGCAGAACTCCCTCCAGAACTTAAACAAACTGGGGACCCTTGTCCGAAACTACATCTACAGGGAAACCATGGAAACGGAAAACATGAGATAGTGAAGCCTCCAGCATTTCCTTGGGGAATGAAGTGGACCATCTTAGAAAGCCGATCGTGAAATGTCTCCCTTTTGCACAACTTCAATACAATATTTCAAACCTAATGCTAGGAGTCCAAATTTTATTATCAACAGACATTACTCAACCAATTTGATACTGGGATAATCCCTTATGCCAGCTTTATTGGAAAGCAGAAATGCATATTTTTACTTTAAAAAAAAATGTGATCTACTATCATGTTTTATTTTTGATAAAAATGTACACACACAATATGTAGTTCTGAAGACTGTTACGGATTAAGACACACAAACATATCCTGCATCCCATTTCTCACAAGTAAATTATGTGCAAACTTATTTATGGAGAAAAGAATCCCACAGCGGCTCACCAGTAGTACTTCTGGCAGGCATATGAATTGCACTCTGTGTACTCCAACTATGAGTTCAACCTAGACAGTCATAAAACTTGAACAGTATTCCCTTGAAAATCTTTCTAAGTATGCCGGCAGAAATGTTGTTGCTGGCAAGCAGGGTTGCACCTGTTTTGTGTCTTAGTGTTGGTTTATCCTAGCAAGAATGAACTGTGGGCTAAATCCACAGCAGACTGAGAGAGGGGAAGAGGAAGAGAGATCTTGCTGCCTTTGCTCATGTTCTATTGACAGTTACAGAGGCGTAAGAAAAGCCCCGCCAGCTTACATGTGGCATGCCGCAAATATCACACGAATAGATGAACTTGTGGTGTCTCCGACAGTGAGAGAGAGAAGGGGTCAACCATGCAATGATGATGAAAACCAATAATATAAAACATGGTCAGACCAGAAAAAGCTTGAAAATGGGTGGGAAATTGATGATCAGAAGTCATTCATTTAAATGTTGCCTCCAATATTAAAATCGGAAGGTCACTGTGCTATCAATTAAACACAAAAAAAAAACTGTTCTTCCTTCCATTGATGAATTATGCCAACGGTTGTGGATTATTCTTCCTCTGGCCTGTCATTCCATCTGTTAGTAATAAACATTATCACTGATGCTGCCAGTCAAATTTAAACATCCTGGAATGAGGTATGTCAGTGCTTCAGGACCACATTTTCAAAATGACACTTGATAAGTGAAGGCCTTTGTACATTTATTTGTTAAACATAATGCCCAATACCTTAAATGCTGCAGCCTTTTCATTAAAATATAACGTTTTTAATTATATGTATGGATATGTGGCTGAAATGAATGATAACAAAATTAACATATGTCTGAATTATGTCATTTTTAAAGTGCAGTGTTCAGTTTTACAATATTGTCTACTTGTTACTGATTGGCCGAAGGTTGCACTGCATCCTTTTTAGTCAGAAACAGAACCAGAATGGGACTTGTTTACGTCTTTTCCAGCCAAAATATCACAACGGACAAGCGACAGGTCCTGACGAATTTACATGCAACATTTACATTCACTGTCACAGCTGTCACTTTTTAAATGTACCGCAATTCCACCAATTAATGGTTCGTTGCTGGTGGTGCTGTATGTTCCACAGAATACCTCATTATTTTGGAGCGTTTGTTCAGTTACAACAGAGTCACTGGTGGCTAGAGCTTAACAGATGAGGTCTCTCTCTCCCAGCAGCTGTTGCAGGTTATTGATGACCTCATTAGAATGCTGCCTGCGGCACGACGGCTGACTTTGAAGGACTTCCCATATGCAATGCCACAAACCGCCAACGAAGGCCCCGCCTCTCGCTTCGTGCCAGACGGCATTTCCTAACGGTCTTTTAGACGGGAAAGTCAACGGTCGCGCTGTGGAGTTGTTGTGGGTGTCCCAAATCTTCTCTCACACCTGCAGGCTTTTTACTGCATAGTATGACTTAAGTGGCTGGTGGAGTTCCATTTAAGAAGCTTGCCAGGTCCCTTTCCTGACCCACATTCGTGTTGATCGCCTTCAGTTAACAAATCAACTATATATTTTTTTAAAAAGTGGTTTAATTTAATTTAATCAACACAACTTTTACATTAATCCTTATACCATCAAATTCGACGCTGTAAAATGACTCATAAATCTAATTAGTCCGTTATTCCTGGTCACCGAATTAAAAAGGGAATACAATGTCCCGTTTATGCTCGTCCACAGGTGCTGTCTCTTTATCTTTTATATCATGGACACTAGCTTGCATTAACAAAGCCTCATTGAGCAATAATGCTCTGTAATTAAATATGACTTTACATTTGGCCTTACCCGTAAACACAGGCATCACGACGCCACAAAAATAAAACACAATGGGGGACATAAATTGTTATTTTCAGTGGCTACTCATTAACATTTTTTGTCGCTTTGTGTGGATATTAAAACCAGTCTAGCACAACAAAAGTCATCTGCCATAAATACTGAAAGCAGGACACATTTTAATCATGCACTTTATGGCTACAGTGTGTGGCTTGGTTTGCAACTGCATATTAATAATGTGGCGTGCGGTGATGTTCATTTACTTTCTGAATTGAGGGAAACCCAGCCAGGATATAATCTCGAACAAATGTTCCAAAATACTTGAATTCAACTCGAGTAAACATGTATCAGACTATATGTTTGATAAATAATCACACGGAATTGGAATAAATAAATAAAAAGTAACTAAAATGAAATATTTTTTACCTGTCTCTTATGCACTTGATACTAGTTTTTTCAGTTATCTTGACTCTGCCAGGCAGCATCCTTGGTCTTAGAGGTCCAAACCAGCTGTTCTTTTACTCAACCACCACATATTGGGGTAAACAAAGCACCCAGCCATCACTCGCAATCCTGCTTTGAGGAGCCAAGAGTGTTTGCCAAGTCCCTCCAACTGTCACTTCCTTCTATAACATTGATGAGCAGTATACGGTACACAAATCTATGCCGCTACCACTCCACATGTCGAATATTTTTAAACACCAGTTTTGTTTCTTCCGTTATATTCGCTTTAGTTTCCTTATTTTTTACGTTTTACTGCTAAAAGATAGAAGGAAGAACGTGACATGACGGTTTTGGACTCTGTAGTATGCACAAATTGGCCTTCACAGCCCATAAACCTCCCCCTAGCCAGCCAGACACCCTTGAGCATCTTCCCTGTGGACAGGCCATATAATGTCCTCTCATGGAAGAGAGAGAAAAGAGACTCCCTGGCTTTCATCACTGAGGATGTTTCGTGTTTTAAAATTGCGAAAGCTCACCTTTCATTTAGTTTCTGGTGTAATTACTTCCTCTCTGCCGTAGTAATGGTAAATTAACCTCACTCTCTCTCTCTCTCATTATCATGAATATGCCGATGTTCTGAGAGTGTACTTTTTTCAGCCCATAACTGTCAGGGCTGTGCAGAAGCCAGCACAAACCTGTTCACCCATAATGGACTAAGCTAAGTCGAACAATAAATGGTGAACGGGGCAATTTCTGCAATCGTGATGTTTTCTTTTCTCACATTTTTGAAAGGTTTACATGTTACATGTATTGGCAGCATCCCAGGCTGAGGGATGGAAGTGTAGGAATTGAGTTTGATGGAGACTAGCAAATCATCTGCTGGTGAACTTCATCCCTCTTTGGAACCGAATGAAGTCTGGTCCTGAGCCAACATCAAACAGCCTTGCTGTAGGCTGCATGCATCCTTGGGATAAAACATTGACAGTATCTCATCAAGTGAGCAAAGAGGTTTGAAGTTTGTGTTTAAGAGAGACCTGCCAGAGCAAAATCTGAGAAAAAATATTAAATGGCCATGATTATTTTATGTAAACCCAGCCAGGATCAGTGAGGAAGGTCCAACTGTACGTGGCAATGATGCAAACCTGTTGGCTAATCATCAATTCTTACATGCAGGGACTCAACAAGATGATGTTATTAAATGGTTATTACATAACGTTTAGCATTTCTAAAGTTATATCAGTAGGTTTGTGATCCATTGTTTCGACTGCAATGTTTAGTCTTCTTGTTGCAGAAAATACAACAATTTCTAAATGTGTGGAGACACAAGCTGGGTGCAAATCACTTGAAACCGCCTCCCTTTAACAAATCGGGTTATTTTGGTGACAAAAGCAAAACTGTTATGAGATATGAAAGCTTTTGCAGCGTTAGGTTATCGAAGCCATCTGGATACAGACAGTATATATTTGGTTGTAGAACGTTTTCCTTTTTTTTGTTTTGAAAATATTAATACAATACAATAATTCCTTTTTTAAATGTAAACTCAGATTGACCTAACATTGAGCACTGATACAGGTATTTAATGTAGCATAACATCTACATAAAAAAACTGAAATATCCATTTGCAAAGGTAATTTAATGTTACATATAGCAAGAAGAACATTGAAATTATATTTGATTTTGTGTGAAATGGTGGAAAGCAACGATCAGTACAGAACCACCACTACTGCGACCATCAGATGGAGTTATATTGCCCACATCCCGTTTCTTCCTCACCGGCATGTCGCACTAGAAACCCACGCAGACTTTTTCCAATTCCCCATCACACTGTACAGCTTAATAGCTTCAGCCACATTTTCTGATTTAACCGAGACACGCTAGGGTTCAGTGAGCTGTTTGTTAATGAGATGCCCTTTACACAATATTGTTGTACCGGGTTATGTGTTGTGTACTTGTGGCCTGCCTCTCAGCTAGAATGAGTCGTATCATATCCTGACACCTCCTGTGAATAAGGTGCTTTCTCGGTACCGCAAATGACTGCATGCGTTTTGTCTCCTGCACAATTTCTCGGTACGGTTCTCAGACCCTGGCACAAACCATCATGTATTTAAAGTTTTAAACATGTACTTATTGCTTCATGTGCATTCTGACTTGTAGCTTTATAATAAGTGTGAGCACAGCTTGCTTTGGCTTCATTGACTCGCGACACACTCTCCAGAGGGCCGAGCGATTTACGTAGATGAAGAGGTGCCCCTGAGTGGACACGGCAATGCTAAACTGCAAACGCACTGTACCTTCTTGACAAACACTACTCCACATTAAATGTTCAAGGGTGTTATTTTATGTACACTGGAGAAAATTGGCTTTGATCTTTTTTATATTTATATTCATGAAAAGCCTCTATTCCAGTCATTACCAAGGTCAAAGATAGAGAACAGAAAGAGCAAGTCACCAAGGCATTTCACGGGCAATGTCTCTATCAGGCAATTTCACCTAAAGTCAAATGGATAATTCAACTTGATGGCGTGCGGATAGAGCTCGCTCTGATACTGGTGCTGTCGGTGATTTGCCATAAAAGAGACAGGGTATGGAATAAACAATATTTTTCTCTGATTTAGACATTCTGCCATATGGTGTCTCCCTGTACAAACACGATACATGTAGGTTAATGCCAAACTCATTATGGAAGGTAGAATATGCATGAGTATTCCCTCAGTGGTACTACTCCATTACAGCATTATAGTGCGCTGTAATTACACACTTATTAATAGTTTAACATTTGTTGACGTTATTTGGATGAACAGTGCTATCGACCCTTGGACAGTCTTGTAATCCACCTTCTTTGGCACGCTGCCCACATATGAAAATGAAAATGTATTGCCGTCAATACAATCTTTACGTTTGATTTTCATCACGTGTATGATCGATAATTATCAGGGATACTTTTTCTGAGATGAAGATTTGCAGCGTGTCGACTTCATCTTATAGCTCAATGTGGCTTTTTAAAAAATGAACTTCCTTAAATGTTAAATCATCCACTGACACAAAGGTGTTGTCCTCGCTTGGAGGCGTTTTTGTCAGTGCAGGAGAGGTGCTGACAATAGTGAAAGCACATGTGTAAAGACACAATGCAAAAACGGTTGAATCATTTTTAAATTATTTAAATAAATGGTAAATTATTAAATAGTTTTTTCATGGTGTCTCCGAGTGTGCGAATATTTTCTATCCAAATGACTCAAAACTATAGAGACCTAATTACAGAATGGGAAAACACACTGAATGATTATTTATGAAACATACTGAGTGACCACAGATCATAAGTGGAATTTGATTACATAAAATATCAAGGATTATAATTTTCCATTCCTTGGGATACTCTCTGTTCTCCAGGTTGAAGGTGATATCTGCCTTCCTTTTTCCAAAGCATTTTTTATTCAGCTGCATCCTTTACAGCTACACGTCGTGCACTTCCTGGAGGGAATTCAGTTTTCTGGGATGATGACCTTGCCTCTAATAAGATTCAGTGAACACTGGCTGTCCTATCGAAGCAATCCTCTGGTGCAGCTTCAGCTGAGATGGGTCTCTCACCCATTGGGACCACTGAGATGGGCATGGGTCAGGTATTCACTCACCCCCAAATGGGTCGATGATACTCAGGCATTGAGCAAAGGCACCCCGCCCTGGAGTGTCAAGCAGAACATCACCCACTGACGGCCCTGTCAAGGTCATCAAAAGGCGCACTGGTCTGGATATGTGCCATCAGAGTGAGAGAAACCGCCAGGAGTGTGCATGAGCAACAGACCGGAGCAGTCTCCATAATGTCAGGTGGAAGTCGGCTTTGGGTTGTGCTTTCTCCATACAGCCCTTCTCCTATCACGCCTGGTAAAGTCCAGTGAAATACGAGAGGATGCGGTGTTGAGAACTGTAAAGCAACTGCAGAGGCTGTACGCCATTCATTGCTTCTGCTCTTCACAACACTGTGTAAAACCACTCTAGATAAATAGGTTACGGTTCTACATTAGGCCCATTAGTCACATTAACATTAAATCAAACAAAGAATTTCCATCATGAAAAAAAGGAAAATGTCCTTTTTCTTAAAAGCCACTCTAACATAATGTAGCTCCATGCATACATCTTCCTCTGAATGGAACCATTACATCCAAAACAATCCATTTAGTAACCGTGTAATTTATTCTGAAAAAGGCTAATTTCTTAAACTGGTTGGTAATCGTTGAACTACTTCCAGAGATTATGTACATTATTGCATCACCAGTCCGGCTCTTGAACATATAGATAATCTTTAAAGCATGTGCACAAAGTAGCTCGTATTGTTGTATCAGTCTTCCACATTCTGTTCTCTTGATCTCCTCTATATACTCATTATGTGCTCTCCCTTATATTTCTACATCACGTGACTCTGCATTCCTTCATTGTTTTCCCTGGCTCATATCTTATTGCAAACTATACCTCTCTCTTCATTTTGCCATTAACCCTTTGTTTTCCTCCCCTCACTGTGTGTATATAGCTCTCAGATCTTTGAGTAATATCTTCAAATCATTCCCTCATTCTCCTGGCCTCTTTCCCATTCTCACCCCATCTTTTTTTCATTTCGCCCCTCTGCCCCTGCTTCCTCCACCTCTCGTGTCCTTTCACATCTCTCTCTCTCCTCTCTTTCTCTCTCAACTGGCTGCCTCTCATCCTCCCTCGGCCTCCCCCTTTCTCTTTTACATACTCCTGATGCGCCCCCGCTAGCCCCGGTCTGTCCGGAGGGATTAATTGATAGTGAGAGATAATAAATCTCCCCATTAGGCTCAAGGCCGCAGCCCATCGTTCATTATGTGCCCGCTGCTCCCTAACGCCATGGCCTGGGCGTCCAACGTGCTTTTTTAACATGCACGTCTGCCATCCCAACGCCCGCGAGGTTAATCTCTGCCTGTTGCAGTCGATTGGCTACCTGAAAGAGCCCATTCCTTCATGCATGACCACCATTTAAAGCCAACATGTTAATTCCTCTTCCCCTTTCTAGTTTTGCAACACTCTGTGTTTTACATGATGTACCCAGCCTTATGCAGCGGCTGTGTCATGCACACATAGAACACACTGATTGGGATTCTTGGACTCCAAAGAAAATAACATTGCCCAAAAAATAAGGTGTATTTTTGTTTTTTTCTTACTTAGTAAATACGGCAATACTATTCTACTAGGAGACACCTTTTTAGAGATCTTCACATCTTCACCCTTCAAAGGTTTTGCCACATGCATTAGCCTCTTTGTTATTAACCGACCTGTATCACGGGTCAGGGTTAGGGTGTCCGTCTCACTGTGTTCTCATCCCCAATCGATCTCATTCTCTGTGATACAGCATTATCTGTTTTTTTATATATTTGGAACCCCATAATGACTGTGGCAAAGTATGGATATCAATCATGCCATTATTTTAAAGCATTATGTCTAACGGATTTATGCTATTATGTTAATGTTTCCCTTGATTTACTCTGCAGAGTGACAATGGTCGACATTCAATACTAGAATGATATTTACACACTCTCCATCGCGTGTACTAATTTAATGAATGGATGGACAACGAGTGTGATTCTTTGTTTTCTTCAAAGGAAACACAAATTTAACAATGAAATCTGCAACTTCCTAATTAGTTCATTTTAGTAAGTGATATTTTCATATCATGCATGAAAACATCGGTAGAACAAATACATTCTTCCATCGAACATCTGGTAAAAGTGCACTTAAAAATAAGGATAAGCCCAAATTAGGAACAGATTTTCCATTTGTTTTAATTTGCTTTAATTATTTGTTGTACTTTGGATGTTCATGAGCCATGTATTCTTCCATTTTACATGGTTCTGCGATCCACATTAGGGTAATTTAATATCTCATCTAATATACAGCATTATAATCACGGTGTCGCTAATTTGGAAAACTTTGAATAAAAAATACTGGGTTTTAAAATGTAGTTGGAATCAATATATTTCTAAATCGTAATACTGGAATAGATCTGCGTCCACCAAACAACCAAACTCAGAGCATTGCTCATAATCTTTGGATAAAATATTGAGATAGAAGGGAGACATTTCATGTCTTGAGAATTGTAAGACAACGGCAATCAATCAGTAGCTTAGCCAGCGACATAGTTTATATTTTTTATTTAAAACTTCATATAACCCTTACAGCAAACTGTACAATTGAATTATTCACAATGCGTTAAAAAGAAAATAATTCATTAGCATTTCTTTAATATTTTGTTGAATTTCCCCATGTTTTACTTGGATGTCAGTTATTCTAATGTACTCTTAACACATACAGTTACTAGGAAAACAAAATTATCTTTTTTCCCTTTTTTTTTTACAAAACCTTACAAAAACTATATTCATAGAAATTCTGCATGTCCACAAAGAAAACCCTGGTTGCCACCAACATATTTATCGTATTATTTGAGAGGTTTTGCGCCAAATGATGGAAGCTGTGCAACTCAAAGGAAAGGTATACATAAAAAGGCATACCTTTTGTTGTGACTGCTGGAAAATCAAAACTCATATCACGCACTGCTAATGGAACACAGGTTATGTCGCTTACATTTTGCATTACTTTTCTCCCAAGTTTCATACAATTTTTGTGTAAAATGACATTATTATTCACATAAATTTGTAAAAAAGATGTATATATTCAGCAACCAAACCGACTGAATCAGCCAAATCAGAAAACCCTGTCGTAATTCCAACTATTTTGGCTCATGATGACATTTTAAATAATTTTCACATATTACAGAGGTGAATACAAGAGGCAATCACCTGCATGGGAAGCTACAGTACACATGAGGGTAACAGTAATATTGTATAACCACGCATCAGCTGCGGCCGTACTTTAGATTGAGTCCTGATCGGGATTTCAAGAGCGGTAAAGGTCCAGTTACATAAGATAAACCCTATTCCCACTATTTTAAGAGAGTGTCCCTTAAAATAGCGGGGAAGCTCTCGTTCCATTTCATATACACCGTAAAGAAATATATCAGCCATCATAAAAGAAGATTTACATACAGTTTCCCACCTCAACGATAGTAATCTGATATACCATGATATAATGCATTTCTATTAAATAAATAAACAAGGTTTGGGGCTGTGGAACTGGGGTAAAGTAAGGAATTGGGTTAAAGAGACCTCTCTAATGAAATAAATAGCATCTATAATATATTTGACTGAACATAATTCATTTATAACAGTATAAATTTAGCAAAATACATTTTCTCCTGCTGATCTTATCTACATACTCTACTTTGCAGAAGGGAATCCATAGACAATTATACAGTGAATCTCTACCAAACCAATGCTAAGTAATACAGATCGGAGTTTTCTTGAATCATAGATTGTTACGTTTTTCAATTTTTTTTCCTTTTTCATGACTTATTGATTTCATAAACCTCACAGAGGTTTGCTGTTAGTTTGGCTCCCAGGTGATAGCAGCTCATAGACTCCTCAAATCGTCCTACGGCATGACATTTGCTGAAGATAGACACTTATTCGATTCAACATAACCACACAAAATTATCATCAGTCTTTTATCTATTCACCACATTATCTCTCGGCATGTTCGCACTCTACTTGTATGGATGTACTCTGTCCACACCAAGTAATTAAACAGGAAAAGCTGGTGACTTTCAAGTCCGAGATAACCTTCAGACCAAACCGTTGCTATGTTTTTTATAAACACCTGTAATGCAAAGCTATCAGTTTCCTGCCAAAAAGCCTCTAGATCACATCTGGAAAAAAAAGAAGTAACTAGCCAGAAATGTGTTAAGAAGTACTTTGGACATTCAATGGCCATCACAACGTTTGATGAATATGTCACAATTATACAACTCCAGAATACACTGTATTAAGGTCACAGCCTTTTAGCCGTTATCTATGACTTACAATTCTTTATTGAACAAAGATATGAACAGAAAGACTTGATCCAATTCCCTCCAACCCAGTCCGTACATATGCATATGCAAAAGCAGCTATACACATAAGTACAGACATACGACAGTTCATCAGAGTTGAGCACACATTGTTGAAATTGGTTCATATTTCTGTAATTATCCTTTTAGAAATTACACATGACCATGGTTATGTTTTAGGTTTTTCATTTTTTTTCTTATGCTTTTCATGCAATGATTGTTTTACATTATCTTGTTGAACAATAATTTAAGGTGACGTGGTTTGTAAAACCAACTAATACATTATAGTGCCATGACGGTGCCAATTACAATTTGCTTTGAATATTTATTACCCTGCATGGTTGGAAAAACTGTTCTAGTAAGATCCCGTAATAGTCCCTTTCAAATCACTCTAATTTACTTTGCATTGAACGCAAGATTAGTGCTTTCTAGAAAGCAGAGTGGGCAGGAATCGGCCCAACTTGTAGTGTATTGTAAGAATTGTTCTGTTGAAATCCTTTTGACATTAAATGTTCTTCTGCTCAAATCCATCTCTGCATCAATGATTAATTGCTTGTGTGTTACGATATAGTTAATTTCACATGACAAATTTAACAAACATTTATTTACTGCTGAACAGTTCCATCTCTCTATGGGTTTCCACCAACAATAGAACTGCACATACTGAGTGAGTATTCTTTCAGGTTATCATATACCTGTGAACCATGCTTTCCAAAGATCCTGTCCCATAACCTGCAACTTAGGACTCAAAGATAAATACTGGAGCCTCCACAACTTGTTGGAGGTAACCTTATTTTCTGCCATGAGACGCCATTTGGGAGTTTGTGTAAATTAACAGAACAAAGGGGAGAACTTGATATCATCATTTTAATGTATGGCAAAACTAATTTCTAAAGAAAACAACAGTTTTTTTCGTTCTCCGTGTATACCTGCCATTTATTGCCATTCTCAACAAAGCCTTTCAACAAAGTCCATATTTCCCAATAAAACTAACCATCTTTTCACTGACAGATTTCCTTAAACGTGTATTTTCTTGTGTTTTTGTGTAGCGCACGTAAACATCAGACTTGAAACAGATTTTTTGGGCGCACTGTTTTTGCAGAACCTCCCCAAAATATTAGTTGCGAATACAGTGGTAAATGTTGTCATACCTGTGTGGCTGATGCTGCCATTTTGAGATGCCCATGTTTTGTTAGTGTCCCCATGTCGCTGTGGTTCATAGTGAATCTAGTGATCCCGTCTATGCCATTGTCTCTAGTCTCCGGGATCGCCCCTGACAAGTTGCTGAGGAGGTTCTTGCCCGGGGGGGAACACATTGTCACGGGAACACGGGAGTCATCCCAGTGCTGCAGCTCATGTCCTTTCCCGGGAGTCGTCGGTCGTTGTAGGCGTGCATGTTGATCACTGCATCCGTCTTCACCGCGGCTGGAGGCTGAGGCTTGTGCTTCACCCGCCTCTCGCAGGTGAACGACAGTCTGATCTCGTCCACCATGGCACTGCACATAGACCTCTGGGCGAAAAGGGAGGATGCGTGGAGGGGAGCAAGAAGGAGAAAGGGACAGGGGGGAAAGGGACGGGGGGAGTACATGCTTTAGCTTAAAATTGTTCCGACAGCAGAGTGTCGACAGTCTAAAGAGCACGACGTGCATTACAATGCAACATTCATGTTGTGTGAGTGATTGTGTGTGATTGTGTGCGTGCGAGATTCCGTAGCTGTCAGCAATGTCACAATGCACCACCGCCACCGAGCTGCACACGGTTCATTATTGCTGCTGTGTCGGAGTGAAGGAGTGTGGTGCGTGAGCGCGCATGCAGCTACGCACGGAAATTAGTGACAGTAAAGGGGGTTCCTGCTATCCTGACAACTCCGATGACTGATAATGGATTCATTCTCCATGCTCCAATTTGCAATTACGCTTGTTAAAATAAGTAAATGGTTATGGCTCAAGTACTCCTAGGGATTAGCCAACGGCATGCAAATCCTTTTATAGCCTGTTTGTACTCAAAGCCAGAGCACGCCGTTGGTGTAGAGGCGTTGGGAAAAATCTCATTACGAAGGGAGACTTTGTTAGAAAGTTCTTTGCTAAAAATCGAGGGTGAGTGACATCGAATTCATGTTGGGCTAATTTTCCAAACCACAGAGTAAAGATTAAATCAAGAAAATAACACATTAGGCTTGGGCTGCATGGTGGTGTAGTGACTAGCACTGTCGCCTCGCCGTCGCCTAGAGGACCGTGGGTTCAACTCCCAGTCGGGGCGGTCCTTCTGAGTGGAGTTTGCATGTTCTCCCCGTGGCAGTGTGGGTTCCCTCCGGGTTCCTCCCACAGTCCAAAGACATGCAGTCAGGTTAATTGATTTCTAAATTGCCCATAGGTGTGAATGGTTGTCTGTCTCTATATGTGCCCTGGATGGACCGGCGACCTGGGTGTCCCCTGCCTTCGCCCTATGTCAGCTGGGATCGTCTCTATCGCCCCACGACCCTAATGAGGATTAGCGGTATGGATAATGGAATGGAAACAAAACAAAACACAAAAGGCATGTGATTTATGGGTACATATACCTGCTCACGCTCCGCAGTCTTCCTTAGCTTGTAGATGAATTCTGCGATCGCCACAAAAACAGACAGCACGAGACCAGATGCCAGCACAATGAATATACCACCCAGGTTCTGGATACCCATGGGGCCTGTCTCGTGACGCTCTTCATCCAAGCAGCTGCTCCCACTCCACCACTTCTCCTTCAGCATGTGTAGGCGCCCATCCTCCAAGATGCTGAGGATTGCGATGGTGATTTTGTCCCTGTATGGAGAGCCTGGAAGCAACATAAGGTCTGTTTTACTTTGGAAGAGATGCCAGCTGGATTCGGTGCTAATAAGGTTCATAAACACGTTGTGGCATACTGTCTAACTGATGGCTCAAAAAAAAAAAAAAACATCTTGTGCTCCTGTGTTCTCTTCAAAGCAACCGCTCATCCTTTTATAAGCAACATATAAGAGAGTGAAGAGGTTGGATTTTTTTTTTAATTAGTGAGTAGGTAGTCTCAGATGTATTCACAGGTCTTACCAACGGGAGTGCCGATGCCATAGCCTTTGCTGTCGATGATGCCTCCCACCTGTGTCAGGTTACAGTTCCTCCTGGTAATGTAATCGATAGTTGTGGACTCCATAATGAGGGCATAGTCTGACTTCAGCACCCTCTGAATCCCATCCTCAATAGACTTCACCAGCGATGTGCTCGGCTTGCTGCTCATAAAGGCCCACATCTTCTCGAAAGTAGAGACCTTAGATTTCTGTGAGGGAGAGAAAGAGCCAGCTAAAGAAAACATGTGCCTTTGAACCTCATTTGAGCAATCTCCCTGGCTGCAAGTGAGGAAAAATGTACAATGCTCTTCCCACATACAAAAAGGTTTAAGCTTCAACAGAATTACCAAAAGTGTTACGGCTGAGAATACTGCCAACTGTGAAATCTCGCCGGTACCTCTGTAACCCTGATGAATGGCAGAATAACTTGTTATGTTTGAATAGAAAAGGTGGCACATAAAGTATTTGTACTTGCAGTTTTCAAGAATACAAATTTCAGCCAGTGATACAATAGATTTACATGATTATATCCAGCTAATCTCCATAATCTGGGGATGAAATGACAGCGAATGGAAGGTTTGTGCACATGTATTCTCATAAGGGCCACTAAAGCTGTAATAACAGAATGCCTCTCCATTAGTCTTGCATCAGGCTATGTGGTATTTCACGCAATTTTGTATGAGGTCACATTCGTGCCATGTCTAATCCTAGATAATTACTGTTTAAGACTATAAGCCATTTCAAATTGTGAAAGATGCTGTTATAAGAAGCCCCCATTATGCGTAGCTATGGTAGAAGCACAGTCCTGCTTGTTTAAAACTAAGAAGGTCTGATGGCCTGATAATGAAAATGAAAAGCACCGATTAGGGTGTATCGCCAATGTTGGCATTCTCGTCACCAGAGATGAGTAGATGAGGTCGTAAAGGAAGATCGACCATATGGCACATTACAGCAATGTGAAATTCAGAAATCCTACTCTTTAAGACTTTTTTAACAAAGCAAATATTTAATTAATAATGTGTATTTCCAAATCATTTAACTGTCTGTTTCATGCAAATAACCACTTTAAATGAAAATAATAAGTCAAAAGCATAACATTTAACATTTTGGAACTTTTACACTGACTAAATACATTTTTGGGATAGTGATGAAAATAGTTTGTCTGGATTCTTGAAACCCAGATTGTAATATGGCAATCACTGTAAATGCATAAATGGCTTTAGCTTTTAGAATATGAATCAAACTATTATTTCAGACTCAAGGTCGAGATAGTACAAAACATGAAATAGAATAAAATACATACAATGCTATTAAAGCAATAAAAATGATTTTTGGAAAAATAAAAATAAATAGTTGTTGCATTCTATTCTCTCTGTACTTTTACGATTGCTTCCTTTTTTCAGTAAAAACCTGTTTCATATCTTAGTCTGTAGGGGCTAGGATGCATATTTGGAGATGAATAACTTCAGAAAAGTGTCTTTTTGAATTGCAAGAATTAAGCAAAATTGAGAGTAAAAAACTGAGGGTTAAAAATACGTCACCGAAACACGACTTAAGGACCAAATCCATCCAGTTCCATCCATCTGCAAAGCCTTCATCTACTTCACGCTCTCCTTAGTATTTATCTTGTTTTTCTGCCTCATTGAATTGACTTCATTAGGCCTTTCTGGAAGTGCATGGCGGAGCAGAGGGCACTTGAGCCATGCGACTCTGATGAGCTAATTAAACACCTGTTTCTCACATTTACGACGCTACAATCATACCGATGAAGAAGAACACTAAATTATCTTAAACTTTCTTTCACATGTATATTCAGAGAAACTGAAGGTTGATTTATTTTTAAAGACTCAAGGAGTTGAGATGGGATCCAGGTGCACTAATTGTCAATACATGACATTTCGTATTTGTGGGATGCAATGCAAAAAGTTATCTTACAGTTTTGTGATTAGTTGGGCTGCAATTCCAAGACTCTGGTTGTATTTAAATCTATAAGCTATCAGCGATAGTCCTGAACGCAATAACATTATCAAAGCTGGGAGATTTAGAACACTGCATTCTACAGATTCAACAATGAGGCATGCCGTGTTCATGAGCTCCACTATACATATTTGGGGGGCATTAAAACTAGGACAGATAGATGCCCTGAAATAACTTTTAGCCTTCCTGCTATTGAATTTCATAAACTTCGATTGAAAATGCCTTCGATTGAAATGTGCAGTTTTTTCATTTTCTTACTCAGAGAAGCTGTTACTCTGGACCATGTGTTATTCAGCACCACAGAAGCAGAAGAATCTAAAGCAAAGCTCCAAATAATAAAATAAAATAAATTCAAAGACCCTGCAGGCAAGCTGAAACTTTGGAATAAAAAAATCATTATGGAGGAACACATCAAACAGTGTAAAAAAGTTGAGAAGCTGAATAATTTTCCTTTGCTCTGGGAATTAACATCTGTCTGTATATATATATGTGTATATATATATATATATATATATATATATATATATATATATATATATACATATATACGTATAATGATGTATGTTTATATACATATATACATATGTATATATAGATATGTGTATATATATACATATACATGTATTTATATATACATACATATATACATATAATTATGAATGTTTGTATACATATATACATATAATTATATGTATATATATATGTATATATATATATATATATATATATATATATATATATATATATATATATATATATATATATATATATATATATATGCTTCAGCTACACTATGACTGTTTCAACCCTAGACCCAATCTTGGTGACTATATTGCTGTTAACATATTTACATATTGTATCTAATATTTCTTCTAAACTAACTTCTGTAGTGTAACAAACTTGTGTTTTAAAAAAAATAAAAAACAATCATACACTCTTTATTGTGCGTACTATACCTTGAAGAAAGTCATGGTTGCACCGTCTTTGACCACACCGTACTCGATCTTGGTCTGCTTGGCGATGTCATCGGCTGAGTCCACAGGGGAGTCCATTCTCTCCACTGTCAGAAAAGCTGCTAAATTGGCGGTATAGGATGATATGATGATGAGTGTGAAGAACCACCAGATCCCACCGATGATCCTAGTCGACAGAGCTTTGGGCATCAGTTCTGAGCCTGTATTCAACACAAAGTGAGAGACTATTAAGCGATTATCCGGATAACATTGTATCTGCCAACTCTGTACCCAAATTAAATAAATGCAGAAAAATGATGGTCTCCATGTTTGTTAATTAGCCTGCACATTTCTGTTGGCAGTGCCACTGGAAATAAAGCCAGTTTGTTAATTTAGCCAAAATATAAGCTCACAATTCATAATAGGCAGAACAGAACAGTGTTTGTTCCTCAGGCTTCTACATTAGTTTCAATCACCTTTGTGAGCAATCATTTACTAACTTACTCTGTACTCAATCACATTTGCAGATGACAATTATTGTTTATTGTTAATTTACATCAGTAACCACCAAAGTGTATGTATTGAAAATATAATGTCTATCAAAAACCTTTAGCATCAAATCGATCCCTAGACATTATTTTTATTATTTCTAATGTGGTTTATTTTGAAACAAGTATTTGCTGCATAATTGATGGTAAATAATGAAAAATTAACTGATTAATAAAATGTACAATTAATCCTAGTCTTGGACTGAATCTTTTATCTGAAATCAGTGTTTTATGTCATATGTAATTCACACTACGGTTTTCATTACATGATGTCATTCATAGCTCATCATGTTCACCATATGCACACACTAATACATTTTGCAGTCAAATAATTACAGTTCTGTATAAAATCTGAAAAAGAAGAAATCCAAACGTACTCCACAGCCAGACTGACGAGTACACTTCAGCATCAACCTTGACTTTGAGTGGTCCTCTGCTCAGTAATACTATGATTATAATGGCTCACTATCTGGTGTTAAAGTTACTTTATATCTCATTTCTGACAACCTTTAAAATACCCTTGTGCTTTGTGCACTGTAACTTTACTGAGAAGATTTATGAGAGCAATTCCAAAGAGTAACAAGCACACGATGGGGCGGCAGAGTGGTCGGCTCCTTAACCTCTTCCCCCAAATTTGATTGGATTTGTCCTTTTGTCTTTTATTAAAGACTACATGGTTACAAACAAGGGAAGTCAGTCGAATCCCTTAATTCACAATGACTTCCCAGCATGGAGGTCCAGTCGCATTCTCTTAAAAATGAAGTGAATCAACGGGGAACTCAATTGAATCCCACACGATAAAATGCTGTTGTCAGCAGGGGACAGTAAATGGCGCTGGATCAGAGAACTAATGAATACAAAAAGCAGATCAATCATATGTTGCAGGGGAAATGAAACGGCGTCAACGTGCCAGAGGTTTCCTCGAGGAAGGACTCGTATCTCGTCAGCCAGTTATAAAGATGATACTTATTCTATTTTCAGGAACCAAAATATCACATCAATCTCACTGACTGTTGCACTGCTCGTTCAGAAAGATATTTTAAATAGCTGCTTAAGATTATACATACTAACACAACACTTAGGGTCACATAACGTTGTGTGATGTGTATTGTGGCAAAATAGACATCTTCAATTTTCAGACCAGGCTCAGGAATTTACTTGAAATAAAAAATATATTTATTATAACTAAAAGACTGATGAAGATGCAGGAAAAAGTGCAATAAAATGATAGATGAACATTGGCCTGCAAAAAGAGCTTTACGGTAACACTTTACTATGTTTATTAGGATGTAGTTTTGCCGGCCGACGTTAGCGTTGCACTGGTTCCCTAGACAGAAATGGATTTTGGATTATTGCAGAAAATAAACTCTGTTGCTTACACAAGTTCATGATACTTAAAAGTTCTGTTCAGCAAGACAATTCTCCACCTCGACAGCCTGAAAACGATCTGTACCACGGTCGCCTGAGTGTGAGTATACACAACATGGCTCCGCACTTAACATTAACTGAAGTTACGGGGGAAGGTCGATCTTCTCATCTAAGTTAAATGCATAAAAGTATTTTGTCAGTAAATGTTTTTTACCTTAAAAGGCAAAAGATAACATAGGCCTACAATGTTTTTGAACATGGCAGACAAGCTTCAGGTAGTAAACGTTAGCTATACGCTAGTCCGGCCTGTAGCAACATTAGCTCACCACAAAGTTAAATCTCAAAGAGTAACAAACAACCTGTGTGCCTTTATTATTGCCCACTTGTCAGTTTACTCAGGAACAAATAATACAAGTGAAAATAAAAATACCAGGGGTTCTAACGTGTCCTGTTATTTATCTCGTTTTTCCACGAGTTACAACATCTTAAATCCACAGGAGATGGTTTAAAAGTGCTTTTACAAAATCAAAACAAATCTTAACTCAAGGCCTATTCACCAGCATCAAAAGGCTTTCGAGAGCTCACTTGTTGGTTATATTAATAGACTTGAATGTTGACATTTTAAATTCATTTAGTTGAGGTCGGAAGAAAATGGTGTTGTTGCATTTTTAACTCCTTTTAGATTTGTTGATTCATCCAGCCTTATGAAAATTAGCTGGATGTTTAGTCTTCAATGATGTCTTTGAAATTTTTCACCGGGAAAAAAAAAGCTAGATTCAGCAGTGCAACATGCTAAACATGATGTCTTGGTGTCCATTTTGCAATTATGCCTGTTAAAATAAGTACATGTTGTGGTGTTATGGCCCAAGTGCTCTTGGGGATTAGGTGTTTCTGCCCACTAGTGATCCCTCCTTTTACCATTAGAAACCAAGGCTTTCCCATGAGAACGAGTACCTGCACTTAGCATTCACTCTGTGGAGTCACTGCACAATAACTCCTTTTCAAAGCTTGAGGCTTTTACTTGTTAATTGCTTAGAAATAACATTTGTGAATGAACATATTTATTCCATTGCATGTAAATCTTGTTCTGAATCTCAAGATGGCGCGAAGTCACAACTGCAGTTTCTTAAACACTGACAGATGTCAGTGCATATTAGTTTGTGCATAAAAAAATCTAATAGAGTGCAATACTTTCAGCTTTAGCAATGCATCTTGGTAATATTTACCAAGCACAAATATATTTTAGAAAATCAAAGAATAACGTGAGCGAGAATGAGCAAATTGGGAATAAGCCAACTCGTAAAGGTACTTTCTAAAATTATTTCACGCGGAGAAACCAATTTACAGGAAACGATCAGACATATGTTTGTTGTGAGCAACAGCCTACCGAGACCCCAAGGAAGACATTTGAAGAACACAAAGTGTTTGTTTTTGCACCTCCTCATATTTTGCATTCTTTGTCTTGTGGATGACACCTCCCTCCCACAGACAAGCTGGGAGGATTTCTTTTTTGTATTTGTGCATCTCCTCATACGCTCCTATTTGCATTTTAAACATGTCAAGGAAATGGCTTCCGTCTCCACTGCTGTCACCGTGTCTGGCAGACAAGTAGCGGATGTCTGTTAACGTGACTCCGACAGAGTACATCTCACTGCAGAGCCCACCGTGCGGCGTGTGTTACAAGGTGCTGCGGCACGGAAGCCAGAATCAGTCCGTCAATTTCCACTTGGATAATTCACATCGGTTTTCAAATCATTGCCAAGATCATTTTGACAATACTCGATTTAAAAATCATGTATGGGATGTAATGGAACATACACAAACCTACCGGTATTATATGTATTCATTCATAATGCAGATGCACCTGCTAGAAAGCTCACATGAATATTAACTTCGATGTGTGAGTATGTCACCTCCGATACGATAGGTTGCGCTGTTTCATTACAACTCGTGGTGATACAGCCATTTACGCTTGCGTGCGCATGCGCAAAAACGCAAAGTCCGGTTCCTAATCCAATTCACCGTTACATGCCGCGATAGTCGAATGATCAACTGGATCGGATCGAGTTATCCAGGGTTGTTAGTCGGATCGTAGTCGGACCGCACATAGTCGAACAAAGGTGTTTACATGAAACGGATAATTTGATTTCAGTCCGACTAAGCCAGTTATTCGAATGCATGTAAACACGGTCATTGTGAGCCATGAGAAATCCGATATAATAGGGAATTCTTTCCAGTTTGGTTCAATAATAAAGGTTACTAACTAGCTTGTTCTGTTTTGATTCTCTCTCTCCTCTCCCTGCCGGCATGCAGGAGCTACACTCGCATCCCTCCGACTGCACCGGCAAATTGGCAAAGCCGCTCTGCAGTTTCACAAGAGTGCTGCCGAGCGTCTGTGCTTAATGAATTGCTGAATGTGTTTGCTCTCCTTATGGGCAAAGATCCACTGTCAAGTCTCGCTAAGCCCCTTTGATTTGTCTTGTTACATTGGGGTTAAGCATTTTATTACCTGGGCCTTCTTTTTCCTCCACAGTTGACTTCATTATTTTACTCCTGGGCGTTCATTTACTTACCTATTCCTTGAAAGAACATCTGGCGAAAGAAAACATGCTCTATCCCTTTGGTTTTTTCAGTCAAAAGGTGTAATTAAATAGTGGGAGGTTTAGTGATCCGGGTTCTTGGGCTCAGTGAATAAATTGCTTATTTTGTTCTGACTGGTTTCAGCATTATACAATCCAGGTGCTCTTTAAAGCGCTGAGCCCAAGTGGTAGTTTTTGATTGCATTCAAAATGTTTAATGTTCTTGAACGGCTAGTATGAATAGGTGAAATATATTATGGATTTGATGCCAAATAGTTCTTTAGATAGAAACATGATGTTAATTTTGCATGTAATTACATAATTTTGATGTTGATCTTTTGGACTTGACAACGCTCTGGAGTTACTGGAAGTGTGAGACTCGCATGATTTGGAAACGATACTATGCAGCCTTCGCAGGAATCTAATTCTACAAATGGTAGACTATGACATTCACTCCCCCCCCCACACACACACACATACAGAATTGCTTGTTGAGTGGTGAAATGGCTTCAAAAAGAACCCCGTAATCCGTGATCGAATCTGACGATGCTGCTTCCAGCGATCCGTGAGCACATTAAAGATCATAACGAAATTTAATTGGAAGGCTACTTGTTGGACAGCTAGGCGGGAGACGGAGAAATTTTCTCCCACACAGCTCTGAAAACATCACGCCAGCCAGCTCTAGCGTGGCTGACAGCTGGCATTTGTCAGACATGTTCCTCAACTCACCCTTTTTCGTCCCAGAAATCGGAAAGCTCCCGAGCAGGGCACGCCACTGCGTTGTGGGGAAGTTAATGCAGCAATGTTTTCCATCCTTTCCTGACAATCTCTGACAAGTGTCTGGCACCTACTCTAACCTTTTTAAACAGCAGGTAGGTGACAACAGCCTTCCTTTGTCATGTAAGTCTGAGCTCTGCTGTTGTTCTTGACAGGTAAAATGTCTCATGAAACAGTCAGGGAATGGAAATCATGGAGCTTGTCAGTTAAAGAGGGAGAAATAGAGCGCTAGCAGTGCATGGGGAAAGAGGGTGGTTTGACAGTATTGTTTCTGACAAGGAAGAGGATGTGTGCGCCGCCAAACCTTGTTGCATTAAGGAGCCGACTCCAAACCAGAAGCTGTTCAGGAGGGTGAAGTTATTCTCCACCACATCAGATCCAGGGTTACAGGGATGGGCGTCATACCATTCGTATGGGCTGAACCTGGGAACGAGACAGGAAGTTGGACAGCTGTTTCATCTTTATCTTTATGAGAACACACAACAATATGTTTCGGATCCCTCTCGAACACCGTTCCTTCCTCACGTAGAATCTCAAACTGAATCACATCAGCTTGGAAGCCACTCTATTTTAGAGTTACACCTTTTGGTTTGAAGTAACGGAACTACGGTATTGATGACTGCAGAAGAGCAGCAGCTCTACAAAGCGGTACAAGCTTTAACTGATTATTTGGGCCAATAGTGGCAGCAGAACAAGCAGTAAACACAACCTTGACTGACTTTATGGAGTTGTTGTGGCAAAACATGTTCGCAATATAGATATTAATATATCCAGCAAGCATGAAGTAGTAGTAGCACTTATTTGGATGTGTGCGTGTAGCAACCTGATAAAATCCGATATTCACTCCGTTTTGGTCTCCACCTACTCCTAAACAAATATATGTCTCTTTAGCTGCTATATGCTCCAATCTATGTGCATTAGTTGGTCACTAATTTAGTTTCTCGGCCATTTGGGGCCGGGCAATCAGCATACAGTCTGTTTTCACTGAGGAAAACTGCCCACTGCTGCTCTTAACAAAACTCATGAGAGCACTAAGACTTAAGCTGCAAGCCATGTAAACCAAAACAATGTGGTGACATTAAAAAGCTCTGTAAAAGTGAGGGGAAGTGTAGAGTTGGGTTTACCACAGTGAGCAACAGCTTTCAAATGAAATAGTTGTTTGATCCATCGGGATAGCTCCAAACTATTTTATTATTCAGTATATGTTATATGCCTTATGCTAAAGGTGCTCAGAAATAACTTTTTTCAGTCATGTTTGAGAATGTGAGGTATTAAGACTCCACTGAAACCATAAAGCATGCATCTTTCCATATCTCTGCCATTTAGTTTGACACCTGCTGCAAACCTTTCATTGCACAAGGCATTTTCAGAGGCAGATTCTGAGATAAAACATTCTAAATGTTACTACTTCCCTCTCTTTTTTCCAAAGTATTCATATAATGTGAAATATCTATTTCTGCCTCTTTACTCTGGGTGCTCCTCTGGATACAATTGGATCCCTTAGACTCCAGATACAATCTACTGAATATGGGGCATATCTGTTACTTTGATGAGATATGGTAGAAAGTGCTAACGATAGGAAACTAAAAAGCCATTTCTTCAAACGCTAGATAAGTAATTACAATGGTTCACAACACTGGAACCCACAATGGTGCATAGTTAGAATTCTCAAGAAATATTTAAGTGACTGAAATGTATATTGTTCAAGAGATGGATACACATCAATCTAATTACATGCTGCAGAAATATTTTCTAACGTGTCAGCAGTCTATTTTAATCGGACAATGAACAGGACTAATGGTTAATCTTTTAAAGCCTCTAAAATGGAGGGTTTTTTTCAGCAATTATTTCTTATTGTAGTTAATTAATCAGACATCTGAACTGAGGGCCAATAATAGTTTTTTTTACTCAATGTTGACATACATAAGTTGTATTTTTAATTATTAAAATAGCATTAAAATAAAATACACTCCCCAGTGTGTTGCTCTCAAAGTGTTTCTCTTAACATTCACGTCCCCTTATTAACATGTGGAGACATCAGAGAAGCGTTGAGCAGCTGTTGTACAAATGCTTCTACCCACCAATCCAATTACTTCTCAATCTCAGTCTCATTCTGTTTGACTTTAATGTGAAATGGAAAGCCTTGGTCAAATAAAATGTGAAAGTGAAGAGGAATGGAAAATAGGAGGGCTTTCAAAACCTACACATGAACTGGAAAAACCGAGCAATGTCCCTTTTCATTATTTGATTGCAATGTCTACGCAGTAACGGTCCTCGTGCTTTTTCAATATCCCTGGTTCTCAGCAATTTTCCAAAGCGGTCGTGTGGGTGAGAGCAGCCATAAGCCTGCTTCAGACTGAACGACCCTAAACAGAACCGTCTGCTGAAACAACATTGTTAGCCGTCTGCCAAGAGTGTGGCTCACATACAGTAGAGGAGGTGGTCTGAAAACAGCTCGTCTAAACATAACATTGTTCTATATTAATTATTTCACAGGCAGCTATTCCCCATCAGTAGTGAATGTTCATTGGCAAGATGTTAATACCCAACGACACTTGCATGTCAAATATTTGAGGGAAAATAAATTGCATGGATTGTGGAAATGTATGGCAAAGTAACTATTTATAGATTTATAGCTTTTGTTGTTTTGCTTTGATTGTAAATGCTTGATTTTCTCCAACAAAGCAAGAGCAATTGCTTCTGATCTTTCTACCTTTCATATGGTCAAACACTTTCCCTTTTGAATACTGTTGTTGTCACTATTGGAAATTGATGATACAATTAGAATTCTAATCAATAACAGAAATAGTTTTACACTGACACCGGCCTATAGACAGAAGCTGAAACCAGGTCACTGTGTACCTATGAGGGATGAAAATAACATGGAGGAACCTACATCATTACACACTTGGAGGGGTTACAGAGATCTTCTAATAGTTGTCCAGATGGGTTTCTCCTGGTTTCGAGTAAAAGGGTTTAATGAGAGGGACAACATATATTCTCGCTCTACGTCCTCTTAAATCATCTTTAGTTTTTAAATATAGGCTGACATACAGTTTATTTTTCACGTCATTCATCTCCAGCTATGGACTAAAATATGCCTTTTGAAAGGGTACCTTGCAACATAATTATTATGGCACAGCGTAGCTTTTGAAAGCCAAAGTGTTTTCTGGCTTATATGGTTGGCATTGCTTTGACATAAGTCCAGTATTTAATTTGACCTACTTGTGCCCTCTTATTGTTCACCAGTGTGTTTTATGCTCACACGATTTAGGGGATGCAGCAGCTTTCCAGCTTTCTAGGCCAGCCTCCAAAAAAAATCGATGCAACAATTTAAGATGATTTTGTTCTTATGTGAAGCCACTCCAGAATGTGTTTGGTCTCACAACAATGAATGAGGAGTGAGGAGTGCAGCTGTTTGCTCTCGAGCCTCAGAATGCCTTTCAGTTCCCGCTTTTCTCGAACTTCCTCAAGCACCATTTTGTGTGAGGAGCAGCAGGAAATACTCACAATGATACTAACAGGATATTCATCATATTCACGAAGAAAAAAAACACTTTTAAGCCAATCAACAGAACTCCAACCATAATAATTCTATGAGTTATTACTGCCAGAATGGCATTTCTGTATGTGAATGATAATGATCAACTATAAATCGCTTCGACTGATAAAATATCCCATCAGGTGTGTCTATCTTTTCTCTTAGTACTGCTGAATATGATCACAAGGTTATAATTTAGTTTTTTCATCAGCCAGTATTTCTTTATTTTTAGCAATCTTTTTAAAGTGCATCATAAAGCTGCATTGCCAATAAAGAAAGACATAATGCAGGAAATGAGAAATTGCTCACTGAATGGGACTTTGCAACTCCATTGAAGGTTTTTTATTCATATTCCTCCTCCCACAGCCCATACAGACATAACTGCCTCCATCACTACCCGGCGTCTACACAGTATGAGAATCTGGCTGCTTCCCTCAAATCTCAGCCTGTGATGATTTCAGAGAAAATGGCCGTGTCTATTGAGAGACCTCAAGGAGAAATGTATGAAGGACGGATAGGATAGGACAGTATGCAACGTGTGGACTTACCTGGCAATGACGAAAAGGACACAGCTAACACCCAGGTAGGCCAAGAGGATGTAGACCCAAATGTCGGGAGTCATGGGGTTCAGGAAGGAGAAGAAGCCGTTGTTGGTGGCGTTGGGTTTGCGATACAGAATGCTGATGCCCATGCTCATGAAGGGCTTGGAGAAGTCGATGACCTTTTCACGCATGTAGGTTATGGTAAGAGGAGCAACTGCCAAGTCTGCTCTCTGTAGAGGAAAAACATAGAACATAAACACAGCACATCGGATTTCCATTTTAATATTATTACTATTTTTTCTGGCAAAGCTTGCAGTGTTGCTCTAGAGTTCACAACGTTATGTGTGTCTCTTGGTCCACCACTTTGGTCCAGAATGAAATATTGTATCGCAACAGGGACATTAGGTTTTGCAGATCGTTGTAGAATAGAATATTAATTATGATGTTAGCCCCTGACCCTCTCGTCCCACCATACGATTGACCTTTGTTGCTTTGAGTAAAATGCATCAATAATTATTAAATTCATTATTTTTAAGTTTGGTACAAACATTCTCCTCCCCCTCAGGATGATATTAGTTAACTTCTGTAACTTGTCATGTAGCAATCTGATCAGATTAAAATTGCCATTTTTAAATATTTATGACCAAATTCCTGCAAAACAAATTGCATTGCCATTAGCCTCATCTAAACATGCTAAAAGAGGATGGTGAGGATGTTAAACAATATAGATACTGCATGCCAGAATTCTCACTAGAGCATGTTAGCATACACATTCCAAAAATGTCGAAGCTATGTCCAAACACCGTCTCATACATCCACTGTAGACTCTTCGTCATGCTATATCATTAATTCATGCTATATATATATATATATATATATATATATATATATATATATATATAGTTTGCCTTTCATTTGAAGTTTAGATACAGACAATAATATATGGGGGTGGCATTCACTGTGAAAAGTGAATGTGGATGTAAAATAAGTCTCTTTGATGATGCCTTTTACACTACTCCCATGTCTAAGATGCAGTTCCATCAATGAAGCCATTATCTATTGTCAATAGAATGACATATGACACCAGAGAGTATTATGCAACGGACATGGCTGAGCGTGACAAATAATTTGCCAACACTATTATACGCTTATGACTGCAGATTCAGAAGGTTACCATTTACATTTGCAGGCCCCACAAGTTCCCTGCAATCCAGCTGGACAGGAGGTTAATTAAACCAGCTGCTTGGTTCACGCTCGGATAGCTCTTTCCTCCAAGAAACGACACAACCCGCAAGGGGAGGCTTTCTTTTCTTCCCACATGCCGAGCATCAAGAGAGGAACGGGGCTTGTTCACCGCTAACCGTACCGCATTTTCAGCGAATAGATGGAGTCCTCGTGTTTATTTTGGGTCTTTATGCAAAAAAAACATCATTTCTGCTCCCAAAGGAACTGCATCTTCTGGTTCCAGATGCAAACACACAACTTTAAGAATGAAAAGACAGAGAGATGAACGATTAAGCCGAGTCCCTGCTCTCTTCTTGTGATGTGTACTCTATGGCATCTTATTTGTTTTTGAAGACTCTAAAACCACCGCAAGGCTGTTCTTAACATGAGTTTAACTCTCCCCGTGGCTGAAACAGCCCGTTCCCCAGATTTATGTGATAACTAACCCCATAGCAGTAAACAAAGGTCAGAAAGAAAACATTTCCACTTTGCGCCTGGCACTGCGGATTGGGCACTCCTGTGGTCGGAAACCACGGTAGCTAAATACACGGTGGCCTCTGAAGAGATGAAAAGATGGGAAAACCGATGCATCCTGCAGTGCATCGGCTGTCCCTCTTAAACTATTCAAATGTGTACATCACACACTGGTCCGTCTGTTCTCTGCTGCCAACTGCAGCTTTGAACCAACCTGCCACTCAGCCGGAAGATCAACCAGCATGCGATTCCAAACATCCCTATGGAGCGTTGATATACATGCTGCATGTCCTTGTTCTGCTTACTGCTTAGGCACACAAACTGGGCACAATCAAGTTTACCTGATAGTGCCCTGCTGCGTGCCACATGGCTCTGTGTTATCTGGGTTTGCAGATGGCGGGCTTAGCGGTGTTCTCCCTCCGGACTTCTTCACCTGATGATAAAGTTACAACTCGCACGATTCGTGCCTCTCCAATGTATTTTCTGAACTCTGAAGATACAGTAGCGGAGCAATATTACAGTGAGCTCCATCTTGTTCTTAGTTTGTCTGAATTGCTAAACATTAGAGGGCATTAGTGCATTTGCTGCAGTGCCAAAGACAGGGTAGCCTACTTACGTAATGCTTACAAAAAGGCTTTGTATCGTTTAGCAAACAATTACACACGGTCCTATACAGTCTGTAGATGTATTTTACAGCTTGCATTCACAATGCTGATATGAGTATTGTATAGCACTTGCATATAGGGATCCTGTGTTGCTCCCTCTCTTCTTTGAGAGCAGATTTTGCTTCAAAAGAATGTGGTGCATTTGCAGAAACACTTAGCTATACTATGCAATGGTCACCACAGATAACGGAGAGCAATTTTTGCCACAGGGATACTGAGGAAATATAAAAAGGTCTGATTCACCAGTTGAACTCGCACTGACAAGACTCTTGGAGATGAATGGATGCACAGCGGGACACCTCTGAGCACAACAGTGTAGATATGCCTTTTTATGAAAGGCAGTCAAGCAACTGTTGCTATGCATTAGCGGTGCATTCAGAGCCTGGTGGCCTGGAGCTGTGATTTACTGACAGACGGGACGGACATATTTGCTGTTGATGCAGTTGAACTTTTGCCCTTGCAGCTATGGGTCAGCCACTCCCACCACCATGTCATCCTGTTGTCTCCGATCAAAATCAAAATAGCACTTGTCCATTCACATGCAGACACATGCTTATACCAACGAAAAAATATCCTTAGATGAACATAAAAACACAAATGTGAGTTTTCCTTTTAGCAGCCTTTTTATTCAAACCAAAATCTAGTCGACTGGTCAGTGTCTTTCAAAGATGATGTTGGACTGGCTACAACCGGGTAGCGTATCTGTTGAGGGAAACGGGAATTGCCATGACAGAAACAAATGATGTGCTAAGCATGCAATTAACATTGGCATCACAGCTTGATTAAAGTGATCATCTATTATGACTAAATCAAGTTTAACAAGGCCTGTTGCATCATTTAGCACCTTCCAAACAATGCCCTTTGGCACCGCAGTGAGCGTTGTGACGATACTGAATACTACATAAAGGATGTATGTGCTAAATCGTTGCACGTGATAACAATGCATTCTTGTACGCAGCAGTTACATGGGGAGAAAAATATATAGTATTATATGCTTTGCTCTATTACTGTCACACCATCTTCTGTGTGACATCACTAGATGAACAGTACAGAGATTAATAAAGGCTTCATCTGATATGAATAAACTCAAGCAGTCAGTCAAGGTTTTTTGTGAAATGTTGTAATGGAACTTTGCTTTTTTTTTCAAATGACTTGCAATAAAAATGAATGACATACAGATCTAGTTATGTAAGGTTGGATACAGGTTAACGACATGTTGAACACTACTAAAACAAAGCCATTAACTATAGATGTGCATTAGGAGGAAGATGTGTGGTGAATAATCGTTGTCGGGAAGGAGCTTTGTGGAGTTAGTTTGGACATAGAAGTATTTGAGGTATTTGTTGTGACAATGGTAATAGAAAAAAAAGGCCCGACACTAGAAACTGAATTAAATGTGTGGATGAATGAGTCAATAAATACTTAGAAATGAATGTGGAAAAAAAAAGTTAATTATTATGGAACAGTAATATTATTTTAATACTTTTAATTGAACCGTTCAAATAGCTGTTTTTGTAGAGCTGGTTTTATTGCACTTTATTGTTACCTGTTCTGTTAGAGATGTAATCACTGTGAAATGATGATTTGGCTTCTGCTTTTCCAGTTTAAAAATATATTTTTCTCGTGGATAGTTAGATGCTACCGGTAGAGATGTTGTGGTTTGTTTATGTGATGTGTCCAGCATGTCCGAGTCTCCCGGCATGCACGGTGACGGGGAACTGTTATTTATGATGGTACACTATGTGAGCTGATAGCATTAATGCCTGAGCCTCGTGCTCTAACAGCTCAAACCAACCGCTTTCCCATTTTCTACCTCACATATTATCTAACGCTTGGACCCTGATCTTCCATAAATGTTATACACCGTCTGTATAACAATGAGGGGGGAAATAGGTTTTGAAGAGGTTAAAAGAAAGTAGTTGGATACAAATCAAACAGATATAAACTATGACAGCAGTGGCCTTTTACTATTCCCTCCTCTATCTCGATGTATATGTTGTACACAATGAATGTACACATATTTCTGTATAATTTTTTTTTAAAGGAAATAGGATTGTACAGTACATGTCAAAGTTATAGAGTTGAGAAACAAATACAGAAATGGTGGTAGTTTGAGGTTTACTCCCAAGGAATCTGGAGCCATATTGGCCTCTCGTATCATTGTAGGGTCAGATCTCTTGAGCTTGAGCTAAAGTTTATGTTTCGGGTCTGCTGAATCAGGGATCAGCTTATCCATACCGACAAGGGTAAGAAAAGCACCAGACCACAAAATAAAACCGACTAAAAATTCACAAAGCAGACTTCATGCGCCCTTGGTCATGTGATAAGGAGAAATAAAAGCAATAAATAGCGGTGTAGATTATAATCTTCACTTCTGCTGCTATTCACAGAGGCAATAAACCGACTAAAAATGAAGAAGAAATATATGAGTACCATCTCAGATGTCTTGCTTCATCTATAACTGTATTTTCTCTGCTGATTGATTAATTATCTTTACAAGCAAATGGAGCAAATTGTTGATATGAGTTTGTCTGTTTACCAGCTTTTACAGTAAGCTCAGTGAAGAGGTCTCAGTCCTCAGCAAATTCTACATCTTCACAAAACACATGTAACAAGCAATAACAACAAAAGCACTATTTCTTCTCTAAGAATAGACTAATACAGAGAGCGTATGTTTAACGTCATGCGTCTCTATACCTCGCCAGAATTCTCTACCTCCTGTTACTGTTACCTTTTATTTACAAATTTTTTTTTATTTCTCGGGGTCAATTTGACCCATTAAAAAAAAAACCAAAAATATTTTAAATTAATATTGTTTCCCCACGTTTTTGATGTGTACTTTTTTGTTTGTTGACTCCCTAAATAGACCTTTAAATATATAAATAAGTTGATATTTCTTATATGTTTGACACAGTGAAAAACAGCCTGGGGTCAAATTGACCCTAAAGGTAACAGGAGGGTTAAGTAATCCATTTGTTCCCCTCAAGGTTATTGTTACTAACATGGATCTAGCAAAAAGCTTGGATGGAGAAATAAAGTGCTGCAGTGGAAGCCCACCTTTCCCAACCCTTTCAGCACCAAGCCATTGACTCCTGCCATCCGATTCCCTGCACTAAATGCCACTTAAGCTATTACAAGTTTTCAGCTGAGTACAGCGCTGACCCGATGGGGCTGAGGACAAAGAGAGCGCAGTGACAGGGACACTTATGAAATGCCAGCAGAGAATTGCCCCCATCACTTGGGTGTGAAGCTGTATCATGGCCGCTGAGGCTTTGGGTTTGTGTGTTTCCTGCATCCTGGGAGTAGATGTATAGGATCACATGCTCATCCTGGATCTGTGGCTCATATCGCTGAAGGAAGTGGTTTGCCTCGCTGAATGACATCAACACACTTGTAACTTTTAGGCAACCTTGACATAATTGTGCCATAAATGTAACTGACAGCTTTGCAGGCTCTTCCTGACTTGTATTCAATCATAACTATATCACTGCCCACACAGAGGACATAACCTTCAATTTAGTTCAGTGGCTTGCTTTTTTTAAGTTTGCGTGATGACATAAAACATGTTTTACGGCGAGTGAAGTTGCATATTTTTAGATCTGCAGCACATCGTGAAGGAATAGTTTGGCATTTTGGGAAAAATACGTTCGGTAGCTTTCTTGCTGAGAAGATGTACACCTCTATCATGTCCGTACCATACATCTTTTGCTGAGACCTGCAGTCGCTTAGCTTTGCTTAGCATAAACTGAAACACTACAACATTTTTAAATCTGAAAAAAAAGATTTACACAAAATCTCATTTGTTTTATCACAACAAAACAAAAGAGTATTTTTCATATCCTGGGCTATTTCTTGGCGGGCCGCCGTAACTTCTTGTCGCCTGGCATCGACTGAGCTTGCAACTTGGCAATAAAGCAAGGGCATTATTTCACAACACGTCAAACTGTTTAAGGAAAAAAAATGTGAAGCAGACAACCGGAAGTACAACTTACATGTTCTATGAGTTCCCTGATCATGCCGTTCCACTGGCCCTTCTCGTCCTGGGAGCCGTATCTCCCATCGGGCACCAGGCGGATCTCGTACGTGAAGCCCAGGACGTTGGCCAGCTCTGAGAGCAAGTCCACGCAGTATCCTTCGAAACGGTCGTTCCCAACCAACGCCTTGTCAGACTTCTTAAGCATGACGTATGGCTCCTCCTGCGCGGACCCAAAAGATCAAATGAAAAGCAATGTTGAGGTCAGCTTTTTCAATTTGTTTTAGCACATGCACTTAATTGAAGCAAAGTGATCGGAGCTGATGACTCGCTGTTGCATTTAACAGGCAGTGACAGCAGATTCAAGTTCAGCGTGCGGGTATAGAGGGTGTTAAAATATGAAAGACAGCGCAGGCTTTTCCTACACTGATGTATTAAAGAAAGGAGAACCGAGCTAATTAAATGTCTTGCTATGAATGCAAATTGTGCACATTTCTCCCCAAACGCAGCGATGGGTATGCACATAAAATGAATGTTTGCACTACCACTGTACCCGCGGTGTTGAGCTAACTAAACCTCCTCTGTTCCGTTGACCTATATAGCTGGTGCACAGGTCAGTTTGTTTTATGGTCAAGTAGCTGACGCTCTTTACTAGCCTGTAATATCCTGCCTGGCTGCTCATAATTTGGTCTGTATAAAAGCTTGATTAGGAACACAATGTCACAGTGACATGGAACATGCCCACGACGGTGCCTTCGTCAATGGACACCATTCTCCAGGGGAGAGCAACAGAGATGTCGTCTGCAGAGACAATGACTGTAACAGAGTAGCTCATAAATGATTTCCTTTATTTAGTGCCTGATAAACTCCCATGTTCCACGGTGCATTGCAAAACATGTCGGTCCATGTATGCAAGGACTGTGATACAACGTACAGCCTCCAATAGCCAGGGGCATGTTTTACCAACTGAGAGTAATTCATTCTCTGGTGGAGGTGAGCCTTACTTTATATTTGTTCTTTCTTTTTTCAACTGCAACCTGTGCCGCACTGAGTAAAAATATATAGTTAAAGAGGAAAAAATAGACATTCGCAGCATTTTTTTACACTCTTGGATTCTTTTTTTTCTCCAGGGTTTAAGTGGAGGTGATGAGGGTGGAGGTGGGGGCATTGGACATATAACCACATGTACTGGTAGCATTTGGAGCACTGTTTGTTGAGCTCAGTTGCATGAAAAGGACAGTATGTACTACTAACATTAAGCACGGCATAATTTATTCTGTACATTTTAAAGAAAATACAAAAAAGTGCTTAAACGATTAACATCTGTAATTGCTTGCTATCAAAATATGATATGAACATCACAATTAGGATGGCCTCTTAAATTTATAATAAGTTATGAATACTTGATGACAATGCGTTTAGATAGCAAATGCTTCGCCACAAAGTTTGCTCAAGTTGCTCAATTAACATGACCAAAAAGTTAAGGGAAAAAGTCATTACCATCTGTTTCTAGCCTTCCAATTTTTGCTATTCCCCAAGGTTTGGACTGAAATCAGAGTGTTTGTACCAGTTCTACCCTCACAGGCGCAGCATGGGCGTGCATCACAGAACGAGGAGGGAGGTGGGCTTGCACGGAGACATTACAGGCAATGGAGTGCAAACAATTAATGTAAGAGGGAAAACACATTAAGTGCCTTAATCTCTTCGAGAAAGTTATCACGATAAAGCTGTCAGACGTCTTGTTCATGCATCACTGAAATCAGTTTGATGCGATGTCATTACATTCGAGTGGGTGGGGGGGATTGATATTAAAGTTGAAACTCTCTCTTCAGCATTTTGAAAGTAGGCAATTTTATCATCTTAAACTAATGAATCCCAACGACATAGCAAATGTCAAAAGTACTCAAATGCACTTTATTGAGACAAAAGAAAATCAAACATTTTAAGCCACTTGAAATCTGTAACACATCTACATTAACCACCACTTTAACTGCAACATATAATCAGCCGACACTTTTCCTACTGCAGTAGTTTAACATTATACCACTTAAATCCTTGTTAAATTTCTCCTCTTTGAGACAGAATTAACATGGATGGCACCTGATGAGCATTAATTATGTCCTGCCTTGACCTCGCTTGTCATAATTACAGCCTTGTGGTCCAATATAGGCATAATGATGGTGTTTATGGTGGCAGCTTGTATATCTATCCTGAGAAGGTGCAGGAGGGGGAGCATCGATGTCAGCACCTCCCTGGTAGCTCCATAAAGACCCCGACATCCAGTGACAGCGTTAACTACATACAACCACGGATCAAATAAATGTGATGGGGGAGTGCTCACTTGTTTTTTTTTTATCTGCACATGTAATTATTGCGTTCTCAAGAATAGTTTATTCTCTGTAACTGTCTATTACTTAGTTTTTTTGTGCTCCCAGGCCTCATTTAACCTGCTCATGATGTGACTTTAGAATCACTGATAATTGAAGTTCCTCTTACTAAAACCTGTAGCGATTACCATTCTTGAGCATTGTACTGCAGCTTAAAATGATGGTCACAGATCCGACATTTTAAATTCTGAAGACAAAAAGCAGACTTCTCATTACGATCTCTTTTATCAGCTGTGAGGCGGTTGAAAGCGCTGCCTGACACTGCTTATTTAATAAACATCCCTATCCCTAAATATACCCAAGATGGCTACATACATGAGCATGCTGAAGAGATGAATGTCACACACACATAAATAGCATTGTTTTTGTCTTTTTTGGTTAAAACAAGTAGCCCAAGCAATAATTTATAATTGTATTGTGTACCATATACCTAGATATTCACATTTGACTTTGAAAGAAACAATAAATTAAAGTAGTAGAAGCTGACCAAAAAGTGCAAAGACAAATCCACCAACATTAGTATAATTTCTCAAATAGTGTGAAAAAAGAGTGAATGCACTGTATATTGTGCGCCACAAAACGTGGCTAAAGCTGGAAAGAGCTAAACATAAAGACCTCGTTGAAAAGCTTGTGTTTCAGGGTTTTACCTGAAGGAATACCGAGGAGACATGAAGTGTAGGGTATCTTTTACGCAAGGCTTCACGGGTGAGGTGACCTACCAGGATGGTGGTGATGACGAGGGAGCGGTTAGCTAGGGAATCGGTGATGTTCATCCCTTTTCGCTTGGGCACTTCTGTGATGTTCAGACCTCCCGACACACTCCACTTCCCCACCTGCGGAAGATGAAAATCGTGTAGCTAAGTGTTCCTTTTCTGTTGGTGTGCTATGACCCCCGGCAGACTGCCCCTCCAACCAGTCTCCCACATTAGTGCCAGGTTGAACACATCTCCAGCAGCATTAGATGATTGGCTGAGTCACCTTAACATCAGCAAGCCAGGTTGTTTATGAAAGCAAAAACACCTTTAGTATCTTGAAATAAATCAAGCATGATGAGCAATCATTTGATGACTAATATGTTAAAACAGACAGAATAACATATTGTAGATTGCAATATTTAAAAAACATGAAAACTGAATAAACTAGGCCGTGCTACATTTTCATGCAAATGTGTGAATTATTTACATAAATTATTATTACACAAATGATTGATGACATTGTAATGGTTTCTGACCGGGTGTGAAAGGGCGTGGACAATAAATACAAGGCTAAACAATGAGGCAGAAACAAGCAGGACATTAATAAAATATAGCACATATTACAAACAGGTTCAAGTTAATTTGAATGAAAGTACAGCACGTGGCTGCAGGTTGGATTACACTGTAAACTTAATTTCTCCGCAGTCGCAGTCAGATAAGCCCAGATATTTGAACAAATGAAGGGATTTATCCATGCGAGGAGCCCTCTGGCGAAACACTCTGCATATTGTAGGGACACATATCGTTACCACAAATAGTCCTGTGGCTGTCGGTAACAATCTCTGTTTGCAAGTTGAGCCCTCCACCAAACCCCCTTCCTCTCCCTCCCGCTTTCTTTATTACTACAGATACAGCTTTTAATATTCACTGGGGTTTGTGCTTTAGATAGATCCATTTAAAAAAGGCATAACCCCCCACATACACACACAAAGAAAAGGTTGAGAAATGTCTGTTATGTCCTGCCTGCCTAATCCAGAGAGAGGCATGTGCTCTAATTTGAAAAGCACATTAGTTACAGCTTGCCACACAACCAAAAAGGACTCCAGGAGAGAGATTTAAAAATGTCTCTGAATGCTTTCGGCTTTGCAAAATTCACTTCTAATTGTGCCCAATTACAATTAGCTCCATTCATTAAACACGATTAGCCAAATATTTGAGTCAAAAGTTATTTACCCATAGAGAGCGTTGCATTTATTTCACCCTCCTGAGTGTGCTGGTGTTAAGTGGAAGTGGCACTCTGAGAACCTGTTCATAATGCCAGCATAAGCTCAAACTTTGGCTAATATTCAATTACAATGGATTAGTTGAGAAAAGTCCACATCTTAACCGGCTCAAACTGTTAAAGCCGATTCCACGGATGTTACAAGAGAGAGAAAATCCTCAGCACATTGCTGGATCAACGCTAACGTGCCCGAGCGTGGAATTTGTCACGGACACAATGAGAAGATGTTAATATGGCATCAAATACTTTTGCAAGATGTCTGCGCTTCAACTTAATTGACCAGTGAAATAGAGAAGAATCCTTTTAAATGAGCACTTTTCTTTTACTCTGCTCTCGAACAGAAGGGTCACAAGCTGAAAAGCTGTATTTTATAGCGTGGAGCCTTTGGGGAGTACTTTAGGATGTCATAATGGGACTTATCCCTATTTGATGTATTCATAATGTATGAAGCCCTCTAGTATAAAAAATCTGTGATAGTCCAGGGAGTACTTTGCCTTCCAGTTTAATAAAATAAGTTCTACATTACCAACCTTTTAGTTTATTTTTTTGTAAAACATGTTTATACAGCTCATTACCACCAAAGAAGTATTTCGTGCATCACCTCAAATTATCATTAAGAAGGCTGCAATTAACACCCTAATGTGTACCCTAATCCAATTTGCTTTGTGATCCACTAACTTATGGTTATGGTGAAACAGACAATTTGCTTCCTTATGAGGAGGTTAGTGATACCGTCAAATGTGCATTATGTGTTCCAAGTCGAGAGGAAAATCTGAAACGTCTTGGTGAAATTAATAATCCATTCAATTCTTGTTTTATGGTATATTCATCACATCATTTCCACTTTATTTCACACTGCATGCGGTGACACATTGCTAATGTGGTTTTATTCCATGTAAGCAAAAAAGTTTAAGAGACAAATGTACCTTTTCAAGTCCTTCCTCCTTTAAACTGATGATGTCCAGGTCGAAGTCCGTACGGAGACCACTCGTCTTGTTGAATGACAGCCTCCCCGTCAAACCATCCCAGTGGGACTGGAAGATAATACATCAACATATTTATACTTATTCAAACACATTAATGTCATAAGAATCTTGTTTTCATCATGTATAATACTGCACATAAGAGTCTAAACCTGTACAATATGATTCAATCAATAGTATAATGGCTATTTGTTGCCCAGTCAGATTTGATAAGAGATGCTGATTCATTCAAGTGTAGGGTACATTGTATTGCATTATATTATATGCCCACTATTGTGACACACACACACTGTCTACAACAAAGTAGTCGCTACACATTACAATATAACAAAACATGATTAACGAAGAAGCCGACAGAAATCTACACCGGCTCTTAACAAAGCGCACTAACTTCTAGCTCACCTGATCAAAAGTACCAACACGAAACGTACAGGTTGCGTTTCCTTTTTTAATTACATTTCACATCTCAACGCCTCCAACGTATTTCCACCCCAGACCATGAAGTTAATTAACAACCACCCTCCTTTTGTTTGATTCCCCATGGGGGGTGTTGAGGGGGGGGGGGGTGTGGGGTGGACACATTACTGCCCCTCCCCTATTCCAATTCCCTGAAACTGTTACCAAAGTAGAAGATAGCAATCATAAATCCCCCATGCTGCTAGGGCTTCTTACCTGTTTCTGATTAGTACAATGTGTGGGGAAAATTCCATTTTAAAATCTCATGCCAAGATACATATATATTTTCTAGCTTCCTCGTTTACACTGTTTTGCCTCTTGTGATATCTTTCTGCATGAACATATTGTTTTGTTATATGGGATGCAGGCACAATATCTCACGTTACTCTTGGTGCAACAGAGTAATCACGCCTTGTGTTTCGAATTGCTGCATTTTTATGATTTTTAAAAATCCAAACTGTCACAACCCTTCAGGCTACAGCACTCACTCGTCTTTGTTGTAGTTTGCCAGAATGTGTTGTGAGAAGATCGAAGCTTCAAGGAGGAAAAGTGTGGCACTCTGGTTTCTCTAACCCCCTCATACCTCATTCCATCTGGCCTATCGCCACCGAGGTGGGTGGCATGTTCAAACAGCTCTAATTCAGAGAGTGACATAAATGCCTCAGCCACATCCGAAGGGCCAAGTCGACCTTCAGAACATGTCAGACGCCTGTCTAAAAGAGAGTGTAAATCAGCCCTGGGTATGTGTTTTTATAACCAAACACTAAAGTATGCTTGTAGGGACAATGCAATACTATTTCACTGGCTTTAGTCGTGATCACCACAGGTCACGATAGCTGCTTATCGTACATGGAGCTTGCTGGGAGAGCTAACAACACTCATTGTTTCAACTGACAATATGTACCACACAAGACATTGTTTGTTGGCCATTGTAATGGTTTGGGCTTTTGTGATAGTGTGTTCGCACATTTGGCAGACAAGCGGGAATTTCCGTTACAACAAATACACAATAGTTTTTGCCGATGTTGTGCCAGTTGGCGACGTGAAAGCTGAGAAACATAATAGAATGGGGCATTCCAGAGCACAATGTTAGACTTTACACACTATATTATTGGTATAATAGGAACGGTTGAAAACAGCTACATCATGAGTGTGGGGATATTTTATTTGCATTTGCTCAGCTTCCAGCATACTCACACATAAAGATTATGTGTTGCTAGGTCGGTTTAAAGGGACAGTTACACATTGTAACTCTAGTTCTATGAAGACAGAGAACATGCCTCGATACTATAGGCGTGACTACCTATTTTCTTTTTACAAACTGAAAATCTGATTACATGTACTTTCAATTCATCCCTAAAGACCTGGCCTGCCCTCACCACAGCTTCTGGTTTTCCTCATTCACTTCACAGTATTCACAACCTGAATGAAGCAGCTGGAAAGGCTGGTTTGAGAACCCCTGCTGTGTTTATTTGGCAAGGTTACTATAGATTCACACAGGTTTATCTATCTAAGAGGCCTCTGAGGACTTAGTGGGTGATGCATTACGACCAGAAGACACAAGACACAGAACTAATACAACTAAAGATAGTCAACACTGTTCCTTTCAGTGCAATGCACTGACCTCAAAGTCCTGAATACACAGGGACTGACATCCTTTCATTTAAACGGAAAGGATGAGGATATATTCTTTTTTTATATATATCAAACCCCTGCAATCTTTGCCACTCAAGGATAAATGGTTGTTCCAGTCTTTGAATACCAGTGGAGAGAACAAGCCAGCTGCCACTATGGAAGATCATCCTTTGCTCTCTGAAAGATGTTGCATGGCCTGCTGTTGAAAGAAAGCCTTGGAGGAGCCACCAGCGGTGGCCGTTTCAAACCTTCCACTTATCCATACTTTCTTTCAAAGGAGATGCTTCAAGCTACAAAAGTATTATTTTTTCACATGAGCAGCCATACACACATGTCTCTGTGCACCTGGGTTAAAGGTAGAGATTATTGAATCTACAGTATGTTTACCCACTGCTCCCTCTCCTTTCTACTTTGTATATTATTTTATATTTCACTTTGCATACTATACTTTATGCACAGTCACATTCTTTCTTATATCTATATCTATATTTTATTGTGTTTAGTTTATCGGTGCTACTATGTCAAAAAAGTTCCCCTTGGCGATTAATAAAGTATATTTCTTCTTCTTTTTTCTTCTTCTTCTTTCTGAGTTGAGGAAAACTGCATGCCAGGCAATGGCACAGTATGACAAATTCATTTAGTTGTCTCATCGGAAGGTAGACCAGCCACAACGGCAGCTTACTCTTACTTTGGTCATGGTTCCTTAGTGTTGTTGCAGTTCAACTTTTTTGAGCGATTAAGTGATTAGTTGAGTGGGCATCAGAAGATCTATGGCCATAGTCTTGCTGTCATCACAGTAAAGCTCAAGAGGGATCATTCGATTGGAAAATAAGCCAAAAAGCATGCTTGGGGACTTGTCGCAAATCCCGGCAGGATGCTTAGTGCTGAGCCACGGAAACCACCAGCGAAGACCTCTCCTGTGCAGGACACACTCTTTGGACCATGGGTAGTGAACATAAGTTGTCAGCCATTTTGCTAATGATAAGTGGACACGGAACGAGGTTTAGCTCTGCCTCTTCATATGGACAGCCCCCCATAGCCATCATTCTGATTGCTCTGTGGGTATATGCAAATTTATTGGGCAGTTACCACAGATGAGGGATCCTGGTTAGAGGGCAAATCCGGTGTAAAATACAGTAGATCCGGGAGGTTAATGCTTTAATTTTGAGATAATAGTGGCTATTATAAGAAATGAAAAAACTAATGGGATTCCTACCGTTTATAAACCACACCCAGGACAAATAAAATGACAAATGATGTTGTTGTTTGTACAAATCAACATACAAATAGTAGCATCTCTTCACACCCTTAATCTGCCATTTTGCACAGGCTTGTTTGTGTATTCTGAGGCTCTGTCAAACTCTCATGTTAGATTAAATAAGAGCTGACTACACTAGTTATGCTTTCAAAAGGTTGCTTTTCTGGAAAATAGGTTATGAATACAGGGGATTTATTGTGCTGACAACAACACTCCTTTGATGTGTCTATCAAGGCTTGGTTTGCTTTGTGTGTGGATATGATTGATTCGCTGGGTAAATAACCAAAGTCCCACAAGACTACTCAGTCCACTGCTATTGTCATGTTCACCACTCAATCAGTATTGCTCTAATATCAATAATCAAATAACAGGCCAAGTATATTCCATCACCTCTTTGATGAAACTCATGAAGCGTCCTCCAAATCTCCAGGGTTTGTGGCGGTGGCACTGCAGCGAGTTTACCGTCATCTGTGGAGCGTGCTGGTAGGAGACGGAGACAATGTGGACCGCATCATAGGTCAGAGCCGCATCTGTCTGGAATAAGGGGTGAACATTAATTCAGCTGATGCCTGTGGAAAGACATGTATACTGGTTTGTTCACCATCCAAACCAATCTGCACACTAATATGGAAATAATATTATATGAAAAAGAGAAAAGGAATTCTGACAGGATTTTTCACATCACTTTTCAGTGCAGACATTTCCTCTAATACCTAGGGAAATTAAAGGATTAATGTGAAGTATACAGAATCAATGAGAATGGCCAACAAGTGGACATTTGACATAAATCAGATCTTATTGCTTACCTTAAATTGGTACGATAATACACGATATACAAATGAGTCAGCGTCACAAATGGCCCCCTCTTAATCAACACCTGCATTAACTAAATTTTAGACTATACATCGACGTACTGCCAACACAACTGTCGCTACACAATCTGCAACAGTCCAAGTTCTCCATCTGAACAGCCTGTTGTAATGGTTTGAGTTCAACAAGGCCTGGATGCCTTCCATAAAGATATTTCTGTTTGGATGGCATAATTACATTTCGGCAGATTTGTTGGTTCGCATAATCACGTCCTGTCTCATCCCAAACCGGCGATCGTGAGTTTGCTATCTGGAATGTGTGGCCATTGGAGGAAGCCAAAGTCCCCATCATTTTCCTAGAAACATACTGAGACAATGGGGCATTATCCATTATAAACTATCCAATTGAAAAAGATTGGCCGTAAAGGGATGCACCTGTTCTGAAACAATGTGACGGGAGAATGGCGTGTCCGAAGGATAATTGGTGCGTAAGGGCTTAACGAATGTTCTCCACAGCAGTATATCGCCCTCATCTGCTCCGTTGAAAGCGCAAGAGATAACCCAGTGGATTTGGGCAATTCTTGCCAATAACTGGCCGTGCCATCAAGAAGCCAGAGCAGAACCAAGAACGTTCTTCTGACGAGGTGACAATCTTCTTCCTCCTTCAGTAATTTCGGTGAGTAATTGGACAGTTTTTGGGGTGCACACATTCCGGGACAATAGTTGTTTATTAGTGGTTGGAACCACTCAGAATAGTATCATACCACTTTTTAATTAATTCAAAATATCCATCTTCACTATTCAATATTTAGTCAAACTATAGCTGAACCTCTCCAACCTGTTCTTTTTCCTCATAAATCAGAAAGTGTATCTAATAAAGTGGTTTCTGTAAATAGGGATAGCAATTTGCTGATCAAAATGGGCAAAGGCCATGATAGATAGTCAAAACCAACAGATCCCTTTGTAATGACATCTTTGTTGCTGAGCTGAGATGGAACACAGACGTTATGAAACATACCGTCATGACGCCGTCCAGCAGGCCTGAGTCAGGTTTATGCGGAATCTGCCTTTCCATCGACCATTTCTCCACGATGGTTGCGACCTGGGGATTATCCACGTTGAGGATGCGGAAGCCGGTCATGTTGACGCCACAGAAGCGGTACGGCTCCAGGTCAATGGCCATCAGGTCCTTTTGAGAGAACGGCAAGTAATGAAGGGCACATTCTCGTTTAGTCTATCGAGTGTCCTCGTTTTAAGTATTCATCCTAAATGCTTGATGCTTTCTCCTCATATGGAAAGACAATGACGCAGCTGCTGATTAAAGAGATGCCAGATTAAGACCGAATGGAATGAAGGGGAGGAGAAACAAAGTAGTGTTCAATGTCAAATCAGGATACTTAAGCATGGTGTCTGGAAGCAGCGACTGGGTAATAAATGAAGTATAATAGGGCTCTGGTGGCAGACCTGCTTTTCTGCGGGCAAGCCCCTTTTATAATTGACAAACTGTTATAGTTTTGTGTCTACACGATAATGAATTACACTGTACAAACTACAAGTCTGTGATACATTTTGTCTTTACTAATCATATTCATGTGAGGCAATATTTATAGGTGCACACTTCTTATTTGGGAGTAATTATTGTTCATAGCTCAGACATATTAAAAGAACAAGAATACAAAAGAAACACAAATAATTAGGTTGGATCATATTAATAATTCCACACTTGCATTCCCTCGGCAACTTCCCTCAGCAATTCAATTTGAGCCGCTGTAATTTCCGGGGCAGCCATTGTAGCTGGAGTGTGAAGTCACATGTTGACGCATGTCGTGCCGGAATAGGCCAGGGGGCTTGGAGAAGACATTTGGATGAACGTAGATATTTCATTAGCACCCTGTGGGGTTTGAGCTGGGGGAACGAGAGCGTGTAAGACACTTACTAAGGAGCGGTCGCCGCCAGTCTCTGAAATGTGTTTCTGAAATATGTCTCCTCTTCTATTTCTTTCCCACTAGATCGAGGTACAGTTATGTCTATTGTGAACATAGATCAAAGTAAATCACTGTTGTTCTGTATGCGACGTTGGGAAAATATTGAGAGAGGCATATCAGGTTACAGGTTTCCTCTCTCTTTGAAGCTAAGAACACAAACTAACTGAGAGAGAGTAGTTTGTAAAAAATATAATTTGTCTTTTGTGTCATCTTTATTCCTATTACCGCATTCAAGGATGTCATAAAAGTGACTTTCTTTTTTGCTGCCTTCTACAAACATTTATAACACAAAATCAACGTAATCTCACAGCATCATTACACTGAAATCTTTATCCGGGTAGCATGCTGAGTGCAAGAATAAGTCTTGTGGGGGTGGCAAGCAGAACAAAGTTCTCAGTTTCAGGTTCTCACTGATAGCTATGACAGACTCATTCTAGAGGACAAGGAAGTTATTACCCCCATACAAGGCCGTTGCTTTCTCACACTCTAATAAGTCGGCATTTCCCTCACCTCGGAAGATAAAACACAGACATCACTGGATTCCATCGAGAGGAAATTGTATTGCCATGTATACCACACAAGTATTCATCATCTTGGATCAAATCAAGCCGCCAGGTATGATCTCCTTAATGGTGTGTCTATCAATGTGACAGCTTATTGCAGCATGAGGTTGATTCCACGGTCTGATCCCATAAAGGGTTTCCTGCCTTCATGCGTTGTCGTAGAAAATCCTATCGAATGAAAGTAAATCCTCTTGTGAATATTTCCCCTTCCATCCGTTAGGAAACCGTTCCACTCAAACACATGAACCAATAGGATGACAAAAGAATGGAGTTTTTTTAATCCCCTAATTTATGCAATAGACGTGCAATAAAAAAACACAATGTATGGCACATTGTTGTAGCCATGCTGTCGAGTGTGAAAGACGACACGCGTGGTTCTCGGACCTTTTGTGTCATGTCACATTGTCACAACAGGCTGGATGAGTCCGGAGAGACAGGGAGTGTGTGTGTGTGTGTGTGTGTGTGTGTGTGTCCACGAGAGAAGCAGAAACATTGACGATAACAGAGAGTGAAAGCAACAGCACAGATCACGCTGGTATTCATTCCCATTCAGTCTGTTTCTCTCCAGATAGTCAGCATCCCAGTGACGAGCAGTCACAGCTCCCTGCTGGGTCTGCTGGTATTAGTCAGACGGGAGATGTTTTTTGATTTTTTTTTTATCAGAGTGAGAACCTAAAATATATCAAGATAGGAATGAAATAGTGCCATAGCTGTGACCGAGAAAAGTCAAAATAATTTCTAATTTTAAAGAATAAAGCTGTATATATATATATATATATATATATATATATATATATATATATATATATATATATGGACGGGATCCAAACCCTATTGACAATTAGATGCTATTCATCAAAAATTCAAGCGGTAGGCATATGAGAACAAACACAACTCTATTTACATTAACAAGCATTGTACATTACCAGAGTGGTGAAGATATAGTGGTAGTACTCTGTCATCATCCCCATGGTCTGCGCCTTAAAGGATGCAGAAGATGGGAAAGAAAGTTATGAATGAGTAGAGACCCGATAGAGAAGATTGTCATTTTGTCACTTTAAGTTATTTTAGAATAAACAGCAGTCAGAACAAACAATACCAAAGAGATGCAGAACAATACTTTATCAGAAGAGAGACACATAGCCAGGTTTTAATGAGCATATCGAAAAACACGCTGATCCTTTTGTGCACAACTTTCTGTTAACGCTTGGGATTCCTACACCATATGTGGTTATAGAGAATAGCAGCAGCACTTGATGCTTTTCTATGCATTTAAATGGCGAGCGAGGAGCCGAGAACTCGGAGCAGGTGACGTTACTCCAGCAGAGAAGAGAGCCTTCAATCAAAAGAGCTCGGTAATCTCTGCCTCATATCCGAGCGCTCCATCACTGCCACTTGTTTCACTCAATCTACATTCAAAGGCCCCACATTCCCATGGCGGCTGTTCTGCCTATTTAATTGTACCATCTGTCATGGAAAAAAACAGCCAAGGTTATATAAATAAGATGCTATGCTTGTGTCGAGGCAAATTTACTTCTCCATCTCGTCGACATCAAGCCAAATACATGACATTGAAACGTTGTGTCACATTGTGTTGTCACGCTTTGTATTGTGAGCGGGAAGATTTGTTTTATTTGGTGTTTTATTTCCATATTTTATAATGCTATATAATTCAGTGAACATTTCTAGTCATCAAGGTTTCATTTTAATAAACCGGCATATGTTCGTGCTCCCACTAATATGGTAGCAAGTTCAAAGAAATCAAAACAAATGACAATAAAGGGCAAGCGAGTACTTGTAAAAGAGAGCGGGGAAAGTCTTCCTAATTCTTATCAATCTGAGAAGAAATGTAGCAGAACCGGCAGGCTGAATGCAGTGAGTCTGTCAGAGTGAAGACAGGACCCAACATTTTTTAGACTCCTGGCGTGACAAACAAAATACTCCAAGGGCATAATGCAGCACTTGATATTCAAACCTTTTTAGAATAGTCATGTCGGATCGTCCTTTATCGGCATGCAGCTGCTGTACCAGTCACGTCAGATTACACGTCTACTTAGTTCAGTCCTTTGATTGCTACTCACTTTGTAAAGCCGTAAATGGAACTGCCTGCAAATCGTATTTTTCCTGTAGTTCAGTAACTGGTACAAGTTGATTTTCATGACCGTCACAACAAATTGTATTGAGAGATCATACTTTGTGTGCTGCATTATTGACCGTGGCTGCCTATTTACAGGATGGTATGTGTCTATTTTAATTTGTATCTATGTTATCTTTTTGTGTGCCTTTGTTTTAATCCATACAGTTTTTAAAAAAATTCCAGACACTCAAATATCAATATTTTCATTTTTTTCTTAGAAGCCAATAAAATTGTTTATGTTTTGGTCTCTTGGTTTGAAAAGACAAGCCAATTGAATATGTCATTTTTTATAATTGCGATGGGCATTTAGCATTTACTTTTGACATTTTACAGACCAAATCTATTCAGAAAATAATCTTAAATAATGAAAATATATCTCAGGCGCAAACCAATTCTATATAAATTGGCATATTGCTGCATGTTTACACATTAAATATAAGCTTAAATCAGATCTTTTCTTTGAGGTATCACTGGAACTGTCAGCAGCACTTTTGCCTCAAAACTTTGTCTCACTTCTTCTCTCAAGAGGACACCAATTCTTTGGCGCAAGATGTAAAGAGACTGGCCAGGAGCAAATTGATGTCAACTTAAATCTCAATAACTTCAGAGGACTTGGTTATTTAAATAACTTTGGAGGAGATGATGTATTTGGTAAACATGTTAACAAAACCTGACAGCACACTGAATGGAGGGGGCCTGGGGGGGTGTGCACCAGCCTGTTTATGACATCTATAGAGCATAAGACCACCTACACAATATCTAAAAAATATTTGTCTCAAAACTTAGACTTATTTAAGGAATAGATATGAAAATCTGGCAACCCATGAAGAGAGTTGGAAAAAATGTAAGAACGAAATATGTATACACAGTAACATATTGAAAACTAAAAACAATAAGACCATTTCAGCATTGTTTTCTATGCTCTGTATTGTATTTAGTTTTTTGTAATATAATTAACATATGGTTGCCTCAAATAATGAAGGCCCGAGAACCATTGTAAGAACTACGCATTACATTGTTTTACACTCTCCAACCAAGCCTGTGTCAACAGATGCAACAAATAAACAGCTGTGCATCACAACTGATCCCAGCTCAATGTCAAACTATGACATGTCTCCCTGGTGAACATCATAGGAGTGTTCACTCCAAGATGTATATCTTCTGTCAGTACGTTTATATGATGGTGTAATTTGAATCTTGCTTGAGTCGGACTATGTTATCTTTTGGGGGATCTGCTATTATCTCAATATACATGGCAGTGAGTAATTCGAATCATTGGCCGAAAGCATGTCACCTCCGATACGACAGGTGGCGCTGTTTTCATTACAACTCGTGGTGATACAACCATTTCCGCTTGTGTGCGCATGCGCAAAGATGCAAAGTCCGGTTCCTAATCCAATTCACCGTTACATGCAGCGATAGTCGAAGTATCAACCGGATCGGATCGAGTTATCAAGGGGTGTTAATCGGATCGTAGTCGGCCGCACATAGTCGGACAAAGGTGTATACATGAAACGGATAATTCAGTCTGACTAAGCCAGTTATTCGAATGCATGTAAACACGGTGATTAATATCATCAAATACTAATAATTCACTTATAGATTGCATATCGACTGTTGGACCCGACTGTAGTGGTCTCGGCAAGCAGGCGGCCCAAGTGGGAATCCCAGCCGAGTTTCACTGCTTCTTGATTACTACCGACACACCTTCTGCTGCAACTCTCCTCCCACGCTCCAGCCAAGTCAAACACTCCATATTTTCCTTCCCAACACATCTGGTCAACTGAACGGAGAAGAATGGAGCGGTGCCAGGGAGTGTGTGGAAGAGGACCAGATGCGCTCAACCTTTGTTCTCCAGTCCCTCACTCACCTGTTTGAGAACCTGAGCCGCCATGTGGTGATTGCAGTCAAAGATGATGCGAAACTCCCGGCTTCTCTTCATCTCTTTGAGGAGGGGTCTCGTGTCCTGAGTGTCGAGAGGGAGCTGACGAATCTTTAGCCTGATGTTGTACCTGGACGGGGCCATGATCAGCTCCTGGAGTCGTATCAGACCTGAGGAAGAGAAACGGCACGAATGTGAAGGCTTTGAAGACGCGGCCAAGGAAATGCGGACCCGTCGTTTCATATTTTTGCCCACGTTAGTGAGAATAAAGTGACATGATATCGTAATTAAATGGTCGCCTCACCTGTGCTGTCGTCGTATACAACGGTGGCCGTTTTCCATTTGAGAAACTGCACCAGGTCCAGGATAGCATAGCTTAGTGAAGAGTAATCCGGGTATAAATTCGCATAAAAGCTGTCTCTGTTGTCCATGGGGTGATGTTTCCACCGCACCTGGACGTGCGGCACTTCCAATGCATTGCAGATGGACTGCACAGCGTTTGACGACGAACTATGCGAGGGCCCAAATATTGCAACCACACCTAAAGAAAGCTGGTCACACGCTAGAGAGGAGCAAGAGAAGACAGCTTGAGAATGTAGTGTGTCAGCTCGTCAATCACAGTTCATTTAGTAAGGATTCCCATCTACTAAAGGTTTGTTCCACTAAAAAAACATCCCAAATCAATCATGATTATCAAACTATGACAGAGTTCTGATGTATTTTGACTAATTATCCTCCACAATGGAATCATATTCACAATCCATAAATGAATACGGACCACTCACCTTTCCTTGAGGCCTCAAAACTGTCATATATGTTAATCCTCTGTATGTCATATGTTAATGTTGTGTTTGGCAACAAAGTCCTGTTTCTGTTTATGTTATTGACAGCAAATTTAAAGGCGAGCTCCTCCGCGCTCACTAGTGAAACGGGTCCATCTGTTTGTTCGAAAATCCCACCTGAAAAACAAAAGAGAGAGACACATGTGAGGCCCACGACAATCGGACCCAAAACATAATCACAGCATGAGGATAATTCCAGGTATAGGGCTAAATAGAGAAAAAATATTGAGAGGCGTTTGCACTTAGGGCTAGTAGTGAGGGGAGCAGCGCACATAACCTGAGGTATTAAATTTGCTCAGCAAACATGGAGCAAACCTCTCCATTTTCAGTGGATGCTCAAAAAACCAATATCAGCTTTGAAGTCTAAGGCCATAATGGATTTAAGGATTGTGTAGGTGTGTTTGTGTGTGTGTGTGTGTGTGTGTGTGTGTGTGTGTGTCTGTCTGGTCCATCGAGGCTACAGGATATCTCAGGCTCTTGTCCGTCCATTAAAATGTCCTTTTATTTCACCGGAATACAACATTGTAGGAGCAGATGACTGGACTGGAGCACTCTTCTTTTATATAGAATTCAAAGGAAAATATTTTTTCCATTTTTAGATGGGTTGGACTATACTGCTCAAAACTTAGAAAACATGTTAATGTGCACATCAAAGTAGAATATCGCCTGAGATGTTAGTGTGTGTCAGACCATCAGCGCTGCACTCCATCCTTCAGTTTAAAGTAAAACATATATTTGTTTCAATAGTTGGCGGCCAGATGAATGGAGTTTCAAGTATGTATTAGGCTTGTAGGGCACACAATGAAGCTTAAACAACCACACTACATTACATAAAATTAATCTGGAACGCCACCAATATTATATAGACCAGTTTATTTATTATGGAGAGTATTTAATTGATGATGTCATAATGATGGCCTTGGAGACTTGCCATTTATAACACTCTTACAGAGGGCCTGCATTTCATAGAGCTAGAAATAATGTAACAGCAAATTAATTAATTAATTAATTAATTGATTATATTGGTTGCATATTACGTAATGTATGATCCATTTGTTTTGGAAAAAAATCTAAAGCAAACAGACATAGAAAAGCTCATTGTCATTCACTAGCACACAGCTCAGCCTCTAGGGCTTTGTACAATGATTGTTTAGAAAAACACAGTCCATCCAAGTGTCTATATATATATATATATATATATATATATATATTTTTTTTTTTTTTTTTCCTTTCATTTACGTCAGAGATCATCTGTGTAAGAGTCTGGATCAGAAGCAGACTTGGTCGACCTGTAAAAATGATAAAACAACCAACTCGGATATTTGATTAAATAGACCTTGACACTATGTGTGTTACTTCAGTTTTCACTTAATAATCTTTTCTCATAATTTCTCTTGTTATCTCTCTGCATTGTCCCTTATGGAGGAATCTGAGCCAAAGGTGTGTGTGATGAACACTTTATACAGAGTGGGTGTCCATGTGCATCCAGATTTTCATAGACATTATATAATATCGTAGTATCACGATACATTGAAACATCATGTTTCTTTTTATCGCAGATTATTCAGGATTCAGAGTATTTCCTTTGGAAATGTTTCGCTGTCACGTCGACCTCTGCATCCGATGTTATACAAATCTAAGTTCCACCATTTGCGTGTAATTAGTAAAGTAACAAACACACAAGCACCGTCAAATGTAAGACAACAAAGTCCCTCTGCGGCTCGGCTGCAGACAGTTTAGACAGATTCTTAAAAGATGCCTGTAGGAACATCAGCGTGTAGAGAGTCTGGCTCCTCCACCTCCACTCTCATCACAACAGCCATTTTAACAACAAAAAGAAAAATGTCTCTACTATCTTCCGTCAATTACATTTTTTTTAGAAAAGTTTACTAAGTTTATCTTTTATGGCCGTCATTTAAGTTATGGAGACAGCCTTTTGAAACATGTTTTCACCGCATCGAGATCACAACATTTCGAGACACTAAACCACCGCAGTAGATATCTTTAATTACATTTTTTTAAATGTCTGCTGCCTCTTAGACTCAGATAACCGTATCCAATCATATCCAACTTACAAAGAGGCCGCAAAGAGAAAAACAACATGTCCTCAAATCGAAGGTCCTCCACCCTTTCTAGTGTTCGTCATTCTGATCGTTGGGGAATTTCTGTCAGTTATCGAGCAAAAAATGCAACCAATCTGTTAATTGACCAATGATTTTAGCAATTGCTTTCCTTTGTTTGAGTAGCTGAACCTTTACTACATCTCACTGTAATATTGATATTCTTACATGTAGAGTTATTGGATTAATATGCTCACCATTATGATATAATACAAAACTCCGAAATTAAATAAATAAAAAGGGGTTTAATTTAATTAGGAGTAATGGGATTTACAGCACACAGTGATTAATTTTAACTGTAGTCGTTTGCTGTATTATTAGTGTTTAGGGTTTTGCCCTCCCATGGTCTCGTACAAAAAATACTGCGTGCATCTAATTTCACTAATCCGAGAGAATACCTGGTTACAGAGAACTGAGCTTGTAAACAGTGCATGAGACCTGCTGATGCCCCTGAACACACCTCCAGTTACTGGATCACTGACTCACGTATCTCTGAGGCTCCTGTATGCAGTTCTGGAAGCCATGCTCATCTTAATATTTATGATTCAAAGCCTCCCTGGATTACGAGGGGACGTGATGCATAAACCGCCCAGTGGAATGCGTCACATTAAAATAAATGAATCCTTCCATTTCATGGGGAAATCTCATTAGAGTACATTAAGTAATTGCTGGAGTATATAGTAATTTGAGTGTTAAGAGGATAAAATGTGTGTTGCTCAGGAGCACTTTAACAAATTTAATAAACAGGGGGAAACCTGCTCCATGGGAGGAAAATCCTGCGGATAATTTGCTTTTCCCTTTTGAGAAATATGCCATAAGCACAATGCCTGAAAGCCTTAATGTGCAAGAGCTCCTGCAACTTCTTCCAATAAGGGATACGCATTTATTTTTAAGCATCGCACACAATCTGCTCTAATTATGGAGAGATTGGAATATTATGGAACATGTTTAAACGTTCCCATTTTAATAACTAACAGTGAATGTTCCTTATTGCAATGGACGCGTTCAGATTGAGATGCATGGATTTCAGACTTCTTCTTGTGAATCAGTCAAAAGGCTTTAAATTAGCATGCTTCCAATAGACAAGAACAGAAAGGGCTTTAATTAGTCTCTAAGGTCCCAGCACAATATATAAATCAACCGCTAATTGCAGCTGTTTCCATAATTTGTCTTTTGAGGACTTTGTGGATCAGCTGCATTCAAAAGCCGCAGAGTGATGTATGTGAGGAGAGGACGAGTCCCTGCAGGAGGTCAAACCAGACCAGTACAAATCTACAGAGATAATAACAGACAGTGGGGACAACTAGTGGTAGTGTAAAATATGATGAAAACATTATGAATGCTAAAGTATTGCTGTGTAGAATGATTTAATGTATAACATATAAGGCACGTCAACAATCAGTCATTTTATACACGTTGGTTTTTCTTATTTCTTTAATGCTGGTTTTATCCCAAAGCTTCAGAAACTAAAATAACCTGAGACACACTTCTGTAGATGATAATCCGTATCCAGCGCTGACATGTATTATAGCATATGTTAAAATGATTTGAAGACCTTGTCACACAAAGTAAAGGTACAAAGAAAATACAAAGCCAAGATATACAAGTGCAGCTATGATAGTAGAAATATTGGAAAAATCGTTAACGAAATGTCACCAAAGGGAAGATTACAATTGCAAAACAAGTGATTATTATTTAAACTCATACATTATACATAATAAAACACATGACATCTGTGGTGTGAATGAAAATGAAGCTGACTTTTATTCTTGAGGTCTGGAAGGTCGAAAAAAAAAAAAACAGAGACAAACTGTGTCGAGTCAAAATCAGAGGTTGCACATTTTAACTGGACATGCCCTTCCAAAAATCCATGTTGGAGCCTGAACGCCCCACATCTGCACAAGCGTAGCCGCAGCCTCTTCTTTGAAGGAGTGGCAGACTGCCTGCAAGCCAGCTTAGGTTGGAATCAACTCTGTACCACTGAAAACACTTATTTTTAACATCTACTGCATTTAACGACTTGAAAGAGTGAAAAGAGTGAGAGAATAACAACCAAAACAAAATAACATTGAAATAGACCGATGTTGGGGTTGTTTTTGCTATTTCAGTTTTGGTTTGACGACTTTTACATCATTATGGGAAAGATTAACATGAGAAAGTTAAAGAAAATATTGTGCCAGATACATTTAAAATGCCTCCGCAATATTGCACTGTATTTAGATTACACAATTTCTGATTTTCTCATTTCTAATAAAATCTAATTAACTAAAATACAGTTTGTTTTCTTCTTACTATCTACCTTTGTTGGCTTAAAGCCATTGCTGCTTTTTAATTTAAAAGCTGCCTTGGGAAAAGATGGAGTCTGGTATGTTGTTTTTCCAACTATTAATTCATACAATTGTCTGGGCTTACATCCAAGAGACGTGAGAGAAGTTGAATTTATTTGCAATTTAATGTAAACATTGGCGTTTTACGAGAAAATGTGTGTCCCTGTCCTTAAACCAATCGCACAACTACACAACCCAAAGATAGTCCGATTAACATCCATTGTCTCAAGGAATCAAAACATTTCGACTTTCAGCTAAAATAAATATCACTTTGGAGTTTAAACAGTTCTTTGTTTTTCTTTTTGTTCCATCCAACAATATATGATCAAATGAATGCAGTCATATTTTAAGGAGGCAATGTCATGTTTGGCATGTGCACTTTCTATCACTGAGGGAAGAGTGATACCACTGGCCTTCAGCATGCAATCTGTTTAGAGGAAAGGCAAGATCAATAACATTTCTGTTATTATCTGCCAAGCAACAATATGACCGTACTAGCAATTGCAACAAGCTTTTTTAAACATGATTTCATTAACTCACTTGTCCTTCTAAACCTTTGTAACCCCTTTTTTGGGAGGTGTTCAAAAGCAAAATAGCCATTTGTATTATTTGAGTCGACATTAACAACAAATAACATGTTTACAGTTTCCAAAACTGTCAATCAAAATGTTCAAATAGATATTTTTACAGTATATGACAGTCCATAACTTGTGGATACAGACCCTAATAGATGGACATACACTGTAAGTAGATGGAGCACATATTTAGGTTTTATTGCCCTCCATTTTATGAGACATGCTGCTTGTTAAAACAAAGTCCCTGCTTCCCAAACAGTGAAACTAGCTCATTATGCTCTTGGATACACACAGTATGTGCTCGCCCACTGCATCTCTGAGTGTTGCTCTTTTGTACTTTCTTTTCACGGGTGGGATTCCCATTCTCCCTATGAATAGCTTCTTGTCTCCCTGGATGTGCAACAGCACTCTGTTACACAATGATGGCGGTGAATAATGACCAGTACAAAGCGCGCGCACACAAACACACAAACACACACAAACCGCCACCGACGTTTGGAAGCGCGGCCAATTTCGAGAAGAATATGTTCCCTCGTAATTATGGATAACAACACAACACTCGGGACTAACTGTTATACAAATAACGAGACAAGCAGTTAAGTTACCCAATACTGCGGTGTGTTCGGCGAGTGGTAAAATAAAAAGCGAGCCGGTAATCTGTTAGATTTAATCAATGATGAGTATCATGAGAGGAAATTAAGGGTACTCGTTAATTAATGCTGTCTGGCAGCATGTTGGGCTCATTAGTTAGCAAAGTCACCTCACAGCAAGAAGGTTCTGGGTCTGATCCGAGCTGAGTTCTTCTCCCCATGTCCCCCCCCCCACACACACACACACCACCACCACCACCACGGTGCTTTCCTCCTGCAGTTCAAACACATGCAGGTCAGGCGAATCCACGGGGCTAAAACTGTTAGGTGTTAGTGGGCATTTGTTTTTCGACAGGTTGACCCTGCAGTGACCTGGTCGGGGTGTTGCCATGTCTCTCTCCTCATGCTCCACACTCACCCTGAACATTCAGGGCTCATGGGTGATTCATTAGTGTTGCTCGTGGGCTGCTAACTCACAATTTAACATCCCTCCGAATTCATGTTTAAATGTTGGCTTTAGAGAAGAGGAACACGCATGAGAAGTGTGCAGGCGGGAATAAAACACCTGCGTAGAGTTGCGCATAGTGAAGGCTGTGGCGTTCTTTTCTGTATTCACCTTTTATATCACCGTATTTATATATATATATATATTTATAGTATTTATAACAACTGTACCTGAATCTTTATGTTTACTTAGTATTAGGAAATGTCTTGTCTTATCTGTTGTGCCTCTGTACTTTTTATGTTTCACCGTGGGAGAGTAGGAAACGTCCTATCGATGCCTTTGTAAGTCTTAACAAGTGAAGACATTTACAATAAAGCTACTTTGACTTTAAAATGAAATAAAAATAAAACTTGAATATTACATCACATAGAAACACATGACTCTCCTCGTTATTGCTCACCAGCTTTCATTGTTCCAACTTGTTGACATGGTGGACGCCTCTCAGCAACACACTAACCTAAAGAAGAATTAAAAATGATTGTCCGTTGCGGAAATGTGTTCGAAACTGTGAGCCACCTGACATTATCTCTGGGGGGAAATATGACGTATAGTGTGAGCGTGGTATAGAATAGTGACAGACAACAAGAACATATGCTAAACTGACGTCTATTCCATCAAACAGGCTGTGTTTCCTGGCTTCATCAAAGTGTTAACGGTTGGCTCATGAAGAGCTCCACTTCTGATGATGTTTACACTGAAAGTGTGATATGGACCGACGGGGATGTGTTGATATGCTAATGATCGCAGGTTCACTGCAAAACACCGCAACTGACTGTTAGCAGTGCGAAGGACTGTTGAGTCTGCTGAATGTCTTTTCATTACAGAAGTGTTATTTGTATCACTTATTTGCAGGTGTGCATTGCAGACACAAGCAAGTCAGACGGAGACAGCACCAAGCATCCAAAAACATCAAAGAAATGTGAATTAATTTAACATGTGTTTTGTTTAGGATTTTAAATCACTAAAATATATCACTTGTAATATTTAAGTCTTTGTCTTCCCAGTATATGTTTACAGACACACGATTATAAACCAAAAAGGAGAACACTCTAGTTGTAAATGAGCCTTTTTAGAGGGTTTTGGTAATGTGGATGATTATGTTGTCCTTATAAGCTAAGGAATGCTAAAACCACAACAAAGGCCATGTTATTGTTGACATCTGCTGTAAAGTGTTTGTGTTCACTGATAATGCATGGACATGAATATAAATAGAGGAATAAAGCCTGCACTTAAGTTCAATGGCAGCTTCATTGTCGCCGCCACAATTCTCGTCAACAATGACATTATACTAAGCTCTTATAAATGCCTGTTTAATCTCTTTAAAACAATAAAATGGTTTTATTCATTCTCTCATAATATAAAACAACATGTGTTCTAATAAATGGATTTATATTCTCTAGCGTAGTCATTTCACTTTAATAATGTCACATTCAACTGCGCAGAATGAAAATACTGTGACAGCAATGCCAGATTCTGCTTTCAATATCAAATATGAGTAGCACTTATTTAATGATTTGTATTTGATCGCTGATTTACTGGGTATCAGTAAATGGTAACACATTAAACGGAAGGTTGTGACTGGTTTTACCAACGGTCTCATTTAATTCAGATTTCACTGGGCTGATGCTCTCCTCAAACCAGAAGAGGAATATCAAATGCACCCTGATAAATGACAACTTACCTAATTGTGGAATAAAAGTAAAATTAAAACTATTAATTAAAGCTACTTTACTATTCCTCACAACCCCACATTTTTTAAAATATATATAGTTAGTTGACACATATTCCCAAGACATGAACATCTGTCTTTTAGTGTTCGCTCTCATTTGTGAAAATAGTCCTTCCAAAAAATGTAATACCAATCTTAAAAAAATATAGAAAAGCTCCTTAAAAATATTGTTGTAACACATGTCTTACAAACGATTATCTCCGACATTATTAGTGTGAAGACCATTGCACTATAACCGATATAACCATATTTATCTATTTGAAATCTCAGGCAATACACATCAGGTAACATATTTCCCCGTAAATGTATTACCTTCGGGACTAAAACCCGCAACAGTTTTATTCTATTGCACACACATACACATCATTCCTTCTCGCAGCACACCGGAGACTAAGTTTCCCTCGGTGACGCGTCCCTCACACACTGCTTCTTTGCAAAGCCGACTTGAATTAGAGCTTCCATTTGTCACTCAGACTGATTCATGGAGTCTTCATTGTTGTGCTAATGAAGTGTTTAACTTGCTATTTGTAACTACCAATAACATGTCAAATAATTGTTACCTCAAATACTCACAGCCATCCATTACGTCGAGTGGGGGTTTATATTTATGACTTTGACAGGCTGTGCTTATAGTAAATATGTTTTGTTCTGTTTTTTTTTTACTTATTTATTCTCACCACTGAAGGCTCACATGTTTCATCATCGAGCGTCACCGTGTTACGGGATCCAAAGCAAAGAGATGCTTATCCTCTAACAATCACGTATTGGTAATTGATGGGAGCAGGACCGCCGGGTAATTGAAGGGATGTAGGATTCAGGTTGAAGCCCACTTAATATCAAGTAGTTGTCCGACACGCGTGTCCTTGAGACACAGCGAAGGTTTTTCATACAAGGAGCATTATGACATGCCCAAAAGACACATCAAGGAGAGTTATCCTCATTGGAAAAAACGGTTACTTTCAAATTCCTGAAATCTTTTCTTTAAAATATGAAATGAACAACGTTGACAATGTTTTAGGTTAACAGCATTTAGACACATGCGTCGTATGTACAGCCTTAACGGATCATAATACATTATCATATACATTGAATTTGGACTTCTAATGTTTGAGTCCATAATGGGAAAGGCCGTTTTAATCATGTTATTTCTTCCCTTCACTCACTGTCCATATTGAATATCCATCCAGCGCCACAGCATTCTTATTTATTTGATACGATTAGTAATACTCATGCAGCCCTATAATGTTGTGATATCTTCTCTGTCAGAGGACTGTCAGGTAACAACACGTTTGTAAAATCTAATTTTATGCTCAAGTGGTTCTGCTTCTGCAATTTATCGCAGCTATCGCTCAGCCTCTCCCCTGTTCGCTCTTGCTCACTTTCCTTTATTCCCTCTCCCTCTCCAGTCTCCACCCTCTCTTCCCAGCTTAGTGAGGTGTTTTGATCTCATTATCATTCCCAAACATTCACACCGGATAATCTGTCATGGCGGGAGCCTGTGCTCTGCACCGTACAGGGCACCCCGGTCATGATTAGGGGTGTTGTGGCGTGCTTGCAATGAAAATCCTTTTTTTCTCTCTCTCCTCCCCTTTTAAGCCAAACTAGAAGTAATGAGTATATTTTTTCTCTCCGCATGCTAGAAAAACGTGGCTGCAGCAATTAGATTCCTCAGTAAAGAGAAACTGACTCATACTGTATGAGGACAATGGCGGGACTACCCGGCAAGGACCCATAATTGATTAGCCAAAGTGAGCGGTGGGACTCGGATGCCCTTCTATAAACCACAAATCCCTTTCCAGGAACACTGCACAATGCACAGTGCACCTCCATTTGACAATGCCGCTCCACAATGCCTGATACAAACAGAAACCTCCCCCGTTTGTGGCCTATTGTTGTCACAAAGGTAGAATCCTCCGTATGCCAAATCCTCACCTCACCGCCAGTTCAATCAGAGGCTCCGCCAAGGAAACGTGGAGCGAGACAATGGTCACTCATGCCAGGTGGACGGGGGCCTCCGAGCTGTGCCAAGCTACCTGTGTCCATCATCGTCTCTACCCAGTCTCTTTCCTCACCCACTGCCGCCTTCCTTTGTCCACATATGGTGGCAAAAAACATGCAGACGGGCAGCCTTGGCACTTTGGCGAAGGTGGACACCGAGGTGGACACAAAGGAGGCCAATAGCAGGAACAAGCTCCAGACTGTGCATGAACAACAGCTTTGGAAAGGCGTCTGTGTGTGTGTTTGGGAAGTGGATTTAAATAAATATGAGACCCCGTTTACACGATGGGAAAACGCATATATTTTCATGCGTTTTGGCCTTTCATTTAAACAAAAAACAGAGGTTTTATTACGGAAAATTCTATTTCTAAAAAATTCATTTCTAAAAACTCCGGCCAAAGGGGAGATTTCTGAATACTCTGTTTTTGTGTTTGCATGTGAACGAGGTCAAACTGAATTTTAGGTTGTCAAACGTCACAGTATGCGGCTAAAAATGGTTCACGTCACGTGAGCGTCCTATGCGGACGGCGTATTTATGCGGGTTCATATAAACAGAAACTTTTTTGAAAACAACCTTGTGTGTACAACGTTATTTTTGAAAACAGAGGGGCAGAAATATTTGTTTCTGTAAATACCCGGCTATGTGTAAATGTGGCCTCAGATTCACTCAAATATCGCATCCAGGGCAACATTTGTCAATAACCAATTTGATCATGACCCCCCAAAAAGGCTTACCCACCCGCTCTGCTGTGGCTGACTCCTCTTTCTGTGGTTTAAAAATACTGTTGGTAAACTGTGTACTGTGTGTGTTTTGTCCTGTCAAATACCAATAAAATGCTTCTAAACCTAGGTATTTTAATACAAAACTAAATTGTACATTTTGTGATACATATGTCTAGCCCACATAACTAACTTGGATACATACTATAATTAAAGGTCTGATATAGCTAATTAATTTAAAATAATCTCTTTAACTTCACTGCAACCTGATATTGCCGAGCAGAGTCACGCACACCAGCTGTGAAGACACTCGTCTGTATTCAGCCGCTGGCCACGTCTACCCTCTGTCGCTTTCTCAACATAACCGTATATTCTGAGAAAAGTGCAGAACTCCTCAGACGTTCCTGTAAACTGGAGTTCACCTTGTAACCGTTAACTTGTACATGGTAATTCATCACTCCAGCAAGTGATGCAGAAACATGCTGACTCATTTTAATCACTTGTGGTCACATAAACAGTGGTCTCACATTGGGTGTTTTTCATCAGATAAGAAAAGAAAAGCATCAGTCAAATGAATAATTTAGGAAATCAGAAAATGTGTGCAAAAACATGAAATATAAGTGATAGACCATGATCATGGTTATATTTGAAAGTCCAATGAGAAGATGTTATCAGAAACTGGCATAAGATAACAATTAACTTTTTTGTTAGAAATAACTCAGTAGCATGTATCCATGGCTGAGGGCTTTTCTCTGTGAAAGGAAAAGTATGAAACATTATATAAAACTTTGTTTTTAATCTTCTAAAAACATGCAAAAAGTAACAACCGCGAAGTAGCGGAAACCAACCAGACGGAAATCTGTGCATAACAGCTGAGCGTTGATTGTCTGAGATCGGTCTTAAAATAAACACCGTCGCCCATAAACAAATGGCTGAGTTCCTCTTCCCGGTCCGACCCCCCCGGTGAGCTGCATCAGCTGAGCGAAACACAGAGATTTCTCTGTCAGCTGCTACTGCGACGGGGAGTAAACGCCGCGTTCGTACAGACCGCCGCACCGCGTGCGTTCTCCCTTCTCCCCCCGATGAGACCGCCGCTCCCACACGGCCGGTGGGTGCCACCGCGGAGGGATCTGGCAAAGGAACTCGGGCTTGTTGGTCAACAGAAAAGTAGAACCTGACTCCACTTCGTCTGCAGTGCGACGCGTTAGCTTGGCAAAGCGCCGCGTCGGCTAAGGAAGTGGGCGCTCTCTCTGCCTCGAGATCCGAGAGACGGAGGATAACAATTATACGCAGTGATTTTTTTATCCCCCCCCCCCCGAGAGTTCAAACATCGTCACAGTATGATGGTATTTGCACAGTGTTGGCATGTGATAAGCCCTCAGCGTACAGGATGTACCGCTTAAACTGTGTTGCATATCATGGTCTCACCGGAACTTGCAACAACACGCCCCCACCAACGCGGCCCCTCCAGATTCTTAATGCGCGGCTGTTTACCCGCAAGCTTGTCACACTCTGTTCAACACAAAACACACTCACTAAATATGACTTCATGAAAAATATGTATCATCGGCACAATACTCAGACTGCCTTCAAAAGTCTCACGCGTTACTCTCTACTCGTTACATGGCGTTTGTAGCGGTTAGTACAAGATGGCCGACAGAGTTTTTAAATTACTGAAATCACTTTCAAAGAACTTCTTTTAAGCTGGTTGATTGAGTTATTAAGGCATGTTAAGTTTTTGTCACAATCAATATAATGTGAGGAGTGTTAGCAAAACAGCAGCCCTGAAGCTGGCACGTAATAGCCTCCCTCATCGAGGTTCATGTTCATATTCCTTGTGACACGTCACTCGGGGACTCCGGGGCCTTTTCGTTTTACTGTCACAAACCTGTTGCAGACCAATTGACTCCTCCTGGAGGTTAAAGCACCACAGTTGGATGTAAAGTCTCCAAAGTTTAAGGTTAGATAACTAGTCTGGGTCTCAAACTATTGTGTGCTGTAATTGACATTGATCTTACAGGGCTTGTGCCGGCTCCTTCAAAGTCCATACTAAAATAAAAAATGTGAAAACTTTGTTTAATTTAGGCCACCTTATCACGGTGCAGTTTTGACAACCACTTAGTTTTTTTTCATGCTTAACATAATTTAAACAAGAGTTTGAGTTTGAGCTACGTATAAAACTCGTTGGCAGTGCTATTATCGTCCCCCAACCACAGAAATTAGTGTTTTTTTTTGCCAGGGGCGTAATGAAAACTCGAGTATCTTTTTTATGATCTCTTGTCTTACTTTTGTATGAAGGCAGTAAACATCTCAGACAGGCTTTTATGGCACTAGCAGGACAGAAAACTACATAGAGATTGAATGTAACCTGGATAAAGAGAAAGATATTGACATTTCAATATTTGGATTAATGTCAAAATGTAAAATGCAGCTCAAGTAGGTTTCATAGAGACGGATAGGGACCTTGAGCTGAGAGGTTGACAATGCTCCAAAGAGACGAGTCACCCTGTTTTTCAAAGTCATTGCAGGAACAGCTAAATATAAATCTGCCCCACTTCTCATTGGACGGACCACACATGTAACATTAACGTAGACAAATGAGGGGGAGGTGCAGGTCAGATGATTTGGGACACCTCTGGCTAGTTTCCGGGACAGGAAGCACTCAAATGGAAATTCACTGTGTCTGCGAGAGCGTTCACATCATCTGGAACAAGACCAATCTTAACACTTCTGAATTGGAGCCCGGGGCGCTCATTTCTATCCACATTCTTCCACTTCTCCGGTGGTATGAGGAGGGAGATTATTACCCTCAGGTCACATCGAAGGGGCCATGTACTCATGAGGATTAGGAGAAAGAACGGGGCGATGAATTATGAGGGACCAGCCAACCGAGGGACATTAACTGATACCTTCTGAAAGAAATTTTACATTCATAGGATCCCAATTGAAGTTACAACAGGCAGACTTTTTTTTCCATTTTAGACAGCGTAAGACAGACCAAGACAGCGAGGAAAACAACTAAAACGGCAATGATCAGCTTCAAAGCACATTTCCTCACATCTGCATGTAAATCTCCACGTTCGATTGCACAGATGTGATTGACAGCCACAATGTCTCTCTTGTAAACACACTATCCACACGTCATGGGGTTACATGAAACAGATACGGCAAAAAGGGTCTATATTTGAATCACACACATATACAATTACCATCTTTTTTCTTTTTTTTACGATCTCTATTTCAAAACCCACTCGACCGACAGCTTCCAGACACATCTGCGTTGTCCAGGGGACGAAAAAAACAGAAGGAAATGATAAGACTTTGTAGCGTACACGCCGTGACCTGAATGAGAGCCAGTTATTTTCAGTGTGCAGAACAAAATGTGCATGAGCTTATGATTTAGTTCCTTTTCAAACATGGCTTGACTATTTTAGGTTTATAATAAAAAGCTGCCTGTTTTATCACCGAATACAAGCATTATTCCGAAGCACTTTAGCATCGTCTTTTCAAAGCCGATTAGAGCACATGAGAAGGAGGCCAGCTCATCCTTGCAAAGGCAGGATATTTACATTTCAGTGCCATGTGCATTGAATTTTAATTTGACTCCAATTTAACACGCCGGCTTCCTAGTAGTTTCACACATGAGTGCTTAATGGCTTCGTTAACATCCTGAGGGACTTTCCTCATTACCTGACCTGGTCAACTCTGACAGGTGCAACGAGTCTCATCGCTGATCTTTGTTCAGAGCGCCGAGTTCTCTCGGGCCATCGATCGTGGAGAAAACAAAATAAAAGAAACACATGTTGAGTGCAAAAGCCAAAGCACAAAAAGCAACGTCAGTCAGTGGCATAAAGGAATAATTGTAATGAGATCAGTGACCTTGACAAAAATATACGGCCCAAAGTTAAATGTTTAAATTATTCCTGTATTGCCTCTCCGAGTATTTCTGGACGCAGTCCAAGAACACCATTAGGCTTTTTTAAACAAACCCATTAAGTATGTGTTTCATTACACCGGCCCTGACAAAGTCCTGAAGCAATGCTGAGGAAAATGTTAAAGAATTGGGATTTTTTCTTTCTCTTACACCAAAAAACATTAGATTTTTCAGGTTTACATGTCCTGGGAACTTAAAGGTTGCTATCCATGTCTTACAGTTAAAATTTGTTTGTAGGTATACTTCATAGAAATGCCCTTCCAGGACATAATTCAACACATTTTAACAAAAAATCACAAATCCTATTCAAGCCTGAAGGTCACTCACGCTACCTAGAAATGAAAGACAGTTCATCTCCAAGCAATAATTCAAAAGCTTCCAAGCATCTCATGTTTCAAAACAACCTTGTGTTTCAAGAATCTCAATATGAGCAGAGTTCAAGGTTCAAACTGTTGTATCAACCCTGTCTTTGTGTTGGGTAATCTCTATGATGATGACATAAAGTCTACCCTTGACTTTTCCTTTTGTTTCCCATCCTAATCAAACTACATTTTTAATCCATGTTAAAAAAGTATTATTTGTAGGCATAGACTAGAGGCCTCCTAACAGCAGCGCTGTCTTCTCGCATCACTTCCTTTCACACTCGGGCACACGCGCTGTGCAGCATAACTTGTCCTCCCTGTTTGCTTTGATCCCTGACACGGACACGGCATCCCCGTGTGGAGGACCGAGTATCGGCCAACACCTTGTTGTTAGAAGAACACATAACGTGTGCACCTTGCGCATCGCCTCTGCAGCAAGCTGTGCGTCGTGTCCGGTCATCCACCTGAAAACACACACTGGAAATATTGTGTGAAGCAGAATAATGATCTGCAGTCAGAGTCCAGACAACTTGAAGACTAGAAAACTATTTGTGGAATAAATCGACGGCGTGATATGAATATAGAATGATATTGTTATCTAGATCGTTCAGATGTTTGGGGAATATTTTAAATCACTGTCACTCCGCTTGAGCAAGGTCAAGTTAAGCATCAGTTATGATGCAGCAGGAGCTTATTCTTTGGAGCATGATAAATATCGGTTCCTTCTATGATTTTTTTTATTTTCCAATGAAGCCCGCTATTATGTTCTCGACCTTGTTTGTTCTTCATACAGTATGTGAGCCACAGTTGTTTTTTTATTACATTTATAGTGACAGAAATGCTAAATAAACTGTGGACAAGCAATGCTAATAGGGTTGTGACCGTTTTTATGATTATTGAATTTCTTTTGATTGTTTTTTCAATTAATTCATTTTAGTTTGGCTGTACAAAATGTCAAACTATCAAGGTCAATCATTAATTTTCAGAGCCCCGGGTGATTCAAATATTGTGTTGTATCCAACCAACAGTCCAGAACCCAAACGTTTGCAAAATAAAAGAGGAAAACAGGAAATCTGCACATAGTTTTTTGTTGTGATGAATCCAAGGTGGCAGAAACGAGACACCCTGGCTGAATTCTGGTGGCGACAGCTCCGCTAAGTGACATTGTGTTTCCCGAGTTGCTGCACGCTCTCCTCTTGGTAAAGTAGTCTTCTTGTGACGGGGAGGACAAAATTAAGATATAAGTTGTTGTTTTTTGTTTCCGCCACTTTGGATTTAACTCCGGATCCAGTACAGCCCCCAGTTAGTGGCACAGTGAAGACAGATAAAGACATAAAGAGTTAAACATATATAAATACCCCATTAGTCAATATTATTGACAATTATATTATTGGCTGGTTAATGTTATAATGTGAAGTTTTTATGTAATGTGTGTTTAATTGGGTTTTCACCAAATGCAATATTGGCACACTGTTATTAAAGTACAATGTCACAACACAATCAGGCGGTTATTACGTAAACAGTAGTTCATAGTTTTTTGTTCTTTATGAATTTGCTCCATAGTATCACAAGGCCATACAAATACATCATAAAAACCCAATACAGACTAATGTATGCGACCTGAGCCAACGGCATTTTTCCTCTGCCAAATGAAAACGGAAATAAATCTCAAATGAAAAAGGACTGAGGCAAATCCATACCTCATACTAACCTCCCCTCCTTGTGCAGTCAAGTCTCAGTGCTTTTATCTTGCAGGCCTAATAATATTGATGGGCTGTTGAAAAAGAATAGAAAATCCCCCTCCGCCAACGACATTTTGGCTGCTTAGCATTTGTGAGAATACACCGTAGGAGCATTATGGGAGCAGATTATTTATTTTCAATGAGAGGCAATTCGATACCTCGGGTCCAATGGGAGAAGCTAAAATGTGTTCTTGGTGCCGAATAAGCGGCCAAGCGGAGACTTGTGAAATCCATCGGGGGAGAAGAGTGACCGAGGTGCTGAAATGAATAATAACAAAACACGACAAAGCCAACAAACTCTAAAACCTGAAAGCTGACACGTTCATTACCTGCTGAAACCACCTGGCTAACAGTTTTTTTTTTTTTCTGAGGCATTACTAACAAAAGGTTACAAAACATAACTGCACATGCTGCAATTTCTCTCTGGCCACCACAATGTGTGTGGCTTGATGTCAAATGGAGGTCATGTTTTTTAATCCCATATTTCCTCTCACACTTTTCTACAGCCGCTGTTACATTTCAAACCAAGTATGTTTGGTTCCATTATTTTGCTGCAGAGGCTGCAGCTTGTCAGGTTCATACACAAAGCAATTTGATGAATATGAGGGCTACGTCAAGATGTTTTTATGGATGAGTTTATAAACTCACAAAAAGGTACACATGCATGTGCATACAAACACACAGAGAGGCTTTCATGGGAGACTCCATAGTCGTCCACTAACTGCATGACTCATACTGTCCAAGCATGTCTCCAATAAAGTGTGTTTATATACCTTAATGTGAAACAGCCTGAATGGCTATTTCATCATCAACAGATTTAGAAAACGTTATTAATTGAAATATCTTCCAAGTCGCTACATTTTTTATTCTGAACATATTAAAATATTCACTGACAATGTATATCACGTGTTTCTTTACACTGTCTTCTTTTGCAATACAGTAACCGTTAGAAGAAATAAATGGTTAATACATTGTTATGCCTCGGCAACCAGCGTACATACGTTTGCGCCCTGTAAACCAACCAATGTAATGTTTACATTCCTTGTTCCTCACCAAAAGCTTGTTATCCTTACAGTCAAACCAACTCAATTGCATCTATTTCCTTTAAAATGTCGATGTTTATCCGCTTGTAGTTTTGTCTTGGGTACATTCGTTGGTGCATAACTAAGTTGTTGTTTTTTCGGCACATCACCGCAACGCCAGCATTCTTGCACGTTTTATTTGTGTCCTCATTTGATACGAACAAAGACAGCCACCCACTTGTGAAGACTCTCACTTGCGTCGTTTCCTAGAGTCTTAGTCCCCCCCCCCACCCCAGGGATGCATGCAGAGAGACATGCGACGTCCTTTCCTCTGTAGCGTGATGACAGCGGCCGCTGATCACAGCTGGATCGGCTATCAGTCGGCGTTAACAGCTGGAGAGACTTTGGACAGAGTTTGTTTCTGCAAACATGAGCCGTACTTATACTAATGAAGACAAACAGTCATTATTACTCCCAGAGTAGAGGTGTTTTCTCCCTGTGGCCTGCAACAAACATTGAGCAGTGAGTATTTTTATTGTGTTCTGTGTCCTGTTTATACACACAGGATCCATTTCTTCCGTAACAATGCGTTTTACTTAGTCATTCATTATTCGCGTTAATTATTATTGGCTCAATGTTTTTTTTCGATATCAATTGAAATGACATAACTGGTCAAACCCAACGCTCAGGAATTATCAGCCTCACCTGACCGGATGAAAATGACGATAATGTAAATTATGCTTTTTTGTAAAAAGACACATAAACTCTCCTGCTCTGTCCCTGACTTTAATTGTATCCATACTCAAAGATATTGAGGGAAATAACGAATCATGAAAAGAAAAGTCTTTCTCATCAAGTAAGAAAGTTGTTTGTGGTCCTTTTTGTTGTTCAGACCGACAATGAACATATATTGTAATAAGAATGAATCAGAAAACCAATCAAAAATCAAGATTGAATTTAATATGTGACCTGTCTTCCCTCTGATATGAAATGAAATAGCTGCTAAATAAAAAGGGGGCGTGTCGGTCCTTAAAATGCTTCTGTGAAGGCTGCTCTAACATATCCTTGCTCTTGGCTTCTCAGAGATCCCTCTTCTCTCCTTGATCCTCGCTCCTCACAGCAGAAATAAGGATGGAGGCGCTGAGGAAATTATAAATAAGACACTTGGGATGTCCCCATCGTCAAAAACTTCACAGGCTACCTTCAATCAAAATGTGTTTTTTTGCCTAAACCTATAACCACATGCATAACTCAGGATTCAAACCCCTGACTCTGGTTCCAATACCTTGTCTTTGTTCATCCACCTTAAATGCTGCACTTTGGTTCCTAAATAAAACTGTATCCAAAAGTATATAAAAGCCATTTCACGGATACAGGGTGGTACCGTGGGAGGTTGGTGAATACTGGTCGGCTCTTATTTATTTATTGCGGACACTCTTGGAACTTGATGGGACCCTGTGATGTAGCCTGCGAAACAGAGGGAGGAAGGTGCAATTGTTTTCTTCCCCCAATCTAACGCAGTATAAAAAAGGCCATTTGCCAGGAGGCAGCTACTAAATACGCTTGGCCAATCTCAAGGGTGCTTGTGGGATCAAGAGACCGAAGCGAGCCTAACGCCTTGCCTAAAGAGAGCCCACAGTGTGGTGGGAAGAGGAGGATGGCTCACAGAGAAAGTCCTTAAGGACTTTCACACGGCACTAGTTTAGTAACAGTCACTCCAGGAGCAGTCCTTGTAACGTGAAGGCAGAGATACTGTAAAGCCAGTGAGGGATGGAGTCAAGGACGTATTTGATCTTTTAAAGCAGAGGGCCTGAAGAAATCTAAATATGAATTGCTCTACCTTGTCCATAATATAGCGTAACAGTTTTCTTATGGGGCATGGCAGACTGCAGAACATCCAGTTGTACAGCTGCATAAATGTTGTGCATCACTGAGTCCAAATCCCAAACATCAAGGGACTCTCACTGTTAACTTGGAAAGGACACTGCACTAAATCATTGTGGGTGTCTGGAGGAATCAGGAAGGGACGGTTCATGAGTCATTACATGTGATGCAATGTTTTAGGCACTGTCATAATCCGTTAAAGGACTTAATTAAAAAGCTGAGTGACTCTGCAATCATAATTTGCTCTACTAGCGAACAGACGTCCCCTGTTTGTTTGTCTAAGCTGAATTCAAACGGAGACAGTCAGTCAAAATCAAGTCATCACGCGGTAATGCCCTTGTGAATGTGCAGCGTGCCACCAATGACTCATGCAAGATGTTACTCCGATCACAGGTTACATCCACGCCATCAATCCTCAAGATTAATTTGACTTGGGAGATGGGTTATTCAATAATTCATTGTGTAATATTTGCCTGCAAATTAATCCTTATTCAACTTGACAAGGGGAATTAAATGATTGCTTACCAGGTAATTTGGACATAATTAGTCTTCTTTCAATCTGTGGATCTGTGGAGTATCTTCTGGTACGGAGAATCAGTCTACATGTTTCTTAAGTGAAAAAAAGAAAACAGCTAAGATTGGAGCATACAGAAATGATGCATGCGCTCTAGATGTTGATCTCCATGGAAGATATTTATGATTGCCATGCCATGCTTTTCTGTAGGTTTGTTTTACTTCAATCCAATGTACTAAGGGAAGACACATTGATCTTCTTACCCTTCAAACCTTAAGAAATACAAGCCAATTAAGCTTGCTCAGCACCCACCTTTTTCTCCTGCTGGTGACCCACATTTAGCCTTAATATCTAAAGTGAACTCATTGTATGAAATTTGACACTAACAGCAGATTTTATTTGCATTAGCATTCATGTAAAAACAAATTAAGACAGGAAAATGCTTGGGACAGCATCCACCTTATACTTAATGAGAGTGGGTATTCATTACATTACATGTTCCCCAAATCACAGGGCAATGTACTTATGAGCCATAGCCTTACTGGATATGGTTAGCACGTAATACTAGCATCTCCGTCTTTCCAAATAAACATCACACTTTGAGAACAATGAAGTCCTACTTTACAATGAAGCAGCTGCCGCACTTGTGAATTCAATGCAAGCTGAAGGTCAACGTGATTAAGAGTAAAGTTGGACAGGGAATTAATTCATGGGAAACGGTTTACTTTAGAGTGAACTATAATTACACATGTCAACAGCACGGACACATTGGCACTTCCACGACCTCAAAGGCAGTGTTTCATTCACTCCTTTTTTTCAATACAGTTAAAAGGCCGACTAGAGTTATTACAGCAGGTCGCTACAATTACTGTTAAACAACAATCCCTTACTTTGACATTTTAAAAGTGCAACTTGAAATCTACAAAGCATGCCACTGGAACAGGAAGAACAGATGGATATATGTTATGCCTGAAAAGAAATGGAAAAGAGAGAGAACTGAACACACAGTTTTGCAAGAAACACGATGTAGGCCGCTCTTCGTAGTAACAAGTGTATCCTTTTTACTCACACCTGCTGTCTACCTGTCAAAAGCCTTTACTGTACTGCTGCCCCCCCCCCATCTCTAGTCAAACCTATTTACAACTGCAGGCCTCCTATTGCGTTCTGTCAGATGCCGGCCTCAGTGCACCACTGCGCTGGAATCTCTGAAGCTAACTGTCATTTATTTATTTCCTGCGCTAAAAAGAGTGGAAAACACCGAAACACACTCGGGGAGGAGCGATACGGCCAAAGCTGGCAGCCAGTGCTAGAAATCCTTTAGGCATGCACATGTTGGGAGGCATGGTGCATTGGTATTGTGAGGGATACTGCTACAGTACGGTGATAGTGAATGTGAAAGTAATGTCTGTGTGTGCATCATTGTCCCATATATCTTATTCATGATTCAGATATAAAAGATGGACGGATAGTCAATATTTTGGATGTAAAACTGCCCCTTTATACGAGACAAAAATACTTAACTCGCAAATTAAATTATATTAAAGGTGTCACTTATAACTGATGAACCATACTTTACAGTTACCCTTAGTACTATGGAGCATTTCATCGTCTCCAGCTCATTGTTTTGGTTTTAGAGTTATTCTGGTTCTCTTCTGATAGCGATTATCAAGTTGAGCAAAAGCAGAAAGCTGTTTTTACGGAATATGCTGTTTTTCATTGAGCATTTACATCTGTCAGGTGGCCAGAGGTCATAATGAAGTGTCATAATCCTCTGTATCTCCTGGATGTGTAAATGAGCACACCCACAACCTAATGAGGCAAATATGTCAATGCCGTGTTCACAGCTCGTTGTACTGCCCACAAATGGACCAAAAATAAATCAATTAATGCAGGTTTGTACTGAAGATGCACCAATCAGACGTGTTGAGTCTTGATACCGAGACCTGTGTTTAATTAACACGCTCTATGCCTCACTGTCTGTAAGTGACTGGCATCATTATTGTATGTATAGGGCAACATCAGGGTGGACCTACACATTGCTTTCCTAGATTTGTGAAAGAAAACCACAACAAATTCCGCAGATATAAGTAGTTATTCATTGACATGATGGTATCCAATTCCAGAGAGACCTATTGTCACTGATACCTGACCAATATTAGTAGCTGTATCACTGCATCTCAAAATTCCTAAAAATAAATGCCTGCTCAACCAGCGTCCAAGGTGCTGCAGTGTAATGAAACCTTACGGAGGTTTCTTTCTCAGGAACTCGAGTTTCATCTACAGGAAATTATAAAGGTGCCCTTCAGAAAAACCTCCTCTGGACAAATGCCTTGTGTGCTCGGGGAGTCGATATGTGGACTTCCTTACACTCCACACAATTTAAAAAGGATCATTTAAACTTAACGCGTTAAATAGAAATCAGACCAGAATCTAAGTAATCATAGATATTCGGGTGTCAATCATTTGATTTGATTGAATTTAGTACTTTTAGTCCTTTCCTGAGCTGTATGTATTCGTATGAAGGCTTGGTGAACGTACTAAGATTATCGTGCTGTGGTATTTTTCAACTAATTATACTTATCTTACTGAAAACCAAAGAAATGTGTCTACAGTTTATGTTTGATTTAAAGAGTTTGGTCTAATGTGTTTCATATGACAGTTTGATGTAATATACAATGATTTAGAGAAATACTTGAATATTGTGTTATTGATTCCAACCCCAATATACAGTATATACTTTATATTCTATGCCTCCAGTGCTTTCTCCCCTCACGCCCACCCACCATTGTGATGCTTTTGTTGTACATGATATTGGTACAGCCCAGCTGAGTTAATCTGTTTTCTGCATCAGTGACTTGCAACAAGTCCACTCTCTTTTTCATTAAGTGACTGAGGGATCCTGGAGGCTGTGCAGAGCAGGGAGCAGAGCTGCTGTCAAAACACCCTGCCCAACCATCACACACATTAGCAGGCACCCATTTTGAGAAATAACATGGTGTTTAAAGAAAATGCACAGACAGTATTACATGAATTCTGTTTGCAATGAGTTAGCACGCTAAGTTTCTACAAGCAGTTGTTTGTTTTCCAAAATGTTGTTCTGCATGAATTAAATGAAACACCGGATGGATTATCCTGAGGCAAAAAGTATTTGTCAATCCGTTTGCGTTCAGATGTTTGAATTTGTCCTCTTTATCGTAAGGAGACTATTGCGTACAGCGTCTTTGCTTCCATAAGCGGTTGGAAAGAATAGGAGGGATCAGCATCCCCGGCCACGAGGTGCCACCGTCTCCTCTCTCCATCTGTCTGCCCACTCTTCCGGGGGCTAATTATCCTAATCCCTTGAATCCAGAACGTAGGCTGGTGGCACGCGCCTCAGTCCCAGGACACCAGCGTTTTGCCTCCCAGTTAAAATGTGAAAATTAATTACCGCCCGCCCTGCTGCCAGTGGGAGGGGGAAGAGGAGCGGCAACCGCAGGAAGGCCGGCCCCTGGCATGTGTGGGAGGGTGCTTGGGACTTCTCTTGAGAGCCTGATCTAGGGGCCGTGACTGGAGTTCAGCTTGTTGAACACTGCATGGAGTCCTGTTAGCAATTTCAAGTCTCTCTAAACCACCGTACTGTTTGACTTCACCATCTACACGTGGAAAAGGTGTAACCCGATGTTTGCATGTGGCGTCCTCCAGTCAGTAAGTAATGTTGGCCCATTTTCCATTTAATTTGTAAACTATTGCCTTTCATCACCACAAAATTGCAGGAAGTAGAGACGATGGTTTTATTTTTTTATTTTTCAGTTTAATTGTGTGACTGTCAGGAAGTATGGCATAGTGAGATATACAGTATGGCTAAATGTATTGTTTGATGAATGAGGAACTAACACGGACACAAAACAAACTTATTTTCCATTTAAATGACAGGCAGACTGAGAACGACTTCATTTTACAGTTCAGGAGAAGCGCAATCCATTGTGGAAAGCGGAGAGACATTTTCAAAACATTGTTATTGTGAGAGGAACATAATAACAGATGGCTTATGTTTTTCCCATTTTCTTAACACAGTTAAATGAATGGAAAAAAAAGAACCTGCAAGATATGTGAAACCTTGCGCTCTATTCCAAAACACCCACGTGGCCAAATGACACAGACACACTTAGTCACGCTTCTTCTCTGCCAAGGGAAGCAAGGTGAAAAATACCACTATTAAAACGATATTCATAGTTGACAATTTACAGTTTTTGGCAACCACAAAATCCCTCTTTCATTTTTTCTCGTGGGGGGGCTTGCTCTCATTAACGCATGTACTGATCTTGAAAATGAACTCCCTGATATGATGCCAGTATCCAGACAAGCTTTCCTATGGATTTACAATCTGTAGCTGTAGGACCAACAGAGGGAGCCACATAGTTCTGTGGACATTTGATACAAGTGTGTGGCCTTGTCCTGTTACCTCACAGCTGCGGTCATATCAAAATGACCACAGGTGTGAGGAGGGGAGTGTTTTCTGACATGAACAGTATCAACTGTTCTGATCGATGCAATACATGCCTGACCTGTGTGCCAGGTAGGTAATGGGGGTCATCAGTGAGCGGGTTGCTATGGAGATAATCAAATACCCGGAGGAGAGCTCAGTTGTATTATTTGTATTATACTCTTTCCTGTCCAGACGATGGTGCGTTTTTAAAGCTCAGCAGTAATCCACGCTGTGCCCACTAGCTGTTCATTTACCGATGGAAACCTGACCACTTGAGCATGAAAGGGTTTCTTACAGAAATATATTATTATCATTGTCTAAAAATAAAATAAAAAGGAAAAGGTTGTTAATGCAAAGTCAACCTACAGACGAGAAGTTTTGCCAGGCGACGCGTTTTGGGCATTTCGAGACTTTGCATCTAGTTGAAATGTAAAAAATGTTGGCGAATTTTCGAAACTCGGGCCAATCAGGCCTTGAGGTTCTCTGCTCGTCATCGCTGTTTCCTGCCATTTTTGAATCAGAACAAGATGGAGGACACACCTCTGATGTGTACCGTAATCGCAGAGAATAAAACAGGCACAGGTGATGTTATGAATCCCAACACAAGGGCGTTAGATGTTTCCCGCTCTCGTAGCGCTGGAAGCGGAAGTCTTTTAGGAGTAACTGTTAACGTAGTCGGTGAAAGTGACCTAGCTGTGTGAGCCTACGGTGATGTTATAAACCCAAACATGAGGGTGTTATAGATGTTTCGACGTGTGTGGGATGTCCACAACAAGTATAAAGCAGAACTAGTGGTTAGTTCTTCCATGGTTGATGGCGGAAAATATAACTTTTCACGGAGTAAGGCCTCAGAGATAAGCCCCGCCCCTCGCGAAGATTTGCAATGCTTTTTGTGTGAACACGGCAAATGGTCATATCAAAAATACCTTGAAAATTAAGAGTCCAATAATTACTCTCCTGTAATCTCTGCTTTGGTCTCCACCAATCCCTGAGAGTCAGCACCCAGCTGAAGGAAAGTCTTTAGCTTCCTAGATGTTCAACTGTCTTTAGCAGCTAGTCACTAGCTTTATCAGCTTAGTGCTATGCAGGAAGCTTACAGCGGGCTGCTGGAAACAGGTTTGCTGAGAGCAGCAAGACGTACAACGTACTGGCCAGAAAAAAAGTGAAACAATGAGCTCAGAGAAAATGAAAACTCTAATTTGGAGATCAGCCTTGTAAGCAACCCCTTTCACTTAAAGATGTTGATTAGTGGCGCTTACACAGAGATGAAAGACAGTTTGCTACAGTTCCCATTAGGCGTTGACAATACCTTTGCTGCTAAGACAAATGGTATATGGTATTGCTTTTGAAGCTTTTTTTTTTAAAGCTATATATGGTGCACAGCATAAATCTACATCCTCCAGCTATTTGGAAAAACGTCTCGAAGAATTATTGTATGTTAAATGTATTGCTTAATCAGTGCATTTGAACATGAATTATTTTTCTTTCTAACATAAATTGCAGTTTTGTCTTTCAGGCCCTTTTAAAAATAGATTGTATACAAGAGTATATGTTTTTTCTTGTGTGGTAGAATTCCACCTTTTTTAATTTTTAAAATTTATAATGAGTTGATATTGGAGCAGAAAAAAAGGAACTGGTTCGAGATCCCCTCATTGTCCCCAATTTATGCAGAAATAAGCAACCGTGTGACAGGAAATGGCCGAGACTGTGCAGGTTTTCATTCCAACCAAACACGACACGGGACAATTTCCCTGATTAGCATGCCTTCTAGCTGACAGAAGGAACTAATTAATGTAATCACCTGCTGTACCACGGCACACGGTTTCCCATCGCTGCTTTAAACGGAGCAACTTTGTATCTCCCTGAAATAGTGCTAGCTAAGTTGATTACAGTGTCTAATGACCTTGATAGTGTGATGAGTGTGCCTGTGTGCATTCATGGCTTTTAGCATACTGCTGGAATCTTAACACCGCACTTGACTTCCAGAGATGTGAACCCACCTTCACATATCCTCATTAGGAACCCTTTGCTGATCATTAGTACCGTAAGTGCCTTTAATTCATAGTCATCTCTCACAGAAGACTTTCCCATTATTTGCTGACTAGCTCCTGAACTTGTTAGCCTTACCGTTCCCCACTCTGCCACCTTTCAACCCCGGCTAGATTGCACGGTGAAACATTGAAGCAGTGCGCATCATTCCTTGGGTATTAAAGCATCTCCTACTCTCTACTGCATCGAGACCCAAGCAGGTAATTTATTTTACCACTCAGAAATGTTCCCACAATGCAGTGCACGGTGCCTCTGATGGTGCGCATCGTTTTGAAGGTGAATCAAATTAGATGGTATTTCGGGGTTGGTCCCATCAACAGAGCAAGCGCCATATAGTGAGTGACGGATTAAAATAGGTGACTGTTACAGTCACAGCCTTTTCTCACTTTCTCCTTAAAAACCTTTTCCTGACCACGACCATCAATCTTTCTCTTTCGCCACCATCATATACAATATACATCATCCGTAGCTGTGGTTTCCATCTATCTTCCGATACATATCTGCTTAGCTGTCCTGTAATTTACATTACTGATGTAAATCCTTTGTACTTCTTCACACATTTTTGACACTTGCAAAATTAATCTTTACACTTTAAGCTGTCATTTCTTGCAGAATAAGGATGTATGACCTAACCCTTAAAGATGCATTCAAGATGTATACTGAACTCACTATTTGCATTTGTCAATATGAATGATTTGCCTTGATTACTGTAATTTGATGGGTAGTCTCTCGTAATCTACCAGTGACATTTTAAACAAAGCACTATTGTTGTATAGTATGTCCCAAGCAGAGATTCCAAGAATAGATGGAGAAATGCTATAGTACTCTTGTTCCCATAGCCACTAACACTATTGCCAAAGACTGCATTGATTTTCTTAATATTTAATGCAAATGCTAATACAGTATTAAGATGAGATAAGATATGTATACTTTATTCATCGCCATGGGAAAATTTGTTTGTAGCAGCAGAAAATATGTTTACAATATAATACAATGAAATGAAATAGCAGGGACGGACATATTACATTTAAGAATTTAAATAATAAAGGAAATGAAAATGAAGTTTAGTTCAAAAGAGAGAAGTAACACATTTGCTCCTTATGCATATAGGACACTTTATGAACATATCCAATTGCTTGTATGTAAGCATGATGAACTAAGCTCTTACTCTGAGTCATCAGCACTTAGTTTGAGAGACATTTGTTATTGTCGCTGTTCGCTGAGTTTGTCGATTATCTAGTCTTGACACAAGAAATATGAATGTATTTATTAATCACTATCCATGCTATATCCTGGAGAAATATTCAAATTATCAAAGAAACATGTCAGCGCTCATATTTTATCTGTTCAAAAATGAATGAACAGACATCTAGAGCCAGCTTTTCTTCTTCTGCAACAGCAGGAATTTGGCAGACAGTGTCTGACCTCCAGGCACGCTAACAGGCTAACGATACGCTAATGTGTCCCATTACGCCCGATTTGCCGGGAGGGGATTCTTTTTGTTGAGCATCATGCTTCTGGTGGATTTCAGATGGGCACTGTATAATGATGCACGCCTTTCTTCCTGGCTCATAAAAGATATAAGAAGTAGTCCTGCTGAGAGTCATTAGGAAGGCCATTTACACTGTGCTTTTCTTATTCACACTTTTATTTTTGTGGTGTTTGAAGATAGCCACGAGGCTACGCAGACATCATGGAAATGAAATGTGAGCCGCCACTCAGGTCGAAAGTAGTTATTGTGAAAGACGGCTAAACGGATGTTCGGCTCTCGACATTACTACCAACACCAGCGGTTGAGTTTGATGCCCTCAAAGTAACCACATGGATTAATAAATAATTAAAGAAGATGAAATTTAAAAAAAAGCATAATTGTGTGCCAGGGTTGAGGGGGAGAAAAATTGCAGTTTGGCTTGCATTTGCAGAGCATGAAACAGAAATTAGCACGGTGTGATGCAAGTGAGTGGGGGAAATCATCGACCATTTTCTGCCTCCTCTCTCCGTCCTTACTATTACCATTCCATCGACAAATTGAGTCCAAGGCTAATTTGCATTGCATCACTGTATAAGCTCTTATTTATTCATTGCTTTTTTCTCTCCCCTACATGCTATTGAATCTAATATTTTATTTCAGTATAGCAGCCGCCACATACTGGGGAAACCTGTGATTCCATACTTCCCAGTGCATCCTGCCCAATGAAAAGGAGAAGCGAGAGGGAAATCCACATGGTTATTACCTCCATTGTTTTTTCATTTCACCCTATGTGGCCATCCTTTTCTATTACACTGATCGATTTTGACCAACATCCTGACTGCTGCTTTGTTATAAAGGTACTTGTGCGGTCTCGTACAGTGGTATAATCCTCTATTACAATTTCTGCAATTTTTTTATCACGTCAAAATAAATCTCTTAAGAAATGTATAATAGACAGAGGTCTGTGTTTGTCTATTGCAGCAAATCAAAGTACTTAATCAGATTGAAATGTATTTTATTCTGACGTTGAAAATGCTGTACTTTCACGTAGAAGAACTACTATTTTAATTCAGCCAAAGAAGATATGAAAGGGAATGTTATAGCAGTATGAACATTTCGTCAGTAGATACTTTAAATATAACCTACTATGTATTTAAAGCCTTATGTAGTGGACGATTACAAAATAGATGGGAAAATAGCATCACGGTTGAAGAATGGACTGACTTGTGCTTTTTCAAACTAAGACAAAGGATGCTACTAATTAAAAAGTGATAACTTAATTGAAGATTCATTTTGATAATGTTGAACCAGAGTATTAAAAAACATCCTAGTGCGTTCCCCCACTGATGGGTAATTACTTCATTACAGTGATACATTTAAAATGTGTCCACTGTTTACTATGTGGTGGCCTCTCGCACATTAGATTGTCTGCTATGCTTGACAAGAAAATTATGAAAGAGGCTGGGCCAGGAAGCATTGAGGTGTGTATGTGTGTGTGTGTGTGTGTGTGTGTGTGTGTGTTTTGTCTGTGTGTGGTGATACTATTAAATGGGGCTGTGATATTTGCCACTACAGAACCAATCAAGTTTTTATAATGGTTGACTTGTCCCATATCTCTGCTTGCCTGATGTGAGAACGCAACCTGAAAACGTCTTATGTGAGTGTGTGTGGGGGTGTGTGTGTGTAGGTGTGTTGGTATGGGTGTGTGTGTAAATGAAGGAGGTGGGAGAAAAAAAGAATGGAGAAGAGAGGGAGATTAAGGCTGGATAATGAATTGAATACAATACTGATTCCACATCAATAATATTTGCAGTACTTTTCATGAATAAACTCATCATGAATAAGCAAAGTCCCTCACTTTCTGGTCTCCCCGATGGGAACTCATTTGGGAATAAAATGTGTACAGAAGCCAAGGGCAAGCAGGAGACAAATGTGTTTTATCCCGTTTGGAATTGTGTCATGAATTACTCATGATGTTTGTCAATTTAAAACATTATTTTGCAGTTCAAAAAAGATACAGTAAGCCTACCATTTAGTTTTGTATGACACTACATCTCTCGTCTGGCACAGTATACGTCATCAACATCTTTTTATCTAATTGAATTTCATACACAAGTTTTCCTCAGTGGTCCACCAGAAGGTTCGGGATTTTGCCTCTCAAAAGCATAATTGACTTTCATAAGCCCCGCCCACTTGTTCTACTCTGTCAAGATGTCAGGACTACCATGGATCCCACACTGCACTTCCTGAATCCTGAATATATATATTGAATTAAAAGCTAATTCAAAAAGCAGATAAAGGCTGTAAACTATGTGTTTGTAGGATATATCCAGGTTGACACTGATTCAGCTTTATAAACAGTTTCTTTATAGCAGGGGTGCTCAATACGTCGATCGCGGCGTAGTGTTGGTAGATCGCATGACATTAAAAAAATGTGGCCCACATCCCGTGTAATTTTCTCTATAGCGCCAGATAACAGCAGAAGCATGTCATTTCCGTGTCGCTCCGCTGGCTTGCGCGCATTGGGGCGGAGCAAAGAAAAAGTCACTAGCACCCCCCCCCCCCCCCCCCCGTCGATCGATCGTCTTGATTTGGTCACATCATAAGTAGCTTGCATGCTGAAAAAGTGTAACCACCCCTGCTTTATAGGGACAGACACACACACACACACACACACACACACACACACACACACACAGATTGGCCGAAGCTGGGCTGATTAACAATTAGCCACCAGCTCAATGCCAACTCCCTGAACCTCCCCCCCCCCCCCCCCCCCCACACACACACACACACACACACATTCCACAAAATCTGCAGCCAAGCCTAAACACACCACAATGGCTTTTGTAGTAAAACCCAATTAAAATGTAAGATATCACACAAACTATGGAGGATACATTGTTCAACGAGGCTCACAGACCACAAAACTCGACTGAAAATTAAGAAAATCTGGAATGAACTTGCTAAGAAAGTCAGAGACACCCTTTTTCAATTAAAAACGGTCAAAGAGCATGAAGAGCGTGACAACCATGAAGTGATATTGGAGGGAGTGTAACGCATACCCTTTTGTTAATTAAGGTGAACCCAGAGTGAAGAGCACTATCACTTCCTTCTATTTCAACAGACTTTGCGCTGATTACATTTAGAGATACACTGACTTTGGTGGACATTTTTTTGAAGGTAATCCCTCAGAATTGTGTGTTAGGTACATGAAGGCTGAAACAGTGAACTAAATTACATTTTAACAATGAATATGTTCAAGTGATAATGTTGACACTCGATATGCGCAGAATGGAAAATTACCAGGAGATTGGAAAAGACTGCAAACAATCGGAAGGACTCAGCTTTAAAATGATGTTGAATCACAAGATAATAACCGGTCGGCACAAAGTTGACTTCTTGCTTCATAATCAAATTCAGTGCAGAAAACAAATGTCTCCCATATTTCCATGTCCTGAATTGAGTACACATACAGTCTCTTAAGCTTCTGGACAAGTTAATCACTACGCCCACACAATGCCAACAGCGAGCAGTATTGATTCTCACATTCCTTGTAGCTACACAGAGTTTATGATTGTTTCAGTGTAGTCTGGGAAACAGCAGGTAGGTCAATGCTACATGTGCATCAACATTGACCTTCAGCATTGGAGGGGTCAAAGCCATAATGCACACAATCCCCACAGGTTACTATTTAGCTATTCAACATGCATGTGGCGTAACGCCTAGTGATAAGGTCAGCAATTTGGGTTTACAACTAGGAGGTCAGTGTTGTAGCCTGAAGTAGTTGTTATCTTGCTTTTAAAAAACACAAAAAACAAACCTACCCTTTAGCAAGGCAGTTAACCTGTAACCACCTACAATTTGAGTTGCATCCCTCAGGAAGATTCTTATGACCACCACACAAAATGCCCATCATTTGCCCCAAATGCAGTTCAATTATTACTGTGGTTGAAGTGCTCAGCTGCAACAATAATAACCATATTCACAAACCAGTTAAATCTATCATCTACATCCAGATGCAGTTCAAAACAAAAAAACTAAATTTGCACTTCAAAACATTCATGTTACGTGTCAGTATTGTGTGTGTTCTCCCCTCCCCTTGGTTTTCCCTCAGGTAGCATCAATTACCACCTCCTCAGGCCAATATTACTGCACCTGGGTGCAGAAGGAGAGCTGACCAATTGGCTGAGAGGGCCCTGAGAGGGCCCTGTTTAAAAGGCTGAAGACAGAAGAGATTCAGGGGGGGAGTGTCTGGTGGTAGTTCATTGTGTTAAATGTGGACACTGCCACTGATAGAGGTGGAGGTTTATGGTGAGAGGTTGTGGACAGTAGGTAAGTTTGGGGTACCCTGTACATTTGTGCACTCAAGTAGGTACGTTGTGTTAGAAACACTAGGCTATGGGTTGTTGCTGCCTCTGTATTGTTTTGAATCAAACTTTGTAGAGAAGCTAGTGGAGCCATTTTGTTTGTTGCTTTTCAGAGAGGTAGATAGCCAGGCCTAGTTTTGTTATGTTGAGTTCATTTGTTTGGCACAACCACAACTGTCCCAATCTCTCCCATATCAGTTGAACATTTGTGTGTTGTGTTGTAAATAAATATTATTTGACCACGTTACTCCTGTTGTTGATCTTTATCACTTATTCTTTGACTGTCCTGTGTTCGTCTCCCCGCTTATTCACTAGACTGAAAAGGAGACGTAACACATTCAGAAGAGTTGTGTCGTGGACACATGAGGCCCACTAAAGGAGGGCTGACCTTGAAGATGGACCAGCACTATTCTCCTTGGCATTGATAAGCGGCTAATAAATATGTGCAACCTACCCACCCACACTGTGTTTTACCTGCTTCTGTAGTATCAGCATGCATAAGCAACTGTTAAACAAGCATTACACATTGCATCAGGTCTATCGTTACTTGGCCTTTGATGTTCAGCCCCTTCTGGGACTCACAGCACTGACAGACTCTTTGTCACCATGCAGATGTGTCCCAGTCTTCCCAGGCACAAGCACAGCTGCAGCGTGTCAACAAAATGACGTACCTTACTTTGAACTGAGGCTAGAGTATTTGTCTTCAGTATTGACACATTAACAGGAAGGTAGGTGTGCAGTACGTCTAATTCAGCTTGTAAAGGATGAACATGCTCAGGGTGGACATTGGATTTACTTAAGTCATGTTTCATCTTTCATCAGTAGGTAAAAGACCTCTCATACATGTTTCTTTTCATACAGCAGCAATGTTTGTAAGGGCAAGCTTTCATTTATTTTTTCACAATTATGAAAAAGCTGAGGCAAAAGCGTTAGACATCCAACATGGAGCCGAGCTAAGCGACACCTCTTATCTGCTCGGCACAGAGCTGAAATGAAGTCTGATGGATTTTGAGCTTAATGCAAACACAATACTTTCCTGTCACCATTTCTTGTAGCCTTCGTCTTCATGTGACTGCTCACTCTTTAGTCTCTATACAATCCATCAACGAAGGAGGAATGAGAAAAACGGCGACGGCCCACAGTGAGCTAATTTGTAACATGGAAAAACTTAAAACGTACACATTTTATAGAGGTAAGGAGCGTATCGTATGGCTGAGTTACACCAGCGTTTGTGATAAAAATTAATGCATTTCAAATCGTTCGGATAGTGATGACCTTTGAGGTAATGTTCCAAACTTAGAAGAGCGAGCGATCGTACCAATCATGAAGCACCAGTAGGGCTTTATTCTTTAAATCCATTTGTGCTACAACTAACAGCAGCTACTGCATGACCTGCAAGTATGCACTATGTCCCGAAGCTACCAGCACAACCCCTACTTCAGGATGATGAACCACTCTCTCCCACAACTCTTTGATTCCACTCTAAAAGGACTGGAATCAAAACAGAACAATTGTTAATCAATCTCCAGTTCTCAAGAAATAGAAACCAATTTTCCGTACCAACCCTTATCTCGTATTGTTCTCCAACACAGACCATGTCTATGTGATGAGGCTCTGTGTACACTTGTCTTCTGTATGGTACGTGACGAAATACATCACTTGTCTTATTTGTGTGTGTGTACGTAAATATCCCTCATTCCATTTGGTCGACTCTTTACTTGATGTCAACTTTTTCCCTCAGTTGTGCTTGACAGTTCAAAGAGAATCTGCAGACGCTTCATCAGCAATTGTGAAATACTTCAGCGAAACTTTCACCTCTTAATCTCACTGTGCTCAAAACCCTTTAAGATGTTTCTGGCTCCATGTGAGTCCTTCTTACAATGCCCTGAGAATAATAAAAAAAGGAGGTCAACCATACTATTTCAGTTACCTAAAGATTTACTTCAGAATGATCAGGAGCTCTGATATCACAACGGTGCCAATTAAATAGTTGAAAAGTGTCACTATGTATGAAAAGTGCAACAAAATGAAACACATCTCTGTTAAATGTATCCCCATGCATCATAGCCGTGACCTAAATCAATCCACTAATACAAGGAAAATAAAAAAAAGTATTCAAGTTCCACTTCCAGTTTGTTGACACTCAGATGCAAACACAAACACCCTGGGAGCGGTGGTATAAACCAACATGCCATTTGTACCCAGGTTGCAGCACTCTTTAGAGACCTTACAAAGCCAATATTTTTCTCTCAGGCTTCTCTTTTGATGCACCGTGTGCACCTTGACTCACTTTCTGACTGAACAAATGTGTAACGCTACGACAAACCGCTCATCTGCTCCAGCCTTCTACTTCTTATGTAAATGTTTGTGCTGAATATGATGCTGGATTTACATTTCAATACAAGTCTCCTGCAGCACTGTAAAGTCCATCATCCCGTACAAGGCTGACACTGAGCCCAATTTCATTTGAGAGCTGTGACATTGTAATCTCTATCGAAGAAACTTTTTTTGCTCTAAATCTAGTAAACATGTAGCAGGTGAAATCACTGAAACTGTAACAGGTGGATAAAGCTGATGTTCCATTGTAGATAGAAGATTACACCAAGCCAGAGAAAAGGCCTGAACAAATCTGAGTCATCGAAGACCACCATTTTTATGTTGGCAGGAATGAAATTAGAATAATATATAAAAGGAAATGCACCAGGCTATTGGTTTTAGCCAAACCTTGACAACAGGAAAAAGCCTTTTTAGTGAGTAAAATGTCTTAACATGATAAAGCCTGTGGCTGCACTTACCACTTCTTTGCTAGATAATATGATAAAAGCGGGCATGCAGTTAAATGCAATTCCACACATGACAGATGCGGGCAAGCTATTCTACAAAAGACGGAGCTCCTATTTTACAGTTTGAAGTGTTCCTCCGTCGGTGCTGATGGTTTCTTGAACATGGGGGAATGGCTTCTAGGAGCCAAAATGGACCAGAGATGTCATTTCATGTGTCTTGGACAAATGAGAAAAAAACAAACATCTGCTGAGCTAAGTGACTGGAGGTCATCTCAAATACCTGGTAAGTGGAAACGACTTACGGTTATGTGTGGACATGTCAGACCTGATTGCCGTTTCAACCAACATAGAAAGAGGGACAGTTACTCGCATGTGTCTTTCTATTCCAGTCTTTTGCATCACAAAACCCTAATAAGTACTATGAGGATAACAGCACGTTGATGGACCGTAGGACTTAATACCTCCCGGTAGGCTGGATCACAAGAATGATGACACGGCTGAACTGGTCTTGGTGGAAGACCTGTCAGTACGACCAACAGCATCTTACTAATAATCAGCTAAATCAAGGAGCCACTTGGCAATTATTGGGGGTAGCAGCCGAAAAACTTTACATTTGGGGATCCACATCCTCGGAATTTTAATATTGCCTACATACAACTAAATGTTGGCAAGTAAAGGCAAAACCTTCACCAGCTCCGACAGTTTAAGGAATTAAAAACTTCCTCTGGGGTCCAAAAGACCTTCTTATCTAGTGCTGTGGAAATCAAGGGTCCTTACCAACTGGTATGGGATCCGCTCAGGACCATGGAGCCTGACACAGAGTCACTCATCCAACCATTAGATCTCCACTCTGCTCTGCAGGACTTACGTACGCCAGCTTCTACGCTCAGAAAATACTCTTCCTTTAGACTTTTGAGATGTTTAACTGTCCTCTGTATGTTGTGTATGTTTACTTGTGTTTATCATGTATTCATCTTGAATACGTATCATTATTTTGTTTTTTGTTTTTTTTATCTTTAGACAGCATTTAGTTTGTTTATGTTTCAAAATAACTTTTGGTTACCTGAGTCCATTCAGACATGTTGGGTCTTAATCAACAGGTGTCTAGGCTTAGAGTGAATATCGGCCAATGGGTCACATATTGATCGCAACAGCATGGGCACAAGTCTTTAAGCAACTTAAGGGAATTCAAGTGTCCTCAGAGGCTGATGCCAGGACATAAAGATAAGTAAGACAGTCTATGATTTGATGAGCTCCCAACAACGGTCATTCCACCCACATGAGGTATGAGAATCAATAACCTGGGCCTGAGCCCTCAGTGTTCTCCATTCTGACTTTAAAGTTAAATCTTGTCCACCAACTCAATGATTATTATGAATGCCACGATGGCTATTCTTTTCCAATTGCCTTACTAAAAAAAAGACATTACACCGGCCCCCATTCGCAGCTGCTGTTGCTGGCAAGGTGAGGGAGGAAGAAGAAGCACTTCTTGACATAAATGTCACAATTCAATATGCATTTTTATGACACAGCATTCCTTTGACCATTATTTGATCATTTGAATTGATAGTTTCATTTCCGATGCATTGTACATAGTGAGATAATGTTAGGCCTCAAAGAGATGGTACGTTTTAAAGACAGTTGAATGAATACCTTGCATTGATTGTCTGGAGGTGGATAACCGTGTTATCTCCTTTTAGTAAATCAAATCTGCCTAATGGAGGACATTTCTGTGATCAAGATTTTTTTTTATATTAAAATGTTTTAAGTGTGTATACCTTCTGAAAAGCAACAGGAAAAGTTGAGCGCGGCGGGGTTCTGTGACACAAAGATGAGATGGTAGTACACCGGACCCTAAACCAGAATACGGGACAATTATGAACGACCATGCAATCAGGGGGTCCCTGACAGGCTGAGCGGGGTCTGATGAGCCAGTGTGTCACTCCGGAGCTCCAGGACTTCACAGCTAATCAACCACCAAGGAGGGGCTTCAGGGTAGCGATCACTCAAGCCCTCCATCACCTCGCGGTGGAGGAAGGCAATCACCAGCCCATTTCAATGTGCTGTTATTGCCACCCCCCACCTTCGTCTCTCAAATCAAGGTGCACAGATGACCAGGGAAGCACTGGATAGAGGCAAAGGTGGCTGGTGGGGTGTAATCAAATAAAGTGTGAAAAGAAATGAGAAGAAAGGAAGGGGGGGGGATAGAAAGAAGAAACTTTTGGTTCTGCATGTGGTTAATTCAAGCCATTTAATATCTTTAAATAATCATGAATGGATTGGAAACATGAAGGGAACAGATTGAAAGAGGCACAATTGCCTTCCAACCAGCAGCACAGAAGATCCCTGTGATTGGGCTTGCAAATTGAAATGTACGCCTTGGAATGCAGTGTGTTGAGGAGACAGAAGGGTACGGGTCAGGAAAGGTGAGAGAAGGGAGTTTTCATTTTAGCCTGACAAGGGATTAACACAATGAGCATATGTTAGAGCCACATCTTCTGTGTAGTTGGAAAGGGAGAAGAGAAAGTGAATGAAACTTAAAGAAAAGCTTATCTCTTACCCTCTTAGAAGTACATGACTTCAAATAAATGGTTGTTTCTTTTTTCAAGGAAAGGAAGATGGGTGATAAAGGAGGGAGACAAGAAATGGTGAAGAGGGGGGGCTTCTTTTCTATCACAATGATTTGCATTGTGTGAAACTAAAATGTATTTGTTAACAGACAAAAGTGTAATTTGATGTAATACCTCTTCCTGTCTTCTATTTTAAGTTGGACAGCGGCTGAAGAGATTCCATGCAGCAATAGGCTACTATCAGAAAACCACACACACACACACACACACACACACACACACACACACACACACACACACACACACACACCGGGATCATCCTGTCACCCCATACTGTCCTCCGATGCTGAGGCAGAATATCGACAAAGTACGTGAGGTATCTGATCTGTCTGGGTGCGAGCCAGCCATCATTACGGGCTCGAAATCCAGCTCACAAACCTTGCTGGTTGTCCTGTGGCCTCTTAAAGCCCTGATAGAGGAAAAGAAGATCATATTCCTCCCTTTCTGAAGCCATCCCTCCTTCTTGTGTGGTTAAATCTCCCCCATGCTGGGTGCAAAGGACATATGATCATCTAACAAAGGGGAAGGTTGAAGTTATACAATATAAAACTCTCTATTGAGACGTTTGCAAGTCTTTGTGCTGAAATCTGTATCAAACTTACCGTCTACTTTATTTTTTTTTCGTGCCACAAGTATACACTTGGTTTATCATTGATGAACATGTTGCTTCTGAGCTGCTGATTATTTTCAGTATCGATTAAAGTGCCTATTATCTCCATAATTGTGTGGTCGATAAATTGTTTACGCTTTAGATTTCTTGGAGATAAATTATTTTGTTGATAATTATTTAATTTATATATTTCATGTATAATATATTGTCAGTTGTAAGATGTGTAATAACAGCCGAATAAATATTTAATTTACAAACAATTATATATATATATATATATATATATATTTTTAATAAATTTCTTTAAAAAAGTCTGTTGACTAACTAATCATTTTGTTCGATTTAAAATGGCTTCATCAAGAGATTGCTTCTTTTTATAATATATATGTTCTCCAGAACTACAGTTCTACAGTAGGAATGTTAACCACATTTGAAGTAATTACCGCTCTGGCAGACAGCCGATCCATATGTGAACAGTGCACAGGGAGTCTGAGCAGGACATTAACTAAGCATTAGTTCTGTGATGCCAGCGTGATGCCAATTATTTTAAATGTGGTCAATGTTCTGATGGTTGTACATTTCTCCAAGAACCAATCAGACAAACACAATTGTATTAGTGAAATGGAAAAGGCACTCAAAAAGGAAATTATTGAACAAAAGCATGAACAGCAGTTGTGTAGTTTAATTTTAAAACCTAAAGGAAATCTGTATTGTACATTGGATTGGAATTAAAATATGCATCATATATGTAGTGTAGAAATGTATTTGAGAGGTATAGCTGCATGGTAGTTATAGAGGTTATTTGCCATTATAAAACTTGCTCCCACTTACATATAGTTTTTGACATTCATTTCTGACATTTCAAAACGGTGTTGCACTCTAAATTTTCCTAATAGATTTGTAAGTCTAGACATGTAATTACAGTGACGGGCTTTTTCTTTTCTTTTTTTTGGCTTACAGAATTTGTTTAACATTTTTTTGTGTGACATTAAATTATATTTAGCATTTATCACAAGAGATGAAGCACATATTTAGCTATATGCCCAATAACAGTTGAATTATACAGATGTTAAATCATAGGTGTGTTGAAAATACAGTAGACAAATATTGTAAGTATGTTTGGTAATTATTCATGACATATCTGACTAAAATGGAAGGCAAGAAGGAGCTGCATTGTTTGCCTTTCAAAAAAAGATGTTCAGCCTAATACACTGCAGATGTCTCATTAAATGTGCATTTAATTATTGCAGCATTACTTCAACTGATCCTTCTCATCAAACCAGATAATACTTGCTGATTGCGTCCTATTCTGACGCAGGAAACTTTCATGGTATTATTTTCAGTCTTGGTGAAAAGCAATTAGGAGCATAGCTCGTGTTTTGCCAGGTTTTATACAGAAATTAGCCAGCTTTCATAAATAGAATTCTCCTTTACTGCTTTGGTTGAGTAAAACATAGCAAAGAAACAAAAGAAGCAAAAAAACACCCATTGCATAACAATGTGTATGGTTGTATATTTATATAGATATGGTGTGTAATGCATATAGCTCACAAGTAATCATTGTAATGTTGTCATATTACAATGTAACAATATTACAATGATCAAGCTATAATAAATTCCTAAATATGGGAAAATATAATAAAATAATAATGAAAGTGGGTCCAGTCACAGCAATACGCCAGACTGATCAAATAGAGAAGGATAAAAAAAATTTAGGCTGGAAGTGAAAAAACAGAAACACTTCAGACTGGAAAACGTGATTTAGGAACAAAACAATCAGTAGCCACATTTTTCATTAACTGTCTTTGATAGAAAATTGATTTTTTTTTTTTTAAACAACCCTGCTGCTTAGATGATAGTCTAATTACACGCCATCATTTCGACCAATCACGTTCTACTTGGTTACTATGACAGCCATCTCTAATTCTCAAACCTTATCTGAACGAGTGAAAAGCTGCAGGTCAGTTAAGTCACTACCTTTTCGGTTTTCGGATTAAGGGCCCTCATGCTTTTATTAAAATGTGCCACCAGCCTTTACATTTCCCAGAATCTCCCTCTCCATCGCCTGCCTGTCAGTGATACCTCCGTCCTGCTCCATATGTCTGAGGCTGGACACATGCAGACAAGCCGTCTGAGTCACGAGTCACGGGGGAACGTTTTGCGGCTAACCACACTGCTCTCCGGGGGCAACCTGGACAGAAGATCCGCAGCCGGTAAAACATTTGCTGAGACAGGAGAGACCATCCCACATTGTCTTGACTGCACACACAGCGCGAGTGCTGAGTGAAATCTTCTGGGTATTGGCTGTGTTAACTTAATTGACATTGGTTTTCAACCTTCTGGCGATCCATCAGTGGAGGGATGAGCACAGAGGCTAGAGTGGAAACCGCAGAGTCTTATGCGCTTTCTGCGCTCGTGCTCGTATTTGTTACTGCCGAAATAATAGAGACGGGGAGAAAGGGTAAAAAGAAAAAAAGACGTGTCGGGTAGAATGTGGAGGAAATGCCTCTGTTTTCCCCATGATATGTTTGGTGATAGCCATTCATTTGTAGTGGTGTTGGCCTGAAGAGGTTTGTCTTATCTGTGGCGTCTATCTCTCTCTCTGGGGGGGGAATCGAGGGTGAGTCTTCTCCAGCCTACTCTCTCACAGTTGATTAGTAACTCCTGCTCTACCCCTACGCTCCAGGGATTTCGATGCCAGCTCCCCTTATACAGCACCTTGTCATGCACACACACACACCCTGTCTCTCCTAAACACACACTCATGCACACACGTATCCCTAAAGTCATGGAACAGCAATTTGAGGGGCTCACACAACCAAGACCTGACATTTATAACAATGATAGCTTGATTAAAAGGGCAGAATGAAACAGTGTCATCCTCCATTCATTGTGCTTAGCCCAAGTTAAATAGGATTTAAACCTGTGCATTGTGGCTGATACCTCCGCTGTCAATTCCTGATTGCTTTAAGGCAGTGCAAAGAAAAGGTCCTGTTATTGTAATGCAGGTGAGTAACAGCATGTAACTGAGGTGTCAGAGGGGACCAAGTTTACACACAGCGTCTGGGAATAGATAAGCATGACGCTAACGCGGGGAGGGAGCGCGAAGCTAATACTGCTCCGCTGAATGCCGAAGTGTTTGAAAGGCACAGGAATAAAGCTTAGTTTTATCTGGCTCGGGGCAACACACAAAAGGCAGCCAGCATTGCAACGTGGCGGGTTTTTAAAATTGGGATCAAAAGGTTCAAGCTAATTAACAAGCTAAATAAGAGTCCCCTAGCTTCTTCTCTGTAACCACCCTCTCTCTGTCTCTTCTGCTGCTGTACTTTATTTGCAGCTGTGTCTGTGTGTGTGTATTGTTAACCACACAGTGAGTCTGAAAGTGTGTGGAGAAAAAGAAAAGAAAAAGGGAATATCGACAATTTACCTCCAACACGACCATTGTAATTAACCGCGTTATATTGCTAGCATGACCCGGAGAGGGAAATAGCCGCCATGATTGAGCTGTGTTCAAACTGTTTTGATGTGATTTGACTTGTCCAGCGGAGCCCCAAGGAGGCTGAGATGGCAGAGTCGAACCGAAAGGACAAGGGCACATAATAAAGACAAATGGCTCCAGCATGAAATTTGATTCATTGCCTTGGTACAGGAACATTCACAGGGAAATGACCAACATTGACATGCCATGAATTTCCAAACACTGTCAAATCCCCAAAACACACGTCCTGCTATAATGACGTTGGGTCCCCGAGGGGCCTGCAGGGGGACTCGGGCAGCTTGTGGAGCAAATCCATCAGGCTGTTGTTTCTGATGGGCAGTTCCACGTTGAGTGAAGGGTCGCTTTGACCTATATTAAAAATAATTCTCTTTTTTGTACTTAACCTTTAATGGGATTGGGCCACACAGATCATGTGTATTTCATTCTATCACATTCTGAGATATCCTGTTACACTGTTGCGGCTTTCAAGAGGACTCTTGGTTGTTGTCATCATTGAGTCTCTTAGCTCTTAATTAAGTTTATGTCTAGTCGAGTTTGCTTTCCTCCGTTTCATTTCCTTACGTATTAAAAAAAAACATTGATTTGATGTCAATTATTTTGTTTAATGTCATTTTTTTATTGTTTTGAAGCACTTTGTTCACTTCATATTTTCATAATGTCTTGTATGAATGAATATCATCTGTCTGAGATATGTCTGGCTCTATATTTCATAAAAAGGAAGCAGATGGAATTTAAATATTGGTGCTCACTGCATTAAAGAATTACATTTAGAAGAGATTCACTCATATCGATGTTGGATATGGCGCTGATACAGAATCAAGGGCATCAGTTCAATTCAATTATATGTTTACATACGATATATATTGTATAATAGATAATAATGTAAGATATGTGCATCCCTGATTTAAAGAGACTAATTTGTGTTATATTTTTGCATATATGTGCAGGTTATGATAGAGCATTTCTACCTCATAAATAGAACCAACAGAAACTGTTTAAATGGGGTTATATCGATTACTTAGAGTAAAATGTAACTAGTGAAAATGTTGTTTCTAAATGCTGTAAAAACAACAAATCAAATTCTATTGCATTGCATTTTACCAGAGTAGATGTAGAAATGTCAGTTGCATGTGGAACCAAAACTATAATCAAGGTTTCCTAGGGACTTATTTCTTATAATGTGGGTAAAATGACCATTCTATCCCTCAATAGTTACAAATGACATCAAATTAAGTAATGCCTTCTAAATAATATCCACCATTTATATGACAGCAGTGATTTCCTCTTATTTCCTTTTAAATAAAAAGTTTAAATGTATACCCATAAGGAATTCAGCAGCATATTTATGCCAATAGGCATCAGGAGCATATGCTGGAAGCAGGCCTTTCGCTGGAGAGCACCCACTTTGTAGTACGATATGAAAACACCATCTGGTGCGTTAGCAGCGGCTAGGCTGAACTAGCTGGGGCTGGATGGGGCCCTACTGTGTCACAGGATTATCTTACTGGTTGGTAGATCCGCTCTATTAGCCCCTAGTGGCTGGGATTATTGGATGATCATTATTATGTGTGACTGAACAAGGAGCTAAATACCTGCACTTCCTTGACGCAGTTAAGTCTTGTGATTAGAAGCATTATGACCTCTTTTTCGGAGCATTACGCATTCATTCCCCCTTGTCTTCGACATGCATTTTATTAGTTCATTTAGCTCAGTTACACTTGGCCTCACCGACTTAAAAACCGGCTCCGCGCTTCGGAAAAGACCGACTCCAGCACCCCCCCCGGAGCAGATATTTATTTGTGGAAGTAGAATGTCCCTTTCTAATGCGTCCAAACCGGATCGCAGGCGAGGACGGAAGGCGGCTCCGCGCTCAACAAAACGAACATCTGCCGTTTCTCATCAGCGAGATTGAAGCTAATGACGAGCCGCGAGTGTGCTGACAGAGAGAATAGAATTGGATGTGTACAAGAGGCCCAGTGAGACCAGACATATGTTTGGGAGAATGTTGTGGACGGAGCATGGCTCTATATACCGTGTGTGTGTGTGTGTGTGTTTGTGTGTGTGGGTCTGTGTGTGTTAAAAAAAACAGGCCGCTGCTTTTTTCTTTGCAGTTGATGTTTATACAAGTGGATGAAGGGGAGTGTGTAAGCGCAAGTAAAACAACCGTTGTATTCCTCCCCCTTCAATCTGTGCTTTGGCTAACAGATAATGGAATTACACATCAAAGAAGCTTCCCCCTGTATCCAATTCTTCTGTGACCTCTACCAGCCTTTGTTCATATTCACCACGACAACTCCCGAGCCCCAAGCCTCCGCCAGCAGGCATCTCCCTGCCTCCTCTCTCTTGTCTAGGGAGAGATTAAATTTAGATGAAAATAAAATATTCATTCCCACTCAGCAGCTGATGGCCATTTTTATTTGATACTTTTGATGCAACATCTCCTCGTTGTTCTTCTTCACCACACAACACTTTCTATTTTCTTTCCCTGCCCTCCTCTTCGCTCTCTTTGCCCACCACACGGTCCCCATGTGGTTAATTCTCAATGCAAGCAGCCCTTTGGGTTGGACTTTGTTAAAAAGTGGAATTGCAAAGCACCATTACAGTGTTGTGCAGCCTCTTGAAATACGTCTGAGTCATTTCACATGAGACATTTGCAACCCCCCAAAAAAAATAGAAAAACCCGGCCGGGGAGTGAGGATCTCGGGCAGCGTGCGAGTGGAGAGTGCACTCTCTCCAGTTTGCTTAAAGAGTTAATCACATGAAAACTACTCAGTCTCTCTCGGCTGCTGGTGCGGGGATAAAGACAAGCCTCTAAAGTGGCTCTGTGTTTGCAGACTTCAACCAAAGTGGTGACCACAGACCCGATTTATCCCACCCAAGCTTATGAGTGGTCACACTGCATACAGCTTCAAGTGCTGCACGTTTGTCAGCTTACATTTAAATGTTCAAGCGGTTTCACACACACACACACACACACACACACACACACACACACACACACACACACGCACACAATAATTAAGTCTGCAGTCATGGCTGCCCAAAGCATTTTAGAGAGGCTCAATGAAAAATGCATGTGACCAGGTGTTGTCGGGGCAGAGCGAGGAGCAAAGGAAATGAAATCAACATGAAATCATGAGGGAGATTGATTAACTGGCACTGATTAAGTGCTTTGAGTATTAGGTAGATAAAGTCATTGATTATATAATAAATCCCCGTCAGGCAGTGAATAACCTCTCTTAGAGAGAAAAGAGACACCAAATGATGAATTAGTTTCTTTAATCCACAGATGAACAAGCCGAAATATAATAATCTGTTATTACTGCAAGCTTTAACGATATATGGATGCATGTTCATGTGATAAAATAGAGCCTGCATGATGGAGAAGAACACAATGTATCGCAAAGTATAATTAATTGTGTGGATAGAATCCTGCCTCGCTGGGGGAACACAACAAAGCACAGAAAGCAACCATCATATTCAAGGGAATCTTCAGTGTACTGAGTCTTATGTCCTTGTTTGCAAATATACAAATTATCCGCAGACACATGCTACCTTCTGAGAAGAAAATGACAGTCTCCAGCAGTTTGGTCTTTATTATTACAACATTGCATTATGCACTGAAACGGTTTCAAGGGGAGATGAGAGGATGCACAACATGTCAGGGAGAAAAAGAGGATTACCAAAAGCAGGCGGAGAGGGTCTATAGAGAAGTGCAGCGTGTAAGTGGACAAATACAGGAGGAGCAGTCTTTCTTTTTTGCGTCCTCCAACAAATAGAAGCTACAGAACAAGACGGAGCGACCATCTGGCCTCAAGTTAGAGCCGTGCACTGTAGAAGCACTAAAATCAATGGCAACAACTCTACCTTGGATGCCCACCATTACCCAGATGGTGTACTTGGAGAACTGCACAGGCCAGCTAACCAAGAGCAGACACAGCACAGACAGAGAGCACCGCGCTCTAGTACCACCGCCCACCTCCGTGACTCTCACTGGTTTGGTGGTGCCCGGTAACCGGTACCGAAGAGCACCGGTGGCCACCGGGCGCCGTCGATAAGAAAGCCCTCGGTTGGATTTAGCGGGGTGGCTGCGTCATAGAGTGCGCACACACACACACACATACACACACACTAGCACATGAAGAACCAAATTACGACGAAAAAAGGGGGGCACTCCATCCACACACACACACACACACACACACACACTCAAAAAAGCGCTCATCCCTAAAACAAATCAGCAGACTGTGAATACCAACGTCCTTTTTGAGAAAATGCTACAGTATTGCTGCAATAACACACATGTGGCATATCTGATGAACAACCCGCAGCGTTTTTTTTTCTTAAAACAGTTATAATTTAATTGTATGAATGCAATTATAGAGAATAGTTTCTCACATTTCTTGTTATTTTCACACAGGCCTATTTTTGAGCGAAAAAAATAAAATGGATGCACACGTGGCCGTTTAGCTTCAAAACATCATATGGAGCCTTTTGCATTAGATTTTTTGTTTTCTTTCTTTCTTTGGCATTGAGGCAAAATCAGCAACCTTGTCAAAAACACAATCTTAGAAACACACACGAAAAAAAACCGAACTGCTCCTGCACCGCAAGCAATGATAGATTCTATAAAAAGCAATAGTGCGACTGTAGCACATTTCAGGGTAAATTTGTCTCAGCACTTTGACATTTTTAAAAACAAAGCCTGTCAACTCTATTTCGAGTCTTCATTTGATCTGCTGCCACTGTAAAAAAATAAATAAAAAAAGCAGAAAAGGAAAAGAATGTCCTTTTGACCAAACGATTTCAGCTCACATCAGTACACAGCGAGAGCTTTAAGGACGTTTGCAGTTTCTAAGACATCGCCAAATTCCATGCAGAGCCATGTCAGAGAAGTCTTGGCTCTTCAGAGTGCAGCTGTCAATCACAGGGGCATCCTGGGCCTGCCTGACAGCGACATGTGACACTATTCTACAGTCTTGCATCAATTCCGCGTGATTCTGTTGAATTGCTTTTTTAGAATGTGTATAGAATGTACAGGAGGCTTGACGTCATTATAGATGTAGCGATACTTTATACCTGTTAAAGTCTAATAACTTTCATCTGAATAAATGCAGCTCAGCTTGACAGGGATCGCATTGCAAAAATCTGAGTGGGATGTTGGTGATTTGCAGATGTGTCTCACATGAGGCTACTGATTTGGAAAGGTCTGTTCGCGCACTGGAATATAGAATATGCAATTGTATAACATTCATCCACTTTAACCCATCATTTATAACTGGAAGACAAAAAGCCCCATGCCATTAAGCTGCTCTCACTCCCGGTCTGTACCCCGGCTGTTGTAGTGGTATGTTAATGTGGGCCAATGCCATTTTGAGTAATTGTCCTGCATGGCACTCCGCCAAATGTCAAAAACGATTTGCCTCGTGACAAAAACCTTATTGATCTTCATTCTGCTCCTGTCTCTCGGCGGTGCAAAATGTTTCATCGCATCGCCAGCCTCCAAATGACAATTCTCACATTGTTCGTCAGTGAGTGATTGGAAAAAGACAACACCAGCTCAGACCCTGCTTTTTTTTCTTTGTGTGTGTGTTTGTGGGGAGAGGGGTGTGTGTGTGTGTGTGTGTGTGTGTGTGTGTGTGTGTGTGTGTGTGTGTGTGTGTGAAATATCTAGTGTGGGGGGGGGGGGGGCGACTCTGGATTTAACAGTGCAGTGCAACTTTGAACAGATTGTTTTTACACGCCGTTCGTGCACACAAGATGATATTAAATAAGATTAGATCAAACTCCACTGAATGAAATGTGCAAAACTTTCTCATGGTGTATTGCTCAATGTGATGATACATAGTTTTTTATTTCTTCTTCTAATGGAACAGACTTTTTAGCCGTTAATCCCAGAAGGCATTGGCAGCGGTCCTGAATTTAGCTGGTGACTCAACATGCTGGCTGCATAAAATGGAACAGACAAAGCAGAGTGCACAGAGGTCACGCTGACCCACAGTGTTGCGTGGCCTGAGTGTCATTGAGTGGAGAAGGTACATCCTCAATATGTTACAGGTTACCACGGTGGGCCACGATGCGCTGCGCTCTTGTTGCACGCCGTTTTTAGTCGATTGAAACGACCCCAAACGTGAAATGAAAGGCACTGCTCGTTTGGGCTTTACTTCCCCCCCCCTCCTCCCCTAAGCACCCCCCCAAAAAATAAACCGCCCGCTGCATCTGTGACCGCACGGATGAGCGGAACAGGGGCCAACTTTCAAGAACACAAATGTGCGTGTTGTAAAAAGAAAAATGTGTGCACCACTCACCTATTCGAATAACGTGAGGCATCCCGTGTGAGTAGTGAATCCAAAAGAGACACGCAATCAGCAATGTCCAGTATTCCCAAATCGCACTCCGGGGAGACAGCCAAGTATTTCGCATGGTTGTAAAGTCGCGAGATCCACTTTTTTTTAAATTCCAAAGACGACTCAGAATTGCTCATCAAAACTGAATTCGACGGAACATAATATGGATGTGGGTGTCGTCGATGAAATTTGCGCTCATTGTACTTGGTGCAACATTCTTCAGTTTTTTTTGTTTGGTTGTTTTTCTTCTTTCTTTTCTTCCGTTACTCACAAGTCAGAGAGCGGCTCGATCGGGATGAAGCCCCCCCAGCCCCTCGCAGGCGGATCAGTGGTACACCTGCGAACGCAGTCTGCTACAATGACCCTGCAGGAGTCTCTGTATCCCCTCCTACCGACGATGCTATCTGTCTACTGGCAAGTGCCACGGCAACAGCCGAGCCGGACTCCCGCAACGCTGTGGAGGAGGAGAACTGCGCCTGCGGAACTTTGGGTCTCCTCGAACGATTCGGTCGCCCCGAAAGACGAGCAGAGTAAACGCGTCACACGATGAGTGCCGGGCAAATATGAACGCGCTCGAGACGTTCAAACGATGATTTCTGCAGTTTAATCACTCCAGTCTCCCATTCCGGTCATGACAACTGTTCACACAGATGCACTTGGAGAAAGGCGGTAAAGCCGCTCCGCGACGCTCCTCTCCAGTTGCGCACGGTGATGGCACGAGGCGGGCTATTGAAGAACGTCCAAATCTGTACAAAAAGGCTCTTTGTTACACAGTGTTCATTTGAAAAAAGAAAAAAGAAAAAGCTTCTAGTTTGTGCTGGATAGAAAGGCAGTGCAGAAAGCCGTGCATCTGCGTGCGTCTGACGACCCTCCTTCCACGGTGCCACTGGAGGCACGCGTCGTTACGCATACTTGTCAACTATGTCCAAGCAGTATTTTGTGGAGGTGAGATGGGTCCGAATAACGCGCCGGTCTTCTACTCGTGCAGTTGTTGTATACGCTTGCAACATGCTATACATTATGTAGATATGCATTCCATTCTACATTTTATATTATGATCTTTAGAGGTTTTGTGTTCTCTTAAAGATGCAGATGTGTTTCTTGGTTACTACACAGAGATGACATTCCTCATGCAGGCAAGAAGGAAACCCCCGCCTGTATTGTGAATGAAGGGGATGAATTATTTGCATGAGGGAAATACGTGTCAACTGAGAACTGGGACATTGACAAAGCTGGCTTCTTATCACTGTTATTTGAGACATTCAGTCTGTGTCAATGAGTACATTAAACCCACATAACTGCTTGCTGCCTATCTGGCTGTCCATTTTTCATGCTTTACAAATAACCCTCAAATAGGAGCTGCAGGTTACATGACAGGGAGTGCTGCTCATACCTCTCCTACTACTGCAGTGGAGGAGGGAAAGCCCTGAAAGTAATGAATTACCTGCTTATGGCACAGATTGTATGGAAGTGAGTTATGCATGTTGCCTAAAACAGATAACTAAAACCCTGAGCATCATCAGAAGGCTGAAAACATAAAGCTCTTAAATAAATATGTTCTGGTTAATTGCCTTTTAGATACAGACATTTTTGAATCCAGATAGCAAGATAGAGATAGATAGATAGATAGATAGATAGATAGATAGATAGATAGATAGATAGATAGATAGATAGATAGATAGATAGATGGATAGATTATTGACTTAACAAATAATGATATAACAAGCAGATATTGTAGATTATATATTCATAATGAACCAACACAGATTGCATTGTTTTACACTCATAATTTTCCATTTGTAAGCATATTATGAAAATGCACTGCTACATTTCTTTGTGCTTAATAGAACACTGTTGATGAGAGGGTGCTGTGGCTCATTGGTTTTATTTTTCTGTTTGGAATGGGGGAGAGGAATACACTGTGCATCAGGGGGCATGCAAGCAAGAACAAGCCAGACTGACTGCCACTGCATATTCATGTCTCCCAGAGCAGATTTATCGCCTCTTGGCACAATGTAAGGACTATCAACGTGAGTTATGTGGCCCGGCTCTCGCATTATCGAGATTCATTGACTTGCTGCTCTTTCAAATACAAAATGTACACAGCTCTCACAAACAAGACATTCTGGGTCTGTGGGTGCCCTCTATAGAGAGATGGCGGTCTGTGCTCTCAATCACCTGAGCTGATAACGGGAAGGAGTCACACTCTGGAGCGGGAGAGTTCCTCGCTGTGACACGAAGAGAGAACACGTGAAGCACGAGATGTGGTATCGCAGTTACATTTATACATTCGGAGTGGCATGTTGAAGCGTTATTGTTACAACGTCACCTGCTGTTACAATAACTTTAAATGCAATTCAGCAGTGAGAGGCAGTGGAGCCGGGAGGATTATTAGAGGAGACCGGAGCAGTGGCGTCACACACATCCACGTCACAAACAGTATGTAATGCTGCACACAAAGGCTGACGTCAGTGTACTCTGGTAAAGGTATACGACTATGCACAAAATGGTTGAATACTAATAAAAGTCCCATCTTTAAAAGCCTACACAAGTACATAAATCAGCTGAATGTGCATTAATCAATATAGAGTAATCATTATGGAGAATAAATGTCCCCTATGAGTGTTTCTTTAATTAATTATATAATAAATGACTATATTATTATTATCACTGATGCAGCAATAATGTGTCAGTAGTACTTTACTATGCATTGTTAGTACTTTATCTACAGTTTGGTAGTGAAGTGGTTCCTAATTAGGGTCACAAGATGGATTAGTAAGGTTATAAGATTATTCACGGCCTCTAACAGGTGCACAAGTTGAGAGGAGAGATGCCTCTTTGTTGGCCACAAGACTATATGTATAACTCCACTTCCCATGATATCTAAAATGTTGTTATATTTGGAAAATGTTCTTCATAGGATATCTGTGCAAGACCACGTTGAAGCAAATGAGAGTGTGCAAGTGACTCTGAAGGACACCGAGGTGTAACATCCAACTCCTGGACTGGACCGAAATAATCCAGTCTATTCTCTACGTGAGTAAATTAAAAAGTAATTTGAGTTGACACTTTTAAGCAGGCCACCTATCCATAAACGACAGCACCGTCAGCTCTACTTTTTCTCCTGTGAAATGATTGCTGTTGCATTTACAAGCGGCCGGCGATCAATGCCTCGTCTGGCAAGTTGGTCATTACTAATGGCTCCAGAAACATCAGGTCTCCATTGTGAAGCGGCACACATTGACAAGAGGTGTACTTAGTTGACTGGATTGATCAGCGCATTTTGTTTAGTTTTGGAAGATAGTGAGAGAGGCGAAAGAGGACAATCAATCCCCACACGGCGGCTTTCACTGCCTGCGTACACACCTATGATTGGCGGGAGAAGATGCGCAATCTGAGATGTTAGATTGTTCATAATTATTAGGAAAAATTGCTGCACTTCGATTGAGCCACAAAGAAGAATCATGTGAAACATTTTCATCATTGATTTTGCCTTTTTTTTCTTCAAGAGAAACATAAAGAACTCCAGTCACCAGACTGGAGATAATGCTGAAGATCGAACATCTCCCCTCAACAACGGGTCAATAGGAACTCATTTATACATGGTTATAAATTACTCTTTTTTTCCCAGGGCTTTATGATTGGATTCACTTTTCTTTTCTCTTTTTTTTTGATGGTGTGGCTTTAGCTTTGTAAAAAGAAAAGATGATTGTTTCATATAGAAAAAAAGCCACAGTCAACTTCTCAAATTATGAGGGAGCTGCATTGATTTCTCGGAAGAATAGAGAGTGGCGAATGAGGAATCGGTTTGAAAGCTTGCTTTTTGGGGATAAATAATCCATATTTGGGTATTCATTGTGAGAGACTAAAGTCCACCTGCAAAGTCTATTTCATATTTCTTTCGCGTGCAAAGGCTTTGTGTCTTCGTGGAATTCAAACAGTTAAAAAAAAAGCCTCGTTCAAAATACATGTCCGCTGTCAGGCCGGAGCGCCGAGCAGACCGATTCAATGTCAACCAGCTGCTGTTTGTACACAGCTCTGTCCTGACAGGCCTCCTGGCAACTCCATTACATAAGGACCACAATGCCCATGCAGCTTTTGTGGCAGATAATTAAATGTCAATTTACCCTCTTCAACAGCACTGGGGCAATATAGCAGTTTTGCTGATAGATTGAACACTTGCTACCGCCTCACGCTCTTATGATTCAAGGCAAGGTGCCATGTGCAGACAAGGTTATGAGGAATTGGCCCAATTCTTGGCGCTGATTGCAACGTTTACTGGGGCTACCGCTCCGGCTCGGAGTTAGAGACTGCTCAAGATGTATGTGCTGCTGCTGACGTATGTAGCCGTGGTGTGTTGGGGAGAGGGGAGACAATCACAACCCTGATCAGTCATCCAGACAGTCTGCGAGATGGGAAATGACTGCTCGCGGGGTTTCAGCCACTGGTTATAGATGAGAAAAGCACAGAGTAATAATAGATTCCTGACCCAACCTGATTTATCAATTGAATTATTTGTGCGATCATCTTTATCATCGCCGTCATCTCTCTTCTATAACTACAGCCAGTTTAATATTTTGGAGCAGTTTCTATTAAGAAGAAGAAAAAATACACGCAGTCTCATCGTGACCTTTGAATCAACACTTCTTGTTGTCACAAAGATGCTCGTATTAACTGTCAAATAAAGAATAATCCCGCTGCCGCTGCAACACAATCCTGTTGTTCATCTCACGAGTGACTGGTACTTCATGTTCAAGCAGACCTTTAAGATCAAGGAGGAAAACTAGGGGATTAAAAATCACACTTGAACGCTTCGGTGGGAGAACCTAGAGTGCAATCACGGAGTGATTCGTTTTCTCCCAAAAGCCTCGGTGATTATTCTTGACCCTGCATCACTGGTCCTGACCTACACTGACGCTGTGTGTGTGTGTGTGTGTCTCGTCACGGCCAGGATGTTGTTTTTGTCCGATGCTGAGGTCACGTCATTTGCATAGTTATGTTCGCCCTTTGGATATGCCTGCTTCTTAAAATTAGGGTTGTTTTAAAAAAAAATATATTGTTGCTTTTTTTGTGTGTGTGCTCCATCCAACAGTATGTGAATGTTAAAGGAATGTATTCAGAAGCTACACACATTGATTTATGCATTGATTTATAAAAAGTAAAAGAAAAAATTGTGATGAAAGTTCCTGTTGCCGAGTGCTCTGAGGTGCAATTACAGTTTGATATCCATAGTTGCATGTCATATATTCCCGTATGTCCCCACCGTCAAACTATGAAACAATATGAGTCCACGTTCCATGTCACTGTTACAATTGATTGTTTTTAAAGAAAGAAGGATTTCTTGCCTTATGTTTCACCACATTTATTTTCTATCGGCCTGATAAAAATGGAGTCACAGGCTATCAGCTTTTGAGTAAAACATTCCATTATTTATTCTTTCAGTATTTTCAGCTGCTTCTGTTGTAACTCTTTATATGCCGTCACTAGTTAATTAAAACAGTTTTACATGTTCTCTCAGCAAAGTGCCAAACATAATAGAAGCTGAAAGCTCTGAAGCCTCACTTGAGTTTATTCAAAACACAAAATCAAGTATAACAACAACCTCACCACACATCCATACACTTATACTTTCCTACCTATTTCATAAAAACAAAATAGAACATGCTGTTTGTATTATTTTCATCGTCCAGAAATGTGCTCATCATTTCCTTAAATCTATTAATTGCTTTTACAATGTCAGAAATGGGGAAAATGTTTTTAGTTTTCCGACCAACGCTCCAAAACCCCAACACATTTTCTTTCAAAAGTTGAACGATTGAATGGAATCCAACCCTGGTGTTACAACGTTTCTTCATACTGCTGCACACAGTCGGCAGTGGTTCTGATGTTCCTCCCCAGAGGTGAACTGTGCTGAGCTTCAGTTTTCCCTGTGAATCTGCGTGAAAACCTAATTATGGGTTTCTGTTTTAGAACTATTTGAAGGCCACCAGCAAAGCACCCTTCAAGTGTGTTTACTATCTCCAGAGAGTTCGTTCCGGGCTTTAAAATGAGGCGGAGTGAGAGGCCGGTATCATGACATGCCTTACAAATACTCCAGCAGCCAATACCCACAAGGCTTTGTTTCGGAGGTTATCTTCGCTCTCCACTCAGTTCACTCGAGTAGCCTATCTATCAGTGACGGAAAGGGAGCAGCGGTGACAGCCACGGCACGATTAGACGCCGTGTTGGTTGAACAGGGCCAGCCTTTGTTGTTGTTTACACAGCGTTTGCCCATCATTAGGCTTGGCAAGACTGCCTACTCCTTTTATATTAATTAAAATGAATACAGTAAAGTCTGCACGTGTGGCTCCCAGCCAGACTTTTGAAGTAAGACTCAATTAACCTCAATGACCCTGTCTCACACAAACAACAATACATTAATTATATGCAGTATCCAACCCAGACGCGCTTAGTGGCTTCAAAACTACATTATAAATGGTTTAGAATGCATTTCCACCTTGTTTTTGTTTGCGTCTGCCAAATCAATGGCCCATTAAAAAATCTGCAGCAACATAAAATGGATATCATGAAAGGGGAGTTGTTTGCAGAGTATGCCAGCTCTGAGAATCAGCTATTTTTTTTTCTTGTATATATTTATTATAGATTATTCTCTTGTGGGATCTTTATTGATTTGACAGACATGAACGTGTCAAATATATTGAATCAAGTGAATATCAACTTTATGATTCCTGTTGGTTATAACAGCACACAAGTTGGTTGTATTGTATCGTGTCTCTGTATTTGTGTGTGTGTGCGTGTCCCACCTCGACACACACACACACACACACACACACACACACACACACATGCACTCGTTCAGACAACCTGTGAAATAAAGTGTCTCAGTAATTTGAAACCTGCTTGCATTTGTGCACAATACAGTGATCCGAAGACTTTCATGTTATCACATTGGCAGTTATGAGTAATTGCTGCCTGCAGCAGTCCCTTCCCCTGGACAACTTTTAATTATGTTACAAAGTGCACACGCTCTCCTGCATTAATGTCTCCGCTGGAGTCTTGAACGATTACATTCACTCCGGTGGCGTACAAGGACTAGCTTTCCCTAAATCATGAAAACGTGTTTAATAAACTGAGATAAACTCACACCATGGTGTTTGTTGATGTCATGGAGGGATTGCCCTTTGTGTTGCGTATGATAAGGAAGAAAAAAAATCAAAAAAGTGTAGCAAAGCCGTGTAATGCTTACAGAAGCTGAGAGGCGGCAGGGGAGCTGTAGTCTTTTTTTCTTCTTTTCTTTTTTAAGAAAGGGAATAGCAGCGATGGAGTGCTGACAACATGAATGAATGAAGCCAGTGAAACGTATTCCTGGGGCACCGTGGATCATTTATGTCTTGTATGGCCTATGCCTGAAACAGCTCTAGAATGTGTGTGTGTGTGTGTGTGTGTGTGTGTGTTGTCCATCATCGTAGGAGCAGATGAGTGTGAAGTGAAGCACACACCAACCAGCAGCATGTCACTCACAGTTTCATGTCGGGCAAGTCCCTCTTGTCACACTTGAGTTAAGGAACACATCGCGGCATGATTGCTTCAAGACCAGTTTTGACCAACACATAAAGATATGAAACATAAATCAATACGAGACATTTTAACACTGCAATAAGAGCAAGCAGAAAGCAACATTTAGAACACATTTTTTTAAACATGCATCCTCATTTGAATCGGTTTCGTTCAGCAGGTCACATTGTCAAACATGTGGAAACACATTCTGCAGAATTAATATGGTTGCAACCATTTATTTGAGTATTTTATCAGAAATGTGCAGTTGTATACCAACAACTCTTCTATCCGTGCACGTCCTTCCCTCTGGAATTTCTTAATATCCAAAATGATATGAGACGGATTTTTCCCGAGAGGATTAATTAGACCTTTGGGATACGTCTGATGAAATGAACATGATGATGAATGAATCAAGGTGTAGTGAGTTTGATATTAAGTTTATAAATATTGATATGTTTTTGTGTCACACTTCCCTTCCCTATCATTCATGGAAGATTAACTATATATGTACATGTTGATCCTTTCCACGGCAAGCTCTTGTTTACGTATGAAACACCTATTGAATGCCTGAATGATTATGACTGCATTAAGCACACAGCAAAAAATGACCATCACGCTGGCAAAAGAAGAAGAATAAAAAAAAGGTTGGGGTCGCCGGGTAACGTGGTCTTCCAATCAATGTACACTGCACCGTGCCGGCTTAATCACAGATCTTGTACATGGATAATTGCTACAAGTGAACCTTGCTTGGCTGACATTTGCATATATTGAGTTACAGGAGTCATTCTGACTCAGACTCCATCCGCTGGATCAGCGCATGTGATGTTATCTGTGTGGAAGACATCAAAAGTACTTTTTTCCCCATCAGTTTTCACACATCAGTGCGGTTATAGTTTGATGTTGATTCTGTTTAATGGAGGGCTGGAATGCAATTCTAAATCGAATATATTCTCACTGCAATTTGGTTGAAGTGGATATAGAATATATCACTGCTATATATATATATATATATATATATATATATATATATATATATATATGTATAGCAGTTTCATCACTGCATCGTGTTCACCTCTAACAAAGTACACATTAGAGGGGATTAAAAAGAGAGGAAAGGAGAAGAGAACATATATATTAATGCCACACAGTTCCTTAATCAGTGGAGATGCAATGTAGTCAGAACTTGTTGATATTAATAGATGAAGCCAAATGAAGTTCCTCCAACACACTGGTGACCTGATGGTGGCGCTACAGAGTTTGTTGTTTTTCAACCAAATTTGAACACATTTGGAGAAGATGGAGGACTAATATGGAAGTTGCACACACTGATAGAGACAGATCATGAGTTCTATTGGTTGTAATGGAGCCTCTGAAAAGAAAGAAAATATATTTGAGAGTTTAAATAAAGTACATTTCCAGTGAGAGATCTTAGTTTTCATTAGAAAAATCACATCCTTCAATGTAAGATTATTTGATACAAAAATGTGAGAAAAAAAATAATATATATAAGAAAAATAAATAAATAATAAATAAATTCTAATAAAATATAATATATATTCTGTCTGAAGGAATTTATGATTTTCTGCATGCAATGCATTTTTTATTTAACCAATAAAAACACAGTGTTACCATATTGTGCAAAATATTTTCAAATCCCATCTTTACAGGAGCCCCATACGTCTTGTCTGTGAAACAATAGGACAGTTTAGGATAGCCGGCTATACTTTAGATGTCGTCTCTTGTGACTGAACCACATTTTTAAAGTGCTGCTGATGGCTGGAAGCTGCATTTGAATTGCATTGTGTTCATGCTAGAGAGGCTGCGTAAAGCTGGTCTAAACCCTCCTGACACAACAGATCAATAGACCATTTTACAAAATATTGCAGGAAACCACAGTATTTAAAACAATAGATAGCGCAGATGACAGAGACCAGGAGAGAAGGGATATAACGTGACAGAAAGAAAAGAAATCCCAACTTACCCTCAACCCCTCTGAGGGAGTTCTATCGGGGGGACATAAGATTTTCCACCTGCGGGCGTAGGAATGCAACATCGGCCACGAGCCCATAGCTATAAACATTTAAAAAAACAATACTGATATAAACTGAGTTGTTGCTGAGTGACATGATCCTATGAATCATTAGAGAATATCATTATTTCATCATGCATTGCTTCCACTGATGCTATTTCTGCTGTCGCTCCTAATATATCTAAGATCTGTTTTATTCTTGCCTGCTCTGTTATTTCATAAATCTTATAGCCATCATAGACCAGAACGAGTCTCACGAGAATAAATTAACCTACATCGTTCCTGCTAACAACCCTTGAAGGCCCTGTGGGAAATAGTGTAAAGGAGTGCTCCTCCTTTACTTGAATAGTCAATAGGAGGGTGTGACCTGACATGAATGTACATTATATGTAAGTTATTGCAGACACGTTGTCTAATTAAGCCCACTGTTGTTTTTCAGAAATATCAATTATCCTTTGGAATGACGTAATAACTGGTTTATTGCTATTGACAACTGAGAGTCATAGTAGTTGTATTTGTACACCCACCTCTACTGGCGGAGTGGTGGAGCTTCAGTTTGAAGCGTGTTGTGTTAAATAAACCGCAGAACATCAGGCTGTGGCTCCACCGGGGAGCCGCTTTTAAGATTGGAGCTTCAACTCAAAGACCACACATTAAAGGGGTTTGCCACTGGGAGGTTGCAAAGGTCTTATTAGCCACTGTGTCTGCTCTGTCAGTGATGTCAGACCTGGACGAGGCCCTCCCTTCCGCTGCCATGAGCTCCAGTTTACTGCAGCTCAGTATTATGGTGTCAAGTGCAACCTTGCCTGTTTCCTGTACTGCTTGGTGCTCCCCATGGATACGCTTCTGAGGCAATTATCCATGGACTGCAAAGTGAAAGGATTTGTATTCATCAGCCGGTGAGTCCTTAATGACAATACGATATGCTGGAATTATGTGGATTAGAGGCAGGGATTTGTGTACTGTCAATTAAATTCCCAGCAACCCCTTCGTGCTACATCGGTAAATTGAAAAATACAAGAACATACCGAAAACACACAAAAATCATTATTGAGCTTATTGAGCTTATTATTGAAAGACACACCAAATCATCTACAGTCTATAGTAACCAAATACAGGTGCAGTGGTCGTACAAAGGATTTACACACGATTTCCTGACGGGGCGACGCAACAACATGTATTTTTTCATTATGTCCAAATACATTTCTCTTTTCTTTCCCATTATTGATAATGTATGAAGTTATTTGGCCATTTTGCAGAGTGCAATGATTCCATTTAACAATGCAATGACACAAAAAGCAGCAGCACTTTGGTTAAGCACTGAGGGAAACATACGAGTCCCTCTTCAAGCTTAATTGGAGGAGGAATGACACTGGTTTGGCCAAATGCCATCCACCAGGCTGCAGGAGAGCAATAAAGTGGCACAAACAACATTCAGGGCCGTACTCATCAAGAGGTCTCGAAACTTATTACGCATGTTTCACTTGCAGTTGTAGTAAAATCTCAAAATTGGACGCAACCACTGAACGTCGGCATTGGGCATTCATTTTAAAGTTGCAGATTCATCCAATTTGACCATACATTTTGACCACAAAATAATGAGGTAGTAGATCTTTTGGTCAGACTTGACTTCAGTTTTCTGGTGTTTTAAAAGGTCAGTGTGAAACTAGGCCTACAAACATTCTTTGTGACGCTCCACCATATCCGGTGTTTCACAACAGCCTTTCCTTGGCTTTTAACCAGGAAGTAACACTGCATCTTCTTTTAAGAGTTTGACAAGGTGCACCAGCTACATCTCAGCCAAAGAGGCCAGGCCACGTCACAAAGAAATATAAACGCAACTTATTCAACCCAGGATCTCTTTCTCAAGGTCACTACCCAAAGCTTCTGTCTAGAAATACGAATCAGAACAAAGACATTCGCCTCCTTATTTATCACCATATTGTCAGAATCACAATCAGGTTTTTTTATTGAAATTGTATTGTGTTTTTTTTTTTATTGATCTCCATCACACATAAATAGACAGACTATTACATCCACACGTACATCCAAACACACACACATACATATGTATATTTTTTTATATATATATATATATATATACATAATCATCAACAAAGACAATATATAATGTCTATATCCCAGTGAAGTGTTTGTGTAACTTGTCACTGCAGTGTTTTAGACTTCAGTTGGATGTGGTGAAAAACTCTGAAAAATAAGTTTCTTACACCACTTACAACTTGAATGATTTTTACAAAGGTTGACTCAGAGTAGCACATCAATTGTGACAATGCCATGGTCTAACCGCGCATGTAATTGAAACAATCGATTTCAATTTCATAAACACAAATGTGCATAAAGCACAGAGCCGCTACAGTGAGCTTCTGTTGGCTGAGCGATCAGAAGTTCACGCCTATCAATCTCCCGTCTCCTCCCCCCTGGCTTGTTTAATGTTTCCCCGTTCAATGCTGGATAGGGAGGCATTGCCCTCGTCTTCTATCATCTCAAGGAGAAGACGTTTATGAGCTCTTTCCAAGGATTGGTTACCTCAGTTCAACTGGACAAAAGGTTGTGTATTGCAGGCTAAGATATGTCCTCGTTGAGTTACACAATTGAGGCCTTCATGGAGAAGAAACGGTGTCTGTGTTCCTCTTCGTCGTCTCACAGTGAATCACAATGCAGGCTGCATAAAGCCACCGGGGCTAAGCAAAAAAAGTGAGGTGACCTGAAGCCTTTCAGTATTTTACAAACATCATTTTAGACATACTGTATGTATGTCAGGTTCTCTCCTCAACGGCGACACATGCTCATTGACCGCTCTGCCCAACCACGGATCGTCCAGACGGGTCTCACAGAACGACCATGAGCTCTTTACAGAGCATCGTGATGCTGGCAGGTAATGCATTAAAATTACAGGAACATTAATGTTATCTCTTTTGGCACGGATCTTAATGTGAACAATGTTATTTTAATTTGTGTATAATGATTCCCTCTGTACACATTACATCCATTGCACCTGTCCATCCTGGAGAGGGATCCTCCTCTGTTGTTCTCCTGAAGGTTTATTCCCTTTTCCCCCCCTGAAGGGTTGTTTGGGAGTTTTTCCTGATCCAATGTGAGGTCAAAGGTCAGGGATGTCTATGTGTACAGATTGTAAAGCCCTCTGAGGCAAATTTGTAATTTGTGAAAATGGGCTATACAAATAAACTGAATTTAATTGAATAATGTATAACATTGCACCAGATCAGGTGTGGAATTTACAGATTTTTTTTTCGGAGAATCTTTCATACCTTCATCTTTCAAACCATGTTGGTGCTGTAACAAAACTATCCCTTATCAAATCGATACTAAATCAATTCAAATTGGAATTTAAATGAAAAATCGAATCCATTCGGGGTATCAACAGCGATACCCAGTCATATTGTTATTATTATTGTATAAACTCAAATGGAAGATGAGACTTTCAGTCTTTTTGAGCTCCTCGTCATGTGCGTCACAATGTGTAATAAGTTTAATATTATTATTTTTATTCAGCTTAATAGTAGGTCTAACGAGCTCCAGCCTGCAAGATGAGAACAATACTACTCCTTGTTTTCCATTTTCATTAAGAACATGTATAGCTTTGGGCTTTAGTCATTTCGAAATGAATGAATATTAGAATTGTATTTGTTATTTTAACATGAGTTAGTTGGAAACATTAAAGAGACCACGCCTAAGGAATGGATTTAATGTTAGCAGAGGTGTTGTACTTCTAGTTATAATGGAGCATGTTTGATAAAATCACTGTTCCAGGCAATATAGAGAAATGGAAAATATATCTAACTTGATTTTTTTCTTACTGTTTTTCTGTCATTATGTTTTCTCTTGTCTGCTCTCTCTCTCTCTCTCTCTCTCTCTCTCTCTCTCTCTCTCTCTCTCTCTCTCTCTCTCTCTCTCTCTCTCTCTCTCTCTCTCTCTCTCTCTCTCTCTCTCTCTCTCTCTCTCTCTCTCTCTCTCTCTCTCTCTCTCTCTCTCTCTCTCTCTCTCTCTCTGGTGTTCAATTAGATGGGAATAGGTAATGAGAACATATCAAGCTAGAGGCATTAGTAACAATGATAATTAATGTCCATTGTCTTTTGGATCAGCTAAATATTAGGCATCAGGCAGAATTATCTCCCTGTATGAAATCACATTAATCAACATTTGGAGCCAGCTGCTAATCACGCTAACGTTCTCCCTATCCTGAAAATTGGAAAAAGAATGTCCTGCATAGGGAGCTCCTGGGGATTCATGTTTCTCGAGTATGTGAAAAGCTGATTTTTTTAGAAGGTTTTCCAAATAAACAAGCTGTATTTCACTAACGAAGGGAGCGATGCCGGATGAAAGGACAATCATTTTTAATTGATCTTTTATTGAGTCATTTATCAAAAATAATCCATTAAGACCCACTGTGAAGGCTATCAGTGATGTACCTTAGCCAATGTTCTTGTCTTGTGGATAACTGGTCAACCATGGCCCATGTGATGCTACTGAGATATTTATAATGCCGCTATCTTGGAGTTTGATAGAGCGAAACTAACCTATCTCCAACAGAAATGTAAACATCCGGTTTTATTATCAGGACTTGAGATGCAGAGGGCAAGGACCTCTTTCTAGACGTACCTTGTTTCCTCCATGTTCAGCAATCATACTGGAAGAAATCCATCACAGATGAAGGGCAAGTTTTTGAGTAATGGGTGCAACTCACCTGTTTGTGACCTGAAAAAAATTCCACTTCATTACTTTTGCTTTTTTGCTATCAATCTTTTCAATGGGAAAAGTTCAAGTGTCATCTCTGGGTGCGTACTGGAGAAAGTCATTCTGGGAAAAATATTATATAAAAGCAAAACATGGGCACAGAAAAAAGGTCAACTACAAGACCCGTCACATAAAGGTGCTTTGAAAAAAACATGTTACATGCATTTACATTGCATCGGAGTGTCAGAGTTGTATCAGAGGAGGTGCTGAGCAGTTGTGTCCTCTCTCCACTAGCAGAAAATCCTCCTAGAATTCTACTGTGGATGTTTTGCCAGCTAACCTATTCATGGTGAGAATCACACCGGCCACAAGCCTGCACAATGTGGTGTGACCAAAACGGCTCAGGTTGAGACCAAGCTGTGACTCTGCTCCGGGAACCTGATTAACCTCTTAAAATCTTCTAGGAAGTCAGCATCCCCGGCCAACATGAAGCTTTTGCAGGATGAAAGACCGTGACGATGCTGGTATTATAATAAACTGTCTGAAAGGAGTATAAATATGCCCCGAATTTAGGCTATCTTTTGGCGTAATACAAAGTAGCGTTGTCATATTCCCATGGGGTCCCTTGATGTCTCACCTCAAGATATATGTACCTATAAGTCTCCCATTCACAGATTGACCCTCTATATGTTAATCCCAGGGAGTTTTAGGTAAAAAAACATACCAGTTTCTTTGCATGCAGTATACATGTGTATGAATATATATGTTTTATTATGAATGTTCTAAAAATGGTCATAAAATTACATAATTCGGGCATGCCTGTAAAGCTGCAACATGTGTGATGATGTAAGTCCCCATGGTAGACATCTTATTAGAACATGACCTCACTGTAAATTACCATGAATCACTTTTATGATAATTACAATCTCATGGAAATGTACAACCACAAATGTAATACCTAGTGAATTCAGAGGATATATAGTTTGACTAGGTTTATTGACAATAATGGGGTGTCGGAAAAATTTCCAGAACCGAGGTGCTCGCCATCAAATCGCAGAAAAATGCCAATTTTGCAGAAATCTCCAAATGTCAAAGGTTTTTGAGTCTAAAATACGGCATTTATGGTTTTCTTCAAGTCTTACGGTATTTCGGCGGTATATTTGGAAGTGAGCCATCATATACTGTATGCTTCCATCATAATGAGGCTTTAAAATGCTCTACACTTTCAACATTTGAATAAGTGCCTGACAAAAATACTATGTTTATTACACACGAGAACAGCTTGACACGCAGTGCTGAGCTGCATCTTACATGTATCTATAGGTTACCGACTTTCAGATGAACTCTTTACCTCTCATCTCCTCCTAAAGATCCCTCCCTCCCAGAAAAAAACATAAAATGAGCCAAATGTTAGCCAGAGAACCCTCTGCAGACAGCAGTAGCTGGATTTAATGTCAAGTGGTAAAATGTGTTTCTAGGAAGCGAAAGAGACATTGATATGTGAGGCATTGCCCCTTCCTTTAAACAGAGTTCATGCTCAGCTATGGCTCATTTTGGACTGTATCTTATCCGAGGCCGTGTGGCCAAGGACAGTGTTCGCAGAATTGGTGACGTGGGAGTAATCATAGAGGATTTGGAGGAACAGCAGTCTTATTTTGGAGTTATTGATTTTTTTGCCTGCCACTGGCAATGTTAGACGAGTGAGGCAGGAATTTCAACCCTGTAAATGTTTTTTGTTTTATTGTGGAGAGTAATGGAGCTCCTCCAGCAGCCACAATGGCACACTCATTCAAAATGTCTTACCGTGTAAAACTTTGAGATATTTTAGGGTATAACTTCAGACCTTAGTTGCCTTCATTGCCCACTGGCTGTGTTTGGTTGCCAGTTTAATTTACATGTCATGAATCCGGTACACATTCTGACAAGTATGAAAATTACACGGTTTTGTCAAACCTCGGGCTTCCAGCGGAAAAAGCTTTGCGAGGAACTCTTCTTATTCCTCTTCCTGATCCGATCCCTCCTGTTTTTGGATCACTGCACACATGCAGTGGTGCATTACAACCAGTGCCCACTCACACACGCCGTGTGTCTTCCTTTCCTCTTTTTCTTACATCTGATTTCTGGTATAATCCTCACAAATGTCGTCCTCACATTCTACCATTGCACCACCGTGCCTTGATTCGGAAAATGTCAATCCAAAGACTCCTAGCTGTTTTCAAAGTGCCTCTCACAATGGTTTGTCTATTTCATCAGTACGATCGTCAAGGAGATTTGCATATACTATAATTCTATGTATGTGTGAAGTGTTGATTTTAATTAAACGGTGCGACAAAGTTTTTTTTTTAGCCCAGGTAGTGGCTTTATGGATGACCAGGTTGGTCAGCTGAGATATCTAAATAACTATTACATGGCTTACCATGACATTAATGGTCCAAGAAGAGTTATTCTTATCAATATGTTGACAGTTTTTTTATTTTTAGTGAGATGTTTCTTCTACTTGCTGAATATCAACACAGTTTGTTATTTGCATTCATGTCCTTCGCAGGATTGGTTGTAATAATATTGGCTTTCCCTGACTTTTCATGTTTCCTACATCATCAGGTAACATTTTACTTTATGACCTAATATCTGCATAATAGTGACATATCCATCACACATGCTAACACAATAAACTACAATGGTGAATATGGTCAACATACCTGCTGAACATCATTAATAAATAATGCATCATGACAGTGTATTTCAGTTTCGGTGTAAATTGAATCCCCTTCCATCGTGCTGAACATGAACGGAGGTTTTCGCCCTCACTAGCCCGGAATGAGAAACGTCGCGGAAGTGAACTGTGGAGCAACAATCACTTCCATATCAGGCATCATCTTGTGATTACTGTAATACCGATCATCAAGTAATCACCTCAAGAGCCGGTCGAGCCCTCGACGAAGCGTCGGTGGATCCGTTCTCATCAATGTGACCAGGCGGTGGACAGAAGTCTCATCCTGTTACAGGGCTCCGTTTGAACTCCCTCCAGCAGGAATGTGCTGACTGAGATATCCATCCTCCAGCTATTGTTCCACTTCTAATCTCCTCACACAGAACATTCTCAATTTCAGCGTTTCGGACACTTGTTTGAGGACCTCCAGGTCTGATCTCAAATGGTTTCAGATCTATTTAAATTAGGCCTGCACGTAATGATTAATAGAAGGATTTTTTTTTTTTCAGAATTGTCCCAGAGACGGAAAGTGACAACTTCAAATTGTTTGTTCTATCTGAACCAAAACTAAAAGTTACTCACTCAATCCGAATATAAAACAAAGAAAAGCAGCAGATCCTGAAACCCCAAAAGCTTGCAATTTGTTAAATGTTTCAAATTCTACGTTGTTGTTTTTTCCCCTCTTGATCCACTGTTGTAATGGTTGGCTAAGCCTTTCAGCATTAATGAAGATGCCTCAACAATCCCTGCAGCTTATGCTCAATATTAATTTACAGAGAGATCTCAATAGCCCCTCACAGAATAAATGTCCAACGCTTCAGAATAGAAGCTGTCTTCAGCGTTGCAGTGTCAAACAACATGAGGTAGTTTGATGAACAGACTGATAAGTCAAGCACGAGTGACTCGTTTGTCCCCGAAGACGATATGACATTATGGAGACTGCTCATTTGGTGGTGTCAGCTCAATTGTACTGCTGTGCATTCTGTTGTTATTCTTTGTAAATGTTATCTCTTTATTCCAGACCTGCCGCTACGTCGTGGCAGTAAACACTTGTCCTACAGCTTGTTAAAATTATCGTGAGCGAAATACACTGTGAGTCACTGTCAAAATGTATTTAATCCTCATTTGGGCGAGATATTAGACTAGATTCTAATATTTAAATACTTTATTCACACAATTTGGATGTTTTTTCTGAAAACTCAACATGGTAATGAGAAACGGAGCATCATTTCAGTTGGAGAATACCTTTTGTGAGTGATTGGTGATCACGCACTGCCCCACTACCTCGGTTCAGCTCTGGTATTGTTCATTAAAATCCTCTGAGAAACAATTCAGATTTTGGGAAAATTCAGAAGATGGCATCATGGATTTACCATATTTTGTGAACGCAAAGATGCATTCAGTGGACCTTGCCAGCTCCAGTTAATTAAGGGGTTTATATACTGCTGCTCAGAGACAGGAATACAAAAACAGTCTGAAGTCAAACTGCAAGTAAATGCAGATACAGCAAGTTCTACGGCTTTCTTTTGTGTCAACTGCAGCCTGTGGTGCTGTCTGTCTCGAGGCTCTTTTTAAAATCACTCCTCCATACCTACTTCTAAGGCCAATTGTTCCACCATTAACCTGACAGATTTACTCTGGTGATTTAATTCAATCAATTGGAAAGGGCAGTGAGATATATTCAATCCCTGGGACAAAGGTCTGCATCATTCGTCTGCACTCAGTCCGACCAAAACAATTATACAAATGACCTTTGGACACATTACCTTATTTCCTTCATTAGGTTAAGTGGTTCCGTTTAGCTACATTTGCTTCTGACTTGGCTAATTTAGCAATGAGCTTTATTTTAGGAAAATGCAGACGATAAAAAGGGTCAAAAGTCCTCCGGCAGCATATATCAGCCGGGCTATACATCCTCCACCAATCGTGTTCCGTTCATATATTCTCATTGAAGTCTTCCCTCAATGTCAGCAAGTGCTTTGAGTCACCTTTCTATTGTGAAGCCCTACAGATGGAAGAAGGGAGTGCAGCATTTTAGGGGAAAGTGGTTAGTTGTGAATATAGACTGTCACTGCTCGGAGAGCAAGAAGGAACGGAATGAGAGAAAACGGGTACATCTCCCCCAGGTCTATAATCCTGAGATTACTGTTTGCTCTCGGCCCTGTCTGACTGCACTCCGGACCGCCTGTGCTTCACTTCTAATCTCCTCAGTCCCAGCTGTCCAAGAATTGATTTGAAGATTCTCTGAATCAATTACTCTCCTGTCCAAGGTCTCATTGCCTGTGCGATATACTCACACATGCGTACACGTACAAAACAAATGCATAGAAAAATGTACACACACACACACACACACACACAACCCATTCATCCTTGTGTAGCAAAAAGTCATTCAGATAGGTTAATTGCACAACCTCTAACACAACGTTCTTGAACTAGACCGTGTACTTATCTGTGTTACATTATTAGGTGGCCATTAACTTGCCTCAAATGAGTTTTGATCTTTTAGTCGTATCATTTTCTTCACTAATTATCTCTTTCTTCCATCATATTCATTCAGCGAGTATTCTACCATTTGATGGTTTCCCCTGAGTACAGTGCAACTTCATTGTGTACTTATTTAAAATCTATTAAGATCTATATTTGTAAAAGCAAGAACAGCTACCACGCTAGGCGCTATCATGCAATGGACTGCATCTATTATCTAAAACATTCACTTTTGACTTATTTTCAAGCGGTTGTAATGATAAACACCAACATATCGACAACATATCGTGTTGTCAGTATACCTACCATCATTTATTCATGTGTACAATTCCCTATCATCAGTCAGGTTTCCAAACACACACTTGCATTCCTAAAAGTCTGAATAATGCATGTGAGCAGGGAATAGGGAGGCTTCTACGTAAGGGAGAAGAAGCTGGAGCTTGAATGTCTACCAAGTGCCTTCAATTGAGCTTATTATTTATTCATCTATTTTTTATTGAGTCATGGAAAGCCACAGACAAGCACACAGTTGTATTATTATTACTGTAAGGCTGGGGATAAGAAATCCACTCGTTTGGTGCAGGGGAACTTTTAAGATGAACTTGCTTACCCCCTCAGTGGTAATTAGTATCTCTCTATACAGTCATGCAGGACGTAGAGTGAGAAAACCAGGGAAGCTGGTGCTGGCAGTCTTTTCATTCGCGAGTCCAACACTGTTTGTAGTTGCTAAGAAATGCAGTTCACAGCTGCAAAAATAATGGCAGTTTATTGCCAATTAAACTAATGAGTTCTAAAATAGCCTCAAGTGTGTTGTTTGACAAAGCTGCGTTAAACCGCACTGGAGAAGAAAAAAAACAGCAGTGTAAGAGAATCAGCGGGATGAATGGATGAATACGTATGAAGGAAACTGAGAGTCAACCGATAAAATAAATAAAAAAACCTGCCCCCCTCACGCGAACACTTCTCATCCCTTCACGCCAGTCTGGAGTGAAGTACCTTGGTCTAGAAAGAGATGTGCTTCTCTCTGACAGATGTCATCCCAAGGCTTGGCCTGCAGCTTCTCCCTAAGCGGGGCGTTATTAATAATGCAGGAAGCGTTTGCTCAAACCTGTCTGACAGATGTGCATTGATTGAGCCGGAGGTTCCCCTCTGTGCGTCAACAGCCGGCTGTCATTTTTTAGGGATAGGTTGTTCTGCGGTAGTACATTATGTTTTTAGGTAGCGGTGACTCAGTCAAAACACTGGACCTAACAAATCTGTCACTTCCCCCAATGTGCAACGGATTCAGACAGCACAGCCATGCAGACAGCACCGACCGGGTAAGCAGCATTGCTCACTGTCGTTAGCTAAAGTTAGCGGGCTAAAAAGGCGCAATATGGTATAACAATAGTGTTTCTTATAGCATGTTAGCATTATTATTGTGAGGATGGCAGCATGCTGCCGTTAGCATTTAGCTCAAAGCCCCCCTGTGTTTAAGCCTCACAGAGATGCTTGTGGATGGCTGTTGACTCGTGGTCCTCTTATTCCTTCAGCAAGCAGGTTCATCCATGTTTTAAAAACCCAGTTGGGATTTAATTCTCAGGCTCATGCGCCATTTAAACAGATGCTGGATGTTGATGTAGGTCATATTTGTAACATCAACAGGGTCCTGATGACTAGTCAGCCCCTCTATGAGTACCTACATCTGACTGAAGGCCATCTGAGGGAGAAAAAAAAGAAGTCTTTGTTGTATTACATTCTTTGTTATGTATTGAATGTCTTACAACGAAAGCTTTCAACTTGTTAGATCATAACTTGGGTTTACATTTAAACATTTTGTATACTCCAATAGCTCAGCTCTTAAGTCCAACCATATTAACAATGCTCCATTTACTTTTGAATGAGAATATAAACTTACACACACTGCATCTAAACCTGTAAATGCCTGAGGCTGAATTCAACACTCTTCACTTTTATTAGGCAGGCCTTTAACATTTTTCACTTAGACTCTCAGGTTGTTTTTCAAATGAATGTAAAGTTCACTGTCAACGGCTGGAAATAATATATATTAACACTTCCACAGTGTCCTCATTACACATCAAAAATGTATCCTAGCATCCATTCTGCAATATGCATCAAATTATTCATGCATTTTTGCTCGATTGAAATCCAGAAAAGTCAAGCACAGAATGAGGGGTTTCCTGGCGTTGTTGAGGGAATGATCAGTACTGCTACAGCTACCCTTCACAGCCCTGAGTCATTAGAGCAGCAGTAGAGGCAGTGACTCGTAATGCTAATGAGAAATAAGCATGACTGTTGGCATTAGAATTCAGTGCCCTGTTAAGAGACGAGATCAGTTCACATTAATACTCGCTGGTCATCTGTGGCTCTTACTGTAACTGTCAGCGAGACGGTTAAAGCAGCTTTGCTGAAGCTCGTGAGACGTCAGTCCAGCTGTGGGGACGTCACATGGATTGAGCGTAGCTACTTAAGACAAATGGCTTTGACCTGACATTGACTGTTTACTCGATGACCGCAGGATGTGAGTGAATAATAAACAAACAAGCTGCCATCCTGTATGAACCTCAATGCACAGCCTTCAGAAACGGTGCCTTCAACCGTCTGCAAATTTGAGAAACCTCGAAGGAACGCAGGCGTGTGACTCGACTTCAAGCGGTTACATTCATATCTGACAACATGGAAAAGGAGACATTCACATTAAGCAAAGCAAAAGAGAAAATGTCAGCACGCAACTGTCCCTCTCAACATATCTTTTATTTATGTTGAAAGAAAAAAGAATATCTCACCTTTGCCACCTTCCAGATGTGAGAGCCAAGAAGGCACAACAGTGTAATGTCCCTCGCTGCCACAGACGTGTCTGGCATCATGGTCAGGCCGCGGTAACACCGAGTTTATTAAAAACACAGGATCTCCATCTGTTTAAGCACAGTGTGTGTTTCTGGCCTTTTGTCGCTTTGAAGATGTAGGCTGTCAGGCGTTCCACCCTATGAAGTGACAGAAGATAAAAAAACTAAATCCGTTATCAGCATGTCTGTCAACTATCGACAATCCCATCTGTCTTTGCTGATAAGACTCGTCTCGCATCATGGCTTCAGAATGTTCACAAGGCGTGAACGATTCTGACTGATGCTTTGGAAAAAGGGAAATGTTATCAAATGTGAAGCGGTCTCATTCAAGATTAAATGTGGTACATGTTTAGCTTAAGATAATTTAAAATCGCATTGGAGGGCAGAAAACACGAGCAGCTACTTTTAGAACGGTGACTCTGGTGTAGAGGTTTGAGAGGCCGGAGGTATTTATTTACAAAAATTGCTGCTGCCGCCATCCTGAAGAACTGTTGGTGCTGAAAATGCTGCAAAAAATAAGACAGCTCTTTGACTAATGCTGGTGCTTCTTCAAAATATGCTCTTCTGAGGGTGAGTCAGACCCTGTCCTCCCTTCATTCTCATAATGATTCACTCATAAACACAACATCAAGTCTAACATGAACATATACAAAATATTAGTACGGTCAATTGTTCACAAAAGGAGCTTAATATCAAAACACAGGGAGTTAGAAAGCAAATATATTTTAGGATTCTTGTTGAATGCAAAATAACATTGCTGTTGAACAACAATGCAAGTGTGAAAGTATCTGTGTCTGAACACCAGTATCTAAATTATTAATAAATGAAGATAAATGAGCGCTGACATTTCAGAAAACAGATAATCAGACAAGAAAGTGTGGAAATAAAAGCAGGATAAATAATTGATGAATTTGTCCCAGATTTCTCTGCTTGCTAACGCGTCTGCACCCAAAATGTAATATCTTGTGACTGAAAAGTTTTAATTGTATCACTGCATGCCTTACACATAGTTTATAGCTCTTATTGGATTCATTTTAATGTTGACATCAATAATGAAAAAATTTAAAATTCCGTAGTCATATATGCATTTAACAGTGCAGTATCTAAGTTGGGGGAGAAATATAACAGATATTTTGGTGTAATTATTTTCAAATCGATGCTTGTATAGAATAAGCAGTTGGATATCCGCACACTATCATACATTTCCATTTCACATAAAATACACAAAATATAATGTTTTATCCTGAGCAACATGAAGAGTACAGAGAATGTTACAGATAAGTGCCACACTGTTACTCTTCATTGTGTCCTTGGGGATAAATAGTCTTTAAATAAAGTATCAACTCGATTCACAAGTGACGCAGCGTCTTTTCAGTGTCACCTTCATGCACCCGAAGCCAAGTTTATTCGTTAACAATACAAATAATGTACGGATGTAATGTTTTTCAACAGTATTGGCCTCAAGCATATTGGGGCCCGTTACAAGAGCTAATGTGGGGCCCCTAGACATACATGTCATACACCTAAAATGTGTCTGTAACAGATCATATATAATGTAATAATAATAATACATTTTATTTATCCCACAGAGGGGAAGTTCTTCTCTGCATTTGACCCATCCTTAGTTATTAAGGAGCAGTGGGCTGCAGTGAAGTGAACGTGGAGCAACTGGGGGTTTAGAGTCTTAATCAAGGACACTTTGACATGCACCTTGTGGTTGTGGGACAACCACTCTCCCCATGAGTTACAGATGACCCCGAATATAGTTATATATTATTTAAATTATTAGATTATTGGCTTGCTTCAATTGACAGGGGTGAAACATACCAGAAGCCACGGCCGCATCTTCCTGTTCCTCTTACTACTACTACTTTTACATCCTATAAAGTTTTGGCATCAGAAACATCTGCCCACAGTCCCCTTAAGGTGCATCCAGATAGACATGAGTTGACTTTCAGCCGAGTAGCATCTGCATAAATCTGACAGCAGGACTGTTGGTGTGGACTGTAGAAAGATTGTACTGACTGTACAGACATGATGCAAGCAACACACATTACGACTGTGTGTGGGTGTGTGTGTGTGTGTGAGAGTGTGCTTTAGCTTCAGGTGACATTCCTGTGTTTATAAAAAAGTGAAGCCAATGCAGTGGTTAAACTTTCATCTCTGTAAGAGCCAGCAGGGGGCGACTCGTCTGATCATATTTAAGTCTTTCAAAAAGATGACCCTATAATTCTCACTTGTTATTAATTCAGTTAGCTTTGTAAATAGTAGTTTATGTTCTCAATTGTTAGTTTCAAGTCTTTTTTAATAGCATTATTATTATTTACAAAATTATGGTAATATTTAGTGTAACATAGAAGATAAAGCTGGCTATTTTTCAGGGCGGTGCTACCTTGTGATTGACAGGTTGTTATCACAGCCTTGTCTGGTTTGGGTGTTGTCTCAGACAACACCCAAACTGTTTGTGAACTTTGTCGCTTTTTAGTGTGTTTTCAGTTCATGAAAGTTAATTGTGACCTTGTGACCTTTATAGTCCGCTAAAAATGTCTTATTCAGTGTTCGGTTGTACTTGGTTGTTCTGGTTGCAAAAAAGTAACATGAAAAACGTTAAAATTCCAAATTGGCAAAACCCAAAATGTCAAACTCGAGGCTTCAAAACTATAGAAGAAGAAGAAAGCTTTAGCAACTTGCATAAGTACCTTTAAAGTAATTACTGAATTTCGGTTTTATAGTTCCCTACTTTACTTTGTACGGATTGTATTGAATCCCACAATAGCAATTAAAGCCTTGGACTGACACTAAGAATTATGAGATATTAAAAGGCTAAAATTAAAAACGGTAATTAATGTCTAGTTTAGAAATGTCACTTATGGGATTTTCTTTTTTTAAAACATTGCTGATATGATATTAAAAGCTACAGATTTGTTAAATTTTGAGGAGTATTTATTTTGATCTGGATTATCTAGAGCTCAGTGCCTCCAGTAATTGACTTCAACATACTCTTCCATTCTCGTCCACCCTCACATCTCATTAGGTAGGTTTCCATCATACCCTCTCACCATTCTAGCATTAAGGGCCTCCAGCATTCACCAGAAAGAGAAGTATTAAGGGCCCGTTATTTCCATGCACCCCAACTATATCATGGACCACAAGCTGCCATGGCTTCAGAGCATAAGTGGAAACAAAGTTGAGATTATGTCTCTAGTCTTTCGCTCGGGATCCACAGTAAAAACAAAATATATGTGAATGACTTTGCTGAACAGACTGTTGTTGTTGGCTTCAGTGAGAATCTACTTTCAATAAATTAAAACAATCTTTGATGGCTAGTTGTAAACCTCAGGGGCCCTTAAATAAAGGCAGCTAATTGCCAGATCCAACAAATGGTCAAATTAGCCGTTTACTATGAGCTTCAGATGTTATGAGTACACCATTCAGATCCAAAAGAGGGAGAATCACCACGCAGTCGAGGGAAAGGCCCAGCAAACTCAGAATGGAAGGATGGGATGATGGTTGGAGGAAAGGAGGGATCTCAGTAAATGAAAAGGGAGAGAGAGTGAGAGAAGAGAGTCACCAACTGACTAAAAAGTGGGCTTTTATCATTTATTCGTTTGAAATGTAAAAGCAGGGAGGCAGATAGTAAACATACCCAACTAAGCCCTACTCTCTTCTCCTCTCTCATTTGCATTGAAAGGGCCGCAGGGTTCGTGTGAAGGCTGAGGTTTATGAGCTTCATGGCACTGTGTGGGCCCCCGTGAGTCATACTCCCACATGTTGGTGAACATGTAAGAGCTCTGAGCAAAGGCAAACAGCACTCACTGGCCCAGCTCACGTTGGATGCATAATGTAGGAACCTGTGTAAATACCCAGGTATATGAAATGTGTTCTATTTTGTTTTACATACTAAGTATTTTACTGCCTGAATTGGCACGCCGACAGTGAGTAACAGCTGCGATTCAAACAGCACCACCTAGATTTGTGTTTTACAGTTGATGTGAACTTGTTTCCAGAAATGTCAACTTAATTTGATTATGCTACTGCAGTATCTGTTGGCGTCTGTACCGTATTTAGTTTGGACACCATTTTGCTCTATGGTTTGTGTAATTCACATTTCTACTTCAAATCCCACTGAGAGATGAAGTTACTGTCACGACGGGATTTAGGGTGGACCCAAATGCACGACTCAGGAGACAGAAAATGCTGATAAAGATGCTTTACTTAATATCTTATCAGGAACGAAACAGAACAAATCAACAAACACACAGTGGCACACTCAAGGGCTTGGTCTGAGAACACAAGACAATCTGGCAGAGGACAAGTGGAAGTGAGGGAGCTAAATAGTGAGGGACTAATGAGGGGAGGGGCTGCAGGTGAGAAGGGGCGTGAGGACCAGGTGAAGGTAATGAGGGACTAACGAGGTGATCAGAGGCAGGTGAGAAGGGAGTTGGACTGACGAGATGGGAAGAAGGATCTGGAATGACAGATAGTGACATGATGAAAACAACTAATACAAGAAGGAAGGTGTGGAGCTAAACTGTTACAGTTACAGGATTACTCGTTGCTCTGAGTTCTTTGACAGGGGTTGGCATCACCACAACTGAACCCATAAATAAAATGCAGTTACATTAATGGTAAAAATACACCCCTTTATTGTATAAACCGGGGTTGCCTATAAACTAATGGCAGTACGTGTGCAAGAAAGTTTTGTAGAAATGTTGAATTGCCCTCTCATCCGGATGCCAAATGACCTCGTTTACAGCCATTGGCAGTTGCTTAACATGTTATTTATGCTAGTTTAATTTACTTTTTCCCCTACTCGTATTCCACAAAGACCCGCCCTACACCGCTTTTAAATTGGCTCGTACTCATTGCCTTCTTTGCAGAATTTGTTAAGTTTATTGCAAATGATTAACATAAGTGCAAGGTGGTTAGGGTTAATAATTTCAATTCAGATGTGGATGTTTTCAGCAGGATACAGTGATCTCCTATATAATTACAATGTCCTTATTATGGCAGAAACATATTGTTTTTTTTAAAATGTTACTGTTCATGTAGCCTAATTAGAATAAACTTACAGAACCGTGGAGATTACAATTGTGATGTCCTGTCATGATTAAAGTTAATGCTTATCATTAATCATTAGTTCATTTTTAAATAATATATCCCTTCATAATTAAAAGGTTTCTGACCTCATACAGTTTGTAGGAAACACTGTGTGTACAGAAGCTGCCTCAGGCTACTGTGCAGATGCTGAAATAACCTTATTTGTAAAGTCTAGTCTCCATCAGTGCCAAGATGGGCTAATTGTGCGGCACAAAAGGAATACTTTTTTGTTTTTCTCAATCTATATCCTCTTTACAGTTATAGTGTCTCAAATGTCACTCTACTGCTGCCATGGGGTCAAATCTGCACAATAACTCAGGTATTATTACAGTTTATAAAAAGAAAGAAGGATTTAAATGTCCTCCATAAAATATGAAATCAAAACTCTGGTATTACTTTACAAAGTAGGAAACATTACGTCAGTGGTAACTCAATGAACATATTATAATTATTGCCAAACCCTATACTATAATGTCACATCATTACCACGAAATGTGATCAAACTGAAGAGCCCGTTAACTCTCTCACTGATACAATAAAGATCCAATCCACTCCCAGCAGAGAATTAAATCACTGAGAAATTAGAGCCCTGCCATATTAACTTGCTTGAAGAATGTAAAATGTAAACCGAATGGTTACAAGATATGTAGGGAATCCAAAACACCCCCAAACTATTATTTACATTATCACTATAATGATTTAATCGTAAATGATTGGTATTCTAAGTATTGCAATATATACAAATTGAATTTAAAACATTATTATTACTTATTTATTGTCAAGTGTTTACTTCATATGGGATTTGATTGTACTCCTTCATATACAGCCGTACTACAAAAGGATGGCATGACTGTCATCAATCCGTTGCTAGCTTCAGCCAGAATTTAGGGAGCTACAGAAGACCCCACTAACTACAGATAACTTTCTGTGCGTGTGTGTTTGTGTGTGTGTGTGTGTGTGTGTGTGTGTGTGTGTGTGTGTGTGTGTGTGTGTGTGTGTGTGTGTGTGTGTGTGTGTGTGTGTGTGTGTGTGTGTGTGTGTGTGTGTGTGTGTAGGTGTGTGTAGGTGTGTGTGCGTGTAATGGAGGGAGGGGGCAACATGCTGACCGTCACTTTCCCTTGCTGTCAGGACCAATCAGTGTCTGGCAAGTTAATGGAGAACACAAAACCTATTTAAAAGCTACATTTACCACTTGGCTGATTCCATTACATTGTGTAATTTCCAGGTGTCACATTTCCCCTCCACACGTCTGTCTTAATGCTCTCCCAAGCACCCTCTGATTAGTCAGCCTCGGCTGGCTCCCCTAAATCCACTCTAGCCGAGAGCCCCATCCGTTTACATCCTCCTTGAAGGGAAAAACTCTTTACTGCACATGTTATTAAGGTGTTCAGCAAGATTCCAAATATTACCGGACACTGGCCTGGCTGTACCATGCCAAATGGGTTGAAAAGAAGCTTGTTGTCTTGGTAGTGTCGATCTACATGTGTGTTTCATCCTCATTCGAAAGACAGTAGCTATACAAATGGCATCCTATTAATGAATGCAATCTGTGCCTCGGCAGTTCAGTCCTTGTTGTGACCTTGTCCACATTTTGAGATCAGAAGTGAATGTCTTGGGCAGGTGACGGTCATAGGAACTAATAATGTTAATAAATAAAGCTATTCACTGAAGCAGATCTCAAATAGTTTATGATACTTTAAATAAGTGGTTAATTTTTCATCAAAAGGATGAAGTGAGTCTTTTGTTGAAGACAAAATGGTCCGAAAGCTGGAGTGACCGGCTGTTCTGGCTTCACCTGTGAATGTTACAAAGCTGTGAACAGGAACTCATTGCGGGTTAATCAGAGCCTTCTGGATGTAAGACTGACCCACAGGCTTTTTGTGACTTGATAGTATGTGATATTGAATGGATTCCATTACATTTACACCATAAAAGGTTTCTACCTTCAATGTTTTCTTGATTCCTGATCCAAAGTTGGTGGGCGATCTGGGATTAACTTCTCCATCAGAGGAAATGGTTTAAACTTCAATCTGAAACAGTAGTTTGAATAGATTATTCTTGGAGCATACAGTTGTAGACTTTAATTAATATAATTACGGTGTATTCCCTTTTTCCCTGTGAATTTTTTTTTCTTCTATGTATTGGTATTTTTTCCTGATCTGATTGGAGGTCCTGGGACAGGGATGTCATGTGTGTACAATATAGTGTAAAGCCCTCTGAGGCAAATTCATATTTTGTGATATTTAGCTATATAAAATGAACTGAATTGAATAATTATATGATTCTAAAGGTAACTGTAACTGCTTGGTTAATAAGAGGCTGCTCAGTGAACTAACCACTTAAAAATCAGCGTCTGAGTCCCAGTGGAACCAGTGGCGTTCAGGAGATGACCTCTGCCGCTTTATCAAACATGTGGCTGATGTTAAATCATGGGCCGGACATTGAATTGTGGTCATCCACAGACCGGGGAAATCAATGTTGGTTAAAGATGCAATCGAGAGCTTCATTTGATTTGTGACCTGAAATCTGATTGTTTTTCGGATTCGGGAGTCACAAGGGAGCCTCCACCACCAAAAGTCTGCCCCTTAGAGACATCCCTTTAAGAATTAGCAACCTATTGATTGGTCACTTCTTTTCCTTTTCTGTGTGTATGTGTGTGTGTTTGAAGATAGTGCTCTCAGAAAGCATGTCATTTTCTCCATCACTCTGAGTTCATAGTCAATGGAGTGTGAGTACTTCCTTCTCATAAAGGTCACCAGCCTTTTACAGTGTGTTATTTGTGGGGACACTCACTTTAATGCGGCATCTTACTAGTCTGTCGTTTTATGTGTTCAAGTTGAGGTCGATGCTGCCGCGCGCGTTTTTCTGCAACAGAATGTGATCTCTGAAAACGAGGTCATTGAAAATGGGAAGCCTTGCCACCTTACAGTTCATTTTTTCTGCTTTTAATTACATGCAATTCCCTGAAGTTATGAGATCAATCAAACTGCCAATACTTCCAAGTGGGGAAATAAAGACACAATCGATTTCAGGATTGGTGATCATTGCCATTGAACTAACATGGCCTCGAGTGGGACGCACCAGTCATACCAGATCAACTCACTGAACGAATGCAGGCAGATAATGAGATATATACTAAAGCAAATAGAAGTAATTGAGGATCTTTAATTCAGTTGTATTGTACGTTGTAGTTCCTTTTGCATGTTAAAATTGGAAATACAGAAATACCAAAGCGTCAAATCAACATTTTCAGTATGTAGAATTATCCTTTAGTTTTTAATAGTATTCATGAATGTGTATAGTAATTTTGCTATACACATAAAAAGGCTAATGGTTCAATTTCACAACAATTCCAACTAGCTAATATAAAAGCAATAGTTGGGAATCACCCGGGGGTGTCTCATTTGAGTGCAGCTGATACTCAGCCCACAGCAAATTACAGGTCAACAAGGTTGATTTGCGGGTTGGGTCCTCCTACTCAAGTCACTGCTGAATAGCCCACTGTCGGAAGAGTATATTAAAAGGACGCAAAGGGCCACTAAAGATCTTCTCTCCATCAATTTGCAGCTTGCCAGGAAATGAGCAGTGCTTTAATTAATGATGCTGAAGCCAACAATCAATCCAAGTGTTAAAGAATGAAATCCATCCCCTGAAAATGTACCCATTTAGTGGGTGGACATGGTAATTGTTAGCATTACTGACAGTTGAGTGTGTTGTTTAAAAAAAGAGAGGAAAAATAACAACAAGGCAGGCTGTCCATCTTTCCTAGGGTCAAATGGAGTGTGTGGGAAGGGTAACATTCGTCATGTGAGCTGGGAGCTATTTTCTGTCTGCTGACTGACTGGAGGCGATCCTTCAGGAATTCAGCATTTATCAAACCGGATGATATCCCCTCTGGCAGGATGGGAGCGGATGAAGTCTGACACCTCCGGGTCTGCCTGGAGAAAGAAGGCCAATCAGGATGCATTAGTTCCTAGGAGGACCACCAGATGACTCCCACTTTCATTCAACTGGACTTACAGATAATAACAAATGAATAGTCTGGACATGCTACACTCATGTGAACTCTCCCTTCATCCTTTTTTATTTATTTTTTAAAACACTGGTCTGCACATCCACAGAACTACAGAACAGGTACAGTTGTTCACGTAGATGTTGTCATACTAATACAACTATTCTGTATATATATATATATATATATATATATATATATATATATATATATATATATATATATAAAAATAGAGGATGTTCAATTCTATTATCCAAACCGCTTATCTCATTTAGGGGTGCTGGAGCCAAACTCGGCAGACATTTTGTGAAGGCATGTTGCACCCTGGACCGGTTGCACATATGAAGATAGACAATCACATATTCGGGCAATTTACAGTCTCCAATTAACCCAAGCTGCATGGCTTTCCATCCTGTCCATCCAGGGTTTTTCGTGGATGGACTGGTGGCCTGTCCAGGGTGAACCCCGCCTTCGCCCTGTCAGCTGGGATCGGCTCCAGCGCCCAGCGACCCTAATGAGGATGAAGCGGCATTGATAATGGATGGATGGATGCATGGCTTTGGACTGCTGGAGGAAGCTCAATGTACAAACTCCACGCAGAAGGACCACAAATGTAATATACAGTATGACCTTCACTGACAAAAAAGAGAGAAAAAAGGGCAAACTTTCCAGTTTTTCGTGGCAAAAAAAAAGTGTTTCGTTGTGCAGAGCCTACCTTGCCTTGGTTTGGTTACTGTTGGATAACTTGTGCTTGGATTAAGACTTTCAAAAGGACATCATGTTCATGTCTCCTTTGAAACAAGGCTTAGCTTTCCTCACATCATGTCCAATTGAATCATTGAATCATTACATATTACTCTGTTTTTGTATTTTTTTATTAACAAGGCTGTTAGATAAATCAATGAAAGAGAGAATGAGTCACTGAATAAATGAGGTTGATATCACGCACCGGATGCAGAACTAGCATGGCCCTCAGTGTGGATCAGAGCCACACAACTTACCGGAGGAAAGCAGGTAAATATGTGGCAATGAGAATATTTGCTTTAATTGAATTTTGCTTGTTCTAGTTAATTAGAAAGAGTTTAAATTTAAAATACACCAAAGCTTCAAATCAATATAGTCCGTTCAATGCGGTTTGATGTGTGGTAACGTGGTTGGAGGCCAGCGGCTGTGTGAATAGAAGTTACAACGTCTCATCATTTAGTCTTTTTCATGAAGTGGTGTTGAGCCACTCATTCCTATTGGTCCTTAGGCCAACACCACTTAGTTACTCAAAACAACAACAGTAAGCGTGTGTAACAACACAACGCTTGTCCAAGAAGAGGCGCTCACCCATAATAGTCAGTGCTGGTGCAGATGTCACACAATCAGGCGGAAGAAGTGGGTGGTTTGATCCTATGCTTCTGATCTCAAGGCAGAGCCTTGTGAAGTCTACCAATGTCTCTCAACCAACAACGGCCTCTTCAAAGTGTAAAACGCACGCACACAGAGAAGCGACACAACCTACCACCTCACCAGAAGGAGACAGACAGTTTATTTTCTGTCCTATGGAGAAAGAAATGCTACACAACACCACAATGTAAGACCTTTTCATGCCAGGACCGACACGCAGTGGGCCCCAACGTATCCAAAAGCTCCTGCAAACGTGAATGATGGGGCGAATAGTGCAGCGTCAAATGTTGTCCCTGCTGTAGTGCACAATGAGGGAAACTCACGATTAATCTCCATGAAGCCAAGCTGCAGATTCAGGAGATAGTTATTATCATCAACGCCTGAAAAAAATATATTTTTTTCAAACTTTTAGTAAATTAGAATTATACGGAAGATTATAAAACAGTTTTGCATTTTTTCAACTGTACTATTTTCACAGCATGTTTTAAACCCTGACCTGAACGTATCTGAGAACGTATCATTTGTGTGTGCACAAGAAAACACACACTCACACATGTACACTTATGTCTCTGTTCATTCTTTGCATATACAGAGCATATTCCAGCAGGACTATTGAATACCCAGTGGGATGACATTAATGTGGATTGGTACTTCTGGATGTGTGTATTTATCATGTTGCACTCTGCTTTTGCTTATTTGTGTTTGAAACATAAATAATAAAAATAATATATGTAACTTAAATGAACTGTTTTTATATATATAAACGTATAAATATACTGTGTATATAAATTCAGTGTGCCCCATTTGTTTACATGTAAGTGGGAGGTTAGGGTACTTGCAATGCAAAATCAATAATTAAATGCAAGTACTAATTAAATGATGGTATTGCCAATAGTTTCATGGAATGTCTTTCCAGTATGGGGAATAATAATTAGATTCTCTGCTGTACTGGGTTTGCAATAATAGGTAAACAATCTCATGTACATGAGGTCAAAGCACATTTCCCAAGGCAAATATAAATAAACACTATATATATATATACACTGTACATGTATTATATTTTGTTTTATTATTATTATTAATTATATATAGAGAGAGAGAGCATTTACATACACTTAGAGTCCACTTTCTCCATATTTTCATGTCACCATGTTTTATTTTATTTTATAACAAACGGACCCGGTTACTTATACAAATAAAAACACTGATACAGAAGAATAACTACATAAATAGATTTTTTTTTTTAAACGGAAACCTCTTTTGTGAGTTTAATGAGCTGATGACATTCAAGTCTAAGAGCTCTATTTTCATAGACATTGCACATCTTTCACACCCCTTGTGACAAGCACAGATGTCTCTTTATTACAACAACGGACGTCTTTTCTTTCTCAAAAGGCTGCTTTTGACTTCGAGTGCACAGCTTTCACCCAGACAACACCTGCAGCGTGGTCACAAGACTTCACGCAGGGCCCAGCACAAAAAGATAAAAAGCTCCATATTGTGGCATTTTGGGTGTACGGATGTTCACAGATTCAGCTCATACGTTCAACTTCTGTATATAGACTCTGTGAAATCGATAAGATGGAGAAAGACATTTATTTTATTTACTACAATTAATCTATCAGCCAGGGGTTAGGCTCAACAATAAGCAGCTTTGTTTAGAGGAACATTTATCTCTATGTGCCATGCTGGGAAAAAGGGGCCACGGCTGGATGATGTCAGTTTTGCTCCACTGACTTGGTACATTAAGCGGACTATTTGCGCTATGTGAGAATCAATAATGGGGCATCTGTAGAGGACTATTAGAGCCATAATCTTACATGAGCAGGCAGTATCCTCATGATTCACACAAGGTCTAGAAGAACACCTTGTACAAGGTTAATGTCAACAGTGAGGGGGGAAATCTCATACTGCAAAATAGCTTTTGGAAGGGAGGAAATATCATGGCCTAAAATATAGATGTTATAGATCTGTGCCGTATTCATACAGCATTTTCAGCTGTTTCGGAGTTCACTGTCTTCCAGCCAGACCTGTATATCGAAGCGTCAGTGTCCAAATCCTTTGAGATAACGGAACTGTCATAAGGTGTGAAGCCGAACGGATCTGGTCTATCACACAAATCATCAGTGATTTTCAGACATTTTGGGAATTGCTGTACCACCATCCCAAATGGGTTTTTATTTCTTCTTCTTTTTTTTGTCACATGAAACCTGACTCACTGGGCCATGATTGTACAGTGGCCCCTGCCTCTCATCAAGCACTCTTCAGTTTGGGAAATCATCTGTGCCCTTACCTGTGTACCCCTCGCAGTTGCTATGACAACAGTGTCCGCTTGATCAGCCTCCTATTCAAGGAGTGACACTCAAATGACCACTTCATGTATCGGTGAAACACACCCAACTGGATGAAGAGATATTATAAGATGTAATAATAATGAAAAACATCAATTACTTTAAACCCGAAAATAAGTTATTATTCTGTCTCATTACTTCACGACTGTAAATCAATTTGTTAGTTTACTGATTCAGAAAAACCCATCGATCCAAATTTGAATACACTGTTGATTTAAGGTCAATGATTTATGTGAACAATTTATATCAGCCTGCTCTTAGGACCAAATTCCCATTCTCATTTGTTGCGTGGGCAAAACTCATTTGCAAATTGATCCACCGCCCTCATTTTGTGGAGAGTGCATGTGATTGAACTTTGTTCTCATTGAACATGTAAAATACGGAGGCTCTCCAATGTTTGGCTCGAGGGGACATGGCACTGACTTCTCATTCAGGTGTTTTAATTTTCTTGAATCCCAACTGCAAAATAATGCAAGCAGGGGAGAAGAAGGGATGCTACGTGTCTTTTGGTAACCGCAATGACAGAAGGTAATGTTCGATTATATGATGTTTAATTAATACATTTATGGACTGCTGCCTTATATAATTTCCTTGGCCACACCACACGGGCACATTTAAACCCATTAGTCCATAAACATCACTAAGGACAAGTTCAGAATGATATTGTAAATATTTATAGAATTATAATCTTATATTGAATCCATATGCGAGTACATTTCGAGGCTTGAGTAGCAGCATGCGGCTGTAAATGAGTCATTTTTCATCACAAGCTGTGCAGCACACATGTTGTTACCAGCTGACGTAAAGTATTTAATGCTGATGCCAGCTTCTCGTTCTGCTTGAAAAGAAAGCCGATCAGAGCTCGGGGAAACCCTCATTCCCATCTTTTCTTCAAAATAAACCAGTTTGGGGACCAGTCCATCAGGGCGTCACAATCTGAAATGATTACATTTTGCATAGAGAGCTACATGGGAGGCATACCCTCAGGCAGACAACTGCCTGGCCCTGTAGTGGCTTCATAATCTAATGTCTTTGTATTCATCTAGTTGCCACACTGAGCCACAATCTATTGGTTGTGGATGATCAATTTTGTTTTTATATCTTAAACATTTGTGAAATTGTGTGAGCTCACTTTAGTACTTAAATGGTGCTAAAATCCAGAAGGTAAAACTTTACTTATTAAAAGGGTCAGGGATATTTTTCGAATGTTATCTGTTCTCAAACAACCAAAGATGTTCTATTCTGAGTAACAGTTGTGGCTCAGAGGTTGATGGAGGTAGAGTACATCCTCTATTCCTAAGATTGGGGCTTCGACCTCCGGTTCCTCCATTTTGCATGTCGAAGTGTCCTTGTTCAGGATACTGAACCCCAATTTGCTCCCAAAAGACATGCGCTATCGCTATGTGTAAGTGTGAATGTGCATTAGTTTAGGGTAGGAGGCACCTTGCATGTAAGCTTCTCCCATTAGTGTATGAATGACTTGTAGTAAACAGCGTTGAGTGAAGACTTGAAGAGTGCAATATAAAGGCCCTTTCCCATAGAGCCACAGTAAAAGGAGTCCTATCATATTGGAAATCTTTATAATTCACAATCATGCAGTGTCAAAACCCTTTTTTGCCAAAGTAAAATAAACTTTAATAGAGTAGTAGTAGTCGTAGTCAAAGAAAGACAGCAACGATTATAACGTGGGTAATGCTGTCACCGTTCAAGGATTGCATGTGCACTTTACAGCAAGATGAGAGCCTAACAGCGGGGTTGGGTTACAACACAGCTCGACTGAGTGCTGATGGTTTCGCTCGTACACACAACATCCTCGGAAAAATGATTTCCTATTTCAGCTCTGCATCAGAAAATAGTCTTAGTAAACTGTCCTTTCAGCACATGCAGCTTGGGCACCATTGTTCTATTGATTCTTCCGAGTGATAATGGGACACCTTTCACTCCGAGTGGTTTTAGATGTACGCCATATTTTCATGAACAACATGTCTGGGCAGAGCAGAGCCACTGACATTGCTCTTGGGATTCGAGCGAATGTGTGTTGCGTGTGATTTAACAAGCAGTACGGTTCATATTTTAGTTCAACTAGCACATATACTTCAAACTCTCTGTCCGCAGCCTAATTCAGAAGGCGTGGATGTGTTTACTGTAATGTTGCCCCGAGAGCTGAGATACAGTAATGGACTACGACAGGGCCTTTTCTCTACCTGCCTTCGGGGCAGTTAGTCATGTGTGGTTGAAGTCAAGCTGGCCCTCTCAGGACCTCTACAATCCAAAGCATATTCTGTCAGCAACCCCCATCTCCTCAACAACATTATGTTCCTGTCATCTATCAATCTTTACCTTTGCTTATTCACTAAGCCCAGTCAGGCCCAGGGATGACAGTGACTGCCGGTGCTTCCGGGGGCTTCACGACTCCTCCCCCCCTCTTCAGATCGGACCATCAAGCAGCAGACGGACAATCACATGTGACAGTATGAGGACCGCGGACCTTGGGAGGAGGCTGTTTGTGGCGTAAACAGCCTCTGACAGCAACACTGACTAACAATACACACAGATGCAGAAAGTGGAGCTATTTATATCAGCTAAAAAACAACAACAACAACCAGGTGACAGTGCAGAGAAGAAGCACGTAGGAAACCAAAGGCAATGACATGCAAAAGGAAGAAAAACAAACCTTTCCGACAAAGCATTAAGTGGAAAACCTTTATACTGCTGTGATGTCACTTCAACTTTGTGAGCCCGCCCACTGAAAGCCGCTGTTCTGAAACAATGATGTAAGGTTAATGAAAGGTGAATGTACTGGCATTTACTGTAGTCACCAATACAATTTCACCGATAATGCCAAGTAGTGTTTTATGAAGGGACATTGTCCCATTTTGGTGGAGAGCAGTAACTAGCAATTGTGTACATCCGTCATGTCATTGCCGCTCAACAGTTTGGCAAAGCCCCAGACCCCCAAAGTGCTGACACAACTCCCTCTACGCAGAGGCCACATTTAACAAATAAACAATGAATTGCCTCGGTCACCTGAGATACTGTAGGAATGCAGCATAGGTCTGCAGCTGCATGATAAAATGTGTGAAATGAACACTAAAGCGATGACACATATATATATTTTCCTGCATGTCCTTGCTACACACTGAGCCAATGCGAGTGACCTCACTCAAGGCAGCGCTAGTTTGGGTAGAAGACTACAAGTTTGAAGATGAAAAGAATCTTTTGTGTAGTCAGAAAGTACCAGACTTCGGTAATCTGCTTAAACGTCTTTGCTTGATGCTAGCAACTTGAGGCTACATTAGCCACCGCCAGTATAACACACCTGGATATATGATAGAACTGTTATCATTCACGTTGCATTGTGGGTAATGTATGCATCGTGTTTTGATATGAGAATGCTGGAAATAATAAAAGACGTCTTTGGTTTTGCTGCATCAGTTTAGATGTTGGAGCCCAATGCTCCGTGTCCCTCATGGAGGAACACAGGGGGAAACTTGAATCAAGTATTCTTTTAACAATTAATCTGTTGGTATGGTTTGCACGACGCCCATTGTGTCAAGGGAAAACGATTAATTCAAACAAAAAAGTAGTGTGACGAACACTCTAAATCTTAGAGGGAGTTGAAGTGCCACAAGTAATTAAAAAAACAACATTGTTCTTATTTAGAAAACTCATTAATACACAGTACTGTGAGACAAATATAGAATGAGACGAGGCTGTACAAAGTGTGCTGCAGCCTACCAAATAAAACATGTTTAACAGAAAAAGACAAATCCAGCTGGTCACTTTGTCTACATACCATAACAGTCATACGTCATTATCTGATGAGACCAGTTAGCATATCATGAATACACTATTAAATAGGCACGAATACACAAACCAACACAAAAAAGCACCAACAGTTTTGTTGTTTTTTTGTAAGTACAAGAACAAAAAACTTGCTAATACTCGAGGGTAATAGAGCAATGCGAAATGGGGAATGTATTAAGAAATTAACTTGTTTTTATCTTGATGCAGTTCATTATTTCAAAGAGAATAAGACATTAAAAAGTTATTTCAAAAACAAAGCCTGATTAATACCCATTACAAACAATGTCTAATGGTTCCTGTCTCTGAGATTATTTTGGAATATCTTGGAATACAAAGAAGCCTTTCATGGTCCCCCACCCCCACACTTCCATCCAGCAATTATTGAAATAAAACAACAAATGACACTGTAGTTGTCAGAAACAAACAGAATCCTGGAGCCAAAGAAAGTACAAAGAGTGTATTTGAAGTGTAAGTTTGTTCCTGTTGTAATGTTTTACTAAACTGTCTGCCTAAAACCCAGCATTTAAACTTCAAACTGTCACCTAAGTAGAGAAAGGAGGCATATGTGTCAGATTACCCCGCAGAAGAGGTATTAATACTTACTCAATTAAATATTTTGACCCACTTCGAGTGAATTCAAACAGGTGGTGTTCCCATAAGGAACTAGAATGGGCACTCGGTAGAGCGCATACCTTTGCATATCACAAGATTGAATTATGAACAATTTGGCACTAGTTTCACGCAAATTGGATGCCAATTAACCGAGATATCGCAAATTTAATTTTTTTCGCCTTTTCGTGACCTTGACCTTTGACCCAATCACTCCCAAAAACTAATTGATTGTTCCTTGGGTCATGACCAATCATCCCACCAAGTTTCATAAGAATCGGCTCAGTTTTGTCTGATTCAGACGAATAACAAGTTTTTCACCTTTTCGTGACCTTGACCCAATCACTCCCAAAAACTAATCGATTGTTCCTTGGGTCATGACCAATCATCCCACCAAGTTTCATAAGAATCGGCTCAGTTTTGTCCGATTTAGACGAATAACGGACAGACAAACGGACAAACGGACGGACATATTCACAAATAAATACACGTCGGCCAAAACATTACCTTCTGCATTTTCAATGCGAAGGTAATAAATCCGCCTCATTACTAACTCAGAACTGTCAGCTACATCAAAGAAGGTGCACAGCCTCGTTTCTCTTCTGGAAGGAAAGGCTCTCTCTATGGCCAGGCCGAGTAAACAGCGATGCACTGGAGAGAGATTTCTCTCAGATTATCATTGGACCCAACGCTTCTTCCTTTCATACAGATCTTTAAGGTGCATGAAAAGGAGAATACATTAAATCGTAATTCCAGGTAGAACCACAAAGGCGTTGACTTTGCATTCCACTGATCACTGGTAGATAAGACAGGTGTGAACTCAGTGACGCCTGAACCCTCCCACTAAATTGATACAAATGAGGTATTTATGCGGCATTGACCTCAAGTGGTTGAATCATTTCAGTAGATTCTCATTACTCAGCTGCAACACTTTACAGTAATGAAATAAATGTGATTATTCAGTGGATCAAAGGACCGTTGGGATCTCTTTTTAACTTGTATTTACTTCTTCGTTCGTCATCTTAGATGTTGTTTTTTTAAAAGAAATAGTTTGACATTTTGGAAAATCCGATAAATTGCTTGCTTGCTCACAGATCAATACCACTCTCATGTCTTTCTGTTCAATACAAAGCCACATACAGAAGCCTGTTGGATTAGTTTAGCACAAAGAATGGAAAGGGAGAGAGACGGCAAACCTGGCTTTGTCCACTGAAAAAAACAAAAAAACACTTACCAATCCTTCAAAAACAAATCTTGGATTTACGTGAAGCAGGAGAGACTTTTCAGTCTTTATATGCTCTTCTAAAAATAATCCTTTCCTGCTTCTAGCTATACGACATTACCACATGAGACTGGGAGCCATATGCCTATCTAATTTGCAGCAAGAAAACAAATAAGTATTTTTTTTAAAAGTTGAATTGTTTCTTTAAATATCTTCTTTGGAGATTTTATAGCTGAATGGTTTCAGTGTGTGCCATTTAACCCAGCTTCCAATTCCCACCTCGGGACCTTTGTTGCCATTTCATACCTCATTCCCTACGCTGTCGTTTGACTAATAGAGTGGAAGAATCACAAACAAGTTTTTCAGATAAAAAACACAAATCCTAGATTATACATTATTGTTGAAACCTAATTGCAACCTTGTTTTTTAATTTGTATCATGTACAACCAAACTTTAAATATATGTTATTATCTATCGTGTCAGTCAAGATTAGATGGAGTCACTGAAAAATGCAGGAACTCCAGTTCTTGTCATTCCAGTTCAGTGCTTCTTCTGTTTCACATAAAAATTCATTATTTAAGTCTCGAGCAGCTTGCTTAGCAAGATATCTTAACCGAGAACTTTAAGTAATTTATGGCATGTTTGCAGGACCACCGGCACATTGTGTTTCTATGTCTTCGTCATTGTGGCCTCAGTTGTCAATGCACCTCATACCTTACACGAGATTATGTGGAACATAGGCTGCATGACAACGTTGTATGCAGTGGAGTTACTTTTAACAACATTGTTGGATAGTTTAGTTTATAACAATGTTTCTTATTATATAAAGCAACTAAGATCTTAATCTACAAAGTTACTAATACCGGCTGTCATATGGTGTTAAAGGATGTTTTCAGCTAAGTATCTCAGAACTATACATAAACACAGTATTTAAGTGCTGTATTTAGTCATTGAAGAGTTCAAATAATAGTTTAAAAAGCAGCAGGTCAAATACAAAATGTATGACGGAAATATTTTAGATTTAGGATTTTTGTATAAAAAATACAAAGAAATTGTCATAGGTGCCAAATCTGCCAGGAAATGTGATCTAAAATGTTTTTCAAATTATACATTTTTCAAAAAATACAGTTTTCATTTCATCTCGACTTATAGATGGTATGGACTGAAATCGTACGATATATTCTCCGAGGCCGAATGTTTTGCTTTGCAGCCACCTTTTTAATGTGTCATACCATTGCATAAAATCCCATTGATTAAATAAAAGAGGAGCAGGCGTCCACTTCGCTCTGGCATCCCGAGCAAGCAGCACTTACAAATTGTGATCTATGGTGGGCAAAACTCCTCACATTGGCGAGCTGCCCTTTCATTTATCACAGTGAATGTAATCACTGTTTATCTGTTTCGCATCATGGATCCTACCTGCACAGCAGTCACTTTTAGTAGCATTAAGTGAACATGTGGAATTCAATGTGCCTGGAAATATCACCTCTTGCACTCTCCCTTGTGGACCTCAACTGGAATATATTCAGAAATACATTAATCACTGTAAGGCGATCGCAATATTTCAAATATTGAAATGGTGAGAAGTAAAAGTGAAACATGTTTCACGGTTGAAGGTTCAGTAACTGCAAGGTAACATCTTAAACGCTACTAAGGATAATAAATCTAGTCACGTTTATTGGTTGGGAATCGGGATGATGAGCCAAACAAGGTGTGAGGAAAAACCTGGGGGGAGCTAATGATAGAAAAGAATCCAGAGGAGCTGCGTGGTGTTGATTAGATCAAACCACATGGCAGATGAGTAATTCATCTGCTCTTAATGTGCTGCAGCTGCAGTGTAATGAGAGAGGCCCAGAAAGGGGACCTGGCCACCAGCTCCCCATGACTCCCCAGTTACCAGTCAACTGGGATGTGTAGAGGGCCGGTATGCAGACAGACACAGAGGACTTTTCTTACGATCCCTGTATAGTCCATGTGAGATCAGTGGATGAGGTAAATACATCATGTCCAAACGGCTCCTGAATTTTGGTTAGTCAACTGGCAAAATCACTTAACAATCACTGAGAAACTGTATATTTTCTCTATATCGCCACAAACTCTGACTTAAAAATGTATTTTCATATTGAATCAGTCTATTTCTAACATTTCTAAAATTGTGTCAGAACCAACCAGACGGAAACTTCCAGTCCTTGGATCCGACTGTGGCTTAGAAAATATGGCGGGTCGTCCTCCAATCAGTGGTTCTCCAGTCCATGTCGATGTGTCCTTGTGTCCATGAGTGGGAATGACACGCGGTGGAAAGCGAGTGGTTGGAAGACTAGAACTACGTTATACATGTACAAGTCCATTTACCATCTAAAAAAAAGAAATTAGATTGTCTACATTTTCTGAGGAAATTAGCCCACCCACTTGTGAGTTTATGGTCTCTATCGCTAGTTTCAAGTCTTCCTCAATTTAACATGATGTTTATTTTGTAAATGAAGGTCCCATTTGGAGTAAAATTGATCATAAACTGTGTGATTATCGTTTATGACAGCCATGATCCAAGATGGCGTCAACCAAAACTACGTCCACTTCCTACACAGTCTATGGAACCAACGGAAGTCACTTAATCAATTTGTTTCCTACTTCTTGATCCAACATAATTTTGATAAAATCATTTAATGATTTTAAATAGGATTGTGTGGCAGCGGTGTTCGCAAAACTTAAGACTTGGCAAGTATATTGTATGGACGACTTCACGTATAAAAAATACAACTTCCTAAGTTCTATTTGAAATGAAGTAAAACTACATCAATTCACCCATAAAAACATGTAGTATTCAAACCCAGAACTCCACTCTTGGCATTGACTATTAGTCGTGTCAAGTCCTAGTCAGACAGAAAACTCTAAACTGTATTATTATGAAACAATGTGTTTCATAATGTGTCAGATTAATCTATGCTTTAAAAAGAAAAATGTTTCTTTTTTCTTTTTTTAACAAACAATAGTTTCACAATTGCCTCTTCTGTCTATGCAAATACATTTTTCACATTTCAAGTGCCCTATAGTGTCCTCGTTGCTATGCTAAGAGGGTTGGAGGCTGAATTCACATTTGAAAGGTTTGAGAAATCATGAGCAACAAAGGGATCTACATTGAGTGAATGGGTGAGAGTGCAGGACGGGAATGGCCTAGTAGGCAGCCAGCAACACCGTAGAGCTGGCAGTTCCTGTGCGGCTTTGCCTTCCAAGAAGCTTCTCATCCGACACAGAGCCAGGCCTAAGAGCCACTAGCCCAGTCAGAAGAAGCCCTAATAAGGGGGGGCCTTATGAATTATTGATTGTGATGGCCCCCCTCTCCTGCGGCCCGGCACCCCTTTAAGATACAGATTCACGTTAAATCCAATAGGCTTTGCTGGGCTCTCAGTTGTGGCTCTCTGAGCACAGCAGCTCTCCAAGAGAAAGGGAGCAATGGATGTTCCAGAAAGAGAAACCAATTAGAGGCTGCATGGTGTCCTCTACCCTCTCTATTCCCCTCACGCTGCTATCCCATGATCCTTTAACACCTCTCCATTGGTTGGAGTCAAATATTTCCCCAAGCAGTGTCCCCCTAATGTGTGGTTGCCATTGTAGATCTGAGGTCCAGAGCCTTCTTCCTATTCTCTGTGGTCCACCGCCAAGACCCCCAACGGTCATTCCTGATGCTGTTGAGCTACTGTTTGTTGTTGACTGCAACACACACACACACACACACACACACACACACACACACACACACACACACACACACACAGAAGTCTTTCGATCACTAACCACCCAGTGAAATTCACTCACAATGAGGAGTTGTTTTTTTTCTCCACCAGATTAGATGGTCAGTGTATTCCCAAATCTCATTGTGTATTCTGGAAACACGTCAGTACCCCCTCAAGGACAGAGACGGCTATGTGCTTAAGATGCAGGGACTACATGTATAAGACCTCCACTCTAATGGTAATAGATATTGACAAGTAGGCAATCTTGTTTCATGGTATTTGCGGTTCAGTGCAGTCACTAAAGTCTCTCGCTGCAATTTGCAAAACATACAAATATAAAGTGATCAGTCAGTTAAATGAAAAGTGTTACATTGTAGCTGCTTTAGAGCTGAAATAGTGTGCTGAAAATGTATGTTCTGGAAATCAAATAATCTGTTCAGTCATTTTGAAGCAAACTTGGCAAGTTCCAGCTTCTCAAATGTCTTCTTAGAAAAACTGAAAAAATGGATTCTAAGACATCATTGTGGGCTTTGGAGAGTTGGGATCGCCATTTTCTGCCGTTTGCTAACATTCAATAGAGGAAACAATTGGTAAATGAAAGGATAATGAGAAGTATTGTGCAACCCTACAGTGTGACTGCTTTAAATATATTTACAAAAGAGTATTTCACACTATTTGGCTCAAAGTTTTATCCATTCCCTCGGTGAAGTGACCCTAAGCCTCCATCTCAAGAGGCTTGCTTCATTAACCAGAGGTGAAATGATTTGTGCTGAACCGAGCACCATGAATGGGACGATCATGGACTGTAAAATATGTCAGTTCGATACTTCACACTATCGCAACAACTGGAACGCAATTCACCAAAAAAATAAACAAGAAAAGAGTTATACATTTACAAACCTTTATTCTCATGGCTATTTTACTTTTGAATTTCTTATGTATTGATTTTTGTTTTTGCCTGAGCTATTTGAACAGAATCCAGAGAGATAATCTCAAATGAAGGCTGGAATTCCATATCTGTTATAGAATTCTGTGCCTGTCCACACAAATGAGAGTGCAGGGAGATCTGTTATTCATGTGCCTGCTCACCTTGAGGCAAGTTCTTCACTTTATATATATATATATATATATATATATATATATATATATATATATATATATATATATATATATATATCTGTGTATAGTATCCATTCCACAGCTTGCCATGCGAATCTTTGCCTCTCCCTGGCTCATCCAGGCAGGTCATAGGGGCTGCCAGATAAGCAGAGCTATATTGAAATATTCAACAGCAGTCAGAGACTAGACCAGGGTGTTAATGGTGTCTTGGTGTGCAGGATGGAGAGAGAGATGAGGGTCTAAAAAGAAAAAAATAAGTAGATGATCGAGGAAAAATAAGTTGTGGTAGGGACAGAAGACGGAGAGAACCATAGAGAGGAGGAAGAGGGTGATGGTAGACCTAACTAACCAGCTTTCTAAAGCCGACATGTCCCACTATGCAGAGTCCTTGTTAGTTTTCTAACATCCAGAGCCCTCTTCTGGCCAGATGGATTCCCTGTTTGCCATTGTACCTCCCTCATATATCATATGTGCTCTGCCGGACCTGAATATCCCTGCCCAGTCATCAGAGATCACTCCAGATGATTTTTGTCACATGGCTTGCTCAACACTTTGAAGCTGTAGTGTGGAAGCTACAGCAAATGAGGTTGAGTGTATTAGCTAGCATTACAGGGCCTCTCATCAGGACTTTTACGGTAAAGTAAAATAGCAGATCTCCACTCAAGCACTATAGACTACAATATGATTGAAATTTCACAAACTATCAATCCTAGTGCTGGTATAAGGTTTTACAACAGGGTACAACAGAGGCCTGGACCTTGTAATCACCCTGGGGAAGAAAAATTGATTCAGGAGGAACAGATCTCAGACCTGATGTACAGCAAAATTAAATAAGCACATAATCCCCCTTCTCTTTTACTACAGTTTCAGCAGGTGAATAATGTGCTTACATCTGGCAATCCATTTTGGAAGCCGGTTAGTTAAAATGGTATAGTGAGGATGGAGTGGGAAAAGTGGAATTAGATATTAAGGCGAGAACACTGGTGACTTTATCTTTATTTTAAGAGACCTAATGAAGCACCCTTTAGTCAAAAGCACTTAGACATGCTATTGATTTAAAGTGTGTGTGTGTGTGTGTGTGTGTGTGAGAGAGTGAGAGAGAGTGAGAGAGAGTGAGAGAGAGTGAGAGAGAGTGAGAGAGAGAGACCCCTATGGCCGATTTACTTGAAATTTGTGTGTCAAATTTCAAGTGCCTACTGAGCTTTCCCACCATTTTCAGTTAAAAACACATTGCGAACTCCTCCTACAGATTCTGATTGATACCCAATTGACTTTGGATCATTGTTTTATTAATGTCATTAAAAGTTATCAAAAGCTTGTTAATATCTGTTTAGAAGATATGGACCAATGAACCTCTAAGGAGCGCGGCTTCGTACATCATTCCACGTAACTTCCAAAACACTTGGCCTATCGTCACCAAATGTGTAGCATGAGTCCACATTGCATCTTTTAACTTAACCAGTAATGTTCATTATATTCTGTCTTTATTGTGCTGACAATGATATCAAGGATAAACTAGACACAATATATTTGAATTACAAATTGTGTAAATTCGACCTCTTTAGAGAAATTGAAAGCTTTTGATTTATGAATACAGCAACGTAATTATGCGGATTAATCATCTAAAGTGGGGTTTTTTTCCTGTTGCTGTGCGTGTTTGTGTGTGTTAATGTCCCAAACTGTCTATTGCAGTAATGGCCAAGTGCCACAAGATGGCCCACCGCATTTGATGCACTGTGTGTTGGATGTTTTCATCTGATTACACCAGAATCCAAACTGGGGACAAGCATTAGGATTAATTACATATGAATACTGTTATCTCTCATGGTCTCGGTTAGGTCATAAAAATGAAGCCTTTTTCGTGCAAAGTGTGTCGAGACTTTTTTTACAGGTTATTATTTTGTGTCCGATGTGCGATGATGCTGCCTTAATAATCTCAAACTGTGTATGAGATGAAGTCAGAGGCTCTTCTGATAGCCGATCAATAACCACCAAATTGTATTCTCGTTGGTTACGCTCTCTCAGATCTCTGACCTACGCCGTCGTTGTGAGCCAGCCACTCTCCATCTCCGTGTTTCACAACGGCTCATTGAACAGCGACGAAGACGAGCTGCTGCAAATAGTACAGAAGAACGTCTCAGAAACGTCTATGAAAAATACCGTCATGAAGTAAAAACAAAAAATGGGCATTTTTAAATCAAATGTTGAAATGAGTTATGTTTTTAATATAATGACTTCTTTTTTCTCAGAAAAATTGCTTATTTTACCCACTTTATTCGTACGATTATTTATTTAATTATGTCCTTTATTCAATATTAAACATGTTGGCTTTCCATAGTTCCCTCTTATCGGCCCATTAGCCCTATCTAAAAAAGGCATACAATGAACAAAAAAAAGCATAATGAATCTCCTTATGGGTTCAAAATGTTTCATATGGGACTTATATTGTGCTTTTAACCTGAGAGCAGAACAAAGGACTTCACAATGACTTTCCCCTATGCGCATACACACTCATACCCAGTGCATGCTGAGAGAAGCTCCAGCACCCAACGGGCCCTCAGCAGGATGGGCAGATATATATAATGTATGTTTTCCTAGCATACCAAAAAAATCTATACACTATACATTTCAACAATGTTTTAAGAAGCAACAGAAATATGTATTTTTTTTTGGGGGGTGGGGGGGTACTTTCACTCAAATGACATCATTTGCACCTCATTCATGTAGCAGCACGTCCCCATTTCTAAAAGTGTGAAACATTCCATGTTTGTTGCTTTTTTTGAAGTTGTTTTTTTTACCATCGACATTGTCACTGAGCCCAGCAGTGTGCATTAGACATTAAAAGCTCCCGATATCTAAAATAGGCCTCTGAGCAATAGAAGGAGATGTGCTGCTTTTAACTTGCTCTGGAAAATGGGAGCTTATGTTCCCTCAGTCCTTTGTTTCCTGATGGTTCCATCTCCATGCCGCATCAGCTCAGAGGAGCTTGGGACTTCAGAGAGCCCTCTTGAAGCCGTAACATCAACCATGCATAGAGTAACACAGAAAGTGTTTCAAAGGTGTCCTGGGAATTTGACTGTTTTTAGGATAATAAGTAAAGAGCTGTGGTGTTAACTTAGAAAAAAAGTCACTTGAGAAACCCACCACAAGTCACCTTTCTTGTCTTTTCCAATGTAATACCAATACGACCAATGTAGGAAAAAGGCAACTACTCTAACAATATGGCGGTATAACCTATAGGCATTGAGCTGTGAACCAAAAATCATATATTTTTTTTCAAGATGTACTGTATTCATCAATAATGTAATGTGGAGACAGTTTGAAGGTGCATCGTAAAGTCCAACTGTGTCATACATTGTCACCCATAGGAATGATTGACACATTTAATTCTGAAAAAAATGGAATTGTAAAGAAAAGTTATGCAGAGGGAAAATCAAGTACAGAGCTATAGGGCAGTCCTTTTTATTGTGCTGCTGCAATGTAAGGACAGAAATGCATAAATAAATAATATAAACTTAAGAAGGCCCCACGCATACTCCCTGGAAGTGCCCACATGCATGCTAAATGATTGTTGCTTCCCAGATCTTCTTCTGGAGCTCTGCTGAGACCACACCTCAGATCAGAAGGAGTCACCAGTAGCCTGGGAGAAGGATGTGAAGGGGTCATAGGGTCGGCAACATGGGGGAAATCATGCTGAATGTCAAACTGAGGGGTAGACACAATAGCCGGCCAAGGCAGCAGCTCAGCTCCATAGCAGCTCTGACCTGTTGACTGAAGTATTTTGTTCGTTCTCAAACATATACAGCGCTGCACACAATCCAAAACAGGTCAGGCTGCCATTGGCCATGCACTGCATACTGGAGCAAGTGCCACAACATCACAGGGAGTCAACGGTCGTGGTCTATCACAAAGGATTCTGATGATCAGTAATAGGTGGCATTACTTGAGATGTTGTTTTCTAATGGCAGGGTTAATGACACATGCACAGTCTCAGCCAGTGTGGGTACTGGAGATGCATGTGTGTGTGCACAGCTGTCAGTGTACCAGAGATTAAATGAGTAGCTGTTCTACTGTGAATAATGGACAGAAAGGCCAGTGTAACCAAATGGAGCACAATAACGTGAGTGCATTCGGTCATTCCCAGGTGCGCTGTGGAAAAAACATGTGGACTACCTCTTCCAAGTTAAACTGATCTGATCGTCAGGGACATTGGGTGACACCGCATCCCTCAGTACTGGTGACAGTGACATGTTATCAAAATCAAAGATAAGAAGGCAGTTTTACTTAGTACGTAAATTACATGCAATACATGCATCCATTTCCTTTCAAAAATATGTTTCATTTTGATGAGTGTTAAGAAACATATAGTTGATATGTATTTATTGGTTTGAGGAATAGTTTGAGGGAACTCTGTAATGCTTTATTGCCACAGCAGCCTGTTAGCTTAGCTGTATATAAAGCCAAGACGAAACGCCGCAAGTGAGGGGACCTAAGTGCACAGGGACTAACGAGGGAATGGGCAACAGGCGAGACGGGTATGAGGACCAGGTGAAGAGAATGAGACTGACGAGGTGGGAGTGGCCAAAGGCAGGGGAGAGAACAGGTGAAGGGAGTTGGTCTAACGAGATGGGAAGCAGGATCTGGAAAGATATGATAGTTAGTGAAACAGGCAGACAGGATGAAAACGACTAATAAAAGAAAGGTGTGGAGCTGAACTGTGACAACCCTAAAGACATTTGTGCAAGAAAATCCCAATCCCAACAGATCAGCAGTTTCTCAAACCAGCCTGTACTGCACCAGATACCATGTTTCATGTACTTACCCATCTTACCAAAAATCTCATGATTGGTTTGAAGTTCATCAGATTGTTTGGCTACGTCTTCCTGCCTAAATGCCTTGAGGCTCCGCCACAGGATTGGCTGATTAGATATTTGCGGTAAGGAGCAGTTGAACAGGTGTACCTAATAAAGAGGTTGCTTAGTCTGAATCACCACAGCAACTGTGTATACTATTAACACTATTGCTGGGCTGATTAGCTGGTCATGAAGTCATTGAGCACATTGTGTGCATAGCAATCGGCACCATATTTTTATCTGGAGCCATCCTCGTCCCAAACGGATGCCAGGAAAGGGAGGAGGGATCTTTGACCAACTTAATTAAAGTCGATTAGAGATTCTATGAGCTGTATTGGATGAGCACTGTGTGGAATAGAAATGATGGAGGAGACACTGATCAATGAGAGTGAGCCTCTGTACAAATAGACTAAAAGTATTCTGAGAGGAGAATTAACAAATAGAGCAACAATCATATTGTCTCAGCCACAAATCGTAAAATGTAGGCATTACTCAGGGATGATTTCATTTCGCCTTTTACACCCCGTTGGGTCAATGCAGCCATTAGAGGAGCTCACATCTCTACATAAAAACCCTGCTGTTTCGTCTATCGGATTGTATATAACTATCATTAGTCTGTCAGTAGCAGCCATTGAACCATGCAGCGATACTTGTAGAAATAAAAAGATTCCTGATTGATTGTATTGAGACTAATATCTGCTTAATAAAATGTTGTTACAAGCTAGTGTTTCCTTCGGATACGAATGAAATCATCCGAGTTTATGTGCATAATGCTTTTAGATTGTAAAAGACCCCTCTGATTGGGGCCTTGGAAGTCCAGGAAAATGACAATTACTCTGTAAGTCATGAATTGATATCATTCAAAAGATGTGAAATTACAGGTTTAGAGGATGGAATAACGATTCATGTCCATTTCCTCAAATTGAGTATTAAAACTGGAATGACATAAGAGCATGCGCCTCTGCATTGATAGGGTTCCTGAAACACCTTCACACCTGTCATTACTGTTCCTCATGAAATGAGCATCAAACGAGAGGAAGATCCCCCACGGTGACATTTATAAAGTTGCCATACAACCGCTTTGATATTTCAAACAGTTCTAGGTTTAAACACGCCGTCTTTGAAGAATACCAGTTTCTAGAGAATGTCAAAAATAATACTGGCACTTTGAGGAGGGGAGGTTTTGCCTAAGTTTCATCAAACAGTTTTCTTGATCAAATCGGATGCCTCCTAACATACAGTACAAGCAATCCACAAGCTAAAGGAAAGTTATTCTTCTTGTAGTCTGTGTATGCGGCTGTCAAACTATCAGAGAAATGCCATGCAAGGAGATTAATGCAAGGTAGGTTTTCAGTTATGTATGGAGGTAAAATGCCAAAACATATGTCAAGTAATATAATACCTAATAATGTAGGAAGAGTAGAAAACAAATCTGTAAATATACATACCAATGAATAAAACCACTGTTATGCAGCTTGTTATTTAACCAGGTTGAATTTTTTTACTTATTTTTGCAAAGATTTGTACTCCACCGTGATAGTGAACTATTCAGGATAGAAAGGATAGAAGATAATAACTGCAAACGGTCCTGGCAAACCATTTAAATCTTTGAAGATGAAAACACGATAAGTCAAAATGCATATTGGCTCAGTATTGGAGACAGATATTCAAGCCAAGCAAGGCAGCTTTCATTCATAATGGACCTCTACTTTTAAAACACTTTTCTAGTCCTCCGACCAAAGCACTTTAACACAACATGACATTGTTCACCCATTCACTCACTGAGGGGAGGAGCTAGGGTTCCACCTGCACATTGGCAGTAACTAACATTCACACAACATATTCACAGCTACGGGAGACATTGTTGGGTCAAGTGTCTTGCCCAAGGACACAGCAACATGGACCAGACCAGCGCAGCTGAGGATCGAACCGCCGATCCTCTGATTGAAGGACGACTCTGTTCACCAGTAAGCCAAAGTGGTTTCCCTTTTTGATTTTATCGTGCACGTACCCATAAAACTGATGTCAAATGTCATTATTTCAGAGACATCAAGTTGTATAACTACAACAGTCTTTGATATATCTGAAATAGTTGCATAAGTATTGTTACAAGTGAGACCTAGTATCTTACAACTTGCTGAAGTTTTTGAATATTATTTTTTCCCTTAACTTTTGTGCTCAACATCATGATATTCTATCTTTAACAGTCCCTCTGTGCTTTTGTTTTTCTACAGATTTCAATCCAAAGGGAGTTAGCCATCCCTGTTGTCTGTGACAAGCGCTCCTGTTACAAATGGCACTCCTCCCCACCACCCACAGCAGCCCAATAATGGTTTGTTATGGCCATGCCCTGAAAAGTGATGATACGCCAGTTTGGCTGGCCATGCCTACTCACCGTTAAATAGGGATATCTCTTTTTTACCCTGAACACCTTGCTCCACTGCTCTGTCCATCATAATAAGAGTTATTGTATCCAAGCGCTGCCTGTGAGAGAGTAATCTGTGTGAAGCAGGGAATAACATATCACTTGGTATGCCTGGAAGCCCCTGCAAAGCCACAGTCCTAATGAAATATTAATCTGCGGCTCCCCGCTAATGATAATGCACTATCAAGCATGAGTTGGTTGAACTGAGGCGGCCAGTTCCCTGTCACACTTGTGTTATGACAGGGTATCCCTGCTTTTACAGCCCATAAATGAGATTTGAATCGTTGAATTACAAAATGGTTAAAAGGTTGGACCGCTGCTTTTATTAATTCTTGACAGCCTATGATTTCCTCAGACCGTTGCACTATAGACATTTGACCCAGTAGCCTATTACTCATGTGTTAGACTGAGCGGCTACACTGATGGCCTGGGGATTTCTTTCTCCATGCTGCCTCACTGTCTCAGTCTTTTAACTGTAATGTTTGCCATATTTGACTGATTTACAACAATACACAATGCACAACACATTATGGAGCTATTCTGCAACACCTGTGCCCTGTCCGACATTAGTTACACATTTGTGTTTTTTGAAAATGTGCCCATCTTTTTCCTGACCATACATGGTGGTTTCTGTTCTTTCCACTTTAAGATGAGAACTATGGAGCCCCTTAGGTGATGTGAGGATGCATTGCATCAGCCGGTTGCTCACCCTCACTACTAAATAAAAAAAAACTTGTAGTCTGCTACTCATTCCCATTAGGGGCATTTATCACTTTGAGAACAATTGAAATCAATTAAAAATATAAAAACACCTGTGACATCATCTTACATCGGGTATCTATATGAATACATGTTGTTGTCCACCAGCCAGGCTAGGGTGATTGATGTGTGTTTGAATTAAAGGAGAGAAAAAACTTGATTCTAAAGTAGGATTTCAGAAATTGAAGTATTATCATAAAAACCAACAAGCTTTCACAAGCTACCTTCTTAAGTCCAAATGTAGCAGCACTCCGCTATGTTTACAAAAGTATGTTTTTACTTTAACAACATGAGAATGTTGCTAGTTAATTTTTGTTTATCATGTTATACATATTGTGTAAATGACTAACTGATTGATTGACAGATTTTTTTGTGAGCATAATTTTGCATAATTATTTCATTATTATATTTAGTCGATGAAACATAAGAAAAATGTCACAATTTCTTAAAGCTAAAAGCGGTGTTATCTTATATGGTAAATTTAACCTGGACATAAACCATGCTTATAATTTTTACTTGAAAAGTGCACTTAACAATTGGCAAAAATGTATTTGTCAATAGATGAATGAAATAACAGAATAAACACATGAGGCAGAGATTGCAAGAACCTAATTTGTAAAACTTGACCTGCTGTATTCACACACACACAAAGAAGCACATATGCATGCAGGACATTAAAGCAACAATGTTGGATCATAACACATGACCGTCTCTACAGATTCATCAGAAGAAACACAGTTATTCACCAAATTTAACAGGATTGTCCGATTCACTCTAAAAACACATTTCTTTCTCTTTTTAATTACCACGATGTGAAAAAAATCTCCACATTAAAGCTTTAAGACACACATGGGAGCATTCACACAAGAATTGTGCAGCGATTGCAGATGCTTGTACTGCAGAAAAAAACCTAAATAAATAGTTTGATTCTCAAAAGCACCCGCAAAGGGTGAAATATTAAATTAGGTAATATTTGGTGTAAAATTCTCTTTAAGAACCTGAGCCTCATTCAAAAAAGTTCACAAAGATCAGCTGAAAACGCAGTTATAGTGAAATTATAAGGATCTTCAGAGAGTTGATGGTAACTGAAGTACAAGTCTGAGATCCAAAATACAGTTACGCTTAAATTCCTCGCCTGACATTTTAAAGAATGGCTCCGCACCCCGTCACGGCCTGCAGCGCTCGGTTTTGGACATTGTATTTTTCCCTTTCTCTGCTATTCTGCCTATACTCTACTCTCTGGGGCGCAAAGGCAACATTTATCGTCCTTTCTTTTGTGACTCAAACCTTGTGAGTGGGGCGATTGCAGCTGCAAGTGATCAGCGGCCTCCATCCATTCTTTGTGGATTGTCCCCCACACGGTCATAACTGCTACACGTCTGCTCACACAATTCAACATTCGGACATATTTTCCCAAACAACAACAGATTAGACGAGCTTTCACAAAGCGGGAAAACATCTGAAGCTCCTTGTAGCTCTTAAATTACCGGTACCATGCTGAACTGACAATGTGGAGCAGTGGATATTGTGTTTATCCTCATGTTTCACGCATGCAGCTGTTAGCACAAAAGTGTCCAACCCCAACCGCAAGCACTTTTTGAAATTCAAGAGATCAAATCTACATTGAAGTTATACTGATTGACAAGCACGTTCAAAAGGAGCATTGAATTACTTTGCTTCATAGAGGAACGTGTGTCTCTGTCCCACATATAGGCAAAAAAAATAATTTTATTCTGGCGAGGAGGAAAACATTTTAGGCTAAAATAATAAGCCAGCTTCTATCAATTCCACGGGAGATGTTATCAGGGCCATCGTAATACAACCGGAGATCTAATCCTAGGAGAAAGTCTTTTGTCAACAGTGATTTTAAACTCACAGGCGAAACACCTCGCTGAGACAAATCCTCTTAGCCGCGAAAGATGAGAGTGTAGCAGCGGTCCCTCCACACACAAGAGATGACAAACAGAGTCTTGCGTGTCATCTCTGAAAAGTCACAACCGTACTCATGTTGGTGAATTAGCATTGAGCATCACGGTACAACTACATTGAAAGCAGCTGTGTATTCCCTTGTTTGTTGAAAAGCTGAACATGTCCTCCTTTGCGGAGTCTCTGTCGCACCTCTGGCCCTGAGGTCATTAGATCAAGGACAAGAGGAGGGAGGAAAAAAAGTAGTTCATACATTCTCTGACAAGCCTCATCCTGAGTACAGTTTTCAATTACAGATGAAGAGTGTTAATGTGTGTACGTGTGTGCAATGTGCGGCGGTGTGTGTATTGTTGGTGTGTGTGTGTGTGTGTGTGTGTGCATCGCCAGTAGGAGGGGCAGCCAGCAGGGTCCTGGCACGGGAATACCTGCCCATCAGGATTTGACGAGGGGAACAGATGGAGCTCTCTGAGGTGTGCTCTCCCTGCTTCAGCCCTGGCACCTCACCCCCACACCCTCCACCCCTCCATCCACCTCCTCCCCCACGGCCAGCTGTGCGGAGCCTCTTCAATTTCATCAAAGCACGTGGTCATTCTTTTATGGTAAAGCCCCGGCCCTTGAAATGCACGGCCTCATGTCCGGGTTAATACAATATGCAACAATAAAAACTGGTCTGCTCATCAGAGTCATATGCAGTGTTGGTCTGCGTCCAGCCACGTCCGGCCTCTTGCTGCTGTACGTACTTTCTAAGAGGAGAGCTGTTAAATCATGTGAGGCCTGCTTGGCCTTGGCTTGGGTGAATGCCCGTATCACTCCCTGGTATTGATTCAAGATTGTTTTATTTTCCACACGATAATGAATCTCTTTATATTAGTGTACATTTGATCAAGGATTGACATGAAAAGCACATTAAAGCTGCAATAATTCATATTTTGATATTATTAACATTACCTAAATGTAAAGGGAACAGAGAATCATCATCCAGCTGATTATTTTGTTTTGACTAATATTTGTGTTCATTATCATCAGCCTCATTATCTATTTTACGAAAATATTTGATTTACAAGATAACTTAACACAGTTCTTGGTTTAATATATAATTCAATAAATACAAACCGTCACCACAGAGACACCTTTTTATGATTTTAAAATGACAACTAATTCCTGGGTTAATGCTGGTTTAATGTTATGGAGCCTCGCAAATAAAAGCTAATTTAATTTAATTTAATTAATTTAATAATTTAGACTTAGCACTTTTGTAGTTACACAAAGACAAATGTTGCTTTTAGATAATTTGCAGCGAGAAACCGTTGAAATTCTAATCAAACAATTAATTGCGTTCTCTCTTGTCTTTTCATTCACGTTGGTGTGTTTCGTTTGAAGCTCATCTATTCAATTCAATTCAGATTTTCTTTTGACCGGTTTCAGAAAACAAACGGGCCCTTCATCATAATAACCTTATTACAACATTATTCCATCTTAAAGCCATCTATTTATTGCTGTGATTGATAAGGTTAACACAGGTTTTTAGGACAAAAATATATGTGCAATATCACATTTTTGTCACACTTGCAGTGTGCTCAACACAGTCGTGTTGATTCCAGGCACATGCTCTAAGCACCGGTGCATCGTCATCCAAACCTCCTCTTAAGGCTGTTAAAAGAAGATTCATTTGAATGTTTGCTATCTCTGTTTTCACCTGTCTGTTAAAACACTGAGTTTGGTTGTGTTAAAGCATGATACATTCATTAAAAGGCACAAGCTGTCTATTTTTTTGTCAGTATTCTTCCACCGGCATATACTAATCAATACATTAAGGTTTTAAAGAAAGATAAAGATAGACAAAAGCAGCGCTTGCTTTTTAATTTCCCCAACATTGTTTGTGCTTATGATTGGATTTCTACTAACCAGTGCTGTATGTATTCAACAAACTTTCCATTTTGCCAGGTCTCACAATAACTCATTGTGTTCCTGCCAGCGTTGTGGCGCTGCTGTTCTTTTCTTAAAAAAGGATTTACCCAGAAGAGACCGAGCACTGCTTTTCACACATCACATACTCCATCTGGTGCGCCCCTGAGTAGATGCATTGGAGCAGTTGGGGGGGTTTAAGACCTTGCTCAAGGGCACCTAATTAGTAGTTGGGAGCAAGAGATGATTCGCTCCCTTCCTGCACCCAGAGAAGTTCAATGCGTTGACCTTCTGCTCACAATCTTGCTTCGCTAACCTTGAGGCTACAGCCACCCTCTGTTGTATGAAAAAGAGGCGAAGAACAGCAAAAAGCAAATGCAACCCAGCATTAGCACATTAAGGTGTTTTCCATGCTTTTGTCTCCCACTGTACTCTCTTGTGTGAATTGAAAGGACCAAGACAGTCTTTTTCCACATCCTAATAACCTCTGTAATCTGCCCAGTTGTTTCTCATTTATTATTCTTTATCGATTTCTCATCATCATTCCTAAACCTCCCCCGGCCCTTTCCCCAATGAATCATTCTCTACTCCTCTCCCTCTTTCTCTCTCTCTCTCTCTCTCTCACATACACATACACCTCCCCCCACACACACACACACACACACACACACACACACACACACACACACACACACACAGATAAACACAAGCACTCCAACTGATGTTGCAACTCCGAATCGATTCAGTGCCCCAAGCATATGAAGTACGGCGCTATTTTATATCACATTCATGCATGTTAATGTTTTATTGTTTTGAAGACTGAATGCAGTGTTCCTTGGCTTTTTGCCAAATGTATTAATTGCAGTTTGCAATGGTGAGATAACTCACAGTGTTTGACAGTTGTAGTTAACAAAAAGAAAACATTGACAATATGGGGATGGAGAAGACATTAAGTAGAAAATAAACTTTTACATAATTTGAGAATATGTATTTTGGCAAAACGTAAACCTCAACTAAAACATTATGAAAACAAATAAAACACAAAAATAAATCTATGGATTCCTAATGAAATATATGTTTTATATATATATATATATATATATATATATATATATATATATATATATATATATATAGTATGTTGTCAATAAAATTGTATATGTCTCATAATCTTTACATCTGTAACATATATAATGAATATAAGCCTGCAACACCTAATCAATGAAATAGATTAAAACCGATTATAAAAATAATTGCCAATGAATTTTTCAATTGCTTAGTTGTGTCTACGTGATGATGCATGGCATCTTCTGAGAAATGCCTGAGGCAGAGACTTAGCAATCGACACACTGGAGAAAAGTGAAAACTCACAGGGACAGAAACACAAACTTGAGCAATATCTGATCAAATATATATTCATTATATATTAGATTTACATTTTATTCTCAGTGCATGGCTGCTGCATAAAATATCTCCATTTATTGTGTTTACTATAGTAAAAGAGCACTATATATATATATATATATATATATTGATGGAGTTCAAAGACCTGGAACAATGACAAAAGTGTCATTAATGAGAATCTGTCTGTGTGGCTCCAGGAGGCAGGAAGGGCTACCTGTTTGTTGTGTTTCTCCAGTTGCACATATCCATTTCAACGGGTCGGCCTTACCCTGCGGTGGCTTCATCTTACCGACTGAGATGCAGTGAACCTTACGCTGTGTCTCAGAGGGATGAGACTTGTATTGTGTGGCTCTACTTAGCGCATGTTGATGTTGCCAAATAGAGCTTTTATTATCTTGCTCACTTATTTTTTGTGAGCTAAAATAAGCTAAAGTTAGCTCTGTTAGTTGATTGGAAACAACTGTCTCCAGCTGTTGTTGTGTTGCCAGTGTTACTCCTTTTAACACCCTGTAAAAGTGGTCTTCATGGCAACATTAAAATCGTCCCCAACAAAACTTTCCCAAGACATCCTTAACGTTAGATGATCCGTGTTGGAGACACGTGCACAACGATGCCGTGAAGGTGAACTAGTCAGCACGATTAATGAATCTTGTCTCATTTAGTCACAATATTCAAGAGAGTGTGATTCACCAACAAATGTTACATCACAGAACAACACGTTACAATCTCTAAAGCTGTGTTAATTAAGTACAGAACTTATTTTAGGCATCCAACCAAAAACCTTTTCAAAATCTTGTGACTTCATGAGGAAACCGGAAGAGGAAAATAATATTCTTTTAGGTTTCGGACTCATTCCTGCAGCACCTAAAAGCCTTTTTGACTCCACATACATTATTACATTTAACATTACAGGAGAACATTTTTTTTTTATTATTATGAGGATGAAATGATGTGTTTGGCAAATGTAACAGTAACTTGAGTAAGGAGGTCAAGAGACGGGGAAATTCTTCAACCTTTTCTTTAAAAGCTTGAATGTCATTGCTACAGTTGTCTTGTTCCATTTATTTAGAGAATCGGAAGTTGGAGCTGGGAATGACATCACTCCTGAGTTGGCTGTGTTCAACAAGTCAGAAAACTATATGGCGTTGGATGATAATGCATTACAGCGATATCTTCTGCAAACAAACGCCTGTCCACAGACATTTTAACGATGAATGGAGCACCCATCTTACATTGTTGATTGGGGTTGGTGGGGTCGGACCAATTTATGCAATAATCCAAGTAAAACTGTGTATGTTAAAATGGAAGATAACATTAGTAACAGCATAAGCGGTCACACACTTAAATCACATTATTATCCAAGACCTGTAGGCGCTGCAAGGAGCCAGAAACATTGAATGTTGTTTTCTGGCTGATGTTATGATGCATTTTAGAGCTGTGAGGCAGAAAGAACTCCTGAGAGCAAGCATATTTGTCAAGGCAATAATATTGTCTCGCTTCCCCTTTTGTTCTCTGTTCTTTTTGATATTCTATGATATACACATCGGGGACTAACAATAAAACACTTGCAATGTAATCTTAGGTCAGGTTGAGTTGCATTTTTAGAAATATGATGTGAACCAGATTTCAAGATACCTTCAGTTATGTTTTTTTTTCTGTGAAGATGAAAGTCAGTGTGTGGACCAGACATCAGAATATGAGCTTGCAACCACAATCAGGCCACGACTGTTTTACTTTTCATTTGGCTGTATTGTAAATTGTAAACGATATATTTCCGAGTTAAAATAAAGATTGAATGAAAATTGACTCTGTCCCCAAATGAAATATATCAACGACAGAGTAATAGCGACAGAAAATGATGATGCCTATATATATATATATATATATATATATATATATATATATATATATATATATATATATATATATATATATATATATATACTGTATGTTGGAGCATGCACAGAGGGGATGATGTGGCTTAAATGCTTAAATCCCTTTACACCAATACAAGAAAATAGTGTAATACATGTACTTTCCATTTTGATTCCTCTCCTTTTTGTGTATAGTATTATTAAACATAAACATAATGTTTATTGCTATTATAGTCGGTCTAGTGTTTTTGTAAATCATCCCTTAATGGACATCAAAGTTGCTGAGTAAGGCTCTCAAAGTCAACCACAGCTCTTTATAGTTCAGATCATACGCTCGCTGAACATTTCAGTGAGATACTACAAGGCATATTCATGATTTATCAAAGATCAAATAATGATATTTACCCAAGAGTAGTCAGCAGATTAGGAAGCCTGAGTGTGTGGGAATGACTCATGATGGGGTTGTAAAAGTGCGGCAGGGTACTTACTCGCCACACACTTTAGTGGATTAAGGAATGCCCCAGTCACATTCAGGCGACTGTGTCAACAAGGGAAGCATCTCCCAAACCAGTGGCTAAGTCAATGCGCGGCATGCTCCCTGGGATACTTTAGAGGTTATGCAAATGACCGAGGCTGCGATGTGACATTTTGAAAGCCCTGGATGGATCACCCCTATTAGCGAAGGCTTTGACAGAACCTAAAAGGTACTTTCCCATCTCACGACGGAGGTTTATTCCACCCTCTCAATCCTGTTTCAACATGATTTGTGGTCAGCAGGGTCAGCAGTGAGTTCATATAAAACAAACACAGCCCCTGCTGTAGGGGAGGGCCGCCCGGGAAACGGAATCGCAGCAGAGCAAAGAAGCAGAGAGCACATAACTGATGTGATGTTGCATCACACTGAACAAATGTGTCAGTAAAACCAAGAATTCACGGGTGATTCGTGGAAACAAAGCCTGTACGACGAGCCGTAGAGTGGACAGTCTCCCGCAACAGTCATTAGAAGCTATAATTGCTCACATCATAAAATGAGAACAGAATGCCAGATTCACACTATCCATATAAAGGTGGATAATATTTGCACAGTGCCCGAGTGACATAATAGCCTTTGCAGAAATTGGTTGCAGCACTTAACTGATAGCCTACAATAGCCTACAAAAAAAGCACATTATAGCAGATGAGGCTGCAATTATCTAGTTAAAAGTCCTTAAACAGAATGATTGAGGCAAAGAATAGGGCATGTTGATTACATTCTGACACACACCAGTACTTAGTGAAGAGGTCGAAAATATAAAAGCCCTCATGTTAACAACAATGTCCACTGTGGTTTCCTCTCAAATATTCAAATTATTTCAATAATTATTTTTTTTATTTTTTATAGTGGACTTTTGACATGCGATGTCCACTTCCATTCTCGATGAGGTATTGTTCATCTGTTCTGCTACTGCTAACACGTAATAATAATAATCACCAGGAACTTGTGCGATAATAAGATGTAAATATGTTCATTATGTAGTGTAGCCATCTGGAATGTGGTCTTTAAATGTGTTGCATATACTAATAAACTAAACACAATGAGCGTGCAGAGGATGACATTAACAAATTAGATCCCACAACTGAATTGAACATTAAGTTAGAAGCTTTCTTTGATGTGAAATGTTATATTTGTCGTCCAGGCACCAGCCCCCGTATGACACCCTAAAACGTTTAAGGAAAAAAAAAGGAAAAAACCAAAACATCCTCTATTATGAAGGCCAGACACATTGTCTATTGATAGGAAAATACACACCGATTGCTAATTTTCAAATGTGTAGCTTGGTTAGGCAATCACAGTGGTGAAGAAATGTGATAGTGTGTGAGGAATGTCAGAGATCCAATGGTGCCAGGAGCAGACTAGCAGCACCAATATGTGCAGAACAAACATGAATTAAATTACCGGAGTCCCAGATAATACTCACATTTCATTGTATAATCATTATGAATACTTGAGTAGCTATTTAAGTAAACTACATAGACATAAGATTAATTGTCTAAAATATTCACAAATTGAGAATACGATTTATATGATAGTTTTAAAATATGAATCCTTTAATAATGTGGTCTTAATATTGAACAAATGTGCAATATCATATCATAAATGTATGTTTTTTTTTTTGGGAAAACACCTTACATGCTGCTGGTTCAAGCGGTAACTCCTGTTGTTTACATGATATGTTGCTGAATCCCAGTGGTCCTATTATAGCAATAATAATACTTCATAAATACTAAACAAGATGTTTTCTCGTATCATCAGTATGAAGAGCTTCGGGTGTCGGTGTGAAAAACAGGGAAATGATGTTACTTGGAGCAGAAAGTTCAGCAAGAAAAACTATGAAGTCATACATAAATACCAAGGGACATGACGATTCTCTGCGTACAGAACAAAAAGAGAGGAATCACGAGGCATTTCCTGAAGCTTGTCACAAAGGACCATGGCCATGAATATTTAATGTGGCGGCAGCAGATGAAAAGACTAAAGGTGTGGCAGGTGACATCAAAGTTAGCTGAGCAAAAGTTTCCTTCAATCCCAGGACTCTGCTCTTTTTATACATTATGAGTGGACGTAGGTTTCAGACAGGGTTTTTTTGCAGATGGAACCAGAAGATGGGAGGAAGTACAACTGCAGGCTTGATAATAAATATGTACGCAGCCAAAATCTTACAATTAACGTTCATGAGCTGCAAACAAAGTGAGAAAAGGTCAAAGTTCAAAGACGCAAAACAAACCACTTCCTCTCACTCACAAGGTAGCCCCGCCCCCAAAACGTACCCTGCTTCTACTGGTCTACTTTACTCTAAATTGACAAATTTGACATAATGCCTTATTGAAGAAGACTTGAAACTACAGATTGAAATCATAAAGTCGGCTTTGCAATATTAATTAAGGTAATAAATCAAGTGAGGGGTATTTTTTTTCCAATATGGATCAGTAGTCATCAGCAATTAGTATCTGCAGCAACCATTTAAAATGTGATCAGATATTTATAAAAGATGTTAGTGCTCCCTTTTTTTTCCTTCTTTTCCTTCCTTCTTTTTTGCAACCTGGCCATGAGAAAAAAAACACTTCACATCCGCATTGGATTCACTCTTCAGACCCGAAGGTTGCTGCCCGATTGGAATTCATTGATTGTGGAACCTAACCATTTGAAATGATGCTGTGTCCAGGCCTGAAGTGGGGCTCGTAACCTCCTCCATAACCACACGCTGAGGTTAAAAGACTATTGGGATACTTGGTTAAACCAAGTTAACAAAATGCATCTTCCAAAGAGGATACGTTGGCTTGATACCGACTTTAAATGTGCACAGTCAGGGGCGGTTTTTCCTACAGGCGGTATAGGTGGCCGCCTAGGGGGCCATTCAGAGGGGGGAGCAAAAAAATGCGGCCCTTTTTGAAAATCATTTAAAAAAATCTAGTTTTCTTTTTGCCACTTTTTCACACTGCATCAACTTCTCTTCTCCACCAAAAGTACAAAACCGTAAGATCGTTTTTTTTTTTTGTTGGGGGGGGGCACGAGTGAAGCTCGCCTAGAGCGCCAAATGTGCTAGGGCCGCCCCTGTGCACAGTAACTCTCACTGACTTTCTTCATCAGAGCATCATGCTGTTGCTAACCCTGAAGTCAATATGAACACCTCAGACCTGGGAGGAGCAGCCTCAGGTCTGAAGAGTTGCCTCTCCTCTTACAATCTTTTATTGCTGAGTATCATAATTGAAACAGTTGGGGCCATTTCTTTTATCAAGGGCGCTTGTTTATCAAGGGCACTTGGGAGGCAGTTGTCGAGGGAGCCGAGAGCGCTTCTTATTGTACTCCCGTATATTTCTTCAAGCCTAAATTCAAACTCATGACCTTGTCCAAAGCTCACTTCTATATCCATTAGGCTGCTGCTGGGCCAAAGAAAATTTATGATAACTACAGTCACTTCACTTAGTGTTGTAACTTATGTGCTGCGCGATATGGACAAAACTATTTTCGCTATGCTCCCACAGTCCATGAATAGATCTTTGTGTCTCCATTGCATATTTCACTAGAGGACAATGCAGTCATATCGAGGCATGTCACACAAATCTCTATTGGCAATGTCTGACATCTAATCTAATCTTGTCCGTCCTCCATTTCATTTCACTGCTGGTTTAACAGGCTATTATGTTTTTAGCATTTGTGTCTTCTGGTGCACAGACCCTCCTGTATCTCATTGAGTGACTTCTCAATGGAGCTGGATACTTGGTTTTCCACAGCTATGGATGCCAGGATGCCTCATAAACCCTTTATGAGTCATTTAGTCTGTCTGTTTACCAGATCAGAGCTTCCCAAGGACTGCAGAGGACTCCACGGTTTGGTCCAAAATTGAAAATAATAAGGAAAAAAGGAAAAGAAAAGAATTGTCAATCAAATCATTCTAGATTAGTAACTATGCTACGTGATCTCAAGAGGGTCATCATGTGAGGTAAGTTGCTCCGCATGTTGTATTATTCCCTTTTCTAGCAGTATTTCAGCTTTGAATTCAAAGAATAAATGTTCTGGGTCGTCTCTTTATTCAGATATTCTCATCTCATGCTTCAGGCGAAGACAGCAATACACCAAATGTTCACCCACATGCATCATTTCAACAGCATCCCCTTTGGTGACGGGTCCTTTCCCAAAAGCACGAGCCGACATAACATCACACTCTAAAATATCAAGACTGTTAAAGGATAGATTTATATGGAGATGTAAAGGCAAAGATTGCGATTGCCCTTCATCAGATGGAGTTCATCATATTTACAAAACTATTTCTTCTTCACAAAGCCTGCTTGAGAGTCTTTATTATGAAGCCATTCTTTCTTCAACGTAATGATTAACATTACATCTCAATGAAGGCTGTAATTTGATTTATTGATTCCAGTCAGGCGCCTTTGACTGGGGGACGTATCAGTGCGAGCAACCTGTGCTGCAATGCATTACCTGTGGTAGACAGATGATGAAGCCATGCATTAAAAATTGCATTAACATTGCTTTGACCAGTTTTACATAATGTATCCCTTGATACTGTGGCTCCCACAGGGATGTGAATAAAGCATAAGGCCGTACACAGTATCTCCCTGTGTTAGAAATATCCCCTGTCAACTTTTTTTTTATAAATGTGCAATATTTAGCATTTCGAATTCTTCCATGAAAAAAAACCTCTGTGTATCACTGGGGGGAGGAGAGGGAAATAGCAAAGTGAGCACTGGAATAAATTATACGCGGACAAATCTAACACAGAGCACAGAAAACAAGTGTGCCAGCTCCCCTAGTAATTCAAGAGGTACTTTTCTTTTGTTCTTCCCTTTGTTTTCAACGCAAATGTGGAAATAGACGATGCTAAATAACGCCCCTCCCACTTCCCAATCCCCCTACGAGCTTCGTCTGTCTCTATTTTTCACTTTGGCAGCCTCTCAATGGATCATTACCTGTTGTCTGTTTTTAGTAACTTGTACCTCCGACTCAGGTCTATAATTAAAAAATGCAATTGACAAAGTCTACACACGGAACTGGCGGGAGCTTCCCCTCCAGTGTTTATTAAGTGTCCCAATTGAATAAATTACCTGTGGTGGCCACATCATTGACTTGACCTTATACAATAACAATGGGAATGGCTTTGATGTGGCACACCTTCCTCCACCCTGTGTTACCCTCTCCCTCATTGTTTGGACTGGATCCCTTTTATTAAGACTTCATTACTGCCGCATCAATATTTAGTCCTCCTCCTCTCCAGCTGCTTTGGTTCGGCGGTGAAGATGACAGCGAGAGAGGAGGAAAGACTTGGTCAAAAGGAACGAGATAAAGGGAAAGGGAAGGAAAGCTCTTTCATCAAGCATCGCTGAATGGGAACGTTGACACAAACAAGGCTCGTGGACGAAGTATCATATAATGACTCGCCCACCCGTATTAATGTGAATAAAGTATATTTCTATTCTTCTTCTATATTCTCAAGTTCACATTTAAAAGTTTTGCAGGATGAGCGCAGCCTCCAAACAAAACACGCTGCTTTCAAGCCCCGAGTTGCATCGGATGCCAAAAGAACACTCTTGAACAGTTCACACATCTCTCCATAGAGAAACTTCTAATAACCTCGGTAACATTAGCTGATAATAGAATATATTTTTTCAGCTCTGTCTTGTTTTCCATTTTTACTGAATTCAACACTATTTAATTTTCAATCAGTATTTGTGGGTTGAACACATTGTTTAAAAGCATCTTTGTAGGGTTGGAATGTATGCCTCAAACTTAGTTTCCACCACCGATCCAAGGATTCAAACTGAAGCTGTTCACTCACAAGCCCACTTTGTCTAACCTTCAGCTCGCTGCCTCCCCGCTTGTGAACGCTAAGACTCAAACGAAGTGGATTCTCGCAAGAGCGGAGGACTGCACTGAAAGCAGCTTTTGGGCAAAACCCTACAAGTTTCTCCGAAACAGTCTCCAAGTCAAATTCTTCGTGAGTCTAACACACGTATCGCTAATACCTTTTTTCTGATTCTGTTCTTTCGTAAAGTGTGTTCACTCCGCCAGTTCAGTTTCTTCATCATGCTCTAGTGTTGCGTCAATCAGTTGCAGTTTCTCCACGAATGTTTTAAGGCCTGCCTTGTTCCTACACCTGGGGTTCAAGTGCAGGCTTTGAATTATTGATGCCCCTTCCGTGTGTACAGTACGGTAAATGATGCATAGCCGGCCTCTACTCATCCACGCCGAGTCGTGGACCGCATTTAGAAAGCGATGTTCACCGCTAGAAGATTTGATTTGTTCGAAAGGTCCATTGGATGTTATGAATGACCACTATAGTTTAGTTAATCTCAACACTTAGAGGTAGAATAATCATCCACTTGTGGTGTGAAAGGAGAAGGAATGGCATCGTTTCTCAGCTTCCGCCAGCCAAAGTGCTGCAGTGATGCAGATGTTCAGTACTACATCAAAATATGGTTTACTTGGGTGTGTGTATGCGTCTATATTTTCTCCATGCTGTAGCGTGTGTGTATCTCCTCCACCGTGTATATATATACTGCATATGTGTGTGTAATTGTGTGTGAGTGTGTGAGAGAGAGAGAGATCTTGAGATACCTGGCATCACTGCAGCCTCTGTTTGTTTGGCTGCAGGCTTTCAGACTGTCAGCGCGAGGACTGTGTAGTGAAACAAAACATGCTGTCATCTCCGTAACAAGTCTAGCCGCCGGGATTCAACACACACACACACACACACACACCTCAGTGAGACAAGTTGCCGTGGCTCAGCCTCTACCTCTCCGCATCCTGGCTCCAACAGTTGACACTTAGGACCGCAGCCGCTCTGGGGTTATTGGAAAGATATGAAACACACTTCCGTTGTCAGTTTCTCATCTGTATTTCTTTGAGCTTTATGCGGCGCAGTTTTTTTAAATTTATTTACGTGCGAGCACATGACACGATGGCAAATGTGACACGATTTGTTTTCATGTAGCTGCTCGGGAAAGCAGCGTCAGTTTGAGATACCGCATCACGCGGACGGATGCGCGGAGACGAGAGGGGTAATCTACGAGGAGGCGAAAATGCCTCCTCTCGCCCAATTGTTTTGTTCTTCTCTTGCAATTGTGAACCTACTTTCATGTTTGTCTTTGGCCATCTGTTTTCTAAACGCCGTGCTCCTAGAGGCACATCAGCCCTGGTCTGTAAGCTGTTACGGACGGGAAGTCAAGCGCCTCTTTCAATTACTCTCTTATTGGTTTAGACCTCCCTCTGGACAGGCCAGGCCCGGTGTCAATCCTGCTCCTAATGAGAGGAGATCTCTCCCCATGGAGGAAGTGTCTCTTTGGTTTTACATGATGTGTCCTCGTGCTCTAACCCGACAAATAGGACGTGGAGAGAGGGTTGTATGTTTTGTGTTCTACCTTATGTGTGCAATGAATGAGTTTTTGTGTTTCCTCTTCTTTACTACGCGTTCTGCCGTCAACATCACCTCACCCACGTGTGACCTTTTGCACAATCTCCATCATCTTTGTGAAGCAAATCCGCGCGACCAGCTCGGCGCCATTGTTCTGAGCGTCATCTGACATTTTGCTCAACAGGGCACGCTGCTCTCTTGTCTTCTGGAGCTGGTCATTGCAATAACACATAACACAAAAACCTCTCTCCCAACTCAAATTGTTGCTATTCCCCAGGGATCGTAAGTGTGTTTGTTTACACATGTGTGTTTGTGTGTGTGTGTGCCGGCGGTGCAAGTGTGTGTTTTGTTTTTCCCAGCCAGACAGCTGTACACCAGCCCAGTGTGAAGGTCAGGGTACAGGCCGACTAGCAGCAGGAGATGTCACACCAGGACAGGCCATGGCAGCCATGCACAAAATTGCCTCAACAGATCACAGACCTCCACCCATCTGCTGCGACGCCAGATTGGGGGGTTGCAGAAGGTTGAATTCAGTGGTTGAGCTAATAGCCCTCAGTGCGATTCACCACAGTAGCATGGGCTGATTTGTAAATGGATGTTCCCTTAGAGATTTGTGGATTAATGAAATACTAATGAAATGCTCTTTGATGGTGTTTTAGGTTGCACTACCAGCACAAAATGAACATAAAGTGGTGTGATGACTAATAACTCTTCATCTGGTCTTGACAATTTTAATTATTTAGCAAGCTAGTAATATGAATTAATTGACTGCGACAGTTTCCGCTGTGCTTCTGTATCGTTTCCTAGATATGCGAGAAGTGAATGCATGACATGCACTACAATGGTGCATCTTTTTTGCCAGATGGGACAAAATGATGATGATGAAATATATGTTGTTGCTAGGCAGCATTCCCAGGAAACCATCCCAGATAAGACATATCGTGTAGGCCTAGCTTACTGTCCACTGAGTCTCCCTAAATTTGACAACATGTACAGTAAATATGTCTACCTGGCAGCCTATAGGTAACACCGCCACCTGTGATGGTGGTAGAATAACAGCTGGAGTTGTTAAGGAACATACAAGTATTGTTAGTCTGTCAATAAGAAATAGCTCAGGAAATGAATACAGGCAAATATAGATGTGTTTGTGTTCTCCGGAACTGCTGAAGTGCAAAAACACACCTCAGAAACCAAAGTAGCATTGTAGCCGCAAAGTGTTGCAACAGAAGAGGGATGCAAATATAATTCCGCAGCACATCATCCACTCTCTAGGAACCCGACGACGTCAGGAATGTGTAAACACCAGCATCTTCCCGCACATACATCACACAGATGATTTGGCGAGACTGAAGACATAGCGAATGGATTGACAAGTGACTAAGTTCCTGCGTCAAAGTTTAATTACATTCTCAGTGGGGAAATGACAAAAGTGCTGACCTCTGGGAGAATATGATAGCGTGCAGTCACACTGCATAGAATATGTATTATTATTATTATATACAGCTTTGAGATTGGTTGGGGGGCTGAACAGATAGTCTGTGAGCGAGCGCGCTTCTGTCGGCAGTTTCTATTTCTGTTTCCGTTCCTTGTGGCTGATGTGTCCCGTCTTGGAGGAGTCAATCTTCTTCACAAAGGAGGAGTCTGCCTTCCCCAGGGACATTGTTTATTCATGTATCAGATTTATTTTTTGCTGCCATGCCCTCCCAGGATTCACATTGCATTCATTAAAGGAGGGTAATGAAAATTGAATTCATATGGCGAAGCCCCACATGCATTGTGTGACTTGGGTGCATTGTGATGGTCTCCTCCTTCCATCGCAGCGGGCTGCAACTATCGTGGAGATAGAACATTTGCAGTTGAAAAAACCTTGAAAGTTTTCAAGGAGAAAATGGAAAAAAAGGAGGGGAAAAAGTGAATATTTAATTATAGAAAGTTTAATATTGTTTATCTTGTTTTGCAGTTGAATTTTGCTGCGGGGAGAAATTCAGCTGCTGGTGAAACTCAGAAGTCTCAGCTTCTCTTTGGAAAAGTCTCGAACATCAACATGAAACAACTGATTGCATAAATGCACCTGTCATCTTATATTTTCTTATTCCAACCGACACAAATTTCAAGCCTTTGTAAAGAACAATAATAATAGGACCATCTCCGCTCTGTGCTGTGTCCCAGATCTATACGAGGTATTAATTATTCAATGTGCATGTACTCAAAGAAGTCTGTTCTATATTAGCTTGATTTTAGAGTGTGCTATTGATTGATGTTATTGTCCACACAACACTGCATAAAGGAAACAGGAGCTGTTAACAGCGGGGAAAAAAATACAACAAATTGTTGAAAGTAGCGAGACAGCTTTGGGAACATCTCTGAAAGCCCAAACTAAAGTATTACATCCTGCAAACATAATTTACTTTTCTTGGTTCAGTTTAATTGGCAGTAGCTTTCTATTCTAACAAATTGATTGATGTCCGCCTGTGCATGTCTTGTTTTCCTCTCTTGTTGGTACAAAATGGAGAATTCAACCTGCAAACTAAAAGAAAGCAAAGCAGCGGGCCAAGAGGCTGAAGACAAGGCAGTGGTCTTCAAAGTTTTTAATATAATAATAATGATAATAATAATAATAATAATATAATAATAATAATAATATAATAATAATAATAATAATCACTATTATTATTATTATTATAGCAATATCTGAAACAGGGAGAACAATTATTACAAAACATAAACTAATGATATTCCATAAACATTGAGACCAAAGTTATTGTTAATATCATTTAGTGCAGTAAGATAACTGGATTCACTCAAGAGTAGCTGTCCAATGTGTTACATCGTCCCTCAAGGTAGGAAAATATGTTACAAATAAACATGATTACCTTCACACAATAACAAGTACAATACAGCTATTAATTACAGTGATTAATTAAGTAAACCTACATACAGAGACCTCAAAAATAGAAGTAAAAACTGTTTGTTTAGAGACTAAACACACGGAACACGGAACACTCTAAACACACTGAACACTCTAAACACACGGAACACTCTAAACACACTGAACACTCTAAACACACTGAACACTCTAAACACACGGAACACTCTAAACACACGGAACACTCTAAACACACTGAACACTCTAAACACACGGAACACTCTAAACACACTGAACACTCTAAACACTCTAAACACTCTAAACACTCTGAACACTCTAAACACACGGAACACTCTAAACACACTGAACACTCTAAACACACTGAACACTCTAAACACACTGAACACTGAGAACTCTAAACATACTGAGTCTAGACCCATCTGAATATCTCGTCTAAATGAAATCTGTTTTAAACCTCAGTTTGAATCCAATCGTATGCAAATATCATACTATTTCTGGTGAAATATTACAGTATGCCACCACTGGACAAAACACCGGCAGAAATATTCCACATTGCAATGCGGTAGTGATGGTAATGCTCATAACGGACAACAGTGGAACGCTATAGTTTAGGTGTAGGTATTAGACTAAGGTGGGGAACCATGGTTACTCGCCAAACCGGTAAAGAGGCTATCAAGAAGTTAATTGCATCCGAAAAGATAGTAGCCTATCGGCTAATTGGGTTAGCTGGAAACAAATCAATCATCACAAAGAACCCAAAGATAACGCTCCTACAAGAACAGAGTGTTCAACTGAAACCAACTGCTGCTGGTGTACTTTTATAAAAAGTGTATTGTTTTAATCTGCAGGATAACAGTAGAGTTGTATCACATTCATGTTTAATAAACTGCTCAACAATTTATTCCTGATTTACACAGTAATTTAGGCATGATTAAATTGTGTCTCTGTTAAAATACGTTGTGTCTCAGGTAAAATACAACCTTTTTATTGGTGATATTATTATCACTGGATGTTGTGGTCTATTAGGATTCACAAGGTTGTACGGATGATGGATTGACCAACAAACTGAATTATTAATTTGTGTATTTATGGTCTTTATGGCATGCTGAACTTATAACTTTGAGTATAAAATGGATGCACGAAGGCTGACTGATATGAAGTCAGCAGCATGCATGGATTGAAATAAACTAACTCAAAATATAGCCAGGCTGCTTCACTCTGGTGCAGCGAGTCAGGAACCTTCAGTCTCTTTCCTCCAAGGAGTCTTCATCTCCTCCTGCTTCTTCTTCATCCCTTCCTGTTCAACTCACCCTGATCGTTTGTCTCCTTTACCTTGAGTATGTTTTTCTTTCATCCGTCTCTGCGATGCCTTCTGCCGTGCAGTCGGCCTGACAGGTTGGCCTTTTTAAATGACCGTTTGTCATTCGGGGAGGCGTCATGTTGCTTTTGTGCGCCTTTTTTCCTCAAATATGAGGCAAAATGGACTAGGGAAGGAAGAAGGGGGAGTGGTAGAATGAAGAGAGAGGAGGTGATGGAAGGAGACAGGAAAAGGCAGAGGGACACAGGAAAGAGGGGGATTTAAAGTGAGAAAATAAATCCCCCGTTCGCTATAAATGACTGTGTGAGAGAGCCTTTTTCACGCCCGATCCAACAGCAAATTATGAAAGGTAATCTCTAGTTTGAGTGTGTGACACAGTGATAACGTGTGCAGGTGGAGAGGAATCCTACATCCTAAAAGACCAGGGGTAAAGCCAGCAGATTTTATCACACATGGCTGATGAGGCCTTTGCTGTCTGCGTTTTCTTTTATTTCTTATCTCTCTTTCTCTCTCTCTCTCTCTCTCTCTCTCTGTGTTTCCTCCCCTCGCTCTCGTTCTCTCATCTCTGTCTTACAAGCTCACTGGGCCTGGCCCGCTGACATGCTTCAGCACGACCACTAAGCACATCCCCACTGTCGGGTCCAGAGTTCACTCTGCTGACAGTGCCAATTCATTAGTGTCCACTGACGCACAGCTAAACTCTAAGTCATGATGCCACAAGGCATTACATTTGACTTTCTTTCAGATCATTCCTTTTTTTCCCCTCCTGGTCTCCTGTACGAAGGAGCGGTTTAAACACAAAATATGTGCTCTATTCTTTCACACCGAGATCCTACATCAATTAGATGAAGGGTGAATGAGGATGATGGCAAATTCACCCGAGCATCTGAAGCCTCAACCAGAAAAGAAGAAAAAAGCACACACACACACACACACACACACACACACACACACACACACACACACACAGGCTCATGTATGTGTGGTTGACTTCCTCTGAGCCTATTCAGCACTTTAATTAAATTGGATCTGCCTCCTAATTATTCTAATTGATAAATTATACCTTGATTATGTCACATTACGGCTCTGTAAATCTGAAATGCTCATTTGCTTGACAAATACAGCTGTGTCTACCGCTCGTTTGACGTGAACATGGGAGGTCCTCGGCCACGCCAATAAGAATGTGCAAAGCGTCGAAGATCCACATTTATTTGCGTCGGCTGCTCAGGGATGGGTGATTATTTGTCTCCTTTAATTGCTAGAAGCTCAGTCAATTAGAGCTCTTTTCATTTTATTTCAATAACTAATCTGGGAATTGGAGGTCAAGATTTTGAACACGCAGGATCTAATTATGTTCAAAATATACTGCCACCCTTTTTTTTTACTCTTCGTCTTCACTTCTGGCTGGGAAATGACTGAACCCAAGGGCATTACCGCTCGAACGACTCCTCTTTGAACCACATCAGCTCCAGCTTGATGATGCTAGATTGGCCGAATTGAAGACAGTCTCCAGGAGAGGGAATTGTTTAACGTGATGAAGATATCAATACATCTGATTGGAAACCTGCGAAGTCAGGGGTGTCACTGCTCACCTTCTACGGAGGGAAGCAAACCAGGAGTAAATAGGATGATCAGCGGCTTATTCGAGAGCCAATAAGCAATTTAGTCCAAAGCAGCGGGACCTCATGCTCTTGTCCTCTGCAAACAATCAATTTAAAATGAGAATTTAGAGAACAATAAGCTTGTCCGAGATGCCTGCTCATCTTGCAGCCACCTTTGACCCTCAACATGACCCCGCTGCATTGCACTCTGCCGCCCGCAGCCATCTGCAGCACACAGTCACATGTGTGTGTGTAGCAAGTGAAAATGTGCTGTATGTGAATAAAACATAACCCTGAGAGAAACGCAGAGTAAGAAGAGTTAAAAGGTTCAAAACCCTCTGAGACTTCATTAACGAGGGAGCTTTTAACACTTTGTGTCATGCGGTAACATCTGCTTTCTGATGCTCAGAGGCCAGTACGAGTGGAGGACCGGACTGTAATCCTAGTGATTTTAACTTCAGTTCAGTCAGAAACTTTCTCGTCATAGTTGCAGCTGAATTTGCAGTAGTGGCTCAACTGGAAGAAAAAAGAAAACCCTCGAGGAGAAAAGGGCAAACGAGAGTAACAGCGATGTTCATGTGCCAGTGACATGGCGCTCGAAGGCAGAAGTAGGGATGGGAGATGTGGCAGAAATATATTTTTAAATATATTTTTTCAGGCCAGATTAAAATACACAATATTATAATGATTCTTATTCATGTTGGTTTTTTAGACTATTTTGCAGAAACGCACCACCATATCCAATTATAATCTTGAATGTAACACTTTTTAACAATTTCTTTAAATATGTATCTGCTTTTCCTGTTAAGTTCTTCTTCTAAAACAGTGTTGAAGAACAAAGAAAGTAACAGATGCGTTATCATTAAATTAATCAAACCAAGTTACCATAGCAATATGAGCAACACATTTCTTGCTTTTTGGCATGTCCTTGGCACGCCATGTAGTCTGTTGTGAGAGCAACGTAAACGCATCCACATGAATATATTCTCTGAACAAGTGACTGAGACCCCGTTTACACAATGGGAAAATCGCATATATTTTCATGCATTTTGGGCTTTCATTTACACAAAAACTGAGGTTTTATCACAGAAAATGATCATTTCTAAAAAAACTCCGGCCAAAGTGAAGATTTCTGAAAACTCAGTTTTTGTGTTTGCGTGTGAACGAGGTCAAACAGTTTTAGGTTGTCAAACGTCACAGTATGCGACTAAAGATGCTTCACGTCATGTGAGTGTCCTATGTGGACGTATGCGGACGGCGTATTTATGCAGGTTCGTATAAACAGAAACTCTTTTGAAAACGACCTTGTGTGTACAACGTTATTTTTGAAAACGGAGGGGCAGAAATATTAATTTCTGTCAATACCCGGCTATGTGTAAATGTGGCCTGAGATGTGAGAGAGACCAGCGGGGAGGTGGATGGGTCAAATAAACACAGACTTACAATCTGGAGGCCGGTGTTTCCTGAAGTGTTTTTTTTTCTCATTAGTGAAGTTTGTGACATAAAAATAAAAAAAAAATACATGTTGGCTTGACATGTGTTGAGCTTGCAGTGCTGCTGGTTTGTGGAAAGCAGTACAGAAACAGCAGTAACAGCTGTAACAGCTGTACATAGTAATGTGTATAGTCTGGTTTGTCGAAGGAAGATCAGCTCGTGATCAGCTCACACGGATGAAATAAATAACTTCATGTTCCTGCATGTGCCAAGTTCCATCAGCTAAGAGATATGCATGTATGAAACATATCACAGCTCTCTGAATAAGGACTTAGAGCGGTAGAGACACGGTAGAGACATGTAAGATGTATCTACCGTGTGTCATTGCAGAGGTTAGGTTGTTCTGTGTAATAACCATATTTACTTTATTTCATTCACTGTGTTAAAGACGGTTGATTGTGGTTCAACAGAGGTTTTTCAGGAGAGACTACTTTGTATTCAAACCTTGCTGGGCCAAACACAAGTAGCCCACACTGACCAATTACAGTCATTCTCTATAACTCCCATAGGCCTGACATGTAGCTGCATTTCTACACATTTTCCCTCAAATCTATTTGCATAGAACTGCTAATACACTTATTATTTTTTTCATTTCCAGTTTCAATATCCACTACTGGTTAAAAATGCATGATGTGATAATGAAGACCATTATTTAAACCCCTTGATTTATACATTGGGGAAAATCGAGCATTAGTTCACCCGCTAATTATCCCCCAATGGAAAGAACAACTGCGTGTAGGTTTGGTGAATTGACACGTGAAGTCGGTTTGTAATCTGAGTTTTGGAAGGAATTTACTGCTCGCCTTCATTCTCTGTGGGTTACGACCACATATAACTAGTCTGGGACCTTTGAGGGGCCTTGAGTTGTCACGCCACGTTTACAAAAGCTGCAGAAAAGCTGATGAACCTGACAGCAAACATATAAACCAACTGAAAGTGTGACTTCATCAGTTTCATGCTCAGTCTCTGGGGGAATAGTATTGTCCCCATTGCCACGAGCAGTGATTTTTTTGTTTTTAAAGCACATTATTGTATTGTTAATTTTTCTTTTCGCAGTTTGACTGAACTGACGTGAGTGTTGATGTCAGCAAACAAAGCGATTACACGGGATTCTGCAGCATATTAAGCTCACAACTAAGGGATTTCTCATGTATGACTTTTGAAACAAAATACAACAAAGAAGCCTAAATGCTAATTCCTTCGGTGAAGTGATGAATTCAAATCGAGGCAATCAAATACCTCCATTGCACTTTGAGTCTGGATGCGTCTGTTCTTTGCCGAGCTCGCACTGACAGCGTTCATCCTACTTGGTGGCGTTTGAGGCCAAGGACAATATTGAATAACCAACCGCAGCAGAGTGACAGATTGATCTACCGTGAACATGATACCAATGTAACCATGCTATTCATCTTCTCCCTCTGTCAGTGTATTAAGATGCAAGGTGTGTTTCCCATGCCTTGGTAAATAAGCTTGTATTGCATCAAAGCCTCAGGGACTCATCTGAATATTTAAAATCTTTGGATGAATACTCTGATTTAGAAGCTTTGAACATTCCCCTCAGGGCGCTGATGCGAATTTATGAGAGTCAATTCAGTTGATCATTATTAATCTTTGAAATGACAGAAAAGAGATGTTGGATGATGGGGGAAATGAAAAACATCCATTAGATTTAAATTATCATTATATCTGAGACTTTATCAAGAGGAAATATTTTTATTTTTGATCTTGATTTCAATGATCTAGCCCTAATGCTAACGCACATTTTTTGAATAAATTATAGACTTATCACAATATCATGGCAGTTTTCAGGAATGGTTAATTACGCATTTTATTTTTATGTTTTGGAAGCAAAGATTTTATGTACTCTGGCGAAATATCAAAAATGAATGTTCCAGGCAAGGTGGGTTCAAAGACATATCAAAACCTGAATCCATCATCGGTACCTTATACCTCTGAAAACCCACATGAACTGAGGTGGATATTGATCATGATACAAGCACACACTCAAAAGTCTGTGTGAGGTCAAGAAAAAAAGATACCTCGGAGGGACCTCCAATTCCCACAATCCCCAGTTAACCCGAACATCAGCACAAAGTGAAGCATCTCTCAAGGTCAGAGGAGACATCTCCACCTACATTAATCATGAGAGGAGTCATCGCAAGAAAACTTGAATGCCCATAAGCGTCACTCTCTAGGTGTGTAAGCATTTTTCTCTCACAGAGGCATCCATCAGATTTCCCTTCTCGGATTTATTTTTCTCTTTTTCTTCTTTTCCACGATTCATCTGTTTTGGCGTCATGTTTGTTGCAGGCTACCCATTAGAGGTGGATCTACCGAGCTTTGTTCAGAGATGTTTCTATCTTATTATCGTCTCTCTGTGTTTGTTATGTATTAAAACTCCTCAACTCGCCCAGAGGAGCGTGCCACTGGCATCAAAGTCCAGATGGCTGCCTTAAAAAGGGGAAAACAGACAAAATTCCAATCATCCTATTTAATGTAGACGTGTTTTGATGTGAAGTTTGTGGTGGATGGTTGCAACTTCTTTAAGATCATTTCAACGCTTTTAATTTCTTAACTACCAGTTAGTAATATCAACACTCATTGATGCTCCGCCCACTCCTCCTCTCTACCTCCATCTGCCTGATGGATCATGGAGGTCTGGATCGTGGCCCATGCCTACTACCAACTATTCATACACTCTGTCATACTCATTGAATGTGTTGTAACTCTGTAATGACTCCTTCTGTACGCATCACATCTATCGCACCTTTCCATCCTGGAGAGGGATCCTCCTCTGTTTCTCTCCTGGAGGTTTCTTCCATTGTTTTCCCCGTGAAAGGGTTGTTTGGGAGGTTTTCCTGATCATATGTGAGGTTCTGGGATAGGGATGTCTATGTTTACAGATTGTAAAGCCCTCTGGGGCAAATTTTTAATTTTTGAGAATGGGCTATACAAAATAAACTGAATTAAAATTGAATTGAGCATCATCTACACCTCCTCATGTCTGGGCTTTAAATGTGATCTTATCTGTTGCAAAAGTTGCCTTCAAATACAAAATTACTTCTGACATTGGATCTTAAAATTACAACTTATGTTAATATCAAGAATCAACATTTACAGGATTAAATCTGGAGATGCACACATTATGTCACATCGAATGCATGAGGAATAGAGAAAAGTCTCATTATGGGTCACCTGTTTTATTTCTAACCGTAGAAATGAATCTGCTCTCGAGAGTAATAACAGAACCAGGATGGTGTGCAGGTGCGTATGTTAATAAAATAAGCAGCAATGTCTATTTTCATCATATTGACGGCACATGAATCCCAGTGCAACATTGTGAACATGAAGGTCTACAGTATGACTCTAAGGATTAAGCTCATCAGGCTTTAGTTGAAAATGCACTCCTTGTTATTATCGATTATTTGTTGTTTTTTTCTTTTAAATGGATTTGTTGGCAATTAGAAACATACAGACTATCACTAGACTTATCCTTTATTTTACATTTCATTTTCTGAGAATTTGAAATCCCTAAATTTACAACATGATTAATTATAGATATTAAGACACTGCTTCTCCAGGCCCAACACAAGTACCTTACTAACAGATAGGTGCCTTGATGTTCCATGCTTTGCTTTCTTCTCTGTGCTCCAACAAGCATTCGCTCGTCTTCCCATTGTAGTCTGCGTTGATCACAAAGGCCCATTAGCGTTTCTTTATCATGAGTCGTGGATGCACCTTTTGAGAGAAAACGGCTAATTAAATAGTCGATACTTCTTGCAATTCCGGGAAATTTGCTTATTATTGATCCCCCCTCCATCTCTCCTGCTGTGAACCAGATGCATTTCTGTATTGATCTCGCATCAGACTGTGCAGCGTACCGGCACAGTATTTTTAAATCTCAGGCTATTATGTATTGATTGCAAAAAAACTTTTAATTTTTGCTCCAAAATTCATACAAGTTTAGTTTGAAGGAGAGTCATCTTCAGCTTCAAATTCAATATCAGACTCACAGGAACATTAATTGTTTCACTCATAACGAAAAATGCATTTATTTCCATACATGTATTCCCGGTACTACCGCAATGGTTCCTGTGCTTCGGACTCCTTCATACTAAATCCTTTCCTCTGTCTTTGCCAGCATCATCATTTTTCTGAGGGTGTTTGAAATGTTCCAAGTCAACATCCCCCCCTCAGTGTTAATTCATGCCTGACTTACCAAATTTCTATATGTGGCTCCTACTTCAAGCGACACCCTTTTGCTGTTTTGATACGAGATGCTTTGTTGTTTCGGAAACGGGGGAAAAGAGACCAAAAAAGAAAAACGGAAGTCTATTTCTGTCGAGCGACAACCCTCTGCAGCCTCGTGGATGTCAGAAGTTGAATTTACAAGACAAAGGCGGCGAGTGCAGCGCCGACACGCTGCAACTCTCTCTCTTGAAAGACGGATGAGAAATAAATGGCAGCAACTCAAAGAGAACCGATCCCTGTTAGCCAGAAGTAAGTCGTCTGGCAAGATGTACGCTATTTCTAAATGACAGTTGTGCTTTGTCACTTTATTCTTTCTGTAGTATCTGTTTGCGATGTGTTTATTGTATCTTGAGGTGGTCAGTGGCAGCAGTGGCTTCACATACACAACTACTGCACTTGTTCAGCTCACGCTGATATGGTGTAAGAAGTTTAAGTTTTTACAAAGTCAACATGTGTTTAATACAGGCTTCCTCTTGCCTCAAATACATTATGGTTATTTTACTTTCAGTATTTGTAATCTTTAGCTTTCAAGAGCACGTTGCCTTTGAATAACATCAGGAATGTATAGTTTGCTCACATCCACTTTTGCTTATCCCCATTAATTCAGTATACTGTTGAGCCCTAGAGTTAAAATAAAGTAGTTGAACTTGTGAATATAAGAAAAGTCCATATGTTTGAATATGTAATCATGTTTTGCAGAGCGTCAGCCATGATTTTGACTTATGAATATGTATACTTTAAATCTTGTAGACTTCCGCGCTGTTTGGGAATGTTCCAGGCGAAAGGGTGTCGCGCATCACTCTGGTGCTCCAGCAGTGTAACTGATGGAGATACAGATTTAATGTATTCACATGATAACAAGCAAGGCATTGTCTGAGGTGCTGAACTACAGACACGTCGTTCTGGTGTCAGCATCAGCAGGTGAACACAATGAGGTGGCAATCTGATGAGATGACCATTATTATTGATGATTACAGTTATGTCATTGCTCCAAACTATCGCTGTAATATTATATTAGATTAGATATTCTTTTATTAGTCCAACAGTGGGGAAAATGCAGGATCACAGCAGCGAGTGCACACCAGAGCAGCAACAAAAGATACAAATAAAACACAATAACAATACTAAATATACAAAGAAATACGGCATTAAGTGGCAGCTATATGTTGTGTCCACATATTGCATATCTTGCTGCAAAGGCTCTCGACATGCAGACGTTGCTGCATTTCCAAGTCATGTTTATGTCTCCAATTGATATCCTATGCAGATTCACAAATCAAGCAGGAGATGCCATGGCTGTGTGATGCGAAAGTTATTTGATTAATAGCAATGTTGGGTTGTGCCAGCTACTGTGTTCACCAATATTTCTCTGCAGGTTTATTGCCTTTGGTTGTTCTTGTGCTGCATGATCGGTTCTGCTTTAACAGCCTGTATTGTTTTGGTGAATCCCCGCTGAGTCCAGGCCTGTATCATATTTCATATCAATAAAATTTATATACGATTTGAGCTGGTATGAATAGGGCTAGTTCAGAGAAAATAATAAAAAAAGAAAAATGTTCTCAGCCAACAGCTGTAGGATGTAGCTGTGGAGATCTTTGTTGTTGGCGTCAACGCTTAATAGTTTACTCATTAGTGAGCAATACGTTGAGATTTCACACAGCGTCATCAGTGGCGGGTGTCCTGTTTTGAGTAAAAACTTCACAATTATAATTTGGCCACTAAATTAAAAAAGAGGTACATATATTGTAGAGAGTGATGTCAGACCCATCCTATGTGTTCTGTGATATATCCACATTTATATGGTTTATTATTCTGGAAAGAGGTGTTGATGTTGTTGTATTTTTTTAATTTGTATGTAATTATTTCATGCTCCAACCACAGGGAATTGTATTCAATAAAACTCCCAAATTGTCGTCAACATATATTGCAATCTGATTTTTTCTTGTCAATAAATTGGTTTCAAACTGTGCTTTTTGAAGCGTGTATATTTAGCTTAATCTTTGTTTCTATGAGAGAAAAAAAGGCGAGAAAATGTCATGTGTTTGGACAAAACACATGTATTAAGATAGGAAGAAATTTATGAATCATAAAGTGTTATCCTAAATTGTATACACGGGAATACATCTAGCAGTGTGGCTTGCAGCCTGCAATTTGCTCTCTCTCTCTCTCTCTCTCTCTCTCTCTCTCTCTCTTTCTCTCTCTCTCTCTCTCTCTCACTCTCTCTCTCTCTCTCTCTCTCTCTCTCTCTCTCTCTCTCTCTCTCTCTCTCTCTCTTTCTCTCTCTCTCTCTCTCTTTCTCTCTCTCTCTCTCTCTCTCTCTCTCTCTCTCTCTCTCTCTCTCTCTCTCTCTCTCTCTCTATCCCTCTCTCTCTCTCTCTGCATATGTGAGTAAGAGACTGGGGCTGATGCTGTGACCAGGTGATGAATGACCAACGGGAGATAAAATACACAGCAATAACCTCCAGGCGATCCGGAGCACACTCGAGTACGGGGCCAGCAAATGTATCATTCAATTGTCAGAGGATTTTATCAAGTCTGTTTTCTCCTGTGTCATTTGATTTATTTCACAATTTATAAAAGTCACTCTGAGTCAGCATTCGACAAGTGTCATTGCGGCCGACACACAGCGGACCTACCAGAGGCGCGGAAGAAAAACCCCAGAAATAATTTGAAATTTCACGGCGGCTCGTGGACAACAACAACGGGACGTAGCATTTCGCAAATTCTATTAATTTCGCGGAGAATTGTCAAATCTGTCCACAACAGAGGAGCGCTGAGCGGCGCTGAGGCCGACAGTATGCTACGAACTAAACGGATGACCTCGCTCTCTCTCCTCTCTCGGCTCAGACGAGTGGAGTAGTGCGTGGGTTTGGGCGGCGTGGTGTAGGAGGCGCAAACCCTGCTGAGCCCCGTGGGCTACGCACACTCATCAGCACATGGAGTGCACTTCACTTCCTCCAACAGAATAGACACGCTCCCTCCCCCATTACACAAATGGTTCTACAGCAGTGTAAAAGTTGTCTCAGCGAACCGCTTGTTTATTTCTCTCTAGAGGGCTAATTGTTAATAATTTTCTTTTGTAATGATGGTGGTGGTGGGCCTGGCCTCTCAATCTAAAGTGGCAGGCGTCCTGAGGCTCGCCCCGGCATTAATGTGATGTTCGGTCGCACGCGTTTAGTCGTGCAGCGGTAGGCTGTCCCCCAACAGTCACTGAGCACAGCGTGAAGGCAGCCCTTGAGGGACATTACAGGGCCATCCCCTCGGATGCGTAATATGTAAGCTGCTTCTCACTGGAGGAGGGAGCCTGGTTCTGTCTTGCCCCGCTCTCTCTCTCTCTCTCTCTCTCTCTCTCTCTCTCTCTCTCTCTCTCTCTCTCTCTCTCTCTCTCTGGGGGCTTGGCAGTGCCCATGCGGAGGTGGCAGTGATTGATGATGCCCACTCCGTTTAACACACTGTGGGAACCCGGCGGCAGATGGCGATCTACAGATGCATGCTTCGCCGCCAAGCTCCACAAAGCCAGGTCTTGAGGAAGTCAGCGTTGCTACGGCGCGCCAGTGAGCCGTTTCACTCGTGCAGTACATAATGTTGCCGTCTTCCCTCGCACAGATCATCCGATTGTAACATGCATCAGCCAACATGACACATGCTGCTTTTAATGTATTCATATGAAAACCAACAAGGCTTTGTCGGAGGTGCTGCACGCGCAGACACGTACGCGTCTTCCTGGTGTCGGTATCAGCAGGTGGTCACACAATGCGGTGGAAATCTGTAGATACGACCATTATGATGTATGATTACACATCTGCAGTCTATCATTGCTCGCAACTATTTCTGTAATATTAAGTGGCAGCTATAGGTTTTGTCCACATGTGGTATATTGTGCCGCATAGAGTATCTCTATATGTGCTGCATATATAGACGTTACTGCAATTCTAAGTCATTCTGTGTGTTAATGTCTCAAATGTGAATCCTGTGCAGATACACATATGAAGCTCGATATATATGATGAAATGTGGAATGCAAAACTTAGTTAGCAATGTTGGGTTGTGTCAGCTACTGTTTTCACATATGTGTCATTCTTGTGCATAATCAGCTCTGCTTTAATGTCACTATGATGTTCTTCAGATGTACTCTCACCACCTAAGTCGGTTTGGTTTGTCCATTCTGGGCTCCTGTAGAAACATGGAATTAATTAAATAAATATGAAGGGCTCATTCGAAGCTAACGAAAACCCAATTATTATAGCTTCAGTGGAATATACACTAATGAGAACGTAATAATGAATATTGTATTTTTTTCTGCCAAAAGATCTTCCTAAATCATATACAGTGTTCTTCCAGGTGTGAAATGACATGTAATGTAATGTAATGAAATGTAATGCATGATCATAAAGCTGATCTCAGATGATCAGAAATCTGGGCTTTGGGGGGGGGGGGGGGGGAGCGTATAGCGTATTTAAGCGGCATCAGAAATTGGCTATACGTCACATCCAGATGTTATCTCATTGGCCGCACTTTAAAAAGACAGTGGCAATTAGGTCAAATTTGAAATAATTCCAATTTAGATTGCAGCAAGCGGTGGCAATTCTAAGCGGTGAGCCTCTTCCTGCATGTGTGGGTGTGTAGGTGGCTTCATGCTTGAACGAGCGTTCCTATTATGCAGTTATTGGACCATTATCATTCTCAGCTTCATGTCATGATGTGTAGCGCCCTGTCCCCCCCCCCCCCCCCCAGCCTCCCTCCCACCGCCCTCCCCCATTCCCTCTACTAGTTTGACGTATTCATTTTATCAATGCTACACATAGATGTGAATGACTTTAAACATTTAAAAGTTATATTCACGCAAAAGGGGGGGGGGGAAGGAAGTTATTTATCGGTCTGCTGAAGTGGGAGGAAGTTCCATTTAATTGGATTGTGATGTGCCCTGTTGTCATGGCACCCGGATCCCATCCTTATATGCACATGCGGGTCCGTGCGTAAGTCTGTGTGTGTGTGTGTGTGTGTGTGTGTGTGTGTGTGTGTGTGTGTGTGTGTGTGTGTGTGTGTGTGTGTGTGTGTGTGTGTGTGTGTGTGTTGTGTGTGTGTGTGTCTAACAGAAGAGCATGTGAGAGACAAGGTGGAATTGAAATGGAGACAGAAAGACAGACGGGAAACAAAAGGGGGAATAATTATCTGACACGGGAAATGAGTTTCTAAAAAGAGCTTTTAGTGATGGAGGTATAGCCAGTAATATTGATTGAGAGAAATGAATGTGTTTGGCCATTTGTCACAATGGGCTCAAGCTACAGCTGGTTAAGTGGCCACGGATCCCTCCATCAGTGGCAAGTGAAATAGCAGCCAAGAGGTTTAGTGCATGTGTAATGAAGGGACACAAAGTCCATCTGCATCTCAGTCTGCTTTGATGCTTTGATGTGGCATGTGCTCCATCTCGATTTATCTCCAAAGGCGACTCTATAAAACCCCAGATTAGCTAGACACACACATCATTTGTCTATGATGGATGTGGAGCAGAAACAAAAAACTAAATTAGCATAATGTTAAAACCTTAATTAACAGGGGGAGAAAACATCCCTATTTAAATCAACAATTTGGAGAAGGAGCCATTCAGACAGTTAACTAGTGCCCAGAGTGTCTTCACTCTGATGGATAGGTTTGGATGTCAAGTGCTTTGCTGAGGGGCACTGATGGTTCATAGCATTTGGCCAGCTGCCAAACAATCTTTAAACACAACACTGATGTATTTCCACCTTATAATTAACATGTTAGCAGACTGTCGCTTATTACAGAAAAACAACGAGAGGACAAACAGAAAGGTGCATTTGGAGTTGTGTCATCTGACAAATATGTCATATATTCTAATCTCATCTAATATTGAGTCACCTTTTGCTTGTAAACAACTCCTGAGAAAAAAAGACGTCTGGCTCTTGAGCTGCGAAAATGCCTTCAAGCGGCTTGTTTTTAAACTTCATCTGGGAAGGTAGCATGCGGCGTGTTCATCAGCGCTCTTTTACTGAGACAGCTGTCTGATGCAGCTGAAGACGCCGCTGATGAGAGCTCTGAGACTGAACCAAATCAGTGAAGTTGCGGGCTATAAAACCAAAGCAATCAGCCAAAAGACACAAAAAAGTTCTGTAGAAATGAGAGAATCTGCAGAGTGGAGTGATGACTCTCTGTGGGTTTGTTATTACGAGCGACCCATTTCATATATAACGGAGCAATATAATCCACTGTTGATACAGAAATATTGGCAGCTTACAATAATACGTGTATAATTCATCGAAGGTATGAGGCAAAGACAGATATACTGTGGTTCTGAAAATTAAAACAGTCGATGAAATACTAATAATCGCTCCATCCTGATTCTTCCAGCGAGTGTGGGGGTTCAGATCTATAAATTGTGTGTCAGTTTTCTTATTGTTGCTTGTCTAATCTTCGTTCGGTGAAAGGGACGTCTGCAGCTGTTTCCATTCAAATAAAAAGGCACATACATTTATTGATTCTTGAATATATTTGTGTATTAATAGTAAAGGATGAGACCACACACCAAACAACTCAACGGAGCGGGGAGCGCAGTGTGAGGTAAACGCTATGATCACTGAGAACAAACAGCGTTGAATTAATTGCCGGTCCCAGTGCACAGAAACCGAGTCATTAGTCTATAAATCCGGCCAAGAATGTTAAGAGTGACATAAGGCAAGATTAACCATCCAACCTCAGAAGTACCGAACTGAGTCACAGTTGAGTGTGAATGTAAACACTAATATTGACACGGGGAGCTTTTGTAGCTTAACTGTGCACAAGGGAGCTATGTAGCCAATCCACTCACACACACATACACGCACACACACACACACACACACACACACACACACACACACACACACACACACACACACACACAGACAGACAGACAGACAGACAGACAGACAAAGACAGAGACACTTCTTTTGATGCTGCCTTTTATTCCACTATAATTATGTCACAGATTTATTTACTAAAAAAGCCCTGCTCGAAAATAAATAGAGAGACTATTTGAATAATCTTGGTATAATAATAAAGGTTGAACTTGTGAGATTCTACAGACGTCTGAGTAAATCAAGATAGAACACAGCGTGTATTTCTGCATCTCATTTCCTGCCTAACAAACCTGAAAATGTGTGTAATGAATATCCTCACCAAACCTCGAGCAAATCATATCACCACATCTGACCATTACCTGTGCACAAACTGACGCTAATAAAGTGAAGCAGAGCAAAGGTGGAGAGGTTTTAGTTGAGGCATGTTAAGGGGGAATCTTCAAATAGGCCATGTTGGTAACAATTATGCCATTTAAAGTTTCCTCAGATAATTAGTCAACTAATTTTACTTAATATAGGTATTCGTTATATGCTTTTGGTTTGTTTTGAAAAGTGAATCAATCAGACCTCTCTACGTATTCCCATTTTTTTTAAACCCCACAACACATTTTCTTTTCTTAATGCCAATGCCTTTAATATGTGTGCAGTACCACCACCCATCCACCAGATGGAGACATACTGTGTTTTCATGTGTAAATCAGAAGATAGGCTTTATGATGTTGGAGGAAGCCAGAGTGTGAATGCTCCTCTATGCCATGCCACTAGATACAGGCAACTGGAACTAAAAAAAAAGATTCAGAAACATTGTACAAAACCACACAAAACCGCTGAATTAAAAGTGACATGATTTATGTTTATTTTTTCCTGTAGGAACGGGAAGTTATTTTTCCTCTTCTTTGGCTTCTAGTTCAGAGAGTTTTGCTCAGAAAGGGATCAGACTCATACTTGTATATAATTGTGAAGTCCCAGCTTCCATGACAACATACCTTTTGTATAGGTAGCTGTCACTACCCCAGGAAAAAGCGGCCCAACCGTAAAATGACAACTTTTAGGTCCGTCTTGTGGTAAATGGAGTGTACTTGTATAGCGCTTTCTCAATCTTTCCAACCACTCAAAGCACTTTCCCATTACATGTCATCATTCAGCTATTCATACACTAATGACAGGGGGCTGCCATGCAAGGTGCCATCTGCCCATCAGGAGTATATAACCATTCATACCCATTCACACACGGCAGGGGCACATCCTGCTCAAGGACGAGCGAGCCGCGGATTGAACCGCTGATCCTGTGATTGAAGGACGGCCCGGCTCTACCACTGAGCGATGAACCGGGCTCAGTGGTAGGGCCTCCACTCCAGCGCTGTATTCGGTTGTCTTCGGTCAGATTGCCCCACTATGCACAATAGATATGTCTCCTGCAGCGCTGTGCTGGTTTTTGCTGTGTGCTCGTGTCGGAATTGTGTTTGGTTTGGGTAAAAATGGTTATTAAAGAGCTTTTATCTGAGCTTCTTCTCTTTATATGAGTATTCAGGATGATTATGCAACATGTTTGATCCCTTAAAATTCTAAACATTACATGTATCCCTTTAATTCAAATGGATTGAAGTATATTTTAAATGTAAAACCCTTTGAAATGTACAAAATGAAATCCTTTGATAATTTGAATGTGATCCTCATAGGACGTGGATTTTTCAATTAAGATGCAAATTAGGTTAATAAGTGTGGAAAAGTGTTCCTTCTTTGTAACCCTCAAATTGAGATAATGTAAGTTTTAAAAGAAAGAATAATGTAGCTATCGTCTTACAAATTAAAAATGTCCTTCATAAGCAATAAAAGACACTTTTGATCAATTCAATGAACTCAGGTATGTTGTGGTTCACTTGATTTGAGCACTCATCCTTATCCTACATCCTTCCACTTGTTACCAAAGATGACAAAAGAACCCCCCCTTCCCCAGCCCCCTTGTCTATAGGCAGGGGGGGGGGGCTGGCCCCTATACAGAATGGTTAAAAATTAACTCCACTAACTTCTACAGTAAATTCATGCCTTTACATTAATGCACGACTACAATAATTGTATTGTGATATAAATACATGACAGTTTATTTGTGACAGGATTTTTTTATAAGTACATTTTCCTGTTTATATTCCATACTTTTACTGAAGTAATATTCTTAGTGCAGGAACTTTTTCTCGTAATGGAGTATTTTCACAGTACACAGTAACTGCTTTTGTCTGAAGTTAAGGAGGTGAATACTTCCTCTTCCACTGGCAGATATCAAAAATAGATAAGGAAGCACCTCAGTGTTGCGTGCGAGCACTTAGATCCCACAACAGCGCTAACGAGAATCTGGAGCATCCAGATTTAGTCTAACGAAATCCAGGGTTAATCACCCCGGATGCAACGCAGACATTCAAACATCTGTTAGAAAAGAGAGAGAGCGCGGTAGCTCGTCTCAGAAATCCATTCGCTCCTCAAATAAATAAGGGGGAACAGCGGAATCGTGTAAAAGTGTTTCCAAAATGCATTACCTATTAATCCAAATGGGCTGGCTTCTCATTTCTCATTTGCATCAGAGAAAATAATTGGTATACATACAACATTATAATTGTATTTATTGGTGAACTAAATCACACACATTTGGCCAGATTCACCTAGGTCGTGCAAATGTCGTAGATACCGTATGAACCGATTGCTGGCCAATATTTGGACAAAAAAAGGACGGAATATATGGTGATGTTTCTTTTTTTTTTTGCAACGCCACTGCTCTGCAGCTGAATCCTTCCACTACAAAAAGCTGCGTTGAGTCTCTGGAGAGTTGAGGCATTTCTATCCCGGTACTTTATTCCATGCATCCGGCTATACTAAACTACGTGAAGCCGTGTCGTAAACAGGTACATGAAAGTGCAGTTCTCTAACGAGGAGTTTTCATGGCTTCTAAGTTGCGAGTAATATCTTTTGGCTGCATGCCTCAGCTCCCGCTAATTGCCAGGGAGGAGGGTTACCTTGAAAACACTCTTCAACTCTCACGTCACATTAAGTCTTAACCAACACCGAGGAGTGGGAGAGAATGAAACAGACTTGACTACGAAAAACTTAAGAGCGGATCCTATGGGAAGATCCGTGCCCGTTCATCTTTAATGTATCTCAACCGGTGCTCCGAGGCTCCGAGGACTGACGGTGGAGAGCAGGCAGAGCGAAAGAAGAATGGCGGAGGGGAAAGAGAGAATTTGGAAGGGGAAAAAAGAGAGGATGAGGCCAGCTTACTGGGGAATAGGAGTATACTGTGAATGATTGATGAGCAGACAGGGCTGTTGGATGAGTTTGCCAAGCAATAGAAATAGACTAATCCATCCTTCTCACTCCCTAAGGATCATAGCACCGTAGTCATCACTGAGCTAGTGGGATTTTATTTGCTACTTTCCGGTTTGTTCACTGACTAGTTTTCAAGAAGTTGAGGAGTCGGGACCAAATGGTTTCCGGCGTTTCCCTCCCCCCGACTGCCTGTCTCTCTCCCTTCGTGTCTCTGTACCTGGTACCTGGTTCATTGGACTGGATCAATCTGTTCTCCCCCGAAATGTCCACACTCATCTCCTGTGTCATTTCCCCCTTGACCACCCACTCTCAGCCGCTTCATTCATGCTGCATCCTGATTACACTTGTCTGCCTCTTGTTACTATTTTTCCCATCAGCTGCTCGGGTCTTTTATTTTTCTGCTAAACACAGAGTGACCCCTGTTGGTGGAGAATGCACTTACAGGCAGTAATGGCACATCTTTCTCTTCTCTGGGGGACATCAGCCGTGAAATCAGCCTGGCATTGGCTACACTGTGACAGACCCTCTGTCTCGGGGCCATATTTGCCCCCTGCTCCCCCTCCTTGTTTAGGAAGTAGCACCAGTCAGCAGGTGGGGTTAGCCTCCTTGATTCAAAGGTCTCCACAGCATGTCCACTCTCTTTAAGAGCTACTGCAGAGGCTGACCAGTAAAAAGCTTGACTTTAAATCTAATTGCTAGCAATCAGTGCCTCCTTGTGTTTTTCTTTTTCTATCAGACACATGGACATAACGCGTTGTTAAATAGTGTGCTGTGTGTGAAGGAGTAAACATATTTTTGACTTAAGTAACTATAGCAACACCACAATGTAAAAAGAAGTAAAGTACTTAGCTAAATATTCCTTTGTTTTTTTATGGCAGGCCGAGCACTGAATACAGTAAACAAAGTGAGATATTTGGGTCACATGATCAGGAATGACCTGAGTGACGATGACGATGTGCAGCAGCAATGTTGCAAACTGTATGCACAAGCTAATATGCCGGCATGTATATTTAATATGTGCACATATGACGGTATAACATACAGCCCACTTGTGGTACAGTTACAGTAAAGCAAAAGTTAAAAAGATAAAGGTGGCATTTGTTTAGTGCAAGTATATATTTGTGATGATTGTTTCCACGGTTCATGCTGTGTTGAGGAATTTATTATTTAATTTATTTATTGTATTAATGTTTGTGTTGCATTTGTTTTATTTTATTGCATGGACTCATGTGTCTGAAGAAATAAAGTTCAATACGAATAATAAGATTGCGGGTGTCGTGTTATACCAGTATTTAAGATTACAAAAATGTAATATTGATAGCTTAATACCCATATAATAATATGTGTTGTTTAGTTATAATTACATATTATCTCTCCACTTCGCTAAAATAGCATTTTGAGTGTAAATCAAAAGACAAATTGCAAAATTAACAAGTTGAAGTTAAAGATGAATTTGACTGATAGCATATTTATACAAATGTTATATCAATTTTGAGACAATGTCCTTATCGAGAATGATTTTTGTCCCAATAATTGAGTAGAAAAAACAGCCCCTGGCCTCTTTGTTATACTATCATATTATTGTATTATTGTTAGTGTGATTATTCATATCTACCCAAAAGCAGTATTTTGAAGGGATAGTTTACAAATGTGCCTCAGAGGGCTTTACATTCTGTACACATACAACATCCATTTAAGTTATATTGATAATTAAATTATTGGCAATAATGTGTATTTCACAAAAGTTTAAACTATTGCTCTCAGCACAGCATCAAGTCAGTCTATTTATGTTCATCTCATCTTGTACTGTACGTGTTGACATGTGACCGTCTCTTAGCATGTCCTGTGTGCGGACCCTCGTCTTTCTTTAGTCAAACCCCCAAATATCTCAAAGTTGAGATCATTGTATTCATGCTGCTCTTGGAACTCAAAACAGAAAGAAGGAAATCTTCTTAAATCTGCTAAAACGCTTAGGTTAGGACACAGACAGTAACTGTGTGCTGGACTGTCTTCAGTTAGGGAAGTGTCATTTGGTTTCAGGGTCGAAAAATGTCTGTTTTTCCACTTCAACTTTAATTTGCTTCAGGTTTTTTTTTTAAATAACACATTCAATTCAATTTAATTCAATTCAGTTTATTTGTATAGCCCAAATTCACAAATTACAAATTTGTCTCGGAGTGCTTTACAATCTGTACACATAGACATCCCTGCCCCAAAACTCTCAAATAACCCTTCAGGGGGAAAAAGGGAAGAAACCTTAAGGAGAGCAACACATGTGCAGATGAATGTCAATACGAACCATGCTTTCTCTTTGTTGTCATTTTTCTCGTGAGGCATCACAACAAGTGACTGTATGTATGCCTGAAACAAAGGGTTGGGGGGTAGCACCCGGGTCCTTTGATGAAATCATGTCGAACAGCGCTTCTAAACGGGAGGACACACGCTATAACCTGAGTGATAGTTCACGTGCAGTTAGTTTACTAAAGCGTTGATGAACCTGATAGATAACGTGCACCTGATCTATTCCATCATCAAGGTACACACTCGACTTCTCCGTAGTCAATCACGCTCCGCTTCGGCGACGCGCTGGGTCACGAGATAAGACCGGCCCCTCTCACACTCTCAATTACCTCACGTGATTTACTTCAGATGTCCTTTAATGAGACTGACTCGAGTCCCAGCCGCAGACAAGACTGACTTAGAAACGTCAAGCGTGAGATTTTGATTTAGGGAGATCCAAGTGATTAAAAAGTAATTGTTGAAATGTGTCAAGGTGGCTTGTTTAATTACGGCGAACGACGCTTTCATTCGGGCTCCGACTTCAAAAAGCATCGGCGGGACACGAACACCGGGCGGCTCGATGTGTGGATGCAGCCCGGCGTTATTTACTTCGCAGAAGTCACAGCGATGACCCCTGGGGAAGATAATTAAGGTGGAATCAACATTTCATGCCGTACGTGATGAGCATATCAAGACAATTATGCTCTTCTGAAAAAGGGACGGGGAGCCGGAGAAAATGCTGATAAGCAGTGTTACAGGGTTGAAATTGTGAGGAATAACAGACAGTTAGGAGTATTGAGATGTGGCTTATCCCCAGGCTGCTGCTTACACGGGATAATTAGGTCCAATGTAGTAGCTGGAGGAGGTAGATGGTGGAGTGGGAGTGCACATTCAGAATCAGCCTGTTTAAATTATTGTATTTATCTGTCTTAAGCTATTCCACACTCAGTCAGTCCCCCCTCCTCTGTCACTTGGGAACCCACAGAATGCTCTCCCATCGCTTTTAGATTTGTCGGGCTCGTATTCATTGCCACTGATGTGTGTGTCAGGTCATAGTCCTCCATTGGCATTAATGTATTCCATCGTTTCCACTGTATTCCAGAAGAAGAGAAGCCATGAAGAGATTTCTTGCCTCCCGCAAAGTTTGAACTGGGTCACGATAACGACCCCGCAGGCCGTTTCTCTTTGCATACGTGTTCCTTTTATGACGTGCCAGCTACGCAGCAGATACGCAGGAAAAGTTCATTTCCATGTGAACTACTGCCCTTTTCTCTCCGTGCGACTAGAAGAAGAGCACATCCGACTATTTGTCAATAAGGTCAATTTGAAGCGCAATATACCAGAATCCAGCAATAACACACATTTAAATACCTGCAGTTCGGAATGTAGCGCCACCTGCAGGGAAGGAGTAAACTGCTGTTTGTTTTTTATATTTTACATTTTGAAGTTGTTTTTTATTCTGAAGATATTGAAGAAGAAAAATATTTATTTCATTCACAATAAATGTGTTGATTATTTACTTGCTTGATTAAGTTAATGTTTAGGCTATAAAAGGACCATCTCACTTACCCAGAGTTATAGGGGATGGTTTCATATGTCTGGTTTTGTCGACTTTGTAGTCCAAAAAAACCCAAGATTTATTTTATAATTATATAAAACAGAGAAAATGGATATCGAAGAAGCTGGAAGAAGACTCTATTTGGTATATATTCTTTAAAAACTAACTCATTATTTAAATCTCAAAATAGCTGGCAATTGAATTTCTATGAATGCACACTAATCTTTGCAGCTCTTTAAGATACTTTATGTTGAATAATGAGAATAATTCATAATATTATAAGTGCTTGCTTCATGTCTTCTGTCCTGTGTTTTTTTTTTTAAAACATAATTTTCTCTCTCAATTGGCACAATTCACAAATAAAAGCAAAGACTATACTTCTGACCGATGGTGAATAAACTGATTTTTTTCCAGTTGGCACGGGACAAAGATTTGATTAGATTAGATTAGATTAGATTAGATATTTTAATCTAATCTAATCAAATGTTTGTCCCGTGCCAACTGAAAAAAAAATGGTGATGTCACCATTACATCTGCATGTAGACCATTACATTGATCACTTGTATGATATGTTGTGAGTTTTGAGTGAACAGAACAAAACAACTATAATTTGTAAAATTAAAAAAATAAAGCAGATGCATGGCGTTATCTGATATCTAATATCTGAACTACAGAAATGATTGTTATTGAAATCTGCACAATTGCTAATATGTCGAGCCGTTAACTCTGGACAGGGGACCGTGTCTCTTCATTAGCGCTCCAGCTCCCTTGTCTCAGCCTTAATGCTTGGAGCTTAATGTTATTCCCAGTTCATAAATGAGAAACATTAATACATTATAAATCATATTAACAGAATCAATAACAAAAGTGCTATTTTGCATGTTTTAGTGGTGTTAAAACAAACACACACACACACACACACAGATGTTCATTCAAATTAATTGTAATGGAAAATGATGGCGGCCATTGGGAAATAAGAATTATTTGATGTGTGCTGTACTCATTTCACGCCTGATGGACTCTCACCTTTAACCGGAAATGTGCATGTTTCTCGACGCGGTTTCAGGCACAGGTCTTGTAATAAAAGAATAATGAATGCATTCTCCCTTTTTAATTGGAAATTGTTAGAATGACATATCAATCCGGCTGCGGAGATGCCCTTTCCATGTATGCTGTAATTGAAACGTTCCCTATTTCCCACTCAGTCCTACTATACAAGAGATTAAGATTGTTTATGTCTTGGAAATCTACACTGTCGGCATGGTTGTTTATTGTTGACGCTGCCTTTCTGAGCATCATATCATCATATCATCATATCAATTCATTTTGATTTATTTTCTGACTATTGTCTTGACACTGGTGTAATTTATTCCATCTATCTTCCTGCGTAGAAACCCACTAATGTGCAATTCTCCTTTGATTCCCAATGATATTAGCAATACTATTATGATCGGTGATTCATCCGCCTTCATAGTACTCGCTTTCGCAATTTTACAACCCAAAAGCTCTGATTTCCATTAGCATTTTTGCAATTACCCGGAAATTCTATTAAAGTTCCTGGCAATGAAATGACAATAAATGATCACCCTATTAAGCTCTGGAGCTAAACACAACATAATGTGCACAGTATTGTATGGTAATCTTTTTTTATTAGAGAAAGAAACTGGGAATTACTACCTGTGTTTAACCACTCCAAATCCCATTTCAGGTATTCATGGCGTGGGGCGGACAAGTGAACTGAAGCCGAGCAAATAAAAACTGGCAGCCGCTGGATAAATGGCTGCATGTTTGGGTCACGATAAGGAAGAATTACTTTTTTTACACATCACTGAGGAGAGGAAAACAAAAACCTGGTGTGGGGGTTAAAAGCTCTTTAAACTGTTGGAAAATAAACCAGCGGGGGAGGGGGAGGGGGGACAAAAAGCATCATTCTGTCTTACTGGTTTAAGTTGTTTTCTCGATGGAAGACGTCAGTGATTTAGAGCTCATCAAAATGACACAGTGTGGTCCCCGAAGCACACGTAGTAAAAAGGCATGATAGTGGTCTGCAAGATGGGCAAGGTACCGTATCAATCTTTTGGGGGCATCCTAATGGAGCTATTAACGAGTCAGTTGTCATATTCAAAGAACTTCATTAATCATGACAGGCGAGATAATACTCCCTTGTTTAACAGGACAACTTCCAGATTCTCCATATTACGTGTGATCGTATGCAACACTTTTCTTCCATTCATCCATAGGTCCATCAATCCATCCGTCCATAGGTCCACCCAGCGATCCATTCATTCATTCATCCATTTATTCATCCTCCATCCATCATCTAGGAGGTCTGACTCATCCCTGCTTGCCCTGCTCAATGTCAACCTGTTTTTCACACTGATGTAATTAAGCTGGAAATGTCCAAGCAATCTCTAAAGAGACAATATCCAACTATGGCAGTAATAATTAGTATGATAATGAATAGAACAGGAACAAGAAATGGAGGATTGTTCTGTCATTAAAAGAGACAGACAAAGCTTGATTTTAGTGAATAGTATTGAATTTCTTATAAGGAAAGTTCTATTAAAGTTCTAGTAAATTATATTATTGTAAATTAAATAAGTTTGGTTCTTGAACAATTTGAAGATAAATACTGGTGAACATTTTCTCTTGGTTTGCAGACTTTATACATCCAATGACTGATAAATGAATCAAAATAATAATAATCAGCAGATCTATCAACTGTTTGTTGCAGCTCTAGTTTATTTTGGTCATTAGTCAAAGATACAAAAGCCAGAAGGAGAGCGTATAGATGCAGAATGAGTTCAGTGTTAAAGGACAAAAAAGGGGCACAAGGCCGACGTTACATTACAGCCTGAATCCTGAGGAGCCGCTCCCACTGGGTGTAAATCAGAAATCTAACAGCTAATGGCAACCATGTAGCGCTACTGACAGCAGACTAATGCCCACACATACAGAGTGGAGCACATGAGCTGTCAACACCCCACCATGACCCTGTGGGTATAAACTGGCAAAAGAAAGAAAACAGTCGAAAAAAATCATCCCTCAGTTGAAATTGATGGTCGTTGTTTTTTCCCCAACACCTCTTAAGCACTTGAGCCTTTTACTACTGAGGCTAGATTTTCCTCTTCGCCGTTTGTCTTATAATTATAAGAGGGAGCACACTGAACTGGCCAGGGAAAGAGGAGATTATTATCAAGTCTGTAAACACAATTCAAGCATCTATTTTAAGCTCTCCCACACACACAATACTCACACATATGCAGCAGGATACAATGCCTGTAGATGGGTGACAAAATAAAGGAAAAAACGAAGTTTCTTAGCCATGCTTTCTCTTTCTTCTCATGCAGGATCCTCTGCTGGAGATATTGAACATTATATTTCCTCATTTGATGTTTTGATGATGGTGATGGAGCACTATCTAGCATGTTTGCTCTACCATAGGTGTTGAACTGGGTTGGCTGCACGCTAAAATATATGATTCACATAATTGTTATACTCAAACCAGTCAGTGACACCTCTTGCCCACTACCCAGTATGGAAGTGGCTGTTTTGTTATGTTTCTCTTTTAGTTTCCACCCATCTATGATCTGGGGCAGATGTTTTATTTAGCGCATCACACTTTACATCTTTGTCTTTCTAACCTCAACACTCGGGAGGGCTACCTTCTGACACATACACATATAAAATATCATCACATCAAAATATATTATCAGGGCTTTATACATTTCTCCAGCTACTGAAGACCTGTCCCCAATTATGTGTAGCACACCTTTTGGACCACTAGAGGGCCCAAACACAAATAGTGTTGTTAGTTGACAATATAAAGCATGGTTATTATTCATTATCCTACACTAACATCCATCACATCATGGTAAGTTCATTTATAAATATTTGAATTGTTTTTCTTTATCTACTTAATAATGATGATTTTAAAACATCCCTTTTTTTAGTATGTGTCTTTTCTTTTTAATTTTTTTATACTTGATATTTTATTTCGGATTTTTTACAGAAATAAAACCTTCAAAATGAACAATGCATAATAATAATAATAATCATAATAATACAAAATAAAAATAAGGTACAAAATTAACCATGCATCTGGCCAAGAAGGGCCATAAGGAAAGACTAATATAGAAATGTTTAAGCAGGAAAAGAATTCTAAACACACCGTATGTGTAATGTATGTGTCTTATAAGTCGGCAAACTTTATGGAAGTGCAAAACTAAATTGCTGGTGTGCCCCTTTATATAGCATGCTTCATCTTTCCTGCAAGTAAAGCCACAATTCTGAAATGATTTTGTATCGTACTGTATATCATAACATTAGAAGGAATTAGAAGCTATCTGAATTTATTAAAGCACTATTTAACTATCAACAAAGCTACCACCCCTCGCAGGTTTTCACGAGACAAGCGTGGACGAGAGTGAGGGGAATCGCTGAACAGCTGCTCTCCTCGAGATGAGCGGTGTCTCCGCGGTTCAGCTAGCAGAATCAAGTTTATCAGTGTGCAGGTTCAACACCAACACAGAGCACCGTCAGCAAAGAACTGGAGTCCTGAGGGGAGCCGACATCAAAGTAATCAGCATCTGAATGCGAGAAGAGACAACACGCCCTAGAACAATTTCACCTTTTCTATTCCGTCAAATTGAATCTTCAAACACACTATTATTCATTTTGGAACAAAACATAATCCACCAACACGACAAACCAATACCAATAATACAATGTAATGTCCTCCTGTAGGCCACGACCGTCTTGATTAATGAACGCTGGTACAGGTTCAGAAACTTGAATTAGTAGCTGAAAGTGAAAAGCAGCAGCTCATCCCAGACAACGCTCAGAACAAAACAGGCACCGGCTAAATCCATCTCGAGCGGCGCGCGCGGCAGAATGCGAGACCGACATGATTTTCAATTTTTCAGCATTGCTCCACAGTGCAGATATTTGTGTGACTGAAGCACTTCAGCAGAAACTCCAGCTTCTTTCTCCGATATCCCAGCAGAGAGTGCATTAATCATCACAGTCTCCCCTCTGCAGGAAGACAGAGAGCAACAGCTGGAGAGGAGCTTGGCTTTAAACAGTACAGACTGCAGGAGGCTCAGCCATCACTTCTTGTTGAGCATTCTGACATCAATAGTAATGAATACCTTGGAGCGCTGCCTGACTGCCTGAGCGTGTATTGCTATCACACATGAGGCCGGGCTTTGGAAGCGCTTTTGTTTGTGTGCCTTTGTGTGTGCTAGTGTACTTGTAACGCACACACCTCTGTGTACCTGTACGCCCTCGTGCATCGTTGTGAGCGTGCACCTTTGTCGGGACAGATATGAGTAATATGCAGAATAACATGTTGGCCTAAATGACCTAAACCGACAGGAACAATTAATCACACCATTGTTGGTGCTCTTGGACAAGGCCAGTGCCTCATGCTGAGGTTACACCTGCAGGGGCTTGAGCTGCATTGGGATCCAGTGCACTTACACACAATGATCTTTAAATGATCTACGGCCAGCTGGAGCACATTTGTTTCAAGCCAAGAAGCAAGTGTTGTGGGGTCAGATTACAGAATATATTTTCCCCAAAAAAGACGCATGAAAAAACGGATTATCTCAATTGTGCAAACTAAAAACAACGATCTGCATACATGACACAAAGGTGAGTAAATACATGCAATCCTCAAAACTGAATAATTGGCAGTACACACATGGGGTCCCTTATTTAAATTCCCTGCTCCATGATCGTCGCTTGACCGGAAAATTATTCCGGTCCTCCGTCATGAAGGCTTTTCCATGAAAACAACCTGAGCTGCAGCTGATCATCTAAAACTGCATAGCAACATGCACTGAACTCCAGTTTCATAACTTAAGTGACCCATAATATTTATTAAATATCCCCATCTTGGCCCCCATGAACGCTGGTATTTTTTCAGCCCCACATTTTATCTGTGAAAGAAACATTTTAAACATTCTTGAGTACTATTGTCAACCTTGTGTTTATTGTTTTTTGTGTATCGTTTGTATATGTGTTACCTCTGAAATCACATGTGGCTCCAGCATTTCTTCCCATGTTCAGCAACTATTTTCAAATCATTTGAGATAAGACAAACCATAAATATCTGTAACGTATCTGGGGGAGGGGTTTGGTGGAAGATACTCAAAGTGATTATATCCATTGGAAACATGAACAATAGAGATTATAGCTGCTTTAAACATGTCTAATTAATTTAGCTATCAGTTATAGGTCCCCTGTGTTTGGAAGTGTGACAGGGAATGAGAATATGCTCAGTCAAATTAAGTAATAAAGAGGCCAGTAAGAAGGTTGACAAACGTCTTACTTCTTACAAATGGAAATAAATGAGTGTCATCTTGAGATAAATACCAACGCTTCAACAGAAAATCATGATGGGTAGATGTCTGGGATCGGCAGGCTGGTGTAGTCACTCAAGTCCTGCTCAGGGGATTCACCTGCCAATAAACAGAGCAAATGTAATTGAACGCAGACTTAAAATCGGGGGGCTCCCCATTCCACTGCGCTTTTGTCCTCTCTTCCATCAATGCTGGAGCCAGCTAGCCAGCTTCAATGCCTCACCTCCTCTCCGCTCACTCACAATGCCAGGAGGTCTTTGCTCGCTGATCTATGTAGGACAAGCAGTGGGATGTCTGATGCAATAAATGAACAAGATGAATGTGGGGGATATGTTCATTTGAAAGCTCTTGTCACTGAGGGTTTGTCGTCCGGCTGCACAAAGGGTGGAGCCGTCCTGCCTGATTTACTTTGGATTCAAAGGATGGCTAAATTGGAAATCGTGAATCACTCTGACACACATTGGCGCAAGATGGATTACTCCAATTAAAGGTTGACTTTTCTTTACTTTGGTTCTTTTTAAAGAAATCATAGAAAAATGAATTTTTTTGACAGACGGCTGACCCGGGCAGTCGGCGAAGGGAATAGCAAAGGGAGGCCAGCGCTGAGGCAATACAAAGCCGGTTTGATTAGCACAGCACAATTCCAGCGACATCCAAAAGCTCTCAGCGGGCACAAGGAGCCTGGCTGAATATTTGATCAACTGTCTCAGGTTTAACAAGCCTTGCCAAACTCCACCTGCCTGGAGGAAAACAATATGCCTTTGAGCAGGGAAATACCTTCCCCCCACAAGATGCTAAGGAAATAAGCGTTTGATGTTCACAATACCCAATCTGCACTAATCTTGGACACTCGTATTCTCAGCGAACAATAGCTCTCTGAATGCAAATGATGCCTTCCAATATAATCAAGCTATACATTACAAAACAAAACACTCAACCACAATGTGGGCTAAATGGAGCTTTTACCGATTGAATACAATAAAAAATACTATATGTCTGTCCTTGGTGCCAAGTGGGATTCAATGGATATTTTTTCATAATGTATTTGGAAACTCTCCCACGTACAAAGTCATGGATAACGCATGTGTACAAAGGTGTACATTTGCCTTGCCAATGTCTTTTTGTATTTCAGCCTGAGCTTGAATGTGAGTCTGTGTGTGTGTGTCAGTGTGTCAGTGTGTATTCACCCCAAATCATCGCTGCTGGCTGCAGCTCATTGCCCAGCAGTAATATCAGGCCTTGCAGACACCTGGGACCAGTGGTGTGGGCCCTCAGAGGAGGCAACCGCCTGGCAACTGGCCCTGATTACTTTCTCCACTCTCCGGAACTCAACTCTGTATATGCTATTAACCAGTTGTGCACGGGGTGATCCCAACTCGACCCAAATACACAAAGGTTTTTTTTTTTAAATCGCACACATACACACTAGACAGAAAGAACTTCACAGCTTAACCAGCAGCCTACTGAAGGCAAAACCATCTGCAGACCGACGTCCTCCATAATCTCCCTGGTGAGAGTCGTATGGCATGAAGCGGGGGGGACATCTAGTGGGCATATTGGAGAACAACCAGACAGGATCAGGTCCATGTCAACAGTCTCTGTAAAGTGTTATTATTACAGTGATATATATATATATATATATATATATATATATATATATATATATATATATATATATATATACAGGGTAGAAAGGGCAGAATACCCTCTCATGCTAATCAATAATAAGAATAACAATAAGGGGTGAGTTGTTGTCGACAGTTTGCTTCATTTTTGTTTACTACTACCCATTTCACATTATGTTTCTTTTTGCTTACCACCTAGCATCCTGTATGTTTTATTTCTGCAATTTCCACCAAACATTATTTCTATTACGTACTGTTAAGTCTAATTATTTTTAAATAACTATATTATTTTAATATCCGGTTTAATTAGTAGTGGTTTATGGACGAATACATTTTGTAATGTTAGGGGATTTACAGTCACACATAACAGCGGTCGTCAGAAGTTTTTTGTTTGTCTGTTTCCTCTTTTATTTTGAAAGTTACCCTCATGTGTCATGTTTGGCTTTACTTCCTACTTTTGTCTTTTTCCCGCCTATGTTCTCCCACACCTGCGTTTCATTAATTGATTAGTCTCTTGTGTATTTAGGGTGTGTGTTTCCCTATTTCAGTGTCAGGTCGTCTGCTTCTTTCCACATTTCAGCAATGCTTTCAGGTGTTCCTCTGTGTTTGGTAATCCATATTTTGCCGGCTTTTAGAGTCAAGCTGCAAGTCATTCTTTTAATTATATAACTATTCTCCCCGTTATCTATTCATCTTTAGACATTTATTTAGCTTGCATATTAAAGGGTCAGACAGTGTGAGAAAAAAAAGTCAAATCTGGGCTTGACATGACCGGTCTCACATGTATTTTAGTTCAAAATATGACATAACCTCTCTAATGACTTAAAGTATACAGACGTGATACTGTGTGCAAGATATGTTTGGCAATTATTTCCCATGAGAAAAAATCAAGCTTAGAGGTGCTTCACCTCCACCAACTGGAAGAAGGGAGGAACAAGATAGTGTGATGTAGTGCTGTTCTGGTGTACCATAATGTGAGATTTTTTTTTTTTTTTTCTGTGACTTTAACCTGGAAATATTTCTAGTGTTCTTTGGCAGTTTGACCTCTGTGGCTATAAAACATGCCTTCTGTAATGTCACAAACATACATGAATAGTTAACTATATTAATAATCAGAGGTATGTTTACTTGCATATAACATTAGGTATAATACCCTAAAAACTAATTATTACCACTTTGGATTATGTGTTATGCTTGGTCAGCAGCACTGCTGGTTTATTACAGCTAATAGAACATCTAAATGCAATTATTCTGTTTATGCTCCATCAGGTTTACAAGAGAATTATAAGATTTAGATTGAAATAATATAGGTTGGAAATAAACAGCAGGTATTCAGAGTGCATGGATTGGTAAGATAAATATATTTATTTGTGAATTTGCAATATTGGACATTTACTACCAGCATTCCTCTCTTGCCTTGCAGTATTTGCAGCAACAGCGCTGCTTATTTTAAGTCATCATTATCATTTTATATGTATTTTTTTGCCATAAAGGCAAATGACTTGCCATATGTTTCATTTTATGGGAATGAACTCAGAGCTTGACCAAGAAAGCCGGGGTTAACTAAGCATGTTAATAACTCAGACTGGGCCTTTTGAGTGTGTCAAGCCAGCTCAGGCAAAGGAAGTCTGGCTCTGCTGAGCTTGCTTCATGGTACTCAGGTGCTGTTGCTTTGGTCTGAATCTGTGAGGTAACCGCCTCCATTTATTTGACTTTATGAGGATAGATGAGAATACAAAATAACTGGGAAGTAAATGTGCAATTAGGAAATACAAGTTTAATAAATATCGAATTAGGAACCAAAAGTACTTTAATATAAAAGTAGCCCATTGTAAAACAATGACAATATAATTTTATTGAGATATATTATAAATAACTTACAATTAGTTAATTACAATTAATATTACATATAGTATTTGGTCAATATTAATAATAATAATAATAATAATAATAATAATAACAATAGGCTAATACGTTAAATATGTTCTGTTAATAAATGAACTGAATGTTCGGGGGTACGTCTATAATGTCTCTTATCAGGACAAATAAAGAGTGGATTTTATTGTATTTCATGTGCTTATTGAAGGGACAACGGTGGCGATGTAAAGTAGCCGAGGCACGCACACACAAAGCATGAAAGAAAAAATAACTGGTGTAGCAAGCAGCGTGAATGAGTGACAGCCGAAGGAAAACGAATACCTTATCTAATCTCTGCTTTATGCAAATATGTCAAGGCTCAGCGTGCCTCCGTCAGGAGGAGGAAAAGGCAAGAAATCATGTTCCAAGAGGGCGGCGCCATGAAGTCACAGCCGCGTCAAAGTTACACTGTACTTCGCAACATTCTCGCGAAGTTGTAAGTGACACGCGGGGGTCGCGAGGAGAAAGAGGAGGCGAGCAAGCAGCGGAAGGTGAGTTGTCGGTTCGCTTCCCGAGAGTTGTTGGCGAGGAAGAGGGCCGCTCGCTGCCGGTTACCTGCCTCTCGGGCCGCGGTGGGAGGCTTATTGTTCCCCTCCGCCCGGTAGATATAGATGTCCTTTGAAGTTCAGCGACGGCTCGTCGTCGTTTGTCCAGCCTTCTTCCTCGTGTGTCCAGCTGACGTTACCGGAGGCCTGACGGGACGGGCTTCTTCTCCCGGTACCGTCAGCTCCTCTTCATCAAGCGGGACACTCACTTCCAAAATCTGGAATGAAACACGAGTGTGTAGCTTAATCAGATACACTACATTATAATAAATAGAATATAAGTTGAAGGAAAATAAAGTTACTTTATTGTTTACTTTATTAGAATTATCATTATAGGTTAATGTGACAATTATTGTTCATGTAGTCTGAAAAGCATCAGAAAAACATTTCCTTTCCATTATTGGCATCAACAAATAGGTTGTTTTATTCATGAATGGGATTGGATCTATCACCCTGAGGCTGTGTAACACTTTTCTTTCATTTTATAACAACAAAAGAAGCTAATTCTCACATTTGATGAGACTGATTTAGTTCAGTCTATTGGTGTTTCCAAAAATACCAAATGTTGGGTTAAATGATACAAACATGAAAGATGAAGGTAAAACTAGAGGTCAAATTATGTCAAATAAACATGTATTCCTATTTGAATTTCCTTTCCCTTCAGCCAGTCGATGAATATCACCCCGAGGCCGTGCGACACATCTTCTATGCCGCTGAAAAGAGGCCCATATGCTCAAGGATGGATCAGGCACTTCCCGGCCAGAGCTCAGTGTTGGACCGGCTTGAACCGGACAGCGAGGAGCTCCGAGTGGACTTCTTCAGGAAACTGGGTTACCCCTCAGCGGAGGTGAAGGCTGCTCTGAGGAAGCTGGGCCTCAGCACCGACACCAACTCGGTGCTGGAAGAGCTGGTTCTGAGCAGGCCCGGCGCTGCGCCCTGCATGCCCAGTTCTGATGGTGATGAGATTAGCACGGGCCAAAAGGACCCACTGCTGCCTCCCAGCTGGGTCCTTGGACCCTGCAGAACCAATCTGCAACACGGGGACCGGAAGAACACAGACACAAAATTAAGGCCCGTTGTTATTGACGGCAGCAATGTTGCAATGAGGTAATTTTGATGCGCTTTTCCCTTCTCTATTATGGTGGTCGTAGATAATGTAGTTAAATCATATTCAACCATTATCAAAGCTATTTTTTACTTTTTTGAACTACGGCAGCAGGTGTTGTATACCTGAGGAGCCGCCAAGTGTCTCTAAAACAACACGTTATTAAACTCAGACTCTGAGATATGCATCGGCGTGTCGCTTTAAAAAGGGGAGGCGACCAACGCCTTGTCAGTGCATGTTTCTGTTAAAGATACTGCTACAATATGCAAATTCTAGGCACACGCCTCAAAATCTCCACCACTCAATAGACATGAAGTGTTATTCAAGCGGTTCACCGTGAGTAATAGCCAGAGCCATTCCAAGGCGTGTGGTGTTTAAACAGATCAACCGAAATTGTACTTCTCCCTTCATATCTATCTTTTCTCCCCTGCTTTGTTTTTACAGCCACGGCAACAAGGAAGTGTTCTCATGTCGCGGCATCCAGCTGGCAGTAAACTTCTTTCTGGACAGAGGTCACAATACTATCACCGTGTTTGTTCCCACTTGGCGCAAAGAGCAGCCCAGACCTGACGGCCCCATAACAGGTGAGGATACAACAGCAAGCAGACAGCTGGTTGTCATCAAGCAGAGAACGGTAGTGTTAATCCAGCCTCACAAACACCTCTCAGTCCAAGCAGAATCAATCCCATTGGCTAAGCCGTATCCAAGAGGCAAACCTAGTTTTCATTCTTGACCCGAGCAGTCATAGGTTTGAGTGGCCAGCTGGGATGCAGGGCGAACTTAAAATGAATAGTCACAGCACAGGAATTCACACTTTTAGCGCACAAGGGATACTAAGAGGTACAAATCACACAAAAAAACGGCATTATTTCAAATGGCAAGCAGGGGGGACTTCTCTGTTTGCAAAATGAAGTCTATGAGAACATTCTCCCACTTCTCACTTTATTTATTACCTCAGTAAATATTGTAAACATGATATTATGGTCCCATGTCTGCTTCAATGCAGCATCATGCAGGGACCAATGATCCTGTTTTCAGTCAAATAAAGTAGCAGCGGTATGCTCTAGGTGGAAACGTTGTGATTGACAGGTCGCTACTAGAGCCGCATACGGCGCAACTCCTCAACAGTCCAAATATGGGCACTTCCATTCAGTAGTTGCAAAAAAACAAGATGGCAACAGACAAAATCCAAGACTGAACTCGAGGCTTCATAGGTTCACAAACCGAAGGGCGACGTCACAGTGACCAAGTCAACTTTATTTTTATATATATATATATATATACAGGGTTTTGCCTGGGTTAAAATGGGTCCTATGTCGGAGCTTGCATCGCTGTATCAACAGCTGGCCGCTCTGTCCGGTCGCGCACCTTTTTTTTTTCAGCGCAGAATTTTTCTTTTTTTTTTTGCCTTAGGCTCTCGGGATTTGTCATAGGCGCTCGGTAAAAAGGCTTGGGCGCGTGCCCAAATTCTCTCTATGCAGGAAAAAACCTGTATATATATACAGTCTATAGTAGTAATGACAGAAATACTCTGTAGAATGAAGAACCGCTATTAATCTGTTCAAAAAACAAAGCATAAAAGCATCAATTTCCCATTATTTTTTTCTTCTAGAAATTGTCTAGCACATAAACATGTAGATTAATCGTTGTTTTACATTTATATTAAACAAACAAGATATAACATGTTGATTAGTCTGCTTTAGAGGTATTGTAAGGAGTGGCAAGCACATTTTTCAAAATGTTGACAGCTTTTATTTTATTTCTAAGAAACTGTTTAAGTAGGTATGCATATTCCTGGAACTGAGAATGAGCCCCGCGAGTTATTGTTTCAATGTTGTCTAAAGCAGAACTACTGAACACATGCCGGAGCCGTGAGGCAACACGCTTCAGATTGTGAAACAGAGGATTACCCAAATAGCTGCAGAGTTATGGTTCCGATTGAAACCAAGACAACGGCGATTGTGGGCGTACACAGACAATCTGTTCTAATGGTTTCCATGTGGGTCCAGTGTTGTAATCTATCGCAGTAGAACACAAAAGAGTTCTAGATTTCAGACGGCCGTGTTCCTAAAATTGTTGGGTGTATCTGACAAATTAATATCATATCTACACCATCTCTTTTATTCAGTCTATATGGATCATGGTTTCAAGCAGTTTGTGCTGATCCAACTTTTGGCATCTTTGACAACAACTATGTAATAGAGGGTGGGTCATCCCAAAAAAGATTCAGTATCTGTGCAGGCAGGGTGGAGCTATCCAAAGCTTTTATTTTCAATCAAGGAAGTAAAAGTTGGCTCCACAGTCCTGGGAAAGCCCCATCAGGAAGTACTGCGGTGTTTTTTCTTCTGCTTGCAGATAAACTTCTGTCAGCCGTCGACAGAAAGAGGTTCATTGCAGTTAACTGAGACGCACTTAAGTTAGAACAGTGTTTGTGTACATTGCCTGTCAGGCAGAAGCTCAGCCATTCACAGGCCACGCCCCCATGTAACCCGGCCTCTCGTTGAGTCATACAAATTGCATGTTTCATTTCACTTCTTCTGTGTAAAGAGCACCTCCATTGTGTGTGTGTGTGTGTGTGTGTGTGTGTGTGTGTGTGTGTTTTTTATGTTTTCAATCAGTCATATTGCAGTAGGTGTAATATGATATTCAATCAATATTAGATAGTTTGTAAAGGTGACACCTTATCTTATCTCTTTTGTCTGGGATTGATTGCCGGGGCTTTTGCTGAATGCTTTGTGTTTTTTTGTGTCATGAACGTCTGGGTTGTAGGATCACGGAACATGCGTGTCGTGTTACATAACGAAGCTTATGATTTTACAATAATACAAGTACTTCCTCGTCAGAATATCTCCGCAGCCATCTGACTCTTGACTGTTTGAACTTTCAGATCAACACATCCTGACGGAGCTTGAAAAACGAAAAATCGTGGTCTTCACCCCATCGCGCCGGGTCGGTGGCAAGCGAGTGGTTTGCTATGACGATCGCTTCATCGTCAAGGTGGCGTATGAGTCCGACGGAGTAATCGTATCCAACGACACCTACCGCGACCTCCAAGGAGAAAGACCCGAGTGGAAGAAATGCATCGAGGAGAGGCTCCTCATGTTCTCCTTTGTGAATGACAAGTAAGCAATTAGCCTGTTTGTCCTCCTGAGCATGTCAGGTTCCACATTGTTCTTCCATGAATGCTATTTAATTGGGTTCCAGAGGGCATATCGCATCTTAAGGGTGTAATCAGGGAAGCGTTATTATGCAGCACCCAGCTGATTTTTCACAAGTGCATTTTCTTTTCCAGATTCATGCCCCCAGATGACCCTCTGGGTCGCCATGGACCCAGTCTTGACAACTTCCTTCGGAAAAAGCCGCTGCCTACAGAGCAAAAGAGACATCTCTGTCCTTATGGTAAATGTTGATTAGCATAGAGCTCCATTCCGTTGGACCAGGAAACTTCTTCCCAAAATGAGATTACCTATAATTTATGCGCGTGTCTGTTTTTGTTTTTCCTCAGACAAAAAGTGTACTTACGGTATCAAATGTAAGTTCTACCACCCAGAACGGTCAAACCAGTCCTACCTGTCCTTGGCTGATGAGTTGAGAGAAAAAGCCCAGATATCTACTGTTAAAGAACAAAGGAATGCCAGAGTATCACCCAGGCAGCTTCCGTCTGATCCTGGACCGCCTCATGATGCCTTTTCCCATCCTAAAGACTCAAACACAGAGCACACGCGAGACCAGCAAAGTTACTCACATCCCTGTCAGGTTTTCGAAAATACGCTGTATTGGGAGGATCCTAGAAAAAGTCTAAATCACATGCCCTGTCCTGTCACAGGAAGTCAGGGTCAGAAAGAGTGGCCCAGCCTGCAATCCATGCCAAGTCATTACTATGCCAACGCTTCTCACGACTACCTGGATTCTGGCCTCGGCTCTTATGAGAGTCAGTACTCCGACTATTCCCATTGCCTCAACAACTCCCACAGGCCCCGGCCTCCGCAGCAGGGCGCCCTCGCTGGGCTCAGACACGCCCCGGTGCATTTAGAGGAAAATAACAGCAGCCAGTCGTGCAGGTGCTGTTCCCACGTAGTGCCAGCTCAGCATCAGCATCAGCACCACGGAGACCAGGCTACCGAGGGTCAACCCAAATACGACACGTACCCTCCTCACATGTTCCCGGCCAGCGCGCCGCACCACAACAGCCTCCCCAGCCATCATCCCCCTTACAGCGGCGCCCCACGCCAGCAGCAGTACTGGTCGGATCCCTTTCAGGGGCTGCCCCAAGCCAGGACTTTGTGCGTCCCCCCCTCGTCGACCCATTCGGCACACCCTCACAACTGCTCTTACGAGGGCCAGCAGTACCGCTCCTGGGGCCGGCAGCAGGCGCCCTCGGCCGCGTACGACCCGCAGAGGTCGGACCTCCGCAAGAAGCTGCAAGCCATCTTCAACCCGCAGCAGGTGGACACGGTCATGGAGATGTTCCCGCATGTGATGAATGCGGAGAAACTGGCGGCGGAGATCCTCAACCTGAAGGCCCAGAGAGGAATATTCTGATGATTTCCCATGATTTATTCTCTTCCCTGGCGTCTTCCCGTATCAGAACGTACACGATTGGTGCGTTGACTCTCGAGGAAGCGCTCGAGAGGCGTTAAAAGTGTTTATAGTGGAGGGATTTGGAATGTAATTTAAAATGTGTTTCCGTCCGTGCAATTTGCTTTCGTATTAATGCATTCTGTTCGATGCGTTTGTACGGCGTTGTACTCAAATGGGACCCGAGCATCCGAATGATTTGGATGTAAAGTGCCTGCAGACCAAAAATATTTATGACTGAGTTTTTACATTTTTGACGTCTGATGCATATTGTGTCAAAAACAACTTCTCGTGCAGTAAGGAAACGATGGATAAAGTATTACATTTTATTTGATGTACACTCAATAGTATTTATGTGTGGTTTAGCTACACTATATCAACATATGATGTGGCTGCCCAATGCATTCAGTTGGTGTCAATCCAGTTCTGCAGCTGAACTCCCGCATCATATTCATAATGAAACCCAACAAGGGAAATGAGGTGATGGTGTCGCCACCTTTTCTTGTAATCAGCATCAGCTTCATGATACATTCTCAGATCCAGTGTTGCTGTAATATTACTTGTGTATTTGTATCACTGCGATTGAAAAAATGACATTGGAGATGTGGATTTTAAATCTCATAAATGAAGATGATGTTCTCATAGGAATGTAAACGGTGAGATTAATGCATAGTTGGTGTATATAAAATCTCAAAAATATAATATATTTATATGCATAGGAATAAAATAAACACAAAAAATGTAAAAGTGTTTGATATAATGTGTGTCAGTTTGGTTAGTGTTGTACTAGTATTTATTGAGTTTAGTTAATTCAGTAAATATGTCTCCAAAGTTTCTTAGAAGTTTAGCATTTCGCTCGTGCTTTTAATCCAGACCATGTTGCCTGAGATTCCTCCTAAACTCCCTCACTAGACAAGTACGTCTCCTACACACAGACCTGCCTACTGCAACCATTTTTTTCGGAAGATAAAAAAATAGGGGAAGCCCAAGCTTGCAACATAATTTGTAAAAAGAAAATTAAGAAATGCTCTTCAGCTCATGTTGCAAGCTTCACCAAACAGAAACCTTTTGGGTTTTTTTTTGTTCCAGTCTGTGAGGGCAAAGGTTAATCTGTGTGTGTGTGTGTGTGTGTGTGTGTGTGTGTGTGTGTGTGTGTGTGTGTGTATGTGGTATGTGTGTGTGTGTCAGAGACTGACATCAGTGGAACTAAGTTTTCAGCTATTCTGGACAAAGTGTTTTCGTGAACTTTGGTAAACACACACCCATGGTTGCCAGAGGAGGAATTTGAATCACTTTGAGTTCCTGAATTTTTTAGGTTTATAACCAAATACCTCTAAAACTGAAAAACTGAGCTTAAAATTCAGCATTTGGCGGTGAGTTTAAGACAGTTGCTCGTTTTGTGAACATAGAGTCCACCAACTAACTCAACAAAACAACAATGATGGGTGACATGGTATTTTTATTCGGAATAAAAAAGGAAAATTCATCAGTTGCAACCTAATGGCCAGTTCTCCCTCAGCAGTCTGTACTTCTTCATTCCCAGGCCATCAGCAGTTTTTGGAATGATACAAAGGCGCCATAACCGGGCTCGCTGCAAAAGGACAGAAACAGAAACAACAATATATTTATAATGGATACGAGAAAAAGTTCATTTAAAGGTTCTTCAGAGCATTGCGATAGAAGAAAACAAATATTTGCAATGTAAAGATATCGTAGGGTGACGTCCTGAGCAGATAATAAAGTCACCCTCCCTCTGTGTGTCGTATTCAGAGTTCCTCTGGGCTTTGTCGACATGTGCCTTTCTCGCTTATGGAGTGTGTCCCGTGTGGTTAGCCATCGGCCGGCACTGCATTTAGCATGAATCGCTTTCAAAATCAAATCTTTCTTGAGTTATTAAGTAAAACATCCAACAAAGGGTACATAAAAGTGGTGTTAAGGATATTCCTTTAATGTATCCATCTGTAAGATATAATAGTTGCTGTGACTATTGTACTTCACTACCGGTCTCATTAAGAAAAGATGACATTTGAGCCCTGATTTCCAAATGTGTTGTTGCTGTAGGCAAACAAGTTTAGACCTCACATAACACGTTTACGCCTTATCTCCTAAATGCTGTCGTTTGAGGCTTTCAAGTTTATCACTGAACAGGATTTTCTCAAGTGTGTCTGGAGGCATTGTTTGGCTGTTGACTACCTTTCACCCTGAGGCCTTCATACGGAGGGACACTTAAGTGTGATGTATGTATTTGTGGAATCATACTTTATCATGATTTTAACTGATGATCCTGGCAGAACAGTATACGTTATTTTAAATTAACTGTTAGAATCTGTAATGTGATAATTGAGTGACGCAGTGGTGAACACAGTATGTCCCAGGGCAGCGCAGAATGTCAGGGTTACACACCCTGAGACACATTAGTCTGCATGTTGCTGGTGCTCAGTGCTCACACAGTCTGAACATTAGATCAGTTACCATTCAAAATAGCTGTGTCCCCCGAGGCTGCCGTCATGCAGTTCGTGATCAGGTGTCTGCAGCTCCACCCCGAGGTGGAGGTCTGCCTCCCCCTGCAGGTGACCCAGGTAACGGATGGTTCCTGTGCTGATCCGTCCAGATGGCAGCATGATCCGGACCCGGTGACCCAGCTCCAGGTCCAGAGGGGAATGGGGCACAAACACCCGGTGAGGCCCTCTGTACATCTTCCATGATCTCACACTGGAAGAAGAGGGGGAACAAAAAAAACTCAGATGATACATTTTATAGTGCTGTAACTTTTGAAACAGTGATATTGAATAAGATAATATAAGATATTCATTTATTAATCCCACAGTGGGGACATTTCAGGATCACAGCAGTGGGTGTACATTAGAGCATTAATACAAATAAAAGATAAAAATAAAAACACAATACTAAATAATAAAATACTAAATCCTAATACTACTACTAAAATAAAAAATACTAATACTAAATTAGTAAATACTAAAATACTAAATACTAATACTAAATTACTAAATACTAGAATACTAAAATATTAAATACTAAATACTACAAGGGGAAAACAAAGTAAAGTGTTGAGTAAAGTAAAGTGTTGAGTAAAGTAAAATGCTGAATAATGTACAATGAGTGTTCTTTCTTTGCTAAAAATACAAAAATGTCATTGTGAAATAAAATAATATTGATTAAATTCGTAAAACATGCAGTGTAGTTTAACATTTTGGGAAAGACACTTTCTTTTGAAAAGTTAGCATTAAAAGATTGATAAACACATAATTAGTTTGATGTATTAGAGAGCTTTAAATGTGTCTTTTTCCCAGTGTCTATGCAGTTTCTGCCAAACTACTGGTTCAAAAAGCTGCACGCATGCACCTGGTGGCCGAGGAAGAGGAAGGTCTCGAGCTTAGTGACGAAGACAGGGATAACCGGCTGCCTGAGAAACTGTTTGCATGAGTGTCGCCTGTGGACGACACATCTGAAGCTCCGTGTTGGTGCTTCGTTCTTGAGACACCACCTGTTCGTTAGAAACGAGCAGTTGACATCATTATCCAATTCAGAAGCACAAATGTATAAAAACACTTCTGAATGAGCCTAGTGGGTCATTTACTTGAACATCCCTCCGTTGCGTCTCCACGGTCCAGCCCTGGCTCTTCATGCTCATCACAATCGTCCACTTTCACCAACGGTCCAGCTTGAGAGGCCAGCTGAGGACAAGGAGACACGTTATCATCACTGTCGTCCAGTGGTGGAAGTAATAAAGTACTTTTACGTAAGGTTTGCTCTGAAATTACTGACGTTTTGGATACGGGAGTATTTTTACCTTTGCATTGAAAATGCGGAAGGTAATGTTTTGATCGCCGTGTATTTGTATGCGTGTGTGCGTGTGTACGTGCGTGTGTGCGTGCGTGTTATTCTCATAAGTAAAAAAGTATTGAACCGAATCGCATGAAATTTGGTGGGATGATTGATTATTATCTGGGGACCATTTGATTCGATTTTGGGATTGATCGGGTGAAAGGTCAAGGTCATGAAAAGGTCAACATCTTCTTGAATCGCATGACATTTGGTGGCATGATTGGTTATTATCCAGGAACCATTTGATTAGATTTTGGGATCGATCGGGTCAAAGGTCAAGGTCATGAAAAGGTCAACATCTTCTTTTTACCATAGCGCGGTCAATTTATATCCAATTGGCATGCAACTAATGCCAACATGTTCAGAATCCAATGCTCAATCTTGTGATATGCGAAGGTATGCGCTCTACCGAGTGCCCGTTCTAGTTCTACCATTTTATTGTTACTTTTACTTCAACGATTTCATATTTCTTCCACCTCGCCATTAGGCACAACTTTAACGACGTATTGACAAGCTCACCTGATGAAGTAACTCTCCTTGTTTCTTTTGCAGCTCCGCAAACCTCATTTCCCATGATGCTCTCTCACAGGCCACCCTGGTCTTCAGTGACAGGAGCTCCTTCTCGGTTTTGGTTAGTCTTTGGTAAAAGTTTGCTGTGCGGTCGGGGCTGCCTGGTATGGCTGCTAATCCTTTACTTTCAGATCCTGATCAATTAAGTCAAATGGGGTTAGCATACGTATCTCTATTTAGTTTACACACGTTCTGACCAGATGTAACGTTTTTATTTTTTTATACTTGATATTTTATTTAGGTATTTTTTACAGAAATAAAACCTTCAAAAGTAAGAATGCATAATAATAATAAAACCTACAAATAAATACAAAATAAAATAGAAATGAACCATGCAACCATGCATAAGGAAACACAAAAATAAAAATGTTAAAGCATGATAATAATTATAAATAAGGATGTAAAATAAATTTCTAGAAGAATGCAGCTTGACCTTTTGACTAATAGGACAATAATAATAATATACCTTGTGGTTACACCCGCCCCAATACAACTTGGTGTTGGTTTTAATTTCAACACAGATAGATGTGCTAGATATACTTTATTTCATCACAACAATTAATTTTGAGTTATACTGAAAAGTCATCCTTACGGACACATTGTTTCAGCTGTCGGCTCGTGTCCTCTATATCATGATGTCCCCTTGGCAAGAATTTGATTGCATTGTATGGGCATATCTGAAATGCAAATAAATATGATTTATATTCACCATAAGAAATAAGCCCTTCTCATAACGTGTTAACAATGACATGTCCATATTTAAAAGACACATTTCACAGAGTAAACACTCACCCAGAGGAACCTGCAGGTGCAAAGTATCCCCTTGAAGGTCCATGCAAATGCCGTCCACATGATGTATGTCGTCATGTTGACGCATGTTCACCTCACATTGGGATATTCTGACTGCGGAAAGAATCACTGTTAACCTGAATTGATAGTAAAGGGGTGGGGGATGTCATCTGAAATTATATTGATCTCAACATTACTGTATATTAATGATAGTTGTACTGGACTGTGATTTAATGTGTTCAAATAATCAGTAGGCTGCTAAAGAAAGAAAAGTATGTCATGGGTAATTGGATGCTGCCACGCAATGATCAAAACAAACACACATCATTATTACATTACATTACATGTCATTTAGCAGACGCTTTTATCCAAAGCGACTTACAATAAGTGCATTTCAACCTAGAGTACAAACTAAGAACAACAAGAATACAGAAAGTAACATTTCCTCAACATAGTCAAACTACAAAAGTACCATAATAAGAGCCATTCAAGTGCTACTAAAGTGCAAATCTGTGATTTAATCCAGATATAGTCGAACATCAAAACATGGACGAAGCCTGTTGGGGAAATGAACAGACAAAGCTGGATACTGACCTTTGCCAGAAGCTCAACTGTAGGATGGAAGGACCCAATCCCATGCGGGGTCATAAGGAGACGACTGTTCCCCGTCCTGCTCAATGGGTCTCTGTCCTAGTCCATGTTGGATGCTAATGTGGCGAGCTGACCTGTTGCTATATGCACCACGTCTGTGTGAACGGGGCTGCTGACGACTGCTGGGGAGGTAAATCTGGTATAATCCTCTTAGTCATGCAGTTACAAGGCCCAGTTCCATTCAGGCTGCTTCATTTGGTAATCAGCCTCCACATAGACGGCAACTGTTGGAGGACGGAGGATTCAGTGGCAGCATCCACCTGCTCCGTCTGTCTTATCGAAGTGATAATTCATAAATATTAATTGAATTTCCCTTGAATTTCCAACATACTTTACCTGCTTTTCCATCCACATTATATTTTTATTTTATTTTCATGTTGCAGATCTTCATTACCGTTTTCTTTTTTCTTCCTTTTTTTTTACATGCAGTAAAATAGAACAACCGACGGGACTTTGGACTTCTGACCCTTATACTCAATGGCCATGGAGGGAAGTGGACATAGTTAAACAAATAAAAAATAAAATAAAATAATAAAGAAAACCAAGCACTTTGTGGTCAGTGTAACCTAGGATGCTATTAATAGTATAACTTAGCAATATTGGTTAACTCTTTAAGTTGAAATCATATTTAGATTGAATTAGACTAATTGTATAATGCCAAAGAACTGTATCTGTTAAGAGTTTCTTTTATTGTAAAAACTCGGACGAACCATTAAGTATAATATTTATAATATTGGATGTCTGGTGTATCATTTTATTTGAATGTTCCCAACTGTTTTTTGACATACTGTCTCTTTGGTAATTTTTGTACTTTCACTAAATGTATAAATAAAGTTCAGTAAGTCTTAACAATGTTTGTCAAACCACATTCGTTAGTAAAAACTGAACCAGTGGGTCCAGAAGAATTAAATATACGGTTCACATAGTTGAACATCATAGAAATCACAAGCCCGGTTAATTCTACTGACCGCCTCCGTTCTTCAGCTTTCTGTTCATTTAGTGTGTGTTAGTTAGTTATTTATAATTAGTCCTAGATGCTTTGATTAAACGCTGAGCACAATATCTACTGAAACAATGAAGACTTTGAAACTATTCTAACCTTTAGGCCCTTTTACAACTCCTTGATTTTTATTTAGTTGTGCATTCAGCTCTAATAAAGCAAATGATCAATGAAAAGAAGACTCCAATCTCAGGGCTGTGGGGCCTCTCTGGCTCGCCTGTAAATCCAGCCTTGAACCAAGGAGTTTGGTGAAGAAGTTTCTTGCAGCCTAATATTAGATATAATAGCTTTATCATTTTTAATTAAAGCCTTAATTCTGACTTTGATTTGGGTTAGAAATGTTTTACCAGGCATTGGGTTTGTTTGACATAGAATCTTTATAACCATGAGACTGGAAGTGAGACTGCAACTCAGACCGTCTGACTGTTAGGAAATTAATCATGAACAGGGTTAATTATCCTATTGATTATAATACAATAGTTTTTGGTTACAAAGCAAAGCTGAGCATTAATGTGAAATGTGAGCCTACAGGCAATATTTATAGTGAATGAATAGTCGTATAACATCAACCCTTATTTAGTCAGCTTCCGTTAAAGTGTGCTGTGTCTATTTGTTTCACTCAGAGGCAGAAAAACACTGATCAGGGGCCATAAGTAATTGGACTGTGGCCCAATTTTTTTATTTTTCAAATCGTGCCTACTTACATAACTGCAATCGATTTTAAATAAAGCAATCCATTGAATTAAAGCGGAAAATCTACACTTCAACCACATATTGACTGTGCCATTTTAAAGCTGTGGAAATTTTTGTAAAATAAGAATAATTGTGTCCCAGTCCAAATCCGTACATGCAAACAATCCAAACAGTACAAATCCACATCCCCGCCAGCATCACACAGTAGCAATAATATCGGACTTATCCAATCTACTCACAGTCACTCTTTTGTCTATGAATGTGCAGCATGTTCGCAGACAACAGGACATTTGGAAATAATTTACATAGATATACCGCTAAACAATATGTGTTACGTGATATCGAGGAAACACGAGCCGAGTTGGCAGACCTAAATAAAAGCCATGTTGATTACTGTAAATAATCTGCATGCATGCAAATGTGTTCCCAATAACACATGAGTATCAACAATGCCTGTGTCTCTCTCTCTCTCTGTCCATATATTGGGATAATATATATTTAACCATTGGAGGCATGTTACATTATGAAAGGAGGCCAGTAAGATCATATATTTGCGGATTTACAATTTGCAAATTTAGACCTGATTTTACCGCGTTCAGAATGCTCTCTCCAACTGCGTCTTCCTAACGACACCTTGACGAAACACGACTGACAACCTTGCATGCGTTTTATGAATCTGCGATGGAAAAAGAGAGGTCTTTTGTCACCTGTATTGTACAACTGCCTTTTGTGTCGTGCCCAAGAATTCTACGTTCTTTAGGCCACAAAGAGGTGATTGTAGTCTGTGGGGGCTTTATGGCTGCTAGAGAGAGGAGGTCTGATTTCACATTGTGTTGAACAGAAACCAGCTTTCCTATACAATCCCCCCACAGGGCACTGAAATCTCACCTGTACTCTTATAGACTCTCAAAGGCCTAATCCACCGAGTTATTTGAGTAAATCTTTAAATGTTGGTTGCGGCAAGTTATCCTTTACTAAAGTAACCCAACAATATCTTGGCATGAAAGTGGTATTAAATGGTATTTAAATAAGGTTGAAACAATGATTTAAAGTAATGTGTTGTGTGTATGTAGCAAAATACAGTTTAGCAGAGTTTTACTGAATGTGCTTTTCTTTTTTCTTCTATTTTTGGGGGGGATTATTTATCAAACTGAATTAGAGTGTTTAGTTGAAATATCTAATGTTTCCCCTCTTCACCAGATTCCTGGTCAAAACTCATAACCAGGCATAAAGGGATGGTTATCAATCTATAGTTTTTTATAATGCTGTAATGTAGCATTACCGCATCAATTTTGGAGCATCTTGAGAGCCACCCAGCCACTGCAGGCCGTTAGTCTCCTCCTCTCTCTGTAGCCGTGCAGGTGAGAGTTTCCCCTTCTTACATTGCCACTTCAGTGCTGTTGGCAGGAAGCACCAGGGGGAAGGTAACAGACAGCAACAGAGAAAGGGGACACCCGAGAGAGCTCTCCTTCACTTCAACCACAGCTGACACACACAAATCTCTACAAACTGCACCGCAGGTGAGTGGACTTTTACTAGAAAAACTACTGGCTTTTATTTGAGGATTTAAATTCAGCTAAATAAAGCATTGATGTTTTTCCCTCCTATTGTTTTTAATTATATTGTGTATCTTGTTTTTCCCAAAGATTACTTTTGAATGTGTTATTTTTCCGTCTCATAAACAATATCCTTAAAAATTATCCGGTTTTGGCCGACTACAATATTATTCACAAAACATTGAGGTTTTCTGTTGATGGCATCTCCTACTGAAAAATACACCATTTATCACCCGTACATTTATAAATAGTCTCATGAATACAGTATACCCAGCAGGTTACCTATGTTTTCATTTAACTAGTCGAATAATATTGTCTTGACCTTGATTCACCACCACAACGTGATGATAAAATGTATAAGGAGTTTATTTAACAATGCCGACAGAAAGATGAGATTTGCAGCAAGATCATTTAGCACCTGGACACACCACGTGATGCATCACATCAAATTGAATATCATCCAAGAAAACTACTCTTCACTTTTTCCAGTTAAACTCTGCATTTTGCGACCTGGAAGCCGACATGGCCTGTGTTGTCACTCAGTTTCTAGGGCGAAAAGCCCAAAGGACGCCTCGCTAAGGAGAGGGGAAAAAACAAGCCTTACTGCTTAGCGGTTCTCCCAAGGGGACCGCTGGAGGAACAAACACATTTTAATTGTGCTCACCGATACACCACTGCAAGAGACACGGGATGTCATAGTGTGTCACCGGGCCTCATGAGGGGGTGACCACTGATGCAATTTTCTTATAATGCCTTAAATTGAAATGTTTTGACCAAATATTTTGATCTAGGTTTCACTTATCTGAGAAACCTTGTCAGTGCAGCTTTAAATCTCACATATATTACTTTCTTAATATTGTAACTCAACCAAACAATTATGAGATCCGTTTCACCGGAAACAATTAGAGGATTGTCAACAGAGGAGACCACAGGTGAGGTGACTTGGCGTTCACAAATAAAAATAACTGCTCAGGTGAGTTACAAAGAATAAGCACGGCTGCAATTCAGAGACCAACATGAGTAAACAGTTCAATGGTGCCCACAGTGGCATCCACCATGAAGATCTTTTGTACTCGCGCAAATTAGGTTTTGGGGTCTTTTTGTTTTACTCTCTGAACATAAACTGTTTGATTCATGTTATTTTAATGTTTGACACTTCTGTTTACCAGGACACGACTTCATTACTGGCTGCACGAAGAGCTCATTCCCATTCTGCCAATGTCATAATGGCCTCCACTACTTTTATAAAGAAGACAGGTATGAGTGTTTGCTTATTTATCACTGTCAGTGGTCCTCTACACACTCTCACTCACGTTTTAAAAATATTTTTTATGTTGTGATGTGTTTTTTAGGTGACACTTGCGTGAACTGTTTATGCTGCCATCTTGGCCAGTTACCTAATGTATTTTCTTCTATATTTGAGCAATTTAAAATAAAAAGGTTTAAGCAATTAATCAGAATTTCAAACAACTGTAAAGTCAAGTTATTATATGTACATGAATCAAAGATGTGTCAATGTACAGCATATGATACCCTTTCATCGTTAAATTATATAATTTATAGACATTTCCCCCAAAAAATACATTTACAGGACAGACAGAGCAGAGGTCCTCAACTGATCTGACCCACCATCAGGCCAAATCTAAGAAAATGTTCAACTTCTCAAATTTATTTAAATGAAAAGATGATGTAGTTTGAATTTAAGAGAGTACAGAATATTACACTTTGCCAATGCAAAAAAAAAAAGTTTATGGTAAACCAAAACGACCAGCTGGTGGCGATGCTAGAGAGGGACATTACAGTACAGAATGTAATGCAGTATAATAATTTAGTAAGTTCAGCCTTCTTTAACAGACTCCACAGTGTTTTCATGCATTAACATTAAATACAAAGGTCCAACTACTGAAAAGTAGTTTAAAAAAAACTAGAATGATGTAACTTTTGTTGAGAATAGTCACTCACTGAATCCAACACCGCACATCCAACACCGCACTGTGGAAACAACTCAGTGTCTTGAGAAGCAGCTTTTATCCACAAACTCAAAAAGATTCAAGTATAGAACATGTACTTTTATTCTGATTACTTTTATCAGTAGGTAAATACTGAGAAGCCACACTCACAGAGAGAATGACAACATTAAGTCTGTCAAAGTGCATATATATTTGTTTTTATTCAAAGCATCAAAAATGTATTGTACTTTAAATAATTATTAATGAATTCATATTAATTTGTACTGCTTAATTACTGCATACGTACTGGTTTCCACACACTAAAATACATATTTTGCTGTTGTGTTGCACAGGGATCCTGCACCTCCTGCTATTAGGACTACTTCTGCCATCAGTATTAGTGTCAGGCCAAAGCACTACTCCTCCGATGTCCACCTCCGCATCAGTCACAACAACCATCAGTACCGGCACCAGCGCGGCATCCTCATCCATGACCTCTGGAGCCACAACAAATCTCGCAACTACCGTGCCGCCCATCACCTCTGGAAGCGCCACCACGATCACCCAGCCCTCCACCTCCCTCCCCACATCTGGACCTACATCAACGTCAGTCAACACCCAGTCTCCTTCACCATCCAGCAGCAGCACACAGACCCCTGTCACCGGATCTGCCCCATCAACCACCTCTGGAGGTACAGCAACTTCCAGCATCACAATACCCTCCACCCAGTCCTCCGCATCCACCTCCGGAGGCATGGCATCCACCACTACCACCCAGTCCTCTTCAACAATGCCTCCCACTCAATCCTCTGCAACCACCTCCGGAGGCATGGCATCCACCACTACCACCCAGTCCTCTTCAACAATGCCTCCCACTCAAACCTCTGCAACCACCTCTGGAGGCATGGCCTCCACCTCCGGAGGCATGGCATCCACCTCTGGAGGCATGGCATCCACCACTACCACCCAGTCCTCTTCAACAATGCCTCCCACTCAATCCTCTGCAACCACCTCCGGAGGCATGGCATCCACCACTACCACCCAGTCCTCTTCAACAATGCCTCCCACTCAAACCTCTGCAACCACCTCTGGAGGCATGGCCTCCACCTCCGGAGGCATGGCATCCACCTCCGGAGGCATGGCATCCACCACTACCACCCAGTCCTCTTCAACAATGCCTCCCACTCAAACCTCTGCAACCACCTCTGGAGGCATGGCCTCCACCTCCGGAGGCATGGCATCCACCTCCGGAGGCATGGCAACCACCTCCGGAGGCATGGCATCCACCTCCGGAGGCATGGCATCCACCTCCGGAGGCATGGCATCCACCACTACCACCCAGTCCTCTTCAACAATGCCTCCCACTCAATCCTCTGCAACCACCTCCGGAGGCATGGCCTCCACCTCCGGAGGCATGGCAACCATCTCTGTAGGCATGGCATCCACCACTACCACCCAGTCCTTTTCAACAATGTCTCCCACTCAGTCCCCCACAACCACCTCCGGAGGTACAGCTGCCAACACCACATTCTGGCACCAGCAGAGCAACCGCTTCACATTTTGCATCTTCAACTTCTATCCCTAAAGATAATTCAATTAGCAGTAATAATTTAGGAACCACCTCTGCCTCCTCTACAGGTATGACCCAGTCAAGCAGCGACACGACCACAAGTGGTTCCATGACCCCAACGATGTCCCCCAGTGCGTCATCAAACTCCACTGGTATGTTTTGATTCACAGCACAATACCATGTTAACTTCTCAGGGTTTATTCTCCACATTAAATGAGGAAAACTATTCTATTTGTATTTCTCTGTCTTTCCCTATTTTTAATTGTGACATCCATCTTTTTGTCCCAGAAATGCCTATGAATGGAACCGTGATGGTAAGTCCACCTTGTCAGAGAGGCGTGTAATGTAATATAATGTGTCTCACTTTCGCCTCTCATCTTGATCATGAGCCTTCTCTCAAACACAGGTATACTGCCCCTCATTCAGCTGTAACTACTCCGACTGCTACACAATGTACGCCAGTCAGAATGTCACTTTATGTGCTGCCGGTGGCTGCTACTGTCAGGTAGGGAGGCAAATGACACGGACAACATCTCTTGAACCATCCCACACAACTATTTGATGTATATTTCCAATGGCAAGTTGCATCTCAGTGTACGTATGTACATGGAATTAAATATACAGAAGATGTATTATGATATAAGTAATCTCCCGAAAGCAACTGGGAACTCAAAATATGCAGTAGTTTATCCAAGTAACTTACAGTAAGGGTGTTTATACTTTACACGTTTACTCTCTACATAATGTGTGCAGTATAGTCTTTCAGTGTGTGAAATGGTTAGCAACATTTATTGAAAGATAAAAAAGGCAAGAGCGATTATATCTTCTAACGTGTCATTCTGCTATGTATCAGCTGATGAGACAGGCGGACATGTGGTACACTGTCAGCTGCAGCGCCTCCTGTGTTGATAGTTGCATCAACGCCTCTCAGATCAACTGCTCTGTGAACTGCTGCAATTCTACTGGATGCCTCAATAGCACCTTTGAATCCATGAACACAACGCCCACAGGTAAACAGACTCATCGTCGTCAATGTCCCCATTGCATGACTCATCATTATTTGTGTCATCCTCACAATGCCCTGACTTAATTATGACATTGTATATCATGACTGCATATTTACACGGGTGCACTTTAGTTAGTGGGCATTTGTTTTAATATTTTACTCTCTTTTTTTGTATTAATGATTTTAGTCATCTCAACCACAACAATAGCAACAACAACAGCAGCAGCAACTACTAGTCAGCAAACAACAATCAATGTAAGGACAAAAGCTTGAGTGAGTGAGTGTTGGCATGGGAAGTTGAGAGTTGTGTTTCTCACTCAATTCAGTTGATTCTGTCTCTTCAGTCATAAATTATATTTTGTGACTGATATTCAGTATTTGGACACAATGTTAAATATTTTCCATTGGTAATAATACATTTCTGAGTATAATTAAACGTGTTATATTTGTATAAAACAAAATAATAATTTGCCAAAAAGTGGAAGACAGGTCTGGTATGAGATTAGTATCATCCTTTCTTCTGTGTTATCTTTTTCAGGGAAACAAATGTGGTAAAGGTACATGTACCGGTACCAATTGCTACAGTACTTTTGTCAATCAAACGGCACAAATATGCTCCTCCTCAGAGCCACACTGCCAGGTGAGAAGGGCTCACTTCTTAGAAAGTTCAGGCCCATTTTAGTTTTTCTCTGCATTTAATTTAAAAGGTGCTAATCAAAGAATAAAACAAAAATATTTCATTACACAGCAAATACTGCAGAAAAAAATAACGGAAAAAGCTTTAATTTATTTACATCTAAAGTTAATTCATAGGATAGATGTTTTTTCTTTACATTTGTTTGCACACACCATCATTGTAAACCTGTAAAACACAGCATATATTTATAATCCTCTGTTTGAAAAAAATGAATTCAAGCCAAATACACATGTGTTACAATATACATACCAATGAATAGGCATAAAAAAACATTTGAACATTTGACCTTTAACCTCTTGTACTGTAGATTTGGCAATATTGTTTCTCACTCACTATTGCCTTTGCAGCTGAAAAAGGAGATGATGGACTCTAAAGAGAAGTGGACAGCAGGTTGCACCACCAACTGTTCTAGTGAGACGCCGTGCAAGACCTCCACTCAGCCTCCATGTCATCTGGAGTGCTGCAACGCCACAATGACCTCCTGCCTCTGGTTGAACGGGACAATGCAGGTCCCCAATTTCTCCAGCAGAGGTCCTCATTATCACATAGAATTGATTTCCTCTTTACTTTGCATGCTCGCCATCACTTTAGTCATGTGAGTGAGTAAATGGGAGGAGCTTGGTCAGCTGCCATGTGGGTCATTAGGTAATCAGAGATGTGTGTAACTCTCAGCCCCTCCAGGTAAAGAAAATAATAACGCTTAGCTGTGCAGAAGTTAACACTATTACACCCATGTATCTCATCGATATTCATATGTGATTGTAATGTGTTTATATATGTATGGGATTATTTAATGCCTCGGTCACAATGTTGACTTTATTTTGTTTTATTAAAATGTCCCAATCTTTGGTTCATGACTGTCAAAAATGTCTATGAACAGTATTTCTAAATTAAATACTATATCAACTAGATGCAACTCAGTCTTCACACAATTTCACATTTATAGAGAAAATCCATTTTATAATGAACAAAATGATATTTTCAAATAAATATGCTTCTGAGTACATTTTTAAGAAATAATGTAAGACAGCCAAAGATACATGATTTGCTTGAGCCATGAACTTGCCTGTAACTGTAACTGAAGAAAGCCAAATGATACCTTTCCTCTTTTAACTGATTGTGAGAAGATTTCGATTTTGGATAGGTGAGTGAGCCAATATACAAAATGATATGTAGACATGGTAATAAATGTTTTAATTTGAAAACCTGTCCGTAGATAATCATCTCTTTAAGCCATCGTGAGAGTGACGCAGCTATAACTATATGCACTTTATGAAACACAAATATGAAGCTGTTACAGGGTGTTGTGAAGGTTCGCTTAAGCATTTCTTTAAATGTAACTATGATGTAATGTGCAATTTACTACCTTTGGCTACTATTTGTCTAATATATTTTGTGAATAGGGAGTTGGATGTCTACCGTCTGGTTTACAAAGTGTATTTTAAGGTATATTGGGTCATGTAAATGTAAATGAAATCAAAATTGTTACAATTTATTCTAGTTTTGTGATACAAATTAATCTAATAAAATACATGTGAGATGAATCTTCAGTTGATTAAGTCACATATTTTCATTGAGTCGGGTGAAAGGTGATGAGTTTTTTTGGGGGCCTAATAGTGGCAAAAGGGCGCACAAAATTCCAAAACGATTTGTTTGTGATGAAACTTTAAGTCCTGAGAAGAAGTAGACCCATCCAGCTGTGTTTAAATGAACTGATTGGACTTGATTAGGAAAGGCACACACCCGTCTATATAAGACCTTACAGCTCACAGTGCATGTGAGCAGCCATTTTTAGCAAATGGCTGCAATGAAACAAAAAGTGAAAAATGTAAAGGGGTCTGAATACTTTCATTTTTTATTTGAGAATAAATGTAAAATATATAGAGAATATTTTGTGTGAATGTAAAATATGTTAAGAATACATTCAAAATATGTTTGGATTGAACATGCTTTGAGGATGAAGTTAAATAGTTTTTAATGAAGTCCAAATATTTATAGATTTAATCAAATAAAAATGTTTAGAGTCAATATAAAACAATTAAGAATAGTTTTTAGAATGAACTCTTGAGAATAAAGTAAAACTATTGTTGGAAGTCAAAATACATGTTTTAGAACATTTACGTAGTTTGAGTACATATAAATAGTTTAAGAGTAAGTACACGTATCACCGCTTGGTTTTCACTCCAACAAAAACATACTTAATCGAGCTGATAGCTCTTTAAACCTCCTCCAGGGCTGCGGCATATCTTTGCAGACGCTGAGATACGACTCTACAGTGAGACGTAATCCTGTTTGGGTCAAACGCCCTGAGGCCCAAATCCAAACCCAACCCAGTTGATGACAGCTCAGATGTGACGTCAGCGCGGGTGCGATCCCAAATCAGTGCGTGGCAGACTGGGCCGAACCAGCAGCGGAGTTAGACGAACGCACCTGGGTCGAAAGGGGAACAATGTCGGATCGCACGAGGACTCTGAAGTGTCTCTGTGTGTTTGAAGAGGAATAACTGGAGTTACTCGAATCTCCTCCGGGTACTGTCGAGTCCGGGAGGCGCCGAGAGCAGAAGTTGTCACGCAGGTTCTCACTATGGATCAATCCGTCGCAATTCAAGAAACTTTGGAAAGAGGAGAAAACTGCATCATAGTATCCTTTGATACGTCCGTGCGCTGGTTTATCGATCAGCACTTCACGCGAAGGATTACCTGCCTCGAACTAAATTGGACTATAACTCCGTTGTATAATATCAGAGAGCTCGGTGAGGAGCTTGTGAGATTAAGGCTCTCGGTTGACACCCTTCGATAAACAGTAGCCTGTGAATTCAACGCGTATTTAAGGTGCACGTTGTTTGTAGCGCGAGTGTAAGTTTAGTCCAAATCGGGTGTGACTTTCCAAGGATTGTAGTGAGGCCTCATGTCCGCAAGATGGCAGCTTTGTTCCACCAGCTGCTGATTGGTCTTAAAGGAAGCAATAAAGATCTACTACGTAATACCAACTCAAAGAAAACAACTCTGACACGTTGGCCTGCAAGACAAGTATCAAAAGTAAAAGTGTTTTTGAATGCAGCAAGTTGGTATAATGTCATATTTGACTATTAATGTAAACTGCGTGTTAATGTTGTATTTGGTCATGGTGGAGCTTATCTTAACTATTTAACATCAAGTTAAGCAGCTTAACGCGTCGTTTATTATATTATGCTGATGCAGTTAATATGAGGTTTATTAATTTGTGACCACATATATCTTATAAACGTAAAAGTGTTAGTTTAGAATCGAAATTCAACTACCTAACCACTTGTTATACTGTAGGAAAGGTTGTCCATTGTACCAAAAATAAGTTTAAATGAGAGGAAGGTCATGGTAAAATATGAAATATATATATATATATATATATATATATATATATATATATATATATATATATATATATATATATATATATATATATATATATATGTTGCAACTGAAAGAAAAACATATGCACGTGTCCTTGACTAAACTGTAAACATGCTGTCCAATGTGACGTCTTCTTTGAAGACATTACAGAGAGCAGACTTCTGGGATTGGTGGAGTCTAAAAAAGAGCATGCGTGAGTTTTACAATATTGTACAATTGAGCTATACTATGTCATTGAGCATGCTTCTATTTAAAAGTGAATGTCATTGTGCCTCTCTTTGAAAGAGGGAGAGACAGGATTATGCAATGTCACAGACTGGCCTTAAAAATGACCACAGAGTTGCTTCGACCTGTCTGACACAATAACCAAAATCATATATTATAAAATGGTGTTTACTGCAGAGCTGCAAGGCTCTACTGTATCCACTTGCATCACATTTAATACAAGAGTATGTTGTTGTGCCCTCCCCTACATGTGCCTTCAGACTGCTCTCTAAATACAATTTTAATATTTTGTAGAATCTTTATTTATACCCATCGAAGGATGGCTATCACTGCTGATGACGTGTCGCTGGAGGACATCGTACCCATCTCCCTCGACTTTGCTGTGGTGGAGGGTGAGCTGCTTTTACATGTTGTATTCCACTCAACACAGACGGACATTTAAAAAGGAGACAGAAGGCTAATAATGTGTTCCTCAAGATAACAAATAAAATGGCATGATAGTCATTTATCTCAAGGGCCGTTACACAATTTTAATGCTGTTCTTTTTTTCAGTTTCCTCACCAGAGGAACTTGCGATCGTGGGTGAGTTGCCCGTAATGACAGTACAGCTCGATCTTGATATGTTACATAACTGATTTACTCAGTCAACATCCCATTTTTACCTGTGTTCCTTATCTGATTCTAGGTGCCGACACTAACGTGAGAGTCAACTACCAGGAAGACGAATTGGAGCTCAAACTTCCTTTTGGTTCCCACTCACGGCTCTTCCTCAGTGAGGTCATCAGGGCGTGGAGTGGTAGGTCACCCCTCAGCGACGTGTGATATTTCCTCTTGTCATTCAGAGGGAAATTCTTTTTTTGGAGATAGTCACATCTTTTGAAAATTCCTACAGTTTGTGGGATTTTTAAGAAAGAAAATTCCCTTTGAACAAGATGTTTAACTGTGATGACATTGGCAAGGATACAACCGAAATGTTTTGATCTGTGTGGGAAAAATACTATTCATTCAAACAATGCAGTATATTAGAACCTCACTTCTTTTCATGCATTTGTGTCTAGTTGTTCAGATCTCTTAGAGAGTGGAAGCACCCATGCCTGAAGAAGTACAAATAATCTGTTGCTCTAACCATGTGTTTAAAGGAAACTTGTTCAGCCGGTCATAAATTGCCTCAAGGTTTCATTTTGTGGCAAAGTATAAAAGAACTTTATTTTTAAATGTTGACAGTTTATTGAAACGTGAATTAAAAAACGGTACACAAACACATATTCTGAGACAGGTGGTGGCTGTTGTTTACAATTTACACAATTTTAGAACTACAAACTGGTGGTGCCAGTTATTGGGTGTGTACATGGCGCATGGAAAGAAAAAGAGACAGACCGACAAGCTGAGAGAGGGAGAGAAAGGGGTGGAGTTTGGATAGTGTACTCTCTTTTTTACAGTAAGTATTTACAGAGCGACATGATAAGAAAGGACGTATACTCTCCTCTTTAATGAGTTTCTTGGCCTACTTTTTAATCTCGGCAACCTGCGCATCTGAATGGAATGGACCATTGAAAGGTTAACAGTCTGTTTTGTGAGGGGTGTGTCACCTTTGACACCGGCTTACTATTTTTCACGGTGGAAACTCCACACGCGCACGGACAAAGACTGATGTGTTTTTTTGGCGGTACTCTAAGATGAGCCACACAAGCTTTTAACCTGGTGAGGGATATCAGAGATGGAAAAGTCGGACAAACTTGCACCAGTTGTTGTAGTTAAAAGGACGAGAGCGAGAAGTGGTAAAGGTAAGCATAACAAAGCAAGATGTCTTGAATGCACTGCAGCACCTGTAACTATCAGCCACGTTTAAAGCAGTAGACCACACAGTGTGGAATTGGTCTTACAAACTTGAAGTAAGACCCATATGGAAAAGCCCTTTTTAAAAAAGTCTTTGGCACAAGGGGAGTAGATAAGTATTCACTCTTGTTTATAGCATCAATGGCACCATTCCTGTTGCTCTATCCTCTGCACTTTTGTTTAAAAAACAGATCAACGTTCAGAACCGGCTCTTGTTGTATTCTTCACTTGCAAAGTATTTTTCATATTCCCATGATCTCTCTGTCCGTCTTCAGATGTTTGCAAGTCAACCACACCGGCACCCAAGTTTGAATGGACCAGCAAGTATGACAAAGCCACCAGAGGCGCAGTTGTCAAAAAGGCCCTTGGGCCTCTGGGCACAACACTCACAAGACTCAACCACCACCGGAAAACAGGTTTGTAATTTTTTCATGTCCGATAAAACTTGTGGTAAATTGGAATAGGTCTATCAATATTTTTGCAGTGGATGACACGAGACGCTCGTTTTAATCTATTCGGTGTTTGCATTGATAACCTTTCACAGATAAAAGTCTACATATAAGTGTTGTATGATAAAATAAGGTGGTTTTGAAAGCAACACTTCCTTTTAAATGCAATTGGCCCAACCTGAGTTTTAACAAATACATACAACTGTTAGAGAGCCCTGTGGAAGGGGAAAACACAGATAATAGGCTTGATGTGTCACAGCAGAAAAGGCACAGGTGTAACTAATCACATTAATTAAGGCTCCATTTCATTTAAATGCATTAACAGTGAGCCAGCATGGATGACAGCAGTGTAATGGGTCAGGCAGAACTACACTGAATGGAGTCATTATTAATGTTTTAATAACACTTGTGTGTTGCTATTACATGTGGAAATTACTCCCTGAAAAGTAAGTAAATAAGTAACCTTTATTTGTGTTGCACCTGAAAGATTCTTACCAGGTGTACATCCAATACATTACTGAAAATAAATTGAATGGTCAAACATTATTAAATTAAGTTATAAAAATGTTGGCCTATGCAGGTAGGTTTAAAAAATAATAATATTGTGGCATAAGCTAAGGGTAAGGTGACGTGGTGGGCTCCACACTGGAACTTAAGACAGCAAAAGCATGCTATGGTTAAACTAATATAATAGGGCTTTTTGTAAATACAACATAGGATAGAACATTTCACATTTCTAAATGTTGCCTAATCTGAGAGGAAGTAAACATATGAGTCCTGTCTGTTCAATGCAATTCCTTTTGAAATAGTCTACAAAGAAAAGGCTGCCTAAAAAATAATAATACATCTGCAACAAGATTCCATCTGTGAAATGTACAGTGTGTAGGTTTTATATGTACAATGTGGGAAATTCGTCTCACATATTGAAGGTCAATTTCACACTTTTTACACGCTAGAGTAGAGCCACTGTTTGCGACACATGTCATTTGCAAAATACTTGATGTAAAAGTAGAAAACAAAAATGTCATGTTCACGTGCAAACGCATACCACGTTTTGGGGTCCTTACAGTGTGTTACAATGCACGTACAAGTACGCATTCAATCTATTTATTGTTTTGAAATGCACAAGCTCGACTTCCGGATGTAAGGCCGATGTGCTGAAGCCGTTTCCGGTGGTGGTTCTGCATTGTGTCTGTGTTGGTTCAGCCTCTTCTGCCTCTGCAGCAGTGGAAGCTAAACTCCTCCTCCGGCGCTAGCAGGTCTGACACTAACTGGACATTGCTCCTCTGCACATAATGATTGGGAGATGTCTAGGGTGATGGGGGACTCTGGTATGAAACTAATATTCCTCCAGTTGTTGTTGTTGTTTTTATTTTGAGGTGGTGAAAGCCTCCGGTAGCCTCCGTTACCTCGCAAACTTAATGCTCGCGCTCGGTAACGTTTGTAAAGCTCGTGCTCGTTTCTAACAAGCTAACTTTAGCCAAATCGGTGACAGGGCCGATTATCTTCCAAGCGGGATAATAGTTTGTTGCAAAGCTTTGGTTTTGTTATTGATATGTTTCTCACGCGAATGGTCGCCCATAGACAGTTGGTTTCATACGCCAGTTACGGCTGACAGTCACTATAGTCCCGGCTAAATGTCCAAGGCGTTGCTCTGTGACAGACAATTACACACCTGCTGTGGTTGCTGGTGCAATTACGTGTTTTTTTGGTGAAACATAATTGTCACTGTTTCGTCTCGCTTCTCAGACAGTGTGCACTTCTGTTTTCTGTCTGTGTTTCTCGATGGAGACTTTTACTCGAGGCTCATCCTCCGAGCTAACTTGGAGCTAACTTTAAGCCCGTTAGTTTAAATCACTGGTCTGTCAACTTTCTTCTGGCCTCTCGGTGAGATTAAGGCGCTTACTTACTTTCTTTCTTACTACTGGAAAGGATTAGCAACAGTTGATTAAAGAAGTGACTCACAAAATGGGGTTCTAACTTCTTCTGCAGTTTATTACCTGTCGTTTTACCATGAGGGGAAGTTGTGCAATGTTGAACTTTGTGCAGATGTAGTTAACAAGCTATGACTCTTTTAATATTGAAGCGCTTCAGAGCTGATGCATCTGGATTATTTTATGTTGACTTGTGATCAACCACTGATAGAGGCATACGTGTTTGGACATTTAAAGATTAATTAAGTTCATTAGCTGGTTAAGAAAACTAAAGCATGACCAGGAATGTATGCCATGAAATAACAATGGTGATCACACTCAAAAGTCTAATGTCTGCAAGGCTTCAATTAGTTGCTGGTTGCAACACAGTTGCAGTAATGGTCAGGTTCATGTAACTAACCATAGGAGTCCTCAAATGCGTTGTGTCATAACTGTCTTCGGCATGTTGCAAATGGCAGTGAACAGTCTCTGTCTTTGTTTTATTTTTCTGAGACTTGGTAGATGTAACATTTTCTAATGAGAACTACCACTTGTGCATTTATATTGAGACTCAAGATGTCGTGAAGTTCAAAAAGGAAACAATGTAGAACTCTTGTATAATCTCATGTTTGCTCCACCTGGTATTCGGAGCCGTTTAGAATAAATGCTGTACGGTTACTGTACCGTCATGCTATCGATGCAAACAATAAAATAGGAAGGAATTCTAGTGATGTACTGTTCAGCAATCAAAAGGCTAGGGTTGTTAATATTATGTTCTGGTTTAGCAGAGGAACAATTTAAACACTCTTGAATCCTGACAGGTGTGCACATAGAGATGATCACCATCTCGAATTTAGCATTCCCACTTCTAGAAGCATTTCACAGGTTGCTGTTGGTTTTCTCAGCCAAACAAAAGCCCTTTTTCTTTTCCTTCCTTAAACAACACAGTCACTGGTTTTGAATGAATGTCACCAGTCAAAACCTTTTCTTAGAGGTGGTTAGCCCGGTTACAACCTTTTTACTCAGTAAAGATGCTGTGATAAAAACATTTACTTTGATGAATCTAAGGTTCAGCAAACTATATTGTTTATCAATTGTTGCAATACTGATGAAAGCAGTGCTTTTTGTTTTCAATGACACAAACTTAGTGCTGCATTAAACACAGCTATTTCAAAATCACACCCAACATATTTAGTGCTGTCAGACAATGGCATGTTTAGATAGGATCTATTTTTCAAACTCTGAATCCTTTGGGTTGCACAAATGTCTGTTTTATTTCCATACCTATGTGACCTTGTTCTGAAATGAGTTGTATACTTTAGAGATGTATTGTTGATATGTCCAGTCAGTTAATGTCACTGTATGTAAGCTCTGGGGATGTTGCAATAAATGCTGCTCACAAATGGATCAGAAAACAAATGCATCCTGGTTGGTTATCCCATTTCTAAGAGACAAAGTGGCTTGCTGTTTGCCTAGCAAGGATCATGTTAATAAAAACATCACAAACATGGAAACTAATACACATCTCCTCTTTTGGGTCGTGCGTACTGTTGATCGGCCGCACCCTTAATGTTGTCTGCCGCAACTTCTGTGGAGTTTAATTTCCTGTTCAAAGATCGTGGCGTTCCCTTTCGGAGCAGCCAGCTGTCCTCCCTGCCAAGCTGCAGGAGACAGGGGCCATGCTGTCTCCTGCTTCACACGCGCCCATTAAATCAGCTACTTAGGATGCAATAACTGTGGCCAACTCCAAACGGCAGCCTCCGTCCACTGACCGCATCAACTGACACGGCACTTCATGATTGACGTGTGTGTTTCCGTGGGGATGTTTCTAAGCTTGGTGATAATTTATGGTGATGGTAGTATTAGTTGTTAAAGAGTCAAAATATGGGTTTGCTAAGGGTTGGGTTCTTTCTTAGTTGATTCAGTCTTCCCAAGTTGTCAATACCTCAGGCAGAGTTTAAGGTAATGTTGATGGGAAGGTCTCCTTGCAAGGCACACCGACAAATAGTCTTAACTGACAGTCCGGAAACAATATTTTAGTATAATTTTTGTTAGTGCAGGCTATAGTGTGGCCATTTTACGTTATGCTCTGTGTATATCATTGTTTAAAGTAAAACATAAATGAATCTTTCTGTTCTTTCCCACTCTTTCCGAACAGAGAAATCGTCAGACGAAAAGGAAAAAGGTGCCAACAGCGGCACACCAAAGTCCAAACCCGCCTATTCGGGCCAAGATAGGTAAGGCCCTTTCCTTCTTTTCTTACATTGTGGGAGATGTTCAACATGTATGTCTTCTTACATGGTGGTAGATGGTCTGAGAAAATCCCACTACTCAAGTGGTGTTTCTTATTTTTTACTTTACAGGTTTTCTTTTCAACAAAGTTGTTGCCTCCATTCAGTGTTATTTACCAAAAAGTATTGATTAATTATGGTGATTTGATTACTTTTCTCCACCAGCTTTACAACAGATACTTCGTACACGTCTGGCAGCAGCTCGCTGGGGAGCGTTACATGTATATAAAGTTGTTCAAGTCTAAAATGCAATTTTGCTCAGTTCAGTTGTTTAACCTTTTGGATCGAATGCCTATCCCCGAAGATGGAGTTCAGTTACAGCATATTCTTGGAAGATTACAGGGTCCAGGGATATTGCATTTCTCCTTTTCCTCTCAGCCTCATTCCATATTGACTATATGGAAATGGAGCTTCACCCACCGCTCAACCTGGGTCCCTGTTGTCACTGTGGTGATCTACTGTACATTAGGCTGTACAGAGTGTAATGTTTCTGCTATTCCAAAATTGTATTTCTGACTTTTAGCAGAGGTATTGCTTGTTGCAGTATCCTGCATGAGAAGTGGCAACTCCAAACGCATAAATGATGATAATGTATTCCCTCTGAAATCACACCACTTTGGGAAAATGACTATTTCTGTCTTGGACTGTCCCTCCTCCCACGCCTAACTAACTGTTATTTCTTCTGTCCTGGAATATCCAGCCGCGAGGATCGCGATGACCTGGTGCGCTCCTCCAGCCACACCACCAGCAACAAAGCTCAGATACTGGCCATGCCACAGTTTGGCCTGCGAGACAACCTCATCAAGTGTGAACTGCTGAAGAATGAGGTCAATTACACTTACACAGAGGACTTCAGGTATTGTTCTCATAACTGCTTGTCATGCCAGTCATTAATCTGTTTAAGAAATAGTACATGTGTTTGGCAGATTGGTGCAGTAACTTGGACGTAGCACCAGGTGATCATTAGTTACTAAAACAGCTGACTCAGGTATCTGTGACACTGGGGCCGAACTATTGAATTGAATTCTATACTGTATACATTATATAAGGCAATTCCTATTTAACTTTTGATCAATTTGTTTATTTATTAAAAAGTTTACACATTCCTGTTAATTTGCTTGTGCAATATTTCATATCTTAATCATAAATAACAAATCAATCAAAGTAGGTGTTTGGAACATTTCATTTTAAAATGTTAGAAAAGCGACGTTTTTTTTAAACTTTATCAATAATGTGATGCTTTGAGTGGGGCACAAGTTAAAAGTCTAAAATAGTTTCTTAAAGACCGCTCATGCGGGAACAGGGGTAGCCCAAAGTGTAACTGTAAGCACAGTTTGGAGTTTAAATTGTTATGTAAAATGAAGTTGGCCTCTGTGGGTTTGTGTATTTAGGTCTTTGCTAAATTAAGCTCCACTGCAGCAACAGAAATGCTGCTAGCTCAGGTTGTTTTTATCAGATGTAAAATATGTATTTGCTGATGCTGACTGCCTCCTGCTGGTAGTTCTGTCTTACTGTTAAGACCTACATAATGAATATAGCAGAGAATAAATGGTAATATAGATATAATTAAATGGAAGAAGGAATCTTAATAATATAAAAATACACTATTTGTGATGCAAAGAAATTAATTGAGGTATTAATCTGTACGCTGTGCTAAAACATTAGTGGTGCATCGGATCATAAAACTCATGGATTGGATCATAGATCGGATCAGCACAAAACGTGAAAAAAGTAAGCAAATATAACTTAAAGACCCCTGAATATATTTGTTGGGTCTTCAATACTAATTGTCGATCATTGATGGTTAATATTGTTGATTGATTATAGCAGCTGGTCCACAGGGCTCCAGATATGTTCTCTTTACCACTCTTTAAAAAGTCATTTCAGTCACTCTAAAATCTGTACACCATTAACAATTCTTAATGTTAACAATCCTTAAGGAAAGCAGCAGTCTGTATAAAGACAGCGTTGGCTTCTTTCTCGGGTATGAACATTAGGGCGGACATTGTTGTACAGTGCGATGGCAGTCAGCATAAAATTCTGAGCTCTGTGCAGAAGCCTAATCAGAGCAGCGCCGGCCTGAAGGTCAGAGTAGAGCGCTATTTAAAGGGAAAAGGCTGATTTTCAATCTCAGAGGGGTGGGTAAATGACAAGGGTTGGGTTCTCTTACCATTTCTCACAATTTACTAGACCTTCTGCAGGGCACTTAAGTTCCAGTGGTGCTGCTCAGGGGTCTAAAGATGAGACTCTTGTTATTCTCCAATGTCTACAGCTTTTTTCTCGGCACGTACAATGTGAATGGACAGACGCCAAAGGAAAGCCTCCGTCCCTGGCTGAGCTGCACTGCGAACCCTCCTGACATGTACTGCGTGGGGTAAGTAGCAGTCACCCTGCTGGAGGATAGCCTTACGACGCTCCGCTTAGTGCCTTCACGCTGACTGATAGTTACTGCTCCAACCTCTGAGGGGTAGATGCATGCAACCATTGATCCTGTTTTAAGAGATCAGACTTATCCTCAGATTACTGTGTAATCATGCCTATGTTTTTTGAACATTTGTTTAAAGTGCCATAAAAAGTACTGGGTAAGGGTCAACATGTTGACTGTTTATCCTTCACAATAGTTTTCAGGAGCTTGACCTGAGCAAAGAGGCTTTCTTCTTCAATGACACCCCCAAGGAGCTGGAGTGGACAAAGGCTGTGTCGGAGGCCTTGCATCCAGATGCCAAGTATGCCTTAGTAAGGAAGTCTTTTTTTAATTTAATATATATCCTGTCCCAAAGTGACCTTTGTATTTGGTCTGGGCCTGTGTGCCCATTATTATGTCCGTAGAGCTTGTTTAGCTCTTTTTAACATGGAGGCGGGTACCATAGTTTAATTATTTACATAACTTTTTGGTCTTTCTCTTTCATCTACTTCCCTTTTCTCATAGTGCTGACTCGAGCTTATTCACTTCCTCCTTTCTTGGCTGTTGTCTTTTAGTAATTGTCGTGCATACAGGATGTCTGTAAGTCACGTAGGCGGTATAATATAGTGTCATTTCTTCATCCACAGGCCAAGCTCTGACTAAAGTATACTTTGCTGATCTGTAACTGTATAGTATTAATAAATATCTTCCTCTTCACATCTGAATGTTGAAGTTTGACTGAGCCATATCAAACTATTTTTAAGTCTTGGGATGTAGTTTTTGCTTCTGTTTTTCTTGAGATAAGGCCCGGATGACACAACATGTCTTCAACTGTAGATGTGTTCAGTGATTGCGGTTGACAAACTCTTTAGAATCTGATAAACTGTATAACAGCACTTTGAGTCTGCTTCATGTGGCTGCAAGGCCAAAACTCCACATTCTTCCATTTAAATAAATGTTTAAAAGATCCAGCCAATATGCATGTTACAATACTTTGTCAGTCGTTGACGTTTCCAAATCTACTTCTCTTCCTCCATAGGTGAAGTTGGTGCGGCTGGTTGGCATCATGCTGATCTTCTATGTGAAGAAGGAGTATGCAGAGTTCATCTCTGATGTGGAGGCTGAGACTGTGGGCACTGGCATTATGGGAAGGATGGTAAGGACAAGGCACAGGTCTTCATCCTCCACGTACTAATCCTCATGTAAATATACAGGTGTTGCTTACTATGCTATCTGAGTTTCTTTCAAACACTCATTGATTCACAGGGAAATAAGGGTGCTGTGGCCATCCGTTTTCGCTTCCACAACTCTGATATCTGCGTGGTCAACTCTCACCTCGCTGCCCACATTGAAGAATACGAGAGACGGAATCAAGACTATAAGGACATATGCGGTCGTCTCCAGTTTCGCCAGCTGGACCCCTCCCAGCCTCAACTTACTATCATGAAGCACGAGTATGAAACCCACTGAATTTCAGTGTAAATTAGAGTTACCATGTATAAGTGGTTACTTTATAGATGATAAACATTATGCCACTACTTAAAGAATGTATTGCACATTTCTCATCCAATATTCAACCGAGACACCGTTTCCCCCCATATGCTAATTATCTCCATGTTCTTCTTCCCCCCACCAGTGTGATTTTCTGGATTGGAGACCTCAACTACAGGATCAGTGAACTCGACGTCTCGAACGTGAAGGAGCTCATAAGCAAAAAGGAATTTGAAACCCTGCACAGTTATGATCAGGTGATATTAATGTGTTACTCTTCTTGCTGCTCTTTTGAAAAGTCTTTGCTCATCACCTGTGTTTGAGTTGTGATACTTACCAGCTGCAACCGGTCCTCAGCTCAAGAGGCAAATCGACGAGGAGGCTGTGTTTGTTGGCTTCGTGGAGGGAGAGATCGATTTCCAGCCCACCTATAAATATGACACCGGCTCTGACCAGTGGGATACAAGGTAATCGCATATGAAGGCCTGAATGCGAAATGGCAGAATGCAATATTTATAGTGAGATAAAGATAATATTCTTCTATAATGAGTTATGTTCACAGTTAAGATACGGATAGTTTAAATGTCAAGAAATGCAACAATGAAACTTCTCCTGTGAATGTTTCTCTCCATTTATAGTGAGGCCATGTCTTTTTATTTATGTTTTACTTTGTCGAAACCACTTAACTGAAGTATTGACGAAACGATTGGCACTATAGTGTATCATAGTAGCATTATGATAAAAATATGCGGTTCAGGTTTGTGAGACAATATTATATTATAATACAAATATAGTCCAAAGGAGACGTGGTCGGTCATTAATTGGACTCGGCTTAAGGCCCTGGCCCCAATTCAAGCGCTCTTGCACTGAGCCATGGGTGTAGCTATAATGCCTTTTATTAATGTAGGGCATATCAAATGCTCTACACTAAGAAATATATTTTAATGTCATTTTTTGCTTGTTGCAAATGGGCCTGATAGAAGCTTCTCTTCTATAGGTTCACACTGCAATACTGAGGCAATGTTTGCCCTCTGTATTAAAAAAGATTGTAGAGGAAAGAACTGTCATAAAATGACTTGAGTATTGATGTTCGGGCTTTCTTTTGCATTTAGTGAAAAATGCCGCGTGCCTGCGTGGTGTGACCGTATCCTGTGGAGAGGGAAGAACATCAAGCAACAGCATTATCAGAGTCACATGACTCTGAAGACCAGTGACCACAAGCCAGTCAGTTCCCTGCTTGTTATCGGGGTAAATAATTCCGAGTATATCAAGATATAACGTTTTGCTCTATTCACGCCAATAGGCTCTGGTTTTCTATTTCTGTGTATTATTTAAAGATCATATTAAACGGATGTCAATGCTGCGTTGTTGCTTTGCCTCTAACATGTTTGTTCTCTGTTCCTGAAGATCAAGAAAGTAAATGCTGAGGCTTATAAGAAGACCTTTGAAGAGATTGTACGTGTTATAGACAAGATGGAGAATGAGTGTATTCCATCGGTTACTTTGTCCAAGCGAGAGGTAAAGTTAGTCATCACATTCAGTCCTATAGAGTCTATTGGGAGCTGTAACACCTCTCTGACGCACCTTGTAAAATAAATGTTGTCCTCAATGGATGCAGTTGGTAAACCACTGCCAATTATATTTATCTGTCTGTGAGAAAAATGGAAATATTTAATGGAAGCATTTACATGAGTACGATGTCTATTTTGCCTCATGAGCCGTTTGTTCCCTCTGCCTTTAGTTCCACTTTAAGGACGTGAAATACATGCAGCAACAGACCGAGAAGCTGAGCCTCTTCAATGATGGCCAGGTCCCTTGTCAGTTTGAGTTCATCCAAAAGCCAAACGAGCCCACCTACTGCAAAGCATGGCTCACAGCCAACCCTCCCAAAGGCTTTATTGCTGAGGGTAAGTAGCGCATGAAGTAAGACTTTCACCCTGGAATCACATATTTCCTTTTGATAAAGCATTATTGTCCTCTCTTGTAAGTTAAAAAAAATTGGTATGTACAGTGGGGGAAAAAAGTATTTACTCAGCCACCAATGGTGCACGTTCTCCCACTTAAAAAGATGAGAGAGGCTGTAATTTGCATCATAGGTAGACCTCAACTATGAGAGACAAAATAAGGAAACCAAATTCAGAAAATTGCATTGTCTGATTTTTAAAGAATTAATTGGTAAATTCCTGGGTAAAATAAGTATTTGGTCAATAACAAAAGTTCATCTCAATACTTTGTTATATACCCTTTGTTCTTGCAAGATAAGTAATTACAGATGAGAGACGAGTTGATGGTTCACAAACCCTCAAACGGTATTACTTTAGTGCCCTAAGCCCAACATAGCGGCTCACTGGGGCAGCAGGCAGGATTTCTGGGATTCTGCCAGTCCATTCACATCCGTACTCACTCTATGCATCTCTCTCAACTTGTAGGTGCTTCTGTGGACATTGACTTTGAGGTTTTTGTGAACCGCTCAACGGCGCCTGCACTTAACTCTGGAAAGGAGCCGATAGAAGACATCCTCGTGCTCCACCTGGAGCGTGGCAAGGACTACTTCATCTCTGTGACGGGAAACTACCTGGCCAGCTGCTACGGCACCTCCATCCATTCATTGTGCCAACTAAGGGAGCCCATCCAGGACACGCCCCAAGAGACCCTCAGTGACGTGGTAGGTGTCCCACGTGCAGAGCAGGGACTGTTACCTTGACATATCTCTCACCCTGTCTGAGCCGTCTCATAGGCCGCAGCACAACAGAAATATGCATTAGGTCTTCTGGTTGTCTGTCCGGTCCATTCTTGTGAAGGCGATATCTCAGAAACATCTGGAGGGAATTGTTTCAGATTTGGCACAAATGTCCAAACTGATGAGATGTTGCTGGTCAACGGTCATTTTCTCCTCACAAAACATGATTCAGTTATAACTCAAAAGTTTCTATGAACATTTTGATATATAATGAAAATGTCTGATAGGATATATTTGTGAAGTGAGGACATTTTGGCCAATATAGATGCAACCTGCTTTTATAATGTTTCATGTTTGAGTTTAATCCATTTAAACTGAACTGTGTGTCTTTTCTCTGTTTGTTGCAACATCAGGCAGAGAGCTCTGAAGATGAGAATGAAGCAAACACTGAAAAGCCTCTAGACATTCCTAAAGAACTCTGGATGATGGTGGATCACTTGTTCCGCAATGCACTTAATCAGGTAAGACAATTGCTGAAGCTTCTGATTTGGAGCTATAATGAAATGAATGAGTGGCGATTTTCTTGTTTGCAGGTTCAGATCCATTAAGTTAATTGTTCGACTGTTGGCCTACCGTGATCCTTTTTTTTATTTTTGTCTTCTAAGGACAAATAAATGAAAGTTGCTGCATGCATTCGGTATTTAGAAAGAAAAACGTTTTCAATGTTCTTGAGTCTCCAAAGACAGTGGTATACCTCAGGAGTTGTGTACATACATCAAGTGAGCCAAATAAGCTGATCTGTAGATCTTTTGCCAAGCAGCTTTATAGAGCCGTTGCATTGATAGAGGGAATTAATCTTGGTTTTATGGTTTAAACATGGGATTTTCTTTTACATTTTAATATATTGCAGCTCCACTATGGTTCAAATCAAAAGTACATTTTCAGCCCAAGGAAATCTGTTAGTAATTGACATCCTTGATTTAATTACTGTGTATTTTTAAGGGGGAAATCCATTTGATATTCACTGTTCTCTATTTGCAGGAAGACATATTTCAGCAGCCCGGGCTCCGAAGTGAATTTGCAGACATAAGGGATTGCCTCGACACTGGCATTCCAGATTCTCTACGTATCCTTAAACACAACAATGGCTACATCATAAACATCGATGCCCGTTTTAGCAGTGTAATCATTTTAATTTGTTTTAATGTTTTTCTGTCTGTTCTGTTCTACTCTTGGTTGAAGATTTTATGAGCAACCTCAATTTATTGCTGATGCTGCTATGATGTAAATAAGTACGAGACCATCAAACAGCCAGCAGAAGAGACGTGGCTACGAGTGTCGCATATCGATGCCAAAGCTGCTCTCCTTAACTTGTTCCCCTAGTTTGCTTCATCAGCATATATGTTCTGTACATTCTCAGTATGTGTCGTATACACACCACATTGCTGGAGGCCCAGGCCATATTTCTTGGCCCTTTAGAGGGAAGGCAGAGAGGAACCAGACCCTTAAGTGAGCTGGGAAGACTCTCAGAAGAACTTGCTGCTGTAAAATGAGAGCTTTTCTAAAGGGACTCCAAGTTGCTTCTACTTTTGTCCACATAAACAACCAAAGACACACGTACAATGAAAGTTCCTCATAGTAGTTTTAACCTCTCCTTTTTAATGAATCCTGGACGGTACCAGTACATTAGATTTTTATTTTGCACCGATTACATTTCAAGACGTGCAGATTCTACTCAAGAGTTACAGCCTTGACTCAGTTGTGACCTGCAGCGGGCAGCAACCACTCGGCAGCAGAGGCCTTGCTTCTCTTCCTGGATGCCCTCCCAGAGCCTGTGGTTCCTTACTCCTTCTACCAGCAGTGCTTAGAAAGCTGCTCCAATGCCAGTCAGTGTGAGAAAGTGAGTGAGATAGCCCACAGTAAATCACTGATCACTATTAATATTCAAAGATGTGTTGAATCATGAAAGTGTTAATTTCTTCTGTTTTCAGGTTATTTCCATGCTACCTCAGTGCCACAAAAATGTGTTCAACTATTTAGCTGCCTTTCTCCGTGAGCTGTTGAAGAATTCTGCAAGCAATCGACTAGACGTCAACATCTTGGGTAAGAAACAGAAGCAGGTTGCATGTCACTTTCATGTATACTTTAATTTGGGAATGTGTTGTTATTATTAGCGGCTGCTTTGTTTTAGTCAACATGTTGATAAAGTGAAGGGAAACTAAGAAAGAGAGCCATCGGAAGTGACAATTAACATATATCCTGTAAATGAGAAATGAATGCTCACTTATGGTTGAATATGATTTAAATTATAGCCACAGAAAGAATAGCAGCAACATAATGTACAGATAATTCTCAAGTCTATACATGATATATTACATAGAATATCTTCATCACAAAAACAAATAACCATGCTAATAAAGATATTACATTTAAACTCAGAAAAGGAACCCTGTCTTGTACCACGCTATATTGATAACTCATTATCTTTCTGCATAGCCACCATTTTTGCGTCCTTGCTCCTGAGGTCACCTACCAAGCAGGATCTCGCCGAAAAGAGGAAAACTCAGGAGTTCTTCCAGCACTTCCTGGCCCAATGCTCCTCCTAGACGGAGGACCCTTTCATCCTGTATGCTGAAGCTGAACACTAAAAACTGTACAGTCCAGTATTTGAAATAAACTTCAATGATTTCTTATATTCATAGATGGCTCTTTGTATAGATATGTAGTACAATTACAATGACTTATCTGATATTAATTGTTTCATTCACAGCGAGGTTTGTGATCTTTGAATGCAGTTTATTATATACCATTGAGCATCTGTAGAGGCGTAACAATTTTTAAATGTATGTATATTTTATTTAAACAAAAAAAGTATGTATTTTAATGTTTCTGATCTCAACCGCAAGTTTTATACATAAAATGATCAGAAACAATGTCACTCGTGTTTTTTTTTAAATTTTTGACAGCCAACAACTTAATAAACACAACAATGTGTATTTTTCTCTGTTTGTATAAAAAAATGCAATTTATAAAATACATTTGCCACAAAAAGTCTAGTCACATCTTTTTATAAAAAGAATAACATTTGATGTTTTAATTTAGCATCAGAAATGCTGTTTAATTTCCCATAATTCATCACGAATGGCTGCGAGTCTGTGACGTTGTTTGGTATCATAGGGAGGGGATAGAAAGTGCTAAACACCCAAAGCGTAGGGATAAGGCTTAAAATTGGACAGGTAAATATATATTTTTAATGTAATTTCCTGTGAAGTTGACGAACCTACGAGATAGTGCAGCACTGGGTGTCGGTCAGCGTGTCACCTGGTGTGAAACTTGGTATCGGAGCGGGGAAGAGAGGCGACGTCAACTGTCGACAGTCAACGAGCTAGCTAACCTTACCAGCTAGCCTAGCTACAACCCGACGCTAGCAGGCGAAGCTATGCATGTGCAGATCAATAAGCGATAATACCAGTTCTCACTGCGAGAGAATAGCTGAACAACAGTCATTTTGCGGTCTGATACAGGAATGGTAGCTGTTACGTTGGCTCTCCCTTCAAATCACTCAATATCAAGAAGAGTTGATAACGATGGACGTGTGTTTGTAGCATGAAGCTAGCGACACACATCCGAGGAGATGTAACGCCGCTCTGAAATAACGCCAGGTCGGTATTAATTGTTACACGGCTTTGCTTAACGGTGTAACAACCATCAGTTTTGTGACCTCCAAGTCACAGATACATTCGGTATTGTCTTATAAACGGTGTGTAAACTTATCATTCGCTCCGAGCCCATCGGGCTACTGTGTTTGGAGACGTGAGCCCACTATGTCGACTGAGTTCCGGGAAAGTTAAGTGGCATTCGTGTGTGTGTGACATATATCTCACGGTAATCGTAACGTGCTGAGCATGGGGGGGGGGGGTTAATATGTTGGGAAATGATCGATCATGCCAGGTAAATTAGCTCGAGTTGAGCCGCAACTGTCTCGTGACTTTTGTCATTGAAAATGGAAAGTTCTAGACGTCGGTGTCGCTAATGTGTCCTGTTGCCTGCAGGCTCACTAGCGAGCCTCACTTTCCAGTCAATACATATAATTATCTTTCTTAACATTGGGCATCACTAACATATTTGCATTGTCCTTTTGTATACCGGTAATGCAACTCGGTCCTTTAGCAGAGGAGGTTAACCTAGTGCTGCTGCAGTGGTCCTTTCTGCTACAGCAGGCGTTCACGATGCACTACTCTCTCGGAATATGCTGTATATGTGATGTGATTAACCTAATCACGAGCAAGCTGAGCTCTTTTCATTGTTTAGTTGATGGTCACCCATGTGGTCTACTTCTCCGCCTAGATCTGCCGCTGTGTTAAGGATTGTCTAAATCTCTTATCATTTGGGACAGCATTGCATACAGGCTGTGGAGATGGAGCATTCAGTCGTATTACATCACACTTATTACATCTCTGTGAACACGAGGTCTGCTCCCACTCTGTTTTTGTTTTAATTCACACACTTTGTTTGAGCACTGCCTTTTATTACATTGAATTTAGGACTATTTGTGTATGTCCTGTATTTTATTCTAATGGCACTGTAATTTTCATTCACCTGTTCTTGTCATTGTTTACTTACACATATCTTTAATTTTACTCTTTAAACCCTATTATGTGTATTTTTTTTTATAACACACTGGGTCTCTTAATAGCTTACTTTAATCTAAAGCTCTTAGAAATGCCAAATTTGATGATATAATAATTCAATACATGTGTATTTCAGGCTCTAACGATACTGTGTGAGTGTGCAGTCTTCCCTGCCAAGGAAGGAGAGGCACCTGGGACCATGAGTGGAAATGGACCTCATACAGAGGCGACGATGTACTTTGAGGTGGAGGTGGATCACCTGGAGCGTGACTACGACGACGAAGAAGAAGACGACGAAGAAGAGGAAGAAGAAGATGAGGACAAAATCCGCTTGGACAAAGATGGTGATGATGATGACGACGACGACCTGATCGCTGGGCCTTCGTCGTCCTCAGGACGGGTTTACGACCGCACTACAGTACTCATTGAGAGGGACCCCATCCGGCTAGATGAGGAGGGCGAGGAAGAGGGTCACTGTGGAAGATACGAAGATGGGGTCACCTTCCTAGCTGAAGGGAATGGCGATGAGGGGAACGGCACCCTGACCTTTATGAACGACCCTGATGGCATGTCTCAGGGTTATGTTCACCACACCATTTCTCCGGACCAAATCCAGTTCACAATAAATCCTGGCTCCACTCGCATGCCACGCAACATAGAGGGGGCCACCCTCACCCTGCACTCCCAGTGCCCAGAGACCAAGATGAGAGAGGTAAGCCTAATTTATATGCGTCTCCTCCAAAGGATACAGAGTGTCTACATACTGATGAATGTTGCCTATGCTTGTTGGATTACCATGGACATTTCTTTTGTCCTTTGTAGATGGTTTGAAGATGAATCTAACATGTCTAAAGTCCTTACAAACCGTTTCATGCATAATGTAACAATATAGGAAAGGGTTGCCATTTAGTGAATGCAGAGTAGAAATATGCATTCAAATGCTGAACGGTCTTTCAGAATGAGCTTCCCCAGCAGCTTGAGCCTGGTTGCCTGATTAATGAAGTGAACTTTAAAAAACATCTGACGGAAAGTGTGCACTGGTAAAGTAGCGAGTCTACGCGGAATAACAGGCACGGTGCGGAAGGACTCGTGGAAATAACTCCTATGCTTCAGTTGTTTCAAATGTGATATGGTTCATACTATACTCCCATCAATGAAATGCAACATACAATTATTGTGCCAAGCACATCACTTGTTAAGTATTGATCAGTTGCCTTAACAACTGGAGTGAATGCAGTAATCTCCCTGATGCTATTAATATGGAGCACTTTCTGTCTAGTGCTGTTTTTAATCTCCACTTCTCTGATGGTATAGCCAATGTTTTCATCAATAAAGATGAGACGACCTATTGTGGATAAACTGATCAGCTTGTCAGTTGCTGCTAGTTTTGTGCACTTTATAAACACATATAACATTGTTTTATTTTAATTGTACACCCCACTGTCTTCACAACGAGGATGACATTGAAGTTGTGGATGAAAACACATTTCTATGGAGACTAATTAAAACAAACGCTTCTCGGTCACTGTGACTTTTTTAGAGACGTTTTTATCTTTTCTCGTCTTTCATAAGAAACTGCACAAAATGGTTCATATTTCCTCCAAGACCGATATGATCCGACTGTGTTCTGGTGGTTCAGTCACAAGGAACTGACACATCCACATTTGAGTGGAAATCCTTTGTTGACATGTTTCTGAGGCACGGGGTACTTCCTTTGGTGAAGTCCCGTGCCTCTGCTGTTTCTTTACCTCGGCAGAATAATATCGCAGAACAAACGATACGGTACTGTGTTTGTTGGCCAGTATTTGTGGGTGTAAACTGCTGCACACCGAGCATGGTATTTGTTTAATCTTCATGTCGTGTTGGATTGACTCAATCAACATCATTGTTCTTCCATTGATGGTTGGCGGTTTTCAGGATTGTTTTCTTTTTCAATGTTATTGTTATGGCATCATGGCTTGATTTACTATGACATTGTTATTATGATGGCACAATGAATTTCTAGGAGGAGCGTAAACGTTCAGCTCCGATACTTCAATGTACTGAAGTGCACACGCAAGAAAATAGAAGAAACTTCTAACTGGTTTAATCTCCATCGTGTTTGTTTACATAAAATCAGATCAATGACGAGCAACATTAAGCATTTAATAATGCATTGCTGTAAATGCAAAAATCACATAACCATTTAATGTGAAATGGAGTGGTCTTTTTCCATGATGTATGTGGGAGACTAAAGCTAAACAAAATCAAATCAACAGGCAGTTAACTGTTAAGAGCATTATCATTCAATCGGGCTGTTTTTTGGTAAATTTGTCAAAACTTTCTTTCATTTTAGTAGTCTTGTTTTCCTGAAAATTGTGCTGCAATTTTCACAAAACCAAGCCCTGTTTCTTAAATGAGACTTTATAAACCTTCATTCAAGGTTTGTTTATTACTTTGTGTAAAAAAGACGAGTAAATATTCGCTCTCACTTTCTAATCCTCCCACTTTGCTGGCTACTCGGCATCGTGGTTCTCCCCGCTCTATTCTAGGGATGCACCGATTCGACTTTTTTAATCTGGATTGACCTAAACTGGCTATCCTAACTTTGTAAAAAAATATGTCCAGCTACTTAAGTCAGTATCGACTGGATATGTGATATCAGTATTGGTGTGTGTGCATCCATACTCTATTGCAGCCAGGCGTAAACATGCACTTGGCTATCTTGAGTCGCATCAATGGGGCGTTTTACGGTAATTATTCATGACATTTTATATTTGTATACAATATCTCTTTGAGAATGGAGACAGTGAGCTAAAGGAACAATGTTGGTGGAAAATGTGGATCCTCTTGTTGCGGTTACCCGGCACGAGCTTCCTCCACCTGACGACCGTGTGGTCATCACAGGACGACGTCGCATGGAAGAGGAGAATGGGGCGCCTTTATCCCCGCGGCTCCAGGGCTTTTGTGTGAGAAGGGAACAGTAGACTGCCACACTGCAGTGAGACGGAACTGGATGGGATGGGGGGGTGTTAGTCATCATCACTGTCCTTTGTGCTTACTCGCTTCATGCGCTGACGGGTGTCTGGGTCATTGAGTTCCCATCTGAAAGGTCAAACCGAGTCGGACTGCCACTCATCTTACAGCCAGGCTGGTTGTTACTGAGAATAAGCGAATTCTTTGCTTTTTGAAATGCAGTTCAAAGTTCATATCACGTATATTTTAACTTTCTCTTTTTGTTTCCGAAATGATTTCACAGTTTATTTGAGTTTCACCATGTCCCGCTCGTCTCCCATCAGGTGAAGCGCTACCAGTGCATGTTCGAAGGCTGCACCCGGACGTACAGCACGGCGGGAAACCTGCGGACGCACCAGAAGACTCACCGGGGCGAGTACACGTTTGTGTGCAATCAGCAGGGCTGTGGAAAGGCCTTCCTCACCTCCTACAGCCTCAAGATCCACGTGCGGGTTCACACCAAGGAGAAGCCGTTTGAGTGCGAGGTGCAAGGCTGCGAGAAGGCCTTCAACACGCTGTACAGGTACGCCTTTATACGAGGAATAGAGATTGGATTGGTCATCGAGTACATTGTCTGGCATGTTCTGCCTTGGAGTAGATTGTCTTACCAGTTTGGTCAAACTACTGACGTGTCTTACTTTTATTTCAATAACACAATATGAGATGGTCACAATGAGTGATTAAATATAACTGAAATGTATAATTGACGCAGGGTTTATAAAGAGGTGTGTTGTCTGTTGGCAGTTAATTGTCCCCTGACCACAGTTAGTATTTTTAAGTATTTTATTTGCAGCTTACAAATCTCAAATGTAAGTATATAATCAAAAGAAGGACACCTGAGTGGTCAGAGGTGCAATAAAACTCCAAGGATCAGTCCATAAAAGGAATAGCATGGATAACAGAACCGTATCATCTCAGGATGCTCTGTACTGTATGTTTGCTCTAATTACCAATTCTCCACGAATGGAAACACCCACTTTTATCCCAGTAGTTAATTTTGTGTAGCAATTGTTTGCCTCTTTTTGCTCAACTAAAATGTTGGTGCAGGGGTGAGTTTTAAAAGTGTCTAACATGTCTGAGATTGATACTCGAGTTGATTCTATTCTACACCAGGCCTAAGTTACAGTTGTCTATTTTGACCAGTGTTCTTTGCTCATTGCATTTTGTCTGTTCGGATGTTACTGCATTTTTCTGTGATCTCAAGCAGTCGACATCCAAGCCCTCTGGTCTTTATGCGTTTGGTTGCTATGACAACGTGTGTAGAGCTTGGTGGAGCTGTGCCCCTGCCATCCAATCCCTGGGAGAGGCTGGTTCTCAGGCAGCCAAATAGTGGCCCACTTGGACGGATTCTTTAAAGAAATAAGATTACCATCTTCCATGTCACCCAGACTATGCGTGGGCCATCTAGAGACTGTGTACTCGGCTCCGCCGGTTCCCGCGTCTGACCAGATGCAGTCGGACTCAAATGTCTTTGCACTAATGTCTTGCGTTTCGTCTCTATTCCAACGCGTGTTGTTTAATGCCTCTGTGCCTCGTTTGTCTCCCTCTGTGGTTTAATGCAACGCACTTGATTGTCTCTACAGGCTGAAAGCTCACCAGAGACTGCACACAGGCAAGACGTTCAACTGTGAATCCGAGGGATGCACAAAGTACTTTACCACACTCAGCGACCTGAGGAAGCACATTCGCACACACACCGGGGAGAAGCCATTCCGGTGAGCATTTCTATTATCACACCAGATTTATTCCACCCCTTAGTAGAAGATGAAGGTACTGTGATAGAAATAGATACTCAAAGATCGCTCTTTGTTTGCCCGTCTACACAAATGAAATGGTTTGGGCATTTTCAAATCAAAAACTTTTCCTCAGAGTGTCTTTAACTGTTTAGAGCTGCACTTCAATACCATTCATCACTGTCTGGACACACATTTGTAACATGAATCATTTGTTCTGTCTCTGCCTTCAGGTGTGACCACGATGGCTGTGGCAAAGCATTCGCTGCTAGTCATCACTTAAAAACCCATGGACGGACACACACAGGTACACTTTACTGGTTTATTTTATGTAACCTGATATGCCTGATTTGCATTTACATTGTCACAACTGCCTCCCACGCATTTAAAGACATTTTGATGTGGATTTGTTTCAATGGTCTGTGGAGAAATGTAGCAATAGAGGCAGAGATAATAAAAAAAGGCCGTGTGTACTTTGTGTTATTGGACAAACAACTTCCCTAATTGTTGTTGGCTGTGCTCCTTCATCTGACAGCTTAAAGACTACGCTTGATATAAAATAAGCTTCTCAAATACTTATGTTCCAAAATGTACTAAAGTTACTCTACACAAAGAAGCTGATCTGCTAGATCTTAATAATTGTAGAGTAATTTCTGTTTGCACAGCAGCTACACTTTTTGAGACGGTCGTTTTCTTTTTGTGACTTCAAGGCTTCTTTGCCTCTAATGCTCGAGGCTTGTTCCGGAAGTGCCCGCTACTGACCAGTTCCCAGCTGCTCACTCATGTCTAATATGTGGTTCCTCATTTGTAAAACTTTATATAGATGATTCTCCCAAGCTATAGATTTAACTAATGTAGTGGAGCATAAGACCAACCCATTGATCTCCTAAATGAAGTCTTCTTCCAGTGAGTGAGAATAGACCTTTTTATAAATTTCTATGTATCCAGTAGAAGCTCCTATTTATTCAAGCAAAAGCCAAACATAAGATTCTGCGTAGAATATAGTTTCCTGCTATGTGCATGACAAAGTAACCGGAAAGCGGCTGCAGTTCACCACATTGTCGTCTCAGTCTTTGATGTCAGATCCAGTGGTTCCAAGTTTAGTGTGTGCAACAGGTCATTGTTCGATTTATGTGACATTTCCTCTTTTCAAAGTTAAGTCGCAACTTTAATCTCGGCGGAGGGTTAATGATTAAGCCGTAACTTCCTGTTCTTACCTCTTTGTCTCTGCTCATTCCGTAGGGGAGAAGCCATTCAACTGTCCCAGCAACGGCTGTGAGAAGGCTTTCAGCAGCCAGTACAGTCTGAAGAGTCACATCCGGGGCCACGACAAAGGACAGCCCTTCACAGTCACTCTCACCCATCCGCTCTCTGAAGTGAGTCAGAGCATCGACTTCAGCTCCTTCATGTTGGCACTCCATGCACAGCCGGAGAGCAACATGACACTGGTCCTCATAATATTCACTCCATTAAAAACATGTGAATTTTACCTCAAATTAACCATAATTACTGTGAGAAATCACATATTTCCTCTACTAGTTAATAACTGTCATGAGCTGCTGTTTGCTTTTTATGGAAACAAATATATTTGCAAAATAATACACACGTTGTTGCTTCCTTTTCCAGTTTTGCCCTACTATAGTGACACTTGATACCATAGTCGTGTCAAGTTTAATCGGGTCCAATTAATCTCTTAATCTCTTAATTACAGGATGCAAATCACTCGCTGTGCCTCAGTGACTTGAGCCTCATCTCTACGAACTCTGAGCTACGAGAGAACACCCATAACGTAAGTCTGGCCTTTGCGTCAGCTCTGGCTAACAGACGGTGGTTTAAGAATGTTTTCGAGATGGTCAGTAAAGGCAATTAAGGGGCAAAGATATTGACGCCTACAATAAATTGTCCCTGTAATAGAAAAAGTAGAGGTCAAACAAGAATTTCTTGCTGTCGTGATACTAAGTCATTTAATGAATTTATTGTTACTGCAGGCTCAACATTTGGACCTCAGCAATGTGAAAATCTTTGAGCTCATGTTCCAGAGTCCTGAAAACAGTGTGAGCCAAGACGATGCCCATCCCAACGGTTAGTACAACCCCAAAACCCGTCAGCCGGAATTGTATTGAAAGTTATTGTTCACTGAGGGGAGTTTCTTTGTGTGCCTTTTCCTCAGAGAGCCTCGCTGAATCCTTCAGCCTAGAGACGGCGACCCATTCGCTCGTGACTGATGGATCGCCTCTCATCTCTTTCTCTTTCCACCCGACCTGCTCATCGTCCTGTTCCCACACAACTGCAGTCATGGAGCCCAGACAGAGCTCCTCCTCCTCTCAGGCCTCCAGCCCTGCTGCGGTCGCCGCTACTGTGAGCTCAACACAGCCTCCCCCCTTCGTCCAAGTACCCGGGCCTCAGCCGATCTCCGATGCGCCCGCCCAGGCCTCTGTCCAAGCGCCGAACCACGTCACCCCCCAGCACTACGTGGCACTGCCACCCAAATTCCTGCAGCCGGACAGTGCCGCCCAGACCACTCCTCCACCACCAGCCGCCTCCGCGCCGGCTGCAGTGGCTCCAGCACCGCCGTCCGCGGCGCCGGGCGCCGCTCCCGTGGCCGTCGCTGCAGCCGCCGTCGCAGCAGCAGCAGACGCCGCCGTGGCAACCGTGGCTCAACCTGTGCCTGTGGCCAACACCCCTGTTACCAACTCTGGCCCTGGTTTGGCGACCACCCCTGCCACCATCACCATAGCGCCCACCTCGAACCTGCTGCAGCCCGGCCTGGTCATGTCCGACCAAAACCTCCAGTGGATCCTCAGCAGCGCTGCCAACAGCCAGCAGAATCCAGAACAAGCGGTGAGTAATGCTCACACGCAGAGAAACGGTGACTTGATTTGCACTCGTCATCATTTTGAAGTTTAAAGATGCATTCCTACATGCATGAAATAAAGGATTTCTATCATTATGCCTTCCAACCATAAGTATGATCATGTGACAGGATTAGCTCAATCCAGTTGGGATAGCTATATAATATTTGCCTTTTCTTTGTTAAATATTACTTTTTATAATAAAACACATGCGCCACACAATTCCGTTCAATACAGTTTATAGATTAACCTCAGACTATATTTTGATATTCTGCTTCAACTGTGGTGTTTAATGTTTGTTCACAGTCACTTCAAGGAACTTCTAAAGTGGAGAAAATGTTCTTCACTACAGCTATACCTATGGGAGGAAATGCTGGTAAGTGTTGATGTTGTGACTGATTATATATTTGTATGTTTTGGACATCAGCCACAAGGCTGTAATTAAATCATAAATCTAGTGTTTGGCACTGCGTGGTTTACTTTCATAGGACTCATTAAATGGTCAATTGGTGTCCAGAGAGCATCACTAAGATGCTGTCACAATTAATACACGGTGCTAGAACTGTTAAAATGGTATCTTATTATATTATTATTACAGGTAAAGGCTGAGGAGCCATAACATTCAGGATGAGAAGAGCAGAAGTTTTGTCCACCAACATATTAATTGGTGTTTCAGCTTTTATATTCTTCTCTTTAAAAGAGTCCCGACAAAGTTCCTCTAGCACTTGTTCCCTTAAAGGTTCAAGATGCTGGGAAGGAACAATATTTGAAGGTTGATGTACTTTTTATTCGTTGACAGGTCTCTGACATTAACTCTCCTCTCTTCTCTCAACAACTGATGAATGACACTGATTCATTAAGCAGGATTTGTACAGTCATGGAAAACCTGGAAAAGTCATGGAATTTTAAAATGGTAATTTCCAGGCCTGGAAAAGTCATGGAAAAAACTTAAATCATGAAGGTTTTGGAAAAGTCATGGAAATTTGTTATCACATGTTCATTTAGGCCGAGTTTGAAATAATGAATGTGATTTTTAAAGAAAGAAGCTCAAAATATAAGCTGGCGTACGCAATCAACACGCAAAATTGTTCATGTTTATACCGAAATTTCAGTTTGGTCATGGAAATTTGGTGAAAAGTCATGGAAATCCATTGGTCAAAATGTGTAAGAACCCTGATTCAGTGTTTCTCACCCCCTATGACTTTTTTATCTTATCTTAATTTTCTTTTGATGAGCTTTGCAGCACATTTGGAAAAGGAAAGCATCCTGTGCTTCTCATCTCCAGTGAACGTTTAAATGTTTTTTTCCTTTCTTTTTTCCAGGCAGCTCGGTTCAGCAGATCGGCCTCAGTCTGCCGGTCATCATCATCAAACAGGAGGAATCCTGCCAGTGCCAGTGCGCCTGCAGGGATGCTGCTAAAGACAAAAGTTCAAAGAGTGCCTCCTCCATTGTTTCAGCCCCAGCACAGCCGCAACCCCCGGAGCCCCCTCCTCCCCCGCTATCGCAACCCCCAGAGCCTCCACATCACCCCGCCGCCTCCTCTTCTTCACGCAGCCTCCCCGCGTCTTCCTCCGAGGTGGGTGAGGTGCGGCTGGAGGCCCCCCCTTCTTCTTCTTCTTCGTCTACGTCTTCCTCCTCTTCTTCAGCTCAGACTCTCTCCGCGGTAGTGAGCAGCACCGTCACGAACCCACCCTCGTCGGACGGCTTGGCCAACATGGATGTCTCGGACTTCCTCTCCCTGCAGAGCCCAGAGACGGTGGCCAACATCGAGGCTCTGCTGCTGGTCGCCGACGACTTCAACATGGCCACCGATGGCAATCCTTAGAAGAGCGGCCCTCTGAGTCTCATCCACAGGCATCAATTCCACCCACAGCTCTCGTCATTCTCCACAGCGACGCCTCTTCGTTCTCCCTATATCGTGTGTGTGTGTGTGCTGTACCTGCAGTGCTTTCTGTTCTGTAGAGAATTGTGCAACATACATATATATATACACAAACTATGAATACTTTTTTCTGTTGGTTCTCGTTGCAGTCGTTGAATTTTTAAAGACGGGATTAGTTTGCTTTTTGAGATCTAGCGATGTCCACGCTAGTGATGAGAATGCAGGGAGAAAGCAGTCGGTCCTTTTTTTAATGAACATAATCCAAATGTATATAATAACCCTCAATATCCAATCTGAATGGATTGGATGAAACGGATGAGTGTCGTCCAAGCACTGATGACTTAAAAGTTCCATTTCCCTTGGAGGTCCGACACCTTCAAGGAAAACCAAACTTGTCTGTATATCTTTGTACTGTACTACAGGTCCTAACAAATGCTGAACGCTGGCATGACCTGACCAGAATGCACTGTATAATAGAGGAATTTAATTTTGACAAGCATTGCTCCCAGTAGGAATTTGAAGGGTTTGGTCACATCCGCCCTCTCAAGGCTTTCAGTTAGAAGTGATTTCCTCAGTATTTTAATTTTCTTCTTTCTAGGAAATTTGTGATGATTCTCTTTTTCTTTTTAAAGATAATTAATAATCGCAAGAAGAACCTGCGAGCTAATCTGCCTGTCTTAAGTAAAATGAATACATCAATAAGTTGCCTATAACTTAAACTAATTTAAAATTGTACATGTTAATTTATTTAGATGGTTGATTATTACATCATACTGGTAATACTATTATCCTTAAAGCATAAAAATCTATTAATTTATTCCAATCACTTGTTGTATTTTTCAGTTGAGCTGTTTTTTGATGTTACTGAATTGTTTTGTTGTTTAAGAACATAATGGGTATTGCTAAAAGCAAAGTTTGAGAAAAGAGGCACCGATGGTAGACGGCACAGTGGAACACAAAATGTCCTCAAGGATCTACTTGTTTGCAAAGATTGTCCACAATGAAACGGTAAAGAACTACTGTCAACATCCCATGTTGTCCAGGGTTGTGACCCTCTCAGGGATGCATCAAGTCGTAATAGGATCCCGGTCCCCTTCATTCGTTACTCAGACAGAGGTTTTTCTGACCAGATGCCCACCCTCGCAGTAGCCCTACGCGTCGCTGCACTCTTCCCCGTTTATTGCACACCGGCTTGTAAAGCGAGTCATCGGACGGCTCGTTAGCGGAGGCGCGGAACCACTTCACACTTTTTGTATACGACTGCTGTAAAGTAGCATTTGAAAAGGATGGTGTCCTGGCAATGTAAATACAGTACATTTTCGTGTAAACATCTTTGAGAAACTTGTAGATTATTCTAGAATTTGTATTTTTGTATAGACTTTTGAATTAATAACTGAGCTGGGAGCTAATGTATATCCCCGAGTTAATGTACACCCTGCGATCCCTGCAGTCCCCTCCCCCCCCCCCCCCCCCCCCAACAGGAGAGTTTTTGCTGTGTTTTTAGTTGAATTGTTCTTGAAGCAGCTGGGCTTTTGTACAGTCCCCATAGTAACAAAATATATTTAACACATCGCCTCCTGCGCAGAGTTTAACAGTATTGTTTCACACGGGACACAATGCAATGATGATGATTGAACGAAGGCATTACGCCCTGTATACTAGAGTGTAGAGCTACTTGGCCTTACAACAGAACCATTTCCTTGAGCCTCCTTGCCTTCAGTCTCTGCTTCAGACCGACATGCCATCGACACGCCAACCCATCATCTTCATCGAGTCTCAGGCAATCACTTCCAGCAGCAGACCACAATAAGGCAAAAGCGTTGACGTAGAAAAGTTCACGGTTTTCCAAGAAACCATTTTTTCTTCTTTTAGCTGTCTGTTTGAAAAGCCATCATTGGATATGCAGCATAACAGTTACAAGGGATGCGATTCTACATTTCCGGTCCAGGTTGTAGGATCAAACCAAACTGACATGCACATCACAAGTCATGTCTGGTTTTTCTTTTTTGCCAAATCTTAGGAGTGGAGCATCCCCTTCATTCACAGTCCTGTGATGCGAGAGGCTCCAGTCACACACGTTGTGCTCTAAACCATTCCATGTAGGCAGTATTAGTGTCTCGACTTGGTTCCATTGGATTAGAAAATGTTAATTTATGCGACCCTTCTTTGGAAAGACAATACATTTCTGCCTTGTGTCAACTTGATACCATCAAGATATATGTTCATGCAGGCATACAGTCAAATAACTACTATGCAATTTTACGTATGGCATTTGCAAGTTTGAATAACGACTCCACAACAAAAATGTATTCCGCTCTCAATTAAATGGTTTTCTGCCACAATCTTAAAATGCGGAACTCCAGAGGCGGAAGTTGCCTTTCTAATGCATATAATGTGAAACATATTTCTTGAACTCCAGTAAATTGCATTTCACATTTAGAGTGGCGTGTCCGAGTGCCGTTCCCATGAATGTTGCAGCACAGTGATCCTTTTACATGCTGTTTAAAACTCAACTGGCTTTGTTTGAAGGAGTATTTAGTGAATGATTCTGTTTTAAGAATTATTTTGGTCAAATGTATGTTGCAGCTTTTTTTTCCCTTCCTTTTTTACATTTCATGTAAACATGTTTAATTTGGGCTCACTCCATTTATGTAAATCACTTTTAAATGTGGATGTTGGCTCATCTTCACCAGTAAAAGTAAAACTGACAGCGGTCCATATTTGTTTTAATCAATAAGCAGATAAATAGTTGGACATGTGGTCTTAGAGTTCACCCAAAATGTCAGATTCAGAAAAAATAAAAGTACAAATTAAAATCACTGGAGTCATGTGGAAGCAGGTTGTTTGATAGCAGAAGTGGTTTGAAATTGAGATCCAGAAATTTTCAAAATGTTTAATTGGGCAATATGTTAAGGAAGAAAATAACTGTTTCCAAATGAATGTCTTGAAACCCAAAGAGTGAGGAATAATTAAGGGTTTGTATTTGTTTTTAAAAATAATGTATAATGTGAAAATGTTTGCTTATGCTCGTTTCGTATAAAGTAATATGATAAATACATTTCTGAATTGAGAGCAATATACTAATAAAACTACCCTTCACTGAAACGATTGCATTCCGCTTAATAAAAAGGGGTTTACAGTTAAAATTATCTTAAATTTGATTTATTTAGTCATTATATAAGAAAGGAGGGGGAGGGGAATGTTGATTCACTTCTGTGGCGGTAAGGACACATCCTGGAGAGATTTCCTCTGTGGGGAAATAAAGATTGCTCATTAAAAATAATTTATTTAGTCGCAACCGTCCAAAGGAGAGAAAGACAAGCTCACCTCGAGGACACCGCTTAGATCCCGCAAGTCATTCAGGACTTGGTTGCACAGGTTGATGTTTTCAGACAGGGCTCCTAGTCTGTGCTCGAGGTCCTCCAGATCCTGTCGAAAACAAAACACGGAGGTCATTTGCTAATGTTGGGCAGACGGCAATCAAAAGTTCACGCTTCATATTGTGGCTGACCTGTTTGACCGGTGAAACGGCCTTGTCGGTTTGCAGGGTCAACTCTGTAACTGTTTCACAAACAGACTTAGAGAATTGTAAATAATTCAACTAATAAAACTGAAAAGTGCTTGTGCTGTTACCTTTGTCCGCAGCCATGTTCAGAGATTTATTATTTGACCTGTAGCTCTGCTTTTCTAAGTTGCCTGCGCCTTCTGCGTATTTAAAAGCAAGAGCTCACAGGTGATTTACATTTACCTAATTAGTGAGCAATGAAAAGCAGAAAATGCTTTCCAAAATAGTAAAAGCATGTCATTGTTATTGTTGTATTTCTTTTGGATTGGCAAAATTATGCAATGCCAAACTTTTATAATAAATGGAGTGTAAATGTAAAAAAAAATTGAAAAAAAAAAGTTATTTAACATTCGTCAGTGGTCCATACTATTATTTTAAACGATAGTTTTCAATAAATTTGGAAGCTTTTGCAGATATATCTTGCATATATCAGTATATTTTGGTATGTGACATTTTGCTCAGATGACGATGGTGATATATATTTTTTAAACTACATATATCTGGATAAAATGCCCACATACGGATCATGACTATCTTACCATTCTGCATAAATGGTTGTACCATAGAGTGATCTAATAAAACACACTGACATAGATTATCCAAAGTCCAAACTTCTTTTTCTCCACTTGATAGTTAAAACAACGTGCTGCTGGCCCTTTAAGTGAGTTGTCGTCATCTTTTGAGGGGCGTAACCCGGAAGAGTTCTGGACATTTCATCAGGCGACAACATGCCTGCTCTCCCGGCTGTGAGGTGACACGACCGCCGCTGTAGCTTTAATTGTATGAAGTCCGTTTGTAAAGTCGCTTTTGAATTATTCATATCCGGAAGAGCTCACAGTTCAGCCTCAGCTCGTCGACTCGGAGGAGACATGTGTAAAGAGCTCAAGACCAAAGTGCTGCGTCTGTTACCGCCGACTTCCAATGGGCCATGTGTTCATCAGGAGGGCCAAACAGGTCAGCTTGAATTCACGGCACATGTGCACGTGCGTCCTGGAGACAGCAGGTGTTATGACTTTGCTCTGATTAAGCAAGAGTATTGAATAACAATGTTCGGCAGTGTGTTACGTAAACACGGCAGCGTGTTGCGTCAGACTCCTGATGTACCTGTCATTCGGGTTCCTAGTACACACCCACACAGCGTATAACATAGTCCAATACAGTAACATGCATATTCTTCAGTCAGACTGCCTGCACACACTGAGCATCGAGGCATCAAAGATGTATTTATATTGTCACGTGACAGTCCATGGCATAGGATGTGTTGGAGATGCTTTAGGGAAATATCCTAATTATGCACCTCTATAAATTAATCAATTTCATTTATGAAAAAAGATCAAATACTCATTTACAACTTACTTTCAAAGTGTGACTTATATAATAGGGAAGACGCACTAACTACAGATGTTCTCAGCTATTAGAAGGGAAGTTACTTAAACTATGGATCTTTAATACATGTCTCATTTAGTTTGGCAGTAGGAACCAAAGCTATTAATCATATTCTAGATTCTTCATCGCCTTTCGAGCCCTTTTTACTGCAAAGTACGTAGCGATCATAGTAGTTGAGAAGAAACCACAGTTTCCCTCATAAATGCAGTGGAGTGTTGAAAGGAAGTAGTTAAAAGTGCCCTTGCACTGCTTGCATGTACCTTTTGTGAAAGAATGGTCGGCACTTCCCATCATGCAAGTCAATAGTTACACTGCAAATTGTTTGTCATTTACTGCCATTAAATTAATCTTCAGTATACAATTGACTTGTTCAATATCAGTATGAGGTATATATTCATTCATACACCCCCCTTACTCTGTTTTATTGTAATGTATGTTTTGTTATGGATGCTGCCTCCATTGACCCTCTTTGTCTTTTTGAACTGCAGATGGTGAAATCCTGAGTTGTACAGCTAAGGCTCTGAAGGAGGGTCATGTGGTCGGCGTGCCCACGGACACCATCTACGGCCTGGCGTGTCTGGCCCAGAACTCTGAAGCTGTCAGAAAGACCTACGACATCAAAGGACGAAATGGACATAAACCACTGGCCATCTGTGTCGGAGAAATCCAGGATATCTATAAGTATGTTTTTGTCCGAATGCTTGCCATCTTAATTCCAGAATTAGAGGAAGACTTTGATCCAGGCCCCTTTAGTCTTTTGATGGATGGTCAACTGTGAATGTGGTAAACTGATATTTCCATCAGTTGGAGTGCAGATTTTGTGGGTGCCTCAGAAGTGTGATGGTTTTAGTCATAGACCCACCAAATATATTAGTCATCCCTAGATGAGTCAGGCGTAGAAGAGGCAGAGATGCCGTTTCCACACCAACAAGACACATTTTACATTTTGAGTGACCGGCTGTCACTGAAACACCCCGCTTTTCATTCATTATAAGCATAAGAAATCTCTTAAATTTATGCATTCATAATTAAATCGCACAATAATACCTAGGAGATGAGGCAGACTACCCACTGACAACATCTTGGCTTAAACATCACAGTCTTACAATGTGGAACCATGCAGTTGTATGTAACTCTCAGATAATGACTGAATGTACCACTGGCTTTAAAAGAGAGCCGGCGGCTCGCAGCTATCGGTGCAACAGAGTTCACCTGACGGGGAACAGGAGGCGTGTGTCCTGGGCTGTGAGTGTGTTGTGAAAAGTAACCACTGTATGAGTGTGGTGTGGCTCTGTGGTAGAGTGGGCCGCCCTTCAATCACAAGATCGGTAGTTAATGTTGGTGGTTTGCTGCTATATTAATGCTCTGAATCCTGTCGAGATGGAAACCTTTAAACACCGTGGTTGCTTCCATTGTCAGGTACTGTAAGGTGAAGGTGAAGGATGGGCTGTTGGGCGACCTGCTGCCCGGTCCCGTCACGCTGGTGTTCGAAAGATCTGAAGTACTGAACACGGAGCTCAACCCCTTTACTGCAGTAAGCTTCCTTTTCGTTGGATATTGCTGCACGCAAATGTTTCTGTAGAGACCGTCAGTCATTTGCCACGTGCCCCTCAGCTTGTCGGTGTTCGTATCCCGGATGACACCTTCATGAGACGCCTTTGCCAGATGTGTGCCGAACCACTCGCTCTGACCAGCGCCAACATCAGCTCTCACACCAGCACCGTGGCCGTGGAAGTGAGTGAAAAATATTACATTACAAATAGTGGTGCTTTTATTAGTCTCGCATTCACTGTTAAAAAAAACACACCTGTGTTTCAGTATGTTTCCAGCACCTCACTTCGGGTAGGAAGGGTGTCTCTTTGTTTTTATCTGTCATTTAAATTTCAAGTTCTTGAATGTTGCTGTTTTCCCTCTGAAGGAGTTTCAGGAGCTTTGGCCCAAACTGGCAGTGGTCGTCGACGGCGGACCAATCGGAGACCACAGCCGCCTCGGATCAACAGTGGTCGACCTATCGGTTCTCGGCAAATACCGCATCATCAGACCCGGCTGGTGAGTCCATGCCCTTTCTGTGACCCAGTTAGCTCTTTCTCTCTGCTGTTACATGTACCAGATAGTCCCTCCGAATTAAATCATACCCACCAATAATATCCTCAGAAGAGCACCAAACCGATGGCAAAGAGAACAAACTGTTAGGCTGTGGTGCCGGCGGTAGTCGTGGCCAAAAGCATCCGGGTTTTCAGGCTGTCCATTTTATTCCCATTCTGGAGAATTTGGCACAAACCCAGGGACCGTAGCTCAATAATGAATCTGCTAATTATGTCAATTCATCCCCGCTGTCCAATGCAGGAATATTCAATTATCATTTAAAGGGTTCAGAGTTCCACTTAAAGAAAATGTCCTCCAGCCGGTGATCATCATAAAGTCTAACCTGCATTATGATTCAGTGCCATTATGTTTATTTTCTGTGGGTTTGTTTGCATGAACGATGTGTGCTTTGCCGTGTAGTGCTGCTTCATATTGGCGCTTTTTAATAACCGCCACCATCTCGGGAACATCACGGTTTTGATCTGCCCGAGTGAAGAATTTAATAGTTCTCAATAATTAATCAGTTATGCAGCTTGATGGCACAACGTCTTGGTTAGACCCGGTTCAGCTAATATTTGACATGAGCAACTTGATGGAATACAACCACCAGGCTGTAATTGACAGTCACAAACATAACAAGTTCATAAAGACACAAAATAAATAAATAGATGGTCTAATATGCGGTCAGCATATATTTGTATCTCCACTGAACACATTTTCCTTCTATAAGTGGCTTCCCATTTTTCCTTTGACATATTTGTGGCCTTTTTACTATATATCACTGTCTGTGTACCCAAAATAAATGAACATCATCCAGGTCACAATATACTTCAGTTCAACCAAATGCTGCAGTTTGTTATTTAGGTATTAGAATAATATTATTCATATATTAATAATAATATTAAATTGCCAATAGTCTTCCAAATAAGCAGTTTTATTTCAACTGTCACGCCTACTGTATTTACTGTTGACATTTTAGTATCTAAAGTATGTTGATATTTTATCACTGCCAAAGTTAATATTTAGTGTAGTATGGATTTGAGACACTTTGGTCTGCCCATGCTTATTTGCAATATTTGGCAATTATTATTTCACGTTAAACAAAGAGGACAAACATTCTGAGGTTTGACAGCCGTACGGTCTTCAGATGAAGTGAACTAGAGAAATGAATGTATGCAAGCCTGACGCGTAACGTGATCGTTCCTTCAGGTTTTCTGTTTATTACACAACTCGGGAAGAAGTGAGTATACGACCCAAAGGAAAAGCGCAGGCTAATTTCCTGTAAAGATGCACCTGCATGCGTCAAGCAGCTGCCAGCGCCTTTTGGGTTTACTGCTGAAGCAACAGTTTCATCCCATTGTTCTCCACCACGGGGAGGACGAGCCTCCTGCAGCACCGGCTGTAATTATGAATCTCCTGAAAACTAGTCACACCGTGTAGTCAGAATATGTAAATACTTGAGCAATCCGGGGTGTCATGGATTATTTAGCAGACCAAACCATGACTAAGGACATCAAAAACGGCTTTATTTCACCGTGTCCTCCCTCATTTACTACTGTATTTTTTGCACTATAGGGCGCTCTGGATTATAAGGCGCACTGTCAATGAACGGTCTATTTTCGATCTTTTTTCATATATAAAGCGCACCGGACTATAAGGCGCATTAAGAGAAACAAAACAGTCAAATAAATCAGTCAGGGGGGGGCTAGTGAGCTTCTTCTGATTGGCTGTTGTGTAGCCAATGTGTTTTTGATTGGTTGATAAGTATAGGCCCCGCACAGCAGAACTCAGGGGGCGTTTGATTTCTCCACCGTGAGGGGCATTGCGGCTCATGTCTGCGCGCTGCGCCGTCACATTAAAACATTAAATAGCCAAGATTTTTTTTCAGCGTGAGAAATTGGATGTGTGGCGGGAGAGCGTGAATTAAGACCGAAATGCGTGAGCCTCACGCTCAATGCGTGAGGGTTGAGAGCCCTGTATTATGGTGAAGCACAGTATGTATTACTCCGCGACGCTCCTGGCTACGGTAGCCTTAATGCTGCAATCGGTGCGGCTTTGTAGTTTTACCAAAGTCGTACTAAAACATTTTTACTTAGCGCCGTGTACCACACAAAATCGCTTCGAGGTCAGTAAGCACAACCAGAATGAATCCATATATAAGGCGCTTCGGATTATAAGGCGCACTTTCGTTTTTTGAGAAAAATAAAGGCTTTTAAGTGCGCCCTATAGTGCAAAAAATACGGTACATTAAATGAAAATGACTGTAATTCTGTTTTCAGTGCTCTTTCTTCCACGGTTGAAGTGCTGGAGCACAAATATGGACTGTCGGAGGACTCGGGCCGTGAAGATGAACCGTTGAACTCTGCACACTCCTCATCCCCCGCTGAGGCGCACCACCGGCCCTGACCGCTGGCTCCTTCAGAAGAGATGAACCCTTTCCATGTTTACACGGAGGAGTCTTTCCATGGAAGGACTAGAACTCCAGAACGACTCGGCGGCTGAACCGGTTCTGGCGGCCGCTGTAAGTTCTGGAGGAACTCTCTTTTCCTTTGATGACTTTATTCTCTGCCTATGTTTTCATGTGGGATCGTAACGCTTTTTAGAAACACAGAACAAGGTCCGCTATATTGTATTGAATTTATTTTTATTGCATAGAATTTAAAACTTTACAACTTTTTTTTTTTTTTGTCAAAACAACGTGGCTTAACAGAAAATACAATCTTTGAGTTTTTATTATTTTTCAATACGAGTTACAGTTCTCATAGGGTTAATTTTAGGAGGAGTTCTGTGAATTGCATTGACTATCCATCAAACTTGAGTCCAGAACTAGATTTTAGTCTCTTAAGAATCTCCAATATTTATTTGATGCATGTCATTTTAACCAAGTGAAAATTGCCCTACAATTGGTCACCTGCGACAGCTACAATAACTCCTTTATGGTGCACCCTAAATTATATTTACAAGTTTGAACATACTGTAATATTTCAGATAGATGTTGTTCAGCATGTTGGATAAGTGGATGAACGATATTATAAGTCCTCTGCACATGTGCTTGTTACAAACTGGAAAGATGGATTATGCAACCTTTGCGCAGCAACAATAAAAGTTCATTTTTTTCAGTATTAAAGTATAATTGATTAATAATAAGAATATATTTGAGCCAAACGTCTGTCTGTATTTGGAGGCGTCTGGAAGTAAAGTCTGTTTTTTAAAGCAGAAACCACCTCACCTTTTATTTTTAAAAAATGCCTTTTTGACATTACCTTTTACTTTAATAGACAGCAGGAAGTCATCAAATCTAAATGAATCCAGTAAAACATTGAGCCTCACCCATAACACATCTGGTTCTGTTGTTGTTTACACAAGTGTCTGAAGGTGGCCACCATGGACATTGACGTAACCATGATGTCGCTAAAACCAAAACATGTGATTCTTTACACTCCTCTTCATGTTCGTACATTAGAGCTGCTGGTAGATTTAATCTAGTGACTGTCGGACAGACCCAAGCTAGCTTTTTCCAGACTTTGTATTTTTTATTTCACAGGCATACATGAGGATGATGTCAATCTTCTCATCCAAATTCTAAAAGCTTCACCCCTAATTACTGCTTTTAAAACTCTGTGGCTGTGTTCCAACTCGCATCCTAACATACTGTGTAAACTAAAATGTACGAAGTGCGTTCTAACTGCAGTATGTGGATTTCGTACACACGCGAAAATTAACCTGAACATCGCAGAAATAGTGTGTGTGAAACTTGAGCTTACTGGACACACCCAACCGCCCCACAATGCATCGCTGCCTTCCAGACTGTCCGATGGCAGACGATTTTTAATAATTAACCGTTGGATAAAATCATCAGAAATGATGGTGACATTGAGGAACAATTGAAAATAAAACTTTTCCTATAGAACACAAACATTTATTAATTTAGAATTTGCCTTAAAATACTGGAGTGGATTCAATTGAGTGGTGGCGGGAAGGTTGATTAAAATGTGTGATGGACTATTCTCAGTTAACGGAGCGCCGACCACTAACGCTGTGATCGATACCCTCGCGTGATGCGGACCAGACGTACTGCTCGAGCAAACTCGATTGTTAATTGAATAAACAATACGCAGTACGTACAGATGGAGTATGCAGTACGGCATGCGAGGTCAAGCACAAAGGGGAGGTCACCGGTGGCGTCTCATCAGTTGTCTCTGAATGTCAGGCTGTTGTCATCACTGCTGTTATGTAACTGCTGAGAGGCAAAGTTCCTCCCATGGGGACGGTTCATGAAGTTGCATTCAGGGAACAAAGACCAGGCGGCGGCCTCCAGAAACCTTCAAGTCCGTCGATGGAACCAATCCCCCCCCCCCCCCCCCCCCCCCCGAATAACCCTTTTTAACGCTTTATTCCAAAACTCTAACACCAGTCACACCAACCACGCGGTGGCCTGTTGCAGATCAGCATGTGCACACAAAAGTACACACACTTGCAGAAACTCTCACATCCAGTTTATCTGTGTGCACCGATCCGTCTCTACATTGACTTCCCCCCCTCCCCCCCTTGTGTCTTCCTCTCTCCTCCATGGGAACACACACACACACACACACACACACTCCCACTCGAGGCGCGCTGATCGCAGTCCGCTGGCCGGCCGCTCACACGAGCCACTGCTCCTTCTCTTTGTTGAACTGCTCCACCCAGCGGCGGGTCAGCTCCAGGTAGTGGTCGGGTCCGTGCGGCTGATAGTCCAAGTACACGCGGGTCACGGTCTTTTTGGGCGTCGCCCGCTCTATTTGCGTCCCCTCGTGCCACTCGTTGAAGGACGTGATGGTGACGACCTCGGGCCTCACGTTGAGCGCCGCCTGCAGGGCCGTCTCGTAGTAGCGGCCGTTGACGCGGTTGCGCATGTTGTGGTTGTTCCACGGCCGGATGCTGGTGTCGACGTAACCGGGGCCGACGCTCGGGATGAAGAGGAGATTGTTGCCGTCGCAGAAGGCTTTGATGGCCTTCCAGTTCTGGTGAGACGAGCCGAAGGAGAAGCCGTTGGAGGCGAAGTAGGTGTACATGCCGTCGAAGCCGCCGGCGAGGATGTCGTGCTTGTGGCGCTCCTCCACGATCAGGGCGATGAAGATGGCGTCGTAGGAGGAGCCGCGCACGCTGTGGGTGCCGGTGGGAGTCAAGAATTCCGACCAGGACTCTGGAGGAGTCAGGTAGGTGTCGTAGATGTAAAACAGAGGGAGACTCTTCCCTGTGCTGGAGGTAAACGTGTAGAAGGCTCCGTGGTCACCGTACCTTTTGAGGACATGAACACAGTGGAATATCAACGGGAAGTTAACGCCGACTCAGCAGAATCAGTCAAAAGGCTGCGGTGTTCTTCTTTACTTTGCAAGGCTAAATTAATCGGACTAATTCGGTATGACCACTCTGCATTAATATGATTAATAACTGAGTATAATCTGCATGTTCAAGACGGGAGGAAAACTCTGGTTAAAAGTGGAAAGGGGGTTATCTTCTGGGGAGACTGAATTTGCTTAGATAATCTTCTTTGTATATATAGGAGTTGGTTATGGCCAAAACTAGAGTTTTAAAAAGTGTGAATATTGGACCATCATGTGGCCAGAAACCCAACTCTAAAAGAATAAAACTAAATCAACGCAAAGTGCAACATATCGAGGACTGAAAAAAATCTTAATCTTTGTTTCTGCTGTTCCCAAGTGGACATAATAAATGAGTTATTAAATGTTTACATGAGGGGTAGCAACACTTGTGGAAAGTGTCTCTGAAGGGTTTAAAGGAGATTTATAGGATCACCTCAAATTAAAGCCAGCCAATGGGTGTCGGATATGTTGTCATGGACACATACATGTCTGTTGTTCAAAGAGGACCAAATAGGGTTTCTAGAGAAAAGGTCAGAGGGTAACTGATTCTTCATTTATTCACAACATACATTGCTTTCTATTTCTTTCAGGAGTTTGAGGAAAACGTTGATATATTTTGGGGGGCTTGGGCATTTGAGTTTGAACGTACTTGACGGGTTTGCTCTTTTTCAGATCAAGTTCTACTTCCAGTTTTGTAAAATGTGATTTGCTTCAAAAACTCATTCCCAAGTCAATCAAACTCGCCTTATGGAATCAGGAGATCTTTCTAAACGTATTTCGGTAATCTTCTTTTAACCCTCCGTGAAATCTCAATGTTTTTCTTTGGAAGTGGAGTCGGTGACGGACCGCCTACCTGTCGATGATGTACTTGATGTTGTCGTGCACGCTCTGGTCGTTTCGCCCTCTGTATGGTTGGATGTGAAATGCGACCTGAGAAAACATGCAGAAAGACACGCACTTTGTTAGTTTCACATTTATCTTTTTACCGCCATTAAAAACAACTACTCACAGATGACCGGAGCAACTATTGACTTCAACTTCCAGCTGCTGAAGTCAATGGAGACAATGGCGCGGCCATATGATCCTTTGACAATATGTTTATGAATTAAAGGTTGTCACAAATACGATGAATATGACATGATAGTCAAAGGATGTAACAGCTGATTAGTCTTCCGATTCCTCCTAATAAATACAAAAATAAAGGCCTAAAACTGTTCTAGTCCTGCACCCATTCAGTCAGGTATCTTTTGGAAGATGTGACATGTTTTCATTATATATTTGTATATATTAATATCTAAGACAGCGTATATGTCACACTTTAGATGTGTGTTTTTAGGCTCAGTGTTGCCCCTCTGGAGACTTAAGTAATGCTTACTCAGTACCTCAGTTAGAAACTGGTATTTGCAGTTGATGAACAGCAGCAGTAGAGGAACTAGGGACCTGAAGTGACACGTACAAAAGAAAAAGTGCTTAAGTTGAATATTTTAAGGAATGGCCGGAGAATTCAGAGACTTTGAATAATGCATGATCCAAGTGAAACACTTTCCTTGTCGAGCAGTGGACACCCAAGGGGGCAATGTGAATAAAAAAGGCTTTTTAAGATGCTAAAGGCACCAACAGTAACTAGATGGATGTAAGATGTCATCAAGTGAGCTACATCACCTGTGTTTTAATCACTTTCCCCGGATAAAGATCTAACAAACGCATCCGGACCGGTATTCTTTTAACGAGATAAAGTCTGATTGGACAAGTGATATATCTGATGTTGGAAGATTCTAACAGTTGCAGAGACATTTCACTGAAACACACACGTGTCTGCTGGTGGAGTCGGAGTGAAAGTCGGTGGATCAACAAAGTCATTAAGCACCCACACAATTAATTCCACCGTGAATGTCTGAGCAAAATGTCACATCGATCTGAACTATTGTTGCCTCTGAGATATTCCAGTCTGGAGCGGCCGGCAGACAGAGGCAATGATGAACTTTTAGTTTTGCTATTCTAGAATTATTGCCTCATGTATTTTGTAATATAATAGTATACTATAGGGACGCTTGTGTCCCTATAGGATATGATGTCTATCCGTGTAAAAGAGGACGGTTGGCTGCACTATGAGATTGAGCATAAGTGTCTTAATGGATTAAAGTGATGTTTAGAATCGGTGAGAGACGCTCAACTTATTACTTTTGCATTGAAAATGCAGAAGGTAATGTTTTGATCGCGGTGTATCTGTATGCGTGTTATTCGCATAAGTCAAAAAGTATTAAACCAAATCGCATGACATTTGGTGGGATGATTGGGTATTATCCGGGGACCATTTGAATAGATTTTGGGATTGATCGGGTCAAAGGTCAAGAAAAAGTAAAAATCCTCTTTTTACCATAGCACACTAAATTGTTATGTTCATAATTCAATGCCCAATCTTGCTATATGCGAAGGTATGCGCTCTACCGAGTGCCCATTCTAGTTTAAAACTGCAAGCGTCTATACATGAACCGTCACCCGATGGGAAGAACAAAGAACCACTTGTGTCACTAATGGAGATGCTCTGTGATTTAATGTGCTACAAAACATTGTCATGGTGTTAGATGCAGTTTCTGGCAAAACATCAATTTTCAAGTTTAAAAATAGAGGAAAAAGTATCCTGGCCATCTGATTAAAAATGAAGACTGTAAACAGTGTTTGTTCAGCTGTTACTCTCTGGACTTCTTGTGAAGTACCAGCGTAATAATGCAAGATCAAATGTGAACCTATTTTGAAAGAAACTGCGAGGTGTCGTCGGATATGAAGCCAGATAATTATCGTCTACCGAGGGGCAGGAGCTGTGATGGTCTCCTGCTCACTGCAGCAGAACGCAGGCCAGTAGAAAGCTCATCTCCAAGTAAATGAGATGGAGTCTTTGCATTTTAAAACCTCATAAACATTGACAGCGTGGGCCAGGAACAAGCCGGCGATTCATGCTGAGCAGAGTGGGATTTAGTGCCGTGTCATGCAGAAAGCACTAAAGGAGAGATATGAGCCATTGTAAGGATACAGATCCAGACCGTTATGACAATTTGATCCATTTTAACCCTCCTATTACCTTTTGGGGTCAATTTTATCCCATTAAATTCAACATCTCTAAAGAAAAATGATTGGCATAATGTTCTTTGCTTCATATTTCATGACTTTTCCTAATTTATTGGGTAAAACTGCAAAAACCTCAAATTCACATATGTTTTCAATGTCCTGAACACAACCCAGGCTGTTTTTCACTGTGTAAAACATAAGAAATATAAACTTTTTTATTTATTTAAAGGGCTATTTAGGTAGTCAACAAAGAAACATAAAGTACCTCACACTTAAACTTTGGAAACAATATGAATTCTAATAATTTTCTGGAGGTTTTAAATACACTGGTAAAAAATGTTAGTACATTTGAAGGTAACAGGAGGGTTAACAAAGCAACATTTCTCCATGAGAGAGTGTCAGTGTTATTCTGTGGTCGCAGCCAGAGCACGGAGTCACAGAGTCGCTGTTAGGATCTGGAATGTGTGGCCGACGCCATCATAGGACACCCATGGGTGTCACCCTGTGTACATGCAGCTACGTGGCCTATTTATTAGATGGAACGTGTACAGCCCCTCAGGGTGCAGATTGTTCAGAGAGGCAAACTGAGGCACGGGACCCATGATGCTCCATCCCCCCTGCGCCCAGTTTCCGATCAGCCCCTCCCCCACCCTTTTCCCAACTCACCGCCCCCACCCTTCCATGGGCAGGAGGACTATTTCAACTCCTTCGAGCGGAGGTCGAGCAGCAGCTCTGCTGTGGAGGCTCCGTGTCAGCTGCTCTCCTCCAACAGGCTCCGCAAGCTTTTTGTGTGGGTGCTGCTGAAATACTGTTCAACTTCTAGAATAAAAAGGGCATCGCTTCTCGTGGAGCATTACTCAAAGAGAGGAGCCAGAGTGCTTTTAGCTGGGTTGGGTGGGATTTACAGGAATATGGAAGTTGGTTTTGTTTTTGGTGAAATAGATCTGATCCAGCTTCCATTCTGCTTACTTGACTTTTAAATATAGTTACACAAAATGTGTAGTTGTGTGTATTTCTCTTAGAGGATATGTATTTAACACACATACGTGACTACAGGTATATTAGGGCAGACAGTAAGACCAAATGTGTGTGGCTAATGAACATTTAAAGCATGTAGAAGTGGTAGAAATGAGCATAATACATCACATTGTTGATAGTTACACATTACTGAGATTGATGCTTTTCTAGCTACATATATGCCAGTAAATGTAATACATTTAGTATTTTATATTGTGTTTTAATAACACAATCAACTTCAATAGATCATAAAACTACATGTTTAGGAAGTTATGTTTCGCAGCCTTGGTTTGTATGTGACGGTGCATCGTCCTGAACACATGGAATCTTAAAAAAGGTAATTATCAAATTAATGCCAAAGACACGTTCACATGCTGTTTGTATGATGATTTATGATGATTCATGTCTGTATTTCTGTTGTCTTGATTTACGGTAATGTGTAACTTGTAAAAACTTAAAATAAAATGATTTAAAAAGGAAATCAAAGTGATGATGGACAGGTACCCTATCCCACTTATCTTTTCCAGTAATAAAACGTTATTATATTTGTGTATTTATATTGACTCTCCAAGGGCCCGTTATGTCAAAACAACACTGCTCATGCATTCTGGGAAGCGTTCCTCAGGTTGGCTGGTCTCCACTTTTCTATAAAAGCAGATTGCGTGTTTCTTGAATCTTGATCTGATGCATTTTGGGCTGTTGCCACGGCTCCCGTAGGACCATCGGCCTTCCTTTGGGCTTCCCTCCCTCCTTTTAGCCTTTCACTTGAAAAGAGCAAAGGAATAATTCACAGTCGTCGCTTTAGAAAATGTGCACTTGAGTTCCAAATGATCAGAGCCAACATGTTTTCCCTTGTCAGCATTTCTGCTGAAATGATGCAAGAAGAAACACTTCCCAGATAAATGACCTTGTGGGACGAGGGAGTGGGAAGAGTTCATCCAAAAGCAGGAAAACTGGAAGAGGACGCCTGGAAAAGGCTGCAGCCGCCACGCTGCTGTGTGCAGAGAGAACTTCTCTCTGGTTTTCTCCGCTCTGCTGCTTGTGATCTCCTCTGAGCGTTCCCGTGACGACCCCCCGTCTCGATGCAGAGAGGTTCTGAACTCTTCCGTCGACTCGTTGAAGGCCCGTCAGCGTCCGTCTTTTCCACACAAACTCTTCCTCCGCGCCTTTTCTGAAAATGTTGCGCTTGCTCGCTCACTCGTGGTAATAGAGCATGGCATTACACGCAGTGTATTAGCTTCTCTCCTGACAGCACTATGTGTAAAACCTCATCAGCGCGGCGTTGCGTGTCTAATCCGGCCGTTCTCGCAGTGTTACATTGTGTTTTTGCCTGCAGCCAAACGGCACACGCAACCAATGTGATATCAAATCTGACCGACTGGCCTGACACGCTGTCTCCCATCAAAGTTGTTTATATGCTGGGATGAGACCACCATGTGTCACGTCACTGCTGGAAAACACATGTTTATCTTCGCATCAGAATACAAACACTTGTATTATAATTGTGTTATAATGATCCCTCCGATGACTTTGCTTTGTAATTAACCTTAATTGGTGATAACTTAATACAACCTGCTTCCTCATACATCAGTGACGGGTTAGTGTTGGTCCTGTATGTTAAAATAAGAGCTTTCATGAAAGTGCAGGTACATGTGGAAAGTAAGAGTAGTATTTTAACGTTACAAATCATAGTGACTCAAACCAAACCTTCCAGTGATGTTGATTCCTGGCCGGCTGGCTGATTTTTCTGTACTTAAACATTTAGCGTGTTCTGCAAATGCTGTGCGTTATTAATTATTAATGGCACCTGCTTTTACATAGAAAAACTCTTACCCGCTTGTCGCTCTTATACGTCATTTCAAATTCATACACAGAGCTTCTGAGTAGCTTTTGATGTGCACACGTGATGTATTTTCCTCCAACTCTCCATTAAAAGAAATATTGTACTATAAGTCTTGTTTTGTAATAAATAAAAAAAAATCATATATAAAAATAGAAAGTCTGACCAAAAAGACACCTCAAACTCCAACCGTGTGTCATACTCTTTTCTTTCTTTCCTTTCCTCTCTATCTTTATCTGGGGAGAATCTGACGTGAATTATATCTTGTTACGAGCGAGCCTTCCCCGTAAAACTTTAATAAGCCTTCGATACAGTGACAGCAGGCAGAGACCAACATGGCGGGCAGTTTCTCCCTTCAATGTGCCATTTTCCAACCTAATTGGCAAATCGGTCATGAGGTTTTATCTACCCCCCCCCCACCCCACCCCCCACACCCCCCTGCTGATATGCTCATCCTGACTGAACAACTGATCCAGCAAGAGCAGCTATTTGACCTGTGTTTGTTGTTTTTTGCTCTAATGCAGTAAAGGAAATATTGTTGCAGCCGCAATCATCCAGAGTCATATTCACGAGTAGCAGAGACGGCTTCACGGGAGGCAGCAGAACAAGTTCAACATCTCTCAACCTTCCTCCTCTTCTATGAGCAAAACAAACTGCTGCTGCCAGATAGAACTCCCCACAGCACGATTACTATCCAGAGCGGCGTTGAGCTCTACATTCACCTTTCCAGAGCGCCATTAATCATCGTCTAGCTCCTGTGTCACTCTGCTGTTAGTGAGATGAAAGCATGGTGAGATAATGGACAGAGATATTTACACGTCTAACCTCGATACTCCTATACGGCATGTTGTCTTTCTTAGCCGTAGCTTTGCTGTAGTTTAAGTCGTAGTGTTGGACATTCAGTGGGCACTGTTCAAAATAGCTTACTGTAATTACTGGAGTGCCTCAAGGTTTCTTTCTTGGCCTCCTTTCTTTTTTCTCTCCATAAATCATGTTGGTGTTTCTGCCCGTGGAACTAAGACTCGTTGCTATGCAGATGTATATGGTGTATATACTGTATATTGTTGTTATTTTCTCCTTATATGTTTGTCCTTTCCGTGCTCTCATTTATAAAGCATGTTATCCTCATTAAATCAAATCACAAGACAGATGCAACATCTGTCGGATAGGAAGTATTTCCGTTTTCTTCTCTAGCCACTGAAACACAGTCTGGTAGGAATATGATGAATCTAATATCTTTCATATAAGACGAGAAATAGACGACTGTTTCTTTCTTTTCTCTGACTATTTTATAATTATTATGCGTTTTTGAATACGTTGTCTGTCGTCTGATTTTGAATTGTTTAGTCTGAAACTTGTTATGCTGCCATCTGGGCCAGGTTTTCCTTCTCAATGTGACTTATTTGACTATGAAAAAGGTTAACGCCGCTACAAGAAACTGTCAGGCCGCGCTGGAGAGCTCAAGGACTTCTTAATGAACCTGAAGGATTTCATCTGATCTCAAGCGCAATCCGACTAGCTGGCACCGATGACTAGCATTAAGAATAACTATATAGGACATTGCTAATCTTCTCACTGATGATCTTGTTTACTTATGTCGGTCATATAGTTTAGTAATACAATGAGACTGTTTTAGAAGCAGTTAAAAGTTCCCCACAGGAACTTCAAGTAAAGACAAATAGAAGAAAGACACAAGTTGTAAATACACACTACAAAACCGGCACCAGCATTATTGGTTTCATCAACAGCTGCTGATTAAAAATGTCTGAATCAGTGAACAATCAGCTCTCTTTCTCCCGCGACAACTTGCAGTCTGCGTGAAGATTAAGCTGCTAATAGATGTGCTTCCTCTTGTCTTGGACTCTTTCCTCACTTAGTTGCAGGTCACACACACACACACACACACACACACACACACATACGTACACGCCTTTTACCTTGAGGTTGTGTCTATATGCAGCATCCAGCACAGCTGGTACCAGATCCTCAGTGGGTTCCCCGTTGTCATCAGCGAAGCCGGGAGGATACCAGGACAGGACCAGAACCCCTGGAGACAGACGGAAAGTCATCAGTCTGATCGTGGAATGCTGACGGTCCTGTCCCCCCAATGAGAGCGGGGAAAAAACCTTTGCTTTCATTAACGTACAGCAAGTTTTTTTTTCATGCACCGCTTCACACAGTTTTACAGACCCATCTGAGACCACGGAGCGAACAGTCATTATTAAACACACTGGGAAATTTCTGCACCGGTAATCCATCGGGGTAATTACTGCATTTTATAGGACCAGACGGATGCCGTCAGGGTTTGTGGTGAGGTGCTGTGTGCATGGTTGGATTATGAGACAACGAGTCCCCCCCCCCCACACACACACACACACACCTAAATTGTTTGGCGTTTGCTTTGGGATAGTTTGGCGTGTCTTTGTGGTCATTTTGCATTTCTTTGGGTCTATTTCGTGACTCGTTGTGTTCATTGGGACGAGTCTTCGTGGTCGCTCTGCATTTGTGGTTGCTAAGCGTCGCTCTGTGGTCATTTGTGTTGTGTGTTGCGTGAATGCTGTTGGTGCATTTTCCATGGAACCTGCTTCGACATGTCCATAAGAAATGTTGACATTTACTTCAAACAGAGGCTGATGTGTGGCGGCCCCTCGGGCCCCGTGACGCCCTGGGCCATATGGGCTTCTTGGGCCTGTGGTCTCAAGGCCTGTTTGGTAATCAACCCGTCGGTGACGTGGAGAGTTGATTTTTATCTGAATGCCTAGCTGCCCATCACCCATAACCTGCACCCAATTGATGAATATACACATTTATTATGTCTTGTTTTAGTGGCAATCTCACCGCGCAGCTTTGGTCTGTGACACCGTAAACATTGAGGTTGAGAAATGCTTTCTCATGCTCTGGCACAAGAGAGGACCTGGCACATGGGATGTGCACTAAGAGCTAATTAATTAAATAAATGTCCAATGCAGTGGAGCTATGAGGACTATTAGATTACAATACCAAGCTAAGTCTGTGTGTATTAAGAATGAGGCTGCTGCTATTAATTGTATTTATGTGAAGTGGTGGGGAATGAGTCCTCAAGCCAAATGGAACTTTTTTAAGTTTTGCTGGCTGTCGTGCCTAATTAAATGAATTATTTTTGACAACGCGTTGGGAGCCAGCACGCCCATGATCCATCTGTCTGCGCGGTGAGGTTACAGACGGATGGATGGCGTGGTCATCGTTCCGGATGGTGTACAATAACCTAGTGCGCTGCGGGGACAGAAACATCCGAGCCTATATGTGCTGACGGCTGGATACATCATGGCTGTTACTCGATAATAAGCTACAGGACTCTGCTATCTTTTAGGGAAGCCATACAAGTTTTTGAAAAGAAATAACAACATACCTATCAATATTTTATGAGACACCAACAACAAAAAACAGCTGAGCCTTAACAATCATGGCTGAGTGATCATTCAATACCCTACATCTCCTCCTTTATGCAAGCCTTGTGACAGTACACACTAAACCTACAGATGAGAAATTGCTTGGCTAAATCTGGCACATTTACAGAATTTTTTTTTATTAATGTCCCTTAACAAATAAACCAAATTTAAAAAAAGAAAAGCACTACATACATTTAAATAAACACTATTGTATTCCCCTTGCAGATTTAAAGCTCTATTGTCAGATGTGTCTTACGACTCATTGTTTGTTTTTTCCCTTCATATGAATATTTTTTAACATATAACGTATAACTCTTCTATTATTGATTTCAACCATATCCAGCGCTGAGGAACATGCTGTGTTGAAAAACACATTAAAATGTAACAATGGACATATTCTAAATAAAACGTTGAAAATGTGATATAGTCAGGAAGGTGTTCCAGTCATAATAAAGACTTAATAAGTTGATGTCTTGATTACTGGCGCTGTTAAAGTCGTGACGTGTATCTCTGTGCTGCAGAAAAAAAGCGCAGCAGCAGATCTGTGGGGACGCTGAGCTCTGGGTGTGGGGAGCTGTCCAGTGGATGTGTGGTGCTGAAGTGGTTTGTGCCTCTCCAGCAGCTTTTAAAAAGAAGAAATGTTAGAGGGCAGAATATTCTGTGCTGTATCTGAGCACAAAAAGGCACACACTGAACAATTTTGTTTCTTTTTATTTCTTCTCACGAAATCTAGGCAAGTCCACTGCACCTCTGAACTGTTACCTGCTGCAGATGCTCCTATCTGCTCCATGTGGGACTCCAACACGTCCGGGTCCCTCGAGCTGTACGGATTGAGTTCGGGGTAGAAACTGGAGCCGATGTCCTGCGGCGGCATGTGTCTTCCTCTCGGGTAGCTAGATGCGATTTTGGGGTCCCAGTGTGGAACCAGGATGTGGTCCCAATGGCTGTATTTGCCGTCCATGTTAGGAGTGCCGTACCAGGTGTAGTAAAATATATGAACATCATAAAATATGATCCCCTCGGGGCCGGAGTTGGACACAACTGCTTTAGTGTCGCTGCCAGCCGGATGGGCTTGATCCGGGGACGCGGTGGCGTCACGGGGCACGGAGCGCTGGTCCATCTTCCCCGCCGCTATCATCGGCAGCAACTCCGAGCCCGGAGCCAGATCCGAGAAGCCGTCGTCGGGCTTCAGGGTCCTCAGTCCCATCATGGTCCCAAAGACGAACAGCGTGAAGAGAAACAGAGCCACGCACGCTTTCCTGCGTAGCCTTGCCATTATGTGTCTGCAAGGGAACCAGGAGCGCAAATAAATATCCCCTCTGTCTTGGTTCTGCTATACTGAGAGTTCACCTCACGATATACGAGCTCCTCTTCAATGCCATATATTCTTCTGAATTCATAACAAGAATAAAAAAGAACAAAAATAGTAGCTACATGATTGCAGTTCGGTCGCAGCTACTACCTGACGCAGTTGGCTGTGGGATGTGTAACTTTCTCGTGCTGCTTCGTGTTCTCCATTCTGCCGAGCTGCGTAGCCTGAACAGTGTGTGTGTGTGTGTGTGTGTGTGTGTGTGTGTGTGTGTGTGTGTGTGTGTGTGTGTGTGTGTGTGTGTGTGTGTGTGTGTGTGTGTGTGTGTGTGTGTGTGAGAGAGAGTGTATGTGTGTGTGTGTGTGTGTGAGGAAACTCACTTCCATACAACCGAGTCCGGTACCGTCTTCTCCCGTCCGGCTGTATAACAGGGCAGCGATGCTGTTCTGTTCCCATCGACTCGCTCCACACACTGATCTCCAAACTGTTCTCCTCCTGCGCTGCTTGGCTCCAGCTGGCCGCCGAGCTGGCCGCCGAGTCAGCTGATCCGTCCACCTGACACCGGACCGGCGTCGAGATAACGCGCCCCGGTGACATCCAGAGATGGTTTCCTCGCCTCCGTGGTTGGTTGTTTTTGTTTAGACCGTCCGTTTTTTGTTTTTTGTTTTTTTGTTGGGGGGGGGGGGGGGGGGGGGTTCTAGTTGTGCATGTTTGGACATGGCTGCAGAGTCTCGCGCTACAGAAATGAGAGACATGTAGCCATCATGTGAATTATGTCCGCATATCAGCCACAAAGATCAAGTACATCGGTGTGTCGGTGTGTCGGTGTGTCGGACGCGACATCTCCGTGACTCATCACGCAGTCTAATCTCTTTAGCACGAGACACTGTCAGTTATCATAATATTGACTTTAAAGTCCAAACTCGTGTGTTTAATTGGCGGCGCGTGGACTTCAGAGGTGTGCTGCCATCTAGTGGTATTCTATAGAATGACAGCCGAGGGGACTTCCCCGTGCTGCTTTCAGGTGCTGCCGGGAATTAGGTCATCCTAGATGTCTTGCCATTGTGTTATCCAATGTAATATGCAGAGTAGGGATTATATGAATGTGTATTATTATGGTGATTATTAGTGTATTATTATAATAAATCCGTGGGAACTGCACAAGTAATGAGGTTCTTTTATTCTAATGTGTTGGTATATCTAGTTTTGATCAAAGGTAACATGTTCCTTTATACAGCTGACTTTGAACTAATTGAAGGAGTTTAGCTTCAATCCAACAGAAGGGGAAACCCGGTTAATTTAACAATATAAATGACCGAGCAGTCCATTAGCTCGTGCACCTTGGCTGGAGTCCAGCAGTGAGGTCTTGGCTTTCTGCCCAAATAATCTGAGGCAGCACTTGGGAAGCACTGACCCGTCCATCTGGTTTACTGATACTTCATTAGATTGTTTTACTTGTCTGTGAGCGGCTCGTTTAGACAGTTTGATGCAATCTGGCATTTTATCCTCTGGTATTTAACGTATAATTAAATCTAAAATAAAGTAAAGAGTTGGAGTAGCTCAAATGTCTATTCCTGTGCATGTTTAAAGGCCAGTAAAGCATTTTGCCCACGATTAAATTGGATGTTGCTTCCGTGTAGTCATTACTGTAATATTTCCAACTGTACCAATAATAATGATGTATTACTTTGAGAATACTTTCTTGTGTCAGAATTATTAGTTATACTCTCTCAAACTGAATCGCCTATACTTCAGGCTGTCCCATTCTAAATGAATTTTATAACATGAGACAGTAGAACAATAGAGACGCAGAGACTTTTACAACATGCAGATTAAAATGACCACAGAACCTCTGGTGATTTTATATTTCAACATCCTAAAATATGATCTAATTTTCCATAACAATTAAAACCAAAGAATTAAATCAGCATAATGTATCCAGCAGTTGGAGTATTTGGTTTTATAGCAGAACATGAATAGTTCCTATAACTTTCCTTTCTTATCTTCCTTCTATCCTGGTCCAGGAGATATTTCAGTAAACTTGAGACTTTAGTTGAAGGTTCTGCTCAACATTATATAATATATCATAACCCCCCTCTGGCCAAGAAGCATGTTAAAAATATTTATTCTGAGATGGTTTCCAAGTTTCTTGAAAACAACAATTGACCAGTGTTCCGCATTGATGTGGCGCATACAGCTTTCTCTGATTTGATCGTGGTCATTTATCCGCGTGTCTGGTCCACAAGGGGTCGTTGTGGTATTTGTGATGAAATCGACAGGTCACCTCTGAAACGTCCATCAAGCCGTACCCCCACACGCTCGCGCGCGCGCGCGCGCGCACACACACACACACACACACACACACACACACACACACACACACACACACACACACACGCACACAGAGAGGTGGAGCTGTATTGCATTCATCAAAATAATACTTAATATAAGGAAACGTAGTTAATCTCAACGAATAAATTATGTGACAAATTCAACTCGTATTTTTCCTCACACCCATTATGCATTAAGCGTTTCTTTCAAACATAATATAGAATTAAACGAATATTAACATATTAAAATAAATTCGGTGTATCCAATCTGTGTTGGTATAATCTGAACAAACAAAATAGGTTTATTTTTTCTATATTTTTATGGTAGTGTTTTATTATTTGTAATTTCGTTTTTATTCATTCATTGTACAATCATTATTTTTGATTAACCTTTCGGTCATTTTGAAGCTGGACTCTCACTTTCAGTTTAGATAAAAGATCACTTTCTTGTGTCTTTGATTCATCCATCACTCCACAAGGACACGAGTCAACGTCTTAACATGATGTGATCAATCACTATTGATCCATGAATTCGTTTGGCCAGCTTGGCTTGGTTACATGTTGCAACCTTGAGGGCCGTTTAAAAAAAAAAAAAATAGATTCTGCATTCTTCGTTCGTTTACTTCTATGTGTTAAACTTTCCTCGTCGGTTGTTTGAGTCGTTGAGGCTGTCCCCCCGCCCCCCACGTTTCATCTGGATTAACATTACAAACCGTTCTCTGCATGTTAGGACAGCAGCTCACCAAAGCGCTGATCGCAAAGACACGAAAGCACTCACAACGAGAGACAAACGTCTAATTAACAAAACACATATAAAACACAACGGACTTTTTTGAAACCCATGGGCGTTTTCAAAGCAGGCACTTCAGGCTCCACTAGTTTTATTTCCTATCTCCCACCTCGGGAATACTATAGAACCCATTTCAAAGGAGGTGAAACAAAATGATGTTTTTCTTCTTCTTCATGTTGCCTATTTTAGAGTCACTATTCAAAAGTCGTGATTGAGAAATAGCTGGATATTTTTCCAGTCCTGCAACATAAAAAGGCCAATATGCTACAAATATTCGATTGTAAATGACTGTAATTATAGACAAGTCATCGTACTATCAACTTGCTGCGAGTTGTATACAAGTCTAAATAGAAATGTCATAATAATGTCCCGAGGACGGGTCTCTATGGGAGTGATTGGTCACTCTCCACAGTTGAGCCCTTTTTCTATTACACAATATGCAATCTATCCTTGGGGAATGTATAATTGTGAATCACGTGGACGTGACCGAGAGTGTGTGGGGGGTTTGTTGGAAGAGAAATGGTCATTTGTATTGACCAACAGAGCTGACCACTGCAAGAGAGAGAGATAGAGAGAGGGGGAGAGGGGGAGAACGCGTTTCAGGAAAGAAAGACACTGGGAGGAAACTGGCCCACAAACATGGCAGAAGGTATGTTGGGAGCTTTTGGTGGTGGGAGTTATCTCTTCAGAGTCTGTTTCTGAGTTGTATTTTTTTCTCTTCTTTCTTTCTTTTTTTTTTGTTGGGGGGTGTCTTCGTCAAATACCCTGCCCGGTGACCCCCACCCCCTCCACCCCTCATTGTTTAGAGGGAAGAGGTTGCCAGCCCCCTTTTGTTTACCTCCCTCTCCCGCTTTCCCTCTCGCTGCGCAGGATCTGCCTTTCACAGCATTTTGCAGGAAAGTGGCAATCTGTGAGGATTACCCAGTTTGAGGGCTGAAATAAAAGGATACTGTAGCTTGGGTGATAATTTTGACTCAGGGCAGAACTGAAGACATGGGCTCCGTTTCTAACCAGGAATTCCCAGGTTGAGTAACACAAATAAACAGCATTTTGCTTCTTTTTATGTTTTTTTTGCTGGTGTAGGACTGTGTATCTTAAGAGCAGTAGAACATGTTAAGCCATTGTTCCCGCACGTGATGCGCAGCCCGTGTGTCTATCGATGCATTAAATGCTCTTTAGACATTCTGACAGCACGCAAACCTCCCGAGATGACTTATTTTGCGCAAAGTTGCGGCATATTCATTGAGAAAAAAAGGTCGCGCGTGTCGTTCAGTTTCTTATACGAAATCAAGCCACATTGCAGCCTCGGCTTGTTCCTCATTTCATCGATTCCTATTGATTGGCGATGCAGCAATGCGAGAGAAAGGAGAAAAGTTATAATTTTCACCCCGGTTTTTAGTCTGTTGGCTGAAATTTTCAAAAGTGTTTATGCATGCTGATTCTTTTTTAAACAATTATATTTATTTTTATAAATCATACCCTTTTTTCAATTGATTACAGGAGTGTCTAAGACCGAGGATGATGAGGGACCGAGCACCGAGGAGGATTCACAGTCATTCCACGGGGTCGGCGTCTGTAAATGGTTCAACGTCCGCATGGGCTTCGGGTTCCTGTCAATGACCGACCGAGAGGGAGTGCCACTGGACGAACCGGTCGACGTGTTTGTCCACCAGGTAAGGACGAATATTTTGGTGGCGGAAACGGTGACCAACTGAAAGCAACACTGTTTAACGTATATCCACCTCGCACGTGCTGAGAATCCAACTTTTCCTCTGAAATCAAACGTCGCATGTCTTTCCAGTCGAAGTGAGATCACCCCACCTGTTTCCAATATAGCTTAATTAAATTTAGCATTGAATGTGTGTGTGTCTTCGAGCGTTGACTCATTAGTCAACGTTAACAGATCACCCGAATAAAAAACACCGATATACATTCTTTGTTAAACACTTAAAATGGTCTTACCAGGAGTTCCAATATGTTTGATAACTCAATTAAAATGATATGATATATTTTCAACGGGGTTAGACGGGGGCTTTGTTTTCGCAGTGTGGTGGGTGTTTCTCCTCAGGGGACCACGTGTTGCTGCTGGCCTCCCTCGTGGGTTTTTTCTTCTCCAAAGAGGAGCAGTGTTATAATGTAATGGAAGAATACAAGTGTTGTCAGAGATTAGATGTAACTAGTTTGGCCATACGTATTGGGTAAGTAGGGGAGGAAACGCCGTGGTGCTTAATTGATCCTCTTCTGGAGATACGTGTACCGTCGATATTTGTTCAATTACATTTTAATTCGGAATGTGATGAGTGGGTTTCTACATTTATCATTGCATCTGTTTACGTGGATTATTTGATTGAGTTGAGCTCGGTAAATGGACCAACTGTTTAAACGAGGATTCTTGGTCACATTATAAGATTAAAGAAGACTTTTCACCCATGTCAGGCAACAGGAAAGTGCCACACACGTGACTAGAGTTGTAGTTTTACGGCTGGAGCCGTTCCTCTACCTGTTTACCTTCTTTACTTGAGCTTTAATGGATTTCAGTCTGAAGAGATACAAGATAACTTTAAATTATTCTCGGTTCAAGCCATTTACCTTCTTGCATATATGGATAGTGTGTGTGTGTGTGTGTGTGTGTGTGTGTGTGTGTGTGTGTGTGTGTGTGTGTGTGTGTGTGTGTGTGTGTGTGTGTGTGTGTGTGTGTGTGTGTGTGTGTGTGTGTGTGTGTGTGTGTGTGTGTGTGTGTGTGTGTGTGTGTGTNTGTGTGTGTGTGTGTGTGTGTGTGTGTGTGTGTGTGTGTGTGTGTGTGTGTGTGTGTGTGTGTGTGTGTGTGTGTGTGTGTGTGTGTGTGTGTGTGTGTGTGTGTGTGTGTGTGTGTGTGTGTGTGTGTGTGTGTGTGTGTGTGTGTGTGTGTGTGTGTGTGTGTGTGTGTGTGTGTGTGTGTGTGTGTGTGTGTGTGTGTGTGTGTGTGTGTGTCGGGGGCTTGAGAGCGAGCGCCTCCATTGCTCTGATAAGATAAAGGCTTAGCATGTGAATGTGAGGCGTCCCCACGAGCTGCCCATCACCTCAAGGTTCCTGTCATAAAATGATTAAAGGCTCTTTGCTTTCTGCTCAACCCCCTCTGTGTGCGCGAGTGTGTGTGGCACTGTGGGCTTTAAAGAGGAAAGGAGATCCCAGGGTTTTATTTTAGGTAAATGCTCTTGTCCACACCATGCTTCTTGTCTCCAGGGCCACATGCTGTGGAGACTTTTGTCTACTGAATTCCTTTTTTTAAAGATATCACTTTATTTGCTTTTTTAAATTTCCTCTCCACTTTGTTGAAGCCAGTTTTCAAACACAGTTATGTTTTAAGTAGTTTGGGCTCCATGATGATGCATATAGAGATGTTTCTTTGTGCTGTGCAGCCGGTGTAACTGAATTGTTTTATGATTCTATACAGGAAGTTTCTCTCTGATTAATCATAATGCAAACTTAAATATGAGTTGAAGTGGGGTTGGAAACTTGCAGTTTGGCATTTACCCATTTTAAAAGAAAATGGAGATGAATGAGTGGTTTTACAAGAAGTGTAAGATGAACTGCCGTTGTATTCATCCTACAAAAAATATATTGTGTCTCTGTTATGAAAGCAAGTTGACTGTTGCTGCAGATCCTGAAAGAGAAGCTCAAATTGAGAGAACATGCTCACTGCTTTACTGAAGACCTCATGTTCTCTCAATGTATCCGCAAGAAATGCGTAACCAATGACTTACTTCCCTCTCTGTCAGTAGAAACGGTGGAGACACGCGTGTCAATGATGGATGTATAGGGCTTATAGCAACGTAAAAGGCCTCAGCTCGAAAATTAGTGGCTGCGTGTCAAATTAACTCTCAGGCTCCACTGGCCTTTGTGCAGGTGGACAATAGAGCCATGCATCCGAATGAAGCACCCCTCAGCCGTGACCGAGCCCCTCTTTGTCTCAGCAGCAGTCCTGCTTTTGTCCCCTGTTGCTCTGATGTCTTTCTCTGCCCCACTCGGCTTTCCAGACACATTCTGGACAGAGTTTACAGTAATCATAATGACCCCCACAAACACACACACACACACACACACACACACAGAGCAGAGCCTTAAGGGCAAAAAGGCCGCACCCTGATCCTGATCTCTACCTGTATCTGTGTGTGGATAACCTGATGTGGGTCAGGGTCTGTTAGGTGTGTGGGGAAGGTCACACACGGAAGAGGAAGTGGTTTAACGGTCACCGGACGCGGAGAGGCCTGGCGGGATTGGGATTCTGCGGACGTCCATATCGCCACTCCGATGTCGCGGCTCGCCACTCGTGTTGATCAGGACTTTGCGGCAGATGCTCCATAGTGAGTTGTAGGATTAGAGAAGATGGTGCCTGTTTGTTGCTAATTGCACAGCCGGATGCTAAATCCCAGCTCATTAAACTATTATATGCCTTTTCTGAGAATTTTGTATTTGGTCTAAAGCAGACGCCAGACTTTCCTCCCGATAAACCGCGTGCTTTAGGGGCCGTTTGATCCCTGGCTGATGTGTAATGCAGTGATCATAAACACTGTAAAAATAAAATGGGATTAATGTCTATCAAAACAAACCTGCTTCATCATGGATATGTTGTTTTATGTCAACAGTCTGTTCTAGTTGTTACATTTTAAAAAGGGGTTTCCCCTGTTGTGTTAGCCAAAGCTGCTCCACACCTTCCCAGACTCACTTTAATTAGGAATTTGAAATTCGAGTAGAATAACTTCTCCGATTCTCTTCAGGTGAACCCCGTTTCAGTGAATATGTTGCTGAAGTAGTTTTTACTCTCAGCATATTCAAACCGTGTTATCTTGTTGATTGCTTTAAGCCAACATGTCTCTCCAGGTTTCTTAAAAAAAAAAAAAAAGATATCAAAGGCAGATATCAATCATTTGTGCTTTCCCTCAACTTTTTATCTTTCATGTCTTTCTGCCAAACAACTATCCAAGGAATGTCCCCTGACCCCCCCCCCCCCCCCCAACCTCCCAGAGAAGCCTTCTCACCCCACCCCCAACCGTAGCACTAACCCCTGCATCCTGCATTTTAGGGTTAGTGGTGGTGGTCAGTGTGTTAGTGGAGCTTTTGTGATGTGGGTGGGAAGAGTGATGGGGTGGGGGCAGCAGTGTGGAATGCTGTTCCTCTGTTAGGGGGGGGGGGGATGGGTTGAAGGTTATCCTCGTCAGGTTTACCTCTCAAACACAGGGAAAAAGACAAAGCAGCATTAAGACAACGGTGCCTTTTAGGCAGGGCAGTGTTTGTACTATCTGATCTGTAAAGTGGGGATGGCGAGCTTTGTAGTGCGTGTTTGTTTTATCAAGGTAATAATCACCGTAAATACCTGATAAGTCCTATCAGGCTCTGACGAGATCACACAGTGAAGAATGGGCGGGGGTTGTTCTCAAGGGCCAATGTGGAGGTGATTTAGACACTGGTCGTATAAAAAAAGCAAGTTATCACTATATATATAATAATTTTGATGCTGAATCCTCTTCCTGTGTTCCCTTTCAGAGCAAGTTGCACATGGAGGGCTTCCGCAGCCTGAAGGAGGGCGAGGCAGCCGAGTTTACCTTCAAGAAGTCGTCAAAGGGCCTGGAGTCGCAGAAGGTCACTGGACCGGGTGGCATCCACTGTGTGGGCAGTGAAAGGAGACCCAAAGGCAAGAAGGTCCAGAAGCGACGGTCAAAGGGTGACAGGTAAAGCAGGGATGAGTTGGGGAAAGACTTTGAATGAATGCCAGCAGTGCAGCTTTTTAAAACTGTGAAAGAACGTGTTGCAGTTTATCTAAAACGTATTTCGAGATACGTGATTTCCTGCGACTGACTTTGCGCTTTTACATTTGAGACCCCTCAAAGGACTTCCTTCTCAGAAGTCCACAAGCGGTCATTGTTGTGTCCAGTTTGGATCGGATATACAATGGTGTTTTAGTTTCTCCCCATTTTCCTTTTTCTTTCTCGACCACATCCCCCACCTCTAGCCCAAGCAAGGGTCACACCAGCAGGCTTGACGTGTGACCTGGATCAATAACTGTTTAAATCTGCTGGCCCCTAGTGAATTCACGCCCACTGACTCCCTCTCTCTTCCTAAACCTTCCTAAAACCATCAATGTGATTTGAAACTCCAAAACCAATCACGATTTAGATAACCTAAAGATTCATCTAGGTTGTGTTGATAATTCATATACTTTCCTTTTTTTAGAGAATGGCACATTTGACCAACTCCGTTATAGTCATTCCACATTACTGAAAAGGAAGTTTAATATTTCCCTTTTGATCTGAACATTTACACGATCCCTGAACATGTAGTTTCATGAGTTCAGGTTCTGAGAAAGTTGCAAACGGTCAAAAAAACGTAACGATCAATCTTCAAATATATCGTCTGTTGTTGAATTTCTCCTGACGGTTTGAGGGTCTTCGTGCAAAAAGCAACAACGTCCCACCAAGAGAAAGAAAGGGAAGCCAACAGAAGCTTTGATTGCGGGGTAATTCTTTGAATATCAATAGAGCACAGGGTTAGAGGTGTATCAACTTCACCCTGCTGTCAGTTGTGATTAGAGCCAGAGAGTAGTCGGTGTGAGAACATAGATCATTACTGCCCAAAGAGTCCTGGGAGGCCCGCGGTGGCTCAATAACTCTCCCTTGACCACACTGATCCATGGATAAGATATCGTACCCCTCTAGCGTATTTCTAATGCCACTGGGTGACGTTTCATTGGTTCATGAATGGACGATTGATCATAACCAATAGTCCGATATCATTGGGCCAGGAGTGAGAAGGAAATGGTTCTTTAGTTTGGGTCTTGCCAACCAAAGTGAACAGCGTTTTCTTTTTAAGTCTACATTTTGTAGTCTACATGTATGTATTCTTTAAATATATATATATATATATATATATATATATATATATATATATATATATAGTGGGGAGAAATTTCCTGTCAATTTAATTGATAACAGATGTAAAAGCCTGGGCAAGGAGGTGAAAGGTCACGTTGGAGGTGAAAGGTCACGTTGTCATGGCAACAGTGTATGAGTAAATGCAAGAGGGCTGGGATGGGGGGTTAGAGAACTGAGGAGAGGGCGGGGAGGGCAAGGTTCAGAGGTCATTACTGCAGCTTTTTTAGACAAAGGGACCACTTCCCCTTCCCTCCACTTGCCTCCTGATGGATGCTGATGTGGGGAGCTTCTGTGATGTGACGTAGAGACCTTGACACCACCCCAACGGCCACACTGACCCCTCGGCAGGCGCCCCGTTCAAACGTCATCTGCTGCTACAATGACGGCGGGGGCTCCGCAGAGGTCCGGAGTGACCGCCTCACTCCCACCACCCATCTGTTTTCCGCCCCTGCACGCGTGGCCATTCTATAGATTACGTTCAAACGGGGGGTGGCCGATGGCATCTGTGATGGCTCCCGCTGACCCCTCATGGTGTCCATTTCTAAAGTTCAAAGCCGATGAAACGGATGTCTTACTTTTGATACAATGCGGGGGGGGAAGCTATAGGCAGGACACACTGACAAATGGGACAAGCTGTTCACGATTCATGATGCTTTGAGATGATGAGTCATGGTATCACTACCAGGGCCGTGACAAAATATGAGCCGTGCCATTTAAAGGTTGAATACATTGGCGTCACAGCAGCAAACTACTTTTTGCTATGTGAAGATTTGATGGAGAAACGTTTACCTGAGCGGAGAATGAGGTCGTACAGGTTAGTCCGAGGTTTGCCGTGCTAAGTTGACAAGGACGGGCCGGTAGCTCGTGCCTCTCTGAGCTCTCAGCTGCCGCTTTGCACTCGGCTCGTACGGCCAGGACAGCCGACGCGTAGGACTCACCCACCCTCTGGTTCAGATAGACACCGTTAGCTGTGTCAGCACTTTGTCATAGTGTCTACTGTTGGTGCTGTGAACTGTTTTGAGAGAAGCTTGGAGGCAAATGAAAGGCTCCTAGCCTTGTGTACAGCTCTTACTGGTTCTGACCCAGTGTGCCCCTCTGAGCAATGTGGTGTGACCTAACATGCCCTTTCTAAATATATGCGCAAATGCAAACTCCAATGATTCCAAGTGAAATGTTGCCATCTAGTGGAAAATGGGTGCAACTTAAAAATGCCCCTTCACTCAAAAATGTGCTTTGGTTTATTGTTAATACGTCTGGATGTTTGGCCTTCACTGCTTTCACGTTCATCTGTTGAAGGAGAACCTTTCTTGGTGGTTAGATTTGAGTTCAAGATGTGCACGTACAAGCAACACAATTTCTGTGACATCACAAAACATTTGAAAAAGCCTTTCAGGGTTTAATATGACATCAGACTTTTCATTGTAGTAGCACACTTTGAATTCATTTTCGCACGCTACCCACTCAGTGCACATGGTGGTGAACATAGTGAAGTGTTTAGTAGCTAAATATTTCCCGATAAGAGATGAAATGCATGAATATATGACTTTGCCTCGTTGGCCGGAATCACGGCTGCTTCACATCAGTCACAATGTTGCTCTGTTGGATGTGTAAATAAGCGGGTTATTGCGTGCTCGAGCACACAAGACATGAGGCTAAATACTTGCTCTTTTAGGTGCTACAACTGCGGTGGCCTAGACCACCACGCCAAAGAGTGCAAGTTGCCACCCCAGCCCAAGAAGTGCCATTTCTGCCAGAGCATCGACCACATGGTTGCCAACTGCCCAATCAAAGCACAACAGTCCTCGCCGGGTTCTCAGGGGAAACCGTCCCCGTTGAAAGGAGACGAGGAGCTGGGCCATACGGTGCCGCCTCTCGAGACCTCCGACTAAGCTGGGATTGGGCAACACTGACGCCGGGGGAAGCACAGAGGCCAATCAAAGTGCTTTGATGGAGAGACGGGACGCGTGGATCCCCTTCCACCTGCTGAAGCTGCTTTTGGAACTACCTCAGGTCTAAAGAAAAGTTATAATAATAATTACTGATGAAGAATGTTGCTGAAGTCTTTTTTTCCTTTTTTTAAGTTGGTGTAGTAACACACTCGGGGATACTGCTGTATTATTGCACTCGGGACGCTTTCTACATGTTAAAATCACTGCTGTTGCTTGAGGGTTTTACGATTGTAGTGAGCAATGCCATATTACGGGTTATCTTGATGAGTTTTTGTTGTAGAATCCTTTTTTATATTTTATATATGTGATGCTGTGTCTCCTGTGGGCACTATACCTCTTCAGTTTTTGTGAAATATTCAGTGTGTTTAGTAGAGTTACACTTTTGCTGCCTTACCATGTAGTCTCCTTCCTGACTGTTAAACCTCAGCATCCAACAGAGACAAAACAGTGGGTACCTCTGCATTGAATGTTAGTTTGCATATTGCATGGGGAAGGGGAGGGTTTGGGAAAACACAAGGGACGGGTTTTAGGGTACAGCTATAGGCCATGTATTGGCATCTGCCAATATTGCAATTGACCATCCAGTTTTCCTGGGGCCTAATGAATGTCAGACCAGAAGTGGTTTCCAGCTTTTGGTCAGTTACTTTTTTGTTGTTGCTGTCCATTCATCATTTTTATCCAGCGTGTTGCTATCTGTCTAAACGTGCACGGTCTACCTCATGGTGCTTAGTGGGTCTGCTACCAAAACTGTCATTCTAACCAACTATTCTCAGAATACGGTTTTGGAGATTGTGATTTGAATTGGGATTAAATCAAGTCCTCTTTGCACTCCAGTATTTACAAAGCAATGCAATTAGTCATAATATAATCGCTTAAAGCTTGGGTTGGTTTTGTTCTTCTTATATTTGTTGAAATTATCATAACATATAACAATATATAAATCAAAAAAAGTACCGCCGTCTGTCGCAGGACTAGCCCGTCCAATCACTTCATTGTGCCTAAATGAAACCATTGGATTGGCTGCCTGTTTTCTCGACTCGTCACCGCAGTCCTCCGCGAGATGCTACCGATGGCCATGTATGCCGCTGGTATTCATCAGATAACAGTTGGCAACACTGGGCTAGGTTGGATAATGACACTTTTTTTTTTTTACAGCTTCTCTTAATACTTTTGAAACATTACCAACCCTGGCTTTAAATAGGAGTTTAACATATCCACAGTTTTTTTTTTTTGAATGGTGTATGTCCATTTGGAAAATTATAGAAAGTGTGCGTCACGTCCCCTCCAGTTCAGACGCTGGAAAAGTACGGGAGGCGGATGATGTTTCAAAAGTGTGTCGACCATCAAACGAGCAGTTCTGATGGAACGTACTGGCCACTTAAATGTCTTGAACCTCTGGCCACACCCCAGCTGGGTGTGGTCAGCTGTATTTAGGTGTGAGGGAAAGCCAGATTATTAGACTGGGTGTAGTTACTCTTAAAAGTCTCAAACACAGAGGGCAGCAGAACACAGTTTTTTTTTAGACCTGCTGTTAAGTTACTCTTTAACATTTCTGGGAGTGTAGTCAACTTTCCACCTGCAGTGTGTTCTGGTGTGAAATACTGCTGTGTGGTAATTACCTTGACTTGAAATTGATAGAATTCTGAGTTACTGAGGGGTCCAGCTACCTCTCCTCTTGATACTTGAAAAAAAAAAAACGAGGCAGAATTAGACATAATGTTGCCAGTGGGAAGGCTAGTGTTTTTGTTTTATATCCAGTGTGATCCATTTCTAGGTAGTTATTTAAGAGCTCACCTCCCTATGACCCTTAGCAGGTTAATAGCTCAGGAACACCACGCCTGCACAGGAGTGTGTAGAACTAGCTAGTTAATCAGCGTTTTACTCCCGTTTTACAGGAGAAGCTGACACCATTTTTACACCCAAATAATATATATGTAAAATTATTCTAAAGCCTTTAAAAAAAATCATACTAATTTATTTTCATCCAAGAGTGCTGCCGCTTCTCCCTCTGCTCCTGTTGAAGCCATTAATGTTCTAGTAGACATCAGAAAACTGCCAAATGTCATTCTTTGCTATATGACTTGAGACTGTATTTGGGTAACACATTTTTAACATCAAGGTACTGCTATAATTTGTACATATGTGCTTGATAAATCACTGTCAATGTCCTTAACAATTCAACGCAGTATGAATGCAGTGTGAAAGTAATATATTGCATCACACCAACAATATGCAGTGCATACTGTACAGGTACAACGAATTATGAGGACTGACGTAAACTGTGAGTTTGTTTTTCCTTTTGCCTTGTATGAATTTTCTTTTTTATTTATTTCATTATGAACAATGAGCCTTTTGTAAAAGAGTGCCGTTGTTGTTCCTATCTATGCCAAACCCAAGTCAATGTTACTCTAATCATGTGTAAGATGCATTCATATGTTTTTATATTCAGTTAAATCTCTTTTTCAATATGTTCCATATTTTGTATTCTATTTTTTTTATTTTCATATACCACATATGTCGCTGGTTGGGGGGAGGGGGGGGGGAGTAAACTTGACTCAACTCATCTCCACTCTTAGGCTCATCTCAGGAATGGCCAATCTAAAAACTCAGGGAATACTTCAGATTGATTTGAAGGAGTCAAAGAGTGTTTTTACAAAACTAATTGGAGATGATGAGTGTAGAACAAAATGTGTTTAGGAATGTCTTGTTGGTTTCCTTTCTTTTTCTTTTAATTTAAAAGGGGGAATAAACTAAGATTATGGCCAAGAAAAAAGCAATGAATACAAATGTGAAATGGTTGTGATTGCGACTCATACCATTTCTGACTCCCATACTTTGTCAATTTCATGCAGCCAGTGTGATGTTCTTTATAGCTTATCCTCTTTGACATTACTTGCCATGATATGACATCTGAAGAAAATGTTTCACTATTATTGTATTTTGTTCCTCTATAATTGTTGTAGATGGGAATGTAGTAGAATGTTGTTAAAGGGATTTGGGCTAGTAGTATATAATCTGGGGTTGTCTCAGCGCAACACGTATACCCAATACTTGGTGTTTCAGACTATCAATGCTTAAGACAAAAAGAATGTGTCACGGATGATTTAACACTCAAATATTGTTTTATACTCTGCTGTTCGGTGGTGTTTATACAAGTTTAAGATTTAATGAAAAACGAATAACTCGGGATGTGAAAGGACGGAAAGATTGTTAAAGTAAGTGCTCTGATCATATGGAATGGTTTACTTTTCGGTGTATTTTTATGTTGAATTTATCACTTATGATGGCAGTGCCAGTATATCCTATAACACTGCATTCTCTCCATTTAAAAAGGGATACACAATGATGACTTTTGTTATTCATCTGTGATTAACTTTTGAATCCCTGAAACCACTGATAAGTCATCTGTCAAACAATCGATTCTGACACCCACCAAGTAGAACAAATGTTGAATGGAAGTGTTGTATTGTAATGTTTGCAATATTCTGCTGTACCTAGTAATGTTTTCCAAGTATCATTTGTGAACTAAAGTCCATGAAAGACATTCTGATTGCAACAAACCTGTTCGACCCGTCAGTGGTGAGTTATTGTGATTGTTTAGTCGGGTGTTCGAATGCTCAGATGTACTTGTATTATATGCTCAGGGCAACATTTGAAGCAAATCAAAGCGTTCTGTATCACAGTTTGCATTATGTGTGCTTTTCATGGTATATCTTGTTTGTGACCATCAGCCATTTCATCGGTGGTGTATTTCATAAGATTATGGTAACCAGAACGATGATCTGATATCGGATAAATGCCTAGAGCTACTTCCCCCAAAAATAATACATTTATTACAGATGACAGATTACAGAACGTATCAATGTTTACTGTCATAAAAAATGTCTTGATCCATCGTGTCTTGATTTGATGACTAGTTTTTCAATGATGAGCAGCATGTAGGCTTTTCAAAGTATTACAGTGATTATGTTTCTTATGTTGAGATCTGCTTCTTTTCCTAGTAAATATTTCAATATTATGTGTCTTTTTGCCTGTTTTTACTTGCTCTTGGAACAGATACTGCAAACTACTACGATTTTAACTAAACATCTTGCATTTAAAATTAATCTGAGGCCAATAGATTAGATTATACAACACACGTTACTAAATTATAATAGTTTTATAAAACAAAGTCTTTAGTGAATTTCTAATATTAGTAAAGCTGTTTATTTATTAGAAATAAAAAGATAAATAAGCTTAGCTTGACAAAAGGTAACCAGTAGCTATAGACGTAGTCGTGTAAATAGTGCAAGTGTGTTGTGATGGAACAATAATAATAGATCAATACATTGAAACAATTGTCAAAAGTTCTTTATTGGGCAAAAAATACAAATCTTTCTTGAAGAAATTGCTTTTCTGTAACATCACGATAATAACTGTAAATTGTATGGTTATTCTGAAAAAGACATAATTGAGAATTTCTAATGGTAATTGTGTTTGCCATTTCTAAACATTTCCTTGACAAAATAATAATCTGCATACTTGGCTACATTCCCCCACTATGAGAATCAACTGAGTCATTTTGTGAGTAAATGAGTAACTTCTGAGTAAAATGGTCACAATTCCTGTAGTGTTTCTATGTCACAACTATAAGCGATGCACTACCGCGTTTATCCACCAGGGGCGCTATTATCTGTTTATATTCCTTCAATGACAACCTCAAATCCAATATGGCCGTTCAGCAACATCGGTGCTAGTAAAACGCACAGTTCAAATGACACACACCATTAAATAGTGACTTTATTTTCATAAGTGAGAGTTGACCCCCAGGGTCGCGATGTGGCTGCCGCTCTGTCTAACAAGCCGGACAGCCTGCAGGAGAAGCTGCGCTGCTGCTCTTTTAAAATGTCCACGGCACTGGGGAAATGCTAACGTGTCTCTCTTCGGTCATGCAGCTGGAGCTGCAGCACACACGAGCAGGGCTCTTTTGTTCAGGAAACACGGAGACCCTCACCAAGTCCTCCAGTAAGCCTGCCTTTTCCACGCGTGAAGCGTGTTCGTTCATGTGATCGTCTTCGCAGTTACTTTAGCTGCCGTTCATGTGGCTAAATATGCTCTTTGGCGGAAGTTGAGCGGTTAACCGGAAGTGCATTCGGCGAAGTAACTTTATATACTTAATTATTTAGGTATTTTCTGTTAGAAAATCTAAAAATGCAATTCGAAAACACTTCTTATGAGGTATAAATCTTAACTTTTTGTTGCTTGTAGGTTTTCATCAAGTGCGACTTCTTCTTCATCTTATTATGGTGTACCAAATTGTACTAGTCTCGTTACCGCCCCCTTACGTCGGAGGTCACAACAACAACAACAACAACAACCATTTCGCCCAGCGGCCACACTGGTTGTGATACACTTCCTGAATAGAATGTGGATTACGGTTTCAACTATACATTACAGTCATTATGGATTAATGAATTGTAATTGTTGTAATTATATTTTTAGAAGAATTACTATCAAACTTTCTTAAACTAAAGCCCTAATGGTCACCCAATTATTTGTCTTCTTCCCATCAACAGTCTAAAACCCAGTGCTAATCAATTTGCAGTAACGGACTAAATAAATGGCTTCAACAAGTCATTTATTTTCAAAAGTGTTGGATATTACTTGGCCGTTGATTGATAATAAATAAATTGATTGATTGTATCAACATTGATAGCAATCTGCATGCACTGTTTTATGTTTTACATGCAAATACACTGATGTTACTACTGTCATAAGTGTATATATTTATATTTTTAGAACAAATAATGCTATTGTCTTTTTTATGATTAAAATGATAAGTTTTTAGTTACCAGTATTTATTTGCTCAGATTTTCCTCAACCGGTCAGCATCTTGAGCAACACCAGGGACCACAATGGATATATTTGGACAAAGTCATGCTATGTGACTAAGTTTGATATGCTTTTTCATACAATAGAATGCTGTCACCAAACCCCCAACAATGGAGGATACATGCTTTTGTATACTTGAATGTTTTTGGTTGACAGGTTGGAAGATGTGGAGCTGCCCCCTATAGGGGCAACGGATGTCCTGGTTAAAATGCTGGCAGCTCCAATCAACCCATCTGATATCAACATGATTCAAGGTGTGTGGTTTATTGGTTACCTCCACACCAAACAGCATCACAGTAGCTTCATTTAGAAGCAGCTCTACCAACAGGAACAAGATAGCCAAGAAACCAAACACAGTAATCATGTTGATACTGTTTCAAGATAAGTTGTTTATAGTAGATTCTTTTTCATCAGGTACTTATGCTATCCTGCCTGACCTCCCAGCTGTTGGGGGCAATGAGGGAGTGGCCCAGATTGTGGAAGTCGGTGGCCAGGTGACGTCTCTCAAAGCAGGAGACTGGGTCATTCCAAAAGATGCAGGTTTAGGTAAAAACATACAGACACTTGTACGACATGGAATGAGTCCTCAGCATCAATTAAAAGTCTTCTGCCTTTGTGTGAGCAGGGACCTGGAGGACAGCGGCAGTGCTAGCAGAGGACGACGTCATCTCGCTGCCGAATAACATTCCCTTGTTGTCTGCTGCCACACTCGGGGTGAATCCCTGCACTGCCTTGAGGATGCTCGCTGACTTTGAAGATCTCAAGCCAGGTAATCATTTCCACGCACCTTGTCATAACATTATTGTCTTTCATAGAACCACAAGCCCCTAAAATACGAGGGTAGACATAAAAGGACTTGCTTTATTTTACTATGGTTCCACTTCCAGAAAGTTGATTAAGTGGCTTCTTTTTTTTTTTTTTTCAACCAGCCTGCTTAATGAAATCAATAACTTCCTGGTTACAGAAACTCGCGGAATAAAGTACTAAAGCACAGGTGACCTACAGAAGTAGTCCTTACTCGTGCAACCTCAGAGCTGGTTCATTAGCAAGCTGATAATATATGACGGGAACAACAATGCCCATTTAATTTTTCTATTAAAATACAAATCTAAATGGAGACTTGAGGACTTGGAGTATTCCTGTCTCAGTTATTTTTTTAAACGCAACATGCTGTGCAGTACTTTAAGCCTTCATAGGACGCTTTACGGGCTTCACAGGTGATTATGTGATCCAGAATGCAGCCAACAGTGGAGTTGGGCAGGCCGTAATCCAGATTGCTGCTGCAAAGGGAATAAGCACCATCAACGTCGTCCGAGACAGGTGAACTCGAGTATATCGAGTGTTTTCAGAAGAACCAACTGTTCAGTCCTAATCTCTCAAATCCATCCACCTGACTATGAAATAATGGGGTCTTTTGTGCAAGGGTAACAGAAACTGAGTTTATTTTTTGTGTGCTGACATTTACGACTGTCATGAACTTCTTCATTGTTTCTTCCTTTTAAAAGGCCAGAGTTCACACAGCTCAGTGATAGGCTGAAGGCCATGGGAGGAACTCATGTGATCAAAGAGGAGGCGCTGAGGCGGCCGGAGATGAAGGAACTGTTCAAGGTCCGACGACTTATATGATAATAATAAGATATCTCGATATGTAATGAATAAACCGTCCTCATTTAAAGATGTGGTTCATTTTTCTTTTTGCAAAAGACCTGTCCGAAGCCTAAACTGGCATTGAATGGAGTCGGAGGCAAGAGTGCAACAGAGCTGCTCCGTCATCTACAGTGAGGATGCTAAATCATCTTTGATGTAGAATAATTTACACTGTCGGGAAAATTGGATTGTTAAAAAAAAGCACTAATCCTAATGTATTCCAGGTATGGAGGCTCTATGGTGACGTATGGAGGAATGGCCAAAAAGCCAGTTACTGTTCCTGTGGTAAGATGAAACCTCCCACTGCCTCCTAGATCAAACTTTACATTTCACTCCACAGATAAACATTTCTCTCAGTACGCTTACTGAACTTGTTCTCTCCAGAGTGCTCTTATTTTCAAGGATGTGAAGGTTCGTGGATTTTGGGTCACACAGTGGAAGAGAGATCACTCGAGTGGTGGGTCAGCGTAAAGTTTCCTCTTTCATCGAATAAGTTTCTTAAAATATATATTTAATGAGAAGTGACACTCTCTCCATAGATGGAAAGGCATTCAGAGCCATGCTGGATGAACTGTGCCAGCTCGTTCAGCAGGGAAAGCTGACCGCTCCGGCCTGTAGAGAGGTGAGCCTCCAAGACTACAGCGACGCTCTGGACTCGGCCATGCAGCCTTTCACCTCAGCTAAGCAGGTCTTGATCATGTGAACGGACTCACGCTATTGTCAACGTGGCAATCAAATGCACTAATCAAGCACATACTCAATAAATATGTCTTGACAGCAGGCCTAAAGTCCAGCATCTTCCTTTTATTGCATTTTAAATTCCTCCTGCCGGTAATTAAAAAGTCTTTAAAAAGCGATGAGGAGTAACAGGAAGCTGTAAAGACCTCAGATAATGAAGCTTTATCGGATATTTTTAGCAACAGGTGGATTGGTTTCCAAGTTATCTGGGCGTGGGTAAGTACCATGTATATTGATCAACAGGTTTACTGGTGCAATATAGTAATATGGTCTATAAACAATATATGCTGCAGTATTGATTCTTGCTGCTGAGATAACATTCAATAAACAATGAGCTATTTTTGTTTTTATTAAATAGATGCAGTAGAGTTTTACAGGAAAGCTTGTTGGCAAAGAAACATTTTTTAGAAGTCTGGATTTGATCCAGAATCTCACACGGGAATTATTATGTTATTGAGCCACATGAACATCCCATAGGGTTTTTCTATGGACTGGAAATGTAGTATTCAAGCAGCAAGCTTATGAAGCCACATCAAAGATCGCGGGAGCCAACGGTTTTTACTCTGCTCAAGTATACAGCTTGTGCGTGACTCAAATTATAGCTGTCGTATGATTTTACTGTTACATATTTACGTGATAGCATTAATATTTAATATATTGAGTTTCAGTTTGTCTATCCATTAATTCCCTGAAGTGTCAAGAATATATTATTTAATAAAATCTTTTTTGATAGATTGATCCTCATTAATGATTGGCCATCACCAGACTTAGAGCCACAGAGAGGACCGCCAGCAATCCACCATGAAGGGCAGCCGCCCCTTCCTTTTCCAGACAGTGTTCATACCTGTCAAAGTCTACCTCTCTGGCTGCACACACATGGTCAACACGGCAGTCGCTGTTGCACTCTGTCAGGTCATAGCTGACCGAGTTGAACTCGTAGTACTTTTGCAGATAGCAGCGGTCGTTAGCCATGCGCTCGAGAGCCTGATGCATGGAGGCCGGGGAGGCGTCTGGGAGCCTGAAGCTCTCTGTGAGGCGGTACTCCTTCTCCCAGCGCTCGCGGGCTGCGTTAGCGTGAGTCAGGTTCAGATAATAAGTCACCACATCCTGAGTGTGTTCAAGCATGTGGTTTAAGAAGCAGAAACAAAAGCAAGTGTTAGGTTTTTTTCTTTTGCTGGGTTGAGGCTCAATTGTAAGTAAGACATACAGTATGTGAAGATAGATCACACACACTGGCCTTCACTTACTTTGACAAGGAGCGTTTGGGTGTCATATTCAAAAACACGAATCCCAGGGTTGTTCGCTCCATCCTTGACTCCAGGAAGTGTTGTTTTCCACGGTGTGACGCCCGGGCTGAGGAAGATCGTACTGATAGGAGCGCCTGTTGAAACAGGCATCACTTCTCATTAACACAGTATTATGGGCCTAAAGGTCAAAGGTAACATCTGGACACAAGCTGAGAGTCACTTTGCATAACAGTGAAGTATTTATATACAAATCAATCACCACTTGCAAATGCACACGTAAGACAGGAGAACGCATCAGTGGTAGCGTTGGGTTTCCAACAGGGAGAACTTACCCTCTGAGTTGTAAAACATCCGGAAGCTATCGGTATGATGATGGCCAAAGAACTGTCCGAGTATGACTGAATGATGCTTCTGAATTAATTCCAAGTATAGCTTGTTGAATTCAGGCGTGAACCACGGCTTACTTCTCTTCTTCTCAAAGAAACCTGGGGGAATGTGGCCAATTATGTACACCTAGAAGAGAAACCAGTGTAGAGTTAGCAGAAATTATCATTTTTTATTCAAGAAACACAGACTTCCACTATTTCTTTGAGCTAATCTGGGCTAGTCCCTCGTCAGATATAGTAAACTTCTGCTTTTGAAAATGTAGATTAGATTAGATTAGATATTTCTTTATTAATCCCACAGTTGGGAAATTGCAGGATCCCAGCAGCGGGTGCACACAGCAGTAGTAAAATGTAAAAAATAAAATACTAAATACAATAACAATATTAAATATACAGAGGAATACAATATATATATATATATATATATATATATATATATATATATATATATATATATATATATATATATATATATATATATATATATATATATATATCACTATTGTGTATATATATATATATATATATACATACACAATAGAGATTAAATTGTATTTCTAGCAGGTTAAAGTGACACTGAAGTTTTTTTTGTCCTTCTGTATGCAGAAATTAAAACACAACTTTTGACATTTTATTTAACACCTGCTATGGCACAGATAGACAAGATGCGTTGCCTTTTCTTTGTTGATGGCGGCCTCTGTAAGAACCTGGTCTGCCCAGCTGAACTGGCCTGCTGGGTCGTCCATGTCCTGGGTCAGCTTGTTCTGGTCATAGTAGAGATTAGTATTAAGGGCCAGCATCCTGAAACCTGTTCGATTCAGCAGCTTTTCTGTGTAATATCCACCTATGTGAAGAAAAATATTACGTAAACAAAATTGGATGTGTGTTTTCAAATGTGTAACAGCATGCGCTATAAGGTTATTTATTGATTCTTAAAGAAGAAATGGTGTTAATATCAAAAGTATTCATCTCAAAGTATCACAAGAGAATATCAACCTTTTTTAAATGTTCCTCTGGACTCTGGATCCAACCAGTCCTGCCACATGTCAGCTGTCTGATTATAGATGTAGTTTGGGCCTGCAGGAAGCTGGCTCTTAGGGTGGTAGTCATGGTTACCAAGGGCAGGGTATACTTTAGTGTCTATGGAATAATGTAAAATAATATGAATTCATCCATACTACAACGTCACTGTAAGTGTTGATTCACATTGATATGTTCTGCCATAAATAGGCTACACATGGTGTCTCTTGACCTCACACTTACTTGGAAACACTTGAGTTATAATTTGGGTAAGGTTGCCAATAATGCGGAGCACTGCTTCTTCTCCCAGATCCTTGTTGGGTACATGTGGTGTGTCATCTCTGAGCAGCAACACAACATATAGTGGATAGTTTAAGATTATTTGTTGGGCCCCATATTTTGAGAAGGTGAACAAAAGAATAATCTCAATATAATTTGCAATGAACACCTGGCAATATTCTTTCAGTAATATAATTGTTCCAAGCTGCATGATATCTCGTTACAAATATGATTGAGCTGTACATGCATTTCTCTCTCAAGATGGACTTGGGACTCAAGATTCATGAAGATTTTTTACAATCCACCTAAAGTGAATACATACCCTGTCCATACGATGAAGTCCGGGTCAGGTAGAATATCCTTCATGGCATACACAGAGGAATTTATAAGGAGCCATGGTGAATCACAAGCATAGGCTCCAAATCTTCCCGCATTGGCCGCGGGTCGTTTGCCACTTGATGCGCACACCAGTGTAGGATCATCGCTCAGCTTGTATGTTGGGTCCCAATGCTGATCCGTGATGTGCCAGAAGTTCCCTGGATAAAAACGATGTGTAAATGCGCACATAAAGTTGTCCCGATGATATAACTTATTTAAATAACATTGTAACGTACACAAACATAACTTACCTGACAGTGCAACAGTCTCTTTAAAAAGCAGACAGGATATGAGCAGTCTTAGAGTGGACATGTTAAACTCGTCGAAGAAATCAGAAGTCCAACAGAAGTCCATTCCGCGTTGAGAGGTAAGTCTATAAAGGGCAAAGCGAGATAAGATACAGCGTGACGCGTCTTTGGCCAGGAGGTTGTCCATTACTGAGTTCTCCGCAAAATATACACTTTATATTTGTTCCATCCAATGTTCCAATATAATATGTAACACTACGATAATCAACTCGCAGCAGATAGCTCAAGTCTATAGCCTACTGTCAGCCAAGAAGTTCAAACGCAAGTGCTTTTTTTTAATGAATTAAAATATGAAGTTGGCTAGCTGCACGAAAACAATTATTGGGGCATCATGCCCATCAACTGTAATAGCCTATACACCAGCGATTAATGAGTCATCATCATGTATTATAGCCCACTCAAACGATTGATTGATAAACAGTGTATTACTTAATATAATGCTATAGCCTACACTAAACGGAGTACTTAATGACCGAATCACTTCATACCGTTCTCTGTATAACCTTTTTCCACATACTATCCATATGCTCCGTGCAAACTATTTTTATGTGGGCAAAAGATACACATACTAGTCCTACTTCTACAGTTGACCTTTGCCGTTGCACCATGTATCTGTATGGGTTCACGGCACAGATGGTTCATGTCTTTTCTTTAATCCGCGTATTTATGTTACTACAGTAGAAGAACATTTAGAATGTGAATATACATACATGTTAGAATGTATGAATTGTTAAAACCACGATGCCAATCCTTATTTTGTACATATGATAGGACGCCTAACAATCCCTAACTAAGAGATATATATATTATCAAGTTATTGAGAAACTGTGTTTGCCACGGTAGCAGCAATAACATCTTATTCACAATAAAATTCGCATTTACGTATTTGTTATGAACACAGCATGCGTAAAAGCAATATGTCCAACAGAACCCGAAGGCAGCACAGCCTCGTAATATTATTGCTATACGTTTTGAGCCCCGGACATTGTCTTTCAGGCATTCCTTTTCTCGGGGCTGTTTACCGCTCAAATGATCTTAGGGCCACTGTTGAGGGTTGGAGAAGCCAAAAAGACAGTATTTGTGTACACAAAAACGCACTTACGACACGCACTCGCACACACACGCGCGCGCAACTGTCTGACCAGACAAGTTTAGGGCAAAGAGAAACCTGCATGAACACTGGGTTCGCGGGACTTTTGCTACGCGCATGCGCTGTCTCTTGAATTTGGCGCGCGGGACTACAAGGAAGTCTACAGAACAGCGTGTGGCTGATGTACCTGCTCCTCCGTGTCAATAACATTCACATTTGACTTCATTAGCTAAATTACAAGGAACCAGCATGTTTAACCCGGGTGAGTTTAATTATGTTGTGTTCATAAAATGGCCAAGTCGGCTTGTTGACGTTGTTAGCTTGACGAACGTTTACTTAGCTAGCTAAAGTGCTTCTTTGTTGTGGTGTCTTGAAGATGACGCCACTTGGTGAAAACGTCTGTTTTAAATGGGAAGAATAAACCGCCCTTTATCTCAGGTGTCTTAACTTTGTTTCCTTTTTCAGGAGGATATACTGAGTCGAGTACGGTTGGAGGCTACACACAGTCTCCAGGAGGCTTTGCATCTCCTTCCCTTTCCCAGGGAGGGGAGAAGAAAGGGGTTCGTAACGTCACTTAAGTCTAACGTTACACCAACATGTATTTAGAATCCACTGAAAACTTTGAAAAAGATAGAGAGCAACACAATTATACTGAGCTTAATGCTCAGTATAATCGTGTTGCTCTCTTATCTTTTTCGAGTTTTCTAACCATCATCACTTAAATTGCACATTCATAGTTTGGTTTGTCAGCCTATCAAACACATGTATCCATCTTGCTGTGTACTGATGGAAACACTGTCTCTGTGTTTGTCTTGCAGAGAACACGTGCCACTCAGATAATCCCCTGCACTGTGTCTCAGCTGATGTCTGCCTCCCAGGTTGATGAGGCCTTCAAAGTAGGAGATGTGGAAGTATCCCAGGTAAGCTCACTGCATAGTGGCAGAACATGACAACTGTTGGAACAAGTGCCTCATGGTACATGTGCATTGAAATGAATTGGTATTACAATTATCAGATATTTATTTGTGATCTGTTTGGCTTCTTATGGAGGGCATGAATTGATCAAATGTCAGAAAATAGTTTTTCTGACATTTCTCTGATATCTTTTAGATGTCTTTTACATTTTTTTTGTTTTGTCTAACCATCTGAAATGATTAGTTGATTCCTCAAATATCTGGCTGACAAACCACAAACTATTTTTATATTTAATTGCATTGTTTCAATAAATTCTCAAGCATTGTTTCAGCATTCAAATGGACATAATCTGGAAGGCACTTTTGTTGATTCAAATGTTATACAGAATGATCCATACTTAAATTACAATGCATTTAAATTAGATTGAGCTTTTGGAAAGTTACTCACTAAATATTTTTGCTCTCACTGTTGGATAATAGCTAATTTTCTGTATTTTAGGTTACCATTGTCGGTATCATCAGGAGCATCGACAAATCCATGACTAACATCCAGTACAAGGTCGACGACATGACCGGTGCGCCGATGGATGTGAAGCAGTGGGTAGATACGGAGGTCAGTGACGGCTTTTATCCTGGCACAAACAATTTAAGCAATGTTGCTGTAAATCTCAATACCGTGGGATTTGTCTGTAAAATATAAACACTTGACACAATGACACACTCCTGATGGTTTCTTGTTAGACTGCGATTCTTGGTACACATAAAGATAACTGGTTTATTTTTGGATATGAGATAATTTCATTGTGTGTATTGTAGTAAACAATATGGATCACAGATGTCCATTTCTGGTCTATAATGAGTTTCTCTTTATTAAGGAGTTTTGGCAGGAATTGAACACAAAGCACAACAGATACAATGGTGTTGACAAGCCAACTTCAATATTCACACGGTCACATTGGTAAAATGTGTAATATATGCTTCAAAACCATAAATTAAGCAAGGACGGAGACATACAAGCTTACATTTAACAATGTAAAATCGAGACCCAGACCTATAATCTCACACTTTCTGCTTCAAGTAAACAAAGTAAAAAACAAACATTGTTTTATTTCTTGTTGAAACTGAAGCAAAGCTATGTTTGGAAAACCACTCGCGCTTCTTAACAACGCTGTCGTTTTGGTATTTCTAGGACCCTGGTGTGGACAACTCTGTGCTGCCTCCAGGCACATATGTCAAAATCTCTGGCAATCTGCGCTCCTTTCAGGTGAGTTTCAGGTTTTTAAAATCCTCTCCACAATATTCGGGAACAAAAAGGAACCACAGCTTTATGATCTCTTAAGACACTGGTGACACTTGGTAGATACACTTGTTTCATAAGCAGTTATACTCTTATGATGTTGTTCTTATGTCCAGCAAATAGTTTCTCTGTGAATTTGGCTGTTTTTTAAATTGACTGAGGGTGTGCACTCTTGTCTTTCTCAGAACCACCGATCTGTTGTGGCATTTGGCGTCAGGCCCCTGGAGGACATGAATGAAATAACCTCGCATATGCTGGAGGTTGTTCAAGCGCACATGGCGCTCGGCAAACCTCAAACCATGGTAAAACATCTTTCGCAATAAGCCTCAGCAGTCTTTATTGTTTTTTTATTCCCATGCAAAGTGAGGAAGTCCGACTAGCCATCAGTCTATGATGCCTTGTTCAAGTTGGTATTGAGAAAATCAACTTAGTCCGAGCATCCCATTACTTTACAGATACTGATGAGCTGGTGAAAAGTCTCTCTCACACACACACACACACACACACACACACACACACACACACACACACACACACACACACACACACACACACACACACACACACACACGCTTTTGGATGTGAAGCTGAAAAGCACAAACATGTTGCCTAAGGAGAATGTATGGAGCCTGTTGTGTAGTACATCTGCTTTTAACAGCCTTTTCCCCTTTTTCTGAGTATTTATCTTCCATCTATCTTTGGGATGTCATGCTGTTTTCAACAAATAGTTCAAACTATTTAGTTTTGCTTCTCTTTCAGTCGAGTGCTGGAGGAGCAATGAACAGTGACGTTACGCCTAATTCACGACCGGCCGGGGAAAGCTCTGGAGGGAGCTATGCAGGTGCTAGCAGCATGGCTAACAATGGGCTAAGCGCTAACCAAAATCAGGTGAGCCACAATTATGTATTAATGTTAAGGTTTTAGATTTTTTATTTTTTATTGTCATGAATTAATTTGACAGTTAATAATTTATGGATTTCAGACGTTGCAATTAAAACCTTTTTAAACAAAACAGATTTTTTTATTGAGACTATTAGAGAGAAGTTAGTCTTTGTGGTCAATATGTCATAAACAAAAAGAGATCATGGTTTACTGCTTTGCAAAAAGAAACGCCTTTGATTAACACCTTTTTTGCAATGCCTTTGTATTTGCAGGTTTTTAGTTTGTTTTTGCACAAGTCTCTAATGTTTTTTTGTCTCTGAATTGAAAGCACCCGTTTTTTTATAGATTTCCTTTTACATGCACGCAGATAAAAAGAAGTTGCACCACACAATGCTAAGTGTCTCATACTTCCTGTCTCTCCTCAATATAACAATTCATTACATGAAAATAATTTACTCTGAAACTGTTTTGACCAGACCCCTCTGTTTTTGCAGTTTGGTGCTGTGCATGTTTTTAAGATGTCGTTGTTTATCTCACAAGGTACTGAGTTTGATAAGAGGCTGCCCAGACCAAAAGGGCATCAGCATTCTCCAACTGAGGGACAGACTACGTGTCATGAGTATGCCTGTCATAAAGTAAGCAAACTTTAAATTGTATTGGAATAACCTGAGAAGTAATATTTAGATTTTTGTATTTTATTTGGACAGAAAAGTTGGTTACTATATTGTAAACATTAATGACTTCTCCCTAAGGTCATAGGCTCATTGAAACTGAATTCATCTGCACTGTTTTGTATAAAATAGATGTTGAGATTTATATCTCCTTTTTTTTTTTCTTGAACAGGCAAGCAGTGGAATTCCTGAGCAACGAAGGTCACATCTTTTCCACCATCGACGAAGATCACTACAAATCAACAGACAACGACGATTAGTCGTCTTCGTGTTGTGGCTCCCGTTATTTGAGTTTAATCTGATATGAGAAGATAGATTTTAGAACTCAAATCTGCCAACTAAATCACAACCTTTCTGTCCTGAGTGACATCCCGAGAATCTTTCTCCGATGAGGTTCTGTGGTTGATGTTTGTTGGAGAACACGTGGTTAAGGTTCGCCGTGGTCTTTTCGTCTCCACATCCTGTCGTCCTCAGGTGGCTTCTGGTATTTTGCAAGTCCCAAAGGATGCTGTTGAAGAAGTTGTTAATAGCAGTTAATACTGTTCAGTCTTTCCCAACCTCCATTGTAAAGCTTTTTGTAATTTTAAAACTTTGAAACATCAGTACTCAATATATTTTTGTCTATGTAACTTTACTTCTGCCAAAATTAAAAGATTATAGAAAATGCAGTTGGCTTGTCTATCTATTTAGTTAATAAATTAATAATTTAAACATACAACTGGGGTGTCAACTGGCCGGCTGGCTTTTATGACATTGGAGCGAGACGCTGAGAAAATGTGATGTGGTGCTCTTCGCAATAAAACATCTTTGATGGGACGTGTCGAGTCTTGACCAATCAGCGTTAAGATGACTACAGCGTTTCGGGGGTTCTGGTTAGCTTGAACGTCAGCCCGCTACAGCATGCTGCACGGTGTATCGATACTAACAAAGTATTTTTAGCACCGATACTTCATTAAGAGAGCGCTGCTGCGCTCCGTTAATTGCTGTCTGCACGCAATGTGTCTTCGGCTTTAATTTTTTTTTATTTTATTACTGCTGTAGATGAATATACCGGTATTGTGTTTTTGATATTTTATTGAATTCTGGTATCAGTATCATGTATTACAGGTATCGTATAGAGAAGTTACAATTTTAGAATCAAGACAACCAGGTAGAGGAAGGAACGGGCTCATGGAACAGACTGATGGAACAGGATCATGGAACAGAATCATGGAACATGCTCACGGAACAGGCTCAAAGCTTACCAGAGCACACGAGTCCAAAACCAAGAAGTTGGTTCATGCATGACTAACCATATTATATATAATGACAATGTAAAGTTTGTATTACTATTATTAGGGCCCGATCACTGAGTTATTCAGAGGACCTTTTTTCTTAAAATGTTTATTATTTAGATGTGTGGAACAATCAAAAGACTAGTTATAAAAGCTTTGAGGTGTCATCAAACAACGTGAATGTGGTGAGGTGACAACAGAAAATCACCTGCACTCAGACAGTATTTAATTGAAAAGAATAATCTTTCCACCAGGTAAACCTAAACATGCACATCTATCTTGAGTGCGACAGTTGTCTGAAAACTGCGACGTGTCTGCGGCGTGTGAGGCGTGTCTACGCAGGCGTGACGAGGTTGCGACATCGCCGCAGACACGTCGCAAGTTCGGCGGCTGGCCGACGCCTGCCGCATGCTTGCCACTGGGTGCCGGTGCCACAAGGAGGTTCTCGGCCTTACTGAAGAAATGGAAAGTACACAAGGTTAATATATATATTTTTTTATATGCATTTGGCAGTGACTCAAAACCATCATTTCAATTACATAAATAAGTACAAATAAGATTGGATTCTGTGGCACCTTTTTGTATTCTCAGATCTTTAGTTTGCATTTAATAAAGTGAGAGCTGCAACTGTATCGCCATTAAGTGGCACGCATGTGAGAAGCTGCCCATTCAATTAAGACCCGTGCCTCCCAGACTGGTTTGAGCCGTTTCTGTTTGGAGTTGGTATGTATAGTTGATGATATCAGAGGCTTCCATATACATAAAATGCATATACAACAATACATGTAATACCTCTGAAGTCTATAAACGACTAAGAATGGCACAGTATTATGGTATTCTATGCAAACATTAAAAAAGACAATTGATTTGTTGACAAGTTCGAACCCATGTACTTTCTCACATTTTAACAAGTCCTACAACAGAAAATACCACAAATGGCAGTATTTGTTTAAAAAACAGTTTGACACAGCAACACTCAATAATTCCAATGGGACATATTCCTGTATGCAAACATTTGCTAAATAAAGTGTCCACTTATTGTTCATCAAAAAATACTCTGCAGGTGTAAATGCTCTTGTGGGTCCTCACAGACGCAGTATACTGTCAGGAGATTAAAGCTGAATGATTTTATATTCACCTGAGATATCTAACCTTAAGTTAAACCGATTATTTTCAGAATGAACATAAATCACATTGAGTTTTAACAATATTTAGGGTTTTATGGACATGTTGCTTGGTCCGACTGAATTCTCATAATGCAAGACTATGCCACATCGGTACAATACAAAACTACTATTCAAGATAGGAGCTTAACAACTGCAATAAGAAATTCTCCTTCTTCTTAATGTCGGCCAACTATATGTGATCCTCTGCTGCTCACCACTTTAGTAAAACATGATATCCTCTTGTGTTTTCTTCAACATGACTGTGAACGTCTCATCCAAAGTTTCATAGTCGTGGTCGCTGTCCACAGCTTCTTCAAACTCACACAGCTTCACTAAAGTAGAAGGGGTACAGTTAATCAATCTGTCGTATTTAATATTAATATTAATAAAAAAGGAAGAATAATGTCAGAATTGTCCTTTAAGTGTTGTAATCTATATAATAAGAGGAAGAGTCTTCAGAGGGAGATAGACCTTTTGTCATTGCCTCCTCCCTCTTCACATACGTGTTTGGCAAAGCTTTGCCAGTGGTCATTTCGGCCACTGCGGGCTTTCGGGGTACAACTGGTGGAGGTTGATCATCCAAGATAGCCTGCACAATTTAGAAGAAGTTCGAAACATTCAGCTTTATTACACCCAGCAGAAAGAGGAAACATACTGAAAGTTACATTATGAAAACACGTGACAGAAGTTGTGTTTTATAGAGTGACATGAGCGACACAATGTTAATGACAACCACAATATATTCTAAATATATGACTGTCATACATGTGAGGAAAGCCATACTTACTGGAAGTGGTGGCACTTTGGGCCTTCTTTTGCTGTTTAAAGTCAAACCGGCTAACTCCTTGGTTGGGACGCTTTCTCTGCGCTTGGACTTGTCTGCCATGGAGGTTTTCTTTGATGAACTTTCGGAAGACTTCAAAGATGACAGATTTCGCTTTGGTGGTCGAGGTGGACCAACTGCATCTGAGTTTCCCTGTCTGTAATATTCATAAAAGAACAAGTCGGTCACCTCGGTAACCCAATCCACATGGCACTTGGGTGGTTGACCGACGGGCCACGGCAGGGCTTCTTGGGTAAAAAAGACGGACATGGAGAGCCACTGGGTCGGGATCTCAAAACAGTGCTCTGGCTTGTGCAGAAAGCTTGCCTGGATGGTGGGCTCCAGCATGGCCTCCTCTATTCTGAGACACGCAAACCCAGCCAGGGGATCAGTCTCGAGCTCCGTGTCCCGGCTCACCACTTTCACATCCAGCGGCAAACTGAACTCCTTACCCAAGTCTCTGAGTCGGTACTTCTTGTTATCAGCTACCACTTCCACAAAGTGACCCTGCATATACAGGGGCAGAGAAATCTCCTCTCTCTCATCCTTCTGCTTGACCTCCGCTTCGTCCTCATCCTCGTCCTCGTCTTCGTCATCTGGCTCTTGGAGACGATGACACAGAAGAGCCTCGACGAACTGCTTCTGTCCCAAGCTGCTTTCGCCATGCAGCTCCATTGTTTCGGAGCGAAGAACCTCCAGCTGTTCGCCCACACTGAGGGCAGGCAGGCCTTCCTCCTCATCTTCCTCACAGTTTCTTGTTACAGTTACCTTCAGACCCGGGGTCTGCATGGAAGCGACATACAGCTCGTACACCGAATTAAACTGTCTTGGCCGCCTCTTAAATCGTCCACCGTACTGCTGGGATACCAGGAAGTACTGCTGTGTCTTTCGGCTCTTCAAGCTGGATAATAAAACCATGGCAGATGTTCCTATCTTGTGGAAAATCAAGTGGCTGTTCATGCTCAGTCGTGGCAACCAGCTGCACCTGAACAGAGAGTGGGTTTCTGGGCCCTCCAATATCTCTGCTACTGCAGGGAAGGATTCCTTCGGCCGGGAACAAACCTCAGTCAGACTGAGCGGGGTCACGAAATTCACATCACCGCTCATCTCTGTGACATCAACCACATCCACCTCCAAGCTGGAGGGGAACTTCAAGATGCTTGTTCTCACTGTACAAAAGAAATGAAAGAAAATATGTCAATACCTGTAGTAGAGGAGCTAGATGTTGTACAGTGTGCTTCTTCAGTGACAGAACATTTAAAACCTTTACTATGAGCAGAACAATTGTTAAAGTTGACAGTGTAAAACTCTGAGAAGAAAAAAGAAGATGAAGGGGACAGAAGAAAAATGGGTACGGGTAACCAATTTTAGGTATACCGGCAACCAATTTTAATCAAGTATATAATCTAAAAATAATAAGCAACATGTTGGCAAGATGCAAATAACAGTAATTATTTTCAAATAAAAAAGTGAAAGTGTGTAATGCTCACTGTTCATGATGCCGTGGACCTGGTACACTGGGCTGAGGATAAGGGTCCGCTCACTGCTGGTGGTGTTCAGGAAGCAAAACCTTCGACTGCGCAGGTACGGCGAGGTCATGATCTCCATCAGAGTGAAGTGCTCCTCGCTTTCACATTCCCTGAACTCCCCTTGGAAAGAAAGTGGGATACACAATTCCGCAGAGGCTTCCTGTTGTCCTCGAATGTGGCAGCGCAGCTGATCCTCCTCGCCCTCACGCCGCTCAATGGAGAGCACCGTCAAAGCTCTCTCGGCCCCCAGAGTGAAATTGCCCATGGTAATCTTGGAGCTGCTGGTGAAAGTGAAGGGAAGGCAGGGTTCCAGGCCCACGGACCTCAGGCTCACCATCTCCTCAAGCGTACTGTATGGCATCTTCTCCGGAACAACCTTGAACAACCCTGAAGGACAGCACCGAGTGTCATGGGAAGCTACATATGAAGCGAAACTAGCCATTCTCACATTATCTTGTCTGAAGACTAACCTTTGTGGTTGATCGGCAGCTCAAACGTCTCATTGTTGTCGATGTCTTCACAGCAAACCGATAGGAGCTCGATGCCGATGACCTTTATTAGATCCCCAGTGGAAAAGCAAACTTCACTCCCAGAGATTTCATATACAGACCCTGAAATGGAGATAGAGAACGTTTTTAACAAAGAAGGAACTAAATACCAAAAAAGTAATGAGCAGATATTTAAAATATTTATAACATGCTTTCTTGACGCAATTCTCAGCTAATATGATATTTTTACAATTACCATTCATTGGGAATAAAAACTTTTCAATGAAAACAAAAGTTCACTGTCCTTTTGGGCAAAAATCTAATTTGGGGTTCAAAAAAGAAAGAAACATGCATACTAGAATATATACTATATAGATACAACTGTATTCAATAGATACAAACAGACACAAAACAGAGATCCAGACAGGTTAGGATACCGATCTAATCCCTTCAGACAATCCCTTATCTCTTTTGCTCTTATCTGCCCTCAAAGTTTCAATTCACAAAGAACAAAGCCATTCAATGCCTACCTTGGAAATACACTCCAGAGCAAACTTCTAGAATTTTTGGCAAACAAGAGTTGTCCAAAGAAGCAATACACTGTTGAAGTGGCAAAGAAGTGGTGCACGCCATCACTGCTGCCTCGGTGCGCTGCAGTGAGAAATGAAAAGAGATGGAGGTTGCTTTCTCAGAAAACCACAAATGTGAACAAGGAAGTTGTCTAATCTGTTTGCAGAATGCTCACGTTCACCGGCATGGCAACTGTGATATCAGATATTATGTTGTGAAGCTGTGAAAGAAGATTAGTCTTACTATGTTATTTATTTAATTGCAGCATGATTTGCTGATAACCCAAGCAAATAGAATAAGATACACTAGGCTCCGTTTGACACATCTTATTCTTCTCGATAAAGATTGTTTCAGGGTCTTAAAGTAAATTCTTATTTTTATATATCAAGATGGAAAACTTGGCCCAACACAAGTTCTGTCGATGCCAAAACCCCACATTAACAGTTGTTACTCGACAGGAAGGACTGACATTCATCCATACAAGGGGTTCCCCGAGTCTGCCATGACACATTACATGTTTTACATGCAGGGATGCACCCTGCCAAACTACTGAAGCCCCAGTGGAGTAGATAGGGACACACCCTGACTTCCTGGAGAACAAACTAGGTCTCTTCACACCGCTGTCACGTGCCAAGTCACCCTCAAACCATTATCTCCCCGCCACAACACGAATCTAAAAAACATTTAACTGCAGCATACTCATTTTGAGACGGTGGGCTCTGAGGAACCCCTAGCGGTTTGTTGAGGTAATTCAAAGTTGTCCACTTTAATTACCCAGACTTGATGCTAGCGCAGTGACACTTTTACCCAATGTCAGTGTAAATTGTGTGGAGAAAATGCATCTGAATTAATTAATTAATTAGTGTTATACTTTGAATGCAATGTGTTAGAACTAAAAGACTGCAACTCCCAGTAACCTAAAGTGACGTTTACCCGGCATGCACCTCGGCTATGAGAAGATGAGGCAAGATGGCGACTAAAATAAGCAAAGAAAGTGCTCCTCCTTTTGATTGTCCAACATGGTGAGCAAATTCACATGCTAAAGTTGTAACTGTCTGTTTGTAATGCCATACCAGATGCAAATGAGCAAAGCAGGGTCCACTCATTCATATAACTCATCCTTTACTCCGAGATAAGCTTGCAGTAACTGTTGCTAGCGTTAGCAACTAAGCTAGCTAGCGAGCTAACTCGTTCACGTTGGTCTTCATTTACAAATGGCGTGAGGGTCTTTTAGTCGTATTTAAAACGAGATGTTTCGCGTGTTTAAATGTAAGGGTGTATGTTATGAGTAGAACAGGCTCAGACGTATAGACGGGGCGTTTTTAAACATGCATTTTCTTTTTGTCTTGATATTTAAAAATCATTGCAATAGATGACTACCGCTAACGCTGCAAACGTTTCCATCAGACGACGAGCTAACGTGCCGGTCCGTCGTCACAAGCACTCGTTTAACATGAATGCACCTTTTAAGCATGATAAGACAAACAATGCGTGGGAATAGATATATTGCCATGATCAACGGTGCACGAATGCCCGGACTTGTGGACTTTGTAGATGTTTAAAACGTTCACCAAGTGTTTTCTTTCCAGGGCAGGCAAGCCGCCTCAGGGGCTCCATCTAGACGTGATGAAGGGAGACAAGCTGATGGAGGTACCTCGACCAGTTTTCTTGTGGCCTTTTCATCCACCTGCTGTTGTTGTGAACCCGAGTTAATGCATGCAATGGATCATGTTACGAGATGTAAATGAGCTGAAAGCACCAGATACTAGCCTGCCGGTCCACTGTCCCAGATGTGTTGCACACTGGGACTTTCTTTGGCTGCGTGGCTCCAAATGGTGCAAGAGCAGAGTTCGCCCTGCAATTTAAGCTTTTCAGTGAGAAGCAAAACTGTCAAGTTATGAATCAGAGGCACAAAGACGTATGTACCCGTGGAGCGGTTGTTTGAAAGATCTTGATTCACTGAAATTGTCTCTTCCCCTAGAAACTGATCATAGATGAAAAGAAGTATTACTTGTTTGGAAGGAACCCGGACTGGTGTGACTTCACCATCGACCACCAGTCGTGCTCGCGTGTACACTCTGCCCTGGTCTACCACAAACACCTGAAAAGGCTCTTTCTCATAGACCTCAACAGCAGTAAGACATCACTCACTTGTATACTCATGTTATATTTAGAACCAGTGTTAAGAGGTTCGACATACATATGCTCCGTGCTGAAAAGCGTACGAGCAAAGACTCCTTTTCGCTGGCCAGGAAATTCACAACAGAACTCAATCGTGAGACAAAAAATAAATGTTCAGCTATTTTGATAATGGATTAATCTTTTCAGTAATTTTTCAACTTCATCTAGATTCAACTTTGTAAATGTGAGGTGTTCCAGCTTTGTTATTCTATACACCTGCAAATGTAATAGTTTTTGTTTTGGATTGTTAAACAAAAAAAAAGCTATTTCCCTTTTGACTTATTTTCAGACATTTCATAGACAAGTTGCAAGAAATGGATTGCCATTAATTTTACATTATCCACATTAAAAAACAATGAACTATTTGCAAACCTCTTTGTTTGATTTTCACCATTTCAGCCCACGGCACTTACCTGGGACACATCCGTCTGGAGGCACACAAGCCTCAGCAAGTTCCCATAGACTCTACAGTATCTTTCGGGGCCTCAACAAGAACCTACACCATCAGAGAGAAACCCCAAACCCAAGGCACTGCCGGCTCAGGAGACAGTAAGACGGGAGAGGACGAGGAGCTGAAAGGACTGCTTGGGCTTCCAGAGGAAGAGACGGAGCTGGAGGTACGTTGGGTTTCTCGATAATAGAAATATCCTCATGCTCTCAAATATGAGTTGCATACAATTAGAAAGAAAAGGGCTGCAGTGTGTCTTTTCATCATCACATTTTCTACACACAAGGTAGACTACTAATAGGCTTTATGAAGTCTAATATTTCATGTTTCGGATTGTATAAGTAGTGTAAGACAAAATGCACTTTCCATGAGGGAAATGGAACATAACATTGCCAACGATCTAATGATAATATAACCTGTTTATGCCTATAGTTTTGGCTTATAGTCTATTTTTCCTTAGTTATATGACACTACTTGTTATTACTTTATTCAGGCTAAGATATTCCTGTGTTCTAAAGTAGTAATATCTTGATATTAATCCTGTTAGAACCTGACAGAGTTCAACACGGCTCACAACAAGCGCATCACCCTACTGACTATTGAGGAGGGTAACCTGGAAATCCAGAGGCCGAAGAGGAAACGGAGGAACTCCAGGGTTACCTTCAATGAGGACGACTCCATCATTAACCCAGGTATGGATCAAAGATACGATTGTATTCAAGTAAACAAAAAGAAACCATCACAACATGAACAACTGTTTTTACAAGCCAAACGCATTTTGTGGTTGGTCTTTTTTTTTCTTTCTTTTTTTTTACATATTCCTTTTGTAAATTATTTTATGATTCTTGTGAAGGTTTTACATCATGTAACTGATAAGGAAGTTTAGAGGCTTTTAGTTTGGACCTCAGCCAAGTCGTTTACTGACGGTAAACATATTAAATGTGTTTTATACAAGGTTTGGAGCTTTTCTATTGCTCGCAACTTTAGTCGGAAGCTAGCAGCCAGCAGGGCAAACTCCAACCAAAGGGAAGTCCGAGCTAACAGTGCTCTGCTGAGGGAGCCGGAGGGTGGGCGCTACATTGCTGCGCTCACGCTGTCGGTCGGGACAACGTCATCAGCTATACATGCCATATAAACGCAGTGCAAAACAACGGCCTTAAACTAGCTAGTGGGGCGCACTCACACGCTCAAACGTTCCCTGAAAGCATGCGCTGTGGGAAAGGGGGAACGTTTCTTCATTCTCTGCTCAGGTAGACATCACTCCACTGCGTGGTTGCAGCTATATGAATGCTCTGAATATAAATGTTGGCACCAGGAAGTATTTGGTTAAATTCATTTGAATGGGAGTTTTTTTTGGTGAGGGGCATCCCATCATGCTGTAAATATATGACCACGCTATGTCAAATGTGATGCCATATGTCCATGTCTGCTATTATTTTTAAGAGAAGAAGGACAGTCCTTGATCATTTGTATTTTAAATATTTGCAGAGGACATAGACCCCTCAGTGGGACGGTTTAGAAACATGATCCAGACGGCTGTCATCCCCATCAAGGTAAGCTTTGTTTTTCTAAACATCCCAGCACATTGCCAGTGCTGTAAAATATTAATGAATAACATGTGTAGCTCACTAGATGAGCATGAAGCCAGCATTCTCAGAATGAGTGGTTCTGATTGGTTTCAACCTAAAGTAGTGTGCTCATTAGTGAGCCAATGGGTTTGGCGTATGACCGGCAACGGTAGTAATGTTTGACGTGGAATATGTATAACCAGTGATGTTAATACGCTGACATGTCTGCCGTAGAAACGGAGATCGGACGGTCACAACACTCTAGGTCTCGATGACCTGACTTCGAAGCGCATCCACAGCTACAACTTGGGCGGTGGCCTCTATGGGGACCTGCCTCCCACCAGTCACGAGAACCAGCCAACAGGAGCTCCAGGAGGCGCCTCGATGCAGGGAGGGCTTCCTCTGCCCTTCCCCAATCCAGCACCAGAGGTGGACCTGGCCCCAGAGGCTCCCCAGCCCCCTGTCACACTCAATCCCACCCCTGTCACAGCCCCCTACCTACCAGAGACACACAACGAGCCACGCAAAAAGAAGTATGCCAAAGAAGCTTGGCCGGGCAAGAAACCCACCCCATCACTACTTATCTAACAATGTCTCAAAGCTGCTGACTCTCAGGTTACCAGCAGATACATCAGGGACTGTGACCTGGCTGAGGTGGAGTCATTCACATCTCAAATGTTCTTTTTTGTATTTGTCGTGTTACTCATTGTCATCACAAAAAGGCACCACACAATTCTTTTGTTGTCTGTCACAAGATATCACCAACATTGATTTGCTGCGTCTGCAGTTGATAAGTGACAAGAATACAGCAGTCGCTTGTTGATTGCAAACACAATTAATATTCATTTACCAGACTTTGGCAGTTAGCGCTTAAGCCTCCGAGGTGCAGTTGCCTATGTTTGTTTGTGAGTGACGGGCTACGTGGACATGGCTATCTTTTGGATGTTAAGTTGTATTTAGTTTTTTACTAATCACTTTTCCAACATTTTTTTTCACTCTAGAAAGTGTTTTGAAAATGCTGTTAAACAAATGGTAAACAAAGACTTTTATATAAAATATTTTACTGTGCGAAATTAGGAACGTCAGAGAATACAGACATGAAGCAAAACACAGGGCTGCTTTTATTTTGAAAACCTCTTGATATAATGTGAAGCCTTTACATTACATGTATTAGACCAATATGACATCAACTCAACTGTTTAGTGTTTGTCCAACAAGCCACTAGATGGAGACTTGTGCACAACGGTCAATGTTTTCAGTGAGGTTTGGCTGCAGACATGCAGGTTGTAGGTACTATATTGTTTACGGCCTGTTGCAACAACCTCAACATATCAAAGTGATGCTGCGAACCTCTCGTTTCTGATTTTGATTATTCTGCAGATAAAAGCCACTTGTCCTTAAGCTTTTTACAATACATTGAGTTTTAAATGGTTTGTAGTATACTGTAAATACAGGAATTTACAGTTTTCTGTGGACAGTTAATTGGGCTATTATGTAGTTTTAAATTGAAACGGCAGCACAGTAACAAATAACAACTCCGCGGCACAGATTTCAAAAAAGGTAGTCAAAACACGAAGGTTTGGATTTAGTATGTGTGATTGGTCATATAGCGTGTTAATGTCATCCACTTGCAAAAGATTACAGTGCAGTTTATCGAGTTCACTGTTCATATTTAGTTTGCCCTGAACTGAGACGTAGGAACCATCTTTGCACAGTAACATCAAATCTGAGTTATTCATGTCAAACAGGTGGAACATTATGTAATTGGTTGTAATTCCCAAGTTTAAAGGTCTCATGAAATGTCTGCAAGCTATCAATCAGCAGAACGATCAGATGGCCTTAATGGTTGAACTTTTATAGTTCTCTATCGGTATAGCATGAGGTCACCACTGAAGACGAGTCAAGTGTCCATTTCATGGGATCTTAAAGGTGAAAGGTTGGATATCGGATCAACAAAAGACGAGGTGTTTCACTTTTACAAACTGCCGGCGACTTTTTGTCCTTGTGGATTTTGTAATCATATGACTGTAAATAAAAAATGAATTACTTTTGACAATCTTCCAGCTGTGATTATATTGCTAAATTGTATCTGTATTCCCTAAGGGGCCGGTCGTTCAATAACTGTTAAGCAAAGAGACTGGGAACAAGGTAGATTATTCATTTATCAGATACTTTATTCATTTATCAGATACTTTATTATTTGATCAGTAGTATAAAAGTATATTTCATGGTTGAAATAAAAAAGTAGTCCAAAAATGTTTTGACAATTGTTCCAGTGAGAGAAGAATATTCTATGTTACAAATAAAAACTAGTATTTTGCATTAATACTACTAATCTATCCTCACAAATGTTGAGCAACTAAATCAAATACAAATAATTACATTATTATCCATTAGTGATTTTCTGTCCCTCTTAAGATTTCGGTTTATTGCATTTCCTCTTGTGGCTGTACAGGTTTGATCTTGATGTGGATGCCGTTGAAGGAGTGAAGCACTATTCTGGCAGTTATCTGGGGCTTCTGAGCGGGGTCCTCGATCAGCTGGTACCTCTTCAGGGTCAGGGCGGTCGCCACTTTCATCTCGTTCATGGCAAAGTTCTGACCGATGCAGTTTCTGAGTGGGAAAAAAAGACAATTTGAGGGATATGATGCATTCAATGCTTTAGATGACACCAACATGACAAGTGAATTTAAAGTTTTATGATCAAGGAAATCAAAGTAACTATCACTACCAGCTAGTTCTACATTTTTTATGTGGGTTGACATTAAAATAGGGGAGTTACAAAGATATGGGTACCGGCTGTTCCCTGTCTGGCACTCAGGTTGATGATTGACCCTTTTGTGCGCACAGAATAAATTCTCCAAAGACAACTTCTGCTTTTTGATATTCCTGATTATATTATCACTTGAAGACTTGCACAACATGAGGATAACATGTTCCGTCATACTGGTGACCTATAATCTTTAACTAGCAACACGCATCATTTTAAATGTAATCAATTCAAGGTTACACTGAGGTCTCTTGATCACTTTAATGTTGAACCCCAGTTTGTATTGTGTTAGTGAAAAGGGAGTCTGGTGTTAGCTACAAATTCTCACAAACAAACACAAACACACACACACACACACACACACACACACACACACACACACACACTGCAGATTGAATAGATAACTGATTAGACCGAGTGTTGCTTTTGCCCTTGTTCTTATAGTGACCCAGTCCAAATGATCAGCTGGGGACGTACAGTACCTTGGCCCTGCTCCGAAGGGCACGAATGCATGAGGGGGCCTCTTGGAAACATTCTCCGGGAGAAAACGCAGAGGGTCAAACACCTAAGATAAAAAGAAGCGAACAAACACCAGTATGGCAAAAAATCACACATTATTCTTAATCCGTCGCCTTGAAATCTTTCAAGTTAATGCCCACTCACGGTGACCGATAGGGTCACTTTTTATGCAGAGGCAGTGTGCTGGGCCACCACAGCAAAGAGTGGACCATAAGTCGACTTGTATCATCTAGGTATGTCATGTGGTGAGTCGGCACAGGTGCGCTTTCACATCATCACAATGTGCTCAGGATGACAATCTTAACTTACATTAGGGTTTTCCCAGATAGTTGCATTCCTGTGAATCCCATACACATTTACCAGCAAATTACAACCTAAAAAAGAGAGGAGAAAAAAAGTACACCTTATTTTCCAGTCTTTGCGCAATCCAAAATCTCCCAAAATTAGCATTAAATAAATTAAAGTGTGGGACACATTTTGGGGTATCTGCTACAACCAGCTAAAGCATGCAGGTTAATATACGCTGATTTCTGTGCTAAGTGGACTTAGGCCATAGTTCCCTTATGGAATACCAATCCAAGATTTTACTTATACAAGTGAATAATATATTCTTCCAGTGAGGTAAAAGTTATTACGTAATCAAGAGTATGCTACCTTATCTGAACTTTCCAAAATCAGTAACACACCTTTTGGTAAAGTCCTTCCATCCAAAAAGGTTATGGGTTTGCTGGTGAGTCTGGGCGTTGCTGGTATAGGAGGGTAAAGGCGGAGGGATTCTTTGATGCACATTGTCGTGTACGGCATTTGATTGAGATCCTCCCTGAATATAAGACAGATACGCATGAGCTGTCAATATTCTAAACACAACACGTGACAGGCTAAAGCTCATCTAGTGCAGCTGTAGTGATACTGACTTGTATTGCACGTGGCAAGCTTGTCAACAATGGACGCCTACCACGCAACGCTGTCCTTGACATCCAGAGTTTGGAGGATCTCTTCCCTGCAACGCTCCTGGTGCTCTGGGTTGCAGGCCAGCGAGTAGAGGATGAAAGAGAAGCCACAGGCCACGGTGTCATGGCCCTCGAACATGAAGGTGTCCACCTCCGCTTGTATATCTTCGTCGGACAGACCCTGCTGCTCCTCATCCTGAAGGTGAGATAATATTACATGACATGTCATTTAGCAGACGCTTTTATCCAAAGCGACTTACAATAAGTGCATTTCAACCTAGAGTACAAACTAAGAACAACAAGAATACAGAAAGTAACATTTCCTCAACATAGTCAAACTACAATAATAAGATATTTAAGTGCCACTGATGTCATTTAGCTGACTTACAGTCCTGCTACAATCTTACACCGAAGACGCAGCTACATGGAGAAATTCAGGGTTAAATGCCTTGTTCAAGGACACATTGACTTAGGGCGGGGACAGGGTTTGAACCTCCAACCCCCTGATTGAAAGACAGACCTGCTACCCACTGACGCACAGTCGCCCATTTCATTAATAATAGACAGAAATGTAACAAATGTATTTAAAAACATTGCATTTTGACCAGGGGCCATTGATGCTGAATGTGAACATATGGGAGTTTATGTTCACCGACAGAAGCCTTCTCTGAATGTGTACACTTCTTAATTCAGTAGACTGGAGACGGATGACCACAGAACATACTCTTGCTAAGAGAAGGATGTCCAGGAAGTCCAAGTTTCTCTTGGCTCGTATGCGATCCATCTCACTCTCATCTTTCAGCGCTTCTTTCCTCTTTCTGAGGACTTCAACTTCAAAAAAGAAAAAATCAATGAATGAGTATTTGCAGACTAACTCTTAAAATGCAGCAACTTTGGCAATAAATTGACCATATACAACATGCTTAGTGTGGCTATGCTACATTGCAAATTGATCCAATCAAGTCAAATCAGTTGATATTTGGCAAATGTTTTAAGATCATACCTGTATGACTGTAGGCCACCTTGAGTGCTTTTCTAAACCTGAAGCCGTGTGGGCTGATGTAGAAAAGGAGGTCACTGTGGTATGGAAAGATCTGCAACCGCCAGCTAACGAGGTGACTAAGCTCATACACTGCTTTGGTGTATGCATTTTGTCCACTGAAATGAGATTATATAGGCAATCATTAAAAGCTCAATTTATTACACTCATGATTAAGGCAGCTGAGACAGGAAACAAGTGAGAACCGCGAACCAGAACTTGTGAATGGCGGGAAAAGGTTTGTCATGGATTCACCTCTCGGTCTGACAGTTGCTGCTGTCGCTGAAGGCACACTTCAAGATGGTGTCCAGTGACATGAAGCTCACATGTTCAAACACCTCAAAGGACTCGTCGCCGCTTGCATATCTTTCCAATTTGTCCTGGCAACAGCGAGAGAAGAGATGGGAAAAACTCCCAACACACTCAGGAGCTCAACCAATGTCAACACACAAGTTAATCGTCTGGATTCTCTCAACATCACTACACCACTTTGGTCTTTGATTAATTATTATTTATTCAGATTTACACAATTAAACTGTCATTTAAATACCAGCAGAACGTTAGTAGAGTCTGACATCATATTTATGTATGGTTTCAAAACATCAAAATGGAAAGCTGGGGTCAGGAGCCTTCTGTTTCGAAACCACTTGGGACCTTGTGCCACTAATAAGCCTTCACCTAGAGACAGAGACCGACATGCATGTGTGTCAGTGAGTTACCAATTATGTTGTCACCAAAATATGTAAGAGACGGGCAAAGCTGTCTTACCAATCCATTGCTTGACAAAATTATATATTAAATTATCTTTTTCCACTGTTGGGAGACAGACAAAAACAAGTTATGTTACATTGACCTTTAATAAACACACATTTTCTCCGTAAGAGATATGTATCACATCAGTAAACGTCAAACACAATGGCTGACTCACCTGCTGATCCCAATACCGCTTTCACATAATCCGGATGGTGAATGTTCAAGGCACAAAAAAATGGACCAAACCACACTGGGAAAGCATTTGGGTAGCGCTCACCCCATTCCGACAACCTGTCGAAGTCTTTCCCATCGTGCTTAAACTGAAAGAAAACTGAAAATGTACACATACAGTATATAAAGCGTAACAAACACTGTCTAATCCTGTAGCTGACGGAGGACAGTCCGCCTGCAGAGACAAAGCCTTGGAGCAGCAACTTGGAAATATGTCTTGAGCGTGGTTTCTACTCTGCTCCTTCTTTGCAAGAATAAATGACCTGAATGATGATTTGTGTCGAGTAGAAGTTTTCTGACATAACCTGGTCCTTCGAGCCGGATCTCAATATCTTGTTTTGTCTGTATATATGCAGTATATTAATTTAGTGACTGTAAACTGCACTGTTTTTTATTTCTGTTTATTATTTAAATCACTTGTTTTTTATTTTATTATGATTTTGTGTGCACTTTACCCTGTAATTCGGTAGGTTTTCAGCATTAAAAAACACATTATTATTTTACAGGTTACATGTAATTTACTCATTTGCCAGCGACAACACTCCTTATCGATGAATAACATGCACATGTGTCTGTATAAGCCAAACATAGAGTAATAATTATACAAAATATATATCTGCAAAGTAATTCATTTCCTCCAGTGTAATGTGGTGGAGTGGAAGGGTCAATAGAAATACAGACACCTCCTAACTGTCCGACACATTGCCCTTTGCATCAGTTGCATACCTCCCTCACGTGTCCAAACAGCCAGTGCGCAGGTGGTCCGGGGAAACCTTCCACGCCTCGCAGCGCGGATCTCCTCTGGGCCAGTAGGCCCGTGAGCGCGTAGCCGGCGGCGGCCAGAGCCAGCAGGGCGAACAAAGCGGGCCATGAGCCCAGGTGCGACTTCACCAGCTCTGCAGCGGACTCCATTCCGGTTGAAGTCACGACTCTTTTACACACTTTGAAAGTTGCTCCCAAAAATGACCAGAGATGTGCGCAACTGCGCAACTAACTCTTAAGTAGGCGCACGTTAGTGGAACGAAATCCCACGCGGTGGAGAAGAATGGACCCGTATGTGTGTTTAATTGCGGTTTCATTCCCCTCATCATGCTGAGTGTAGATTTGATTTGGTTTATGTGCAGTTGGGCTTTATTTATAATTTGCTTGTTATTACGGAGGGTCGTGTGATGGGGAGGAGTGTGTTATTGCGGACGGGTCATGTGATTGGGGAGGACTGTGTGATGGGGAGAGAGTGTGTGATGGGGAGGAGTGTGTGATGGGGAGGAGTGTGTTATTGAGGAGGGGTCGCTGAAGTCACGACTCTTCTACACACTTTGAAAGTTGCCTCCAAGAATGACCAGAGATGTGTGAAATGAAGAAGTGGCAGAAAATGTGGAATGGAGATGAAGACGAAGAAATTGAAAAAGCGTCATAATCAGAATGAACTCTATTGGCCATTTAGGCCTATAATATTTGACTCCAGTTACACGCACGCTCCCGTCCTACATAGGCCTACATGTAATTTACGGGGAGTCACAAGTGTGGTAGCGATGGAGTTAAAGAAAATGCTCGACACGCTTCTGCATAAACTCTGCCACAAATACGAAAGTAGAAGAAGAACCATACCTAAAAAAACTCCAGCAGGTGGCGGTAATACGCCTCAAAGTTGGATGCAACCGCAGCGGTAAAAGAAACAGAAGGAGAAAAGTAAAATAGATTTTCATTCACTGTTATCGTCTGTTTTCATGCCTTTGCTGTTCGACAACAAACCACGCAGTTGGAATATGTTGTCTTTGTTTTAATCGCCTCTTTGTTACATTAACACGCTTGACACGCTTAGCACGGCACGTTGGACGCCGTGCTATTGCGTGTAGCAGACGCTAGCTGCTCGCTAGCCTTTACAGCTAACCTACTAGCCGTGTGTCAATTGAACACACGGTGAAGCCTGCGGGCCTTTAATGTGGAGACTCTGCAGAAAAGAACCGCTGAGTTGGTTCCCCATCAAGTGAAGAGCTGCATTTGGTCGTTTCTCAGGTAATGAATCAAGCTACCTTTTGAGAGTGAACTGTTAATGACTATTTATTAGCTCGCTAGCTCGCTAAATGTAGCTAACGCTGGTTGCAATATCTTGGCTTCTATGTTGTAGATGCTAACTGACTGACTTTATTCCTACAGAGAAAAACTACTTTGTGTCCGGGAAAATATGGAGGCCCCTCCTGTCTCAGTGATGCCGGTCACCGGAGGCGCGATCAATATGATGGAGTATCTGCTGCAAGGTAAACTTAACGCAATAATCAGGAAATGAAACATCTCCATACGGGTTTGAAAGGTCTGTAAATGTAATACAGAATTTAGAATATCAAGCTTACGACTATAATAACCTAAATGCATGAATAGGTAAATTACTTAAAAAGGTATTCCTGAGAATTAAATGGGCTTTGTGTCATACAAAACACATTCCCTCAATTGGTGTAAGGATGATCGTTGTGACAGAGATTAATGTCTTAACAAGTTGTTCCAAAATCATTGCAATTAATCTGCCCTCATTGATTTGGATGGGGTTGATGATATATTAGAAACTCATTAATAAGCGTTAGAATTCAACATTACCATAAACTGTAATCTGATCATGAGCTTTAATCACCGCCTTTTGACCGTTTAATCAAAAACTGAATATTATAACCTTTGTCAGTTATTGCAGGAGTGATGTATTACAGACAGCAATACTGCCAACATCGCGTTATCAAAGATGACAACATAGTGTTACCCTTAACTGACAAAGTGGAAGAACATCTACTGTGTTTTTGACAGGTTTATTTCCTGTCTGTCAGCTTTCTGTGTCTTAATTCTCATCTTATGTATTGTTAGAGTGTTTCTTGTTGTGTATATGTCTAAAGTGTAACTGCTCACCACTTTGTTTATGTTATTTATGCATCTGTTTCTCTACCTTTTATCCACGCAGGCAGTGTGTACGACCAAGCACTAGAAAGCCTCTTGCATCGCCTCCGAGGTCTGTGTGACAACATGGAACCTGAGACTTTCATAGATCATGAACTGGTTTATCTTCTGAAAGGCCAACAAGGGAACCCTTTCATTCTGCGTGCCCGGCGGTCCCTCTCCCACCCCACGTCACCGTGGCACCTACGCTACCTCGGCCAACCGGAAGTGGGAGACAAGAGCCGCCACGCCCTGGTGCGTAACTGTGTTGACGTGGCGGCCTCTCACAGCCTGCCGGAGTTCCTCAATGAGATGGGCTTCCGCATGGACCACGAGTTTGTCTCCAATGGGCACATGTTTCGCAAAGGTGCTATGAAAATTGTGGTGAGCAAGCTGTCACGCATCCTGGTACCGGGTAACACGGACAACACAGAACGTCTCTCGCTGTCATACCTGGTGGAGCTGAGTGTGTTGGCTCCCGCTGGCCAGGACAACATGTCCGAGGACATGCGCAGCTTCGCTGAGCAACTTAAACCTCTGGTTCACCTGGAGAAGATTGACCCAAGCAAACAGAGACATTGAAGGACATAATTTTTAGAGGGTCAAGTCATCTCTGGCCCCCCATGGACAAACTCTTTTTTTTGTGTAATAACATTTGAACTGAAATTAAATGCAATTCAACTTTGACTTGATGATTATCCTTCTGGTCAATTTGTTATGTGAGCTAGAAATGAGTGGTCAGACTATATTCTCGTATTTACCACCAAAGCGTGGTCACGGATGTTTAGGAAGGTTTCAAATGGTAACTGTAATCACGTGTTTATTAGTTTGTACTGCACAGGTTTGGTTAAACTCATTGCTAGTTCATCTACGTTGTTGCACGCTTGATGCATCAGGATGTTTGTCTACTGCACAGCGAAATTGACTGTTTCCTAAAGAAATAACAGTTATGTGTCTGGGAATAAAAAGAAGAAACTAATAAGTGTTGAAAAAACAACCACCAGGCAAGCTGGAGTTATGAGTTAATTGTTGCATCTTTACTTTTATTTCTCAGGGTGGCTTTCAGCCTTTTTATTTATTTAATTGGCTTAAGTTCTCTATTCTGATCCTTTATGATTTAATTATCTCTGTGGCAGGTTTAACACCTAAAAACAAATTGTTTTCTATCCAATCTCCATTTGCGTTTTCCTGAAGAAATGTCCTTCACATAATGATTTGTGTTCTACACATACACGTTCTCCCACTAGGGGTCTCTCTTGCTCTTCGTCAAGCTGGCTGTCTCACCAGCTGAACCTACCTCAGATCATCTACAGGAGCTGTGGTTGCCATGGAAATAATTAGCTGTGAGATCTGCACATCCCCCCCCCACACTCTAATTACCTTTCTCAATTGCTTAATGATACATAGACCTGTGAAAGTCGTTCTTTCTTCCCCTCAACAAAAGCATTGATTTTGCCTCTCTTCCCCTCTCATTTCTACTGTTAACCCATTAGTTCCTCTTTCATGGGAACTTGAGCTGGGACTATTACACATGAAAGCACTAACGCCGCCTCGGGATCCTCCATCTTCATGCTGAATTCCAAAATGGCTTGTTACACTAGTGTGTCAACATTATTGCCAATCTGCAGCGGAGACTGAAGTAACTAATGCACATCCTGTCAGTTGTGATAATAATGTGGGCAATAAGACAGCAGTGCTTCTAATAATACCCCCACAGGAAGACGCATGTGCAGCAGTTGCGATGTAAAGCCACCGTGTCTGAGGGGAGAGCCAGAGGGCAGATGGCTGTCTCTACATGTTGACCTACCTGCATCTCAAGGCTGATGAGGACACGCTCACTGAGGTGGAAAGGTGAGGTGACACTGCTTCCACATGCATAAAATGCAGCTTGAAAACCACTCTTTTGAATGGTTGAAAATACTGTAAATTATATCGCGATAGGATTCTTTGAATTTGATTTAGACGGCAAATCTGTTCTGTGCTCGAATCAAACCTAATATTTTAGTTTGGGACGCAGAGCGGACAGTCGATGAGAGACTGGAATATCTGATGAAGACAGTTTTATGTTCCAACAACCACAAGCAGACTGCTGGCCCTCAGGACTGAAGCATGATGTTTCAGCTCTGAGTGAATTATGTATTAAAGAGGCAGATTCCTCCTCGCCCAAGGCTTTATGTGTCCAGTATGGATACACCACAGTCTGCTGGCTTTCTTCCACGTAAACTTGTGTAAAGCTCGGTGCTCTTTGGTGATGAGCTGGACTCCCACCGCACCTCCACTCCACATTACCTCCAGAACGGGGGCCCAGCTCGGCTAATCAGTGTCTTGGCACCCGGCCGGCTCGGCTATTGTCCCTGTAGCCAACTAACTCACTCAAGTGAGGGATTGAACTTGTTGCCGGTGGCGTTATGAAATTGTGCATGGTTTATGTCAAGAAACCGACTGGAGTGACACCAATTCCAATATAAACATATCCTGATAACCCTCGTGAGGATGTAACTGATCAACCCGTGGATTACTTTTCATTGTGTGTCTGCACACGGCGAGAGTCTGAAGCCTGAGCTCAAGGAGTTTGCGGGGAATCGTTTAGTCTGATTTTTGCTGGGAATCCAACCCGATGATGACTGGAGAAATAACAAATGGGTCATGCTGAATCATCGGTGTCAGACTAAAACGCTCTGATAACTAGACACACGCTAATTATAGTATATCTTTATTAGATACAATAGAACATATAAAAGGAAGCATCTTAAGTATCATACTATCAGGGGAAAGGGGCACACTGTCAGTCATTTTATTTGAGATAGATACCAATTTCCTCAGGTGTTTAGTCTATTTTTACATTTTTTTTAATACAATATGCAACTTTTTTCTTTTCTTTAAGATAACATTGATTCATCAACTTCTAAGGTGTTAGGAAGAAAATACCTCAACATCATTCTTGGAACCCCAGTCCTTGTAGGTGAATGATGTTAGTAACACAAAGCTTAATTAAATGAAGAAGTATACTTATTATGGGAAGAAGGTACAATCTTATTGGACAAGTTCCATACTCACACCTTGATCTGGAGTGCACCATTGTCTTAGCATCAATTAAACTGGTCACTAAAAGCATCTTTGACGTCATCAATGTGTTTCATACTGTTACGCTCGCTGCACTTTTGGGTACAAGCAGAGCAAACTGATTTTTGTCTTTAGATCATTTGATTGTTCTGAGTCTTCAGCTGTCAACTACAATTAATCTACTCAGGTGGGTAGTGTTAGTCATACACATATTCTGTTAGACCTGCACATGCATTTCCATTCCATTCCACAACATAGCCTTAATTAAATCTCTTGGCATCCATTGTCTTTGCTGCCTCTGAACATCATGTTCATAGTTGGCGGCGCACACACCAAGATGCCACAGAAAGCTGGCTCTTTCTCGGGGCAGGAAGTCTTTAAAGTCATCCTACTTTGGGCCTGTGCCACGAAGGGGTGAAATCCAGCGTCGTCTACTCGGGAACGTTCCCAGCACTTGGATTTGAGCCCTCTCCTTCATGCGTCATTGGGAGCCCATATGCTCGTTAGAGAGTGTGGGTTGTCTGCCGAGAGGGGTGGAGAACCAGGGTTTCCCAAACAGGCATTGATCCCCTGTGGGTGTCCTTGTGGCTTCTCCAGCTTCCTCTCGCCCTCAATGTCGACGGGGGATACTTTGCACAACACGGGGAGGTTGCGATGGACGTCTGCCTGCAGTGCCGTAGAAAATGAGGATTGTCCCTTTTCCGGTTGTGAATGAAATTCCAGAGACCTTATTTTGGGACGGAAATTGACCCTGCCTTGTTTGTGGCTGACTGAGGTGATTACTGCTGCGGAGAACATGCTGTTCCAGGATCAGCTACTCGGAGCCTGAAGCTAGCCACGCTGCCTCTGGAATCTCTGGTATGGGCACAGCGTAGCAGGCGGCCTGGAGGCAACCGAACACATATGTCGTTTTTAAAGTCGTGCTGGGCCTCCCTCCTCTTCGTCTCTGTCTCAGTCCACTATATTCTTGTTTCTCTGGAGATTCGATCCAGCTTTGAGAATGGGTCATTTGTCCTCCCAATTAATTTTCTTTCACTTTGTAATCAAGAGACATTGTGTTGTCTTGTGTCGCCACCATTCTGGCCCTCTCATGAGTTGTAATTGTGAACAAGCGTCCTAAATATAGCACAATATAAGGGTTGTCATTCTCCAACACTGGTTCGATTTTTCCTCTTGGCAGATATTTAAGTGACCACATGATTATCTAGATAATAACAGGATAATAAAGTAGGGCTTGCAGACTTTTTACACAATCAGTTATTGCTTCTTTTTTGCCATCTGATCCCATTGATGTTGAACATTAAATCATTCTATGACACACTATAACACATCCCATATTTAAAAGTGTGCTATTTTTGACCCACATTTCTCCACATCAGTCATGTCTGAGTGCACACAGTGTGGCCATGTTGTGAAACGTTTAAGTATAGCTTCCATCCATGCACACTTTGCACGCATTGGGCGGGGTCCTCAGATAATTTACAGCCACCTTGCTTGCAGGTGCTTATTTGGCTGGGGCCCGTGAACTGCGCACGCGTGTCGCACTTCATGAAATATGATGATGTTTTGGTTCAACTCTTAAGTATTTTGAGTTGAATGTCCCCCATGGGCGGTACAAAGACTTCCACTGAACCGCCGCCAAACATACAAATATGATCAGAAATAGTAACTGCTCGTGCAGCCTGGGTGGGTGCGCAGTATAAGTATATAGAACTGCCTGTGAAAGCACATGAATAAATAACATATAGCAACGTTGAATAACAGGTAATGTGCATACAACTGTGAATACAACGGTTGTAATAGATTGTGAGCTCAGCTAATGTTTGAATGAAGGTGAAGTGCAGCGTGAGGACACCATTCCACTTTTATTAAATAAATAAATAGCCAATGGGATTCGTGCACCTGTGACTGCTGTCAGATTTGGGGAGGTGGTGGTGGGATGGAGGGGCGGGATCCCCCTCGGCCCCCTCCCCTCCATCGGTCAGTGGAGCAGAATTACGCGCTCGGGTCTGACCGGGCTGTGTCTGCCACAGCTGCGAGTGTTTGGCGTCGGGTCTCGGCAAATGGGATTTGAGATGATGACGATGATGATGATGTGCACGTGTTATGTGCCCCTTCACTTTGGATGGAGTGCGGAGCAGAGATGATCTTTCAATCTGGCCTCTGGAGAGAAGAAGTGGAAGAAACTCTCTTCCCGGATTAAAATCTCGGGTTACCTAATCGCTCTTAAACTGGACAAAATCGGTCTAATCTGCAAAGAAAATTACACTGGCTGAGGTAAAGCCCGCAAATAATCACCAGAGGTGAAACCTCATGCGTACTGCGAGCTCTCCCTGGAGGGCGATTGGACGCGGAACACGTAGCTTTGGACAATTTGCATCGCGTGGAGACAGACCATATACTGTATTTGTTATGTTATTTTTAGACATCAAATAAAATTAAAATTCGTGTCGAGATTATGGAGGAAATTCCCCCTGCGTAATGTTCACGTTGTCTTGCTGGACGGGGAGGCTGGCACACAACGCGCCATGTGACTCTGCCGGAGAGATCATTATGCCGAGTTTTGATTAATAATTTTGGGTTTGCTCCCACCGTCCATATAAGGGATAATGGTGAGATAGGTTGAGAGAGAGAGAGAGAGAGGGGGGGTGAGTGCGGAGGGGGGAAAGAGAGGTAGTTCGGGGTTTCGCTGTAATCATGTTCGGAGAGTATTGATTTCGTGCGCGCACTCCAATTGGCAGCATCTCCACGACAGCGCCGGCGCGTCATCCTCGGTTCACATCGACTGAACGAGTTGTAAGCAAATGAGAACATGTGTGGGATCTGAGAGAGTGAGACGAGGCGAGGGGGGATAGAGGGGAGCAAGAGGAGGTGTGATGAAAGACTATTTTATTAACCTGACAAGTGGATACGAAATTTGATCGCTGGACTATTCTTCTTCTTGTTCTTTTTTTTTTCTTCTTTCTTTCTTTACATTTTTTTTTCCAGACTGGGAATGTATTGATTCGTCACATGCTCACGCCTCTTCGTTATGATTGCAGACAGTTGGGTGCTGTTCAGGCTGAATGGACTTGAATGTGCCGCTGCCAGCTTAATCTGTGCAGACTGGAAGATTTAATAATTCACGGTAATCACGCATTATCGCCTCAGTGGATGCTCTCAACGCAGCTCTGGTGATTTCTCCCCCTCTTTCCTCATTCTTCCTGTTGTCTTGTGGAGGATTTATCGACGACTGCTTAAGCAAATATGCTCCTTATCTGAATTATCATCTGTTGCTGCAACTGGGTTGAAAACCCCCCATGACTGGCTCTGACACGCGTCTGAGATGGACTGCCTCGGGGTGATGTGGACTATTCTATGAGACGCAATTTGACCGCCGTTTGATATTTTACTCCAGGTAAAATGGACGAGAAATTGTTATTACTTTTATTACTTCTCTTATCTCTACACGCGAGGCTGTGATTTTGCTCGTATTCACCATGATCCTTTTACTCCGTTGAATTGCTTCTTATTGATTCCGATTAATAGCAATATTATAAGGCGAATTTCAACGCGAAGTGATCCTGAGGACAGTTGGATATTTGGGGGATTGTGGAGGTATTTCCCTCCTTTGCTCTTCATTTGATTAATTCCCTTTTTCGACGGAAGGGTACATGTTGATGATGGAGGACGACGAATTAGACGCTCATCAGGTTGATTCGGATTTCGAGCCCCAAAGCCGGCCTCGCTCGTGCACCTGGCCGCTGCCGTGCCCGGAGGATTTCCCCGGTGGACACGAGGTCAGCGGGGGTCTTCCACTGGCCAACATCAAGGTGGAACCAGAGGACGTCCCGGCTTGCATAGCGGGGCTCGTGGGCGGAACGCCGGGAGAGCTGAAGCATCCAGCCGGCGCCCCGGCACCCACGGGCGCGACGCACCCATGCCTGGCTGGCGCCGCGCTCGATGTGACCGGACCGCTGCGCAAAGCCAAATCCTCGCGGCGGAACGCGTGGGGGAACCAGTCCTACGCGGATCTCATTACCCGCGCCATTGAGAGCACCGCAGAGAAGAGACTCACGCTGTCACAGATATACGACTGGATGGTCCGCTATGTGCCCTATTTCAAGGATAAGGGCGACAGTAACAGCTCAGCTGGCTGGAAGGTAAGGCAATACAACGCACGCCGGGTTCATAACAGTGATAATAGCGAGTAGTATTCCTACTAAGAATCTTATTTTTGTTGCACCCCTCGTGCCATACACATGTCACCATGGTATTCCGTGTCGGTTACGCACGAATGGTGCCATGCGTTATTTTGTCTTAGTTCATTACAGCTGTCAGTCATTCTAATAGATCGTTGATGGCATAATGTAATAGACTGGAGTGCAGTTTAGGCTTTGCTTATCCCAGAGCAGCTCACGATGGGCAACAGCGTCCGTACAGACCATGGTGTCCTTTCATCGGGAGCAGCACCACAATGGTTAATGATTTATTCCCATATCTGCTGCGAGTCAGTTCAATATAATCTACTCAACGCATGGTCATGCTAACAGCAGCGCACATTTTCTACTTATCAGTTCTTAAAACACATTAACAGAGGGACACTTGTAGTTGGTGATCACAGGTCAGCTGTCCACAACGTAAATATTCAGACGGGAGTTCACTGCTGACCACAGTCCACCGCCGCCGCTGCCTGTCTGGCGGAGAGCCCAGAGAAACCTCCTGGACATCTGCCCATGCTATCAGCATCATCATGTTGCCATTCATTATGGCCATCTGAGGACAGGGAGATCAGCAGCGCTGGTCCTCTGGTGCACCTGTGCTGAGTGAGACCTTCAGCTGCAGCCAAACAGACTCATCTCCAATGTGTGAGAAGTATAAGAGGCTGTACAGTACAATATCAATTCTTTGCTGTAGCCACAGTCATAAGTCGTGCGGTTTAACCTTTTTTTCTTCTTTTCTTAAAAAAGAAAATAAAATTCAGACCACTAACCACTTCATGTTTACAATAGCACTCCTGGTTTCCAGCATAAACCCATTATAGAATCATCTCTTAATGTTGATTGCTAAGATATCCCATTAAATACTTACAGGACAAATAATTGAGTTGGCTGTGTCTTCTGATTTCTACCTGCTTAGAACTATCAAGGTGTCATTCACATCATTCAGTACAATCTCAAATCCCAAATAATGGCATGCGTGTCCAAACGCACGCATTCATATTTTTGCCCGGCAGTTAGTTCTCGAAAACTTGTTGTGTTGCTGTTGTCGATTATAACTTAAACTGTGTGTCCCTGCTCTGAGATCAGCCTTAATCACAAGCAGCCGGCCGGCCGGCACCGTAGTCCTGTCTCATTAAAGTGGACTCTGATAAGGTGTGACTCCAGGTAGACGTCGATTCATTAGCACCAAGCGTCTGCAACCACGGGGCCTCTTTATCTTTAGCACTAAAGTCCTACTCCGCTATTTATGAAACTGCAAATTAGGGAGGGGGGGGGTAGTCTGAGGTCCCGGGCTATTTCAGGTCACAGGCGAGACATGGGGCCCTTTCCAGGTAATGACCGGGCATTAGGTAAGTCGTTTAAAGCAGGCAGCCGTAATGTCGGTGACCTGGTTTTGGTCAGAGACGGAACACTATTGTAAACATACACTTAGGAGTCACATGTGTGGCTCACTTACAGGAACCAAACCGTACAGCATATGGAAATATTCACCGAGCAGCATGTGTGTATGTACAGTAACACGCTCATTTCTGATGCAACTGCCTCCCCTGGCTCTTGCAATGCATGTGTTTACTTTTAAGTGAACCTGCCTCATCAAATGCAAATCCCATTTTTTCATTACGGTAGTCATAGAATAAAAAAAAAAGGCTTTGGAGTGGACACATAAAACATGTTTTATGAGAGATTGACAGCATTACAGGTAAAGGCGGCTGGAAAGACCCAGTTTGACGAGGTTAGTATTAAGTCACTTGTTCAGATTCAGGCCATGAACCCTGCAGGACAACAAATCACGCCGCCTCCTCCCTCGTTTGTCCACAGCACAGGTTCACTCTCATACATGTAATTTGACAATCTTATCCGGCAATTATACTTGACAGACGCATTTGTTTGAGTTGAAAAACATTACTTGTATCATACACAACATTTTAATCTCAATTAACAGTATCACGCATGAAAACACTTAATGCAAAAAGGGCCTTGTTGTTGTTGTTGGAGCAGGGAATGTAAAAAGAAACACACCAAACAATTGTTGGTAAGCTGCTGATGAAATGAAGCGATATAGCTTTGCAGTATGAGTAGGAGGCGGCGAAAGTGAGGACGGGGTGTGGAGGTACGAGGGGGGGAGGGGGGGGGGGGGGGGTTGGAGTTGATGGCCTGATGATGGGTGCTAGACAGCCAGTTCACCTGGACAGTGCCATTAAGCTCCTATAAATACCTAATGTGTTCTGACTTCTAGGAAAGCCGCAATATTCTGAGGTCACGGCTTCCTAATCGCCTCCTTCCTGACGGGAGGTTACGTAGACTTGTACTTTTACCTGATTACACTTTCCACTGCCACTGCTGCAGTGTCCCCCCAGTGTTCCTAAACTAACTCCATCTTGTGTAGAAATATGCAGGATGTTTTAAAGTTATCGATTTGTTTCTGAAGCCCTGTATTTACGGTTTTGTTTCACGTCTTTATGGATGCATGTGGATGCATGCTGCATTCGTGTGTGGGAGAAGCACATGTCAATTTGAACAAAGCGTCAGGGTTGATTGCGTTGTGTGTGTGTGTGTGTGTCTTTGTGGGTGCTAGTGAAGGGGGAGGGGCTGTCTACTTCTATAGCCGTGTGTGTTTGGGCCCCCTGATTGGTCTGACAGCATGTCACTGCAGAGGATTCCACGTAGTCTCGCACTTGACTTCATAATGCCTCTAATGGTGGGGTGTAAAAGCAACTTGGTGTGGGGATTGCCCTGCAGGCGCCCAGAAGTTCATTACCTCCAAAGGGCTTAGACACCGCCATTGTTATGCTGGGGGGGCACTTGGGGGTTGCTTTTATTGTATATGTCAGCAGGTACAATAACCCATAATACACCAATGCCTTTTGGTGTGTAAAGTATATTTAAACATAAATGTGTGACGCACGCCTCTAAAATATCCTCACATTATGTTTCGGGTGCATCCACGTGGAATTTGTCCGTTTCTGCCGGCTTTGATGTCCGACACATAGTTCCCCCTGCATGTTTTTACCGGCTTTTCGTGGTGCTCGGGCCCTCATTCGCCAGGGGATTGCGCAGCAGGTCAGCAAGGGAGCCAGGCAGTCATCCAGACACTTTAATCCAAGAGACTAGACCATTATTTATAAAGTGTCTTTAGGTAGCGGTCTGTGCCGGCCCAGCAGGGCAAAAGGTCAGAAATCAGGCAGACCAGAATCAGACAGACCAGAAAGACGGCGCTCCAAAAGAAGATTTAGAGAGAAATGTGACAGCGACTGTAGGGCAGAAGACAAATTGAATGCGAGGAAATGAAGAGGAGAGAAAGAAAGATATCTCTCTGGGTATATGCGGTGTTATCTTCTGTAAAGGCAGCACATAACCGCTGTCTCCGCAGGCATTAGTATTTCTAACAGTGCTGGATCACATCACTTTATCTAATTGATTTATAGGTGAGGAGACGGACATGCTCTCGTAACCCTGTCGCCGTGGACGGGCTCCAGCAGAGAAACACTTGTCAAATATGAAGGATATGAAAGTCAAATGTGCAGCAGAGAGTGTGTTTGACAGAAGCTTAGCATGAAGTGGAGAGACTTGAAACTTTCCGAGTGTGTGCAGTAGCTTGTATGTGAATATATGTGTGTGTGTGTGTGTGAGTGCATGCCTGGGTCGCCTGTTGATGGTCGGGGAGTCTGGAGAGAGACTGGAAACTATCCCAGACTTTAGCTGATTCATATTTTATCCTCCGTCTTGGCTCAGGGGAGCAGAGTAATTTGAGAGTGCGACAGATACACACGCGCGCACACGCATTTACACACTCTGAAAATGAGAGCATATGATGCATGCTGGACAGATTTATGGCGCGGGATTATGAGCACCTTACATCTCCCATTGGCTCCTGCAGCCAGAGTTGGGTTCACGCCGTATATTCGGCCAAAGAAGCTCTCTCTCTCTGCCTTTTTCCCCCTCCTGCTGCTGCCAGGCAGCCGTGTGGCAGTTCATTCCTCACCCAAAAGAATGATTAATGTACATGCAAATTACCAAAGCATGGGCACGCATTCAAATACAGGAGGCTGCAATCAGGAGACGGTAATTTGAAAAAACATACCATTTTACCTTTAGATATTACTTTACTCGCTCCTATCGCTTCATCTCGCAGACACACGTGTAATCTCCTCTTTTATCTCTCTCTCTTTCGCTCCATCCATCTATTAGACATGCTATACATTTTTTCGCTCTGAGTGTTTTTTGGCACGAGGGCCAATTGAGGTGAGGAGTCTTTCTCAAGTGAGCCGTGGCGTCAGTCTCCTGCCAGCGATGCAGACTGCCTTAAGCAGCGCGCCTCCTCTCGTCTAAGAGGAATCTCACGTCTCACTTTATCTCGGAGATAATCGGATAACAGTGCTGGATTTCCCCCCAGCCCGACTCCTTCTCAGCTACCGGGTCTTTTGGAGCAGAATACCAGGGGATGAGATCGTCAAGTTCCTAATTTGACAGGGATGAAATCATTTGGATGTTCTTCTCGGCTGAACTGAACTTCAGCTGCTGAAGCAAATCAGCCTAATACTCTTCGCTCTGCAATGTATTTTATTATCTTTACAGCCGTTTCGTGACTTTTCTCAGAATATTAAATACTCCTTTCCGTTCATTTAGTTTGCCTAAACTGAAGAAGTATAATGAAGCAGATATGTATTTCCATTCTTTTCCCATTGCACTAGGGTGATGGTTTTTTCCTCTATCCCCTCATACACACACAAACACAAACACACATTTGCACCAGACGTGCAACACACATGTGCCTCCTCAAACCACCCATGGAGGAACCGTTTTTGGGAGAGGAGGGTTCTGTACGAGAGCGGAAGCGACTTTCCGTGCTGCTGTTTTGCCATCTGATCTGGAGTGAAACCTGTCAGACTGGCGGCGATTGCCTCACATGGAAGGCGCGGCTCTGTTTGGCGAGCGCCGGAGGATTTTTAGGGCAAATCCGTTCTCAGCTGCAGGGACAGAATGTGGAGCGTCTTTCTGTCTGACGCCGTGTAGGTTTGATTTTCAATAAAATGGTGTCTGTGCTCCGGCTCACTTTCCCTCCAGCCAGACCTTATTGACACTGACCCTTGTGACTTGTTGTCCTACTTCAAAGTATATATATATATATATATATATATATATATATATATATATATATATATATATATATATATATATATATATATATGTATATGTATTGCTTGTATTCTGATGTTTTGAGGGAAGCCGAACAGATCTTTGTCAGTTGAGTTGTTATTAATACGACTCCTAGAATTAAATGCACTTCTCAGAATGAAGCATTTTTCATTCATGACCATAAATACTTACCACAAATGACTAATAGGCAGAACATGACTCATCTCATCGCTGGCTTACTTCTCAGAAAGTAAATACCTCAGTGTCTCAATGTAATGCCCATTATTATAACACATATTTGGCTTTATTTTTATTATGTAAAGTGTTCCGTTGGAGTCGCTCATTCTAATACTAAGAAGAGTCCCTCACTTTTAATCTCATGCTGGCGCATTACGTTATTTTGTTCCGGAAAACTTCTAAATATTGTAAATGGATTTAAATATTCACTTCAGCGTGTGAATGCAAAGCGTTAGCCGTCGACATGTTAGAAATGTTGGTTTCTGTGTGTAGCAGTGTAGCAGCGTGCTTGTTGCTCATCTGTGCAGAATATGTGATTGTCGCCTGCATTTGTGTGTGTGTGTGTGTGTGTGTGTGTGCGTGTGCGTGTGCGTGCAGGCGTGTATGGGTGTTTATGACTGCATTTCTCTCCCTCGTCCCAGCATCAGAGGGTGAGTGTGTGTGTGTGTGTGTGTGTGTGCGTGCGTGTGTGGGTGTTTATGACTGCATTTCTCTCCCTCGTTCCTGCATCAGAGGGTGAGGGTGAGTGTGTGTGTGTGTGTGTGTGTGTGTGCATGTGAGTGTCTATGTATGTGTTTGTGCGTGTGCGTGCGTGCGTGTGGGTGTTTATGACTGCATTTCTCTCCCTCGTCCCTGCATCAGAGGGTGAGGGTGAGTGTGTGTGTGTGTGTGTGTGTGCATGTGAGTGTCTGGTGTGTGTGCATGTGTGTGTGTGTGGTGTGTTTATGATTGCATTTCTCCTCCTCCCTGCATCAGAGGGTGAGGGTGTGTGTGTGTGTGCATGTGTGTGTGTATGTGTGTGTTTGTGCGTGTGCGTGCGTGTGTGGGTGTTTATGACTGCATTTCTCTCCCTCGTCTCTGCATCAGAGGGTGAGGGTGAGGGTGAGTGTGTGTGTGTGTGTGTGTGTGTGTGTGTGTGTGTGTGTGTGTGTGTGTGCGTGCGTGCGTGCATGTGGGTGTGTTGGGGGGGTTGATGGGCTCAGTGGGAGCCCGAGTCCTGGGGGAACAGCTCTCGTTAATAATTCAGACGAGGCTCATTATCAAGGCAGCGCAGATTTCTCCCTGATTCCACCTTAATTGCAGGCAGGCTGCTCCACTCAGGCAGGCGGTAGTCACGCTGAGCCGACTCTCTCCGTCTTTTCTCCTCCACATCTCCAGGCCCGGCTCCGCTCCACTCTGTTCTGCTCTGTCTCCAATACTCACCCATATCACGGCAACACGGCCTCCGGCTAGCCTCCTCCGTGGTAGTGAACGCCGCGATAGCCTTTAATGTACATTATGCATGCTATGTCTTCATACTTGGAGATGTGCCTCGTATATTTCTGATTATATCCAGTCATATTTGGGCATTGCTGTGCAATGTGTGGCGTAGTTGGCCGACAAAGACGCTCTCTGCGGGATGATGTGGTGAGTTCCACAGATGAAAGTCGATTCATCACAACAGTTGATCAGCAGAATGTAAACCACGATCTATTTTGTTAATCGATCAGTCCCTCAGATCAATGTTTCCAGCTTCTCAGATGTGAAGTTTTAATATCATTAGAAATGTAACGCTGCCCTTTCACAGTTTTCTGACATTTGGTCGACTGAACGATTCATTGTATATAAAAAAGAAAACTTAATTGATAAAAATCTTTAATTGCAGCCTTTGTGATTTATGGCTCATTATGGCTGAAGCACCAGTTGTATATTTGCAGATCAATCTGAAACATAATGTCGTATTATGATGCACACGACACACAGCCTAATGTGTTTTCCCGTGGTTATATGGTTTGTGATGTAATATAATGGCCAGTTTATCCTTGAAATAGCCTATATAGCATATACTGACGACACTATAGAACGCATGTCGCCGTGATTGATATCCGTCTACAACAACACTCCTCTTCATGACCATTTATAGGCTCATGTAATGTATCTTGTCTTCATAATTTACACTGACTGATGGGTTTCCATTCACCGAAGCCCTGCCGAGAGAGCAGCATAATGGGCCTGATCTTGTCATACATGTATATGAATATTTCAAATCAAGCCGTTGTAACTAGATGGGGCTTTAGATAAACAACACACATGCCTCTTCCTCTTTGCTCTCGCTGTAAGATGGAGTGCACTCCGAGCTGTTTTTCTCTCCCGGCCTCAAAACTCACTTCTCACAAATCACGGTGCCCATATTTCCTAATTCAATTTTTCTCGTCGTCTGATATCTCTTCCTGTACCGACGGGATTGATGGCCGTGTGCGTGTGTGTGTGTGGAAATGTGTGTGTTTACGTCGCACGCATATTGCCGCGCCTGTCCCTGAGACAGAGATGATGTATACCGAGCTAAACGGTGTGTTTCGTGACGCTCCATCTCCGGACCCTTCCTGGTAGCCACGGGTCTCTCGCTCCTCTCTGCCTGTCCATCAAGCCCCCCCCCCCCCGGCGGTCATAGGGGAGCGTATGACCGCCGTCCATCAGTTTACCTGAGCTTGGCGGTCCCGGCCGGTGATGGAGGGAGCCGGCTCACAAAGGGAAATGTGGTTAACGTTGACTGATCGGAGCAGGTGGATGGAAAAAAAAGAAAAAGAAGGGCAACGGAGAGGCGGAGTAGCGAGAGTTATGTCCAGGAAAGATGCTTGTTATTCTAATGCTGGTGGATAAGCTGCGTCGGGCCGTGCGCCCGCGTCTGATGGATTGAGCGTCGGAGGTCACCTCCGGTGGAGCGAGCTGGTCAGGAACCCCGCCGAGCTGTAATGTTTGCTCACCTGAGCTGAAACGGAGAATCTGACCTTGGGAAATAAATCACACGAGTGGGTTCCGCTCGGGAGTTTACGTCTGTCCGTGTAAAACAAGCCACGTGGGAGCAAATCTGCGTGGGAGCCAGCATATGTGAGGGGAGCCTACGGGATAGGGGCGAGGCTGTCGGGTGATGAGGTGACTGAGACCAGCTGGAGTTGCGGGGGGGAAGAGGAGGGGGTTTGTGTTTTTTTTTGGGGGGGGGGGGATAGGTCCTCCCCAATTGGGTTTGTGTGTCACTGGCTTGAATCTGGGTCAGGACACTCGGCCCGGTGTTTAGTATGCTGACCGCGTGAGGTCTGGACTCCGAGTCTGCTCCCAGCCCCGGATGAACCCGGCTCGTCTGCCTCGCTCCGTCTCCTCTCCCCCTTTCTTCTCTTCATCTCCGTCTCTTCCCCCTTCTTTCTCCTCTGTTCTTTCCGCCGAGAGCCCCTTTCAATCCCCTCCTCTGTCCCTCTGCCTTTTTTTTCTGTCCGCACCCCTCAGGCTTTTTTTATTTTTTATACTCTTCTTTCTCGTGCGCTCTTCCTCACTGTCAGTCACTCACGGCCTTCTCTTCTCTCCTCACTTGTTCTATTTCACACCCTCAGTCCTCCCCACAAAGTAGCCTTTTTATCACTCATTTCCCTCATCCCTCGCTCATTTCTCCTGCTCCTTTCATGTGCTTTTGAAATCCCCGTTTCATCTAGAGCTCTCTCTCCCTTTCGCCGGCTCTCTCCCTCACACAGACACATACAGACACACACACACACACACTCACACGCACACACACACACGCTCATTCAGTCATTCCTTTATTATCCAAAAACTAAAGTGATAAATGGCTCTCTTTCTTCTCTGTAAATGTCACTCGGGGAATTGTCTCTGCTCATTGATTGACTGGAGTAGAATGATGGCCGCACACGCACGTGCACCAGTTGCGCACACATGCGCACGTGCACACAGGCACATGGGCACACAGGCACAAAAGAGAGAGAGACAGTAGAAGAAGAAATGAGAGTAGGGAAACTATCTATCATTAGAGGTCCAGCTTGGCTGGGACTGCCGCCATCAGGGTTAACATCTGGCCCTTACAGGTCCAGCTTTCTCTCCGACGCTGATGCATCATTTGAAGAACTTGTGCGGTTGGTTTATAATGAAGCATCAATTCTCAACAGGACTTGGCATTCACGAGAGTGCTGGGAAGCTGAAGCTCGACAAGGGATCAATCACGGTTAAACAATCGGAGCAGGCAGGCTGGACCGGTCTTGCCATTCTTTTCTTCCTAAAGTGACGTGACGTTGAACGCATAAGTGTTGTTCCCAGTTTGATCGTTTGCCGTTAGCGTATCCGTTAGTGTCAGAAAAGTGACGGCCGAGGAAATACGCATCAAATAGCCATTGTTTAGAGCAACCAGTGCACCACGTGTGTGTGTGTGTGTGTGTGTGTGAGTGAGAGTCAGTAAGGGTTAATAATGCTCGGTCATTTTCTTAATGTCTCATTCACCCGTCCTCAGGCGTTGGAGCTTGATAAAGGTCAAGAATACTGGTGGTTGCATGTCGTCTTCCCTTATTTCATTCTCTTCACTGCACAGCAGGAAGGAGAGAACCAAGAGAAAGAAAAAAAGGAAAGTCTGCAATGATGCTGATCCACGTCTCTTCATCCTCTGAACCGGGATACAACGATGTAACAGGGGGACTGGAGGGAGACGGGGGGGCCGGCTCAGTCAATGAAGAGGGGGTGAAAATATTAAATTGATTTGAGACAAAGATGGAAAGACAAGGAGAGGCCAGTGAGGAAAATGCAATCGGGAAGAACCGAGAGCTGGAATAGAGAGTAGATTATACGGCATCCAAGCAGGACTGGAAGCCAGACTTGGCTGCACTTCAGCTACACTGCACTTTTCAGCTCAAGTGTGCGTCCATTAGTGCACTCCCATTGCACTCAGAAAGCCATGCACTCCGAGATGCAACACACACACACACACACACACACACACACACACACACACACACACACACACACACACATACACATGCACACATAGCCACAAATGCATTACATTTGGTATATACTGTTCATACATGCAAAGCCCCACAGACATACAGTAACCCTGCCCTTACACACATTTACCCAAAAACCTATACTGACCGAGTCCTGCTATCCTCTCTACCACTCGCTTTCTCACACACACACACACACACACACACACACACACACACACACACACACACACACACAGACTCACGATCCCTTCGCTAGCCACCAGATTGCTTCCCGTCAAAATAAATAATTAAATGAGTACAATAACGGCTTCCGAAAAAAGATCCCTCAATTAGTGCAAAATGGGTAAATGGCATGGGGTTGGGGCTGCGGGGAGGGATAGTATTTCGAGAACAACCACCCACCCACACACACACATACATACATATATACATGCACATAATTTATTACATAAGGCAAATCATGACCCAAGAAGGTTTTTACGCCATTGTGAAAGGGTCAATGTCCCCCTCCCCTTTAGCAATCAGCTTAGCAAAGTTTTTTCTAAAATCCGTACAAGTGATCCATGCCTGAAGACCGGCCGGGGAGAGATCTAGTCGAGTGTCAGGAGATGCTAGAGGAGCAATGTGTGTGTTCGTGGCGTTGTCGCTGTGCATTTCCAGGGCTGTAATATCAGGAATAGTGATTAGGAAAAGGTTGCAATTCATGCAAGGCCATTTGTCTGTGTGGAGGAGCGAGAGAGAGAAAGAGATACGTGGCAAGATGTCGATGTTCTTCTCGAGAAATGCGTGAGAGCATGGAGGTGGTCGTGGAGGTTGTGTAGTGAAGGTAAACAGTGTCACCCGGATATGACGAGAGTGGACAGTGTAGGTTAGATGCGTGTTCACGGAGAGGGATTGGCGCGTTACATCTTGTTTGAATGTAAAAATCAGTAATCACGTAGAGATTGCCAAATCCCCTTGTGGAGATAAAAGTCAGACTTTATTGAGCTGCAACTAACTATTATTTTCATTATCGCTTAATCTATTGGTTATTCTCATTTAAATATTATTTAGTGCATAAAATGAATACAATTTAGCGACAACAGCCTAATGAAAACATCAAAAATCTGTAGACCCCTTGAAAAAAAAATCTGTAGACAGATGAAAAATAGCCTCTTGGCTAATTCTGGCAAATTTACAGAAATGTTTTTATCAATGTGCACTGTCCCTATTAAATAACCATATAAAAAAAGGGGTCCTCTCGGGCTCATGTGACACTTTTTGAGAAAAAATCTCCAAGAGAGGGATGTTTCAGTTGTTTCATCCGTGGGTCGGTCCCACTGTCCTCTGTTGCCCCTGGTCGGTGACGTGTGTAAATGCACACATGCTATAGCTTCATTTCTGACTCTTTTACCAGATTGTACTGTTGTCATCAGCAGGGCTATAATACTAAACTATACGCTTCCTTCAGGTGCCAAAACAAGGTCACAAATGTTTCACTGGGACAAATATTCCACGCGGTGGACTTAATCTGTGTGTGATGTAAGCTACGGCAGTACAGCAAACAGACGGATGCTTGAACCCGGAACCCTACTGAGTAAGCAAACTAGGGACAAATTAGCCCTTGTGCTAACACAGCTAGCTTTGTCAAAGCCCCTCCGTTTGTTAAATGTCAGGCATGCCGATTTGGGTATTCAGCATGCGCAGGTCACGGACCTGGAGGGATAGAAGGATCTTAGAGGGATCAGTGAAGAGAGGGAGACAGGGAAGGAAACGATAGAGAGAGGGCTGAAGGCAGAGTGGTGCACAAATGACTGTGGACATGAAGCATATACTGAGACACGGAGTCAGGTGACTGAATGATGGGTTCATTTACATGCAAAGAAACTGACGGTTGAAGAAAGTGATGGGCTGGTGAGACGGAGGGCCAAAGATGTGAAAACAGCACGCGTACGACAGTTGTTTCACCTTGCCGCGGTTAAGAGGAGGTCAACTTGCAATGCTTCTTCCTCCTGCGAGAGGAGCGTCTGTGCGACGCAGAGTGGGCCAAAATGGGAGCAATGGGCTGAAATGGAAGGATGTGGGCGAAGAAGGGAAGTAGGATGGATAAATCTGGAGCCGGGGAAATGAAAAGCTGCAACGCACCGTGCTTAAGTGAGGGCACGGCTTGAGAGATATGGGGAGGGACAGAGAGGGTCAATCAGAGATGCAGGGTGAAAGGGGGGAAGATGGATGGAGGAATGGAGGGAGGGTGACAGAGGGGAGAAAGTGACAGAGGAGGGGGCCGCGACGGGGTCCTTGCGGTGGGGCGATTGCGTGACTGAGAGGAAAGTGCACTCCTGTGTGTGTAATGCTCTCAAGACGGGTATTAAGACGCGATGCCCGACTCACACAGTCGCTGCCCCTCTCTCCCCTTTTCCTTCTCTACTCTCCTCCTTTCTGCTCCCTTTCTCGCTCCCTCCGCGTCGTCCACTAATGATCCTCGCGTCCTGCCACGCTGCCAGGCTGAGTGATGCCCGCTGACAGTCGCACTGAGGTGGAAACGCTGCACCCCCCCCCCCTCCCCCTTCCAGGAGTACTGTGACACACACACACACACACACACACACATACACACACGCACACACATAAAGGTGTAGCTCTTTCTCACATACATGTATCAGCTTGTGCAAAGCTGCTGACAGATGTATGTGTGTGCATGTGTGTGTGCATGTGTGTGTGTGTGTATATGACCATCAGCCTGCTCACGGTCACACACTTACTGTAAATTTGCGAGCGTCCAGCTGCATCTGTCTGCAGGAGTTTTTGTGTGATGGATAGAGGTGGGCCATCGAAGTAATCACAGGGTACAGCGAGTTCGATAATGATCCCAGCAGTCTGTGTTTTGGCCCGTGAGCTTGATGACAAATGAATTTGCACAAGCAGACGTGTTGAAAATGAGGAGACAATACACAAAAGGTAATACATTTGGAAGTTAAGAATCGCTCTCTACAGATGAACACCGGTTTGCATAGAAATACTTCGCTCCACAGATATTTTTCATGTTGTATCTGCAGAGTTGCAGATTAGTCATTTGACATACTGCAAATGTAATCTACATAATTTAGCAATTTATATGATATAATTATACAATTGCAGATGAATGCACTGAAGAATCCTGTTGACACCAGAGAGACATCTTGAACTCAACCTCTTAAAGCACAGTAAGCGTTGCCAATGCAGTCTCTTCTAAAAGGTTAATTCCCCTCTCAGAAGCGCCACTGGTTTCCCTCTATCATGCCTAGAGTGTGTTGGCAGTCAGGGCCGGAAACGGGGGGGAAGGGGAGGGGAAGCAGCTTGTGGTGGTGCTGCGAGTTTTTAAGTCACAGTCTGTGGCTTAGGCCCAAATGCATGAGAGCATCCTATTGAGGTGGCATTCGTAGGTAGGAAATAGTTATTCAATATAACTCAATCAAAAGGTTGACATGCTTAACTTTGAAAACTTTAAATACCGCTGTGAACCCTGACCCCAGTAGTGCACCTTTCTGATCAACCCCATATATATGAAGAATGGTTTTCATAACCAACAAGTACAAATTGCAGTTGCATTATGTTCTGCACATCGAAGTCACACCTTGAATTTATCTGCGGTGACATCATAGTTTGCCATCCTCCCATCACGACCCCTCTCAATCCCTTTCCATTACCAAACTTCCGTCTGCGAGGCATCATCCATTTTCCCGCTCTAATCCAACCGACCCGTGCCCAGGCTCCCGTCCTGCCTGACGAGTAGAGGTTAGGAATTAGGTCACAGCCTCTCACTCCTCTAATTAGATGCTGTGAGTGTATGCATGTCGGAGTGTGTGTGTGTGTGTGTGTGTGTGTGTGTCTGCACGCTGGATGCTCTTAATCCCTAGGTGGCCTCTATGGTAATGGAAAAGTCCTGGGATAGCGCGGTAACCCGCATTTCTGTTGCTCTCCACATGTCATCAAGTTGTGTCTGACGTCAGGACTTGAAATGACGATGAGGGGATTAGTCGCTGATGTGGAAGCCGAGGCAAAATGTACCCCAGGGGTAAGAGAACAGGTCAGATTCACCTACACAAGACGCATGTGAAGCGTTGACATTCCCGGAGAACGAGCTCCAGTTGAGCGGGAACTTTGGCCTTTACACGCCCCGCGATGCCAGCGGGTTAAGATTCAGTTGGACCCAGCAGTGACATGTAACTCCCACTTCTCTGTGGCAGTAAAAGGGATTTCAGGTAAAAGAGATGTTCACCTTGCTCCTCAGAGCCCTGTGGATTTGTTCCATCCTCTTTGTGAGATGTATCCACGTAGGGGGCGAGGAACGACATACCTGCCTCTGCAGTTTTAATGTCGACTCGTGTTTTGGGTTCATCCCGGATGTGTAACATGACCGAGACGTTGACATATTCATAAAAAGCCTGCGTGAGTCATTTTCAAGTCGTATACATCCAGAAATGTAGTGTACATCAGCTCAGCGGGGTGTGTGCAAAGGGCAAAGGGGTAAACAATCGGCATGTACTAGGAGAGAGGATGAGAATGAGGGATCATACTGATTTTTTTTGTATGTGTGTGTGTGTGCAGGCATGCAGGCATGAGCCAGTGTGTGTGTGTGTGTGTGTGGGTGGGTGTGCGTGGGAGAGGGAGTAAAAGAAAGGAAGAGTAGCGCCGGGCTAGTCTTAATTAAGTTTTCAGGAGGCTCTTAAAAGGTCAGGCCACAGCCACCACGCCCAGCCGAACCCTCCCCTCCCCCCCCCCCCCCAACCCAATATTCCCTCCGTCCCCCCTCTCCCTCCCTCACCTCCCCGTTGTGATCCATCCAGTCATCAGCCCCCCATCTGTGCACATTAGCCATTCATGAACACACTCATTAGGGTGGGAGTTTGAAGCGATTGTGTTCACTAGTCTGCGGCTGGAGCGTGGCGATTAATATTTCAGCATCTCCCGTCGAGGAGCTGAGAGCAAGTTTGGCCCTCTTAGGCTAGAGAAAAAGAGAGAGAAAGAGAGAGATATATTGAGATTGAGAGAGAGAGAGAGAGAGCTTCACCCATCCCCTTTCTCCCCCACAACCCCAACAAACCTTCCTCCTCCTCCCCCCATCCCCTCTCAAACAGTCTCTGCAACTTGCAGTACGTTGCCCCCCAATTTCCATTTATTGCACACACATAAACACACACACACACACACACACACACACACACACACACACACACACACACACACACACACCAAGACCCTAACTCAAACTGACTTAATTGGGCTCTTTTTGTTTCAGAAAACAGAGAGAGGAGGGGGAAGGAAGGAGGGTGGGAGGTAGGAGGGGGAAATCCTTCTTTTCTTGTCCCCCCTCATCTCCTCTTCCCTCTCAGTTGGACAGAACTGTCTTTTCCTAGCTATCCTTCTTTCTCTCTCCTCATGAGCTCACATTAAACTGTTCTCTGGGGTCGGGATGGGAGAGGTTTTGGTGGGTTGTGTTCTTATCCGCACATGGGAGTTTATTCAGACCACATCGATACTCTGCCTCAGTCATATTGCACACTGGTATTTAAAAGTATCAGAATTTGAGGAGCATCATGGGTAGTGAGGCGCTCGATAGTCGAAGCTCTGCTCCTGAATACAGAACTCACGTTGACCCTTAAGAAGTTGAGCTTGCTTCTCTTTGATTTCACAAGTATCTTGTTTCATAGTTAAATGCTGATTCTGTGATGTGGACGGAGCTGAAAGCAAATGTATATTCTTATTTATTCTTATGCATGTTGTTGTGACGTCGTTAATGAAATACACCTACGCATTTTTATATTTTTAGCAATTCTGACCGCAGTATAAATTATCTCCAAATAGGACTTTGGAGTGAAACTTTTGACAGTCATATTTTTTTTATTTAATTTATTTACATTTTGAAAGGATGCTGTTGAGTGATGTGAATCCTTCTTCTCCTTGATTTCACCCTTATTCCTGAGCTCTATGTGCGTGTTTGTTTTGTCATGCCGCCTAAAGATGAAGCTCTTCCTTCCAAGCTGATACATCTGAAAACTGATCAATACCTATTAACAAATGCTGATGATATCTCTGGGCTTCGGCATCGAGATGATGGAAAAACAATTACATTCTAAAAACGGTTAAATACATTAAGGATTTAGTCCAATTATAATCACTTCTAATCACAGGGACATTTGCAGGCGCCTGTGATGCGTTTGCAGAAGCTTGATAAGTTGTCACTTTTACATTAGTGTTTGCAACAGCTCCGTTAACAGCTTGCGTTTATAGCCGTCATTCAAAATTAAAATCACAATAACACTGAAAGATATGTCAGTGACAACATTGTAGTGTGTTTGGTGACAAAGAAACACAAACTAAAAGATCACAGTGTCTGAGGTGCACTACCCTGTTGACGTATTTTTTTATTCATGCATTGAAATTATTCTACACTCTAATCTCAGAGACTGAGTTTTTTCATTTTTTTATTTCCGACTTAAATCTAGGATATTCTTTAAAATAAAAAATTATCTCAGAGTATAATTCATAATTCTTAGCAATTGTGTTCCTACAATGGCCCTAAATATCACTTTGCAGTGCAAACCATAAAAAAATAATCTGAAACTCACATTTAGTAAAGAATTATTTCCACGTGGAGAGTTCTCTTTACGTTCTTAACCCTCGCCATGGCATTAGAGAAAAAAGCGTGATCCCAAAAACAGCTCTCAGTGTGTTCAAAGATAACCCAACGCACGGAGAGGAATGGCTGCAGTTGTGTGCTTTGTCGTGCGGCTGCATTGTATACTGAAAAAGCATACATGAACAATGTGCTGAATAGTGTGTTTGGCTGTATGGTGCAATTCTATGGTTTGAAGAACAGTGTCTGTAAGTGAAGGTCAAGGTTTCTTCTGAGGAGGCACAGTTACAGACCGAACTGCTTTCATACAGCCTTTAACTACCAGAGAGTGTACCACGCTCTCAGGCGGGCCCCCACATTCAAGACTCTGTTCTTTGTTCCCCCATCCTCTTTTTGTTCTTCACCCACCTCTGCCCTTTTTACCCCTCCCCCTACAGATACACTTGAACCCCCCCCCCCCCATACACACACACACACACACACACACCCTACCGTGCTCCAACTCCCTGCTTTTCATTCCAAGCATGCCATTCTCCATCTTCTCCGTAAAGGTGTGCGAATAAGTGGGAGTCTATGGGCTGTGCGTGAGTAAGTGGGAGTCTGCAGGCTGAAGTGTTGCATGTGGGTCGGCATTCATGGGATGCAGCGGTGGTTGCGGCGCACACTGGCGGCTAATGAAGTTCCTTTGCACCTCATAGCCCTATTAAACTGCTGCCCCCTACCTCTACCCACTTCACCCCCCCACCTCTTGCCTTGTTTCTCCCCGAGGGAGAGAGTTGGCAGGGAGCAAGCCGGCTGCTATGGCAACAACAAGGAACCCTCCCTCTCCCACAGGTCTCCTTAGCAACTGGTAGCTTGGCATTGCGGTAATGAGTGTGCCCGGTGTGCCAGGCTTTGTGTCATGTTGGCATGTGTGTGCAATGTACGTGTGTGACGGAGTGACAGAGCGACTGACTGTGTGTGTGTGTGTGTGTGTGTGTGTGTGTGTGTGTGTGTGTGTCTGAGCATGCATGTGTGGTTGTTTGTTACAGTTTGCCAATTTAGGTGAGAGTTAAAATGTGTGATGACAAAGAGAGATAGAGCCACTACGTGGTGATGGTTAAACAAAATGGTGACGCCTATTTTATTACAATGTAACCAAAACTGGCACTTGACTGACTCCACTTATCTCTCCGCTGTCACTATGTGTGTGTGTGTGTGTATGTGTGTGTATGTGTGTGTGTGTTTCTCTTTGTGTGTGTGTGTGTGTATCTCTATCTCTGTGTTTGTGTGTCTCTCTCTGTTTCTGACTCTGTGTGTGTGTGTGTGTGTGTGTGTGTGTGTGTCTCTCTTTCTCTGTGTGTGTGTGTGTGTGTGTAGCTTTATCTCTCTCTGTATGTGTCTCTCTCTGTGTGTCTGACTCTCTATGTGTGTGTGTGTGTATCTCTCTCTCTCTCTGTCTCTGTGTGTGTATCTGTGTGTGTGTGTGTGTGTGTGTGTATGTGTGCGTGTCTGTCTGTCTGTCTGTCTCGGTGTGTGTATCTCTGTGTGTGTGTGTGTGTGTGTGTGTGTGTGTGTGTGTCTGTCTCGGTGTGTGCGCTGCAGATGTGTTTCTGTGTATTTGTGCATCGTTTCTCTCCCGGTGATTGCGGTCGTTCTTTTCTGTACTGTGAAAGTGAAGCAATTAAAGGGACGATCCAATGCATTTTGCATGGCTGCCTATGAGTTTCCTGCTCTGCTGAAATTAAATTAAACGCTGAGAATGATGTTTATTAAAGTGTGATCAGAGGTGTGCACTGACCTTTAGAATGTGGGAAATGAGATTCTCATTGTTATGAATGAGATTATGTGGAGGCCGATTTAGAAAAAAGCCTTGGTCTGCATTGATGCCATCGTCGGCTGACAGTTTTTTTTGTTGAATATAGCAGAGGGAGGTTTCAGTATAATCAAATCCACACTGTGCCTGTTGGCTATTAAACCGACTTAACCACAAATATAGACACACCGGCGCTTCCATAAATGTAGATTGACTTGTGCACACACGCATATCATGCCGATCTTGTAAAAAGAGCTGTAAAAGCTCATGTTGGTCTTGAAGAAAAGCATGGCAAGCCCAGTGGAAAATGTTAGTTTGCTCCCTAGTCGAGGTGTGAAGTGCGAGCAGGCGGCCGGCCCCACAGGTGGCCCAGCCCGAACACCTGTTGTGTGAATCCTCAGTGGGAGGGCGCGAGGTCTGCCTACCTTACAGGCCCCAGTGGAAAAACCACACCCATGCTATGCTACGGCACGTGCTCCTTCGCGTGCACGCTCCCACTCCGAGGCTCCCCCGTTTTGCGCGTGGGCGTCAGACATGGTGCCCAGATTGTGTCCCTTTTGCACCCACCGGAAACACTCAACTGTCCCTGGCATCAAGGCGAGCGGATTTTCCGATCCCCTGTCCGGGTCTCAGATGCTCTTCTAATCTGTCCGCGTCTATTTTTAACCGAGTAAAAAGCTGCGACAGCGCTTCTCTATCCCAACACCCTGACACCCCGATGCCAACCCGTCCCTTGGCGCCAGGGCGGGCACGGCTGATGACTCGCCAACGATTGGCTGCAATTAGTGCACAGTCAGGCAGGAATCCCCTACCAACTCCATTACCTCTTCACAGCCACATCCTGATCTGAGGCTACCAGACACTACCACACACTTGCTTTCCATTCTAAGCCTTTTTATAAATGGCACTCCTGCAGTTTTGTGGAATAATAGGGTTGAATACGGAGCACCTTTCACAGTGCTTGAATCACTTTCCTGTGCAAACTCAGTTTTTTCAAGTGCAGTGGCTGCCGAGGGAATGCACATTTGAATTGTACCTGTTCAGATTTGGCTTTGAGATTGAGTGAAAGTTCGGTATGTAATATGACAGCCACTGGTGAAAGGTCCTTGAGGTACTCTGACTCACTTTAGCTTTTTCCTGTAATGATTCCAGAAGAAATGAGCGCCAGCAGTTTTCGACTCTTTCCTGTAAATCGTATCGATTCAAGAAATTAAAAATGCTGCCGATCCTCGGAGATCCTCCCAGTGATGCACTTAGATATATGCATTTCCTAATCCCAGGTTTATTTCTTCCCCAACATGGGCTGCAATGTGCCTCGCAAGCCAATGCAGTCGTGACCACGGCTGTGGAGGCGATGATGGCATGTGGCAGAGAAGTAACTGTTTCTCACCTCCTAATAAAAGAGACTCCTTTTTAATCTTTTCAATTTGATTGCATTCCAAAAACAGGCCTGTCTGCCCATCTGTCTCTCTTAAAGAAGCTCCTAAAGGGATTTTAATCATCTGACTCTGGGCTTCTCAGGCAAATAGCTCCATCTCTCTCTCTCTCTCTCTCTCTCTCTCTCTCTCTCTATTTCCAATTTTCTTTCTTGTCCTCACTGTCATAGTCTCCCTTGTTTTCTCTCCCTCTCTGATACACCGTATCGTCTCGGCTGCATTGTGCCATATCTGTGCAGCCATTAGGCCCTTTGGTCCCTCTTCAAGTCCTCAGACACATTAAATTCCCCCAACCCTGTCCCTATTAATCCACATGGCTCTAAATTCTTTATTTCCCTTCAAAGGGACAACGCGAGCCGTGACATCAATCATGGAAAGCGAATATTTAGCCTGCGCTAATTTCCACCAATAGCCTGGAGACAGGCTTAGCTGACAAAACTCATTCCTGTGCTGAACAAAACTGCTTGTGTTGAAACCTCCCCTCCCCCTGATCCCTCCTGCCTTCTGCACAGGCAAAAACAGCATCACAATAAACACAGTTAGTGCTTCTGTTACTCCCCCTTGATTTGGGCTTATCAAATGAATGTGCGCCATAGAGGGATACCCTTTGACAATACATAATGGCTCCATTCTGCATGAAATGGTTTGGTAATACCAGTCGAGTGTGGCAAACGGCTTTCCTCGGTGCCACTACAAGAACAGCTGCTGTGTTCTTAGCTGGGCGAGCGCACCACGCTGCTTCACCCTTGAGGTTGTTTGAGTCGGGTGAGTGGTTTCTTTTCGCCGGTTCCCAGACCCCTCTCGCACTCCTTAGTTCCTCACTCAGTTCTGTTTGAATGAGTGCACATTCGCCACGAGATGGGTCCTTTAAACCGTTTGACCCGTTCGCTCGCCCCTCTGTGTGCGAAGCATGTGTGTTGGTGTGCGAGCGGGAACACCCCAGAGTGGGCTCCGATGCGGGGGGGATGGGGTGAGTGGGGGGGGGCATTTTGAGGGCAACCCCTTTGTGTGTGACGTGGAGGGGCCCCTTGTGGTGCCTCTGTATTCCAAGCCTTTACCCCCTGGCCCCTCCAACTCCGGCTGTACCCCAACCATCACAGCTGCCCCCATGCCAGTCATGTGGGTTACCATTGGGCCCAACACAACATACCCTGCCCCCATACTCGGATACGCTAATGCCTGACTGACATCTTGGGAGAGGCAACAGAGGGACGCACCGGGCGCCACGCCAGTGGGCACAGTCACTTAACTGACAAGTCTGTGGCAGTTAGACATTGTTGTGTGAACAGTGGCTATATGGCATATTGAGCTCCAATATTGCCCTCATAATGCAGGTGGATTGAATAGTTTGTCTGACCTTCATGTGTGCTAAACCTCAGCACTGATAGCCATTAAAGTTTATTGATTCCCTACACTAAATGGGCCTCTATAGTCCCTGAGTCAAACCCAGTTGGCATTGAAGAAGGGAGGAAGAACAGGAGAACAATTGATTGGTAACTTAAGTTTTCCAAGTGCCAAATGGATTATATATATAAACAACCTCTAACTGCTTATTCATCTGTGAGTTCTGAAAATAAGTGTTAACATGTCAGATATGGTCAAAAAGAGTAAACACTTTTAATCTGAGGGCTGTCTTGCAGTTGTATACATATCTAAACCAATTAAGATTGTAAGGCCTTAATGAGAGTTGAACCCGAGCTGATTGTTTCCTGCATCCAATAGAACAATGTTCACCATAATTTTCTTAGTTTATGTCCAAATGAACCCATTCCAGCCTGATTGAGTTGTGTTTGTATGCTGAGGATGAGGATATATGTCCTTGATAACAAATCAAAGAGGTCACGCCACTACTATGACTGTCTGTTATTTTCAGTATTATGGGACCAAGCAATGCATCTCTCTGCATACGGCCAGCCACTGGTTCATTCATTATTTAGAGCCTCTCCACAAGGCCCATTGTATTAAAGGGGTATGATTTGAATAGGAAGCAGCTTCCTGGACCCGGGCGTGTGATGTGTGTGTTCCTCACTGTCATTGTATGTTTCGGTGGGCTTCATCCATCTGCCTCAGCAAGCCAGGGGGCTGAAAGAGAATTTCCATTTTATGAATATTTAATACATAATAAAGTTTTCAATTTTATTCTATACAACCCGTAGGGGTAGAAATGTGGCAACGCCAACCCTCAAGGACAGAGCAAGTAAAGGTAGTTGATTCAATGGCGGCATCAACAATGCGGTCAACATCGTAGCACAGTCTCAAAAATCTAGTAAAATGTATTAAAACTACATCCTATAAGGGGTTTATAGTGTCCCTATTTCCCACATCGCAAACTTCCCTAATGCTGTATTACTATTGGATCATAGCATATCCGGGCTGCCCGCTGTGTTCGCGGTGACCTGGCGTGGCTCTGTGTGAGACACCCAGCTGGGAGTGCCCCTGAATCAACTCGGGATTAGCCCAGGATTGTCTGGGATTACTCGGGGATGGAGGGGGATTAGCAGTGACTGCTTGTTTCTGGGGCGTGAGGGCCATAGGCTGGCCAAATTGCCCCTGACTCAGACTCAGGGAACAGCAGGCGGACAGCACCACACCCACAGTGGAACCACCTGCAACCGGAGCTATTCTTAGATTCTAAAACACACAAACAGGATGACAGAGACAAACATGTGGTGGAAAACTACACGACAGGAAGCCAGCAGCTAGTGATGATCATGATGATGATGATGATGATGATGATGATGCCATTGCTGGCCCCTGTCCGAAATCTCTCAAATCTCTCTAGCAGGTGGATTCATCAGATAAAAAGGGTTTGTGATGATGACAAATCCCTCCAAGTTCACTGGGGCTGCTCTTCCCTCATGCAGGGATAAATTGAGATTTGACAGGTCACACAGAGTTGCTGCATGAAGTGGTCCAGCTCTCTAAAAGATGAGCTGAATTGCAACCGGCCGTGGTGAAATAGCATGAAAGTGTACATATGTTTTAATTTAGGCATGCGCGGGATAATTTGGAGTGGTATGATCGGTGGGATGATCCAGCCAGGGTGAGACGGGGAGTTGGCGCGGCACGTAGAGAAGCCGTCAGAAGCAGGCAGCGGGCATCCCCCGCGGACAGGCACTGCTGAGATGAAAGACTGTTTAGTGTTGGAGCAGCAGCATCAAACAACCGCCTCCTCTTGCATCCTTTCTCCCATCCCCCACTCTCCCTCCCTCACTCTCGAGACTCTAACCACAATATGATATAGTTCTGCCGGTGCACGTTTACCCGGTTGCCATGGATACCCAATGCCAGAGGTGTCACAGCGAGATAACCCAAGGAGGCATTCACAGATCACCTGAATTCGGTTCGCCTCCCATTTATGTGTTCTGCGCCGCAATTTGATTTATTTGTTTCCCTGCCGTGCAATTCAGTGTGAATACAAATAATCCACAACATAATAGAGATGGTAGAAGTGTGAGTACCCCTCGATCTGAAACAATCTATTGTCCCAGTATATTCCTAAACCACAGGAGGTGCTTTTGATTTGATATTTTCCTGAATGAACGTCAAAATGCCTCACACACAACAAAGAGCAGAACCACAACGAGACTTTGTTGCACACCAGGAACCTCCAGCATTCAGAAACCCGTGAGATAAATGATAGTATAATGACAACAGAAAAAGCTAGATCCTATGTATGAATTATGGAGTCACATGCCCGTGTTGATAGATAGTAAAAGGTAGTTGGAATGTAATTGGCGACACAGTGTATAATTGAAGGCATAGCAATTGAAAGGAGAAGTAGAAAATGACTGCTGTGTGGGATATAAGAGAAATACAAAATACGTAGCACAGCGTGAAAAGAAAGAGAGGGATTGCGATGAAGACAGAACAAGGGAGGGAGAGGGAGATAGGCAGTGAAGGTAGATGTCGGAGGGTAGGATACATCCATTATCCTTCCTTGCTCCTGGCTCAATCTTCCAATACATCCTCCTATTCGAGCTACGAGAGCAAAAGAGACAGGGCTGGCGCTAAGCCAGACTGGCACCAACTTCAAACATACAGTACGCCCAAACACAGCAGCTTACATCAGCCCGACTGAAAGCAGAAGTAGAGGAGGACAGATGGATTGATGGAAATGAAAGTGGGAGGATTGACGTACATAAGAAAAGTGTCTCGAGACCGAGTCCCGGCTCGTTTCAGGTTAGCTGAGGCTGACAGGGTCACGCTCGGTGCCGACTGGAGCCGTCCTTCCAACATGTTTGGGGTTTTGAATGTGCTCTCAATCTTCTGAAATTGGTTGACACTGATTGCATAGACGGTTGTACCTCTACCTCTGTGTGTTTTGTATATCTAATAATAGACGTGGAAGTAATGTTATACTTTTGCACATTTTCTTTATGACTGAGCATGTATGATCTGAATAAGTTATATTTAGGTGTGTCTACATTGTTGATTTTTATGTTTGGTATACAATTCTTATTTCCTTCTGGAACATTGTATATTAATATTATGCAAATGTCTCTAATTTACAGTGTTCACCTTAGAAAAGCAGTTTGTGTACAAATTAGAGGTGATGTATGTAGTAATTCAGTTTGATCTCTCACTTACCCTGTGTCTCTTTCATCTCTCTGCAGAACTCCATCCGGCACAACCTATCCCTCCACACACGCTTCATCAGGGTGCAGAATGAGGGAACCGGCAAGAGTTCTTGGTGGATGCTGAACCCGGATGGAGGCAAAATGGGCAAGTCCCCCCGTCGGAGAGCGGTCTCCATGGACAACAGCACCAAATACCTAAAAAGCAAAGGCCGCGCCAGAGGGAAGCGAGTTGGCCGTCCTGGGATAGGAGCAGGGTCTGTTGTGGTTGGGCTCCAGGGTTCCCCCGACCAAAGCAGCCCACCACGGAAAGGACTCTCGGGAGCTGGAGGCGCATCTGGGACCGATGGAGAGTTTGATGCATGGACAGACCTCCATTCAAGAGCTAGTTCATCAGCCTCCACACTTAGTGGCCGTCTGTCCCCCATCCTCGCAGAGGGAGAGCCAGAGGAACCAGAGGAGAGCGGCCTGTCCTGTTCCACCTCCCCACACCTCTACCCCTCACCGACCGGTGCCCGCTCTCCATCGAGGGGAGCAGGGAATCTCTGTCCTCCCCTTGAGCAGCTGCCTCAGCTGGCGAACATGACGGGTGCCATCAGCCTGGATGAGCAGCTGATGGAGGATAGTTATCATCACCATCACCCGACGCAGCAGCAACACCAGCAGCATCCGGCTGTTGGCAGACACAAGCACCAAACCCCGGTCTACCACTACAGCTCTGGAGTGAAGGTGCAGAGTCCCTATACTGCAGGCGTCTATGGTGCAACAGGCATGGGGATGATGCGCCACCATTCGCCCATGCAGACCATTCAGGAGAACAAGCCAGCCAGTTTCTCTGGAACCATGCGGGCGTACTCCAGCACCAATGCCCTGCAGAGTTTGCTCACAGGGGGTCCGGTTCGGCAGCAGTACTGTTCCAAGGACATGATGCTGGGACAGGAAAGGGAGAGCCATCCTATGATGGGGCAAGCTAGTAATGGAGTAGGCTCAAACCACCACAGCCACCACCCTGGCCACCTTAATGGCCAGAGCAACAATGGACCTCATAGTCACAGCCATAACAGAACTCACAGCCATACAAGTCACAATCACAACAATGTCACCAATCACAACCACAACTCGCCTCACAGCCTCGCTCACAATAGTCACAACCTCAGCCAGAGCCATAACCACACGACGCCCCGGGCGGTGGCCCTCATCCCCCGCGGCAACAACAATCAGCTGCAGACCTACAACCACAAAGCTCCCTACCTGTACAGCCCCCCATCACATGCCCACCTCCCCGCCTCCACCACCCTCCCCCCAAACCCAGCGGGGATGCTTGGCATGCCCCAGGAATCCTGCCACGTGGCCACTGCCCCACACCCCCGTCACAACCATTACCCCGATCCACAACACCAAGGCATGACAAACGGACCATACCACCATGGCCAGGGGATGGGGAATGGTAGCATTGGTAGCAACTACCATGGCTATCACCAACCACACCCCCATGAGAGACTACCAGCTGACCTGGACATTGACATGTTCCACGGAAGCTTGGACTGCGATGTGGAGTCCATCCTCCTCCATGACATTATGGACTCTGGGGAGGAGATGGACTTTAACTTTGACTGCTCCCTCGCCCAGGGGGTCGGCATCGGCATGGGTATGGGCATGGGTGTGACCATGGGCATGGGGATGGGGATGGGGATGAGCGGTCCACAGCAAACTCATAGCAACCAGAGCTGGGTGCCTGGCTGAAGTCTGGGACAACAAAACCTCTGAACTAAAAGAACTACCCTACCCATGAAGCACTGTGCTCAACTGTGACATTCCTGACTTGACACAGAGACTTTAGGACCAACATTTCCAACCCGCTTTGTTGTCTTGACAATTCTTCTGTACCACAATCCTCTTTTGACCCCCTCCCCCAACCCCCCGAGAGATGTACTTCACGTCACGTTAGTTATTTCTCATATCAGCTATACTGTGATGACAATCTCTCAGCTGTGCTTGCCCACCATTGCTTCTCATCTACCATGAGAACTGAACTCTCAATGCACTTTATTGCAAGTGGGTCACAACTCGCAGTGCAACGTGTTCACAGAGCAGCTCAGGCAGAGCTTGGCATGTTTTGTAAGGTGGCTGCTTTATTTGATGGCAGCAGAGGAAATCACAGGCTCCATTGATAAAGTCTCATGTTTTGGCATTGAATTAGAATCCGACTCCTTTTCTCATATATGCTGTCATTGTGTAGGAATAGTCTTATTTAGTGATTACAACCTTGAGGCCTATTCTTCATAACTCACATATTTAAAAATAGAATAAATACAATATTTTTAATTAAACCCGGATTTGAAATGGGTTTGAATGCATCCAGTATATTAAAACGAAGATCTGATCTTAAACCAGTTCACCATTTTAATGACAATGACATTCACATGCTCATCAGATCCAATTAATTACCTTAAAGCGACAGTCCTCTCTTGTTTTTTTACAGCTACATGCATTTAGTCCTTGGGGCTTTGACTTTTCTCTTGGATGTAACGGTTTGTCAGTGCCCTTTTCCCCCTTCGGTTAGAGAATATTGTCACTACACGGTTAAATGTTTTTTATCATTACTGGCCAGCATGCAATTTGGTGGATTAAAATGTTGTATCACCTTATCTCACCTGGGCTTCTCGTGCCAGTTCCCTCTTTCTCTGCCTGTCAGAGGAGAGACAAAGTGACCATTCCTCACGCAAGCCATTACCATGGCTTGATTGAAATTCAGCATCTTGCTTTTAATCTCCAAAGTGATGCGGCAGCGATGCGTCATTATTGAGAATCTAACACGTTGTCCTCCCATCTCTCACCCCGGCCGTCCGGGCGGCCGCTCGTCTCCACGACTTAATGTGCCAAGAAAGCAAGACAAAACTGTGATTAACGCCAAGTCCCTCTGCCTGCTGTCCTGCTCTGAGAAGGTTCAATGTCACTGTCCGCTTGCCGGCTCACAGAGGGTACTAAAAGGAAAAGATGGAGACATGGATAGAACAAAAGTCTGTTGTTGCAGTGGGATCAATCATCAGCCTCAGTTTCCGTACTCTTTGGGTGTGTGTGTCTGAAAACAGCTAGTGTATTCGTATTGTAAACCATCCCCAATGTCTGTATTTTGTATTCCCCCATTCCCCCGTTCCCATGTTTTCAATGCTTATACCTGAGATGCAAATACTCAAATAGGTGCAATGGGAGGTAATTAAGGAGAAAAAACCATCAGCTAACTCACATGGCATGACTCTAGGTCAAACAGGGTTGTAATGCCCCACAGCCATCCACATCCCCCTTTTTGTGTGTTTATTATGTTGTCTTGTAGTTGTTATTGTATTGTTGAAATTCTAAGGACCAACGAGGACAGCGCTGAAGTATCCATAGTGTAAGGACGGCATTCAGTGGTGAAATGATGTTGGTCGTGCAGTATGACCTTCGTATGTTCCAATACCGTGCACCCCTCCCACACATGCTCTGCTCAATTGTCTCTGTGTTTGTGAGTGTGGGATTCTGAAGCTTGTTTCTCACTGGCCTTGAGAGAGGGAAAACATACCAATATTCTCCAGTTCCCGTGAGGAGACTCCTCGCGCTTGGTCTGCACCAAGTATGGCACAGAAAGGAAAATATGGGGGTTAAGAGTAGGGTGGGGGGTATTTTTACAGCCAAAGGTCAACACAGCACTGACTATCAGACCCATTATTGGAGTGAATACCTTTATTTTAGGGCTTTTAGTCGTGCTGGTTCCAGATAATCTCCGTGAGGAAAACGCGTGGAATTTTTTTAAGCAAACGGGCCTCACAAAGCAGTTATGTTCTAACCTATCCTACAGACATTTAGCAACACCCTTCTATTGGAAAGAGAGCTATATATGATGTCTAATTTTCCTATATTTATTTATGAAAGAGATTGGTCTTTGTCACTCCTAAATGTGGTAGTTGTTTGAGTCAACTCCTATCCCCTTCTTTTCTCTGTTTTCTAAGATGTCACTCTACCTTTGCCCCTTTTACTGACTTTTATTTTGTACAAAATCTATATATTAAGAATATTGTATAATAGTTTTTAAAATCTCGAAATAATATCAGTTTTGTTGTCTATTTCTTTTTTAAGAGAATGTATCTCATCATCTGGTGACTGTTAAATAAATGAAATTTAAAAAAAGTATTTTGTTATTGCAATTTTTTGAATCTGATGATGAAGATGTTTAAAAAAAAGAAAGTAACCCAACAAAATGACATTTTTCATACAAACAAGTGTAAGATGGATTCTCTTGAGCGTGCTTGTCAACTATCACATGCTTCTGTACAGTAGCTGAACCCGTAAATGAATGTGCGTCATTTCTTCATTTGGTAGTTTTTGCCATTTTTCAAACACAACTCCGTATGCACGTGCAGACAACCTCTCTCGGCTGCCGGGTTTGACAAGGACACCAAAGTCGCCACATGGAAGGCGAAAGAGTGGTCTGTGAGAAGGAAATATGTAGGAGAAGAACCTTCACATATGCCGGGATCCATCACTTGTGCTTGAAACTGCATGAGAAAGAAAGAAAGAAAGAAATGGTGTGAAATTTTCATTTAGTTTGTGTGTGTGGGTGTGAGAAAAAGAGAGAGAGGTAGAGTTCTTGTCAGACAGACACAATTAGGACAGACAGACAGAGTTGGAAGGATTGTAGTAATAGATGTGTGTGTGTGTGTGGGGGGGGGGGGGGGTATGTGTGTGTGTCAGTTATAAGGCTTGTTATGGCCCATGAAGCGGTATAGGTTGGCCACAGCTGTCCCAGTCCCATTGGAGGTGTTTTCGCGGGAGGAGTGTGCAGCGCTGCTGCGCCACGCTGCCAGGCCTCAGGGGAGCCCACGCCTCTACACATTTGCACACCCATAGACACACACACACATTTACATTAACATTCAGACACACATACATTTGAAAGTACCACACATTCACACACAATTACACAAAGAAGCACACAGCGCAGTTATGAAACCATATGCATCAACACGCACACTCAAATATTTCTCACCTAGATGTGCAGTTTTAATTGACTCCACTTGGCAAAGCCTCCCTACAGGGAGAAGAGTGAGAAGTAGAGGGAAAGTGAACAATAATTGTGTGGAGGGAGGAAGCCAAGAGGCATATGTTTAAAGCTAAAGATGCCTGACACAAAAAAAACATTTTTAGGAGCCGGATGAGCGCAAACTTGGTCCATTAACTTTAATTTAAGATATTTCATGATTTCACAATGAGACCAAACCGAGTGTGATTGAGTGTAACTGAGACTGAGAGCTTGGCGCACGACCAAAGTCTCACTCTCCCCTCTCATGTGGGAGATAGAGGCTGAGGAGGCGAGGAGGCAGTCCAGTCCAGGTGCTGTGCCTCGGGGAGGGTCTGCTCTTCTGTTCCTCGTTATCAGAGAGAGAGAAGCTGCGTTATAGTGTCATTATTCATCCACTCAAGCATCTGGGAGCAGGTCTTTCCTTTCTTGGCCCAGTGGTATTGTTGCAGAGCCCGCCCTTGCAGCTAAAGGCTGACTGGGGACACGACTAACTGCTAACAGACAGACTCACCCAGGAAAGGCTCCACGGCGCTGATGTCCTCGAGTGCACATGAGGATTCAACAGTTCTCGATTCCTGGCCATGCTGCGAAGGGAAAAACTGACGTCTCGTAAAGTTCAATTGTTCCCAGAAATGATTAATTCCCTAATATGGGAGCGTGCGGTTTGATGTAATGCTTTTAGAATTAATCTTTTTCTCATTTATTGTCGGCAAAAATAAGTTGGTGTAATCAGACCTCGTATTTCTTAGTGGATAACACGGTCGCCGGTCACGGTCTCCCAGGGGCAGCGTGGGTTTCCTCGTGCAGTCGAAGCCGAGCAGCTCGGGTTAATTGGTCTCTAAATAGCCCGTAGGTGTGAGCGTGAGCATGAATGGTTGTCTGTCTCTCTATGTGGCGTTCAGGGTTCTCCTTTCGCCCGATGTCAGCCGGGATTGGCTCCAGCACTCGAAATCCAGACTGTTTGCTGTCCTGGCTCCTGATTGGTGGAAAGAGCTCCCCGCTGACATCAGGAAGTCTCTACAGCTTCCCCCGGAAACTGAAAACGCACCTTTTCCGAATGTATCTGGATTAAAACACAGATTTGCACTTCAGTGGCTCTTAAATAGCTCTTATTGTGGTACTTTTGTAGTTTGACTACGTTGAGGAAATGTTACTTTCTGTATTCTTGTTGTTCTTAGTTTGTACTCTAGGTTGATTCACTTATTGTAAGTCGCTTTGGATAAAAGCGTCTGCTAAATGACATGTAATGTAATGTAATAAAGCACCCTTTTATACAATAAGCGTTTCGGATAATGTAATGTATTATTGTAGGGCTGTCCTCCATATGGCGAAGGTGAATACCAGATCTTTGAGGATTACGTGTTGTCTTTTAAAAGCCAACGTCAACAAGTTGTATCAGCATTGCGATCTTCCCCAGAGTTAACTCAAGAACGTGGACAATTGAAGGCCACTGAGATTTACAATAATTAAAATGTGGCATTGTGTGTGTATCTGCTGATGAACTCTGCCTAAGAGAGGGTTTTGTCCTCTGTATTTCTAAGATTATACCTCAATGTATCAATTGCTCTGAACCGTAAGTACTGTAAAAGCACTTAAGAGACGTTCACAGGACCAAGGGCTTTCTTAACAAGAGGATGATGCATTCAGGGTTCAACTAGAATAACAAAATATAACCTTTTTCTCAAGGAGCATTAGTGAAGCCGTCGTTTCAGCAAATGGCCAAACACGACAAATTAGAGATTATCATTTAGAGATTATTACATGTGTAGATTCCCCCCCAATTTCAAAGAAAATGGTCAATATACTACATCGTTGGAGTGTAGTTTTGACAGCATCTTGAATGTAGTCAGAGAAGAGGTGTTAAAATGGCAAACAACCTCCTTGGGGTCGAGGCGAGGCCCAGGCGCAGTGCTGGAAGAGGTTGTCAGAAAGGCCTCTGGGAATGTTTAGCTGAAAGCAGAGTTAAACGCTGTGGGACCGGTGCACAGAGACACAGGAGCAAGACAACAGCACGCTCAAATTGACCTCACGGAAAGCTAAACACGTTTCTATCCTATATAAAGAGGTATTCTTTGTATAATTTAATCCAGTTAATCGGACAAATCATGAAAGATTGAACGATTTAACTTTACTGCGACATAAACTACACCACAGAGAGGTTTTTGCATCACCTCATATGGTTTGAATGTTCCTCACATTGATGTAAAGAAACCACAACAGCATCAGCAAACATTAATAACTGTGTTTTAGTGGTCTAGTGAAAGAACCTTTATTAAAAGACCTCTCAATCTTTGCGGGAGTGATAGAAGTTTCAGTCCTGCGTTTTGGGTTTTGGTAGAGAGGCTCTTTATTATTGAGCGTTAACAACATCTAGTTATCTAGCCTTCTCATAATAGATGTTTTGGGATGCATCAGTGCATCAATCATGCACTCAACTATTTCCTGTCAGCTCTGGCTGAAAGCTGATTCAATAGCTTTCTAATAAGGCCAATTATCACAAAACAAGTCTAACTAGAGCTCGAGAGTGTAGACCTCTGCCGTGGCCCAATGCCCTATCTTGCAATGTTAATTCAAATGAAAAATTATTTGTACGCCCCGAGAATTGGATTCGCTCCAATTTCTAGTTCTCCCGTGGCCCGTGCTATGCCCCTCCACCAAGTCTGCTGGAAATTGAGCACGCTGTTTTTTCAATAATGCTGCTGACGGACAGATTAATAAATAAACTGAATACCTAACCTCCTTGGCAGAGGTACTAATGTGGTGCATATGCTTGATAACCATATTTTTCTCTAATGGAAAACAAACGAGATCTAATCCTTCCAAAACAGGATCTTGTGACTTTCCTAATTTGGATTTGGCAGTGCGATGAGATGTGTTTTAGCATGCATGCTTTGTAGTTGCTTGAAGGCTTGTATACCAAGTCTATTAACTGAAGTTTGGTTTCAATCCAACCAGGATACACACTGAGGCAATAAAGAAGGGCTGTAGGATGTATTGAATGTATTGAGAACATGTATTGTGGACACAGCTCATCTAAGTCTTTGTGGCAAAGACAGCTGGGAATATACATTAAAGCAGAAGGCCAGACCAAAGCCGCCACTTTGCTGAAGTATCCCTGAACATTCAGGGCTCATATGAGCTCTGCATGGGCTGTGTGGGGGATGGATGGGCTGTGGGTCTATTCAGTGATTGATACACAAAAGATTGTCTGAAGAGGTGCTCAACGGTTACTCTCAGGCTTACATAAATTGTAAAGCAATATAACCGTATGAAAGAATTGGGTTGCACCAAATATACACAAATCCATCACTAACTTTGTGCATGAAGTCCTTCCTCACTTCTAAATAACAACTAGCAAGTTTCAAACTGCTGATTTATTGCATCTGTTTGCACATTACAGCTTACATGTCTTGGTGAGTAAAGACTTAAGTAACGTGTACATTGGTTGCGAAGACATATCTGTAGAGCCATCCGAGAAAAAGTAAAGTAAACAAGACATTATGTTAGCAATAAGCTCCAAAAAAAGACATGCACTAAACTTAACTGACAATCCTTTGTAAATGTAATTATGACTTTATATGATTTGTATAAGCAAACATGACTCAATTTCAGAGTTAGTAGTATTTATTTAGAATTTGGGGGAAATCTCCAAAGACATTTCTATGACAGTGACTTCCTCTTGCAGATCTCTCTCTCTCTCTCTTTTCCTTTACTCGTGAACTCTATTTATTAGATTCATTGCTGTACTTAAAGTTGATCTTCCACCGGTGATACTTTGTCTTCAGCTAATTTTGTGAATCTAGTGTCCTTGTAACAATATAATATATATTTCCGTTTAACATTAACTTTGGTTTGACTCTTCTTTATGGAATCACCTTCCATGCATGTGCTACTAAAATGCCGTTTCACAATTTCTATCGCTAAAATCTCTTCTTCTCAAAACCTGTCAGTAATTATTTGTTTGAAAATAAATGAATTGAATCCCCCCCCCCCCCCCCCCCCCCCCCAAAAAAAAAAAAGAGATTATATAATCAAGTCAGATGTCACTTGGGTGGCCGGGGCTACTGCCTTTTTTCCTGATTAAAAGAAAATGACCTACCAGGAAATCCTCCTATCCTCTATCTCTCTCCTTCGTGTTATTAAACCAATCACTGTCCTAATGACTCCAAACCCCCACCCGCCTCCACCTCTTCCCTCTTGTCCCCATTTCACCCTCTTCCACTGCAGACAGACAAGACAAGGCAGATCTAATCAGATCTTTCCTCTCCTCATCCGCCAATGATCCACTCACCGGGAGTGGGAGAAAAGGTGTGTGTGTGTGTGGGGGGAGGGGGGGTGGGGGTGACCTAAAGCGGCAACGACACAATTAATGTCAAATTAATGCTCCTCCTCAGCACCGACATCGCCTCACCTCCCTCTTGTATTCTTCCCCGCCCTCACCTCACTACTTCTGTCTTCACCTCTTCTCTCCCTCTTTTATTTCCACCCGACACACATCCTCCCTCCCTCCCTTCCTCCTTCTCTCCCTCCCTCCTCTCCTGCTCCTATCTTACCGCACGCTGTCTAATCTCACACATGGGGGAGCTCATCCCGGCATTGTGCAACACTGTGCGGCAAGTAGCTTAGCTCGCTAGCACACGGAGTGAAGTGTGAAGTGATAATAAAGACTGGAGGGGTGTGGGGGGGGGGAGGCAGAGCGGGGGCCTGATTGGTGTCTCTAATTACAGTTTGATACTAAAGAGTAATTAATGAGTTTGTGGCTGATGGGAGCAGCTTTCGAGCATCAGACAAGAAGCGTTTTGTGCGGAGGCCATGCGGGATCCCGTGGGACGGGCATACATGCAGGCACACCGACGTACGCACACACACACACACACACACACACACACACACACACACACACACACACACACACACACACACACACCGAATGTGCTTGGTGTTGGTCTCTTCATTAAGTGCACGGCTGAGGTGAACTTGGGAGAGATAATGTATCTGTGGGTCAGTGTTGGGCATCGTTACTTGTTACATTTGAACCGTTGTGCCATTAAACGTGACTAGACACAGTGTCGTCTCCTGAGAAAAGTAACGTGTTTGTCTATACCAGGGGTGTCAAACTCATGTCCAGCGTGGGCCAAAACGGCATCACGGCCGCCCTCTTAAAGGGCCGGAAACACTTTATAAACTCCTTGAATATATCGTTAAATGACCGTCTTTGCATTTTATTATTGTTTATTTGAGTGTAGAAATATTGTACATAAGAAAATGTCTACATACATCCATTTAATCTTAAACCTTCAAAATAAAAGCACGGGATATTTTTCTTCAATTTCTTTAAGAAAAGGTGATCACGTGTCTTTAAAGCCGTCAGTGGCCACATGGAACAATGCCTTGTGTTTGACACCTGTGGTCTATACTGTTTAAAACAAATTAAAACCTTTTTTGTAATTCTCTGCACATGTTGGTTCTGTTGTATACAGCCTTCGGTACGCTATACCGTTTCAATGTACCGAGGCTATGATAGCGGAGTCTGTAATTCTGCAGTAACGAATGACAGACTCACTATCCCCTTTACAGCTCTTTATTATACCGAGGTCTATCACATGTTTTCTCTGTTGGGCACTGTTTCCTCCATGTGACGCATCACAGGGATTTCATTAATGATTTTTGGGAGAGATGGAGACTCTACGGTTGATAACGGTAGCGTCTCCTCTACCGCACAACCGGCAACAAGCTCGTTAATTTCCCTGAGAGTGACAGTCGAAAGCCATTTTACTGTTTTGGAGCCGTAGCTCCGGCGTCGCTCTCCTCCCGTTCACACACACACACACGTGTTGTGGAGATATGTGCGAGCATCTTGAAGCTGCACTTCTTCAAATTTGTAGCACAAATTCTTCGCAACTGACAGACGCTGAGCCCACAGGCACCGTTTGCATTTCACCGTGACGATCTTGTTACAAATTGCTTATTTTAAAAAGGTGACTGAATAAGTTCTTTCTCAAGTAATCTGAGTAAGCCTTCTGTAATGTGTTACAGTGTTACCCCCCCCCCCCACTCCTCCCAATTGCTTTTATTAACCAATCAAAAAGGAGATGATGAGGACGTTTTTTTGAGTTGATTGACATTGGGTATATTTAGATCGTTGTTATATTATACTAGTATCTGTTCTTTTCATTATATACATATACACATCAAACACACTATAATGTTGACTAAATGTAGGCCTGTGATTCACTTCTTAAAAAAAAGAAGCTTTTAATGGAGACAAACCCATTAAAGTTTGGAGCTGATCCAAATCACGAGGCTTATGGAAACGGCCTATATAACATGGCAAATACTAATTTATGTTGTGTATCAATTCATGAACTAATTGACTTTCACATAAAGAAGAAGACATGATTATAATCACTTATAAAAACATACTGAAACATAACCACGCTCACATCTAGCTGTTAGAAACACATAAGTCCAAATAAAGATTAGTTATAATTCTTTAAAAACATTTAATTAATTGAGCTTGGTTATATCGTCCATGAAATCTTATTTCCAAACATACATTCAAAGTAGTGAAAATAAAATACACTGAGTTGAAAAACATACAATGTACCAAAATGTGGAACATAAATGTACCAAAATGTCCCAAAAGCGTCTGTATGAGATGCACCAGGTTATTAATGAATACTAATATAAATCCATCTGCGGAATTATTAGATTCTCGGAGCAACAGATGTATGATAAGCAGCAAATAGGAAGGGAGGAAAGGTGGGATGGTCCACAGGACTTTCTCCCTGTAGACGATCATGTGGACGATCATGTGTCGCTCTGAGTCGCATTATGTTATGTCCGTTCCTTATTAAGTTGCACAACTGACGCACTCACCAAATATGTGTGTTGCCTAAAGCTAAACCTCAACTAGACAACGTTAATCAGGTATTACAACCGTTTCACAACGTTAACGTTGTGATACTACGAGGTTGCCGCATGTGCCTACAAGTGGCAAACTGTGAATAATAAGGATGAGATTGTGTTGTAGTATGTGTAAGCTTGTTTTAAAACTGCGATAGAGTTGCTTTCAGATGGCAGAAGATAATCATCAAAGCTTAGTCACAACTAGAAGCCGCTGATATCTAAAAAATCACAATGTCCAACGAAATATTTCTACGACTTGTCCAATAATTACTCATAAATCATAATATTACGAAGGCTTTACTGTCGAAATCAACATGAGGGAGAACATTGTTGAATCAGTCTAAAAAATAATTGCTACTCCAACCCCTTGTGCTTTGCCAAAATCCGGGTAATTTATGGGGAAAATCTGTAATAAACTAAATAGTTGAGCCTTGTGATTAGTGGTCGGTGGATAAAGAGAGCAAAGAGTAATACAAAGCTTGAAGGACAATATGTGTTTCATATCGACTGTGTGTGTGTGTGTGTGTGTGTGTGTGTGTGTGTGCTGTATGACCGAGAGAGAGGGGAAGCTGTGTGTGCGGTTGCGAGAGGGAGGGATAGAGAGAGACAGCGTGCTGAGGAGTGTCTCTAAAACAGGGGCAGCTGTAGTGTAGTTAATGAGGCCTGCAGTCGAAAGCCCAGTGTGTGAGCACAACGTGTGTGTGTGTGTGTGTGTGTGTGTGTGTGTGTGTGTGTGTGTGTGTGTGTGTGTGTGTGTGTGTGCTTGTGTCTCCGAGAGAGATATTGAGAGACGGTAAATGTGTGTGTTTTCGTGTGAGCGAGGTGAGTTACCCAGTGTGCACTCTTGCTTGACCCTCAGTAAGCCTGTCACCTGGAACCAACGGGCCTCAGAGAGGAGAGGCAGAGCTGGAGGGAGGGCATGGAGATGAAACAGAGGGAGTGAGGGAGAGAAAGAAAGAAAAAAAAAGGCGCCTCTCACTCAACCGAATAACTGGAGCAGACTTTAAGCATGGCTGCTAACAAGCTCTCTGTCTCTCCTTCACTCTCTCTCTCTCTCTCTCTTTCATTTATCACTCTCTCTGCTCTCTTTCATTTCTCTCTCTCTCTCTCTCTCTCTCTCTCTCTCTCTCTCTCTCTCGTTACCCCTCCATTTCTTAGCCTTCTCCAGAGTGGCACTTTAATGAACAGTGTGTGTTAGTGGCCAGGTTATCATGAGAGATGCCTCACAAGAGCTTTTGATTATAACAAAACCTGTGTACAGAGACAAAGAGAGAGGAAGAAAAAGGCCCCTAGTGAGAGAAGCTCCAGCTCTTCAGCCCCCCCCCCCCCATAGCAGCATGCTAGGTTACCCGCTAACAGCTGCTCCCTGAGTAGCTCCTTAATGGACTTTTTGTTAGAGGCAGTTGCCATAACAACAAAGCAACACTGAAAAAAATGTATTGGGTCATTTCGGGCTATCATTTAGTCCCTTAAGTTTGTCTTAGAGGAATTGATAGTGGGGAATAGTTGCAAATAAGTGCACATATCACAGGATTTCTGTGAATGAAATGAGAAGATATATAATAATCTCAGACGGGAAGTTGATTTCAATCTTGGCGCCACACTGTTACAAAAAAATTGACAATTTGTGACAATGTGACAATTTTGTGCAGACCCTTTTGTCTCAGCAATTACAGAAATGTAATTTGTAGAACATTTTGGAAACAGTAAAAAAACTAAACATATCCTAGTTTCTTTACAATGACTTCTATATGGAATTCAGAGCAACTCTGTGTGAGGCGATGCCTCTGCTTGAGTTTAAGGACATCTGTGTGGAAACTAAGTCAAACGTAAACAACATCGATACCAGACACCAAGGGGCATGACAGCGCGTCAGTGTATGACACCCTGTGAATGAGAAGGAGCTGGGAAACTTTAAGAAAATATGGCTTGCTAGAGAAAAAAACATTTGATAGGATGTAGGATTTCACTGTGTGTCATCACAGTCGAACAGACCTCCACATCATCTTCCTGGGTGGATTTTGTGTTTTTTCTATTTGCGAAATATTGAAGTAGCCTAGTGGGCAAACCGAGACAAGAGTGGAGATGGATGCTGGGAAACATGTGTAAGTGAGTACTTGTGATGACTTTGCCAGTGGAGAGGTATCTCCACAACAACAGAGGTCCCCCTGGTGTGAGTAGAGACATCCCTGTGGTGGAGCTCCGCCATAGGGCTCGCCTATCAGGAAATAAAAGGGCCCTATGCAAGAGTGTGTGTGATGGTGGGATTTGGAGGGCAGATTTTTTTTTGTCAGCCTGTGAGAGTAGAGCCCCAACAGGCAATCACAGTGGAGGAGGGTGTGTGTGTGAGGGCATCCATCATAATATTGTCTGCCCAAGGGCCAGTTTCTCACACACTCAAATTATAGAGATAGCTATGACAGTAGCACACACTGTCACTCAGACATGTCTCTGCACGATATACACAAACAAGACAAACACACACTCATTCCCCACAAAATACAGCTCTGTCAGAGTACCCTTCAGACACACACACACACACACACACACACACACACACACAAACCTTGCCTCTCGCTATTCCCTGCAGCAGGCAGGGTACAGTGTGTGTAGTACAGTGCAGTGTGGTTTGGGGGTGGTGGTTCTTTGCAGAGAGGAGCGGCCCAGTCTAGACGGAGGCGATAGACATCTCATTAGGCTCTCGCTTGCTCTCCCTCCTCTGCAGCACCCGCCGGCTAGCAGCATGTCTGAGGGCCAGAATAGCGAGGGAAGGAGGGAAGAAGACGATGGAGGGGAGGGGAGGTGGTTGAGGAGGAGCTGAGGGAAATATCAGAGCGGGGGGAAAAAAGAAAGAGAGTCAGATGAAATGAGAAAGATGAAGGAGGGGGAATTAGACAATGATAATAGCATTAATAGTCTTGATCCTCCAGGAGGCCGACTCCCACAGGCTCCTTCGCTCTCGTTTCTCTCCCTCGCTCGTGCTCCTTCTCTCCTTCAGCCTCACAGCCGCCCTCCCTCATCTCCTGCTGCTGTTTCACTCTTAATTAATTTCTCACTGCTCACCAGAGCCCAGAGCTGCAGCTCTCCTCAGACTGCTCTCAGATCAGCGCTCCCGTCATCTCTGCCTGCGCCGCCGCGCTTTCCTTCAAATCAGTGCTGAAGGTAGGACGACGCCGTGAGGGTATGGATCCACACTCGGATCAGTTTCACTTGCTTAAGTCATTATGAGGCGATGTGCTCTGACTGACCATCGGGCATCACGAGGGTCAGATGATGTGCTCTTCGGTGTGCGGCAGAGTCACATGACCTGCGCTGGAATCAGATTGTTTTTCTTCCACGACCGCATACCACTTGTGTGACTTTTATACACGGCTCCTGTCATCTGTTTGCATCTTCTGTTGCTCATGTGGAGAAAGCCAAACAAATTAAAACAAAGAAGCAGACTTTTACAAACACAAGCTTCTTAAACTTACTTAGTTCAAAGTGAAAGCATCGAAAATGGTGGAAAATACTTAAGGACAAATAAGGTTTATTACAACTGAGATTTAATTTTCTGAGTTTATCTTTCCTATTAGGAAAAGTAATATTTTCTTGAACAATGTAATTGCTGAAATGTGGGAATTCAGCTAATAATTCTGAAAAGAATCATATAAACAAAAAAAATAGGGCAAACTGTAAAGTGAAATACTGTAGTGGTTCCAAAAAGTGCTGACTTGCGACCCCCTAAATAAAGTATAACGTGGACATGATTCAAGGAGCGGTTGAACCAAGGAGAAATTTTATTTTCTCAGATTGTTTGATTTTAATAACTTTGAAAAGGTCCTGATGAAGTGATAATAATAATTAAATGTATCAAAGGAAATAAGAACCGTGAAGTATAAACTCCCCGTAGTCTATACATTGTGTTTCCTCTGCAATGATACCATCAGTTTTTCTCACTTTCCGTTTTATTTTGAAATCTTAACTATTGGCTTTGCAATCTCATTAATTTACTGCTTATGTTTCTTTTTCTGTCATCTTTACTATCAATGTAACCATATTCCCAGATCTGTGCTATCAACTAAGTAAAACAGTACCACAATCGGCAATAATGATCGCAGAAATCAGTTTTATCACCTAAACAGTTGCTGGTTGAGTTCCATTCTTTGGAACAAATGCACTTTATCTCTGCTCTCATCAGCAGCACCTAAACACACACACACACACACACACACACACACACACACACACACTCAAAACCTGCACTTAGCCCTCCGACCTATGCGTTCCCCCCAAATTCCCAGCCCATGCTAAGCTTAGCCCAGGGCATACCCTGAAGTGCTCACTGAGGCTGTTGCTACCAGTGCATCAGGAAAAAGAGGATGGGGCTCTATCCTAAGGTTTACCATACAGACACACACGGACCCCCCCTCCCCCCCCCCCCCACACACACACACACACGCACACACACACACACAGTCTCCAAACCAGAGCACTGGGTCTCTTCACAAAGCAGAAATTGAGATTCCTTTATTTCTGAGCTTCCCATAGCAGCAATTGTTTGGTGAGTTAGGGGAGAAAAAAAAAGAAAAGCAAGAAACTAAGTAGGCATTCTCAAGGTCGCTCTGCAGTGTGTGTGTAAAGACAGAGAGAGGGGAAGGAAATGCATGGATGAGCTTAAGGGCAGATCTGTGTTGTGACCTTCCTCAGGGGAACCAATCACTATTGGCCTTTAGGTTTGACCTTTAACCCCCATGGCCACCAATTTAACTAAGAGTTAACCCTTCACAACACTGCACTCCCTTTTCTCCCAGCCAAACTACTCACAATATTTATCTCTCCCTTCAGAGACCACTTGCCCTCTCCGTCTCTCATTCAGTGCACTTTAGTTACTCGGATAGTCTCAGCTGTCTGCAAAATGTTCTTAAATGCCACATCACCAGAAAACTGGTTTGCTAAATGAGGGTGACGGATAAATTCAGAGATGGTTACACTGATGGATTTCTTTTGGAGAAACCAGATATTGTTTTGCCCATAATGCCTAACAGGGAGTTTATTTTTATTTTTTAAGTAAATGCGTGTCTTTGACTTTAGCCAAATCACTGTTAGGCAGCGGCGGGATGAAAGGAAACATCATTACAGCGATGTGCCCTCGGACCAAGAGTTATTGAGTCCAAAGGCTGACTGATATTTGAAAGCTTGAGGAAATCAGTTTTTATGGGCACAGTAAACCAATTTCACCCAACAAAATTTCTTATGTACATGTACATTTTGTCATTTCCATCTTTTGACTAAACTCTTTCATTCTTCCTCTCCTCTCCTCTGCTCTCCTCTCCTCCTTCCCTGGTTAAATGAGCCACAGGGGAGCATCAGACAAGCCATAACCTAGCAGCTGGAGCTTCCAGCTGGGTTAAGAAGAAGAACGAGAGGAGAAGGGAAGACGGAGTAGATTCCTCTCATGGAGATGGAAAAAAGCAGGGCTTACTGAGATAGAACCTAATGCTTAAAGTAAAATGTGCTCTTTGTGTGCGTGCACATTTTACAGTACATGACATAAAGTAGACTGTGTGTTTTTGAACATCTCCTTTTTTCCCCACAATCTCTCTATCATATTCGTTTTTGTACATTCATCTCAAGTATGATCAGAATGTTGTAGCATGTTTATGTGCATTATATTCTAGCTTCAGAAACCTGGATGAAATCATAACCCTGATTTGAGACACACAAATACTCGCTGGATTACTCCAATGGAAACTGGAATACTGTGGGAAATATAGACCTTAGGTCCGTGTATTATCTGCTCCCTGCACAGGTGACTGGAGTAATGTAGTACTTACTCAGAAAAAAACGTTATGACAGGTGATAAAATGATAATCTTCATGCTGAAAGTGAAGCTGTGCTGGATGAATTGGGTTTCTCTTTGAGCTCTCATTTTCCAATGCCAGAGATAGAGGCGATAAGTCCAGCAGACGCATGCAGCACTGAGACAGTTTATTTATAAAAAAGAGAAGAAGAATAACCAGGATGCTCGTGTGCATGTGAACGTACAGAAAGGTGTCGCTCTGTTGCTTCACTGGCTCGGATCTCTCCACCATCCACCATATTCTCTCATATGGAAATAGACTAAAAACCAGTAACTTGAAGTTCATGAGACCACAAACTAGTAACTTCAAGTTCAATCCGGAAAGAAGCAGTGCCCCAAAAAGCAATGCGCCAACCGGATATGAAGAGACCACTGGAGCAAAAATAATAAAAATCACATAATCAACACAAACTTACCCGGGCATGTTGCATCACATTTGCATCAGGCAAACTGTAGTGTGCAAAGGAAATAATTTGACTCTTTTGACTTTTGAACGATTCGCACATTTTCTTGCGAATCGTTTTTGGTCCTCAAAAACATAACAATAACATATCTGACCAAAATACTGACACTCAACCATTTACAAGCTCTTGCATGAACGTAAGCTCTTTCCCTTTGAATCCCTGTCATGTGTGCTACCACAAAAACACAATATACTACACAAATATAGGATTATTCTACCTTTGTTACAAGATTTTGATGATTATTGTTCTTCTAGTGTCTCTTAACATATGCCCAAGTCACCCGCTGTGATATCGTACAGCAACATGTGATCTTAGCAGCTTCTTATTACCATTTAAATTTGAAAGACATGGATTTGAAATCACAAAAAAAGCTATTAACCTCAGCGGGCTTAAACGCATGCCACTGTTGCCTAAAGCTGCCACTTACAATATAAAATGGTTTGTCAGTCAGTATAAATCAAATAATTAGTAGAAATAATGTAGTATGTTATTCATAGGATCTAATAGGATCAGGAAGGATTGCTCCAATGAGTCGAGCAGTCTGGCCCTAATGGTAAAATTATCTAACTATCCTCAGTCTTGGAGGTGGGATGTTGACATAAGAGGTACACTTAGAAGGGCAGTGTGTGTGTCTGTGTGTGTGTGTGTGTGTGTGTGTGTGTGTGTGTGTGTTGGGGGGGCTAATCCGGATCCTTTAAACTATTCTACATCACCCAAAAATGTTCAGCTTCTAGTACCTTGAACTATACATTTACCCATCACCTAAGTCTTACGATAATGAGAGTTGAAAACACGCAGAGGGGATAATCTGGGATTGTTATTTTTGATGCAGTTTAAAAAAAATGTTGCCACCATTTAATGATTGGTGACAAGCCCACCTCACCATCTGTGCACCGTGAAAACCATGACGAATGTAAGCGTCTGACTCGAACGCGGCGTCCCGCGGGACTTTTAAATTTTTTGGAAATTCATCTTCCGTGTTCGCCCATTTAGAATAACACCAAGATCACAGTTTGGAAATGATATCAGATCATAGTGTTAGGAATCCCCAAACGGCGTCTCGTTCATTATGATTCGCAAAGCCCCGAAGTGAAGTTAAATCAGACCTCCTATTGTGTAGCGGGGAGGAGGGGGAAGGTAAGGGGTTCAATGGTACAGGCCGGGCATTGGCAGGCCAAGTAGACGGGGACTGCTCCCCAACCTCCCACCCGTGAACACTGACACTAATTGAGAGGTCTATGAAATATAGATGATCTCTGCGGTGGCCCCCCTCTCACGCTCCCTCTCCTCTCCACTATTCCTCGGTCTGCCTGCTTGAGTGACTCGAGATCAAGATTGCATGCAGACGGCGTGTTGGCATGCACATGCCCCGCTGCACACTAGGTGTATCAGGGACGGTCCAACGGACATGATCAGTCAGCCCAGTCGGTCAGTGGGCTTTTGTGGGGAAGAGGCTTAAGTGAATGTATGTTATTATCCGAACGTGAGAAAAAGAGAGAGAAGGCTTTATGTGTTGCTATGTGTGTGGTCTTGCTTGGTTTTCTGTGTTTTTTTTTTTGTCTTGTAAGATCCAGACGGTGGATGAGTAGAGAAATATGAGAAAAGTCCAAAACAAAATTCCCCCTTACTTTTGGGATTTTATTGCTACGTTGAGGTTGTGGTTGCGCTTTTTTTCTTCCTCCTTTTAGTTTCTGTGTTTAACATTCCACATCAGAAGGGGCATCACGGTGGCGAGGAGTCACGGCGGGCAAAAATGCGGTGAGAGGGGAAGTCGTAAACCGGAAACATACGACTCCGAAGGATGAAGTCAAAAAATTCTCACAACAGTGTTCACCAATTTAGGTGACAGTGTCGTGGGTGGCAAGTTCAGGCTGAAGGGAATTTTTCACAACTTCTAACCGCCAGCCACAATCACACAAAAGTGCCTCAAATTGTTTTCGGTTTCAAATCTATCATTTTGTATGAGTATACTGGTCCAGTAGTCGTAGAAGGGATGTTCATATTGAATCTGCAGCAGGCGTTTCTCATCCGAAGCCAAAGTGCATTCACAATGCTGGAAGTAGTTTGTCTGTTATGCTGCAAGGTGGAAAGAAAGGTCGTGGAGGTCAGGGAAGTAAATAGGTGTGTAATGTGTCTGAATTCCATGGCCAAGACGCAGACCACTAATTCATCTCGGCTTTTTAACTGAAACCATGATCCTTCCTTAAAGGGATAGTGTGCATCAACTATCAGACGCTACTGCACCTAGACATTGAAATGATCCGGCCTGAACCCCCCAGTAATAGTGCTGTGTGTACACATTTTTTATTTTTTATATATATTTTTATTTTAAGGCAAGTACACAAAGAAACAGTGCAAATTGTGATACATTTAGCATTTTTCTTTCCCCCCCTCAAGCATTCAAGTCAACAGTATCATTCTTATGGACAAACTCCCTCCCCGACCAACAACCTCTTATTTGAGGATACACAAAACAAAACCAAACCAAAACTAAACTAAACTAAAAATCAAAAAAAAAAAAGAAGAAAACATTGAACATCTAAGTGTACATAATGAATTCGAAAGGCGCTGGTAGATACATTTTATAACATCTGTTTTTTCCCTCTTCCGGTGCTCGTGCTAAGCTCAGCTAGCCGGCGATTGGCTACAGCTACAGATGAATAGCACAGATATCAGAGTCGTATGGATGTTAGTGAGTCCAACTTAGCAAGAAAACGAAAAAGCATGTCTAAAAAGTATTTGTCTCACATAATTTTCGCACAATACAAATTTGGAACTTCAAAAACATTGGACGATCAGATTTGAACAACAGTTTTTAAAACAAGGTCAGGAGTTCATGAGGTCAATTAAATAGAGACGCCCACAGACCCTCTATCAGTCAGGTTATCAAACAGGCCTCCACACTGACTCTCACGATCAGTTCAGAAAACTTATTTGGAGACAATTATCCCGCAGGAGCTTGACCGTATCATCATGTGTGTAGTGTAGTGGGTGGAGGTTAGGGTTAGTGGTTAGTCTGTGAAGGCCTTCACAAGTGTAATCATACACACTCGTATGTGTGTTTGTGTGTCTTTTGAGGGAGCACAAGGATGGAGAGGTCACTCACGTGCCCTGTAGCTTTGGAGGAGATATTTAAAGGCCAATGGTAGAGCAGAGATGGAGGCCCGTTGTTGCCGTGGTTATTTTTAGGGGATCCACAAAAAAACACACCAACATCTTAGTCACAGTGGAATTGAAACATAACTCTTTATATCTGTCAATAACTACAGCCTCTCATTCCTGTCTTTGTGTTTCTAAGTGTTGCTCATCTTGTGGCTGCGATGGCTTTTAAAATATTCTGCTCAGATCAAATAAATTGACGTCAGTATATTTCATTCAAATTAAATCAAGCAGATATTTCTACAATTGTATTTGAATATTAGAAAGAAATATGTGTTAATACATGTATCTAAAGAAGTAGAACCATTATGATCAATGTAAAGCCCTGCCCGTAGTGTAAAAACACACACACACACACACACACACACACACCTCCTGTCCCGGCTTTGGAGAATTCCAGGAGAATGTTGCCTACCATCAGCACTTTGCCTTGGCTGTCAGTCGTCTCCCGGCTCTCTCCAATGGCTCACACATAAGTGGGAAATCGTGGCTGTGTGCGAGTGTGGGAGTGTGTGAGCGCACGCTGTGTGTGTGTGTGCTCTCATGTGTAGACGCTCTTGACTGTTAGAGTACACGCGTGTTTGTGCATGATCAGCTGAAAAGCCTGGCGTCGCTCTCAAACTGCACTGTGGAACAATTCGGGTGTATCTCGGAGGAGCAGCTCACTCTGCAGGAAGTACAAGATCTCAGTTGCGATGGAGTGCCTGTGCTCTGTTTTGCCCTTTTCCAGATGATACGTGACACACGCTGACATCGGGGTCAGGCCGGTCAGCTATGCAGTCAATTGTAGAGCAGTGGAAAACCATTTTGGACCACTCCAGCTGCGCGAGGCCCTTTTAAATTTGATTATCTCCCTCATTGGCATCTGCAATGCGTTTTCCACCAAATGTCACATTATAATTTGTGAGACATACTTTTCTTTACAGGTGAGTGTGAAAAATTGAACGAGCTCCAGGAGAAAGTTGAGCACAAGAGGAGACAGCCAGCAAAACAGGGCCAAATGATATGGTGCCAATGCTTTTCAATTTTCTCCTCTTTGCCTCTTTGTCTTCGCTCTCTTTCAACTTCATTTATATTTATGTTACCCCAGTCTGAATGCTTCATGTAGACATTTGAAGAGTAGTCTACTGTAGGTTTTTACTCTATCTACATTCCTCTGAATGCTCTCTTCCTTTTTTACTCATTTTTCAAAACACATTTAAATACTGTACATTGCAGTATGCAGTAAATGTGTGTTGCATTCAAGCAAAGCAAAATATTATACAGTTGAATACATATATACGACGTACACACTCAGTATGCATCTGAGCTGGAAATTAATTAATGTGACTAAACTCCAAAGACCAATGGGAGTCATACCAATGTTCCAGTGACTCCAGCAGGAGAGTGTGGGAGCAGTTTAAACACACTGATACAGTCCAGGGGTCTAATCATGCAATATAAGGAAAGACACCTGTGTGGGCGGACTATGCAGACTACATCTGTTCAGCTATGAGGCTAGCCCAATTACCTCGGTTATGTTCCATTAGCTGTGTAACATTTAAACATGAACCTATTATTCCTCTGCAGACCTTGACACCTGGATGTAAAGTATAGTTCTAATGTAATATTAGTGGATGAAAAGGCAAATTACTTGGTACAGAAACATCTGAGAGGTTTGCCCGTTGAGTATAGAGAGGGAGGTCAGTGAGAGACAAATCATGTCAAGTCACATGTTTGTCGTAAAACAGCTGAAAAAACATAAAAACACACCCAAAAGCCTCTGGGGTTCGTACTGGAATGTTTTCACACAAGTGTTGGGTCTTGCTTGTTTTGCTTTCCAGCTGAGGTCAGATAATGTTACTATATGGACTTTAGCTATAAGTTCTCTAGCCAGCGAGCAAACCAAGATAACGGCCATGTTGTTGATGGTGATGTACTGACGAGATATTTAGTTATCACAATTCCAAATGGTACAACACTCAGTGTGTTTACATGATGGTATAATTCAAATCTTTCTTTAGTCGGACTATGCTATCTTTTGGGGGATCTGCTATTATCCCAATATACATGGCGGTGAGTAATTCAAATCATTGGCCGAAAGCATGTCACCTCCGATACGACAGGTGGCGCTGTTTTCATTACAACTCGTGGTGATACAGCCATTTCCGCTTGACCTCTTCACCACTACCAACAACAACCAACAACAACAATGTCAACATTTTGAGAAAGATGGCGAACAGAGAGCAAGGTGAAGCTACATCCCTCTACTAATCTTGCAGTGACAACTTATCGTCTCTTTTGTCTCTTTCGATTTCCGGGTCACGACATGGGAGGGAGGGAGGGAGGGAGGAGGGCGGCGGGATCTCAAGCATGCGCAAAGACGCAAAGTCCAGTTCCTAATCCAATTCACGGTTACATGCTGCGATAGTCAAATTATCAACCGGATCGGATCGAGTTAACCAGGGGTGTTAATCGGATCGCAGTCGGACCGCACACAGTCGAACAAAGGTGTTTACATGAAACGGATAATTTGATTTCAGTCCGACTAAGCCAGTTATTCGAATGCATGTAAACACGGTCACTGAGACGTTGTTGACTTTTAAATGTATCGGTCACATCAGAGCACTCAGGGAAATCTGAGTTTCCCAATTGTAATGAACTCCAATCTGACACAAATGCAGCATTTAGCATCAGACGTGGGTAACTGGACCTTCAGGATGCCTCCCAGTGTTGGGTAAGTGTGCCACGGTGTTCCTCCTGCTGTCAGTTCACTTTCAGGCAAACTGTGGTGCAGTTTGTTTGTGATGAGAATGTGCAAACCATAACATATTATAAGATCTGTGGTCCACCAGGGCTATCGCCATGTGCACATAGACTGAATGAATTAAGTTCCGCTCCAATAAAAAGTGAAAATGGCAACGCGTGAGAAATAAATGTAGTAAATGGTAATATAGTTACGTCTTGGTAAGCCTGGGTAGTTAGACAGTGATACATACGGCTTCTCCAAAAAGTCACTCCTCTCCACTTTCCTCCATTTTCAAGTTGTTCTATTTCGTGGCCCTTCAACCTCCCTTGTGTCTTCTTTTATACGGACCACAGTCTCTCCATCCAGCTCTCAAATCATCAGTTCCCTTTTTCACTCCGATTTCCTTCTCCCTCCTCGCCCAGATTTGTCGTCTGCCACTGTGGCATGCTAACACTCTGACAATGTGCAGAGCTGAATAATTGATGTGTGGATGTGAAAGTTTGATGCCTGACTCACGGGCAGATTGAACCTGCAGGCAGAATGCCTTTGCCCATCAGCAGGCTCCCTGCGCCACTCAACAATTTCTCTTTTTTACACACAGACACACACACAAACACCCACACCCACACATATACACACCTTACCATACAGTACACATATCTCCCAATAGACTTCCCTACTTCTTCTCTCAAAGTCATTGTAAAACCTTCCAGATATTTGCTGCAAGATTCTCTACGTATAGAAAGTGAGCTAGAGGTACGCGTTGTACTTTTACCTAAACGTGGCCTATCACCTTCATTCTAATGGAATAAATCATATATCCTGCAATGAAGACAACTTAGAGCCAATTGAAAACACCAGCAGGAAACAAGTTATTTCAGGAGTGTAACCAAGCGACAACAAAATACCAGATTTTAAACTCACACGGTGCTCATCATTTGAGACCTAACACACGTGGACACACTAAAACCAAAACAGAAGCTGACAGCATACGATATGATGCATAATAAAGACGCAAAGTGAACAAGGAGTGTTGCACTGTTTTCACAAATAATGTGTGAATCATTTCACCTGCAAGGACAATCTCTCCTCTAATGACTTGCCAGGAAATGTCTTTTTTTTATTACCTTCATAAAGTGGAGACTGGCTTATAGAGAGAGGTGCAGATATGGTGATACCCCAACAATACGCTTCTCCTTGACAGCAACATTCCCCGAGAAGAAGACGAGCTATTACCAAACAAAGTCACTATATGTGCTGTGTGTGCAGGACTGGAAATGTCAAGAGCGGATGAAGAAAACTTTCATTGCACTTTATATATTTCCCAAGTGATAGGAATAGCTGTATCTGTTCAAATCTAAATACTCCTTTTACCTCAATAGAGTCTGATTAACGCCACACTCCATTTCACGAGGCACAACTTGTGACTGCGTTTACTCCAAAAGCATTTAGTCACAAGAAACTGAGGACTGCTTTTCTAATTTCTTTCAGCATTGTTCATATTCAGCACCGGCACAAATTAAAGATGGAATCAGATCTATATTTAGGAACAAGTCGCTTTTTTTTTGGCAGCTAAAATGAACTTTGTCAGTACTTTCTTTTTTAATGGCAGAACATCATTATACTTACATGAACAGATTCACACTGAGTCTGTGAAGACATATCAGATTCAGATTGTATATTATGTACAATCATTGACTTACAGGGTGAACAGTAATACCCTATATAGTGTCTCTGTGAACAATATTACAACAGTACAGATTATTAGTGGGGGTTTCAGGTGGTTATAAACACACTTAATACAAATACATTCTATATCTGATAAATAAATCTCAGTAAATGCTCAACATTGGTCCCTTAAGAAAAGAAAAGTGGCACATTCTCACATTTGAGACGTTGAAACTAATCTCATTTGACAAATCAGTTTCTGTAGATGAACTAATTGATTAATCAACGGATTGTTCCAGCTCTTCTGCATATTACAAGCTGTTATGCCAGGCAGGGAGGGCCTGACACTGTGCCTGGAGGGCGGTGAAACTTCTAGATGCAAACCGAAAAAGAAAAAGAACATTTGCTGGGGCTACCACACATTCCCAGGTCCCCTGAACTACCCACTATGTACCTCATTAGCTTCCTTACCTGTACAACAACAGGTGTAGGGGGAGAAAAAAAAGAAGTAGAAACTCGATTTAGAGACTGCTAACCACAAAATTAAGCTGGCAAATGTTCATTGTTGACACAACAATGAACATTTGCTCTGAAGTCTGTAAAATGTAGGAAGACAGACTAAACATTTCTATATGAAGCCTCTACTGCGAGATGATTTTGCTAATCACACCCTTAAGCATTGGAGTCAGCTCTCACATTTAAAATGCCCCCCCCCCTCTTTTCTTTAATCTACAAGGCCCCCTAAGTGTTTGTGCTCTTTTTAAATATACTGTTGAAATGACTGTTTATAGCCCCCGGATTTGTGTCTCATATTTTCCCCTCGGGTCAGAACTGAAATGGGCCCAAAGTGCCTCCAGGGCCTTCATCTTAATGGAACTCCAAAATGTCTTAAAGCAGCAGGAGCCGGTCTCCAGGTGAGTTTAACTTGTTAATGCATCTTTTGGCAGACTCAACATCGATGTCTTTTTTAGCTTTCTTTTGTTGATATTTAACGAGGCTTGACTCAAATGAAACTGTGTTTTGATACTAAACTGCCGGTTGGAACGCACACACACACACACACACACACACACACACACACAGACGCATGTATATAGACAAAAGTAAGTATGTTTTAGTCACTGCCCTTTTTTTACAGTATGAGTGTATTCAGTGTTTGGATGCAGTGTGCTCTGCGTGAAGGCCTGCTTGTGCCGCCCTCTATCTTCCTCTCCCTCCGCCGACTGTGTGTGAATGCGTCATGGAGGAGACGTTGGGCCCTGCCTGCTGATTTATTCATGATATGACTTTTAATATCATTTACTGGGACACGAGAGTGTGCATCTCAAATAGGCCTGTAGGCACCTGTGTGTGTGTGTGTGACAGCGAAAGAAAGAACAGACTGCACGTACATATATGTGTGTGTGTGTGTCTGTGTGTGCGTGTGTGTGTGTGTGTGTGTGTGTGAACCTGCTCATGCTTGTGCAGTTAGGTGTGTCTGCGAGGATTTATTTTTTCGTCTGGGATCAAATTAAGGCAAACTGTGTTTGTGGCCAAGGGTTTGGACCAGAGAGGAGGTGGACCTCCTGATGATTGCCAATAGTACGGTTGTGATTGAGTTATCGGACAACAGTAGGAAGTCATTGTGTAATGGGCAATCGCCAGTAATGGGGGCCGATACCAATCTGTTAAGCAGCATAGGGTGTAGAGAGGAATGTAGGAGGAGGTGTCTAGTTTCTGTGGTGGGTGACTGTTTTGCAAGCCAACGTGCTCGCCTGCTTGTGTGTGTGTGTGTGTGTGTGTGTGTGTGTGTTTGTGTGTTTGTGTGTGTGTGTGTATGTGTTTCAATTTGATTTACCGCGATGTATTTGTCGGCACACGTTTAACAGTTGACACTGAACACTGCAGAGAAGGCCAACGTAAAATTAGTTTTGCCTACTGAATGTTTAGTTTCCTTCTTTCATTCCTACGAGATGGATATATATTCAATTTAACGGCTACCAAGCCGTATTGCACATATATTCTTGTCAATTAGCGATGTGTGCAGAGTTTTTTTTTTTTTTTGTCTAACCATACCTATTAGTGACTATAATTAAATGATGAGGAATAGGTGGGTGGATGGAACAGGAGGCAGACAGAGAAGGGGGCGGCTGGAAAGCGTGATTTAATTTGGTTATGATCTAATTTGCTTTGATTAAAAATGTATGCAAATCCCTCTTAGCATAAGGGATCAGTGAGGAGAGGCGACACCTCTCTCTCTCTCTCTCTCTTTCTCTCTCCCACTCCCCACTGTCACCCCCTCCTCTGCTTTCCGTCCTCCTCCTCCCTCTGTTTGTAGCCACTAAAGTGAGATGTGCGAAATGGAGAGTGCACTGTGTACATGCGTGTGTGTGTGTGTGTGTGTGTCGTTGGAGGCGTGTTCTTTTGTAAAGCGACGAGAGGAACCCACTCACATTGGGTGTTATTGCACCTCGTATCTATTGGCTGAGTATCTGCTGCAGGCTGGCTCCATAGGTGTGAGTTGCTTCTGTGTGTGTGTTTGCGTGTGTGTTTAATGTGTGTGTGTGTGTATTTGTTTGGCCTGACCCCGTCTGCCGGTGAGCCCTGTGTAAGGGTGACTTTGCCGAGCTACCCGTGTCTCTCAGAGGTCGATCCTCCCCACAGCCGGACACTGAAGGTCACGCTACTGAACGCTATCTCCTCTTTACACTTTCCTTCGGCATTTTCCATTTCTTGTTGATCTTTCTTTTTGCCTTCTTGTACACAAGTAGAATAGAATAGAATAGAAATATACTTTATTAATCCCCAAGGGGTAATTTGTTGACACAGTAGCACCAATAAACTAAACACAATCAAATATAAATATAAGAAAGAAAGAAAGTGACTGTGCATAAAGTACACGAAGTGAAATATAAAATACAAAATAAAAAAATAATAAATAAATAAATAAATAAATAAATAAATAAATAAATAAATAAATAAATATATATATATATATATATATATATATATATATATATATATATATATATATATATATATATATATATATAGTATATACACAACATATATGTAAATACAGCAATGTAAAATTAAATAAAATTAAATAGTAGACACACAACTACTCTCCTCCCATGTCCACTCTGTCCTCTCTGCTCCCGGCCACTGACAACCTTCAGCCTGAGTTAAAACCCCTCACACACTCAGTGCGCATGTGCACCTCCACTGTAAATGAATGTTTTTTCTTCTCTGCGTGAGTGTGTAATTTACCTGCTACACTCCATTTTGTGTTTGTGATTCTACTCTATTGTGTCTGTATAAGGAGCCGGGCATCTAGGTAACTGCATCTATTTGCATGGGGGTATTCACGCCACTCTCAATTTCTCCCCGTCTCTGCTCTCTCTCCCAGCCTGTCACCACTGCCTGTCCAGGTTTACTGTAATGAACTCTGGTTTGCCTCTGTGCTCCCGTCTTTTCTTACTCTCTCTCTTCTGACTCCAGCCAGACAGGCAGTCAGCCAATCACATGTTTAATCAGACATCCAGGCAGCCAGCATACCTATCAGTCATCCAGCTCCAGTGAGTCGGGGAGTCAGTTGGCCTGACAGCTGTAATGTCCAGAGCGTGACTGGTTAGTTGGTCAGCATCCCCCGAGCTGGTGAGTCGATTAGATGGTCAGTAAAGGAACTTTAGATGACATAGTTGGATAGACACCACCAAAGCCGCTCCAGTTGGACCCGATGCATATCAGTCTTGGCCGACTGATGTTGACCGTTGGGAGATAAAACACTGCAGTGTGTGGTGTTTGAAGAATAGTTTCCCATCCAGAAAGAAAACTGTAAAATGATGTGTTTTTTCACAAAGGAGTGGGCTTTATTTTATGATCCAAGTAAGGGCTTCGGTGCAGAGCCACAGCTTACCTGGTGTTCCTCTTTTTTTTTTGTTGAATTAATTCTCTCAGGAATTATAGGGTTGACTAGCTGTGCAAGTGACTTTTTTTATTTGATAGTTGGTTGTGTTCAGGTTGACAGAAGACAGAATGAGAGAGATAGAGAGGGACACCTCAGCAGTGAAAAGTGCATCCAGTTTTTTTTTCTCCCCTTCATCTCTGGAAGTTAACAAGGCTGATACGTAAAGCCCCAGGATACATGCCCATTTTTTTGTTCAATTCAAAACATTTTTTACTTGCGTGGACGCGTCCTTGATCGGGCATATTTGTGCCTCATCATATTTTCCCATAGACTTTGCATGCAAACATGCCGCCTCTAAAATGAGCTTTGAATTCATGTCTGAACACAGTAAGTCTAACCGTGTCCCCGTGTGCTCCGTTCTGCATCTACTCACTCGTCTTTCTTTCTGACTGCTTTGTGTTTATGTGTCTTTGTCAGATTGTTCACTGAGTCACATGGTCAGTCCGTCGGTCACTCAGCCATCCATCCGTCCAGTCGGTCAGGTAACTCAGTCAGTCCGCCTGTGTCTGCTCTCTTACATAAGCTGGGAGACAGATGCTGAATCATGAGCTGCCCGCTGGAATGCTCTCTCCACCCAGAGGGTGCCAGGCGGGAGGACACACACACACACACACACACACATACACACACACAGGATATTTTTTCAAACACACACATGCGAAAACTCAACTGTATGCATTCATGCAAACATTTTGCACACACACACACACACACACACACACACACACACACACACACACACACACACACACACACACACACACACACACGTTGCATGTCATGCACTATTTCACATGAGACTCACTCCTCATCATTGAACTCCAGAGGGGAGATAGTGGCGGAGAGAGAGGTTGAGTGTGATACAAGGGGAGACAGAGAGGGAGAGAGAGAGAGAGAAAGAGAGAGAGAGAGAGAGAGAGAGAGGGAGAGGGAGAGAGACTGACAGAGAGTTGAAGAGAACGAGAGAAGAAAGCAGAGTGAGATCTTCCCTCAGCTGTCTGGGAGGGTTTTGATGTGGTTTAAAGGGTTTTTCATGTTACGCAACTTTGAAGACGAAGTGTTTGATGTTTAGTTTGCTAGTTTGTTAGCTACTGGATTAATCGCTCTACCTTCTACCTCTCTTTCTCTGCAATTTATCTGATTAGTGCTCGGGGCTTGCATCCCCCTGGTTTTTTGCCTTTTGTCGAGAACGATACTCAGAAGGGTGTTTTTCAGCATCTCTTCAGAAACTTGCCACCTATCATCTATTTATGTGAGAAGCAATTGAAACTGGAATAACGGCCCTATTTGCCTGCCTGTCTAGTCTTTCTCAAACGCGACTGAAATGCTGATGGAACAATGACAACTGTATCTCCCTTTTTTTCCCTCTCATCTCCCACTTTCTCTCACTACCTCTTCCAATCTCGCCCCTCCACGTCCCCTCAGCATGGGTGATTCATTTGTCTCCAACACAATATAGCACAACATGGGCTCGCCACCGTCCATATTGCCACAATGCTTATTTGTCGAACGCCCGGGATTTCATAAATGTATTTCCACATTCTCTCCTTCCAGCGTTTCCCTTCTCTGCCCTTCGTCTTTCACCCCTCGTTCACTCGCTCCCTTTCCTCTCCCACAGCAACACACACTTTCCCAGTTTCTCCCTCCTCTCCCTTTCTTTCTCTCTTTTCCCGTCCCTCTCTCTTTTTCTCTCTCATCAGACGAATGTAAGAATAGAATAGGGGAAGCCCTCTCACCTCTCCCTGCACACTGGCTAATTAGCATATTCATGAGAGTGTCATAAATTATACATGAGATCCGGAGGGGAAACAGAGGCAGAAGAATGAGACGCAGACACACATTTTTGCTCTCTCTCACACACACACACACACACACACACACACACACACACACACACACACAAACACACACACCATATATATAGGTATGTTCACACACACACACACACACACAAATAAACACACACACACACATATGGACACAGCCTCCCTTTGGCTTCCTCTCACACTCTCTCTCAATCACACAACACGGACAGAGAGATGCAGACAGGTAATTGGTGAGAAAGAGTGTGTTGTGCATTGCATTGGCAGTGTGCAAGGGAGGCGGCATGCACAATATTGATAGAGAGAAGTAGAAGTCACCCTCAGTCAATCTCAGTCCAAGAAATGCAGTGCACACACAGGCACACGGCTTAGGTTGGCTGTGTGTGTCTCCGCACTGGAAGGTAAGAGGGTTAATGCACTTTGAGACACTGAGTAAGGTCAATGCAGCGAGGGTTAATGTTAATAGGAAACTCTAGGATGGAGAGTGTTAGATTAAGATCAATTTGGAGGTCACAGGTTGACATTATAACCAATATGAGTGAAAACTGAAAGTCCAGAAGGTCCATAAGATTATAAAAAAGGTGACATCCATGGTAGAATGAAAAAAAAAAACAGTTTGATTAGCTTGAAAGTAATTAAAGGAGTTGAGCTGGTTGTTGCCTTTTGGGTCGAGCAAGAGCCTCAAAGTTATGCACAATCATTCAAACGATGCTATATTTGTTTTAAATTAAATTAATGTGTTTTTCTCTCTTACATGATGGATATCCTAATTTGGAGCCAGATTCTGACTCAGCATGCTAACAGAAGACTAGACATCTCCATCCACATATTTCATATTTACATGGTCCAAAATACATGCAATAATATGAAAGCTGAAAGGATGCTGGAATACCTCCAAGATGTGAACTCTCTGGGTTGAAAGGGTTCTCCTTCAGTCTTGAGAATACGTGTCAAAATCACTTCAAATGGCTTTACATAAAAGTGAATTGTATTGATGTATGTATTATTACATTATTACATTACATGTCATTTAGCAGACGCTTTTATCCAAAGCGACTTACAATAAGTGCATTTCAACCTAGAGTACAAACTAAGAACAACAAGAATACAGAAAGTAACATTTCCTCATCATAGTCAAACTACAAAAGTACCATAATAAGAGCCATTCAAGTGCTACCAAAGTGCAAGTCTGTGATTAATCCAGATATAGTCGGAAAAGGTGCGTTTTCAGTTTTCGGCGGAAGATGTAGAGACTTTCTGCTGTCCTGATGTCAGTGGGGAGCTCGTTCCACCACTGAGGAGCCAGGACAGCAAACAGTCTGGATTTCGAGTGGTTAGCTCGAGGTGACGGAGTCACAAGTCGGTTGGCTGTTGCCGAGCGGAGCGAACGTGCCGGGTGTACGGTGTGGCCACATCCCGGATGTGGCCGGGGCCCGATCCGTTCAGAGCACGGTACGCCAGAACCAATGTTTTGAAGCGGATGCGGGCCGCCACCGGTAGCCAGTGAAGAGAGCGGAGGAGCCGAGTGGTGTGGGTGAATTTCAGGAGGCTGAAGACCAGTCGAGCAGCTGCATTCTGGATGAGCTGCAGAGGCCGGATGGCCTTAGCAGGTAGACCAGCCAGGAGGGAGTTGCAGTAGTCGAGGTGCGAAATGACCAGAGCCTGGACCAGAACCTGCGCCGCCTTCTGGGTAAGAAGAGGTCGTATTCTCCAGATGTTGTGCAGCATGTACCTACAGGAACGCGATGTCGCAGCGATGTTGGCCGTCAGGGAGAGTTGACTGTCTAGCGTCACCCCGAGGCTCCTGGCAGTCAGGGTAGGGGCCAACACGGAGCTGTTGAAGGTGGTGGTCAGGTCGTGAGTGGGGGAACCTTTCCGTGGTAGGAACAGGAGCTCGGTCTTGTCAGGGTTGATCTTCAGGTGGTGTGCAGACATCCACTGAGAGATGTCAGTCAGGCAGGCAGAGATTCGCGCCGCCACCTGTATATATACTGTATATACATATGTTATCTTATTTTACGTATAAAATGTCATAAAAGTTTACTATCGTACAAGCAGAAAATCCCCACATTTGAAAGGCGGAAACGAGAGTATGTGTGTCGTGTTGTTTGCCGTTTTTAATTGAAAAAGTCATCAATCAACCAAAATATGTTTGATGTTTCTGTCAATATCGCAACTGACATCTCGGGTTATCCTTTTAGCTCTTCTTTAAGCACCTTTTCAGATTTGCACTTGGTTTTGACTAACATACCCTCAAGAGAAACAAAAGCTATACACTGTCAGTGAAACAGATAATAAACTGGAATCATACTATATTAAAAAAATCCTTTGTAAAAATGTCACATCAATGTCTTTTAGTTAGCTTTTAAAGTCTTTGTTGTTGTGCAGCTGACTTGGATGTCACGGTATTTTGATTGTTCACTGTGAATCACACCTGAAAGGTAGCATATTTATTCAAACCCAAATGGACAAACAGCTCTTGCGTACACGCAATACATATACACACTAGCTGTTAATTGCCTGATGTCTGCATTTAAAAGCCTTGGACTTGCATCAATACCTTTCTTCAATAAAACGTGCAACATATTTAAATTGTATATTTGTCGCCTCGTTTCCCCTCATTAGAAGAACAGAAAGCGGATGACAGTTTGTTGAACAACTTACAGATACCCGCACACCTATATGGCAATCATAATTCTCCTTCATTCATATAAAGCAAAATGTTCTTTTAATGCTTGTGGAACTGAGTAAATGGATTAGCGGAAGGGATGCTGTTCCTGGATAATGCCGGGCGGTGTAGATCCATATGCTGAGCGTGGCTGAATGATGGGAGTCCTGTTGAAACTATGTGGATTTGGAGAAGTGAAACCACATCCTGTAGGGGAGGCAATTGATTTCAGAGAGTTGCTGTTACACATGACGGTTTGTTTAAAGTGTGTGGTGTTCCAGATTGAAATCCCCCTCTGGCTTGCATAATGCTCCGTCACCATTCTAACCCCTGGAGATCTCGTAGGATCTGGCCATACATGCCGACGACAATTAGCCGATTCTGTGTGGTTTGGATCTAATTGAAACACAAGGGAATGAGAGTGATTGAGAGATTGGCCTCTCCAGTGTAGATGGAATATTCATGAACACGTTGCCAGGACTGTTGGCCTGAGAGAATCTGTTTTCTTTTATGCATCAGTTTCTTGATGTAGAAACAGAGGCTGAGTAGGAATTTTCACATTTAATCAGCATGTGAATTTGTTTGTATGAGAGGGTTAGGGTTAGGGTCACATGGTTAGGGTTACAGGGTTAGGGTTAGAGGGTTAGTGTTAGAGGATTAGGGTTAGAGGGTTAGGGTTGGATGGTTAGGGTTAGGGTTAGAGAATTAGGGTCAGGGATAGATGGTTAGGTTTAGGGTTAGGGTTAGGTGAATAAATCCCCAGAAATGGTCTTTGAGTTTAAGTCTCATGTGGAAAGTGTGGAGGTCCCCCCTGAGCCTTGTATATTAATAGTTTTCAACAATCACACACACACAACAATCCTATTACAAAGGCTAGATTTTGGATGCCATCACAAGTGCAATCTCACATAGATAAGAGCAATGCCCCTCTCACTGAAACATTTACATTCACATGCATTCTTGCAAACACATTCAAGAATGAAAACACACAAAAAAAGGAAATGTACTCCAAACCTGCTTCAAATACTGGAATACATACAAGAGTTACATTACGAGCATTGATATGAATGCAATCTCTTTGTAGTGTAAAGTAATGCTAACTCGCTAGTTAGCGAGTTAGCATTAGGAGCATTGCCTTCTGTCTCTAATGTGTTTTGATATATCTGGTTTTAGAGCAGATTGCCTTTGTCCTCAGGGAGCACAGTAGTTTTCACCCAAAGGCAGTTCAGCTCTTTTTTCATGAATATGAATAACTCATTTCAAATGTGTGTGAGTGTGCATGCACGTCTGTCTGCCTGCAAATGTGTGCTCGCCTATCTACATGTGTGTGTGTATGTGTGTGTGTATGTGTGTGTGTGTGTGTGTGTGTGTGTGTGCTCCTTCAGTGCGGGTGGCAGGAGCTAATATCAGATTACGGATGTAAATTGGCAGAGTGGCTCTCTCTCATTATCGCTAATAAGACTATGGCCTTGCTCTCTGTGCCCTCCCTCCCGCTCTCTGCTCACTGTGGTCGGCTAGATGAGAGAGAGAGAGAGAGAGAGAGAGAGAGAGAGAGAGAGGGCCGATGCAATCCGTTCCTGAAAATAAACGATTTCAACCAGGACACACTGATTCAACACACACACACAGCACAAAGCTAGTTCTCAAATCATCCTTCACTAAACTGAAGCCTCTTTCCTTCCTGGTGTCTCTCTTCATCACACACACACACACACACACATATTGTGTACCAGCTTACACTATTAAGTGTAACATGTACACACTCGCTCACTGTCACCGTTCCTTCCCTTGCCTTTGTCTCATACACAATTACGCACGTATGCACGCCACCATTCTTCAGTCCAAGGACATTACATTAAACGGGTCTGACATTTATTTATAGTAACACAAAATGTCTGAGGCTGAACTAACACTTAACAAACAAACAAACAAACAAACAAACACTTTCATTTCATTCTCACTACTTGTTGTCCACAAAAGCACTGCAGTTCGTAATCTAAGCATTTCACTGAAGATATGCATTAAGATGGATGATGCCAGTAAGAATAGCAAGCAATTCTTCTGGTCCTGCAGAGTCACAATCAATCATTTAGCTAATAAGATATCGGGAGCAGTTCAGAGATCAAGTTATTTAAACATGTGCACAATGCTTTTTTGGAAAAGCACCAAACTTTTCTGCTTTTAATATTATCCCAGCGCATAAATCAACACAAACAAACATTGAGTATTGATAACATTGTCCTAACTGCACACCGCCCCAATACACTCAATGAATGCAATGATTGCTCTCTCGGTCTGTCTCGCCTTCCCTCTCTGTCTTACTCGTCTCTCCATGGACCACATTCGTTCAGTAATTACATTTCAGCCATTATTCTCGGCTGACATTTCTCTACAGTTAATCATGCCCATTTTGCCATCACGCACAGGTCAAAGTGTGAGGGTAAGTATGAGAGAAGGAGTGAGAGGAAAAAGAGAGAGAGAAACCTCCTCCCCCCAAAAGAAGATGAATTACGTGTGAATCCTGTATCCCCACCGGGATGTTTTCCTGTGCCCACCTACTTGACTACATGTGTGTTTGTGTTCTTGTATTTGCAACATATTTGCAGGTATTTCCATCTCTACTGATCTGTCTTTAAACGTTTCATTAATCTCTCTGTGTGTAGTGGTGAACGTGTGTTTGTTTGTACCTACACACTTATTCACGGCACAATATGTATACGACCAGAGTAATAATGTGTAAAGTGATGATGTGCAGCCGCCCAATCTCACCAGGAGGGTCACGGCCCTTGGCCTTGGATGCACCCTTGCATACACTTGCGTGCGTGTGTGTGTGTGTGTGTGTGTGTGTGTGTGTCTGTGTCTGTGTGTGTGTGGGTGTTTCAAGCCGATCTGCCTGGCGTCTGCTCACTCCTCCATCCACTGCAGGCCGTCTGCTGTCTTTTATTCCTTCTTTAATGACCTATAAAGGGACTGTTACTTTTTAAATAAACCATAAAGCAAGGGTCATAAAAGGGGAGTGCAGTGCTGGGCACAGGCCAAGCTCTGAGAGAAGTGTGTCTCAGTGTGTATCTACCATCGGGTGTGCACATGTGAGTGTGTGTGTGTTTGCATATGTTATCAATGTAAACCAAGCTGAGGAGAAAGCATCGCCTGAGAGAGTTCTGTAGCTCTGGTCTATAAAATGATAAACCTACATAAGTGGTGACCTTGCTTCACAGAGAGTTGAGTGGGTGGGTGAGGAGCAGGTCCAAGGCTCAAGCTTTTTTTCAATTTTTTTCAAGCCACTGTCTTGGAGCCGCTGTAGTGGGTGTAAAAAGAAGCGAGCCTGCGGCGGCTTCAGCGGCGCTTCGTACAAGGAATAAAAAACCCTTTGCGGAAACTTCACCGGGGACTGAAAGTGCTTAGAGATGCTGAGAAGTGGTTGAGGCAGGTTCAACCAAGCACTACTGACAGTAATATATGGGTCCTAATAGGTGCATGGCGGTGATATGTGCAGGAGATGTAATTTCAGTAATGCTTGTGACAGAAAAAAAAGTTTAGGAAACAGTAAAGTGCCTGTCTTAGAAGAAAGCTCTATGCACCATGCATATTTACGTCTTAGTTAGAGGAATGTGTGGGTGCAAGTCATCGCTCCCTGTCTCCCCGCTACCCCCTTCCTCGTGCGCTGCGGTTCTAAAGCCAAACATAAAAAAGGGGGGAAGAAAATAATTGCCCGTTTTAGCAGAGTGTAACGTCGAAAATGTGTGTCGCTCACGCAGAGCTTCAAACGGGCTCGGCGAGGAACAGAGAGCAAATCTTAGCATGCCGCGTTTAGGACATCAAACGGGCCGCAATCAACCGCTTCGCAGAGGAGGAGGAGGAGGAGGAGGAGGAGGAGGAGGAGGGGGGCGGGGACAGGAGGGGTTCGAGGTGGCGGCGACAGGAGGGGCTCATTTCCTTTGACGTTCATGCACTCCTTCTCCCATAAGAAGTTCAGCTATACTTCCAGCATCTAGTGAGCGAAAGGAGAGAGACACGGCATTGGGCGATGCCGGTGTTCTGTCATTTTTTGCTGCCTTGTCAGAATTTGCTACCCGCTGCATAAACCGATAGGTGTGTATCGATTCATGCTACCCTATCTGATAGGATGTTATTGTACTATCAAAATATGCTTTTCTTTCAATGTTTCACTTTTCACTGTTAAAGTGTTTATCTTCAACACTAAATACCCTAATAATAAACCAGTGCTTTATTATGATAATGTGAACAAACTCATGTTTACAATAATTTGTTGACACAAAAGAAATAGCAACTGCTTATCACTCATTAATCTACATGTCATTACTACATATTATTACTACCTGTACAATATACATGCTGAATGTACTTTTAACTAGGGAAATAATTGGGATTTTGAGGATGTCACTCCCAGTTATCAGACGTGCATCGACAGGGTGGCGAAACATTATGGGCGTGTCAAAAAAAACTCGGAAAATCGACTCGCGCATGCGCAATACCACAAGGTATCGGTTCTTGACAAGTAGCATGAAATGATAGAACACCAGCATGTGGAAGTGGAACAAAAGCTGCACAGGTGATGGAGAGGGTGATGTGGGTTACGCAGACAGGCACAGGGAGGCGGACGATGAGTGTAATCCCCGGCATTTCTAAATATTTCCCTGAGATGTCATCATCTGTTTCATAATTAGAAGGCAATCGTATATTCCATGCAACTGACAAAGTAGACTCATCTAGCTTTTACTTACAATCGTGTCTTGTTGCGTTGCGTAAGAGGAGCTGCTTGGCGGGGATTCAGAATAGATTTTATAAATCTTTAACAATCAAGGATTCAAATGTTGCCTGTTAGCCTGAGCTACAACTAATCTATTCTACTTTTTTAAATGAATTTACTAATTTATTATCAATATTTTTTGGGGGGGTGAGTCAGTTAATAAAATGGAAAACGTCCTTATACATAGCACAACAACTTTGAATTTGGTTACTGTCTTAAAACACTTGTAATCTGAGCCTGGTATAGTCAAGACAGAAATATGCTCTTTATAAAATGCAAAGAAGGCAGTTGAGGTAAGTATTTGGCATTTTGAGCGACACTGATTCTAGGGTTGGTAATATCCGTCAGTCAAACTGTCTGTTTGTCAACTACTTTGGTCCAGAGAATTATTAAAATCTCCAACTGACTTCGGCTATCTTTTGAATTTTCATTCAACGCTTCCAGCTTGTCGAAGATTTGACTTATCATTACATTTAGTACCAATACTGTGGTCTATGATCAAATGTAGCTGCAAAATAACCCTGCCCTAAGCTGTACTCTAAGGTTAAATTAATTAATCAAACAACTAATCGCCTCAGCACGACTTGTAGGATCCAGAATGTCATTTGTTTTGCAACATTGGGACATTGAATGCAGCTCTAACGACACATTTGTACTTAAAATGGATGCATTGAAATGTTTTTACATTGAGGAGAATTTGTATTTTTTCCGACATTTGTCCTTCACAAGTCAGGAATATGTGGAATATAAAAAAAATGGCATTGTTTTCCTTCAAAGTGGCAAACATCGATGAACAAAATAATTATATAAAAACATCATAACATGCCATTAATTTTACTTAAATGCACCTTTAAATGGTACACATGTGCCCTGTTGGGCGCTGCCAAAGTGACAAGCTTTTTGTTGCGAGCTGTTGTTTAAAATGCCGACATAACACGCAAGGAAGTAACATTTCCCCTGGATGCTTACTTCAGTGTACCAGTTTTTTATTTCATAAACCTGCGGTAGATTGACGGGCTGACAAGCTGCAATACACTGTTCTTTGATCCATCTCACACTCATAGCTGCACTCTGCTCATTCCAGTCTTAAACTTAACTGGTAACTTTTATATTACAACCATCCTTGCCTCCAATCACCTCTTCAAACACGTCATCTCTCCGCTAGCTGTCCTTAACTCCCCTCGCCTTTTTTCCCGTCATTCAAGTGGCTTTGTGTCTTTATTTCTTAAGGTTAATTCACCTGTGATCTTTCACCGCTCTCCCTCTTTCTCTCTCTCTTTCCCCTTCTTTTCGTGCATCTTTCTTGCACTTCTTTTGTCCTTGATTACCTAGTAGTGAGCTCCTGGCTGTGTCTCCTGCCACTGGGTAATGGACTATTTGCATGCAAATGGCAGTGCCTGGAAAGATTAGACACCGTGGAGTGGATGGTGGAGGAAGCGAGGGAGGAGGGGAGGAAGGAAGGCAAGGAGATGGACAGATTTTATTGAAAGAGGGAGAGGAGGTGGAAGAGAAGCTCAAAACCAGATGAAAGGCAGGGATGAGTACGTTCAGCGTTTTGTGTGGAGGTGGAGATGATTGTCTTCGTTAAGACGCTATTATTGACAGTTACTGCGATGTGTGTGTGTGTGTGTGTGTGTGTGTGCATCTCACTGCAGCTGTGTGTTTGTTATACAAGTGTATGTGATGCTCAAAGGCTGAGAAAGAAAAAAGTTTGAACGCCTGTGCCTCAGTATTTGCATGTTTAGGTGCGCCTAACTAGCTTAGCTCCGAACTTGGGGAAGTTAGGGCACTGCGGCGTCTCTATTTCTGAAAAATTAAAGCTTGAGACCAAAGGTTTTTTGTCTGGAGAGAGAAGCCCAGGCCTCGCTGCCTCCTCCTCCTCCTCCTCCTCCCCTCCTCCGACTCCTCCAAATAAATAAGAATTTTTGATTACAGTAATCAGGGCCATTAATAATGCAGAGGCTGTGATGATGCAGAGGAGATGAAAGATGGCTCTTCTGTGTTTGGAGCGAGGGGAGATAGCTGCTAGCTAGCCGCGCACACACACACACACACACACACACACACACACACACACACACACATGTGCACATGCACTCACATGCACACAAACACTCACCCACAAGTATTCAGCACCAGTAGAGACTTGAGACCCAAAACACAACCTTAAAAAGACATAACGCTGTTGGTCTATTTCCACCCGACTCCCAAATAATACTTGGTACAACAGCCTCCACGACGTTCACTGCTCAGAATAAGGCGTGCGTTGAGGTCATCTTAAGCGCCGTTGATAGCCATTATAGATATAAGACTCCACAGTATAGGGCGCTTAGAATTTTTAATGTTATTTCACAGAGAGGATTGACGCAGTCGTGGGTTTGATTTGTAGCATCTGTTGTCTTTAGCACTCTTTGAACGCTCTCACTCGCACCTTACCCCCCCCCCCCACAGACACACACACACACATTCAGAACATATTACCACCCTCACCTTCCTCACTTTCTCTCTCTATGCCACACACACACACACACACCGTCCTCACACCGTGTGTATACCTCTTCCTCCCTGAGGGCGAGTTGGCAGCGGGCCAGCAGTGGGGAGAGAATGCATAAAGAGCTATTGTGGCTGTTGTCGTTAATCAGGCCCGTATGCTTTCTGACAGCAGCATGCGAGGAAGGGAGACTGTCTCTGCTATAGCCTCTTCATACACTCGCTCTTCTCCATTAGCTTACACCAGCCAGACAGACGGTCTCCAGTTACAAAATCCTACAGTGTAATGGCACACAATATCGAAAAGAAAAAAGGAGGCAGAGGGAGGGCGAGACGTGGGAAAGAGATGTGTAGCACCAGGGTGGCATGAACTGGATGCCCCAGCACCCCGCCAGTGTTCTGAGATTCCCGATGGAGCCAAGCTGAGGTTGAGTGAACGGTGATGAATGAGGGCTTAATGATGGAGCCGTTTGTATGTGCGTCTACTTGTTGGCCGCTGAGCCATCTTTTGGGGTATTCCGTACATCTGGAAGTGTGCACGCCCATGCATATGTGGTTACGTACGTGTGTGTGTGTGTGTGTGTCTTCATCGCAGATCCGCAGAGACCATGTCAAAGACCGCGTCTCCTACAGGTGTAAGCTCAGAACATATGGCTGGCACATTTCAAACGCTCAGAAAGGCAGTAGGGTTGAGGCAAAGCCACAGTGGAGTGTTGTACCACAGTCATTAAACAGCACGCTGGTGGGGGTGGGGGAGGGGGAGGGGGGGATGGGGCCGCACCACTACAGCATACACCTGCTCCGTGCGCGTCTGTCTGCCCACAAACCAGTACGACTCCACGATGTATTCATGCAGCTCAGTGGCCACCCATCAAAAACACAACGAGGCGTAAGAAAAGCAGACATCTGGAGCCGATCAAGACCACAACGGTTCATCAGCAGCGAAAGGGGAATACCAGCGTTCACATTTATAAGTATTATTTCCATGGCAAAAGCCTGTCATTGATGATGAAACAACGACTCGTTCAAAGCTAGAAATCAGAAAACTCTGATGTGGCATCAGTTCTGGTCTCAGTGGGACTTCTGAGGCTAGACTCAACAGATTCATCCAGAAAATGTGACAAGAGTTTGATCAAAGTTAATTTGGAACCCTTAAAGCTGGTTATGGTCTTTAAAGCTGCTCATACGGTGTGAGAAAAAATGAGCTTTTGTAATTGGCTCTCCTTTGCCCAATTTATTTGACTCTCAAAAATAGAAAATCTGACAGTCACCCTCATTTCCAAGAACGATTGCCCAGGTGTGGAGAGGTGTGAAAGTAGGCAGAACACCAAGCGTGTTCTCCGCGTTGCCAGCAATAGAGGTGTTATGGGAAAAGAAGCAGGAGGAAATTGACTGAAACATAAATCAAGTTCTGAACAACGGAATAGGTGCTGAATCAAACAGGGATGGGTATCGCTAGAATGTTATTGATACTGGTTCTCTTATTGATTCAGCTTATCGCTTCGCTTTACTTGTCGACGGTTTCATTTTGACTATATTGTAAAGAAAAAAAGAATCAACATTGCTTTATTATTCTTGTATGTATACAAATAGTCTTTTTTTTAAATCAAATCTTTTTTTCTTTTTTTTTGAGATATGCCCATTCAAAGAAAAAGATGTACACATTGTAAATATACAAAGGTAAAACAAGTTTGATCCTTTTGTTCTCCGTGCTGTAATAAGCTGGTGTGCAGAGTAAAACACAGCGCCAGCTCTCGTGGAAAGAGAGATCTCCCTCTGTAACTTTTAAAGTACCGATAGCAGAACCGTAAATACTATAGGCCTTATCAATACTATGGTTACTGTAGTGGCCATTTGTCCAGTAAATCAAATAAAACTATGAATCAAATTGTCTCTGACGCACCGTGGGTTTTTTGGAGTTGACGCAGCCAAAATAAATTAATGTCCATTTCCTTATTCTTAGAATTTTTTACTAAACAAACAAAATGTTGACACTGCCTTCCGTGTGCTGGTAAAACACCATAGGCCACCCCAGTGCATGCTGGTCCTGAAGCTACCCACACATATAACCACAGGTGCCCAGTGTTACCCAATCAGTGAACCAATCCTAAAACTAAATATATTCAAACAACAATCACAATGTATTAAACTAAACTAAAACTATAATAAGAAAAAAGCTCTTCTAACATATCAAAATATATAACCTAAATAAGCAATGATTAAACAATATAACTTTACAATAAAACAACAGTTACTCATCCCTAGCATCAAATACGATCCGATAGTAAGAACCCTCAACTTATTTATGTAATTTGGTATTACACAAACCAGAAGATGCAGCTGCCTGGTGTGTTTGCTGTTAATTCTACAATTTAGTTCTGTACCGTATTTCAATGTTTCATTGTCTCCCTCTGCTGTAGTTTTACCTCTGCGCTATTTCAACTTCTTGTCTTTCCTCATCTTTAAAACACCTTTTTGGTGATCGTGGATTTTCAGTTGTTGATCTAAATGAGTATTGCATCACCCACAAACCTATATTGAGGACTGTAGTGATATCGCTAATATATTTTATCACAATAAAAGCTATTTCATATGTAGATAACAACATTGGTTTAAGTGTTTGTAAATGCTTTCAGGTAATTCAATAAATCCATAGTCTCTATGACATAACCAATATTGTAAATTCCTGTGTGAATGAACTACATGTTAAAGGAAAAGTAATGAGCATCATGACATTTAACTTCATTGCAAAGTGAACATAATGGATTCAAGTCAAATTTTAGAGAATAAATATCTAAATACAGTCTTATATAAATAAAGGGAACTGCAAATATTAATCATCAAAACGGCTGATGGATGCAATTGCTTGGGACAGGTGGCAGACATTAAGGCCCATAATCATTAACATAAATACCTCCTGGTTTCAATCAACTGCATTTAAGGTGCATATAATCTCCATAACCTCACAGAGTTTTTGTAAGGGTTACAGGTACTGGAACCCAAAAGCACGACACGTAAACAGGAATGCAGGAGGAGGATCTTTACTTGGTGATTCAGGCAGGGTCAAAACCGGGTGGTCCGTCACACAGGGTAACAAATCCAAAAAGGGCAGGCAAAAATCAGAAGTCGGGTTAACAGGCAAACAGGGTCGTATCGGGCAGATCAGAAATAGTATTTTGGGATTTGCTGGAAAATTTGGCGGTGACACACAGACAATCTGGCAGAGGACAAGTGGAAGGGAGGGAGCTCAATAGTGAGGGACTAACGAGGGGAGGGGCTGCAGGTGAGAAGGGCTGAGGACCAGGTGAAGGTAATGAGGGACTAACGAGGGGAGGGGCTGCAGGTGAGAAGGGTGTGAGGACCAGGTGAAGGGAATGAGGAGGACAGGATCTGGAATGACAGGAGAGTTAATTAAGCAGGCAGGCAGGTTGAATATAACTGAAGGTGGAGAAGGCGTGATCTTTTTACATCAACGGATGTAATAACCGAGGTTAGGAGCGGTAGAGGGTCGTTTTTTCTATTATTTTTAGATCTGCTTTGCTATATTCTGTGTCATTGCAACGCTCGAGCAATGGACAAGTGTGAAAGCGCCAAACACTCCCATTCATTTCCTTATACCTGTGTTATCTGGGGTTATGTGCAGCTTCTTCATTTACAAAAATGGTGTCAACGCATTTATTTGTGACAGTGAAGCAGATAAAATGTCATGACAATGGATAGGCCACACCACGAATTTGCCTGAATTGGGGGGCGGCGAGTAGCAAACTTTGCTCCTTCTGGACCTTTTTTCCGTAAGCTCTTCTTGTTTTGTCTGAGTCTGAGGCGTTTCCGCATATTGTGCCCTCTCTCGTGCTCGCGATGTTCGCTCCAGCTCTGCTCCCACATGCAGAGATCAGAATGTAAAGCGGCGTCCAGCTGATGTGAATATTAGAGTAATTGCCCGCTTTTTTTGTCACCGCGATAGAAAGATTATAGGAAAAAAATACATTATCATATTGTTTTACTATATATATCATCACATTACCCACCTGTGTTATATCAAATCTTTGCATGTTTCATAAACATGGCGATAGAAGAATGTAATAAAACAAGCATATACATGTATCATTATTTATTTCTACCATATACTGCCATGGCATCTTGATATACACATTAATAATATAGGCCCAAGGCGTTTACATTTTACTGATTCTTTGAAGACATTTTTGCCACATTATTGCACTCATTACATTATGTAGAGTCCAGTGGTTATCTGTGGCCAACGCTTGACTTTGCATAAATTCCAGTTACATCATGTCCAGTAGGGTTTAGCTACCCATACACAGCAGGGAGTTTACCCATGGATGATGGGAGCACGGTGCCAGCATTCACACTATGGGCATCTACATGTCAGCATGCATCAGCTGGAGTCAACTACTCTCATGTTGGATGGGTTTCTCATGACAGAGTGGAGGATTAAGCTCAGAGCCAGAGGATTGGCAATGAGGTCTGCACACGTCGATCATGTCGGCTTCAAACCAAGCTGGGGTTGATTCTGGTTGGGGTGGGGGGGGCTGCCTCGTGGTCGGACTCCCAATGCAGGCCGTGTTGAATCTCGCGACCCCACAGCTTTTTTCTCTTCTTTTTTTTAAAAACTCAACCTGATTTGGTTCGGCTTATACTTGTTTCAGTTGTGTAGCTTAGGCGGATTCCGACTGGATGTCCACTCAGTTCATAATCTATTCTCATTTGACAGAGAGTCACTTTGTGTGACAGCGTTGTCTCGTCTCTCCCCCGCTTCTCAGCATGAATGTGCCGGTCCAATCGACTCCAGTCGCAGCCTGTGAGTCGTGTAGCATGTCATCTGATGCCTGCTGTGCCTACAGATGCCAGGGCGTCTACCTCTGTTGCAGGATAGGGCACAGGTCACCGCCCCTCTGCCTCTATCTGTGTCTCTTCCCCTCTTTTTTTCTTCTCCTTTTTCCTCTCCTTCAATCTGTCTCCCCCTATCCTCCCGTCTGCCTCTCTCTCCCTCCTTTTTCTGTCTCCCTGCTCTCCCTCCTCTTTTTCACTCTTCTGCACTGACACGTTAGTCAAATCTGCCCATTATGTGCTTCGTTGGCCATGCATTGCTTTTTATATTTGGCATAAAGCATTCAAAGGCAAGAAAAAAGAAAAAAAGAAAAAGAAAAAAGGTCTCCACACAGAAAGAACACGTTTGGTTTGGTATCCTTTAAAAATAAGCATCTATGAGTAAGCATCAGTCATCAGTGTCGCTGTTGTTTTCCTGAATGCGTCCTCGTCATTGGTGCATATGCATGGGAAGACAGAAGGATGGTTACAATAATTATACACTCTGCAGTATACGGCCTATGATTTGGCACAAAGACAGGAACATGTGTCCCAACAAGAGCAGGCATTGAAAGCTGTTCGGGGTGCGGGTGGGCTGGGGGGTGTATTAGTGCCCAAGCTAAAGTCATAAATACACATTGACCATAAGTGTAGTATTTATAGATTAATATTAGGATGTTCTGGTGGTGGTAGGGCTGCTTATCATTTCAAATGTGTGATCCAATTCAAAAACAATACTTTTGAATTTATTTTTATTTTACCTCAGTTAGTTTTTAAAAGAACTAGGCATGTCAACACTTAACACAGTTACGCTCATCGCTATATGGGTTGATTTATGGTCGATATATTTATTTGTTTTATATTTTTAATAAAGAAAAATTAACCAACACTGACTTCCTGAGAAAACACACTCTCAATCAATTCTACTAACTTTATTTATAACATTATGTTCCTCAGACTTTCATCAGCAAAAATTCATATCTCATATTGAGAAATACGAATGTATTCTTCTTTAAAATCTTTTTTTTTTTAACAACAGAAGCCAAAGCGTCAAAGAACAAGTAAACAAGACGACAGATCGGACACAATATTGTCACAACATAATTTGTCCCATTAGTTCTGAATACTCCATTTTAATGCCAAGCGGTTTGACGGTATGGCTTTTACATTTCATTCGAGGAAGAAAGTGGCCGAACTGCTGGAGGCATAAAAGCAATTCTGGATCCTGCACAGTGTTGCAACTTTTTGAAAATATAGGGCTTTGGCCGCAGCTATAGTTGCCTGTGATGGGAGTGAGCTGTGAAGACTATAATCAGTGTCAGCTCCCACAGCCAGACCTGACACCGCACACTGAGACGCAATATCTCTCCCTCTCACACACTCGTACCAACACGCACAATGCCCATCATGCACACACACGCACACACACACACACACACACACACACACACACACACACACGCATACTCTCTTTCTCAATCTGTCTATCGTTTTCTCTCTCTCTCTCTCTTTCTGTCTCAGTCTCACACCCACGCTTTTCTCTTCTCTCTCTCTCTCTCTCTCTCACACACACACACACACACACACACACACACACACACACACAGATGGGTGCCGGGTACCATTACAGTGACCAAGCAAGGGGGGCTGGACAAAGAGATTGTCACTCACGACTCAGTGTGTTGAGTGTGTATTGCTCTCACCAACACGTGGATGGCAGGACTTGTGTCTATCTATGTGACAGTGGATGTGATTCCCGGTGAAGTGTGTATGGTGTGTGTGTGTCTGTCTGTGTGTGTGTGTGTGTGTGTGTGTGTGTGTGTGTGTACTTATGTGCATTCCTTGCCTTTTATCTGGGTATAGCCTCCGAGCAATTCACAGCCTGTCACTCACTCTCCAGGACTGGCAGTGAGTGAGAGGGGGAGAAGGATGGGGTGGACAAAGAAAGTGAAAGAGAGGCCGAGCAGCGGGAGAAAGAAGAGAGATTAACGACAATCGCTGGAAGGAGAAGGACAGGGAGAGGCTGAGAGGGAGGGCAAGAAAAGGAAAGTGAGAGATGGGGATATATATATATAGAGAGAGAGCGGTAGAGGCTGTTTGCTCCCTCGGGGGCTCGGGTTAGGGCAGCCCGCGGGCGCAGTTGGCATGCAGCTGGGCGCACTGTCGCTCAGTCCCTCCGGCGGGCTATGTGCTCACACCGCCTTCCAACGGAGAGCAGAGGTCGAAGGGATATAGGAGGGTATGTGTGTGTGTGTATGTGTGTGTGCGTGTGTGTGTGTGTGTGTGTGTGTGTGTGTGTGTCTGTGGCTGCTGCCTCATCAAAAATGCCAACACTGCCACACCACAGCCCATATCTGTTTATGGGCTCATTGCTCACTCCTGTTGTTGCTCAGGGGGACCATTTGCAGTAACACTTGCATAATGATAATAATAGGGTGACTTGGAGTAGTTGTGTGTGTGTGTGTGTGTGTGTATGTGTGTGTGTGTGTGCAAAATGGCTCCTCTTTTGATTCATTTGTCCATCCTTGTCTCCTTGTCTCTCGTCATCTCACCCGCTGTCTTACTCGATCACCCCCCCCCTCCCACTCCCCCTCCCCCTCCTCCTCCCAACTCGTATCCTCTATCTCTTACTTGTCATCCCCCTAACTCTCCTCTCCGCCCTGTTCTTGCCCCGTCCTGCCCCCCCCCCCCATCAACTGAGCACCCACACACACACACACACGCCCTGCCCCGGCATGACCCCGTGGTCGGGGCAGCATCCACTGGACAAAAGGTGATGATTGCATCCCAGGCATCACCGACCGTCTCGCTGCTCCACCAAAACCAAAACTCCACCAACCCATCATTAGTTCACATGCCACATTGGGCGCGCTCATTTTTCTTCCTCCTCTTTTCTAATTTTACAGGGCTGGGATCATTTTACACCCAGCATGTTTTTTTTCTTCTATTTTCTTTAACCGCGCAGCGGTTTGGGCCTGCAAAGTATTTTAGAGAGAGAGAGAGAGAGAGAGAGAGAGAGAGAGAGAGAGAGAGACCAGCGGGTCCTTGGGTACTCCAGCTTATGTACACAGTATATTACTGTGTTGTGTTGAAGAAAGGTAATAGGAGAAAATTAAATCACACATGAAATGAAACACTAAAATGAGAGGAAATTCAATTTAACAAAGCAGAAATAAGTTAAACCGAAAGGATATAAATAAAAAGGTAAACTGGTGAGTACAGCTTAGTTTTGATCAACATCCAGCAGCTTATCACAAAATAAGGCAAATGCAACTTTTTAAAAAAAATATATGTTTCACTCTGTACTCATTAAACTTATTGTACTTACTTCTACTGCAGCAGCGACTGATGTAGGGACCTTTAACAGCTTTTTCCTGTGCTCATGAATAGAGCCCGGGTCCCCCACTGACCCTCATGAACAGAGCCCGGGTCCCCCACTGACCCTCATGAACAGAGCCCGGGTCCCCCACTGACCCTCATGAACTGATTTATTTGATTTATGTTATCGTACACCATTGTAAATATAATGTTTAAATGATTGCATTATGTTGACTGTTGATTGTTTTTGATTGTTGTTGTTTTTTGTCTCTAATGTACACACCAGCCGCCAAGTCAAATGTCTTGTGTGTCTAACAGACGTAGCAAATACAAAAACGTTTCTGATCAGCTCATTCCAGGTATGGTGAAGCATTTAATTTTTTGGATAGACTGAATACATTTGATCTGGGTCTTCTTTAAAGGAGCATTGTGGAGGTATTAGTGTCATCTAGTGGTGAGATTGCAGATTGCAACCAACTGAATACCCGTTCAACGCTGAACACGACATAACATGGAGCACCGCTCCGTAGGGTAAATACAAACCGCTAATTCTAAGGTATGAAAAACATTCTTTGTTTCAGGTTATTCTACTGAAATAATAGTTATTTATATTATATCTAATTTCTGCCAATTCTACATACTCTTCCGTTAATCACAAAAGTTAATACTGTCTGCCTTCTTTTGACGTTTCCAACTAGATATAGAGACGACGAGTGGAACTGGTTTATTTTCACTCTACAGATTATCTTTCTAAAACATTTACAATGTAGAGATAGCTTATGTACCTGTTACAGTTTGGAGGCTATTTATTGCAAGCTGCACAGGTGGTTTTATAGCTCAAAGCAAACATAATCCTATTCAAGGTAACATCATGTTTGCATGATCTGGCTGGATTATTTGTTTACAATGAATTGAATGAAAAAAAGAGAGAGAGAGAGAAAAAGAGGAGAGAGAGAGGCCAGACCAACCGCTGATTTTCAGAAAGGTTATAATGTTATGATGTTCCGCTTTTTAGATCAACTGCTTCTTTATTGAGTTAAAGTAAGTTCAGCTCAAAGTAGTCTAAGGTTAAAGTAAGTAAGATTAACCCTGCGGTTTAAAGTATACTGTTGTCATGTATTCCTGCAAGGACCGGCCTCCTGTGTCGAGACGCCTGTTCTCAGTCTCAAGGCCGGGTGCTGCTGCTCATCCTCATTCAAAATCCTACTCTTAAATAGACGAAGGACAGAATTCTTTAAAAGCAGAGTGCTTGATCACATGATGTGGAGCCCATATCGTTTGAGCATCTGTGCCCACATATGCGTCTCGGAGGCAGAAAAATATGTCTGCCATGCCACATTCCTGCCATCTGACTAACCACATTCCTGCCATAGCCCGGCAATTAAAAGCCTTTACCTCCAAATCCCCACCACATAACCTAGCCCGGCAGTGAACTGAGAGCACAGAAAGCCCATTAAAATGGGAAGTGCATGCAGCTTCTTAATCGGAACACATGTAAGCCATTAAGAGTACACTTTGAATTCTTCTCTGTGATCTAGGGGGAAACAAGACACAAAGGGAGAGAGACACAGAGCGAGAGAGGGAGAGAGAGAGAGACGTCAACTCAGAAAGAAAATGTGGGATTCTCGTCTCACAACGCGACTTCAAAGTCAGCAACGAAGGGCAAGAAATGTAGATAATGGAAAAAGAGACGTAGATAAAAACACAGGGAAACTAAAGAGAAACTTGGGGCTTTAATTAACGGGCAGGATGATAGCACTCATATGGGGTGTTTAGGCACTAAATCCACACTCCCGCTGTGCCTTCGCATCTTCAAATCCCCCCCTTCCACATCTTTTAGATGGTTTGGCCGCGGTTTCTTTGAATGGGGTCCCTATGGCGACGGCCCGACTGGCGGCCAGAGCCACACTCCTCCCTGATGCTGTGTGGAAGTGGCAGGGTTCACACAAGGCCACTTCAGAGCACAGACTCACTGCGAGGGCTTTCTGTCTGTCGAGCGCCATTATCACAGGCCACATTAAATGCTTCTAGTTGTATTTTGGTAGTGATGAGGACCAAAAGTTTTCTTTTATGTTCCTGTATAACACGCTCTGTCTGTGGTTCCCTTCTGTCTCATTGTCTTTCTTTTTATTGCCCTCTTCCTCGATTTGTAATTCCTAATTCAACCTCCCGCTGTCTGTGTCTGTGTGGTTGTTACATAAGTGAACCCATCTTCACACATGTGCTCACACACACACACACACACACACACACACACACACACACACACACACACACACACACACACACATAGTGCCCTCTTTCTTGTTAGAACACACGTTCACATCTCTGCTAAAGATTTAACGTTATGTAATGTTGGAGGCGCCAATACTTTATAGATTTAAGTTTAAGGTATTTTTCTGGTCTATATACTTTTGCCGAAAATCTACATGAATATTTTTTTTCTGACTGACCAATGGGAAAAAACAAACATCTGAAATAGTTAAACTCTCCCTCTCTGGATAACATGATGACATTTACACCCAAATGATCTAATGCATTTACAAAGGAATGAATCGATGCCGGGTTATATTTGTCCAATGGAAAATTTGAATAGATTAAATGTCACAGGATTCCAATAGAAAATTATTATGTGATCAAACATTGCATTTATTGAAGGATTTCCTCCTGGAAACAGTAGTAAGCCTCTTAGACCCTAATTAATCGGATCAATGTAGTTAGTAGACGACGGCCTCAATAATGGTTACTCATTTAATATATTATATTTCCTGCATTCCATATTCATTGTTTTCTCGTTCATAACAAAAGTGTTGCTTTTTTTGGTGGTCCTAGTTCAGGCGAGGTGGTCCACCTCTGCTATGAAACCCTGTGTGACATCACATTTGCATGAAGATGTATCAACCGCTCCAGACTGCTCCCAAAAAGTAGGATGCTTTTGCTGAGGAGCTGCGGTTGTCGTGTAGTGTCCTCTAGACGTGTCCTGGGCAGAGAGGTTCATTACTGGTGACTGCCTATGACACACTCTACTGAGTCTCAAGCACACACACACACACACACACACACACACACACACACACACACACACACACACACACACACACACACACATACGCGCGCGCATGTATTTGTATGTACTATTTCCAAACTTTTCTTCATCCTCTCGGCTCTCAGTTGTCCCTCTGACTTTTTTCTTCTTTTTGGTTGTTTTGATGCCACTGATGTTTTCATATTCCTTTTTTGTCTGTCTTTCGCATTGTCAAATCCCTCATGCACTGTCTTTGAACGTGTGGAAGCCCACATCACAAACACTCACAGATGTACTCTTCTGTCCCTGACCCCCTCGTGCGTCTCTCCAGCTCCCCCTCATCTCTTCCTCTAACCTTTCCTTCGGCAGTTCTTCTTTCTTTCTTTTTTTTCTTGGGGTGTGTTCATTCCGAGCGCCCTCTGGCACCAACCGGACCGTTTATGAATTTGGAGCACAGTTGAAATGCTCCGTTTGTTTATTCAGAGCGCTAGACTTGTGGAGCTTGTTGAATAAAACACTAATCCAACCTCCAACCTGACTGTAACGTCACCTAAACTCTATGATTTCTAACTTATTTTCATTGTGTTACAGTCTCATTTTAACCATTGTTTTACTCACTGGCTAACAGCTCAGTGCAGAGGCACAGTTTTCATAATAACGTTTTTTTTCACGAACATTCCTTTCATTATAGAGTAGAGCTTCGGATGGGATTTACAAACACGCCCTTTGTCTCTTTTAAATGCGTCTGTCTTCCCTTTCTCTCTCTAAAAACCCTTTACAAGTTCCATAAGATGCTTATGTTTCTCTTTGCATCTGTTGCTTCTTCACTTCCTTCCCTCACTCCTTCCTTCCCTCCTCTCCTTCCCTCTTGCCTCGCTAACTCGTCCCTTGCTGCGACTGCTATTGCTATGAGTCAACATGGACACGTCTAGCAGATAGTCCCACTTAACGCTGACTCTGCAGTCTGTAACCTCACATATCCACGAAAGAGAAAGAAATACAAGTTCAAGGTTTTTCCGTCCGTTGATGTTTGGAGCACACTATATCCAGTATGCAATTTCCTTTTGAAAACACATTCTTATGTGTGTTTTTGAGTTTTTCAAATACTGTACAGTGTGTTTTGACAGCCAACCGTCACCTTGTGTCTACAGGTAAAACACGGCTCAAGATGCATGACGAGTTGTACACATGCTTCCGACTACATCTGGATTAAAACACAGATTTGCACTTCAGTGGCTCTTAAATAGCTCTTATTATGGTACTTTTGTAGTTCGACTATGTTGAAGAAATGTTACTTTCTGTATTCTTGTTGTTCTTAGTTTGTATTCTTGGTTAGATGCACTTATTGTAAGTCGTTTTGGTTAAAAGTGTCTGCTAAATGACATGTAATGTAATGCTTCTTCGGGCTGCACACGGAGAGCCTTTATACACAAGTGTCGCACAGAGAGGTTGTATATACTTCCACACGTTTTAGGTTTTATTTGAATATGATTCTCTTTGAAACCTTTCTTCAAAGAACAATCACATTTCTACTAAATCCAACTGTATATTATTTGCTGTAAATGGTCAATTCCTCGACATATCAGTCTTCGACCGACTACCATGTTTTCTTTTGCGGTCGGTCGGCCCACGCTGAAATACAGCGGCCCGTTTTTGAAATCCAAGTTCATGCGGCGATGCCTGTGCGTTCGGTCAGGTGGACAGTCGGGATAATAACCAGAGGGAGATAAACAGAAAGAAAGAGGTGGCGCTTGAGGAAATGCCCAATGACATAGCTAAAGAGTAATTGTACAGTGACTGGATTCCTCCGGAGCGAGCAGTGTGTATGCGCACGCACAGACTCCTGTGTGTACAGTATTTGTGTGTATGTGTGCGTGTGTGTGTGTGTGTGTGTGTGTGTCTGTGTGTGTGTGTGTGTGTGTGTACATTGCAGCCACAGGCAGACACATGGGAGCCTGAGGAGTGGTGAATATTACAGAGGAGTGGACCACAGAGGGACCAGGCCCATAGCCAACAGACAAGCCCCACTCATAAATCCTCTCCACACTGACGCCTCTCTCTCTCTCTCTCTCTCTCTCTCCGTCAAACTGTCTTATCTCAACTTATCCAACCGTGTGTGTGTGCGTGTGTTTGTGTGTGTGTCTTTGTTTCGTCTCATTCCTCCATTCCGCGTGTCTTTCTCTTCTTAGCTGAGAAAAAAAAAGATTACACAAGTACAATTTGTAAGCGTCTATGTGTATGAGCATCGCATCTAAGGATTAATTTGAAGTAATTAGGGGTAGGGTGGGTGAAATAAACTGTATTCACTGTGGTGGTATCTCACTTGTAAACTTGTGCAATAACACTGCGGTGTGTGTGTAAAGTGTTTTACATTTTGACCGCCATATACTTTACTGCAAAATGGTACTTGTTATCCTCAGGAACCTGCGACATGTTGAAATATTTTAGTTTTGGAATAGTTCCGTAAACTGCTTGTCACACAAAAATTCCGGTTTTATTTCTTTTAAAAATCAGTTTCCAGCCAATTTTACACTAAAGTTTGAGGACCACACTCGTAGCTGACATTCGGTTCCACTGTGCAGACGCAGTAAGGGCCCCTCAGCGCTTCACTAGAGACTCGCATAAACACATAAACCGGTCAGTGAAGTGGTCTAAAAGCTTAAACACTCAACGCTGTGGAACCCGAGGTTTAAGGCGAGACCACTCTATCTGAGCCCGGGCATTGGCCCGAAACCAGCCCCCAGACTCTGGAGAGGGGAGAAGGTGGGAGGCCTCTGAGGGTCGCTTTGGCTCCTTGTGCGACGTGTCGTCTGACTATGTCCAAGTTTACTTCTTTTTTTTAAACTTAAAATTCGGAAATGTGATATTGTTTAAACGTGCAGATAACGGCACACACATTTCCAGACCCTCCCGGAAGGCGTTCTTTGTGCCGCACGTGACAAAGATATTGCATCAAGTATGTATTAAAAAAAAGAGAACGATGGAGAGATTTGCCCTTCAGTGGCTCTTAAATAGCTCTTATTATGGTACTTTTGTAGTTTGACTATGTTGAGGAAATGTTACTTTCTGTATTCTTGTTGTTCTTAGTTTGTCCTCTAGGTTGAAATGCACTTATTGTAAGTCTCTTTGGATAAAAGCGTCTGCTAAATGACATGTAATGTAATGTAATGAGAGAAGTTCAACGTGGATGTTAAAGTTACAGTAATGGTCAGACAAAGCTCCCCCTAATCCTGCATCTGAAAGGAGCAGGAGGGACGGGGATTAGCGAAGCTATCAGACCGTGTGACGGTTCTGACGGAGTACTGCCAGCAGCCGTGAGATTCCCCGGCCCGTGTGCAGGAGAACAGCACTTCTTAACATATACTGTACAACAATTGAAAGATAGAGGATGCCGGTCCCACACAGATAGTGGTAGCACACAACGTCTGACCTTTCTCCCATCTTTCCCCTCGAGCTACCGCTCAATCGGCGCCATTAATCAACAAAAAAATAGAGCAAACCGGACAGTTTTCCATCGATATAGCAGCAAATACCTTTTGGAATTCCAAGATATCGTGATCAGAGAATTTTCTCCATGTTGAGAGCAGCGTGAGGCAATTCTAGTCTGAAGACAAATCACAGATCAAAGCGGTGTGACTTCCACTATAGGATGGCGACCATGTCTGCCCATCTGGCCACCTTGACTTCCTCCTCCTCTACACCCCCCCCCACCTCCCCCACTCAGCTGATGTGTCAGAGGCAGAGATCTTTTCAGCACGCAAAGTGTGTTGTGAGTGGCAGAAATGAGATTGATTTTAATCAGAGAGCCTATAATTACATTGCTGCTGCTGTTGTCACTGATGCTGACAACAGCCAGCCCTCCTGTCTGCCTGTCCTTCAGTATGACTATATGTGTGTGTCTCCCAGCCTGAAGCCTGTCTCACTGTCAGTCCGCCCGTGTCTCACTTTGTGTTCTTTTCTGTGAACCTCCTACCTGCCTTCCTGTTTGCCTGGCAATATGCCCGACTGTGTTTCCTATCCTTAAGCGTGTTCTTTTTTTTTCTGTCTGTCTTTTAATCTCCATGTAGTAAGCCGTGTAATTACTTGTTTATGTGCATGTTCCTCTGACACTCGCATGCAGGAACGCTTTTTGCCAGAAGGGACAAAGAGCAATGCTGCTCAAAACAAATGACCTTGATTCACGACCTTCTGCTGAGGTCTGTTTGTTCTGCTTCCCGTCTGACTCGTTTGTGTGTTTACTGTCGCGTGTTTGTGTCTCTGTCTCGCTTTGTGCATGGGAATGTACCGCCGGATGTAATGACTGACCTTGAGCATCCTCAGAGTTTTACAACACCTGCCTGTGAGTGTGTCGGTACGCCGACCCGCCCTTTTAGATGATGTGGGATGTGAACTTCGTTGAAAAGGAAAAAGCGATTTATGGTTCCTGCAAATGTCGACTTTAAAACAAAGCCCATCACAGCCAACGTAAAGTACCCACAAAAGGTTTTCTTTTTTAAATGAGTCAAATGCAAATTGTATTCATTGAGCAGTTTTTACATGAACAGTAGAGCCTACCCTGCTATACTGCAACAAGTGTGTGTGTATGTGTGTGTGTTTGTGTGTGTATGTGTGTGTGTGTGTGTGTGTGCGTGTGTGTGTGTGTGCGTGTGTGTGTGTGTGTGCTTATGATGTATTCATGTGTGGGTTCACAGCTCAACAGCTGGCCAATCGGAGCTCCCGCTGCCACATATGGAAACCCAAAGTGTTCACAAAATTAAATGATTAAATATAATGTTACGAAATAAATAATCATCTGAATAAATACACACAAAATAAGAACTATGGAAACAGACTTTTGAAAGAAGAAATTCAGAAGAAATTCAAAACTGATGAAACAAACACAAATGAGCAGCAGTTAACTGAGGTGAAAAGAAACCAGATTAAATATATCATCCTCTTGAGTTTTAACACATATTTGATTATTTCACAATTTCCTGGTTGTATTTTATTCTATTGGATTGTATTAAATTGTATTATTTGTTATTTTGTGAAGTTAATATTGAACGATAGGGCGTGGCTACTTGCAATTGACAGGTTGGAATCCCGGCAGTGTCTAGTGGTCGGGAGCTTATCGTCTCACAATATCTAACTTTTTTATTAACTGCTTCAAATTGTGTTTTTAGTGCATGCAAGTTTGATAATCTTTTGTTCTGTCTGTTTTATCCACCTTCTCTTTTTTTTCTTTTTTAATTTGTATTTTATTAGTGTTCAAAATCTCACATACACATATTTCAATCTGTCAGCGTCTTTGTATATAGAGAAGTACAAGACAAAAAAACAAACACATATGCAAATAAAGAAACAGAAACATTTTTTTGCCACCTTCTCATGTCATTGGAGTGCAATGACAAAAACAAGATGGCAACGGCCAAAACTGCAAGTGTTGATGAATACATTTAGAGAAATAATCATATCTTTTTAATAACACATTTTTGCAATTCCATTTAAAAAAAACACTTTTGAACTCAATATTTTAGGGCAGAATAAAGTTTTGAATAATTAATTGGCAAATTTAACACAATTAAATTATCTCCATGAATCAAATGCTTATCTACTTAACTGATTTATAATTGCTAATAATTATAACTAACTAAATGTAATAATATATTAATATATTATAATGAAACCATCACACTTTATAATTATTATGATGCTAAATGATTGGCACTGCCACATAGAAGATTTTTGTTGGCAAACAGTATCTATAAAGATATGAAGATATTTTGAATCTGTTCCATGTGCTCTGTGTGTCTTTGTGTCACTAGAAATGTCAGTAAGGAGCAAAAGTGTAAATTGGACATAATCTCATACATTTGGAGCTGCAGGTCTCTCCACCGTGGCCGGGCCAAAAGGTCCCGTGGCTTCTTGTTCCGGAGCCGGGGCGTCCGTCTGCCTGTTGGTCCCCTCTCATGTCCGACATGGCAGAGTGAAGCGCCGTGAACTCTGCTGCCTGGCGGCGCACAGGACCTGTGACACTGCGTATCCCCCACACTGGGGGAAGCCGACCCCGCTATAGCGAGACAGAATGGCGCGGGTCAACTCCTCTCTGCTCCCTCCATCACCCTCGGTGCCAGCTTTCAGAGCGGACTCCCAATTAAGGGACCGTGATTGCCTCATCAACCAGGTCAAAGGGACTGGAATCAGAGAGTTACGGAGGCCGGGGCTCCAATTTGGACCGAAGAAGCAAAGCGGGAGAGAACATGCTGAGAGAAGTAGCTGCAGAAGAAGAGCGATAGAGACTGGAGGGAGGGAGGAACTGGGAGAAAATATTGAAAAGACTGGAAGAAGGGGAAAAGAGAGGGTGATTTGAGAGACAGAAGGAAAAGGCAGTATTAATATTCACAGACTCCCAGCGCTTCCTAAATATTTTATTACTTCCAGCTGTTTGATGTTAAGGAGACTCACCAGAGAGCCCCCCACTCACACACGAGCACACACACAAACAAACACACACAAACACACACACAAACTCACACCAATAAAGATGGATACTTGCACACACCATCACAAAGCCATGTTCACTAACCCACATGCAAGTGAATAGGCCTGCTCACACACACGATCACGGAATCTCAAAACCACAAACCCAGACACGTGAACAACATGCACACAAATATGAGCACATGCACTGACAAATACACACTCTGAATACACACTAATGGACCACACGTATGTGCATAAAATACATGTTTACAGTCCCAAACTAGCACAAACCACATGCGGTGTGAATACATAACCATAACACAGACATATAAAAGAAGAACACACACACACGCACACCAATGCACGCCACTGACTATGCATCGATCATAATCTGTCTTTCAGGAGTTCTGTCACGTTTATTCATTTATTTATTGGCTTATTTATTTATTTGCGTATTCATTATTCGTCGGGCTGACTTTCTTTTTATTTGCCAGCTCGGTTCCGAGGGGAGAGCGGGAGAACATTCATCTTCTGATGAGAGCGGTCATTAATTCCGAACCAGCCCATCCCTCGTTCTCCCTTTGTCGGTCTGTCTCTCTCTCTGTGTCCATCAGTCTGGAACCATCAGCACGACGCTCTGCCTCTCTGAGAAGAGAGAACCGTTTCTCAGAATCTCAGCTGATTATTAAACCTCCGTTCCATTCTCTCCTGCTTTTTGTCATCACCCATACTGTCTTAACACAGGCCAACTCAGTTTGTTCAGACAGCTGAGAGGGGATAAAACAGAGAGTTATCTTCTCATCTCAGCTGCTATACACAGACTCGGGTTTACAGCATCGCTTTTTTTTTCAGAGTTTATCCCGAGACCGAAATGTTAATCCAATTGCATTGAGAAAGTTCAGCCAGCTTCAACTTTTTTAGGAGTTTTTATTCCCACTGAGCTATGCTGGTGTGAACATAGCTTCGATATGGACATACTCTCACATTAATTCTTTCTCTCGGTCTCTGTCACTCCTCCCTCTATCTTTCCCGCGTCTGATCCGTCTACCCCCCGTGTTCCCAAGTTAATCAGCAGATTGTTAATGAAGGCCTGAGTTCAAAGACAGAGAGAGAGAGATATGGGGGGAGGGAGAGAGAGGGGGAGAGGAGGCGCAGTGTGGTGAGATAGGGAGGAGTTCTGGACCAACTGTCTATTTGTCAAAACATGTCCACCCGTCTGTCTCTTGGCCTGTCTTCTCCTCTGATGTGAGTCCCTCAATGAGCTCTCCGCGAGGACCACAACACAGCATTTGCTCTTTGGGTTTTCCCTTTCATGTTCCATTAAGTGTGGACGAGAAGGAGACAGAGAGACAGCCAGAGAGGGGGAAAGAGAGATTAATTACACGTTTCAATAATGGAGATTAATTAGTATTATTTAAACATTGACAGTATCAACGAGACGTCAGGCATATTGTGAGACACACACTAGAGTACTCACTTTAATGGGTAAACTCATGTCTCTTTGTGGCAGCCTAAAAGTCATCTCTTCCCCTCCTTCCACTGCTCCTTCAATACTGTACATCAACTCTGCTGGCATTCCAAATTGTTGTTTTCATGCATATCATTTCATGTTTTTTCCTACCTATATTAAGCCTCGCAAGCTTGAAATAATCATCCTGACATTTATCGTGGCGGCTTTTCCAGCATAAAAACCACAGCTTTTATGAAAGGCAGCAGCACAGAGAAAACTCTCAAAGTGGAAATGGTCAAGTTCGAAGCACTAACGAGTCGAAGCCTTCCCCTCCCCTTCCTTCTGTTGGTGGATGCCAACACAAAAGGGGCCATACAAAAACAGAAAAATCAAGCATTTGGGCTGTAAAGATGTCACACAGCCCTTGAAAACATGCCAGCACTATCCAGCCTTGGCCTCAATTTGAGAGGGTGACAGGAAACAGTGAGGGGAGAGGGAAGGATGGCAGAGGGTTACTTTATAGTGAGGAGAGCGCACGCTCTCAAACCACATTCCGACACCACAGGCCGACTTCACCCTTTTTTACAGCGCCATATTTGTGATGGCCAAATGGCAGTGAAATCTCTGATAAATCCAGGGCGTAGTTATTCTCTTGAGGGAAGGGCTGTCTGGTCAAATTATTTAAAAGGGAGTGACGAGAAGATCTTTAACTGTTCAAATAACAAGCATAAGCACAAAATAACTCAAGCAATTTGGCACCGATGGCCTTCAAATAAATTCATAGATGATTAACTGGACAGGGTAAAAAAAGACATATTGTTGGCACATGATATGATGGCCAGTTTATTAATTGGTAATTTCTTCTTCTGAGTAAAAGAAAAAGCTACAATCTGATTGAATCTCTCTTTTTTAATCTGTAATGTTAGTTATTAAGTACCCATTTGATATTGTTAAGGGGTCACAAAAGCGAGCTACAATGAGCATCAATATAATGCCTCCGCTTTTATATGATGTCAATGAGTACTGACCAGCAGCAGTTATAGATAACACACACACACAATAATTGTTGGGTCACTGTAAATATTAAGAGTACGGTCTGGACCTTCTCTATATTCAAATTACCCCAACTTAACCTTTGTTAATATTTGACGGTGTATAAATAAAATGTAATTGAATAGACAATGTTCAGCGTGGTGTTGAAGAAATCTATCCATCGACTTTATTATATATATATATCCATATATATATATATATATATATATATATATATATATATATATATATATATATTTGCTCATCCAAGGGAGAAAGTATTCTCTTTTTTTCTCTTTTCTTTCTGCAAAGATCAGCTTCACATGTATGGCATTACATGCACTGACACCCACTGTCCGGTATTGACTTGAGGTCTTTTACTATTGAAAAGCTCCAACACTGAGGAGCAGCCTGAAGCTTCCCTTCATCGGTGCAGCGATGCGCTGCACCGATGTGAGGGTTTGAGATGTATACTGAAGTAACAAGATCTCTGGTTAAAACTCTCACAAGACGGAGATGAGGGAAGTGAAGAAAAACCAAACAGCGGGCATCCGCCTCATACTCGGCTCTACAGGGTGCATTTGTGCGTGCACATGTGTGTACGCGTGTGTGCGTGTATGTTGTGGGTGTTTGTGTATCCTTTCTCCAGCAGGACCCCCAGATCAAAACCACAACCCACTCTCCCTCCCCATGCCTCTCTCTTTCTCTCTCTCTCCACCCCCTCTCTCATTAAAAACTGCAGGCCCTGGCTTCTAATTAAATCCCACTTGAAAAGTCTTAAAGTCAGCCTCAGATTGATTCAATTTGCATTTCTGAACAGAGAACATTGCCTAAAAGGATTAATAAATTGGAAGAAAAAAATCTGTCTTTCTGCACCACGCCGTCAGAGCTTGTAAGACAACATCCAAAGAGAAATATCCCCCCCCCCCCAACAAACGTCTATCCAACATATGCTCTTGCTCTCTCTCTTGCACGTCCCTCCCAGGATGCCAGCAGAGATGGGAAGTGTGTGTGTGTGTGTGTGTGTGTGTGTGTGTGTGTGTGTGTGTGTGTGCGTGCATGTCCTCGTCTGTGGGACGAGCACAGAGTCCTCTGAGGCACAGTTGGGAGTGAACACACGCAATCTGACTCTCGCTGTGTGTGCATGTGCACATTTGTATGTAAGTGTCTATTTATGCCTGTGTGTGTGTGTGTGTGTGTGTGTGTGTGTGTGAGTGTGTGTGAGTTTGTGTCTGGGTATTTGTGTATGTGTGAGAGGGGCGACTTTGTTGGAGCGTGCCAGAGTGCTGAAAGTGACAAGAAGGCACAGTGGGAAAAGATCCTTGCTCTACTGTCTGTGTGCAGAAACAGACCACGGCAGTGGAGCCGTGCCATTGGCTATTCGACACCTAAAGCAACATGTTTGGAAATCCAAAAAAACGTCAAAACGTCGCCAGCTAAAAAAAGTGCCAGATTCAAGAAATTAGATCAAATTAAAAGAGCGAAGAAGACATTTTTAACAGGCCAAAAAACGAATACTGTCAAAAGAGAAGAGCAAACACTGATGTGAGAATTTACATTTGCATTGACACAAAGGGTATGTCTGAAAATTGTACTTTACAGGCTCTTTGTGTGTTTGGATTGTATGTAACTGTGGAACCCTGCGAACAAGATAAGAGGAAGATTATCTCTGAAATGTCTTCAGATTACAGCTATCAAATGCATTTGCATTGGCAAATGTCCTGTTCCTTATGTTTATGGTAATCTTTTGGGGGGAGTGAGTGAAGCTCAATTTTGGTCAATGTTGTAAAAGAAAAGATGAAATATGTACCCTGGGATTTTCATTGGTGTTTTCTTTGATGAAAAACATTTTGCAGGACTCACAGAATTGGATCTGTATTATATGTGTGTTGTGTACAATGTGTTGAACCTTGGGAAAATGAGATTTATACGGACTGCTGGATGTGACACATTGTCACATCCAGCAGTCCCGTTCTTATATGCCAATCAAACTGGCTTGTATAATGGCTGGTGGACTTTTAAAGACGGCAGATTAGTGTTTGAAGCATTATTAAATCAAAGCTATATAACCACATGGAGATTCTTACAAAGAGCGTGGCACATATATGGCTTCATTGCATAGCACTTAGTTTAACAAATATTATAGAAACACAGTTAGAAACTTGTGTACAAATAGTCCTCAAATACAACAAACAGAACTGAATGAAGAAGAAACAAAACCAAAGAACGTTACACAATAAAAGAAAGCATTACTTAATGAAAGGAATATAATCACCATTATAATTAAAGTCTTAGAGTTTAAAGAGAAAAGTGAGCGGCAAACATTGCATTTGTTACTGTGCTGTGCTCAGAGAAAAGCACAAAATCATGACGATGAAATGAATAGACTGAGGAAAGTGGCAGAAGGCTTTGGCTCTGCTTTGTATAAAACAACACTGACCCCTAGTGATATTAGTAAGGACCAACCAGAAAGTGATTTGCATAATGCTATGTGCAGTGGACAACTTTATGTCTCTGCACAAGGATGAAGGGTAATAAATATGTATGTACATGTGTATTCCTATACAGTAGTAGCTTGTGTTCCTTTTTTTTTTTTTTCTCCATCTCTGTGTATTGTGTGTGCAGATTATGTGCACGTGTGTTTATTCCTCCATATATATACACTCATTACAACATTAGATGTAAGTAAAGAGTCTCTACACTCTGTGTGTCCATGAGGTGTGTGTGTGTGTGTGTTTGTGTGTGTGTGTGTGTGTGTGTGTGTGTGTGTTTTAATAACGGTGCCTGGTGGACTGAGGCTTCCTTTGATGCAATGAAGGCTGACAGGCGTGAAACAGGTCCAATCAGGCGCGTGGGCACTGCCAATTAACCCTTTTCACCGTGTGAAACCAAACATAATTGCCTGGGGTGCAGGGGGCCACTGGGCCATGGCCTGCCCGGCGTAGGCTGAAATGGGCATTAGCAGTGCTGCCAGGTGACCATTACACACAATTGAGCTGCTGGGTGTTTCTCCAAATCACAGTTACAGTTGCTACTCAGACGTAATTGGCATAGCATCACCAAATGGCCACAATTCTAAGTTTCACACCTACACAATTCATCAGGAATATCTTTTCGCATATTGTACTGTGCCCAGGTTTATTACACCACTGCAGGCCGGCAAACTGTATTTCAGCGATATTTTGCTCTGATTTCACTCTGGGAGTGTGGATTACATTTTGTTTGAGAAATTATTAAATGATTCTATTTGTTGTACAATTTGATGCTACGATGATTCTGTTCAGAACGTTATAATAATCTTAACTGGAACAAATAGTGTTTAATAAGTTAAGCTTTGTGTGCACTGATAATCACATTTTATTAATGTTATGCTCAAGGCAAATACCCCGCATTCTTAGTCAAACACCAAAACTAAAGCACTGTTTAAATGAAACGAGAGCAATACTCTGTACAGCAGCAACACTGCAATACTATTGTTTATTGGAATTCCACTCTTATTTGTCTTGTTTTAATATTCTTGTGATAAATTAATGATTAAATGTATCAACATTTTGGGATAACATTACAGTGTTCTTTTTTAATCAGAGATATTTCAAATCAAAGAGCATAATAATTGAAGAACTCAGTCTCTTTGGCATTCTTACAAGCCATCCAACTGCTTGTTGTAGTCCTGGAAATAGTTTGTTGGGGTTATTACATTCACTGTAATATACAGTACAATATATACAATGGCATTTAACTAAAGTCATTTAAATCAAAAGCAGAATGTTTGCTGTAGTAGTTTTGCCAGTTAATTGGCGCAACCGGATACAACTATTGCAAAAACACAAATGTCCTGCAATAAATCCCATCTTAACAGATATTAAAATGTTCCATTTGTCAAAGGTGTTGATTCAACTTCTGGGCAGTACACTTGACACCTGAGCTAGGTGTGTTGGCAAACTGACCATATGTATTATAACTAAAGCCTTTTTATGAATTCACACCAACAAATGCAGTGCAAGTGCACTCATTGTAGTGCATATTAAACATAATGTGTCAATTAATTTCATATGTCGGTATTGCAGTAAATAAATACCAGATAATAATAAGTTTTATCTGGGGGCTTAAACTTTAAAAAAACATATTTGGTACATGTCATCATGTTTGTATTCATTGTTTGAATCCTGTGCTAGAACTCTTCTGGCCGCCACGGGTCGTCGTTTTGCCCTTTCTCCATCCTCCATCCTCTAACCTCCAGCCAACCCGCCTGACTGACTGACTGCCCAACAAAAAAAAAATGTTGGCAAAACACCCCCTCCTCATCGTGTAGAGAGAGAAAAAAAATGGCGGACAAGCGCTAAAATCCACACCAGAACCAAAACACACGTTACATAGCAAGGTAAACACCCTCGGAGACACCGAGCGACGTCGCGTTTTAGCCTCCGCTCCAGCGCGGAGCCCGGGTTAGCACCCGGCCGCTCCCCCCTGGGTGCTGGTGCGCTCCCTCTCTGCTAATGCTAATATTTATAACCAGGTCTGAGAGCTAGCGAGCCGCCGAGCTAAACTAGCATCCCCGGCGGTGGGCATGTCGGTGTGTGTAGCCGAGCGTAGCATAGCATGCTGGATATTGGGGTGTCTTGCACTTGCTGCACGCGGGTCTGACATCGTCTCTGGAGGCGACTTTGCATGTGGTGTTAGCTCGTGAGTAGCATAGCTATCGGGCATGTGCCCCCGCGTGCCGGTACGATAAAGGAAGAGATCGGCGGGGGTCCCGTGTTGTGTTCAGGGACCGAGCTCGACACGTTTCTGCGGCGCCAGACGCGATATTTCTGTCTATCCATGTGGGGGTGGGGTGATGGGAGAGGACGTCCCGCGCGGGCGACGCGGGACTATCTGTGGGCTTTGAGATGTAAATAAACACACTCGCTTGGGTTTAGCAACAGGAGGAGGAAGGGGGTTCACGCGAATCTCCCTCTAATGCCAGTCCTCCTGTCACTTTCTTTCGCAGACAGGGGAGGGGGGAAGAAGAAGGGAGAAAAAAAGCACAGACCCGGCCGCTTTAATTTGGACGCCACCCCCCTCCGCCCCCCCTCTTGGCGGAGGAAAAAAGGCGCACTTCCTTTGAAGAGGAAGTCATCCCGGGAGGAGAGACGCAGCTCAGCGGTTATGAGGTTTTAAGGTAGGGTGCAGTTCATAGAAACATAGCAAACGTTACCCTCTCCCATTGCTCTTTTTACCTGTGTCTCTTTGTAAGCTAACAGTTCATGTATAACTGTTCTCACAACAATTTGTATATCTGTCAGATGGTTAACAAGTGGTTTTGCCCATGTTTATCGTAACTGTGTCATAACTTGCTCAAACATGTTTAAAAAAACAAAAATGTTCCCATATATTCTAAAGGAAATCTACATTTACAAGCCCAGGGTTTGGGTCACAGGATGAGCCTCAACCCTTATCCACTGATTCGTGACAAGGCTTTTTGGAAAAATTCTCACAAGATCAATGCATGGGAGTGTTTAATTGACGTTATGTGCATCATGCATGACACTAATAATAATAATAATAATAATAGCATTGGAGCTTAGTGATACTGACAACATATTGAGACTGCTGTTGATTCAGTTTTATTGTGATTAGGAGGAGGTTTTTTACTGCTTTTTAAATTAACTTAGTACATCTAGATGTGGTACATTGTGGGCATGACCTGGGTCTCTTTGTTGAACTTGCCAGTGGTGATGACCCCCTGCCTGGAGAGAAGGCCTGTCACAAAGATATATATATATATATATATATATATATATATATATTGTCGCCCAGCCTTGGGTCTGTGTACTCCTATGGTGTTATTTGTGGTATTTGTTAATCCCTAATCATAAAGTTTACACCCCCTTTTAAAAATAATTTAGTTTCAAACTTGACACAATATATTTATAAAAACACAAATGAGAGACATGTTGCATCTGCAGTGCAATGTTAACATCTGTGGATGTTTTTTTAAATTGAGTTCATATGCATTCTCATATTAAGAATAAAGGGAACCAAACATCTTAAGAAAATTACAGTATGACTCGAATGCAGAGTAGACAATCCTTTACAGATAAAGAAAGAAACCATATAATCGAGCAACACAGCAGGGTAGATTTCCATTATCTCAAAATAACTCTTTTAGCAATCACCATATAAAACATTCAAACCTGCTAGATCCTTAAATACAAGAACATCCAAAAACAAACAAGTCGGCTTATGGTTGGAAAATCCACACGGTCTAACAGTATATCATACGCTTTAGCTTGTTTCCGCGCTTTGAACAAACTATATTAAGTCTAACTTGAGTATCGAAGCACCGATTGATTGATAAGATTTTAAGCCTGTTTGTCCATGACCGGTATAACGCGTTGTGTGTGAGTCTAATTTACACACACTCCCCGCACGATGGTTCACGTAGCGTTCACAGACAGTAACCGGCTATCGGGCCTCGGGCAGCAACATCTTTCTTAAATACCTCTCCTATTTTCTCTTTTTGTTTGTTAGATGAATAATTAGAAATATAATCTTTAATACAGAGGGAAATATTCAATCCTTACGCTCGATGTGTTCTATGGCTTTACATTTTCATGGAAAAATATGGAATATGCAAAATATTAAAATACATTTTACCAAAATTCAGTCCGACATATTTCCACACTAAGCTTTGTTGTTTAAATGTAACGGCAACCAACATCAATTGACCACGTTCATCTCTTGGTTGCACACACTGTGACAAAGCCCTTTGTGTTGTTTCTCTGTCGTCTCTAGAGTGGAGGCCACGTGTGTGTCGTGGGCTTGGTCAGTATTGGAGCATGAGGAAACCTGTGCCACAGAAAGGTACAGTTGCACTATGCCATTTGCAATATGAAAGCAGTATTTTTTTTACCCAAAATACTTATAATAAAACAAGTATTCACAAGTAGCATTCAGCTTAAACTAGACGTATGGCTCAGTTTGACTTGTTTTTACTGTACATGTAGATCCATTGTTTTTCTATTGCAGTGGTTCTCAACCTTTTTTCACTGATGTTCCCCTTGTGGAATATTTTTGGTTGAAAAAATGTCTCATTTAACATAGAATATATAAAATTAATTTTCTGAACTTATACTTATATTCTTTGATACTTCATATTTATTGAATAACTATTTTTAAAGGATTCTTTTAATGGATGTTCATTTAAAAAAATAAATAATATATATATAAATATATATATTTCATATCTTTTTAAATCTTGACGTTTCCCCTGGTGTGCCTTCATGTACTCCCAGTGGTATACTTACCCACCTTTAGAGAACCGCTATGACAGGCCGTATTGGGAGTGTGGCAGGTATTGCAGGGTACTGACTGATGTGAAAATGACCAGTAGTTGAGAGCTTATTCTATATTTCTTGGCTCTACAGCTATAGAGTGGAAAGATGCCAGAAGGATCAAGCAAGCCCGGAGTGGACGGCCCTCTCGGGTGCTCTCACAGTACCAAGGTAAATAACCCACAGCAGCCAGTGATATATGAAGTCAGTCTGGGGCGATTCTGAGAGGAAAAAGTGCCCACGGGTTTACCTCAGCCGGGTTTCATTAATCACCAAGACAACTTTTACCGAAGTGTCGATAATAGATAGCATCGTTGGCTCGCAAAACATTGCATGTCAAATTGAACTAAAAACACATAAAAACATGGAATATTTAGGTAACTTTACACCACTGCACAACAACAAACCTCACCTTAACACACCTGTTACTCGTTATTCTTTTCCTCTTGCTCCTCGTGTTCTTCAGCAGGGTTTTTCAGTTGGGAGAAATACCTGAAAGAGACGGGCGCCGTTGCTGCACCTGCTGCACGCTTCAGACAGGTGAGCTTGAGATTTAACCCCCCCCCCTTTTTTTTTTTCTTTGTCTTTATCAAAGCTATTTGTATTCAGCAAATTCAGTATTAAACCTGCTAATAATTGATCGTCCACGATTCCACTGCCGCTCTCTCCCGACTAAACGCTCGTCCGTCGTCCACGTCCAGAGCCTCACGCCGCCGCTCAACGAGTTCAAGGCGGGGATGAAGCTGGAAGCCCTGGACCCACGAAACACCACGTCCACCTGCATCGCCACCGTGGTGGGCCTGACGGGCTCGCGGCTGCGGCTGCGCTTGGACGGGTCGGACAACAAGAACGACTTCTGGCGCCTCGTGGACTCCTCGGAGATCCAGCCAATCGGCAACTGTGAGAAGAACGGGGGCATGCTGCAGCCTCCGCTCGGTGAGGATACGCACAGACACATGACCTTTCTGTCTTCTCATGTTTTGGAGGGTTTTCATTCTGGTCCACAAGATTTCAGTGACGAACAGCACACATGTCAGTGTGTCATGCGAATGGCTATAAATAACTCCCTAACACAGCATAGGAAGCCTGGATGTTTCTGTATTGACCAATGGGAAGAGACACAAGAGCATCTGTTAGTCCGCCCATTTTGACATGTTAAGACTGATTGTTGTTAGGTTAAGACTTTTTTCTTCTTCATTTCTTCATCTGCTTACTATTTCCTTGATTAATCGTCACAATATAGAGAAAACTGATCAGAGCTTCTCAGGGCCAAGGCGACGTGTTCAGATTTTCGTCTTGTTTTGTAGTTTTCCCGTGATTCGTCCACGTCACCATGTTCACCTTGCAAAGCCTTGGCTCTAAAGTGGTTGTAGTCATGACAACGATTGTCGTCTTCTTCAGGTTTCCGTCTCAATGCGTCCTCTTGGCCCATGTTCCTTCTGAAAACACTAAATGGAGCTGAGATGGCTCCCTCTCGCATCTTTCACAAGGTACCTGTACAAGGCTCTCGAGCTCAACACACTCTGAAACAACTAGCTGCCGTCCCAAATCAGGGAGGAAACGGGCAGGTTTCTGTACAAGTGCGTTCTCTGGGATTCACAAACAATAACTGAATGCCATAATGTCTGGTAGAAGATGAAAAGCAAAAAAGGCAAAAGCTTTACGTTTTACGTTGGTTTTACGGCACTTTCCTGGTACAAATGAATACACGGATACACGCGCCAACTTCATACCTGACCCCCATTCTTTGGTTCCCCAGCAGGAGCCTCCCGCCCCCGAGCAGAACTCCTTCCAGCTAGGCATGAAGCTGGAGGCGGTGGACCGTAAAAACCCGCACTTCATCTGCCCGGCGACAGTGGGGGCACTGCGTGGCGTTGAGGTGCTGGTCACCTTCGATGGTTGGCGGGGAGCCTTTGACTACTACTGCCGCTACGACTCGCGGGACATCTTCCCTGTTGGCTGGTGCTCGCTCACTGGAGACAACCTCCAGCCGCCCGGCACCAAAGGTATGGACCGCAACATGGTGGGGGGTTCTGCGAAAAGATGTTCACCTCTACTGTGTTGTTGAGGAGACACAGACATTGTTCGGTCCACATGGCCAGATACTTTCTTCACAGGGTTCGTACGGTCATGGAAAACCTGGAAAAGTCATGGAATTTTAAAATGGTAATTTCCAGGCCTGGAAAAGTAATGGAAAAAATTTAAATCCTAAAAATGTTGGAAAAGTCATGGAAATCTGTTATAATCACGTTCATTTACGCCGAGTTTGAAATAATTAATATGTTTTTTAAAGAAAGACGCTCAAAATATAAGCCGGCATGTTCTAAATTTGTCACATTTTTACAGAGATTTCAATTTGGTCATGGAAATTTGGTTTAAAGTCCTGGAAAAGACCTGGAAATACATCGGTCAAATTGTGTAACAACCCTGTCTTCAGTCGGGGACTAGTTCAGATAAACGGCCCCTTTAAAGACTCACGGTCCACCCGCTCGGGCATTTTCACTCATTTGCCTGGTTGAACTTCTTTACAGGACAATGGAATAGTGTCCAACATGTGCTTGATTGACTTGTCCCTCTCTCTTATAAAATGTAGACTTTTATTAGAGCTGTAACGAGACACAAAACACTCGATTTCCGGGTCACGGTTTGGTACGGCAAATAGAGTAAACAAAGAAAATGCATTCACTTTGAGAAAACACTATCATTTAAGAGGCTATAATTCTTACTTTAACAGTTAAGGCACTCAAATACTCTCATATTGTCAATACTAAATACATTCTTACCAAAAAACAAATAACTCATTAATGTCAGTGAACAGGGCTTTAAAACAAGTTTTTGGTGAGTGGACACAGATTACATTGTATTATTTTGTTAGATATGGTTATATTAAGTATTTTGAACCCAAATTGTAATAATTAAAGGATAATTAAAACAGCCATGACTAATAACTGTTTACTAACTAAGTTACTAAACAGTAACTTTTATCACGTTGGTTTGTATTACACTGTAACGATGCAGCCTTTATTTCGCCCACCCACTGCGCAGCAATAGCAGTGCGTAACAAGCACTTTTTATGGTGCTTATTTTGGGACGAGCGTCAAGTGAAAAGGATATTTCGTCATTATTATGCAGCTCTACTACTTTTCACTGTGTTTGTGGGTTTAGTTGGTGCAACACGGTCTACAGCGTGATGCAAGTATTACATCATCCGCCTGAAGGCATCATTAGTTGATAAAGTCATCAACCTGAGTTTGCTATTTCTCATGCCAGATGGTGATCACTTTTCAGCTGTGTTTGCAAACTAGGCTTCCAGCATCCAGTGAGACCCGGTGCATTTAGTAAACCGTGAAAGTAGGAATGGGTTGCCCTCCGTCGGCAACGCAATCCGAGCTACGCGGCCCGCCGCTTTGTTTTTCCGTTCAGCGAACGAGGAGTTTCCCGTGTTTCTCTTCAAGCCGGAGCGTTTCAGAAGTCGTAGCCATGTTTGCCTTCCTAACACGGTAAATCAAAGGAAGCTATTTGTTCGACAGGAAACATAAAAAGGAAGAAGTGTTTACAAAGGTTATCAGCCATAAGGTCAGCTGCACTCCTCTTTTCGAATCCGTTAGAAGGAGTGAAAAGGGAAGGCGGGACGTGGGGAGGCAGTACATGCCTTTGTAGCCTGCTAGTGTTTTATGAAGGCCTGGCAGCCCCCCAGTTGGCAGAGTTGGGCCTTGACGTGGTTGGAACGAGCCCGGGTGCCCCTCCAACGGGCCTCTCGTCGGTACCCCCGGCCAACGGGGTCTGATTAGACAACTCGGAGAGAATTGAGTCGAGAGAAGGGCCGAAAAAAAACCAAGAGATAAGACAGACATATGCTGCAGGAGGTGGATTGTTTACATTGCCAGCAGATGGTGGGAGGAAAAAAGAAAGAAAGGAGGAGCAACTGCAGAGGAAGAGTGGGAGAGGAGGACAGGGCAGGAGGAGAGAGGGTGAATCTGAGGACAGCTGTGCAGGCAACCACGCACTTTTGACTTTGCTCGTGGGCGCGAGAGGTGAGTAAAGATGAAGCGAATGACGGAGATGCAGTCGGAGTGATAGATTAAAAGATTTGCGAGAAGTTATCTGCCCGCAATGTGCAGCTGGCAGCGGCGGCTCGGTGAACTCGATGAACTCGGGGCACTGGAGGGAGAGGGAGGGTGGAAAAAAAGAAGGGGAACGCTCATTACGCTGTTTATTTGGCTGTATTTACAAGGCCTGCCATTGAACATGTAACCTGGAGCTCTTTAAACCTCTCAAAACATATTATCTAGGATTTGTCCAATCTGTTGAGGAGCGATCAGGTGTCTGGGTCCTCTCTTCGCTCGCCGGCGGCGCCCCTATGGAAAGCTGCAGTAGCCTTCGCACTGGGCTCTGCATTGATTGGTGTTCCCGTGTGAAAGTGTGTTTAATAAACACGGCCCCACAGGGCCAAGCCCTGTGTTAATGGATGTGGCTGCTCCTCTCGTAAATCTGTCCATGGCTGATCCAAGATAAATACCAGCGAATTCTAGTGTGTGCTGTGTGTGTGTTTGGGGACTTGCAGGTGCATGTGAAGCCAGATATCCTGCATATACTGTGGCTCTTTCTTCTGTGTGGTTGTTTTTTCATGCACACATTCTTGAGGCTTTGCCACCAGTGTTGGCTTACGTAAAGCGCGTGGCTCATTTGGTTGTTTTTTTTGTATGTATTTAATGTAGGCCCTGCTCTAAGTGACTTTTTTTTCCATGTGCATGTTCCCTCCGTGGTTCATGGGACATTTCTCAAATGTTTCCCCTCCAGAAAGGAAAGGGTGTGCTTACATTGGGGGGGGGGGGGGGGGGGTAGAGAGATACAGTTTAAGTCTCACAGCTGTCAGCAGCTTATTTCTTTATTAGGGTTTGTTCGTCAGGCTTTTGAGGAGTTCACGCATTTCTGCTGTTTGTTGGAGCCAGCAGAGTTCAAGGTAGACCAAAAGAAAACCATCTCTGATTACTTGTTTTCTCTTTTTCAGTTCTCTTCTTTTTCCCTTTCTCCTCTTACCCGAAATCTTTCAGTTCTTTCTTTTTCTCCTATTCTCTGTGCTTCATCTTTTATTAGTTGATATGTGTTTCAGTTGTGCTGGTTCTGCCTGTGATTCTGACTTCACAGTACAACACTGGACTGATGCATTGTAGGGCACCATATTCCCACCATAGATAAGTCCTTGTTTACTTGTGGTCTAATCTGGCCATGCTTTGTTTGCTCCGGCTTTTAGATAACACAAACCAAATTCCATTCTCCTCCATTTGTTTTGACACATTTCTTTAAAAGCTGAGCAATAAAACCTTATTTGGATTGTAAGAGATACCATTTGAGCTTACTGGGTTTACATTTGTTTGTAATGTGGATGCACTATCACTAATATTAGGGGAGAAAATACCATGATTACGATTAAGCAGGGTGAGATCTTATAGTAGTATATGTCATAATAGTTGCGTCTCTTATTTCCCTCTGCCTTCATCTGACGACCGCAAAGAGAAATCCCGTCGAGTGCTGCGAGCTTATTTAAATGAGGAAACGCAGCCGAGTGCCTGTGAGTTCACTGGCCTGTTGGAGGAGAGCGAATGAGCAGTCGTCTGAAGCAGAGCGCTGCATGCGCCTCTTGATGTCGCCTCTCGCCCTCTTTCCTTCCCTCCGACGGTTCCAGTGACCGTGAAGCCCTCTTCCAGCCCGAGAGCCGGAGCTGAGGAAGGGAGTTCAAGTGAGGAGAAACGTTCCGCTGCTGAAGAGCGTTTGACCTCGTCCTCTGCTGCGAGACACTCTGTGTCTGAGCCGTGTGGATTCAGTCCTGCGTTGAACATAACTGAACGTGTGAAAGGTTCGATGCCACAGGTTGTGGAGATGAAGTGGTGCAAAGCTCGAGGATTATCGCTTAATCTGGATGCATCAAGATTTTTACGTATGTATTTTTATTTTCTACTATAAAAAACATGGTTACTGCCATTATCTTTTTTTAATTACATATTAATAAAAAATAGAAGAAATGTGTCAACTGGTGGAATACATTTCTACCCATTGCAAAGAGAACCGACAAGAAACATAACACAATATGCAGTTGCTGCCATCCGACACGCTTTCCTCAGTGACATGACATTAGCTTTTGGTTTGGTCGTAGAGCATAATTACATTAGTTCTGTCTTGATCGCTGTGTATTTATTTATGTGTGTGTGTGTGTGTGTGTGTTATTCGCATAACTTAAAAAACATTAAACCGAATCGCATGTATTTTGGTGTGATGATTGGTTATTATCCGGGGACCATTTGATTAGATTTTGGGATTGATCGGGTCAAAGGTCAAGGTCATGAAAAGGTACCAGAAAAGTGGCTGCAGCGAAGGTATGTGCCCGTTCTAGTTGTGTCTGTAAAAACGTTGACCTGAATGTTGTTTGTCAGATTTAAGTTTACAACAAGCTCTGATTCTCGATGACTGAGTCGGAGCGCAAATAGAGTGTGAATGTGTACTTATTGATTATCCTTCGCCATTTCCAATTGGGTGGGAGGAAAAGCTAAATGCTCCTATAGGTCAGCTTTTAAATGAGGGGGTGCTGGGGGGAGTGCGTCCAGGGCGACTGTGGCTCAGTGATTGGTCGGTTAGGAGGTCCGTCCTTCACTTAGAGGATCGCGGTTCGATCCCCGGCTCTGCTAGCCGTAGTCCATGTGTCCTTGAGCAATACACGTAACCCCACCTTGCTGTGTCTACGTTGCATGAATGTAAGTCGCTTTGGATAAAAGCGTCCTCTAAATGAAATATAATGTAATCTTTGTTCGGCTGCTCAAGCGCAGCCGCCTACAAAACTCTGCTCGTGTTTAGTCTATTCTAGAAAGTAAACAAGATGCATGGGCATTACCTCTGCTGCGTTCAGGGGCAGTGGTAAAGAACGAACAGCCCGGTGTCATCAAATTGATAAAGGTGATCATAATGTTGAGAGTTATGATTTCTAATTATTGAGTTTTCTGCATTGAGTCATAATGGTTGAAAAGAGAATTGCGATGCATCTAAGAATTGATCATTATTATAATATATATATATATATATATGTGTGTATGTATATATGTATATATATATATATATATATATATATATATATATATATATATATGTGTGTGTGTGTGTATGTATGTATATGGGGATCCTTGAGCCTTTTTGAATTACCTATTTTTCACTAGAATGCCATAGCATTTTATTGAACTCTTTTTGTGTGTATCTGTCTGTCTTTGCCCGTGCAGTCGTGCTGCCAAAGAGCCTCGGGGCGTTGACAGAGGGGAGTGTGGAGAGCCCAGCCATGCACCCCACGCCCACGGTGGGCAGACCTCCAGGTCAGAGAGGACGCAAGCCCGGCCGCAGGAAAACTAAGGTGACGGGGCTCTGGAATCAGAAGGGCTCAGCATTGGGACCACAGAGCATCCAGCCCGGCAAAGGCCTGGAGCCCATCAAGGTCCCCAAGAAGAGAGGACCCAAGCCCGGCAGTAAGGTAGGCATGATGTGGTTTAGAGGTACCTTCAGGGATGCGCCTTGCCTTTGATTGCTGGGTGAGTTCACCAAATAACAAAAAACATACTTTAATAATGTATAGCAATGCAGATAGTTTGGCTTTTACAATATATGTGACAACATTTTTAATGTTGACCTTCTTGAACTGAAACGCACTGTGAAAGGGATACAGATGGACATACAATACAATGGGATACAATACAATGGGATACAAGATGGGCAATGCCATGGTAGTGACCTGTCAATCCCAAGGTAACCACCCCTAAATCCTACTGTTTTTACTTTAAATGGGACCATTAGTTATGAAAGGAATGGTGTTGAGGTTGAACCACAGAGGGTGGTTTTCAATCAAGTGAGGAGAAGAGTCATTTTCTCATAGACGTCCATACAATCAGACTTCTGTTTGCGACCAGTGGAGTCGCCCCCTGCTGGCTATGAGAAGGAATGCACGTTTACGGCACTTCTGCCTTTGCTTCACATTTCATGACCAGACATTGTTCCCTGGTTGAAGCTAGACTATTCATTCAGTTCTAAAGAGACGTTGTCCTTCTACAGTTAGTACATTATAAATATTTTTTTAACTTTTTGATTTGATGTATTTGGATGTCGGACTCCAAACCATACTACTGCTTATACATGGCTTAATAATGTTAGAGGGTAATAAAAATAAGTTTAGGGAACCGGCTGGCTAAAGGACACACGCAGGGCTTCTCTTGTCTCTCCTTTTTATACAATAAGCCTTGGTTGCATGTAAACATTTTTGACCTGATGTCACATCTTGATTTCTGTTGGACCATCGTAGAGTGTCGCAGCATCAAGCGTTACGCCACTTGACTCCTTGTCTCCTTGTCTCCTCTGCTCTTGGTTTGCAGCAGTTGGGCTGGGCGAAGCGAGCTGGTTGGCTGGAAGATGCCATGGCGGGTCCAGGACGGCCAGCCACAGGCCCGGGGCGAACCAGGGGCCGGCTGCCGGCCAACTGGGCTCAGAGCATAGCTCTGCAGCAAGCCCAGACTCAGGCAGAGCCCATCAAGATCCCAAAGAAGAGAGGGCCCAAGCCTGGTAGCAAGGTAGCCTTCCAGTGCATACGCAGTAACACAGCTTTCACTGAACCACAGAGCATCACATTATATCACATTATATAATGTGGCTGCATAAAGAGCTGTATTTGTTTATAATACATATGTTACTTTCATTTCAATAGTTACCTCTGTGTGTTGTGCTCACCTCCTTCACTGAAACAAGTTTAAAAAAATGATCCGCTTTTTATATTTACCTTTGTTGGTTTTGTTTGACGATATTTATCAAGCAAGGTCGGTTGAGCTGTTTTCCGTTAAAGCACAAACAATTAAGGAACAAATGTCGGCTGGCTCCCGAAAATACACTGAAAAGAGATTAACGGGAGCACTTGGGAGAGTCATGCATTTTACTTTTCATAACATCTGTTTATCTGGAGGCACTTTGTTGTAAGAATACAAATATAAGGGAGCAATATAAGAATCACATATATGCACTGATGGTAACAAACCATCAGAAATGTGAAAAAATCAGATATAACATGTCTGAATGTGTGTGTGTTTGTATGCAGAGAAAACCCCGCGTGGCCCCTAATCCGGCCCCCACGTCTCCTACCAGCAGCACCCCAGAGCCCGACACCAGCACCGTGCCTATGGACAACGCCACCATCCCCAACTCTGCACTACAGGCCCCCACAGGTACACACACCACACTCGTGGACACGCATCATCATTGATGGATGTGCCTGTCTGGGATGTTCGGTTCACCCGTCACGCTGTCAGACACACCGTCACCGCCTTTTGTGTTGCGATGGCAACGTAATCTGTGAATTACACACACACGATTCAAAATGAGACATAATGGTCCCTTGTGTTTGATTACAATAACAATGTCTTCATCGAGTGAGTCACACAGCCTTCAGTATTGACTTCTCTGCTTGTTCCTCTGCTAGTTTGTGTGTATCTAAACAAGTACGGCAAGGTGGGGGCCCTTTTGGACCAGCGGCGGGTCAAGCAGCTCCCGGACCACTTTGGGCCCGGCCGGGCCTCTTCGGTGCTTCAGCAGTGTGTTCAAGCTTGTGTGGACTCCGCCCACAACCAGGGCACCGTCTTCTCCTTCCTCAAGTCTGGGCAAGGAGGCGAAGTCATTTCAGGTGGGGATTAAACTGTCATCATAGAGGCAGGAATAGGACTCTTTTTTTTCTATCACTCTCCTGCTTCGGTTAAAGGTCCTCATAAAGCTGTATTGCTTTATTCAGGGTTCTTACGGTCATGAAAAACATGGAAAAGTCATGGAATTTTAAAATTATCATTTCCAGGCCTGGAAAAGTCATGGAGAAAAAAAAGGAAATCATAAAAGTTTTGGAAAAGTTATGGAAATTTGTTATAATCACATGTTCATTTACGCCGAGTTTGAAATCATTAATGTTTTTTAAAGAAAGACGCTCAAAATATAAGCCGGCATACGCTCTCACTACGCAACATTTTTTAAATTGTTAATGTTTATACCGAGATTTCAGTTTGGTCATGGACATTTGGTTTAAAGTCATGGAAAAGTCCTGGAAATCCATCGGTCAACAAGTGTAAGAACCCTGTTTATTGCTTCCTTGTTTTTTGTTGCGATGACACGTCGGATTAACAGACTGTAGTCAAAGAACTACCAGACCAGATGGAAAATTCATTTCTGTTCTAATTCGATGTGAGGTGTAAAAACCTTTTGTATGACGCTCACTCTCACATCAGCCTTTTTTTCCCCCTCATTGCATCCATGTTAAACAAAAGGCTGCACACTATATCAAACACTATATTGGGAATTTGATTCTATGTCCTTCGCTCCTGTTTTCCTTGTCCAGCCTACTTTGACAAGCAGCAGCACACCCTGACCCTGCCCACGGTCAGCAGCGTCACCTACGTCCTCCGCTTCCTGGAGAAACTCTGCCACAACCTTCACTGCGATCCTCTTTTTGGCAGCCAGCCTGTAGCCAGAGGAGGACTGCACTACGACGGTCCCACGTACACCACAGGTCAGTACTGTGCACTACGACGGTCCCACGTACACCACAGGTCAGTACTGTGCACTACGACGGTCCCACGTACACCACAGGTCAGTACTGTGCACTACGACGGTCCCACGTACACCACAGGTCAGTACTGTGCACTACGACGGTCCCACGTACACCACAGGTCAGTACTGTGCACTACGACCACAGGTCTAATAGCTGGGGAGTCGGTTTTAATGCATTACTCAGCACTTTACTTTACTTTACTCAACACTTTACTGTTTTCCCCCTGTATATTTAGTATTAGTATTTTTTTGTTTTGTTTTTTGTATTTATTTTTGTGTTTTTATAATTATTTTTATTAATGCTCTAATGTGCACCGCTGCTGTGATTTTCTTTATTTCCCCATTGTGGGACGAATAGTGGTGTATATATTATTATATTATTATTATAATGCTTGAAACCAAAAGTAGATTTTTTCCAGTTGGGTTGCGTGTCATCATATTGTTAAAGTTGACATAAGTAGGAGGATATTACAGTGACACACAATAAATGTCATATAGATTCTACAATATCTCAATAAACCAACCTTTATGGCACCGGAAGTTAATTTAAAGAGAAAAAGTTCTTCAGAAGATTTAAAAAAACTCCCTGCAGCACAATAATATCTTGTGTGCCTTGCTCATGGGGAGATGTTGGCAGTAACCTTCTGAAAAGCAAGTCTTGTAAATCCTCCAGAGACGTGCTCTCTGTTCCTCCCCTGAGTGTCTGCACAGAAGCTTCTACACCGCCGTACAAAAGACATGTAACTTGTGCCATGTTGAGAGTTTAGATTTCTTAGGAAGATAAATCTATGAGGATTAAAGGTTAAACACGATACATTACAAAGCATTCTCCGACGCACACTCAATTCACTGTTTGGTTTCATATGTCCTGTATTATTCAAAATACCTTTTTTCCCTGTTTCTTTTGTCATTCAGCCGCTTTTGAAAAGAAGAATGTAACCAAATAACAAACCGTCAGATCCACTCATCCATAACTTTCCCACCTCTAACTGTCACATCTGGCGCCTTCCTTCACACGTGCTGTTTTGGTTGTTTTCGTTCAGAAAGGAGAGGTTTCGGAGACGGCGTAACAACGGGCCCGGGCCTCGGCACCAAGCGGCTCCTCCAGGATTACAACGGGGCACTTCCTCAGAAACTGTCCAAAATCCCCCGGCACTCCACTGATGGTATGTTACTTAGTTTAGTTTATTTCGGTAATATACAAAAAGCAAGATTTATTTACAACAAAAGAGAAAGCGGCTAACCGAAGGGTCGAGGCTGAAGCTATCAAGCTTATAAGTGTGAGAAAACTTAATTCAGAGAATCATATACTGTACATATACACATATATATATATATATATATATATATATATATATATATATATATATATATATATATATATATATATACACACACACAAACATATATACACATGCACATATATACACACACATTCACAAACCCATATACATCTACACACACATGAATCCACACACATACATATTTACATAAAACAATAAACAAAACAACAAAAAACTTGTCCCCATTAACCGTTACTTATGATGCTTCATTAATTGATACGTTAATTGACTTGTGTGATTTTCTTTTTCTTTATAATCCACTCGGGGCTTGTATTATCACTTTTAATGAATGGCTTTAATTACACGATTATAACAGTAATAAATGATGTCTCCTATATATTGGAGCATAAACTGTGCCCAGATTTGACCGTGCCTACTTTGTGCTTCGGTGGATCGATGCATCAGCTGCTGGTTGCTCGTACATTTCATTTTTATTTAATGCCCTTGGATTGAGTTTTCTTCATTCTATATTTGTGATATTTGTTATTTTATGGATTTCATAAGCCTTCTACTCGTGTGCATACTATTTGTTTATATAATCACTGGCTCCCACCTCTAATGCGGCACCAGGTTTTACATTCTAATTATCGACTGCTCTGGGTTATCCATAAAGCCACATATAATCATATTGGAGAGGTAGTAAAACAGAAGACGCTCTTGGCTCAGCAGTGAGTCATATTGAGTTCTGGGGCAGGAGGTTAATCATTTAATCATCTTTCCATTTTCTTCAATTTTAATTAAGTTAATGGGGTATTTGAAAAGATTTATGTTGAAGGATAATATCCTCCTAAATTAGGACCTTCCACTTTAACAGAAGTCCATAACACACATCTTCAAATCACTATTACATTTTCTGAGTGTTAGAAGTATATTGCTGTGAAATATATTATTAGATTAAGTCATATTGTGCACACATTATGCGATAACTAAATCAAATGTAATACATTTTCATCCCATTATGAAATACAATTTCTATAATTTTGTTAGGGATTATTGCATATTGCAGTGTTTCTGATAACCATTTGTTATGTTGCGGGCCAACAAGGATGAATCCGTCTCGTCTTTAATGAGCTTTGAGTTCTTGCTTGAGTTGGCTCATCCCTCACCAACGGATGGCCAACAGACAAGTAACCGACATGCTTCGCTGGCCCAATAGCCAAACTGACCTGTCCGAAATTTAAAATATCGGCCGTTTGTAAATATATATACACAACACTTAAATTCACACCATGCAGACAGATTACAGATCCAAGAGGTGGCATGTAGACTGACAACAGCAAAGGTCCCAGCACACACTGCTTTGGGCCCCGCCGTAGTCATTGGTGGCCGTTTCTGATATGGGACTTCAAGACTTTCCTTCCAATTAATACAAAGTCAGGACTATTCCAGAGAGAACAATTAAGTAAAGTAAAAGACTGGTAAATAGTTTCTGAGGGCGGCGCAAAGGAATAAGATCTTATGCCACTATCAGCATTTAATCTAAGATCAGATTTTAAAGGTCTGTTAAAAAGCCATCACAGTGTGTTCTAAGTATTATGAAATAGTTTTCAGGTAGCAGGTAGAGGGTTTTAAATATGGTTGAGAATAGTATTCTGGGATTGCTTTAGCGGGCTGTTAAATTGTCTCAGCAATAGGCGCGTCCTCATCCACTGTTTTTCCATGTTTACGCTCTTTCTACGCGTCACGGTGGACAGTCGATGTGTTTATCTTCTCCGGTCGGTGAGTCTTCCGTCTGCTTGGTCCCCAGGCGAGTCGCTCGTGGAGAACAGCGTTGCCACGTCCGAGCACTTAAAGAAGAGTCCTCTCTCTCCAAACTCCACGGTACAAACTCCCGGCCTGAGATCTCCCTCCTCCAAGCAGCTGCATCATAACAACTCCACCGGTAAGATGAGACTCTGATCCAGGAAGCATCGTCGCTGTCTTCGTTTTCACGACACTGGAGTGCTCCGGTGACGCTCCGAGGTGGTTACCTCACGGGCGACGGATTCTCACCACATCTCAAGATCATGCGAGAATCCGTCTGGTCAGGCTCCACATACTTGTGTATCGTCGGGACCAATCGGTGTCTTGTGATGAACTTTTGTCCGCCATGGGTTTGGTTTAAGTGTGTGTGACAACATCAGGGTTCGTACGGTCATGGAAAACCTGGAAAAATCATGGAATTTTAAAATGGTCATTTCCAGGCCTGGAAAAGTCATGGAAAAAAGTAAAATCATAAAAGTTTTGGAAAAGTCATGGAAATTTGTTATAATAGATAGATAGATAGATAGATAGATAGATAGAGAGATAGATACTTTATAAATTCCCAAGGGGAAATTTGTTGTTACAGTAGCACCAATAAACTAAACACACAAGAATAAAATATACATATAGGAAACCGAAACGGTGATATATAAAATACAAATAAAATATATATGTATATATATATATATACATACACACAACATATGTGCAAATATGCAAATATAATACTGGTTTTAAACAATGACTGCAGTGTAAAATTAAATTAATCACATATTCATTGATGCCGAGTTTGAAATAATTAACATGTTTTTTTTTAAAGAAAGACACTCAATACGCTCTCAATACGCAACATTTTCAACATTGTTCATGTTTATACCGAGATTTCAGTTTGGTCATGGAAATTTGGTTTAAAGTCCTGGAAATCCATCGGTCAAAATGTGTATTAACCCTGTAACTCAGAGAGATGACCCCTATAGAGGTCAGTGCAGATCTTCATTGCGTAGAGCAAAGAACGGGCTTTGGTTCTTCTCCAAGAGTTTCTTGAGCTTCGGCAAGAGTTTGATTGACAGGTTGTTCATTCAATCACCTGCCGAGACGTTTTTAAAAAGGCTTTCCCCTTTTGCAAACTGTTTCCAGCGACGATTCTGTGTCACGAAGCATCGCTTGTGTCAGGACGATCAGACCCAAAATAGCCCTGCATCTAGACTCTAAAATGTAAGGGGCTGGGAAGAAGAGTTTGAAGGCCTGTCAGACGCCACAAATATAATCATACTCTGACACAGGCTCAATCATCGCAAAGATTAGGTCGTAAACTGTGGAAATAGAGCATTCACGCTGCAAAATAATCAACCAGCAATGTGCGTTTACTCGTTTTAAATCGTCTCCCTTTTCCCGGATGACGTCCGTTCATTTCATTTCTTTGTTGGAGCGCTCTGGATTGGCCCCTGCTGCGTCACCGCAAAGGCTCTATTTAAAAAGAACGATAAGCCTAGCACCTTGACATCCCAAGAATCAGAATGACGCAACTGTAAGTAGGGCTAAAGCCACAGTTTCTAAGACCGATAATGATACATTTGAACATTTGTGTCACTTCTTCTCGGAGGTGAATAATGGATGTGACAGTCTGTTTGCTGCCAGTGATGCATCTTAACAAGATAAATAACATGTGCAGATGTAAAGCGTTCAAGCAGCTTGACAGTTGGATTAACTTAGAGTGTATTTGACAGGTTTATGTTAAATTGGGCCATGATTAAGATGTAGTGCTTTTTCTTAATGGTATTTGGGCATTGCGAGCTGATGTGTATTATCGAGCTGATGGATTAATGACTTAATGTCTTCATGGATTTCTGTTTGCGCTTTTGCACTTTAAGGCTCGGGCAGTTTCCGGGAGAGCCCGAGGCCGAGCGGTCAGGACCCCAACCTGTGGACGGTGGAGGACGTCGTGCAGTACATCAGAGATATCGACCCAGTGCTGGCGCCGCACGCTGACCTGTTCAGAAAGCATGTATGTATTCCAGGGTTCGTACGGTCATGGAAAACCTGGAAAAGTCCTGGAATTAATGGTCACTGAAAAAAACTTCAATCATTGAAGTTTGGGAAAAGTCATGGAAATGTGTTAAAATCACATGTTCATTTACGAGTTTGAAATAATTAATAAAAAAAAAAAGAAAACCGCACAATATAAGAGATGGCGTACTCTCTGAATATGTAAAATGTTCTAAATTGTTCGGGTTTTTACCGAGATTTCAGTTTGGTCATGGAAATTTGGTTTAAAGTCATGGAAAAGTCATCGGTCAAAATGTATAAGAATCCTGGTATTCTCTTAAAGAGGAGGAAATGCTTTACACAACTGCATTTTTATATGAGAAAAGATAGCTATAATATCCAGTGTGTCCACACTTCTCAGACCACACTATCCTAAAATGTTCCCCCTCTCTCTCGGCAACAGGAGATCGACGGCAAAGCACTTCTGTTGCTGCGTAGCGACATGATGATGAAATACATGGGCTTGAAGCTCGGCCCCGCCCTCAAGCTCACCTTCCATATCGACAAGCTCAAGCGGGCGTGAGGAGGTGGAGCCACCAGCAGCAGCAGCAGCATCCTTCCAAAGGACTCCCAACCCCATCTTCCTGTTCTCGGATCAGTACATCACACACTACATATTGGACATGTACTGACCATTCACATGTAGCAAGTTCCATCAGACCTCCATATCTGGTATTACATACCCTCGTCCTGACCTCATCCAATGAGGAGTGTTTATTTTGTGTAGCACAATCCAGCCCTAAGGCAGCATGGGATACGTAGGATCACGCACTTGTACATCATCTGTTTTACATTTCAGTATAACTTGAAGAGTCCTACGTGGCTATTTTAAATGCAAGGCTTTTTTTTGGCCTGCTTTTATTATGTTACATGTATTCTGTACATTTCATATTTTGTACTTTATGGATTTATGGACTAGTATTTTTGCCTTTTTCAACGGTTTGTGTGGGATATGCTTAAAGATCCAAGAGAAGAAAAGACTACATTCATCCCAATGCTCGGGATGCCTCTGGTTAACGTCTCGGTTTGAGGCATGCTTTACTACAACAATAATAATTATAGGGAGGTAAAACATGTTTTATGTAGGGATGCACCGGTACTCACATCGTCCCGATACTCACTCAAATAGCTGCATCGGGTATCTGTGACAATATGCTAATCTATTATTGGATACCGTTATTTTTTAATAAATAACAATTATGTACTTGTAGGTCTTCTGTATTTATTTGTTATTTTGTTTTACAAAAGTTTGGGAATTAAGCCTGATGTTGCCTTACACAAAAAAAAGCCAGTCACTTCCACAGTGAGGCATGCAGCTTATGAACGAAACGCTGGTATCGGATTGGTACTCGGTATCTGCAGACACCCACATCCACGGCTATCGGTATCGGGACAGGAGAAGTTGTATCGATGCATCCCTAGTTTTATGAAAGAAAAAGAAAACACTTTATTCTGAAAATACTGCCATGAGGAAATCTTTTTCTTTTTTCTTATTCTGGATGTTGTTCACATTGCCTTGTCTTGTCTTTTGTTATTTGTACTTTTTTAATTTTTATACTATATTATTAAAGTTCCAACATGGAGAGCCCTATCATACTTAACATTGTTCAATAAATATATAATGATTCAAGTGTTGATGTATATTTTCTTGTGCTATTTGTTCTGCAATGTCAACCTTTTAAATAATCTATATAATCTAGATGTTCACTTTTAATAAGAACAATACATCTGTCGCTTTAATTGCCTGACCTTTTGATACTAACATTCCATCCACATCCGCCAGGCTCCCACCCTACCTTCATTTAAACAAGCCCTCAAATCACATCTTTTCCAACTTGCTTTCGCCTGCTAACCCCTGCCCCCGATACGACTCACACAGCTTCCCCGTTGTTTTCCTCTATATATTTATTTTCTGTTCGTTTGTTCGTCTTGTCTGCTTTCTTCTTGTTTGTTCTGTTCGTCTCTTGTTCCCTGTAAGCGTCTTTGAGTACTGAGAAAAGCGCTATACAAATCGAAATTATTATTATTATTATAACATTATCTGCAACACACAAATGTAGCTTTCACAACAAATGTCATTATTCCTAATTTTATTTCGAACAATACTTTATGTAGCTACACTTGTTCACCAGCAGGGGGCAGTACTGCCGTTTCTACCTTTTTGCAGCAACCTCCCCTTGCTGTTTCTCCTTGGCACTCGCCAACACTCCTATGGGTGGTCATATCTCCATCTGGTAGACTCAGCATGATATTCTGATATTTTTACATCACGTGAAGCTCTCTTCATATGGTTATTGTGTTGCTTCATTCCCAGCATGTCTGCCGTATTGCTGTGCAGTTATTTCATATATTTACCATTAATTCAAGACCCACTCATTTATGATTGTGTCCACCTATTGTCAATGCCGTGTCTGCAGTCATTGTGTCTGTCTGACATGTGTCTACTGAAGCAACTTGGCACAAGGCAGAGCATCCAACCACATCCTCTGAGAGAAAACAGGAAAGCATATCACTTGAGGCCAAACCCACTGATTCTAACTGACATGGATGAGTATGAATGCATTTCTCTGTGTGTGAGCATATGACACATACTCACAATCTGTGCGGTGTTTGTGTGTTATGCTCGGGCACATGTGACAAACTCAGTGCTCGTGGCTGATGCCTGTGCCTGTTGATGTGTAATAGTAGCCAAATTGTTGTGTATGAAGCCAGTGCTATTTATAGAAATAACAGCTCATTGTGCTGCATATTGTGCTGATGAAGGTTGTGAAGCGAGTTCCTACTTTAACGGCCAACACCAAGGTGTGCTTTTTTACCAGCCGCCATTCTTGTGTTGCTGGTTGAGCAGCAGACAGAGTGCTTTAAGGGTTGAGGGGGAATATTCAATAGGACTGGTTGGCTTCTCTGGAAACATATAAAGAAAGATAGATTATCTATGTTGTTATGGGACACGGTGGCTGGCGAGAGGGGAATTCTCCTGATATTGACCAACAATAATATATATATGAATATATATGAGAGAGAGAGACACAGAGAGAGAGAGAGAGAGAGAGAGAGAGAGAGAGAGAGAGAGAGAGAGAGAGAGAGAGAGAGATTCAGTATGAAAGGAAGTGTTGTGGGCTTACAGATCAGTCATAACTGGAAAGAAAAAAACGACTCTCAGGTCTTTTTGTTGTAGCATGGAAATACTGTATTCTCTGCAGAACCAGCCTGGTATTTTGCAATCTGCAGGCACAGTTTGAAAGAAACAATTCAAAAAAATATAGTGCTCAGCCCCCACTTTTCTCTCCAGCTGATACCATAATCCCTAGCTTGCCTTTGGAGTGAGAGTCCTACTTGTCTCAGTTGAATGTAATATATATATATATATATATATATATATATATATATATATATATATATATATATAATAATCTTTATTTGTTTCCTAAATGTATTATATTTTTTTAATGATGTTACAATGCAGTAAGTTCCACACGTTCATCACCATGGGACACATGTTTCTGTTATGGGTCAGAGGGTCTGGAGGGTTTCAGCTCCACACAATGAGGGATTGGAAAAGGAAAATGTGATCACACCTCACAGGAACCCAAAGCCTTAAGTTATGTCTGCTGAACATGACACGGGCCTCAATCTCTGGCTACAATTCTTTGCAAAAATCTGATTTCATTACTTTTTCCGAGATGAGGCCGCCGGCTCGTCCGTCCCCCGGTGACCTTTGATTTGGAGATATTATCTGCTAAGAACGTTGTCTCGACAGCCCTCACCGCAACGCACTCACTCGGCCGTGCCTTCAGATGGGGTGGGCCGGCTGATGTCGGCTTTTTCCTACAAGGAAAATGTTGGTCACACAGCAGCGTGGGTATTATCCATCCGGGAGTTAAATAAATAAAATACATGGATCTCACACAAACATTTGCAGAAAAACAGCAAATAAACAGGTGAATATGTCATGCAATATGTTAGTATTGACACATTGATATGACAGTCTAAGGAGATATTAACAGCGGGATAACACAAAGCTTCACAAGAACTGCTCTCTTGTATTAATTCCACCCCCAGCCTATAGCCTGTTACTCTGTCTCTTGCAGCGTGTGCTTGCCACTGTCACCAGATTAGCACGCAGGCTTAAAGCCGTGCTCACAAAGACACTGTGTACAGAACATAGCCTGTGCTAATACTGTTTCCCTCCATTCTAACCCGCCAACCTGTAACCAGCCCACATCATTTCCCTGCTCACATGAAACCAGCCTCAGTCCAATAAAACACAATAATAAGAACTTCTGAAAAAGCCTTCCGACAAAATACTTCCATCCTGAAACTCGTATTCACCGTATTCATTATATTGTACAGTCAAAAAAATATCTTGCTAACGCACGGTTACAAAAACATATTATTATTATTATTATTATTATTATTATTATTATTATTATTATTATTATTATTATTATAGGTGCTAAATGGGAACTATTTGCTATAGATTTTGGATTTTATTACACTGCACATGTTTTGCTGTTAAATGTGTTTGTAGTGCAGGTTTTAAACTGCAAAACAAAAAAGGAGTTACTTAAGCTTACTTCTGTGGCAGAATCAGTTTGAATTACATAATAAAAACCCTTTCGATCTGCTGTTCCCTGCAGTTAAAATAAACAAATAAAAGGGACCAACAACTGTTGCAAAAGTGCTGCCCTGCTCGACTCCACTGTGTAAATCACACAACCCTTAAATATTTACCACCGTTAGACATTGTTGGGACACCTTGGTGTGCTTGAGCCGGCTCGACGGAGAGGTGTCAGCTGTGTGCAGCAACATAAATTATTTACACCCCCTCCTTCTACTTCAAAGAGCCGGCAAACCATTCAACCCCAGATTTGTGTGTGTGTGTGTGTGTGTGTGTGTGTGTGTGTGTAGGTGTAGGTGTGTGTGTGTGTGTGTGTTTGGGGTGGTGGTGGGTAGGAGGGGGTCAGAGGAGGAGTTGCTCATCACTAGGCAACCTCTGTGTCACCTGCCCTGACTGAATCAGCAACTTACCTCTGGAGGCCGCGTTCACAAGGCACACGGCAGCATTTAAAAGCCTCCTCAGCAGGATACGTATGGAAAACAAAACAATTACGGAGACACGGCTAAGTCGTGTTCTGGGAGAGAGAGTGTGAAGTGATTATGTTGTTTTTTTCATCCCCTCATGTGAGAAAGAGGAAAAAGCTTTTGTTGCTTTGAAGATGCTGAGCTGTACTAAAATGCCCGGGAGCAGAATCCAACAGTGCAATAACTGATGTTTTTTCCAGAGCCTGTTGCATTGAAAGAGCTCTAATACGTCACTTTTTTTGTTTTTTTACTCTGGGAAGTGAAAGTGGAAGCATCCATTAAGGCGACATGGCAGGTGAAGATGCGAGGTGACTGTTCAGCTAGAAAATCAGGAAGTTTGGCTTAAGCAACAGGTCCAGTCAACTGAATGAACCCTGCCCTGAGGGATCTGCTGTTTATTTACCCCCCCCCCCCACACACACACACACACACAAGCTTACGATAAAACGTGCCAAAAACCTTCAACTCTCTTGTTAAATCAGACAAGTTCAAACACGTGCTCCCTTCACACAATAGTCGCACAGAGAGAAACATGCGCCTTGTTGTCAATAAATAACTCATCCTCATCGGGGAAACTCGAGTCGTCTTCTCACGCTCACTCTTTACTTGACGCTTATTCACACCTGGGTATCTCGGTGAAATCCCAGGATTAGCGCTTCAATAAAATGATTACTTCTTCTTTTTAATTTAACGCTCCATCTAGTCATGCCTTGTTTTTAAATGACACATTTCCAGTACATCGGTGGCCTTTATCTTCCCCCTGACTCCACACTGATACCGAGGTATCCCAGGTAGCCTGTTTGATCAGGTTGTGTGCAGATGCTGCGTGTGTGAGTGTGTGTGTGTAGTCCTAGCCATGCATGACAACAGCAAATGACCATTTATTCATCACTGGCGCGAGAGCCTGAGATACACCACCAGCCCAATCTGACCAAGCCTGGAAAAAATAAATCTATCCGTACAACCGCTCACCTGGCAGAAGAGGGGAATGCACCTGCATTGCATTTAACATACCTCACATGATGTGTATTGAAGGGTTTTAATCATAAAATGATAGTGCGGGGGAAACCCCCATTGAGAAAATCCCCGAGGACTAAAAACATTACCTCCACAGGAGAGATCCCTCACGCTCGCTCACGTCTCGCCTGTTGCACTTCGCCCGTCTGAATGTGGCTTGTGGCCTCTGACTTAAAAAGGGAGAAAACAGCGAGCAGGAAGCAGAAGACACAGCGTCGCATTGAGCAGTTGCTGTGGGTGGGCGGAAAGCGAGAGAGCGAGAGAGAGTGAGTAAGAAGAAGAGACGCAACTGTAAATGTCTCCGAGTGTCCCACCCTGCTTAGCATGCGTCTAGACCGGCCCCTGGGAGGCGGGCGGCAGTCATAACAAGGGATTGGGAGGCAAACAGGGCTCCTCAGCGCCGCGCACCACGCGTCTACCGGGTCACAATCAAGAAACTTTAATTGGGGCTAAACAAGGAGCTCACAGTGCAGTGTACAATTATGAGATATATGGAGGCGACAGAGTTCTGACAGTGTGCCAACACGCCTTACGTACACACACACACTCACACACACATACAAGCCAGAAGACCATCTCACCAGATTGGCACCGGGCAAGAGACCTGCAACCGTTACTAAGCGCTGTGCCAAGGCTGTTGGCCTACTTGTGAGCCATTCTCTTGAAAGCCAAGAACACACACACACATACATATATATATATATATATATATATATATATATATATATGAGGTTGCTTTAAGAGCAGAGTTGACTCATTGAGCAATCAAACACTATTCCTGGTTGCGAACAACAGCGCTCTCATCCCCTCCACCCCCGGTCGTCACTAAAGATGCCTTTGTTGACGATGCGGCGATGACATTCCCAACATGACCTCAATCAAGCGTTTCACGGCCCGCAGGCACACGACAACCCGGCAAACTCACCCACCGCCGAGGATCTCCTCACCCTCGTTTCATAATGAACGTAATTAGGAGGGAAATTGTTTTGCCCCCTCCAAGTGGCTGCGGGTTAAGACCGCTCGGAGTTTGCTCAAGTCATTTGTTATTATTTAGAGGCACTCGTCGATTTCTCTGACCAGAGTTAGGGGAAAGGGCGCAGAAGCTTTATGTTGGTTAAACCTCCCATCATAGTACACATGCGTTGGTCATTTTCACCCACCATCCACACTCACATTACTCTTTACGCACAGAGAAGAGAGTTTGTGGTACTGCAGATACAAACAATATTGTTCATATATTTTGTAAGCCCACCAACCTTTTGAATGAATATCTTGCCGTTATGGCACACATTTATACCACCTACGTCAGCGCTTGGCATTTGTGCTTGGATAAGAATAGTAAATCACGTGTGGCCATCGCTACCAGAGATGCAATATCCGCTGCACGCTGACATATAACACAGCTCCTCTTTAGATCACCAGGAAACAGGTCAGTTTCTCTGCATGTCACTCATGTTAAGGAACCGTGTTAGCGATGAAAATGGCACGTTTAAGAAAAGAGTGGATGCTGAAAACCCAGGATGAATGGAGGAGAGCATATCCCCCGCCAAAAGCAGAAATAGTGCATCAGTTTGAACATTTCCATCCCAGCCTGGAAAGAAACGGAGGTTTCCCTTCACCCACAGGTTATCCTGAGCACTTAGCTAGCTCTCCACTGCCTAGGGGGAAGAACTGTGCAATGAATGGAAAAGCAGGCCACATTTCTATCCAGGCCATCTTTATTGATCCTCAAAACCCCCTTCACAAAGACCATCCCCCCCATCTTGACCACAAAAAAGGGGACAATATAAACAACCAATAAATAAGAATCTGCGCGATTAAGGCGGTTCTACACCTCCAATAGAACACAACAGTGTGGACATGTTGGAGTTATACAGCTTCATACAGTAAAAGCAGTAGATTATTTTTTGGGAGAACATTACATCTAAAAAAAGGCAACACTTTACCAGTGAACCATTTTTTAAAATATGGATGAGGCCCCCATTCAAATACGATAACATTGTTCTTCTATCGGGTCTGACTTATGATAGAAAACACAGGCTCTCTTTGAGATGACCTTGTCATCGGAGCTTATTTAAATACTAGGCCAAATGGAATGGGGGAAAAAAAACATGAAGAGAACTTAATTTAAAAGTTCTCCCCCATCCTACTCTCGGAAAGAAAAAAAAATTAAAACCACGTGGTTCCCAAAATGGAGATGGTGGTCGTTATTTTTCAGTTTTCTCAGATAGGAATAAATAAATACACCTTTTTTTTACTGGTAAACTGTCATGGAATCCAGGCTTGGAGGCTACACAGTGTCATAGCATTGTTCAGAGTGGCTTTTAAGAATTTCTGCATTTCTTCATTACATTCGTGTCCAGGAAATGGGAGAGGTGGAACTCGTCCTTGAATCCAGCCGCCCTCAGGCCACGAGCACATGTGAGACTCAAGCACTGTGTGTTTTCCTGTGGATATCCAGAGTTCTCTTCTGTACATCCGATGCCATAACTTGGCTTAGTACAGGGATGTGCTGACGAAATAAAAAGTGAAGAGATGAGCACTCTTCATCCACCCTGGACATTTCTCTCTCTCTCTCCAGTCTCTATTTGTGCTCCTTTGCAAAGCAGGTCGTCTCAGCAACTAACGGTACTGGGCTGCTGTTTGCTGACAAAGTCTGAGATGAAGTCAAACTCATTCTGGCCCAGGAAGAGTTCTGGCAGCTCCTGGACCCGATCCAAGCCCAGCTCCATGACTAGCGAGGTCAGAACTTCCTCGTCAATCATATCCGCGTCCATGCCGTTCAGGGCCAGGGCCGGTCCGGCCATGTGCTGCATGTTAGCCAGCTGGGCCGGGTTCATGCGGTACTGGGTCGTGGGGCCCATGTGGTTCCCACCCATAGGTCCCAGTGGGTGCCCGTGGTACTGGGTGTTGAGTTTTTGGAGCTGCATGCTGGCCATGAGCTGCTGGGACGTTAACCCTCCGTTCGCGAACTGTTGTTGCTGCTGCTGTTGTTGTTGTTGTTGTTGTGGTTGTTGTTGCTGCTGTGGGTGCTGGGCTTGTTGCTGGTGCTGGTGTTGTTGCTGTTGTTGTTGTTGTTGTTGTTGTTGTTGTTGTTGTTGTTGTTGTTGGTGCTGCTGTGGATGCATGTGATGCTGCTGAGGGTGATGCTGTTGCTGTTGTGGCTGGCCATTATACATCATGTTGCCAGAGGTCATCTGGTGGTGACCCATCTGGGCCCCATTCAGTTGTCCATTCATGGGTCCGGCCACCATGCTCTGCCGCTGCCTCATGGCCGTCTCCATGTTGGCCTGGGCGCCACCGTAGTGCATCATCTGGCCATTGGGCAGTGCCCGCATGCCCTGCTGGTTGGCATGCTGCTGGTGACCTGCCTGCAGGCCGCCATTCATGCCCATCCTGTAACCGTGGAGACTGGCGCCCGCTGAGCTGTGATTCATGGGCATCATCAGATGGTCTGCCATCCCTCCTGTCTGTGAACAGAGAGGAGACACGGTTAGATCACACGGGGCAGACGTGATGTTAAGGAAACAAACATTTAGAGGGAGGTGCAGCTGGATCCAGACTGACATGGCATGAGCATATGTAGCTGTCCATTTTAAACAGTAATCCCGGATCAAGAGACCCAATGATTGTGCCAACGGTACCATGTGCGAGATGAGCAGTACATAGCTGTGGGTCAAACCAATTTCATACCCAATTGACTCCCTCTTACAGTGATCGCACAAATCACCTTCATTGAAAAGAAGCACGGATACGTGTGTCCTAGTAACGTCATAGTTGAGCCACCAAAACGCTTCCGGACCAAAAACAAATTTTAAAAATGTTATATATTTATATGTGTATATATATTATATGCACGGTTGTGTTGCATATTAGTAAAAACCGTACTCGTGCGTTGGGTCTTCCTAAAACCTCCCCTCTTTGTGCCAAGCAATGAACGCCCAGGTCGGAATTACAGGTTTTTTAAGATGCAATGTTTGGATTTTTCTTATTTATTTTTTTCCCAGCCGGAGATTTCATGCACGACGAGAATCGCAAAAACGGAGAAAAATGCGTGCATCGCATAAATGCATTGCTTGAATGCCATCCGTGTTGCATGTTAGCGCAGGCAGAACAAATCTGTTACATTTTACGCACGTAAGGTTGCAACAAAGAACCCTGACATCATGCAACATCTCCCCAACAGCTGAATCGCCACATTTCTAACGGGGCATTAAAATCCAACAAAGGCTCCGCTTTTCTCCGATCACTCTGCGCCGATTGGTTTAAACGCTTGTGCACAATAACCGCGCAGACTAATATTATCCATTTGGTAAGATCTGGAGTTTGAAACACGGGAATGCAAACAATGGAGCAGCACGTAGACGAGCACATACCCAACAACCCCGACGCCTCTCACAAATATATATAAATATATTTGTGAGAGGCGAAAAATCACTTACGCGTATCCGCTCCGTTTCACAAAGTTGCGCGACTTTGCTTCGGCTCCGTCTATTGAACCCGTTTTCCTCTGCAGGGCAACGCTCCTCCGAATTACAGTATCTATTCCACCGGGTTACGCTTCATGCTCAAGCGGGGACGGTGTGCACAAAGACTGCCGCATCAGATCTTGAAACGACTGCCTATTTTCTGGGTCAACTCAGGGATTATGTACATCTAAAAAGCTCAGAGGAAGGCAGTCGGGGAGAGGTGGAGCCTCGGTCCTGCCTCTTCTTTGTTCCTATTGGCCCTACTTAATATAATTGTGCATGGGCGTAGAAAGAAAAGGGCTGTTGGAGAGCTGTGACACAGTAGCAATTTAAATACCCCCCTCCCCACTGTTTCTTTTGAAAGAATATTGGGACATCTTGTTTGTCTTCTTAAGTAGGCTAACTGCTGCAATAAAAACACAACTTGTATTAATGTCAGATTTAATTAGATAGATAGATAGATAGATAGATAGATAGATAGATAGATAGATAGATAGATAGATAGAAGGATGGATAGATATTCATATTATGTATATATGTGTTTTTTGTGCATGCATGTAAAATAAGGTAAGGTAATCCTGTATTAGTCCCAAAGTGGGGACATTCACAGGATTGCAGCAGCAAAGGGGTAAAGTGCACACTGAAGACATAGTAGAACATTTAAAAACAAGTGGTATCAATAATAAACAGTACAACTGTAATATAATAAAACTGTAATATAATAAAACAGTGAACAACCTGTAATCCCCAGTTAAAAGGTTAACTCTGTTTACTTTTAGTTTAGTTGTTTGTTAATGTGTAATATGTACTATGCTTGCTATGTTTTAAATATAATATATTGCTTTTATTGTTTGCTTCAATGATTTGTACATTTGTTTTGTTGATGTAATCTTCATTTTTCAGCTGTGCGTCATGTCTGAGTCAGTGTGCATGCTCACATCTGCCTGTCTGTGTGCGACAGCATTAGTTGTTCCTCCTGTTCCTAACGTGTCTGCACCTACTCATCCATTTGGCCTGTGTGCATGTGCAGCAAGAGTGTTGCCCTGGTATGTGCATGTACACTTCATCTCCCAGATAACTGTGAGTACATGTGACCCACCGGTCTGCCGTGCGCTCGCCTCAGCGAGGGCACAGGAATGCAGCCCGCCTGCTATTCTAGGCCCCGCTGACTGCAGCGTAACGACTGCTGTGCGTGGACGTGTGTTGGCCCGGTCTGTGTGCGTGGACTGTGGATTCAGGCGTGTAAGTATGTTCCTGTGTCTGTACCTTCACTCTGCAGATGCACGTGTCTCTTGATTACTCACTTCAGGACAACGACCTCTTGCCTGCAATTGCAAATGAATGGAACCACTTTGGGAGAGCGAGCCAATCTATTGTCCTGGGAATTCAACTATAAATGGGCAACCAGTGGCAGGCATTGTCATAGTCATTGTTTGACATTATCCAGACACTTTTAAGTAGTGTTAATAGGCCACTCCCAGGTGTGGGTACTATCTGAGAAACTCACCCAGCCAGTCAGTCAAAAGAAAAACACACAATCAACATAAGTTTCTGTTGTACTGTGACGAGCACTCTTCTAGTGGAGCGTGTCATCTGTGCAAGGTTACTGCAGTCTGTGACAATATGACAAACATGCATCTTAAAATGCTTCAAAACACTCTTTATTGTTCACGCCAGGGCCAAAAGCTCCTAATGGTGTCACTGCAGAAAGCGTAGGCAATGTGTCCAAACCTTCTGGCACTCACTGATCATATCGATGTGTCTGTGAAGCCCAAGATATTTGCATGAAATTACAATCAGCCATGATTGTAGTGGAAGATATGCATTTTGTAATTATATATCCATTGAACAGACTCGCGTTGTTATAATTAGATGGAGTAAACCGCGGCCCTTTATAGCCTATATTTCGGTATATGTTTCTCTATGGTCTATGATATGGAGTGGAGCCTCCGCACACCTTGTCCTGAGCCATTTATTGACTTCTAAGCTTTTGTGTGCGTGTGTGGTTTTATTCCAGGGTTAAAGAGTAGGAGAGAGAGAGGGAGAGAGAAAGAAAAAGAGAGAGAGAGAGGGAGAGTTCATGTAGCTGTGTTTATAGGAGCAATAGGCTGGAAGTGTTGCTTCCATTCCCAGCTCGGACACTCCCCTGTGCCACACTGTAAAACATGCAACATCCGTTGCAGGATCGGTTGATTTCACACAGGTGTCACGCTCTAAACACGGTCTAAATAATTATTAGCATTGCTTCACTTATTTGTGTTCTCAGCAAGTCAGCATGAGCTGTTCCAACCTCTGATGAGCTCCCCTCGTATGAAAGGCCTCAGCATTCCTCGTTGACTCTGCTTTAGCGACATGTAGCTTATAACTCTGTAGAACTCAGCCCACTCGGTCTGTGCATCATCTGCATGTAATTCCCACTGTCGGCGGCACTACTACCTCCAGCTACTTTTCTAGCCATTATGAAGTTGGCCGCAGAGATCTCATAACATCTAGTTGCCACTTTCAGGCCGTCAACGTCAGAATTCAAGGGAGCCAACAGTCTGTAGAGATGCAAAGGCTGATGCTTATTGCTCCTCGACGGGGTCTTGGAGTGTCTGGAGAGCCCCCCTGGCGCAGAGGTGCTCGCTGGAATGGAGTGGAGTGAAAGTCTGGTGTTATGCACAGAGGGATTGCCAACAGGATGATGCATTGACTGACAGCATTATCCCTGGTTCAGTGAGTTGGGAGAGGAGAAGTGTATGGAAACGTTACACCCGACGACCATGGAGGAGCAATAAAATGGTAAAAAAAGTTCTTCACCAGCCAGCCAGTGTGCTTATGATAGAATTGAGAAATTTGAATGCAGGCCCGTGGCTGAAAGAACTCATTCTGCAGTAAAACGTCTCTCTACGCTCTAAACATGGACACACTGTGCAGCTCTATGAGCCTCTGTTATTGTCAGCCAGTGGACACTGGACTGCTCCCCAAGTCATCTTTTATCTCCATCACCATAAACGAACACCAGCTGACTCGGTCCTACCTACCTGACTAATCCGCTCAACACTGAAGTAATTACTGGCAACGGTAGGAATGTTCAGAGCCGTATGGCCGGGACAGACGTCTGAGTTTACAGGTGGAACCATATGGCTGAGTCCTCAGGAAGTACTGCCGTGTTCTCAAGGTACTTTTCATTGCATCAGTTTTAATTTAATATCCTGGTATACAAAGTGTTGGCTCATCTCCGATGTGTTGGCTCATCTCCGATAAAACAAATACTCACTCTACTTGTGTGTGTGTTTAGTGCTCCTTCAGGACATTTAATTCTCTAAACTATATTTCCTGCTTCTACTAATTGTAAAAATCTAAAATCAGTTGCTATCATAATTACCGTTGCACTAGAAACATAAAATATAAATGGTTAGCAAGTATTTTCAAAACATCCCAGAAGATTGCTCTCTATATTTCTAAACTCGAGCCCTGAATGGACTTTGCGACATGTTCAACCTTTTCTTTTTGTAATTGCTACACAACATCAATAAGCATCGACGGTGCTCTGGCTCAACGGGACAAAGTGTGTCCTAGTATGCACATTTCCCCAGAGATGTGAAACCAAAAGTCAGTTTGCTTGTCTCAGTGTGGGGGAGGGTTGTTATTGTTCTGGTAAATGAGAGAGTCTCTATAAATACTCCCAAGGCTTCCTTCTCCGCCTCAACCACCAATCAACAGTCACTGTTCAGCCCAGCAGCTGAGAGGGAGCAATACCCTGAGTCAAGGCTAACGGGGGAGGGTCTGACTCAAACATGCTGTGGTAGAGAGGCGGGTGAGAGACTTTGGAAGGGAGGGAGGGGAGAAACCTGGTAACTGCCACTCATGGACCTGAGGCCACAAGTGGGGGTGAGACTTGAGTGAAAGTAGTGATTTGGTGTGATGGTGTGTGTGTTTGGGGACCGCATTAAAGCGGCCTTCAAACAACTTGTGTGATTGTTCCATGTGAAGTTATTCCATTAAAACAACGTGTTGGCCTGTTATTGTTTGATGGTGATACATTTGATTACCATTCGTTAGTTTTTACATGTTTATTCCGCCCCACTTGAACAACCCTAGGAGGCCTGATCACTATAAGACTTAACAAACTACAAATATAGAAAACCCAAGAACAGAGTTGGGAAGAATGCGCTCAGTTTGTCTGTGTGGAGAAATTGAAATAAAAGGCAATATCACAATATTCATCTTTTTCCAATACCTGTATCTGATATATTAAAATATGTAAGCAAGATTATCAAACTCATGCTCAGAGTAGTTAACTGTGTTATATTGTTACATAATAAAGCACACATCTCGACACACAAAACTAAATAGCATTGAGCTTGCATGGAATATGACGGAGATAGGCTCAAACATCGGGGAACAAGTAGTTGGGATTGGATTAAGTGCAGCGGACCTTGATCCTAATTACCTTTTTAGAGTTGGGATGCCAGCCAATAATATAACAGTCGTTTACATTCCTCCTGATGCTAATTTTTAAAAAGCACTACAGTAATGCACTAGTGTTTTTGTGTTGCTTCATTGTTCTCCAGTAGCACATTGGGCTTCTGTCATTCTGTAACGCCATGTTGCAAGATTAATCAAATATCCACAAACCGGTATCAACATGACTCACTTGGAACCATCTATTCTTTAGGTTTCCATTGGCCACAGCTGTGGATAGCAGCTGGTAGCTTGCTCTTTTTCGGGTATCGCCTCAGTCGTGGTTTCCAAGAGAGTTGAGCTGATACTAAAATCTGGTGTCAAAATAGTCCAGACAACCGATTGACTCGTCCTTCTCCTGACTCAATCTGTGAGCAATCCTTACAGCAGTACTTTTAATTAATCGAGCCAGATTATAAATAAAGTGGAACCCCCGCTAGAAACCAGCCTCGGTCAATTGATGAAGTACAGATGTTCCTCTGTCTGGATGCCAGGAGGAGAACACACTGTGTATGTGTCACGTGGAAGATTTGTGTTGCTAGGAAGATCCGCTACGAATCCCTCCAACATTGAGGGGATAACATCTGCGGTGGAAAACCAAATAAAGAAAAGTACCTGGTACCAAAGGCATGTGGAGTCAAACCGAGCCGGACCATGCAGTGGAAATTCAAAGTAAGGCAGGGGCTGAACTTCTTTTTCCAGCTCGCTCTTTATCATGCGGCTCACTCGTGTTTCTGTACCACCTCGCACACCACCGTGATTGCCCTCACAGGGGGAGACCGCCTGCTTATACACTGGTATTATTTTATTTCATTCATCCGACATTCTTCAATCCCTATCCGGAGAAAATGACGACTCAGAATGTGGCTTTTATTAAACATGGTCAGATGACATGTGGCATGACTTTCTTTTTTTTCTTCCAAAGCATACTTCTGGCCTTCAGTGGTAACAGGAAAAGAGTTGTCGTCATGACCGAAAGAATGCAACGTTCCTATTAGCTGAGATAGTCGAGACCATGAAGTGTCTGGGGCACTAGATAACCACTGACGCAAATTCCCCACTCCAGCTGAGCATTCCCAGCGCACTTATCACGATAGCAAAGACATGATAAGTAGAATGGGTGCCTGCAGGTGCTCATACGCCCCCAACATAATGCAAACTATACAAACACAACTGCCGTGAACACTCCGGTGTTATATATACGATCTTGGCTCATTATCAAGCGATGTACCACAAGCCCACTGCCTGCATTTCCAAGCAACACAGTTCTCCAGCATATACCAGCCTGAGGGATCATTGTCGACACAAACACTAATCATGTTTCCTTCACTGCACTTCCTGCCTTACAGCCACTGATGACGTTTCCAGTTACCTCCGTGAGCGTGCACACGCAGCACCGGGTTGTGGAGGGAAACTCGGACTGGATGGACGGCAAGAGCGAGCACAACCTGACGGACAAGTAGCTGTATGGAAGGAGGAAGTGGGAGAGAGTGGGAGAACACAGGGATGATGTGTAGAATGACCTATTAATCATTCATTATCTCCCAGCACTGTTAATGAGGCGACAACTCTTAAATAATTAGCAATGTGACTGAAGCATATTTCCATAGCAGTAGCCTGAGGACATGGAGGGCATTGGGGACGAATGGGGAGGGGGATATGGGATGCACCAGGCATAAAAACGAACAGCCCCCACACCAGCTTAGCAAACAATAACTTTCCTGATGGGGGGCTCTGGGAGGCGAGGCCAGAGAGATAGAGATGGACAGAAGAGGAATTAAATAATGACGCTATATGCAATATTGAGACAAGAATGAGCCATAGAGGAAATAAGACATTGAAATACTTATTTCTCTGTGTAGTGGGCGTTTAAGTTGTTCACCCGGCTGCCTTCATTATCCGTCTGTCTCGTTTCAAGAGGGGCAGGCCAGGGCCTTCAGGCTTTTCTAACACACAAGTCAACGGGAGCTGTGGCCGCCTAGCACCCCGGCCTGCCATGGGCCTATTCATCTTGCACAAAACACACAAAAGAGCAGACCATGAGCCACATTCTTGACATCCAACCTCATCACCCCCACTACCCTCCCACCCCCGGCCCTGACTAGCGCCCCTCCCCCAGTGCCTCACACCAGGCAGGGCAGACAGGAGCTGCTATGCTACACTACCTAACTGGCTGCTGGCTGGCTGGTTGGAGTTGTTTGGTGGAGGAAGGGATGCATGGAGGGATGGGGGGTAGGGGTGGGGGTGGAGGAGAAGAGGGGGCAGGGATGTTTTCTCTTCAGTCAGCTAATTGACTCACAGATGTCAGGAGGAGTTGGTTTTGCGGCGAGGCTAAAGCAGTGACACTTTTTTCCATCCGCAAATAAACACAACACCCATGCATGCGCACATGCACACGCAGGGAAAAGGGGGCGCACACATGCATGCACATGTACCTGTGGCCTACCGTCTGTTCTCTCTCTCTCCTTCTCTCTTCAGTAAACAGATATGTCTCAGTGTTGAGCAGGGGGGATTGGGGGTGGGCTTTTGTCACATCTCCAAAATAAATCTGATGGTGTAAATATGACAGTGAGCTGTAATGTAGCCCAGCTTCACAAAAACACCAGGAACCAACCGCCTTTTGTGGACAATAACAATCTGGTTTGGTCAGGGCATAATTTCATTTTTCTGTTTACTATCTGGGGAGCTCTCTCCGGCTGTCAAGCTAAAGCAGCTCTCAGCCACTGATGCATCGCTGCAATATCAGTGGAGGCAGTTGCAACGCTACCTATGATATGACCTATTTCCACGCCACGGCTTCATGTCATGCCATGTTTGCACGCTGTAGTTTCATCTCATCCGTGGATGCGCTGCAGAATTCAAATGTGTGCTCGTGTGTGTGTGTGCATCTGTCATCGCGTTCATGCGTTTGTGTGTTCCAACTCGACTGCTAAACAGCTGAGCCCAAATTGAAAGTCAGTGCTGTCATTCCCTATATTTACCAAATGACTCACTCGCAGCAGAAATCCGTTCGGGCACCGTTAGTATGCGAGCAGTTGGTTACCGCATCGTTGACAGCGGCAAAAGAATTAGGAGGGAAAGTGTGAGTTGATGATAAACTATTGCACGATGACAGTGTTGGACTGCTCATGCACTAAAAAACAGGGTATAATAGGCTACCCTTGGTCTCTGGGGGGGTTTAATAAAAGTACAACCAGGCTCTAAAAAGCACAATGTTGCATCTTTTAGAGTGTATTCAATAACAGTTGAGAGATCTGTACATTTCCAGAGATATTCATCCTCCAGAGGGACATTCAGGAGAGCAATCATGCTGTACTACCAAGAAAACACCAATCATGCATTATTGAGTTCCCCCAAAAGCTCTGTGCCTGGGTGAAGTTCCCCCTGTGGCCTTTGTGCACTGGTCTTCCCATCATGAGGTCTGTTAGTGGTGAGCCATATCCCGCTCCTACCCGGGCGCTGACAGCCAGACGTCCGCTCCAGGAAACACCTAGTTCTCCTTCCTGGCCGGGGAGCCCTATCTGTGTTACACCGCCATCGCCTCTCGATGTGGAGCACAATGTCCTGGTGAGCACATGTCTTAGCGGGTTAACACATATGCTGTACATACACATGCACAGGCTTCAGCACAGACACACAAACATAAACACACACACACAAACACATACACGCACACACTGTGGGGCCAATCCACGGCCCGCTGGAGCTGTCTCTAGTCTGCCTGCCTGTCTTCTTCCTGTTTTTCCACTCACCCACTCTGTTGTCACTCTGGCCAGGAAGCCGTGGGAGAGATACGCATGACAAAGTCTCTCTTTATTAAATTGGCCGAGTGTCTGGAGTGCTTTTGGAGTCCCTGCATGTGTGTGTTCGTAAAGAGAGAGAGGGAGAGAGGGAGAAGGGAGGGAGAGAAAAGAAAGAAAGAAAGAAAGAGCGAAGGAGAGAAGGAGAGCAAACCCTAGAGAAATGGGGGTGGGGACCTAAGCCAAGGGCTAGAGGCTTATCCAAGATCCACTCTAGGCTCATCCCTGGATATTGCTGTTTGAAACCATGAGTTAAGAACAGAGGATACAGAATAAAAACCAAATGCTGCGTGCAGTCATACATTCATCACACTCTCCTTCCACTGCAGGAATACAGATATTGATTTAATGAATGCCTCAAAAGCATGTTGAAGCTTTTTGCCCATATGAAACCCAGTGAATATAATATCCGTAGCGCCGTTATGAATGAACTATTATCTCCACATCTACAGTCTATATGATATATATTCAACAGGAGAAGCAGCGAGAAGCAATAAAAGCAACAATGTGTTGGACATGTTCATTTCAGTGGATTTCCTGGTTGAGGCAAATATAAGTTGAAGGAGGACTGGGATTTGCAGCGCTGACCAATTGAAAGTCATCTTGGCCAGGGTGACCTTTCAGATGACAGAAGCTACACACATTAGCATTGCCGTCTAACTAACTTAGTAACAAACACGTCGTTAACTCACTATATTATGACGTGCGGTTACAAGTTCTGCCTGTCAAATGGTCAATATGCTCAACTGCCTTTCAATTTCTGTTCAGTTAGCAACTGAGAGCGCAGCACCACCTGTTTTATACAGACGTGCAAACAAATTTCCATCTGTCACTTTCCGGCCTGTCGTTAGAGTGACTTTTTGAATTGTTTATTTTACATCATATTTGCATCTGTCTGTCTGAAAAAAACTATTTTATTTTGATTTAATGTATTTAAATAAAACGTAAGAGGGACTATTTGAGACTTTTATGTTTTACCGAAGAGCAACTGCACTGCAACTGCATAGTTACTTTCTCCATTGATCTGGCTGAGGCAGCACTGTCATCTGAAGAACACGTTTCATTCTCATTTCCATGTGTGCAGGCAGCAGACAGCTGCGTACGGTCTCCACATCCATGTGCAGCAGATAAAGACAGGGAGGACAGAGGACAAGATAAGACATTGTGCTTTGCGGTCAGGGAGTACGCCCTCCTCTCCCTCCTCCATTCTCCCTCCTCTCCCCTGTCCCTCTTATCTGCTGCCTCTGTCTTGACCTCCACCCTGCTGCATGGTGTTTAGTCAGTGGAGAAAACAGCATGGGACTGGAACAAGTACAAGTAAACTCTGTTTCAAAACATTCTCCAGGGTACTCATCTCATCGAAAAAATACAGTTACGAATGCTTTCATTTTGCATGTGTTCAAATAGAGATATCCGAAGATTGCATAACAGGCAGCTTTCAGGTTTGTATGCAATCCATTGGCTAGTGGAGTAAAGGCTGCTCGAGCTGCGTGCTGAGAATGTATTATTGACGAAGTTAACCTGAAGCACGCGGAAAGGCGTCTTACGAAACATGAAAAAACCCTCAAGTACGATGTACATGGTTAGCATCTCTGATCATTGCAGCGTTACTGCAGCAATTTCAGCTGGCGTGTCAGCACGGGGAGAAATGGCTGATTTATGACCAAAATAACATTTCGCTGCACTTGTTTTGTGGCTCATCTTTTATTACAGCCTTTTTCGATACTCCCCAGTAAGGTACGCTTCACTGCACTTCAGCCTTGTCGTTTCGAAATAGCCTTTTCTACATCGGTGCATAATCTCTTGATTGTTGGCACCTGATTAACTTGTTTAGACACAGCTTTCAACAGGAAATTCATGTATCAACACACTCATGAAGTGGTGGATGTAAACATGTTGCAGTAATTATACTTTACTAATGTGTTGAACGTGATTCTATATATTATATATATATATATATATATATATATATATATATATATTCCCCAGTATAACATCACTTTGTACTCTATTATATTTTTATTCTTGCGTTCTTCTAACTTGCTGTGATACGGCTGGAAATCAATTGTGCACACAGTGACAACCACAACACTCACTGTCTGTCTTATTATATCACAGTTAAATTGTGTTCTCTATTAGTTGTTGAGTGTGATATTGTGAATCAACCTGAACTGCAGTGCTCACAAATGTGTTTATGTTGGCAGTGCTGTCTTTGACTCCACTGTTTGTTCAAGGTTGATTTGGGTTCTAGGATAATACACCAACCGGTTCTGTGACAAGGTGCTACCCACTGAATTAGTATAAACTTTAATCCCACAGTGTGAAAGACGCTTGAAGAGGGACACTTGTTTATAATGAAGTTTAATTATATTTCTGGATCAATTTGGATCGTCGATGCAAAGGCAAAACGTTGATACATATCATCCTCTTTAAGTTACGCCTTTATTTTGAAATTCCCATAACTGTGTCGCTGTCTTTGTTCAAGCACACCTACTTCCCACAGAGCCCACAAATGAAATCATCAAATCATAGTTAAGTGGCTTTTTGTGAGTTGGTATAAATTGAACTCATTGTGTTAACTAGGCATGATAATAACAGAGTGGAAACGGATCAAATAAAAATGGTATCGTGGCAAGATTGTATTGTTGTCTAAAGAATAGTTATTGTATCGTGATGAATGTTGTGATTTAAACCCCTAATAATGAATTTGATTTGTCACATAACTGCATGACACAGCGTTTGATACAAACTCTTTCAAGATTTTTTGTCACCAATTTGAGAATAAAAAATGTTCCAACAGCTTTTCTGTATTATTCTCAAATCATCCACTTCTTCTGTGTGAAAACATGTAGTTAATTTCCGATGATGCAACTTCAAAGATTTCGACAGGCTGTGAGTCAACACATGCGAAAACCCAGTTCCAAAGTATAGTAGAGGTTATTCAATAAAAGGGAACTTCATGGTCAAATTCACTTTTCACTGATGTTGAAACGCGACAGTAACGTATTCTGTGGTTGTGTTTGAAAGTGTCGTTGAGCATGGCACGGGAGAACCATGTTGCAGTGTCTTTTGTTTATTTGACTGGAAACATAAAGATTTCAGCATCTCATGAATCATTGGATTTATTTTTCATTTTTTAAAAGATCACCAAAAAAAAAGACAACAATTCTTCCCATCCATAGCAGCCACCTGTTGGTTGTCTCTCAGGGGTCAACGATCACGTCATCATGTAGAAGAGTGCCGTTAATACATCCCCGCTATAGCTCTTCGCTGTCGTTAGATAAATTGTGCAACAGTTTCAGGCGACCAAATGTACATAAGTCATTATTGCCGACGCAAAGCTATTTGGAACTACTGCAGTATGTTTAAAAGCATAATAATGGTGCACTTTACTAACCCTATCATTTGGAAGTCCTACCCCAGAGATTAAATGGATGCCTGTGTTAAGAGAATAAAACAGTGATTTATGTGGCTTGGCCACGTCGTCCAGACATTATTAGCCATGTTAGCTATGCAAAACTAATGAGAATGTATGCAAAATCATTGTGCAAGTGACTTGTAACGGGTCTACTGCCTCAACAGATCTCGAAGAATGACTCCCTGTATGCCTATGCTTGAGATTAACTATTTATTATGACACCTGTTCAACCACTTCTGAAGCCAGAACTGTTTATATATCCGCTCTGAATGGCCGTACTTGAAGGTCGGCCGAGAGGCCTCCTCACAGGCTCTCTGAACTCGGTGCTGGAGCTCTCTCCTTTGCACGTTGGAAATGGGAGAGGCTATTCGAGGCGAAACTGGAAGCACAAAACGTTCGCTCAATCAAAACGTGCTGCAATCAATCACTCCGACGCGAAGGCTTTCCACTTTACAATTTACAGGTTTTTACTTTTTTTGTTCCAGCTGGCTCAGCGAAAAATGTTATGCTGAACACGAAATGACTTCACACCTCCGGTTGCATTTTGGGAGGTGTGAAGTGTATTCAAAAAATGGTGACACGGGGTCAGTTTCCCATTTTTGCCGAAGGGGAAGAACACAAGTAGAATCCATTCTCAAGTCTGCTTCAGTAACTCCACTTCAGTAACTCCACACAAACGGCGACCCCTCTGTTGTGATGTGCCATTCCACCACGAGGAACTGAAACACCTACACAAACCAAACACCACTGTTGATGTGTGAGAGTCATTTCAAAAACACTTTTGAAAATGTTTTACAGCTTATAGCTGTGAAAAACCACTGCTATGGTGCTTCTGTTTCATGAGCAATGTTGCCATGTTGAAATGATTACACCAACATAATAAGACGTGATAAATGAACAATAGGTGTGTTGCTTGAATGGTGGACAAAGACATCCTTGTTTAACTATGGCGGCGATTCAACCATAAGAGCCGAGCAGAGCTCTTTTTTTCACCCCTTACTAAAAAAGACAATGATGGCATTATCACTGATGAGGTACCACAAGCTGCCTCCTGTGGGGATTTCCTGGAGATGTGGTGATCAGGACACACTTCCTTACACAAACATAAATACCATTGCCTATTTGATGGGCTTTGATGGACTTATATCCTGCTTTAGCCACGAGGGCAAACACAACTCCCCGCTCATCGGTTAGTGAGGCGTGAGCCCGCGACGGTCCGACTTGTGATGCACATGAGTCACGGACACATTTTGCAGAACCACAAAGGCAACTCTGAATCAGCCGTCTCGATTCGCAGCCCGCCCAGTGAGTTCTTCTCTGATTCAGGCGCCGTGTGACTGATAAAGCGACCGATAAAGTGACAGTTTCGGTACTCGATTGAAGATAGCAGGAAGGCAGTGTTTGACGGAACACAAAAATGAGGTCTTTAACTGCAAAACACTTTTCCTTGATGTAGTTATGACAACTCTACTGAGACGGGGAGGAGTGCCTTCGTCGTCAGACAATTTCATCTCCACCACTGGCAGTTGATCCAGTTTCTGAGAGGCTTTTTAAGGCCGTGAGGCGGTAGAAGAGCGACAGTTTAGAGCAGCCTCCTTGGTTCAACTCAATTCAGACGTGAATTCTTTACATAGCAAAGCGGAGGAGTCTTTGTTGGTGTCTCTTCCTGTCATAATACAGCCATACATGGAGCCTTCAAGGCTTTTCAAACAATCCCTGCAGAATGTATGGGAAGCCGTGGAAATCAATAGGCTTAAAGTGCTAAATTGTTTGCAAGCCATTGATCGAGGAGTATGTACATCTCTGTTATTCAATCCGCCTAATGACAACCGATTATTGTTTCCCCTGCTTCACATCCCACAGTTTGAGTCCCCCTATAACCTTGATTTGATCCAAAGAAACAAATCCATATATTGATGCCGTACTTATTTTCCTTTGCCGACCTTTGCAGGTGTGAGTGTGAACACATGGCTGTGTGTGAAAGTGCTCGGGTGAATAGTGCCAAGACACCTATTCCTGGCCTTGGCCGTCATGTTTCTGGCTGTCAACAGTTCAACGGTCCACGGACCTACAAGAGTGAGTTAAATAAGTTGCCGGACAGCTGAATACACTTCATTCTGCCTGGAGCAACATGACCTTTCGATACTGGTAATGCATTTATACATGATAAAACAACTGGTCCAGGACCTGCTCTGGTGCATCTGGTCATTGAGCACTGATTTAAAGGTTGTAGTTCAGTTTACATTGGAGAAACTCATTGAAAGAGACAGTTATTAATTAAATGTATGCATTATGCACTGCACAATATAGTGAAAGAATATATATATATATATATATATATATATATATATATATATATATATATATATATATATATATATATATATATTAAACGTTTGACATTCCAAGGTTCTGAGAGATTCTTCTCATACTACTCGTTGCCCTCAGTAGGATTCCGCTCACGGCTAACAACAACAAGAGTTCTTTGCAACACAGATACATGAATACATAATCAAAGAAGACATTCATTGCTGGGTTTATTAGTTCAGTAACATCTATAAATAAAACACTGTTGTAGCATGCTGGATTATAAACCTTGTGCGGAATACAGGGAATTTGAGGGGGCTCGAGACGCCTTGATTGACAGTCCGGACCGTCTGAAAACCGCAATTTCAGACAATTATTTGTCACTTGTAACTCAAATGTATTGTATGTAAGCCCGGCAGCAGCAACCTGGAATAAAGTGGAGAGTGATAGGAGGACAGACCGCGGTGGGGGGGGGGGAAGGGACCGGGCATTTCACACGCTGATTACAAACCTCCGGAAAGAGTTACGATCGCACCAACGTTGGAGAGCTGCAGCGATGCCGGAGCATGCGGCCAAACGCAGCGCTAACTGGTGAGCTTCAGATGTGTGGTTAGACAGACAAAGAAGAGAGAGAGAGAAAGAGCAAGCGATTGAAGATTCAATCTCAGTTTTTATAAGATGATCAAGTAGTCCTTCGAGGCGTGAACATCTACATTTCCATCTCATTTCTGCTGCTTCTTCTGTGGAGGAAACTCATGAGCTCTCCAACTATTCCAGTGGTGTTCTCTGTTCATGAAGAGTTTACCCACTCTGAAACATGGATAGAAACTCTCCCCTGGATCACACATCTTACATAGTGTGATGCAACAACTTAACACTGGAGGAAACAATGGACTGATCTGGGGTATCTTTGCAATTGACAACAAGGATTACAGGATAAAGTGCAATCCTCTATAAAAAGCATCTTTGGAGCTTAACAACCGAACATGTGTGCCCTCTATATTTGTACAAATAGAGATTGTCTTATCAATATTTAAAGGTAAAGCTGATAAATGTATGGGCTCATGACACCGGGGCCACGGAGCCGAGTGGGGCCTTGCTGCCGTCGTCTCTTCAGACTTCAGGGGCTGCAGGAGGGAACGCTCGTATATAACGTTAATGCAGTGTTTAGCTCATGTGTTTTGGGGGAGGCTCGGGAGGCTCCAGGCATTGATCAGCACTTCTGTGCAGATATCCCAAGACTTTGCATTATATATGCCTGTGTGTATGTGTGTGTGTGATTGTGCACACATGGTATATTGTATTACAGGTCACAGCATCCAATCTTCCTCCCTTCACTCGTCCATCCAGTGAGACCCCCACTCTGTTCCTCCACCAGGCTTATCTTGCCCAGCCGTTCATTCTTGAGAGAAGCAGCGTTTGGCAGAAAGAGACATCTGCTCAGTGAGAGAATGCCCTAATTATTCATGACCATTTAACCATTCAGGATTTGGTCTGCGCGGCATATGTGGCGTTTCTCATAAATGCGCGTCAGCCACACTTGTTAATGGCAGTTTCATTACTGTTGTTTTTTTATTCTGTGCGTCCAAATGGTCAAAGAGCACAGTTCTACTAGTTGTTGTTATATTCCAAGACACTGTGTATTGGTGTTTGTTGAAAGAGAAATAAAAAAAGCGTTAAAAGAATGGGAATGGTGTGTTTTCGCTCCCCTTTTTAATATGTGTTTTTCCTTGCTGCAGTTTTGACTCCTGTTTTCTAACCTGTGTGACATCCCACTGATACATCTATTGTTAGGCCCCATGTTGTTTCTCAGACGTGTCCAGAAGGAGCTCTCAAGAGGAGATTTCAGACCCACACAAACACAAACAAATGGCCAAAAAGCTTTAAAAAATATGTGTGCATCTTACTAGACTTATCATACTCTCTCTCTCTCTCTGTCTCCGTCTCCCCACCCTCCCTCTCCCCTCATCTGTTTGTCCTTATCATAACAAAACCCTGTCACCACGGTAGCCGTGGCCACGTAAATCAGCCCGGCCGGCATCATCTGTTCCCAGCTGTTTACCTCCAGCCAAACAAAGGAGTCTGCCTTTTTGTTGTCGCTGGGGTGGAGTGCTGCGTCGGCCGAGGGCTGTTATTCAACAGCGGACGCTACTATCAGCCCCCTCTCTGAAAAGGCCAATTCAACACAGAGAATCAATGGATATGAGGAAAGGAGGGAAGATGTCAATGTGGGGGTTGTCGGACACTTAGAAACTATAAACAATCCTTCTTTCCCAAAGGAGCCGAGGCAGACGGGGCACAAAGGAGGCGCATCACAAGCAAACATGAAAAGCAAATAAATAGTTGCGCATCCCCTCTGTCCTCAGCTCAGGTGGATGCAGGGGCTGTTCTCCAGAGAGGAGGGGGTTCAGCTCGCTTCTCCAGAGGAGGCTTGGCGAGCGTCGGTGGGAGCTACGAGGTCTCGTTTGCATCTGCAAATGAGACAGAACCCGACTGGCCCATGTCACCTTGGCAACAGGCCATCAGCACCTCCCTCTCTGCTATGTTAGCCGCCACGGTTGTCTGTCTGCTTGTCAGTCTGCACCCTGCCTCCCTCCATCGCTCCGCTGCGGGTTTCATCGTCGCCACAACAGCATCCATCTACCTGACTGGACCCATAGAATTAAGCGGCTCCCTAAATCTTTCATAGGCCATCAAATAAAGACAAAAAAAAACAGCATTATAAAAGATTAATGCGAGATAGGCTTATTGTGGGTGTCCCGGTGAATCCGTATTGGCAGCAGTGTCGTGCTGTGGTCTTGTAAATGTACCTGGCCAGGCTGTGCCAAGTGATGGAACGGCTGGCAGCCTGGTTATTTTGGGGGATGACACATGCTGTTGATCAATTAAGTGGCAGCCAACAAGTTACATCGAGACTCCACGCAAGACGGCAGAAGCATGGAGGGCTGGCTAACGTAGCTTTTCAATTATCTTCACTATTGATTTTCAGACGCTTGCTGGTGCGCTGCTAATACACCGCTCAGAGCGAGCTGCTGTTTTAGTGTCGCGTGTCAGACGGATCGGCGGCAAAATGTTGCGCGTCATGTTTCTCTCTTCCTCTTTGAGCACTATTTTTAAAACACGCAGGAATGTCAAATGTCGTCAATCACGAAATATGTGGTGGCCTCAAGGTTTTGTTGTCTTCTTGTTGTCTTTTGTTTTTGTTGTTTTGTTTCTTTCTTCCCTCTTTTTTGCTTTCCTTCTAATCTTGTGCCTCCCCTCCCCCTCTTACGACCCGCCACTAGCTTCCTGTTTCCTCTTGAGGAGAACGTTATTTGCTTTCCGGTTGGCAACCTACATTTCTTCAAGACACGCATCACAAGTAGTCGACGTTATAAAAAAAATCCTGTCAAATCAAATCTCATCAATTCCACTTCGGTCTGACCCAAATGCTTGACTATTGTAATCTCACTGATTAAATTGTTATATTTCAATTCATGTCGAGCGATCCGACGAGGTGTGCTCACAGTATTGCACAGCGAGCGACAGATCTGATCTCAGTGGACGAGATCCAAACAGTAAACACTTCAACTCAACTGATGCAACTCTACTCCACTGGAATTCAACACATGCTTACATCATCACATCCAACGTGTCTACAAAAAACACGTGATACACACACGCCGTGCATACATACATACATTGTATGGAAAATGCACATCTTAATGAGACAATATACTTTATAAACAATCTGCATTTCAAATGTATCTTTTTTTAACCGTAGTAACCTTTGCAAATAAAAAACATGTCTCCTCTTGTAAGAAACAAGAGGACAGACAATAGATAGTTTCTCCTTCATGTAAATCAATCCATATGATCCATACGTGTCTCTGTAACTGCTGTTGGAGTAGAAGAGGTGGGTTGCCTAGAAACTCAGCACTAATGTATTTTTCACAGCTTATGGGCGACAGAACGTTTTTCTTCACTAATAACAGACGCCATTACTGCAGCTTCTCAGTCTGCAGTTTCATCTTTTAACATATACGTGGTCGTGACACTATAATGATAATTTTCCCTGGGTGTAATACTTAGATGTTAATGTGCCCTCTTTGGGTATTCGTGTAAAAACAATCCAACACCTCTTGACCTCTTGAGGCTGTGAATGCGGCATGCTTATGTTTGGCTTGGCGACCAGTGTAACGCTAGCCCCAGCGCCGCGGCCATAGGGTGTGTAACTTAATCACGTCCGGTGTGATTGGCAACACTGATGAATGACCACTTTGTTTGCACAGCACATTCACCCCCACCCCTCAGGTTGGATGCAACCAAGACTAAATCTAATTAAACAAGGCCACCAATGCTCCCTGCCCCCAATGCTATCTCATCAGTGCTGGGGGAGCCGTGGCCCCTGTGTATACTGTGGCGTTGTATGCATCCTTTTGTCTCCTGTAACTCAGACATAAGGATCAGTGCTCCCACATGTGTGACCCATTTTTCAGACATCCTGTAGGCAATGAGCCACACCTCCGGCGGCCTCGTTTGATTTTTCATCACAGGTCACAGCTCTGTTTTTGTTGTTGATGTGATTGAAGCCATTCCAGTGCTCATTGACTCTTTGTCATTGTGGTAACATCGTCTTTCGTCATGAGGATAAATTGGAATTGGATCAATGCAGAGTGAAGTAGTGACAGGGGTAAAGAGGGTTCATGTGTCCTCTTCCTTTCCAATACAATGTCCTTTTCTTATGGAGGCTATGCCCTTGTTGGAAATGATCCATGGCCATCAAGTGGGGCTCACATATCTTGGTTTGTGAGAGATAATAAGCATTATATAATATAAAATAAAACATTTATCATTATCGTTACATTATTAGGAAGGTCCATAAGGAAAGGACATTGATGGAGACTAGGAAATAACATTACACAAATGCTGCCATTCTTTTTTAATGAAAAGTGCTTTACAAATCAAATTGATTATTATTATTATTATTAGTAGTAGTATTATTAGCATTATTATTATTATTATTATTATTATTAGCATTATTATTAACATATTATTATTAGCATTATTATTGTTATTAATAATAATAATAATTCTGATATAGTCACTCTAGTTCTATGAAGAAATCTGTGATTGTGAAAAAAATGGTTCATGCCAATAATCAAAATATATTTTCAAAAGCAAATGCACAGAAGTCACAGCACATATACTGTGGAATATTTGTTGTGACGTAAACTTAACTGCACCAAATATGTACACTTTGTGCAGCATGTGTCACAAAATAAAAATATGTTTATCTCTTATGTACAGCAAGAGTTTTTTTATTTACTTCATCACTAAACACATATTAAAGGTATGTAGAAACAATTGCAGCACAGTCCACCTCTCATTTATTAATGTATATGGTCAGTATAATTCTAATCAAAATGTGTAAATTTTAAGCATACCTAAGATACCGATGGACAGGGGAGGAGCGGCTGCCACCTTTCCACACTGCTGAGCTGAGAGCAGTGGAGTAGGTAATCTCCATACAATAGAACCAGCGGAGGCACATAGAGCAGGAGAAAGCTGGTAGCTTGCTGCTCTTGTTGAGTCACTTGACCTACGTGGCATCAGTGATAGGTTTACTGTGAGAGCTTAGTCTATGTGGAAAAGCTTAGCTTGTAGAGAAATGGCTTTGTAAAGATGTTAAAGTCTAAATGAATGGAGGAAATGCCTGTGTAACACTTTTAGATCACATTCCTGCTCATATTGTGCACAAAAAAGATATATATATATATATATATATATATATATATATATATATATATATATATATATATATATTCCACTCGTCATATAGATACAGTAACAATTTATATATTTTCTTCCTGTAAAACAAAATGTTTGCTACCGTAAGCTCGAACCAACTAAGTTCAACCAATAATAATATCCTGACATCGATCAATCAATCTGCAGCTCTAGTATCAGAAACCACCGTCACATCTCTTAAAGCGGTGGTTAATCCCAGCATGCTTCCTTCTAAGGCTCTGAGATCAATAGCTGTTGGCAAGCTGGGGCATGCTAAGTACCTCATGATCAAAAAATCAGATGAAGACTTCCCACGCCATATTGTCATCTGGGAACTAAATATGAAAGTCATCCCCATTTATTAACTGGGCTCATTGTGACTCATACACTGTTTGTAGCTATACACATTAATATGTAATCCACGTAAACCGAGACGTATAATGACTAGACTTTCACCCAGGAGACCGTTGTGTGTGTCGTGTGTCAACGTCATTGTTGATTTATTCGTCACCTAACTTCCATATTAAAGTCATTATTAAAAATCAAGATCATAGCATCACCGAAAGACATACACATAGGTTGATGCGAGGGTCGGCGACAAATTTCAAATCAAAGTTTATTTCATGCACAACTTATAGCCCAAAATGTCCTTGGAAGACTGCGGTGAGTCTGGATGACAATAACAAAGTAGTGCTTGCTGATAAGGAGAGGCGAAGAAGTGAAAGCCTGAAGGTCAGTCCTGGTTGTGCAGGGAGCTCCCAGAGCGCGGAGGATTCTGCTGACATCCGCCGTCTTTGTTCTGCGTAATTGGCTAAAAGACTGAGCAACTATATTTACACATCCCCCAAAGAACATTAATTACAAACTGGGAGAGAAGGAAGAATCATCATTTCGCTGGTAGCTGCACATATGAATGCTTATTAGGGATGGTAGATAATATACTTTTGTCTGGTACCATTTAAAATCTGTTATCAGATTCAGAATGCTTATATAAGCGTAATAAGCGTGAATGTTCACTTATGTGGTTGAGACAGATTCTGTATTCAATTGCACATCGCGGAGATGTTCTTTACAAGACGTAACCACCCACTCTACACGTGTAAGGTGACAGATACGGCGTTTGTCTTCTGCATTTTCTTTCATTGCAGGTGAAGATTTACTGTCTTTTCATCCATGGCCTCTTGACAATCTTTGAAAAGAAGCGGTCTAAAATGTTGTATTCACCTGTGGATCATACAGAGAGATGAAATCAGTGATATAAATAGGAGTATAAAAGAGGGCAATCAAGAATCATGGTCTATTGAGGCAATGAAACAGTTTAACTAAATACCTGCAAAACATTCCCATCGGCCTCAGATGTACTTTGTGTTTAAGTGTTCATTAGCAAAGGTGCAATGCTAACACACATAACTTAGAGGGTGAGCGTGGTAAACATTATACTAGCTAAACATCAGCATGTTGGTACTGTCATTGTGGAGCATGTTAGCATACTGAGTTCACATTCAGTTCAAGGCGCACAGCTGTGCAGCCTCACAGGGCCACTAGTGTAGTCCCGTAATCTAGTTTCAGCACCAAACCACTGACTTAAAGCCCTAATGGTTTACATAGATTATGTATATACAATCAAACTCAAATCTGCTGTCTTGAAAGGATGTGCTGTTTGTTTGCAGGGATAAACTGGAACTCAATTCAACAAAACAAAATGAACCCAGAGGGCCAGATGTATCAATAACATCTGCTTTAGTTTACAGTATTATTGTTTGTATGCGCATGCGTATTGGGAACATCTCTCGAGGGTTTAGATTTACGAGGATGTAGTTAAACTGATTTTTAGACTTTTTACTGTTACATTTTAACAGACACACCCCTAATCATGTTCTCGTACATCATGAACAGCTTCGCCCCGAGTGAGACGTCACCTTTTCCTGCCGTTCACAGTTTTTGTGAACAGAATACATTTTGTTGTGGTGTCTTGCAGTTCACTTTGAAACAGTCATAATATTGTTGTTTCTTTCAGGCATTCCACTACTAAGGTTGCCTTCCAGGGACCTTGTTAACCACTTCCTGTTATTGTCTATCACAGGAAGTGGATGGTCACTACATTGCAGAAGTTCAATGGCAGACTTTCAATTTTCCTGTGTGTGTGTGTTCATATTTTGCAGCGGATAGGCGCAGATTACCAAACACATTCCGGATACCGGAAAAAAAAACGTAGACCCGCAGACCAAACCTCCAGGAAGAGCACCAGGCTTTGAACCGCGTTTTACACGGTGGCCAAACCGTGGAAATACAACTTCAAGGTTCGCCACGTGATGCCATTGGACCTGAAAATGCTTTTTCCCATAGACATATATTACATATCTTACTTACACAGCAGATTTGTGTAAATGAGCAGATTAATTAAAAAAAAAAGGATTTATCCTTTTACCAGAAATCAAATCTTTCAAGCGTCTCCAACGCTGTATCCAGTTTTCTTTATGCATCCAAGACTGAAAAGTGAAGTGAACAAAATGTGACCACAGTTATTGTAAACAACAAGTCTAACTATTTATTATAGCAATCAGGGCCACTTTGCCAAAACGCCTCACTCACTCAGCATTATACTAACCATTTGTACATCAGAAGCAGCCGTGTGAGGTAATACACTTCACAGCACAGCCCATAGCAGCTTGAATAATTATCACAGTTAATTTTACCATAATACATTTCGAGAAGATCCATTAGAGTATATTTCCAACAGGCACTTGATTAAGTCTAGTGCTGTGTGAGAAATACAATGGGAGCATTTGACCAGAGAGCAAGGAAAGTAGCGAGGGAATCGTGATGAAAGGCAGCGGCGATGTGAACAATCTGAATTATCAAGCTATTTATCTGATACTTCACACTGGAATTGTGACGAAATACTACACAGAAATGTTATAAATACAGTAATTTGGATGATGTGACAATATCATTCGCAGCAGCAAGACATTTGTAACTTATAAACGTGACTGAAAAAGACCTTGTCATCGGAAGCTTTTCGCTGCTGTAGGGACTTGAAACTCAGTAAAAGTGATATATGACATACTGAGACCACATTCCTTCACTTAATGGCCCTCCTGCCATGGAGAATGGCATACCTCAGCAGGTAAGGAACATTCAGCATTCCTTTCAGGCTTTAGAAATGATTGCTGAGGCAGGGTCATTGTCATTTTGCATGATAATTAGCCGTATACTTCTGTTTGTAGTGTTTTTATTGTTAGGAGCAATGGGACAATTTGAGTTTGTTTTTGGGATAACACGCTGTTGGACAAATGGGCTTTTGGTCTATTGGGATACTTTTCTGACTATTGGGGGTTCGGAATAATGGGCTGCCGGAACAATAGCGTGGCACCGAGACCTGACTTAAAGATGTTAACACGAAAGCCAGCTTGTTCATGTCATATTTAACACCAGACAAATGTTTCATATATTTTAGTTGTGGAACATTTCTACATGCAATTTGTACATGCAATCTGTTTACGCATACACAGATGTTCCAGCGAACGTATCTCCATAAAAATGTGCATCCAAATCATCGACATGTATTGTTAAGAATGTGTATGAACCCTGTACACGTAGAAAATGGGAAATATGTAATTACAGGAGCACAAATGACAAATCCTTTTCACGGGCATTGTTGCATCTTGTCTGACGTTTGTCATATTACATCAGGCAACGCTTTGACTTTATAAAGTGTGACCAGTGCGGTTGATTATTTGGAGTAACCAAGAGCGGTGATGCAATTGAATGCAACCAGCCAAACATTTCCCATAGAACAGGTTTTTGTACCTCTTTCCTATACGTCTTAAATCCCAATTGTCGTTTCTTTTGTTTGGGCTTTTTAAAGATTCAACCTCATACCTGGCACCTATTGACACAGGTGCCAATCATAGTGTTCATATTTATTTTAGATTTTGTATTTATCTGGATATGGAGCCTATTATTCTATAACCCTTCATACTGGTTGAAGGAGGCTGACAGAGGGTACAAGTGCAAGCGTAAGGCAAGAAGAAAAACAGTTCTTGCTGAGGAGGATGGGGAGTTGGCTGATGTAATTGAGATAGAATGAGATGGTATCAGCACTGGGGTCGCCATGAATAAACAGAGGGAGGGCACTGAGGAAAATTGTGTGTGTGTGAAGGAGAAAAAGGCCAAACCTATGCATGTGTGTGTGGAGTGTGTGTGTGTGTGTGTGTGTGTGTGTGTGTGTGTGTGTGTGGAAGTGGAAGCATTCGCCTATATGCCTTTGAGCATGTGTGTAGCTTGCACGCATGCCCATGTCCATGTGTGTGTGTGTGTGTGTGTGTGTGTGTGTGTGTGTGTGTGTGTGAGTGTGAGATCATCGTGTTGGTGGGGGGAGGGGACGCCTTCGCTTTAAGCCCTGGAACTGACTGACTCGTGCTTTCCCCTGTGGAGCGCTGGCTGTGTTTGTGCAGCATGGAATAAAGACCTCGCTCTCGTGAGATACCCGGGGGATCGTCACCTACACAAAACACCATCACACGCAACGTTGTCCTCTCTTTGTCTCGCCCACACGTCCATCTCCCGAATGTATTTGCTCCGACTGCATGCGCTCCTGCACACACTTATCACAGAACCCTCATCCACGTCAACAATCAACAGCCAGCGCACAATATAAACTGACAGCCTAAGGGGGCGATCGTGAGAGCAACACTTTGTGAATATGGAGAGCAGATGCCAATCAAGTATTTGAAAATAAATAATGCATTTTTTCCCAACATGCTTGGAGGATCAGGTGGGTTGAGTTTACACATCTTCATAATACAAAGTGTTTCAGGGAACCCTTCAAAAGTACTTGAATTAACTTTAAGTTACAGCAGTGCCACATGTGAACGGGGCTTACCAAACAATGGCATATGTGTTATGAGTGAATGATATTTAACATATGGCCTTGGTCGAACCTGGGGTATCTGGGTTGTAGTGGGTGGGACAAACTGCCGGGCTCTGGCAGTGCAGATTTGGTTTCTGTTCCCCTCCCCCAAATGATAAAACAGGCTAAAGTATTTTGGGATGAGTGGAGTTGTAATGTGCACAGCGTTGGAGATGCCAGAGACGGTATCTAAACAAGATTGTGCTCACCTCTAAAAAGCTTTAGTATTTCCTGTATAATTAAAATGGACGAGATGAGGATAAATGCACAGCGGGCCACTTGCCATGTTTCCGATACACATGTATTATCCTCTGTCAGCCTCACACACCCTCAGGAGTGTGAAAGAAATGGTATTTAGTCCAGTATTGGAAGTGTTTTCCTTGGACATGTTGGGATATAAGCGTTTTGCCGAGATATAGATGAGAGAATTGATACCATTCTTATATATAATATCAACAAAGTATGAAGTGAGGGTTATGAGATGTTAAGTTAAAGAGTTAAAAGAGCCCGACTGCTTGCAGCACGTCTAAAGCAGAAGGGTACAAATGACACGTTGTGGTTTTATGGGGAGTTAAGTGCAGTGAGTATTTCTTGGCCAGGTGCAGAGACTTCCTAAGGTCACTACTGTGTTCCCTGGTAACCTCACGATGACCGCATCAATCATGCGGATTTGAGTTTTCTACTCTTTTGTATTGTCGGCTACTTGACTAGAGGCATTGATAATCTGATCCTCAGATGGCCGTACCTGTTGGGATGCTCTGCTGGGCATCTGTGGTTGACCGTTACCTGCAATTTACTAGTGTGTCCTGGAGTGGTGACTAGTGAGCCAATTGAGCATGTTGAAAAGTCCGCAAATGACCGCCGTGTGACTCAATGTTTAGTTCATCAATGATGCCGATTGATTGCAATATGAGATGTTCTGCTCTAAGCAGATCCACCAACCAGCCTTCAATGCTGAGGGGGTGATTTCTCTATGTCTGGCTTGTATTTTGATATTGGTATTTGGGCACCGAGCTATGTTGTTTTAATTGGATATGCTGCAATCCCTGTAATCGAGGTACAGTCTCTGTCTCATCTGTTCTGGGCGATATTGCCAAAATGTTATATCCCGATAAAGGTTGTTCAATACAACATGTCTTCTGGTAATTCAAAACATATGTATTATACATCAAATAATCCCGTGGTTTTATATACTGCTGTATGAATTAAATATTTAAGAAATGTTATTTAATTGAATTAACTAATTAATTGAGAAATGTCAGCTATTATGAGTTTGTTATTATCGTGTTAAACAACATCATTGTGTCTCGTGATATTTCGATAAATGATTGCATCATGATCTGACTGCATTTAAAGACAATAAATAACCATATTGCATTATCGCCAGCCCTAATTCATACTACAAATACAATTGAGGGTACACAGCGGTCTGTCCTCACACTCCATTCTGGTGGCTGTGGCTTTATGTGGGCAACCACGTATCTCCTTGCATATTCTCTCTTCAAAACAATAATCCCTTTATATCTTCTTTGTCTTGATGGACCAGCTAGATATGCATATTGTAGCACATGCTTGCATGTGTTTGCAGTGCGTACTGTCAGTGGCGGTCACAACTATTTGCACGCTGACGTTCCCACGTGGCCATATGACAACATTTATGTCACAAGTACCAAAGCGGACCCCCGTGGACACTCAGAACGTATTAATTGGCTCTCTGACGATATGAAAACCACAACAAAGTGGATCCAGAAACACAACGCACACCCCTATGTTCTAAAAGTGTATATCTGGTTACTAATAATATATATATATACAGGCTTGAGCATGTGTGCATACAGACATACACAAACATACAAGCTCTTCCAAAGCAGACACAGACATGTTTGCTGTGAATGTACGCATGTCCTGGCTAGTCTCCCTGGAAGCAGCCTTTGGAGAGCCTGGGGACTGAAAGAGGCCTTTTGAGTCCTGGCTGGTCCATTGTTGAGGACAGCTGGGCCTCTTGTTTCTTGCTTTCTCTCTAGGGGCAATGGGCACCCAATATGAGGAGATTGGGTTTCCACCACACACTCCCTCCCAGCCCCCCACGCATCTGCAGCAGCATTGACTGTGACTCTCTCCCCTTCTGTCTGAGGCCACTTCTGGAGTGGCTCGAAAAGCCCCTGCTGTTTGGGGATGAGAGGAATGCGAAAAGCCCGTAACTTTATTTTAAAGGCAATTCAAAAATAATCACAACAATAATCAGTACAAATACCTGGAGTGTGTAAGAATGTGTACAGAGTGACACACTGTATAATTTAATTGTTGCATATTTAGCAATAAGCATGGAATAAATTAGGCAAATTCCGTTTAATTTTTTTGAATGGCTTGCATATGCAACATTATCATCCGTTTGTATATTACATAATATAACAGTGCTGTTCACTGTTAAGTAGTTCTCGTAAAGCTACTGTGCTTCTCAAACATCACACACCGCTCTGAGCTCATTCTTGTCACCACATATCGTCCTTCTGTATCCCCCCCCCCCGGTTCCTCCACCCCTTTCCTTTTTCCCACACTCTCCTCCTTCCTTCCTTGCCCAAGGGAACGCTGTGATTGGGTGAACAGAGAGCTGCTCTCTGCGGATCGTGCGCTGTCTGTCACTATCCTTGTGGCAGGAAAGTGTAATGGAATAAAGTTCCCAAACTGGGCTATTACAGGCTATTTTCTTCCATGCGCGTCTGTTGTCCGTGGGCTCATGCTCCAAATATAGATCTGGCACCAGTGACGCTAATGAATTGCGTCCCCCTTTTCCTCTGGTTTAAATCCACTTATGTAATCAACAGGAGCTGGCCATACCTTTCCATCTGGCCCTGATCCTTCAGTTATCCCTCGCTGTCATTGCTGCCTTACAAACTCAGGCCTGTGTTTTTCTCCTGCACCTCTTGGAGGTCAGGCTCATGAAGCTGGAAAGTGGATGTACGGGAGCAGGAGCAACATGTTTCCATTAAAACGTGGAGCGCCGATCCAAGGAAAACATGCTGGGTGTGACTTACAAGTTCCAGCCAGTATCCTGTCATTCCAGTACACAATGCTGGGAGGGAGGTGACAAATCCCCCAGCCACTTTGTGTCAGATACAGACACAAATAGAGCGGTGCTCCACGTGACAGATGCTGCACAGGCAGGGCTGTGCACAAAAACAAAAGGTGGTTCATCTCACCTGTCATGTTCTACACTTTGTTTTGCATACAAATAAATACTAAATAAATATATATATATATATATATATATATATATATATATATATATATATATATGAAGCCGTTAAAAACAAAAGTCTACATGCACTGGAATTCATCAGTAAGCAGTAATATCACCAACACCCCAAAGACACAACCATGGAAGGATTTGTTACCGTGACCTGCTTTTTTCATAAAAAAACACTTTGTTTTTTTGGAGGGTAAAACAAATGAATTCAGCAAGCACTCTCACCAACTGAGCCGAGTTTATATTGCGAGGATTTCGAAATCAAGGCTGTAAATACACGGAAAAGCAACATGTTATCACATGGAGGACATGTACTGTATGTTCCAGAAGAAATGCTGGTATGTTCCATTTCGGGGGCAGAATCATAAGTATAGTGTTTCAGCAGCATGTCCTATGGTGATTTATGAGAATAAATTACCATTCTCAGTTCCTTCTGATACACGCAAGTGCGCGTGGCAGCCCTCCCCTCTCTCTCCTGTGTGTGTTTGCTGAATAGAGGTACTATGGGTCAGCGGAGCAGCTGGTGACTGGGAGGAAGAACTTAACCAGCCCTCCTTTGTGGATCAGCTGTCTCTGGCCGAGCTTTGTCATTCCAAATTGGGTCCCTTACATCCCGAGCCTGGGGAGGTTTTGACATGTAAATGGATGACTGAGAGCTCCAAAGCCCCACGATTACTCACCAAAATGCTACAGGGGCCAAACACAGTTCCCTGAGATGCACCTCTGGGGGGGAGGACACACACACAGCCTCACCGCAGACTGAAGTGTGCCTCACAGTCTGGAATTATGTTAATGATTAAGCTTCCGTCTGGACACCAAACACTCTCCTCCCTAATAGAATTATTTACGAATGATGTGGGGAGTCGCTATGTGGGCAGACGCATGTAAACACTGGAACGCCTTTCAGCTCATTGTTTGTGGTATTGGGTTAAACAATATATAAACCTAACCGGGATAATACCGTTTTATTTATCTGTTAATTCATTTAACAAGGCGATGAATCGTGCTACACAGGAAAAAGGAATGCAACAGATGTTGCTCTTAATGTCTTAGTCAATTTGCAGTCCCTCTTCCCCATTTAGTGTTTAATTAAGTTCACCATTGATTTCAATTTGAGTATAATAAGAGAATAGACAAAATAGACTGTGCACATGTTAATGTGTGTATTTCCTGCCCATTGTCTGTATGCACTGACGATGGAAAGTGTGAGTGTGCACATATCGTGGAACTGTAATTAAATCGGTAATGATCTTTTAATTTGCGAGCATATTTATATATATATATAGGTATAGTAATATAATTACAAAGGTGTGTTTTATTAAAATGTTAACCACAGTAATATCTGGATGAATGAGGATATGAAATCAGTTCAAACCAATTTTGAGTATTTTCATTTTATTTAGTTAATTAATTAATTAGTTTGCACAATGTTTAATCGCCTAACACAAAGTCGGTAGTTATCCACGCTTTTAAACTACAGCAAAGATGAGGGAGAGCAATCGCTGAAAGGGTTCCACCTCATCAGCCGGGTTGCCATTCAATTCTCAAGCAGACCCGTAAGCAAACTTTTGAAATAAACAAAGGAAATGTGAATAATGTGCATCACCTTGTTTGGTGCATAAACTCTGCTCCGTCAGAAGTGTGGCATGGCTGTAATCTGCCAGCAAACTGAGCAGAACAAGGAAGAGAGAGAATCTGTTTTATCAATGTGCATTATGAGAGAAATGAAGAAGGGATTTCTTCATTTGGGAATGTTGTGATTGCTCTTTCATGTCAAGTATTGTCCATGTGTCTTGCTGTTAGGAGACAAAGACAAATATTCACACATTATGGGAATACAAAGATATAGATTTAAACAGCTGTTAGGTCATGTGCTACTGGGATGTTCAGCACATCAGGAATTATTCTGTAAAGGAGTTTCCATTTCGGATTGTTTTTCCCCTCAACTCAAGAATCTAATGCAAAAAACATGTAAATGTGTTTTTGTTGCAATTGAGTGAGTCTTATCGAATGTATCTGTTTCCTCATAGCTTTTCTAAGGTAATACTTAAAAAAACATGTTTTTAGCCACACAGTGGAAGTACCGGTACGTTTATTTTTAAATGTAACTTTCCTTTTCACGAGTTTCCCCTATTTTATTTAATATATTTAATAAAACGCTACAGGTTTCAGCTTTTACTTCGAACCATATGTAGGAAAAAAATAAACAAACAGGTAAGCTGAACACACAAAAACAAGTGGAAAATGAACTGCATTCAAGCCTATAACCTTTGATCATTTCAGTAGCTCTATAAACTGAAGCTTATGGCCAGACAGCAACGCCCCAGTGAGCTGGTGTTCGGTGCGTCTGTGTGCCACATGTGTGCATGGCAGTAAAACAGCCAACACTTCCAACTCGCTCCCTCAAAGAAGAGAAGTCGCCCGTATGTTGTCGAACGGTTACAATGCTGCTTTAACCCAGAGAGCAAACAAACCGGAATAACACACAGCATTTGAACAGGTGCCAGAGCTGCAAACATCATTGCGCTTACACAAACAAAATACTCCATGGCCTCAATAATGCACCACATCACACATCTGGCACGTGTGTCTCGTGTTTTCAAGAGAGGGGAAAACCAACAGCACGGAGCCTCTGAGCAGCAACCAGGAGCGGTAGGCGCACAGGAAGTGAAATGTGCTCAATATACCGTAGCCTGCGGCAGTTTGAGGGATAATTGCTGACACTCCTAGCTTTGTAGATAGCCGGTCCATGCTGCAGTGGTCAGGGAAACCCTCCGTTACAGACAGCTGTCTGAAGCACGGCACACAGAAAGGACATGGCGAGAAGCACGTAAACATGGATTTACTCATGTCCACCATACTGCCCGCATCGCTTATTATAGAAGGATTCTGGCAACATAATAAACCAGGAATTGCTGCCTGCTGGGGCCGAGTGCTTCTTTCCAGGCTGCCCTACTTTCTGCCTGTAGTTGTTGACTTGGTTTGTTTATTCTGAACGGCCACTAATCGTGTTTTTTTCTCCCTCTGCTTTAGCCGTTTATGAGGAAATGGAGTGGCTCTACAACTGATGGGGGGGAGAGGAGGGGGGGAGAACACATTTTCCATCACCGGTATATCAGGGTTGTGATGATGCTCCGTACACCAGAAAACATGCATCACACCCACAGAGAGGACCGCGATAATGAGTTTTAATTGACAGCCGAACAAACAGTTGAAGTTGCCTAATGTGTTTGCATGATGTCAAGCACTTAATAATGTGTTTGCATGTAATGCCAATGACACAGTCTGATACGTCTGTGCAGTTTGGTGACGCAGTATGAGAGAGAGAGAGAGAGAGAGAGAGAGAGAGAGAGAGAGGGCATGAGGGTGTGGGGGGTAAGGAGATGAACAGAGTAGCAGATAATGACCTCAGCTTCCATCTGCTGGGCACCGCGGGGCGGGGACACCTTCAACCTGCCACCGGTCGGTCGCCACGGCAATCTGCCTCTCCCCATCGTCTCGGTGACATCTGCTTTTTGGGTGACTGAGAGATGAATGCAGCACCAGCCACAGAACAGACATCACGCAGACCGCTAGACACACACACACTAACACTGCGGCACAGATGGCCAGAGACACACGACTGTGGAGATTACAAGCCAGGCATTCTCCTCTGCCACTAACCTCTCAGTAAAGTGGATGTAACAGAATGACAGATTTGTCGTGGCGTTAGCCGTGACTATGTTTTGGGTCTCGTCCTAAAGAGCTGTCGTTTGCGGCCAGTGGCTGGCATCTCACAAACCCTGCCATACTGCAGTTCATTTAATACCCTCCCGGTACAACGCGCGTACACATGACACAAGCATTTAACTTCCAACGGATTCGGGATCCCATTTATGTCTGTTGGAGTTCATAACACTAATTAGTTTGTTTTTAGAGTGTGGGGAATAAATGTTGCTGTTTCCTCGTACTATCTGTGGCGATATCGTTTTGCTTGACTAGAGTCCCCAGCCTCAGCTGTCACAGTTATTTAGTGCCTCTGCGGTAACCTTGGAAACACCCACCCTGCATGCAAGAGTTCTCACAAAATTGAGATCCTGAAAAATAGGTGAAGAATGTGGTGATCACACACAAAGACCACCGCAAGACCACCTCATGTGTTGGGTTCAACTTGAGGAGAAGGACAGCAGGAGAGAGGACAGAAAGGGGGAGAGAGAGAGAGAGAGAGAGAGAGAGAGAGAGAGAGAGAGAGAGAGAGAGAGAGAGAGAGGGGAAATTAAGGGGTGGGGTGGCAGTGACAGAGGAAGCAAAGGAAAAGGAGGGGAATTTAGGTCAGTGTTGTGTGATTATTCATGCTGGGTTGGGCATTTTGATCCACCTCTGGATTAGAGAGTGAAAGAAACGCCTGCTGAGAAAAGGCAAGTGAGTGTTTGGTGGATAAAGAGCCAGATGGAGGGCATGAGAGAGGAACAGCAAAGTGAAAACATGATCAATTGTAATTGGCTTTCATAATTTCTACGGGAGCGGCGCTGAGACCTTGTCGCGATCATCTCGTGAGACGGCAGCTTAGATTTAAAGGGAACGCTGACAGATTATGCCAGGCATGACGTTTTGCACCATGCACAGTTGGATGAGTGTGATCCAAAGCAACAAGACAGCTTTTGAAGAACGCTGTTAGCTCAAACAGGCCAAACTTTTAGGGTTGGGTGGATTTCAGTTTTCTAGAATACCAAGGCAAGCTTAGTTTATAAATTGTAAATCCTGGAATGACTCCATGTTTCCTGCAGGTCGGTTAAGCAGCACTGTTTAGAGTCCAGAATAGCCCTTTTATGGGTGGTAGATCAACAGAATATCTCCCAGGCCAGTGTCAGAGGCGTCAAAGTCCAAAAAATGCGTCAGTGTCTCAAGGGTCAAAAACTATTTGACTCAACTTGGGAGAACAGATTTTTGCGTTGCGTCTAATCCAGCATGAAGTGTCAGCATTTTCCACACACACATACACATTTGAGTGAATGTCATGGTAAGCCATATGGTAATGAATTATATAAAAATGTACTTAATTGAGTTACAGCCAGCATATGAAAAAATCCCACCCACGTGGCCTTGAAGGGGCCATGTCATCCTCTCATTCTTATGTGGGTGGATATGTGGAAATGTGTTATAACATGATAACAACAAGGTCAAGCGAAACAAAGATCCTCTATCTAGCCAAGTTTATCAACCACATACCATGTCGAGCAACTTCATTACATACCCTGTCGTAGTTGGAAGCTTTTGCTCAGAAGTCGCTGCTCTGTTTTCTTCGTGGCAATGTTTGTTTGTTTCTGTTTCTCTTTTGAACTCGCTGATGACCAGCATGACACCGAGCCGGCATCTCTGGAGCTCACACCGGCAATTTTAGAATAATCCCAAATTGTATACTTTTCCTTTTTCCTTTTAGTACATACTGCAGCTGACATTACAGATTACATGCTGTTGCATGCAGTATGCATTAAATTCTTCGTCTTAACATATGTCCACTGTGCAGAGGATTGTGGGTCAGAGTAACAAGAAAAGCCGATTGGTTGTTGGTATTATCGGTATTGAAATGCACAAATTCTCTCGACTGCAACTAACAACTAGCTCTCAGGTTTAAAAGATCAGACGATTACTGTAATGAGTAAAACATTGATTCCATAGCGTACTGGCCATCTACTTAATAATAATAATAATAATAATAATAATAATAATAATAATAATAATAATAATAATAATAATAATGATAATAATTGTGCCTTATAGCTGCACAAAAAATGTGTTTAAAAAAAAATACACCCGTATCACATAAAGGATGTTGTCTTTATCAATTTGGCCCAATAGACGGATCTAAATACTACAACACGCCTAAGCCTGGGCTGCTGTTTCCATAGATAAGAGGGGCAAATTATTGTGAAAAAAAGCTCAACCGTTGCTCAATATTTCCTCAAATTATAAAGTAAATTGCTTAAAGCATATTGTCAGTTATGTCAATAACATGTCATCTGTATCTTGCAACCACTGTTTGCGACACAATTGTAGATTTGGAGATTGGATGTTTTTTGCCAAATGCATCTTGGGTGTCGTCATTAACTTCACGCAAAAGACATATGGAATTAAAGGGAAGGGGGGGGGGAGGAAATAAGGAAGCAAAAGAAGAAAAGGAAAGGAGGAAACAAAACCAGGAAACAGATGAAGGACACAATAGCAGGAAACCAGGAAAGAGCTCCACCTGTGAGTCATGTATATGTCTGGGAAAATAGAGGAGTCTTCAACTCCCAGAACCAGGTGACCTGACATTATTTTTTTAACTTTATAATTCTTTTGACCATTGTTGAGTTTTTTTTATGCATTAACAAAGTAGCCCACACGATCAACACTGCTCAACCGTTGCATGTGCCATTGCACACATTTTCTGTGCCATACATCTTAGCAGGGTGCTAAATATATATTTACAATAATATACAAATATTATCCGAGGCTTGGCTGTAGGAAGCCTATTCGACATATCTGAAAATGGCCTCTATAAACAGAGGTGAGTAGAAAAATGAGCAGCAATGGCCAGCAGACATGAGAGCTTGAATATTAAGTAGTTTTCTTCTTCCTAAATAATGTAAAGAAAGTCAAATATTGACTCTCCAGTTTGTTTTTTCATTGTTTTCATCATTGAGGTGTAGATGTGTTTTATCTTTCTTCACCACACAGTCTGTCCGTTGTCTTTGTGCCGGGCAGGTAGGGTGCAATAAAGCTAGGACGTGAGCTAAATAAAGCAGATTTGCGTGGCTTGTTTCTGCTCAGAGCAGCAAAAACATTGTTGTGCGGCAAACTGACTTGTGGAAGATTTACCAGCCTGTTTCTGGCTCCAGACTCTGCAAATTTAACATCACACTCACAAGAATCCACTAACTACCCCCAGCCAAGTGTGGAGGCCCAAAAACACCACATACACACACACACACACACACGCCAACTCATTTAAACACACATGTACGTACACACCAAATCACATGTTGCTCAATACACATGTGGGCACATACCCACACATGCATCCATGCTGACTTACATGTGCACACACACAAACACTCACACAATCCCTGCTGTGCCTGTAAAATCAGCATAGCGCTCAGAAATTCCACTAACACCTCCCACCCCATGTGGACACACACACACACGCACGCTCCTGTGAACCCACACAATTAATGTGAAATCACATCCATCTTCTACCCCTCCGCCCCTCCCCTGTTCTCCATTACAAATAGCTGAGGATTGCATTCTCTCCCTCTGGCCTAGACTGATGTTGTTTTTACATGTATTGTTGTGTGCAATAGTCTCCCATATGTAAGACAAAATTACCCAACGCAAGTGTTATTCTCAGTGGGGGAGATTTCACTGGTGCATTCCAAACTCAATGAAAGATGGAGAGCAATTGAGAGAGAGGTGAAAGGGAGATCATCTTTCCTTAATGATTATCTTTATCGCAGCCGTGCTTCACTAGAGGGTCTCAGATGAAGATAGAGGTAAAACAGAGGAGAGCGAGGTATGTTGTAAAAGTCATGAGTCAGACTCAAACTTGCGAGCACCTGCTGAGCTACCGTGATCCTTTCGAGTCAACCATCTTAAGTGGATTTTTTCTTCTTTGCAGATTTAACCTCGGCGCCTCAGCATGAGTACCGAGGATTCCTTGACAAACATTGACCAAGAGATAAGGAGGCGGTGTGTGCCGTTAAGATCCCATTCACCCCGTACAGTCACAGGGGGCTGGAATCCATTGCAGCATACGTTGGATGGAGGAGATTAAAATAACTTGAATTGGTACCGTATATAGTGCACACTGTATGGCCATGGGAGGGGATCTGCCTCATAGGAACAACAAAGGGACAGGAAATGTCTGTCAATGGCTTTAATGTTTCAGATGCTTCATGCACTGGGACAACAACTAACAGATTCAGGGTTTTCGCTCGGAACATTCTTTGAAACACAGTCCCATGGTGAACCTCGATGACCCCTTGGCCTTCCTATAAGACAGCGTTACGTCCAGGCTTGTTACTCAACAGTACCCAATCCACAAGGGCCCGACCACATTGGTTCCAGCTGGGTCATGTTCCTGCTCTCTTCCATACATGTGATGCGTCCTCTAATCAAGTTATTCATTGTCCTTGCAACCCTTCGTGAAGACTTGGTACAGGCAAAGTAAGTGTCTGCGATACTGACAGAGACAGATCCTCCATTGAACAACATCGAACGGGTCGTCATATGATACTGTAGCTCGTTTGTGGGCCTAATGCGCTGGAGAGTGCACATGAGGTACGGGACCCATTTTCAACAATGGGTTGAAAGACAATGTCGCATGTGACGTGTGTGGCTGTTAGCATCTTTATAGTAAGTTAGCTTGTGAGTATGGTGGTGTGTTTAGCAGCTGAAACCACAGGATGTGATTTCTCTGAAGAGTTGGTTGGGACTAAATGAAAAAGGAGAGTGAATATGGAGCCCCTTTAGCCCCCCCAAAAAACATGAATTGGAAAGGTAATCTGACTTTATTAACGGCACGAAATGACTACGCATAGTCAGAAGTATTTATAGCTCCAGCTCTGATCAACAGTGTTGGAAATATGACACCCGGGTGGAAGATTTGCACCTTTTCAAGCATGATGCAATGTGGCACGCGTTGAAGTGAATATATAAGAAATACAATCAACGGGGATTTGGACAATAAATATAATTTATTAACGTATACAAATATAAGATTACGAGATTCGCCTCAATGCCACCAGATTCCAGTCGGACTATAGAAATGTTACATCGCTGAGCATCAAAACACACATCATTCAAATCTGACAGAATAAACTAAATAAAACTTGAGTAATCTTCCCACTTTTCCAACAATCACCAACTCTGGTTTGGTCTAAATTAAACCTTTAATTCACTGAGTGAAAAGAAACAGCTGTTACACGCACTTCTCAAAGCAAATACCTCCTTTATTGACAGCGTATTCATCTCGCTGATCGTTGTAAAACACACTTCACTCAAACAACGGAAACAAATAAAACTCCTTAAAAGCTTTCAAGGCCTTCTGTGTTAGTCTTTCCATTGTTCTGTCAAATCACCAACTCTGGTTTGAGAGTTTGAAGGAGAGACTGAATAAGGAGCGTATATAAAAGCTTTACTAGCCCTGGAGCCTGGAGTATGTGACGTTGAACGTGATACATCACAAGAAAGAAAGAATAAAAAAGGCGTCCATTGCTTATTTTTTTTTGGGTTTCCAGTGTTTAAAGATTCATGCTAATGTTGGTGGCAAAAGGGTATTGGAGCCACAGATTCCATAATAACTTTACCAGCACCACGAAGTGGAGTGCACAAAAATAAATAAATCAAAATGAATGTGCATCTGTTGAACACAAATTGTTTACAGAAATATTTACAGAAATGTCTAAAATGTATTAGGTAAAAAAAAGAAATCCTTTGAGAACAACAACAAAAAAGACGAGTGGCTCTTACTCGTCTTTTTATTTTTGATCTCAGGGGAAAACATTTTCTAAACATGAGGAAAGAAATAACCTTAAACAACGGCTATGGACTATTTTGAACTTGACTGCAGCTGAAGTATCAGCCACCAGTCACACCTCTCCTGTAAAGCCTGTACAGGATGCTTCCACAGCTAAGTGGGGGAAGCAAGCTGAACAGTCATGAAGAGGTGGAAATTATTGAATAACTGAGTTAGTGATAAAAGGAGTGCTTGTTCACCCCGGCCGAGCATCTGACTTGAGAATGACATGTGGTCTAGAAGTGCTAATGCTCGTGGTCACAAGGCATCAGGGTGCATCTCTTCTCTATCTTTGCTGTGATCTGTTGTCAGACTCGGTGTCCAGGGACTTGTGAATGCTACTTCAGTTACGGCAGTTATTTTGGGGAGCAACACTGAATATGATACTAATTTAAGACGTGCAAGGAAACATGATTTCAGTCTATTTTGATTTGACAAAAACAAAACGGTTACTCTACTGATTGAATTATCATCTTTTACACAAATCAATGGACATTCATGCGGCCGTGTGACAATCATCTGCCTTTCATCCACGCCGGGCTTTTTATACGTTAAAGTTTAAATGTATAACAGAAAATGGAGCTGTTTTGATTCCAAGGACAATAAAATAATTCCTCTGTTTGTCCTGGCTTTCACGTATTGATCTCGTCACAAAAAACTCTTCACGGAACATATAATAGCAGTCAAAGGCCGCAACCCTAATCCTCGGGGCTTGTTTGCACATCACACACATTATTTATAATGGAATACGTGGCTTGATGAATGAGCGCCAATGATCTGGCGCTCAATCTCTCATGGAGCAGGCTTGTCCTCCTAAAGGGGGGGGGCGCTAAGTGAAGAAAAAAGAGGAGAGCATGCATTTTAAATTAATCAATCCTTCTCATTTCCCCCTCTCCTCCCAGGCAGACAGACCTCTCCTGGAGGGGGGTCTGCGGCAGTGGGGAGGGGAGGAGGGAAAAACAAAACATTGTCATCTGTTTTCATGGAGGTGGCTGAGGCCCAGCCTCTAGCTGTGCTTTGGCTACAAGACAGAAGTGAGAGAGAGAGAAAGAGAGAGAGTGAGAGAGAGAGATAAGAAGACGAAGAGTGAAACGAGGGGAAGGAGAAGTATGGATTAGAGGAGAAGGACAGAGACTCTCAAGGAGCAGGAGGAGGGAGGTCGAGGGAAGCAGGGGGAGAAGGAATAGAGAACAGGAGGCCACATAGGAGTCGGGTCGGGATAACAGCCGAGGATCATGGGATATGCTGGCCTCCATACGTGTACAAAGGGAGCTCACAGATGACAGTGCAGTAGTATACAAGGCACTCATCCAGAGCCTCATCCCCAATGGGAAGGCTTTCTCTCTCACTCTATCTAAGTGTCTCTCTCCCTCCCTCACTTACAATATCACTCTATTTCTATTTCTCTCCATTTCCCTCCCTCCCTTTCATCTGTCTATTGTCATTAGTCCCATGTTATCAAATAAACTCTTTCCCTCGCTGGTGCTCGTAATCAAATTAGATTGGCTCCAAGTAACGGAAGGAAAGACTAACTCTCCGTGTAGACACCAAACAGACAACGCCCTTCAACTGGCATTTGTTTTCTCAATAACTTGTGTCTCAATGAGAAGAGAATGGTAGACATCACACTCCTACACAGGCGCCCGCACACACACGCACACACACACACACACACACACACACACACACACACACACACACACACACACACACACACACACACACACACTCATGCGCATGTGAAGCATAAACAAGGTATCAACTAGGTTTAAGACAATGACAACAAACTCAGACTGTGGGTTTCCCCAGAGATCTGTATGGGCTGGATTTCTCAGTGAGACCATTGTCTCACTGCTGTTTACAACCACACCTGACCTTGTTGTCACATGTGTGTAACTGAAGCTGGCATGGAATTCAAATGTGTGTGTGTGTGTGTGTGTGTGTTTGTGTGAGTGTGTGTGTTTCACTTAAGAACTTAAGTATTCCGTAATACCTATAATCTCCCATTGGTAAAAGTGTTATTTCATATTATTCAATGCTTATGATTCAATCACTGTACAAATAGGAATAATAGTATACTCCTTCCTTGCATTAAACTATTCTTTTAACACAAGTAATGACTATTTAATATGCATTTTTATGAGCAATTAATGGTTCATGGTATTAAAAGCAAATCAATGAAATTTTCTGGAGAGTGGTGATTTGCTGCCTTTCTCTATTGGATATTTTGGTTCAGACAATATGAGCACTTTGACCTCGAGGAACTTGCGATGGGCATTTCATATTGTTTTCTAGCATGTTGCAGACTAAACAATTATTTGATTAATGACAAAAGAAAGCAGAGTAATTGAAGATATATTTGCAGCCCAAGAGCACTGGATGTACTGCCTGCCTGTCTGTCACCTGGTTCAAGTGAGCTTCTGCTCTGTTGCAATACTGATCATCATTATGCTGCCCACATGCCCAACCATTTGCCGCCACAGACACTGTTTATCCAGCCCACCAAGCACATGAGCAGCCATAATGACACTAATTGCCCAAGAGCTCACTTTTCCTCTGAGTGGTTGTGTACTGCATTGTGCCTTAAGAGCCATCTGTGTTCCCGTCTTGAATCGATCTGCCTTGCACATTCCACAACTACAAAAGGACAGGGAAAGGCACCACTCCCATTCATAAATAATGTGCATGGGGTGCACGGGATGTGGGCTACTGTTTCTTTGTGTGTCTATTTCAGCCGGGAGTTGGACCTCTCCAGCCCACTGGAGGACTGAGAGAGTGAGCAGCTCATGACATCTGACCCCAGAGCTATCAAACTTCATAGGGTGGAGGTGACGAAAACAAAAATCTGCCAACACTGACATATATTTGACTTGGGCAGTGTTTCTATCCTCCTTCCTTGTAGAAATTTCATTTTGCATTAAATAACAATGTATGAACCAGTTTAATTTTTTCCTTCACCATCACATTACATGCAATAGATTGTCTTAGAATATGAATAAATGCACAATACCTAAATGGTATGATTGCACTGTGATAAAAAACATCAATGCTATAGTTTACATTGATGTTTCATACAAAATGGATTAAAAAATCTGCATTTCATGGTCAAAAATATATTAAAACGCCATCTTCTTTTATTCAACCCTGATCTCAACCTACTGTAGCTGTCATATTTAATCATACATTGGAAGTGTGAGTGGTTTTATCGCTCAGGCCTGGGGGTGTTACCATTGAGAGTAGTGCAGGTGTTCAATTACTACTCCTAAAACATTATAATTAGTTAAGTGTGCAGAGTGAATGATCAATTTAAATGTGAGTACAATCATTTTGCATTAGAAGATATTAGTTAACAACCCCTGTTTTTCTGATTTCAGTCAATTATTAATTATTATTAATTAATGGAAATTCAATATTTCAAATAGCTAAGTAAGGAGGTAACAATGAACCACCAATGTTTGGTTTACATGTTGTACTAACTTATCATTTGCAAGTGCCATCACCATTTCAAGTGTTGATTGTCAAATGAAATGTTTTTTGGAAATATTTCAAGGCAAACAGCAGCCAGGTGCAGCGAAAACCCTCAAAAAGAAAGGCAAATAAGCATATTTCACAAAAGAACAATCTATTATTTCCAAGTTTTTGTTTTTTAACCAAACAAAACAGCCCATAGACACGTAACTTGTTATTGACACTTTGCAATCACTGACACAACTGTGCAAGATGTTACGTCAATTTTGATAGCAATGTAAATCAACCTTGTATGAGCTCCAGCATTCTTTCAGTATTCATATCTCTCCAGACTCATTAGATTATTTTGCTCTTTGTGAAAGGCCAGAATAGCACAATATAGTCAACAAATAACAAAAAAGGATGAACTGTCACAGCCAGATATTTAACCAAAACAAAACATGGCCATGTTATCTCTATCAGAAAACATAAACATATCGAAGGTTATGCCGTGCACTGCCATCCACTGATGTGTTTCACAGAAATGTGTATTCAAGGAGGTAGAACTACCTTTGAATGACCCTCTCTGTTATTTCAAGATTGCACAGAGATGAGGGAAGCACAGTACATCTTCATGCAGGAGGTTAATGTGTGTCTGTGCTCACTTGTCAGATGTAATTGAAGGGAACAGCTTATGAAAATGAGGTGGCAGGGATGAAGTCTTTAATTAGATCAAGATCATGGACAGAAATGAATTAGAATCACCACTCTCACTACCCACAGCAAAACTGGAGCAGTGTGACACTGAATACATGAAGAAAAACTTTAATATCTCACAGACAGTATTTACTGTGTCGATGGGGTTTCAAGGCACTATTGCTCTATCCACTGCCTCACTTGACCAAACCAGAATGTGTGAGGGTATTAATTCTAACATTAGTATCAATTTCTGTGTCGCTATATCTGATGCCTCATTTCCCCTCTTTACAATCACAAGGTTCAATATGTGTGAACAACTATGTTACAAGCTCAATTCGGCATAGAAATATGCTGAAAATACAACATAGAACTCACATGCCATCTAGTGGTAAAACGGTTAACCAATTAACTGATGAACAAATGAAGGAATGGGTGGAGGTCACAGAATTATGATAAGCATGATTATGAAAAATGATTTAGATATTTTAAAAGTCTAAGTAAAAAAACTAAAAACTAAATATAATGTATATTAAAGATAATATGTGTAAAACAGTCATGAACACTTGGACAAAGTTGTCAGTTAACTATCGAATGGCATCTTAATTATTCATTATATTTAATTAAGTCAGATATACTTTTAAGATCGTTATTAATACAGAGACCAATTGGAAGTGGAAGTGTCAATTTAATATAATATATACATTAGCAATAAGGTACACATCCCAAATCATGTTGACAGTCGGCCACACACATATATACAGGTTAACGGTAGTCGGGATCAGTCTAGGTTTGGTCCCTATGTGTACACGATCACATCTGAAGTAGAGGTAATGTGAGAGTACAATAACTATTGTTAGTTATCAATACTCATAGTATTGTACTAAATTAAGCTTGCATTGACCTTGAATTACGTTGACTGCAATGCGCGGGCTCTGTGACGTGTCAGCCGTGGGATTTTAGCCCGCGGAGCAGCCTCACAAGGTAACCGTCCTCTGACATCCTTCCAGCTGATTGGTGAACAGTGTGGGGGCGGTGCCCTCTGAGTTGCCTGAGAGACTAAAATAAGGGCATAATTAACCCATTAAGCCTAAATACGGAAGGAAACGAACTGTTCTCAGTGAACTGGAGCTGCCTGTCATATACACGTGTTTCTACTGCCGCGGGAACGTGGAGACTGACGCCTTATAAACAAAACTAGAGTCAAGTGAAGTCACAACAGTTTCTGATACCAAACCATAACGTATTTCTCCTTTGCCGGAAGGTACGTGTGTGTGGCATTAGCTGCGTTCATAGTGCGCTAGCGAGTCCGTTTATAATGCTGCCCAGTGTATCATTTATATCGCTAAATGCATCACAATTAGCTAACGTGAGTTAGTTTAAGTAGCTTGTTGAGTGTGTTAGTGCACATTTGCTTAACCTTAGAGTTGTATTATGTTTGACATTTCGTTTAGACAACAACGACGCAACGTTAACAGGCAGCCTGCAACAACAATAGTAACGCTGGGGCAGACGTCGCGTCCAGTTTAACTTTAGCTATTTATGATCTTAATGATGCACTGTATTAATTTATGACCATTAGGATTTGACATGAGTGACACGGTTGTTGGACTTCCGGAGTTTCCTTCACGCGCGCGTGCTTATTGTGTTGGTTTTCCCGCCATTGCGTTACAGGCCTTGTGGTATTAACCTCAACCCTAAACCTAGTGGACTTCTAGGACGTGTTTAACGTGTCTTCTAGTTGTTGTTTTTCTACCGCGAGGCTAGATGGAAGCATTGTTTCAAAACGCACTCGTGTAGTAACCTGTTCCCAACAACCGCTTTGAATTATTGTTGACAACTAGAATACGCGTTTAACACGTCGTACAAGTACACCACTTTTAGGGATGAGGTTAACACCGCATAACCTAAAGTGCTTGAACTGTTGTATGAATTAAAATATATATTATTTTATATTCCAGCCTCTACATGCCACTATGAAGTACATCCTGGTTACCGGTGGTGTTATATCTGGTATTGGAAAGGGCATCATTGCCAGCAGCGTAGGGACAATCCTCAAGTCCTGCGGCCTTCATGTCACAGCCATCAAAATAGATCCGTATATCAATATTGATGCTGGCACCTTTTCGCCATACGAACACGGTGAGTAAACGGGTGCTTTCAACAAGGTTAAATTGGTTTGATCTATCAACTGCTGTTTAGTTGTGTGTTTATGTCCTCCAGTTAATGTGACACGATGTGGAATGCATGTGCTTCTTGAGGTTAGAGGAACAGCCCTGTTTAGCGGCATGGTGTGCGACTGTTTCCATACAATAGATAGTTGTTGTTGTTGTTGGTAAGCAAAGCACGGAATACGTTTTCAGTGATGTTAAATGAATATATTGTCTGTGTGGTGCAGGGGAAGTTTTTGTTCTTGATGATGGTGGGGAAGTGGACCTGGACTTGGGGAACTATGAGCGTTTCCTAGATATCCGTCTCACCAAAGACAACAATCTCACAACTGGAAAGATCTACCAGTCGGTCATCAACAAGGAGAGGAGGGGAGACTACCTGGGCAAGACTGTACAAGGTGAGTACATCTGCTATACTCCATAATCTCCAACACATGCATCAGAGCATCTCATTTGCTGTATTCTTCTACAAGAGTATGTTTAATGAGCAGTGATCGGTTTTATATCACGTTTATACTGTAAATCTGTTTTCAGTGGTACCCCACATCACAGATGCCATCCAGGAGTGGGTGATGAAGCAGGCCAGGATCTCGGTAGATGAAGATGGCGTGGAGCCTCAAGTTTGTGTCATTGAGGCAAGTCAAGTCTTGTCGGTACTTGTATCCGTTTTAATTATTTGTTGGAAATGGATATGTTGCCTGAAACGATATCAAATAATGGCACCGCTCAGCAAGAAGAGATATTGCTGAACCAGCAAAGCAGAAGAAATATTTTGAAAAAATAAAACATTGATTTTCTGACTAGTCTGTACAACTTCTCTCCTCTGCTAGCCCAACAGAAAAACAAAGTGTTTTATCTTCAAATAGTATGTTTCACCACATAATCTAGAAATATATCATCCGTGGTATGTTTGCAATTGAAATCTTCATAACTAGAGTTTAGATATTAACCCTGCCTCCATCAGTTCTTGTGGCATTTAACAAAACCAGTTCTGACAGTGTTATTGGCTCAGTACAGCTAATGACATTTGTACTTTCTAAGGGTGTAGCATTTGTATATGTTTGAGAACCAACCTGTGTGTTGGTGCATGCAGTTCTGTGGGCTAAGCTGGTGTTGTGTGTCAACAGCTGGGAGGCACCGTGGGGGACATTGAGAGCATGCCCTTCATCGAGGCCTTCAGGCAGTTCCAGTTCAAGGTGAAGAGGGAGAACTTCTGCAACATCCATGTCAGCCTGATACCACAGGTATGGCACACTGAACACACTTGAATATCGTTTATAGTCAAGTAGTTACACGTCTATGCTTTATTCTCTTTTGTTTTTAATTGAAGGGGCTAGAGAATAACCCTTTTTTTTAGGTCACACGCATTACAATGTGAGATAAATGTGCTTTTGTGTCCTCAGCCGAGTGCCACAGGAGAGCAGAAAACCAAACCAACACAGAACAGTGTTCGAGAACTCCGAGGGCTGGGCTTGTCTCCAGATTTGGTGAGTTGATAATAATTTGCTCATGAAACTTGGCCTTCACTTCACTACCACAATAATAAACGGGCAATTAATCTACTGTCCCTGTGTGTTGAAAATCCATATCCAAGAATTATTGATTATGTATTCATCTTGTGTTGTACACAATCAAATCTGACATATCCGATATCTAAGATGGTATTTATACTGACTATTAACAAGGGATGCCCCTCAATACCCGGTTTTAAAGCGGGACTAATAATATTATTAAAAACCTGGAGTATCGATAAAGTCCGAAGTTACTGAGAAAAAATAGCATTGCAAACCTACCCTGTGTCTTACACACACACACACACACACACACACACACACACACACACACACACACACACACACACACACACACACACACACACACACACACACACACACACACACACACACACACACACACACATTTGCAGTAGGGGCGAGATCCCCCTAGCGGCACTGGCACTCAGTGGCACTTGCCAGTAGGTGCCGCAGCTACTCAGTGGCACCTGCCGGCACATGCCAGCAGATGCCTCAGCTAGTCAAAAGGTGCCACAGCTAGTCAAAAGGTGCCACAGCTAGTCAAAAGGTGCCAGCATGTCTGCGCAGTGACGAGTCTGCGACGACTCAGTAGCAAGCTCCATTAAAGTGCCCGGACAGCGGAAGAAATGACTTTTATGATCAGAATGTAGGAGCTGCGGTTTAGCTAGCTAGATAGATAGCTAAAATAGCTAGCTAGATACATAGATGGATATATATATATATATATATATATATATATATATATATATATATATATATATATATATAAATAATTAGTGTTTTTGACACTTATTTACACTATTCAATAAGGTAGTGCTGTACATTACTGCTATACGATATTTAATATTGTTTTGCTACTACTATGTTTCACTTATATACCATGATATTGTAACGTTTCGGACGTTATGGACTGACGACACGGAAAGGGGCCGACGTTCTTAACCTTCTTTTATTGGACATCCACAAACAACGACGGCGAGTTCCTCTTAGCTCTGTAGCTCGAACCTCAACAACCACGGTTCCCGTCAACCACACTTAACTTCCGTTTTTGCGACAGGTTAAACCCGCCTCCCCTCTACTCCGCCAATCACAGGCAAGCCCCCTCGACCAGCAGCATGGTGCCACACTGTGATTGGCAGCCACTTCACAGGGTCGCTACAATATGTATAATGTACCCGCCTTTCTTTAATAATAAATATATTTATCCGGGCACTTTAATGGAGCTCGCTACTGAGTCGTCGCAGACTCGTCACTGCGCAGACATGCCGCAGACGCGCCTGGCCGACCCTCCGTCCGCTGGCACCTTTTGACTAGCTGTGGCACCTTTTGACTAGCTGTGGCACCTTTTGACTAGCTGTGGCACCTCTTGACTAGCTGTGGCACCTTTTGACTAGCTGTGGCACCTTTTGACTAGCTGTGGCACCTTTTGACTAGCTGCGGCATCTGCTGGCAAGTGCCGGCAACTGCCGGCAGATGCCACTGAGTAGCTGCGGCACCTATGGCAAGTGTCACTGAGTGCCAGTGCTTAAACTTTAGACTAACAGTGGCATCTCCTCAAAGTACAATTTCATGGAGGTATAACTATATGACATGGTTACAAAAATAAATTATATATATATATATATATATATTTTTTTTATTATTAAAGAAAGGCGGGTACATTATACATATCATGGTATATAAGTGAAACGTAGTAGTAGCAAAACAATATTCAATATAGTAAAGCAGTATTGCACAGCAATATCTTATTGCATATTGTAAGTAAGTCTACAAAAACAAATTATCTATTTAGTTGTACACTTAGGCAATGAAGAAAAAACCCGCAACTCCTCCATTCTATGATCATAAAACTGATTAACGGCAGCTGATCAGTCGTAACAACAGTGGCTGTTCCACCCACAGCTTATCTTGTCGCTAAATTGTCGCTGAGTACCGGCACCTCGCGGCACATGCCACAGACTTGCCAGTGAGTTGCCGGTGCCAGTGATTGCACTCGCCCTCTCTCCACATTTGAGATGATAAAAGTCATGCAAATGTGATACCTTTCAGCTAAATTTGCTCTTTTGAATCCCCACGATTAGCATAACCTTTATACCCAATAAACATATTTATTCTTTGCAGATTATGTGCCGCTGTTCATCGCCCCTAGAAACATCCGTCAAGGAGAAGATCTCCATGTTCTGTCATGTAGAGCCCACACAGGTAAAGTAGAGTGACTTTCTTAATCAGTGGGTTTGGTGTGTTAAAATGTATACAATACATATGAGGTACATGATTAGGTATCAATCGTGGTGATATTTATTTAAACTATCATCTGATATGTGAATGCCCAGCTGCTCCAGCATGTGTTTGAGAACTTGCTGCCTCAATATTGAATATCATATCACAAACTCAACAATAGCTGTGTGTGTATTCGCCGTTTTGAAATAAAAATAGGTCATCATCTGATTTATAGAATTTTGTGAGTTTTTGTTCTTCTCTATTTTCAGATGTGTCAGATTAGGCAGTATTTGTAAAGTTAATGTTACTATAAAAATGTTAACATTAGCATTAGGAATAATAACATGTTTCTCAACTGTTTCCAGGTGATCTGTGTCCGCGACGTCTCCTCCGTCTACAGAGTGCCCCTGCTGCTGGAGGACCAGGGTGTCGTGAGCTACTTCTGCCAGCGGCTCAGCCTGCCCATCGAGGTGAGGCCCAGGAAGATGCTCACAAAGTGGAAGGAGATGGCTGACAGGTGAGGAGGTTTGTCTGTTAACCTTTTCCAACGTTGTCTTTCTCAAGGGCGGTGAGGAAATGCTGCACACATAATGTACCTTTTCAAAGTTATGGAAAGTCTAATCACACAGGCAATTTGTAATGTTGAACTTTACAATGTTGCTCTCTCCCCACAGCACACTGTGAAGGTTAAGCCGCTGCACATTTAATTTTCTTTGGCTGGCCGTAAAGTTCTGATTTAATGATGCACTAGGTCAGTACTGTGAATCATCTTGTGCTCTCCTCAGATCTGCCCGTCTCTTGGAGCACGTCTCCATCGCCCTGGTGGGGAAATACACCAAGTTATCCGACTCCTACACCTCTGTTATCAAGGCCCTAGAGCACTCGGCCCTCGCAGTTAATCACAAACTAGAAGTCAAGGTATGCAATCGATGCACATTTCTTATGTTTTGTAAATTGATTCAGCAACATCGGATTGCGGTTTGTATTAATGATTGTCACAGAACGCTTGTAAAGCTGTCAGAATGCCCACACTTAACAATATTTAAAGAGTATTCTGCAGCATTTGGAGTCGGTCAATGTCACGGCCAACACGCTGGTTGTTGTTATTACAGTACATTGATTCTGCAGACCTCGAGGCTGCCACTCTGCAAGATGAGCCCGTGAAATACCACGAGGCCTGGCAAAGACTCTGCAGTGCTCAGTGAGTAGACCCTGGAGGACGCCACATGATGGCAGCAGAGTGCCGTCACGCCCAGTCCTTTATGCAGCTTCATAAAATGGTCAAGGACTTCTTTTGTTCTGTAGAAATCCAGCGTTCTATTACATCATGTATAGATTAATCCTGTACTGTACGGGGAGGGGGGTTGAGTCCTGTAGCTGTTCTCAAGCAGGCATTAACATGGGACCAACGGAGAGAAGAAGCTTATCAGATTATGAGCAATTATTTCTTACCCCATAGTCTCTTGCACATTTTTGTGAATACAAAAAGAAGCATGCTAGATATGAACTGTCTAACAGCTGCTGGTTTGTTATTGAACTAGCTGATCTGATGGCGCTTACAAAGGGCTGTCCAGCATGTTGTTGGAGTTCTATACATAGATCAGCAGAAAGTACTTTGTTAGTTACTCCAAATGTGAAGAATAAAACATGTACTTAATGCAGATGTGAATCCACATTAAAACATGTGTAGTCTGAATAGGGCTGTAGTAATTAATAACCCACTTCATTGTTTAAAGCTTACAATAAGTTAATGTTCACCTTAAATTAAAAGCCATCTTAATGTCTGTCTTCGAGTACAACATTACGATTCGTAGGATATTGTTGATTTTTACAAAAAAAAAAAAAATGTTTTAATGAACTGAGGCTGTCTCTCCTTCCTCCCCCAGTGGTGTGTTGGTACCCGGAGGTTTTGGTGTGAGAGGGACAGAAGGCAAGATTCTCGCTATTAACTGGGCGAGGAAACAGAATAAGCCGTTCCTGGGTGAGTGATTATAACTGACATGCTTTAAGAGAACTAAACCTAAAAGTGTTCCCTTCGATGTGTCGACTGTTTAAGACATGTTCATTTTGGTATGCAGCTTCATATTCGCATTACTGTGGAATAAACAACCAAATTAATATCTACAGGTTCGCTAATAAAGGTATTCGCTTGATTAAAGGTTTGCTATGCAGGATTCAGCTCAAAACAATGGAAGAAAATGAACTCCCTCCATCCTCACTTAAACCCACTTGACGTGTTAGGCGTCTCTGTAGAGACACTGTCCTCTGCCTGTTGTTATTATGAAGGATGGATGTAAACTGCAACGTCACTGGTTGTTGCCTTAAACACGCCCAGTGGCACATCCAAGAGGAGGCTTCGAAACTGGTGCCCACAGCACCGATTTTAAATGCAAATACTTCTGCAAAGTATGCTTTCAACCTGCAATATGACGCTACACCGAATGAAACCCTATTTTATTGGCACATCAGAGTCCCGAATTTAAAACAAGTTGCACTAACATAAGGTAAGATTCTTATGTTAGTGCAAGTTTTTTTTCTAAATTGTTCAGGTGCATAAATATGTTATAGAACTAACTGATGTGACTCAAAGCAGACATTAGTTACTTTGTGTGTTTCTTCAGAAATATATATATATATATATATATATATATATATATATATATATATATATATATATATATATATATTTCTGCATAATTTAGATCCTTCAATGTCAGAATGAGACCAAATCTCTACACGTTATGAATTTTCTATTTGTATTCCATTTTAGGTACAAAAACTCAATTGCGTCCACTTAAAAATCACAACCACTTTAAATAATCACCGTAAATGCTGTGGCGTTGGACTGAACAAGATCCCCACTGTGCAAACCACTTGCGTGTCTTAACGTATGACTCCATCCCTTTGTGTAATAATCCTGCCGTCTCCGTCTGCGCAGGAGTGTGTTTGGGCATGCAGCTGGCAGTGTGCGAGTTTGCTCGCAACGTTCTCGGATGGGAAGGTGAGCTATTGCACATTTCGTCTGGTGACGCTGTTAAAATAGATATGCTGGTATGGTTTCTAACTTTGATTTAAAGAGCAAAAGGCCTGATGGGAAGTCCAGCTTGGATCAGTTGTGCTTATCTCATCTTTCGCAGATGCCAACTCCACGGAATTCAATCCAGAATCCACTCACCCTGTCGTAGGTTATCTTTGCTTTTGGGCTCAAGCCCCATCATATTGAAGGCGGAGGCTTTACCAGGATGGTTTTAACATCCTATTTGATCTTGACAGGTGATTGACATGCCCGAGCACAACCCCGGGCAGATGGGTGGGACGATGAGGTTGGGGAAGAGGCGGACTATTTTCAAATCCAGCACCAGCGTACTGAGTATGTATCCTAAAATGAATGGTGGCCTGTTGGATCACTCCAGCTTGTGTTTTTGATAACTGCTATTTTCATTGTTTTAGAAAAACTGTACGGCGGCGCGGAATATGTCGATGAGAGGCACAGGCACCGATTTGAGGTAATGCAAGGTTTTCAAACCTTCTCGTATGAGAGTGCAAAACAAACTGCAGGGGAATCTTCTTCCACTTGATGCTCCATTTGAATGAATGTTTTATATTTGTATCCAACCTCGGTGTTGAAGTACAAGACAACCTTATTTCTCCAAAAGCTTTTCCTGAATCTCTGAACCATTGCTTTAGGTGAACCCGGAGCTGAAGCACCACTTTGAAGAAAAGGGTTTTCACTTTGTGGGCCAGGATGTGGAAGGAGAGAGAATGGAGGTCATTGAATTGGAGGGTGAGTGAAAAGAATTATTGACGTCCTGCTTCCTTTTCTTCCTTTACGTTTGCTCATGGTCGTGGCAAAGCTTTCCTCGCCTGAGAGGCCGCTCAGAGAGCATTACGATACATGACACGCTTCCCTCGCTGGCGGACGTTACCACGCAAGCAGCCACCTGCTCATCAGGCGCAATAAACATGCATAACCCGATGCGCCAGTCTGGGGTTCAGCATCTAGCCAAACGGCTGCCTCACCCGTAGACCGCATCTCTGCTGTTTCTCCAAAATGCTCGGCCTCAAATTGTCCTCCTTATAAATACACAACGCAGTCAGCATATGGCTGGCATTATATGCCTGTATTAATCTCCTGGTCTTTGTTGTTTGTTAGATCATTGTTACTTTGTCGGGGTGCAGTACCATCCAGAGTTCACCTCCAGACCCATCAAACCTTCTCCTCCATACTTTGGGCTCCTGCTGGCGGCTGCAGGAAAACTCCAGAGTTTCCTGGCTAAGGGCTGTCGCCTCTCTCCACGGTGAGCCCCTGTGTGTGTGCGTGCGTGTGTGTGTGTGTGTGTGTGTGTGTGTGTGTGTGTGTGTGTGTGTGTGTGGTTTTTAAGGTTTTCACAACACCAAAATTATAACTTCGATACGATATCTGCCATAAATATCATGCTACTTTCGACACAATACAAGAATTCGATACTATATTTATCTATAATAGTAATAAATGACATCTATTTTGGTCCCTTTTGTAACGGCTTGTTTGGATCACTTAACAAATGGCAATAATATTGGTATTCGCCTGCAGCGAGATATTAATAAACCACATGGTGCCATCATAGCTTTGACTATACGCGTCTATGTAGGCCTCGTATCCGTGACTACGTAGTTCCTTCCCTAAGTATGAGCGCTTGTAGCGTTGCAGCGATCACACACCGTGATAATATAGCCATTTGTATGAGTCATCGAATTTACTCAAATGTCGTTGACTCGTCAACCCCAATGGAAATTTACAAGCATATTTTTATCTCTTACATCGAGTTTACAGTGGCGCCACATCGTCGATGCACCCGCTATCCCCGCCGGGCGTGTATCCCTGCCGGGCATTACCGCTATAAAACTGATTTGATGTATTCGTCTCGTCTTCCAGGGACACGTACAGCGGCGGCAGCGGCAGCAGTTCTCCCGAAGCGGACATGTCCGAGCTCAAGTTCCCGTCGCTGTCCCTCGACTAAAGCCACGCGGTGGTCGTGTCCGTGTGTCACTCATGCAGATAAAAAAAAAAAGCAGGTTTGCTCTTAAAAGATTCACCAAACTGTTTTGACATTCTTATGGATGCAAAGTGTTGTTACCATAACAATTTAAACTCTGAATATATTACGTGTTCACTGATTCTATAAAGGTGAAGGGATGTCTTGCCGTGGTCTTTTTTAGGGCTTTGTGTTGCTTTGAGGAGAGGAGCTGGGAGAGGTTTTTTTATGGGGAAGTGTAATATAAGACATGTTGCAAAGCCGTACAGAGCGCCGGTAGAAACGAGGAGGAAAACGGAATAGAGGGAGACTTTACTGGGGAGTCGTCGGCTCGGAGGCTTTAGGATCGTGATTCCTGGGCGACCGTGTGAGGAGGTGGAGAATGTGTTTTGCAGTGAAGTGTAGCAAAATGAGGACACGCTCAGAATGTGCATATTATTTTTCAGCCGTGTCAAAAGGTCATGGTCTGCGTATCGGGTTTGTTTTTGGACCCATCGTCCTGCAAATAAATCCAAGCCGATGGAATAAAACGGTATTGCTCTGGAAAGTTGTTTATCTTGCCTGTCCGTCATGGCCGGTAGACGTATATCATTGATGCATCAACCTGGTTAAATAAAGGGTTATTTACTTCTTCCCCCCCCCCACTTCTTTTTAGTCCTAATGCATAAACGCTTACTACACAACAGTGAGTAGACGACATACCCATCTGCTCCTGAATATTCTTGCACTCTATTACTTAAACTAGAGTGTACGAGCAAAATGGCAGGAATATGAGATTAATATGTCATTTTGTTTTGTTATAAGGTGGATGGTTTAGGTATTGATGAATATGCCTCGACAAAGGGTTTTCATTTCTTCATTAAGTTGTAATAAATCTTACTCTTTGGGGGATGGAACTTTAAGTCCTGCCCTAAACCTGAAGGGACCTGCAGCTGATGGTGGAGACCTTTTACCTGCTTGCATTGATTTGAATTATATTGCCTTTTAGTGCACAATATGACCCATAACTTCTGAAATTAAACACAAATGCAGTCATCTGACAAGCTGGACAATTTTAAGTCAGATAACCGTCAGATAACCGTATGAGAACAGAAAGAAAACGTGTACGATTAGATCTCCAACCCGGAGCAGTTGACTACACGCTCGGAGTCCTGTTACATTTAATGCACCTGGGTAGTCATGCCTTTATTTATCTGTTGGTCACCCACGCATATGTGAAACGAAAAGTATTTTTATATTCAAGAAGTTCAGATGCATGATTTGACGTGTGTACACTGAATAAATATGGTTTTATCCCTCTTGACAATCTGGCCTTTATTCTCGTGGACCTGAGTAACCCGGTGTGTTCAAGTCACTATAACACAACACACACACACACACACACACACACACTATTGCTCACGCATGTCTGAGAGTGAGTTGAGCAGCCGAGTCTTCAATGATGACTGTGCTGAGTGTCTGAAGCCATCTCTGTGTTGACTGTAGTTATGTACACACGTCGGTCTCAAGCTCCACGGTCACGAGGCAAAACGAGAAGACTTCAGCTGGTTTTAAAGAACCAGAAAAGTTATTTAAATGCTGTCTGTCTCGTCAGTTCAACAGATATATGTATATGTATTGACATTTTCCATTCTCAGTTTATGGTGTGACCTTTTAATAACCTCTATGTTGACGAGCTTAAAGAAAGAGCTTTAGTCATTACTAAAAAATAATGTGAACCCTCCCTATTGTCGAAAAAGGAATTGGATATTCTGAGCCGTTCCTCGTGTTTCCCAGAGGAATGTGAACCTGTATTGTCTTTAACTTCCCTTTTTATGCGTCAATGTTCCCCATATAGACGAGACCATAAAGTGATAAGAATTTCTGCAACTTGTGTGTGTGGGAAAACAATTGCCCACGATGATCGTTGATGACCACCGGCGACGGCAGGAAGCTCCATGGTGCGCCTTGATATGGATTTAAATGCAACTACAACTTCCTTATAATGGCCCCTCCCTGTGTCCTCACGCCGCCCCGCCTTTTGTCAAGTATCAACAGGCAAACTCCAGGAGTCCGCCCCCCCCGCACCGCACACTCACGCCTCCTGTAGCAGCCGAGGTCAGCAACTCGGATCGGAGACGCAGATGTGCTGGGATCTACTCCTCGGGACTCGCTTGTCCACAGGCCGGCTTCTGAAGAGGTTCTCATGAGCCACCAGGGTGGGGGGTGGGGGGATGGGACTGGGGTCCTTGTGACGCAATCATCCAGCGCACAGGAGTTTGGGGATGAGTGTCGACGCCGCCTGTTCTACTGATAGTGGCATTCATAAGGAGTGGCTGCTGCTGCCGTGGTTCCTCAACATTTGGAGCGTCACAGATAGAGAAGCTGGAGGGAAGCTGATGTGGAATAGCTCGTCTTACAGGTTTCATCTTGGGTTTTTTGTAAGTCTTTTCTCCATCCCCCATGGTACCATAGGCTGTTCAATATGCTCTTCTTCAACTGTTTCTAACCTCACAGCTTTCATCATCCCTCCAGTGTGTGTATATGTTCCTCTTCTAGATGCATCCGTATCCTCACACGCTGTTTACAGTCAACACTCTTTTCCACCACCAGCAACAATGGACATGACTTTGTGGCAGTACCAGTTCAGGATCATCATGCTGGGCGACTCCACGGTGGGGAAGTCTTCCCTGCTGAAGCGCTACACTGAGGACCTGTTCCTGGAGTCCATCAACCAGACGGTGGGGGTAGACTTCTACGTTCACTTCCTGGAGGTGGAGCCGGGGGTCCGCGTCAAGCTTCAGTTCTGGGACACGGCCGGACAGGAGAGGTTCAGGTGAGCATGGCCCCACACCTGGTCGCACAATGCTTCTTTGTATCGCAGTAATTACGCATCGTGAGAAAATGACCCCCCTCTCTCTCTCTTCATGCAAATATTCTAAACAAATAAACTATCACCGGTTATTCCATTCGCACCGGAGCTGTTCATCAGCGTTCGCCCTCAGCTATGTGTATCCACCTTCACAGGATTGCTGTGCAATGTTTGAAGAGAGGCATTATGGGTAGTGCTTGAAGGGTAAAAAGCTGATTTATGAAAGGGCATTATTCTGCATGAGCAGCATGTTTATGATTCACACGCTTCATGCCGTTATACAGCCATACAATCTGTTCGCCTGAGGAAGGACCTGTAGCTCATTGCAAACTAAGCCCCTCTTTGTTTACCTCTATGCATACTCTCCGTACTACTAACCTGCTGATCTCACCTGAGTCAGCAGAACACTTAGCCAGGTCCGGTTTGTTATCATAAAGAAGTTATGAATAAGTACGTTTTCAGGCCTTTCCTCTGCTTCAGACATTAAGTCCCTCGCGGGGGAACCGCGTACCTCTCGACAGCTGCACTATTAGAGGTGAGGGGAAAGAAACAGAGATGATCAATTCCTTACAAAGGAAACAGACTCTTTGTCAATCAGCTTATCTAAAAAAAAAAAAAACTCAGCCCAACTCAAACAGTGCAGAGAATCAGCTGATTATTTGCTTACTGGAACAGGAAATACGTTGGACTCTGCACGACTCACTGAGGGCTTAGCGAGGCGTTGATCTCCTCTGTTTCCAGCCCGTGTCTCTTCTCCCCTCAGGTCGGTGACCCGTTCTTATTACCGCAACTCAGTCGGAGGCCTGCTGGTGTTCGACATGACCAACCAAGCCTCCTTTGACAACATTAAGAAGTGGCACGACGAGGTGTGCGAGCGGGTGCAGCCGAACAAGGTTCTGTTCATCCTGGTGGGCCAGAAGAGTGACCGTGACGACCAGGAGGAGAGGGTGGTGAGTGTGGAGGAGGCGCAGAAACTGGCCGGGCAGCTCGGGGTGCCCTACATCGAGGCCTCCGCCAAGACGGGGCACAACGTGAAGGACACCTTTGAGCTGCTGACCCGGCGGGTCTACCAGGGGCTGCTGAGCGGAGAGGTGCAGCTGCTGGAGGGCTGGGACGGGGTGAAGTGCGCCGCACCTCAGGCGCTGCAGCTGCAGAGAGCCGGCCGGGCGCAGCGCGACAAGGACCGCCGCAAGAAGTGCTGTTGAACTGACTCCATTGTTGCACCTTTGCTGCGAAGATAATATATATATATATTTTTTTTTTATATATATATTTTTATTTTAAGTAAGTAAGCAAGCACACAACGAGATAGTGCAATTGTGATACATTTGAACTTTTTCTTCTTTTTTTTACACAAAACACAACAAAACTAAAGTTAAACTAAACTAAACTAAATCTAATAAAATAAAATAACTAAAAATTAAAATAAATCAACAATACCAAATAGTTGCTCGCGATAGAAGAATGAAGATGAAGATAATATTTTAACAATTTATTAATGTGGGACTGATTTTGAGAACATATTTTTGTGTGTATTCATGTGTACGAAATGGACATTCCTGAAAGGGTTTAAGATTTAAGTTAAGAAATAAAGGTGTCTAACTGATCTTGTTGCTGCGGCGATGTTGGTTGGTTACCGCCTCTTTGGTCCCAACGGAAGAACCTATGAACAAGTTAAACTATTTGATGGTTTGCCATGACATTTTGCAACATTCAGGCTCCCCTGAGGGTGATTTGGCCTGAGTTTGTGATCCTCATCACCGGCATGGAATGCTGAGAAATTTCCTCCAGGTGTTCAAGGTCCCTTAACTTGTAATATAGCGCCATCATCAGGTCATTCAAATTTGCCCAATTCTTTGGTTCATGAAAACTAACAATCACAGATGTACTTGATGGTGTGCGCTAATTGACACCCGTTGGCACGGTAACCAGCTAAACTAAAGGTGTGAGGAGGATGTTGAACATGGAAACTATATTGGCTGCTTAACATCAGCATGTTGGCATCTGCTCGTGTTTAATTGTCGAGTCTATAAATGTTTCTCTTGATGTGAAACAGATCCGTGCTTTCTTATGCGAGACGTTCGCCAACGGGAGGAGAGTTTCTGCGTCATCCTCTGAACCATGCGCTGCATAAACCATAAACATCTGGGATGTTGTCCACGTTGCTCATTCGGTTGATTGACAGCCGTTCCGATGCGGGGTACCCCGATGGAGTTTCAGAATGTCCCCCTATGACTATTTGATTTAATGCTTGGGGCTTTAGTATTTATCTGGAAACGGTTTTGTTGCATCACCAATAATTGCACAGCATGCTCAGAGTGTTTTCAGGTGCTGTAGTATTAATTAAATGAAACACCTTGAGTGCCTTTGGATATTGTTGTTTTGAAATGTTGAGGTTTCCATAGAAACGACTGTCCGTCAGCCTGATAAACATCAACAACAAAATAAAAATGTTCTAAAAGAGCCAGAGTTTAAAGTTGATGGACAGGTTGAAGCTCGGAGGGCATAAGTTATAAAAGTGCCGACTCCTAATGAACCCGTTCCTGTGCGTAAGGAAACCGGGGTTAACTTTAAGTCAAGCCAGAGATGCCAGACTGCAAAATGTTGTCTTTTTTCATATCATTTATTTTTATTTTTTTGACATTGTGAAAAGTCAACATCTGAGCACCATGTCTTCCATCATTTTGATGAAATTTTGCTGAAAAACCAAAAATAAAAATACAATTTACAGGGATGGTTAAAATAGATGTTAATGTAAGAGACCTACTACAATCAGTAACATTAAACAGCATAAACATGTCTAATAACAGAAGCAGAGAATTGACTGTTTTGTAGCCACCATTTGCAGTAGGAATTTGGTATTATAGACCCTCTTAACAAAAGAAACTGATAAACAGCGTAGCACGGGTGGAGTGAGTAAACAGGAGAGCTTTGATCTCTTACATACTCAAAAGTTATGATCTATTATTGGTAAGAGAACACCAAACGTAACTTTTACCGTCACTCCTAAACGCTCTAGAGTACCAACAGGTAAACCAGATACAGCGATGTCATCATCCAAACACATATTCCAGTAAATGTTTATTGACAAAAATGCAATGAATGGAGTTCTGCCAGACTTCATTTAATGGCAACGAGACAGAATCAGACACAAGAATTACATTTTTGTGCGATGGTGCTGGCAAACCACTCAAAAGTTAGGGAGACGTGACAATGAGACTATCTAATGAAAAACTAAACACTAAAACCCATCTCTCGCTCTCATTAGTCCAAAAAATCCCAACCGAAAACAAATCCCAAAAGACAGTACAGAGTGGTACAACATCAGTGTACGGTCTTGCTATTTTTTGGTTGTCTTGCGGATCAGCGCCATTCTCTGGAAGGAAAAACAAACAGTTAGGTGCACCGCATATATGTTTATTATAATATCAAATAAATCAGCGGTAGTGTGACGGACACTTCATTAGTAACAGGTGTCATGTTTCTCTACATGTACACGGATCATTCTGCTTACCTGTTTGTGAGCCTCTGTGGTGCAGGCCTTCTTAAAGGGCCGGATCTCATCCGAGCCGTAACCAGGAATCCACATGTTCCACTGGCGCTCTGCGGGACAGAACATCCAACCCGTTAGATTTACAGCGCGGCGAGGGACGCCGACATGGCGTCACGCTCTCAAGGTTGAATTTCAAACTACAGGGTTCATAATATACATGTGGACCAGTGGAATTCCAGGACTTTAAACCAAATTTCCAAGACCAAACTGAAATCTCGGTGTACATGAACATTTTGAAAATGTAGTATTGAAACAATGAGAATTACAAAGCATACAATATACCTTAAATGAAACAAAAGAATGAGAGACAATAGTTTGATTAAAAGAATAAACATTACTATACATGCTTATTCTTAGAAACACATATACATATTTATTCTTTTAATCAAGCTATTATCCTTTATGTGCAAATCCATCTGTTTGGACTTGGCCTATGTCGGTTCATAATTTGAGAGTCTTCCTTTCAAAAACATAGGAATTGTTTTAAACTCGACGTAAATGAACATGTGAATATGACACATTTCCATGACTTTTCCAAAACGTTTGTGATTTAAGTATTTTCCATAACTTTTCCAGGCCTGGGAATTACCATTTTAAAATTCCACGAACCCTGAAACTAGAAGTGCACTCAGAGGACGTCCAACAGGGCAAGATGCCACATCTCACAATGTTAACGGAACTGACAAACCACAGGTGTCCGCCTCAGTGACACAACTTTACTCCAAACTGGACCGTGTTGTTCCTGAGATTTACCTGGCAGTCATTTGGTCGCCACTATACCCTAAAACTGTCGACACGTTTCTCAGGAAGCTCTTCTGACTGAACGTTTGCAGTCACCCAAAGAGATGAACACAAATTACTTTCCCTCAAGGATAGGACACACTTTTATTTTTTGAAGCAACATTTTCAAAGATCTCCATTTTTGTATTTTCTCCGCAGCACATGCTTCCCTTTGAGATGCCAAATGCCAGAAGCTTTTGTAAAATTCAGAAAGAATTAATCTGCAAATGAAACAAAATGTGCTCATGGCTAGAACTGAAGAGATAATATTTGGGGTTAAGAAATTAATGTTCACACGATACAGATACATGGAGGAATAATTAACGGCCCTGAGACGGGATTGAAATAAATCATCCAGCGGTCACTACAGGCTGACCAGTGACCACCATTTCATGGATACATGTGACCCATAGAGACACAGTAAACCCACACACAAGAAGAGCAACCGGCAACTTACCCAGATGCAATTGAACATCCTTCACCTCCAAGGTGTTGGACTTGCGATGGCGAGCCAGCTGACAGGCCGCTGTCACTACGCTCTCTATAAAGTCATCGGCAATTTGCAGCAGCATCTGAGAAGAGACGGACAGAGCAAAAACCATCAATCGGGCTCCGTAAAGGAAGGCACATTTCCAGAGCGGCTGTACACATCTCTCATATTTTCAGCTGCTGACATAATTTTTCATGCAGCCGGGCTTTCAATAGAATAACATTTACAAATGATGGATGAGGAACTACAGAGCAACAAGAATCTGCAGGATACAAGCGGGTTTACCAGGGATGGGTTTTATCACTAAATAGTTGGTTACATAATTTAAAGAATACATTTAGAACAGGATTTTAATGTATTCATGTTTTCAAGTTATCTTTCACAGGGAAAAAAAAATCTCAAATGTCAATGAAATGTAAAGTTTATGAAGAATCTCAGGATTATTTATAAACAGAGTGTAGAGGAGATGCAGCAATGCGATCATGACGTTCACCAAATAATTAGTGTTCATTTCATTTCTGAGCTGGAAATGTGGCACCGATGCCAGTTTAATGTGTGTCGCCCATCCCTAATGTTTACACTTTTGAAATCTGTGCTTGGAGTTAAGAAAACACTGACAGACCTCCTCCACATCTTCATCCAGCTGCTCATTGGGATCGATCTCCCTCACCAGGTCCTGCAGCTTCTTCTTACTGAGCACCTGGAGAGAAAGCACATGTAGTTATTCACTCGGTTACAAAGGAGCACAGGCATGCCAATGTCACGTCCGCTTTATTTTAGTCTGATAACGGCTCCAGTTACAAACATGACAAAAGGGCACTCATGAGGCTTTCAGGCATTTAAAATCAGACCCACAGAATGAGCTACACGGCTGACATGTGAATTTGACACTGATAGTTATAAACTTCATCATGACATTCTGAGTCAAATAAAAAAAAAAAATTGTGTAAAATACAACAGCTAAAAAGATCAACACTGCTTGGAGCCGTAGCTCCTCAGGTGGGGCCCTTCTGACAGGTCCAAAGTCGAGGCTTGAATCAAAAGGTGACCGTGCTTTTGCCACCAGGGCCCCTTGACTTTGGATTGACCTGCCTGAGAAGATAAGACTCGCAGAATCACTTCTTTAAACTCACTTTTAAAGAATAGATTGTAAGTGCTGTTGTCTTTTTATGCAATTCTTTTGTTACCCTCATTGTGTTCCATGTATGCGTTTGTTTTCCTTTTTTGCTTATTACCTTCGCACAAATGTTGGCGGTAATGTTTTGATCGCCGTGTATTTGTACGTATGTGTGTGTGCGTGTTATTCACATAAGTAAAAAAGTATTAAACCGAATCGCATGGAATTTTGTGGGATGATTGGTTATTATCCGGGGACCATTTGATTAGATGTTGGGATCGATCGGGTCAAAGGTCAAGGTCATTTTAGTTTCTTAAATGTTTATCTGCATATGCATGTATGTGCGTCTATGCTTTGCTTCTCCGTAGAGTACTAAATAAACATTGTTTTTAAAAAGGTTCGATAAAATAAAGTTATCACAATTATAGTCTGTTCTAAACGTTAAGAAGGGGATGAATAAGAACAACGTCACAGTGGGAGATGACCCACACTTTGGGTAGCTCAGGCGTTTGTGTGCACTCTGCAAGTCAGCAGAACTCAGCACTGAAATGACTGGTGACTGACCTGAGATCCCTCCGGACTCGTTCTTCCAGCAGGGCCAGGGGTCCCAATAACCTTTACTGCTGGCGCGGTGCTGTTAGCCATGCTGGTGGCCATGGGGGAAGTGGAGGGACTCTGGCGTTAACAGTGAGCACAACTGTTCGTCTGTGTGAGAGTCCTGAGCGGCAGTCCGAGACGGGCACAGACGGGAGAGATTACCGTTCGCAGGGACCACCTCCGTAAATCTGGAGACAAGTGGACACAGACATCGCGTTACAGAAGCAATCGGTTGATAAACATGCAAGAGTTGTATTCTCTACATTATGTGTGGCCGTGCACGCTGTTATTTAATTTTCTCAGCTTGCTCTCGACAAGATGCAACAACTTGGTCGTGCAAGATCTAACGGTGCTCAAAATAGTATCAGATTAAAGAAGACAACACCAGACTCGTATACTATTAAGACATATGAATCTATTCAGCGAATGTGCAGCTTCGACAACCGAAACAAACACGTACAAACCGAAACTCGCGAAACGTTACGTGCTAAAAACAATAGCAGCTACCGAGCTTTGACTATAATTGAAGAGGCTAACATTAGCTGCTAATCTGACGGCTTCATGCAGCGCTACGTCCCGAAATCACGCGTAATATGTACAACTTACCCAATAAAACAAACACTATCTGTCCATGTTTCGGCGTCGTCGAGTCGACAATACGCGAGTTTAATGCCAACAGATTCCCTCAAAGTGCTTCAGCACAGCTCGAAAATTAGCGAGGTTATCATTCACTACTTCCGCTTTTGTTTAGGTCTATTTCCGGTGACAACATGTCGCCCCTGTTCTGCCACCTGGTGGAGGTTTTGTGGAACTTGTTTCTTGTAACTAAAAACTACATTTATGAATATTTGAAACGACAAATAATAAGCAACTATGCTCATTAAGACATTTTAAAGCCCGTTTCCGTTACGAATTCATAAAAGTGTAATACTTCCAAACCACCTTTTTAATGATTATACTTTCAATTATTAGATGTGTAATCAATGCTTTGTGTTCTTTTCAATAAACTAGGACTACATATCATTGGTAGGGATTTTATTTTAACATAATCCCGTTTATTTCAGTTAATTTTATACAGCCCAATATCACAACTTCAAAAAGTTGCCCCAGAAGGCTTTACAATCTGTACACATAGGACATATAACCAGGAAATACTCCCCCCAAAATAAAAAATAAACTTTCACATGAGGAGATAACATAAGACAAAGTTTTAGCCATTGAAAGACTATCTCCCATGAATAGATTGGTCCTCAAATTATACTTGCAGCTACATTTAAATATAGTTTATGTATTTGTAAATTAATCTCTACATATTTAAATTTTCATTTTCAGAGTCATTTGCTCTATTGTATGCGCCTTGAGCACCGTGTAAAGTGCTATACAAATAGAATGTATTATAATTTTCTAGATTTGTAAAACATTTAAATATGTTTATCCAGCAGATATATAATCTGAGCAAACATATTGTAAAGGGCTGGGGTGGATGCAATAGACACATATGTTCATATCTGACTGAAAGTCTATAAAGATGACTTCATACGCGTTGTGAGTCCCGAGTAAACCTCTCTGAGATTTGGACATCTCTTTCGATGACGCCTCCTGTCCAGCTCCGGTTAGACAATCATTCAAAGGTCATCGCAAATGAAACGTAACGGGTTTGATTGTTCTTCTTTTTCACTTATTTCTATTTCTGTTGGACTTTCTCAACAACAACAAAATCTGACGTCAACAACACGCACAGGTTGAAAACCTGCTCGGCCCAATTCGCCACAACGACGAATGACGCAGGGACTGAATTTGACTAATAAGCAGCAGTTTTTTTCATTTATAGTTCCGAAAAACAAACATTCAGGAAAAGAGAAACACAGACACATAATAGGGCTGATTTGACCATTATACTCGCCAGTATAATGGTTTGGATGTGTTTTTCTTTGAGCGTACTTCCTGGAAACACACACGCCACACCCCCGCCTTGTTATGTATAAATACTGAGCAAACTTTCATTCCAAATGAGAAACTGAACGGGAGTGCGCAGTATTTTTCTCAAATTGAAAAAAAGTGTTTTTTATTTCCCCACAGTAATGAAAGTACTTCTAGTCGCTGCAGTGGTCGCCCTGATCCATGGCATTGCTGGTAAATATTTGTTTTATTTTCTCATGGGCTTGTACAGCTCCAATCTCCTAAACACATTTAATTGTATCGCTGTTCTGTAATTAGCTTTTGGTTAAATTGTCAAGTTATTATCGTTATTCTGGTCTTTTTCCTTCTTTTGTTTTGGTGTGTGTTCCTGCTTGTCTGTTTCTGAGTTCTAAAACGCTTGAGTTTGTCTTCTGTCACACTGATGGGTTTCCTCTGGTCGTTACACAACATAAACTGACATAAACAGGAAATATGGATGTTATTATCGAGGGAACGCAACAAAAAGAATAATTAAATCTGTTTTTTAATATATACACACTGTATACAGAGACATGTCACACCAGCTGTGTAATACAATTGTAAATAGTGTAATGTCTATTGATATTGTTAACAGTATAATTATTGCCTGAAGTCAAAGTTAAATAGCCTCTGTTGCAACTAGAGCGTCAGGAAAATAAAACATAACCTGCTGCTGGTCATGTGGCCTCCGTGACTTTGAGTGTATTGGCAGTTTCCCCACAGGAGCCGAAAACAAATGTCAGGAAGAGGGAGCGGTTGTTTTGAAAGTGCAGCCCGAGCAGCAGCGAGCTCCCCGGTGGTCGCCCTGCCTATTCATGTTGTGATCAATAACCTGGATGTGTAATCTCTGTCCACATGCAGCCACTTTGCTCATTAAAGGGCCAAGCCAGCCGGTTCTGGAGGGAGAGCACGTCACACTGGAGTGTCTGTACTCTGACTCTGAACTCAACATCAGCCAGGTCCACTTTGAGGTCTTCTCCCAGGTGAGCCAGAATGGGTGGTTGGGAGAGGAAATAGAGGAAATAAGTGGTATTTCAATTTCCTCTCCCCTTTATTTGACTGTTTACTTGTGCTGATAAGAAAGGCCAAAGGGTTCATGTGTTTCATACCTGTTGTTTGAATTATTGTAAGTGAAACAAAAGATTGATATATGTAATATGTGCATATACAGGCTGATACTGTGCATTAAAAAAGAGTGCTCCCTGAACATAGTTACCCATGACATAACATTTATAGCTTGAATTTGCTATGGCTCTCGGCAATCAACCGTTCTAGGTAAATATCACGCCATCGAGTAGCTGGCTGCTGCGCAGTTCAACACAGTGGAGGAAAAAAAACCTGAAACACATGAAGCATAACTCGTCATAATACTCAGTAGATTTAGCAGTAATTCCATGAGATTCTAGTCTTGAATATCTTGTAAAAAACATTACTCTCCCTTAACTTATGTGAACTTGCAGAGTATTTGTTCTGCTGCTGTATTTGCATGAGTGCATTTCCATGTGAGGCCTAATAAAGTTTTTTCCGCCAGTACATGCAGCGCTGGCGCACGATTTGGAGTGGATCTTGGTGCTTCGCCTCGATGCCTACGGAACGCACTGCGGACAGCCTTGTCCTGTTCATCCCCCACGCAGCGGTGCACAACGATGGGTCCTACCGCTGTGTGTCCGACGCCGAAAACGGGACCGCCGCGGACATGATCTCCCCTCCGCTGGACTTCAAAGTGCATTGTGAGTGCTCCAGTTGATTTGAATAGGAGCCGTCTGCTGAAAGTCTGTGGAACAATGACTCTGTGTCACTGTATTTCCCCTTTTGAGAAATTAAGCAGCTGTTTATATTTCTTTAAAATTGTCAGCCTCCTGCAGAGGGGAAAGAGATTTCTGCAGGAATCGGACAATAAGCTCATTAAAACTGCGACTTGCAAATTAGATACACAGCTTCTGAGTTCCACTTTCCAATAAGGATATAAGTGGCGTAACTGAGAAAGAAGGACACTTTCAGACACATTTTAAAAGCACCTGTCTCCACAACGGTAAACAGTCTGGCTGAGAAGACGGACCAGAGACTCTGAAACCGGCAGGAGGTAAAGACAATTTCTCAGACACTGCGGATACAGCTTTGTTCACAGAGAGGGATGGAAACACACATTAATAGTTAATAAGACAAAACACATCTATATGCAATGCAGCTGCAGAGGTGTACAACAAAGTCCAGTGAAAACACCGTGTTGGTGTGATAGGTTGACGAAACATTTCATTTCATTTTTCTCTCCCCCTCTGCTCTCCAGGCAGAAACAAAATGTCATATCCTCCCGGATAGGGCTCACGTTTGGAGCTATCGGTGTGGGGATACGTATTTGAATGAAACGGCATCCATGGCCTGCGAGTCAGATTACCAGTGTCCTCTATCTTCTCAGTGGCCATCAAATCGACTGTAATGCTGTTTGATAGGCTCCTCAGCCTCATGGGAGGAATCAATAAGAGGCTGAGATTAGAACCGACTAAAGGGCCCAAGGAGACACAGGGGGAGGGAAGCCAGGCGCTGGATGGACGTGGGCCATCTATAGAGAAGGAAGATGAGCTATTATTCACAACACTGCCTCTCTAAAGACTTCAATAAGATGAAGCCTATTACTGTTATTATTGATTTTCTTTGAGACAGTCTGTACTTTTTGGGAGGCATTCAAACTCCAGCCTATAGACTTAAAAGATGGGAGTGCTTTGGCAGCCGCTTCCACTGCAAACATGTGTTCAGTCACGTCTCCTGGAGAGATTTGTTGCTTCATTAACGCCCGATCGTTCTTCCCCGATCCCGTTGGGCTTTAGATATGAGGGAGCTGTCGCTGACGAGGGAAGGCTACAGAAGCTACCTGGGCGTCCCGCAGGAGCTGAAGGTGCGACTCGGGGAGGACGTGGTGCTGGAGTGCAACGCCAGCTCGTCAGAGGAGCCGGACTTCTTCTGGAGTCGATACGTGAGGAAGCGTCGGGATTCTGCACGTTGGGATGTGTCCTCATTATGCTTTGGGAAACTTGTCATTCCTCTCTTCAGCTTCCTCCCTCCTTCCCTCCACTGTCGACGTGACCTCTTTATTTCTTGTCCTGTCTCGTTCCAGTCTGTCGTGGCCAACTCATTACAGACAGACTTTGTCAGACCCCTTAGGCGTCTCTGGGTCGCAGCAAGGCCCTGGAGTTAGATGGAGGACAACGTCATGGTAGGGCTTCGAGTTAGACTAGTACGAAAAAGATCTCACGGAAATGATACTTCAAAATGACTTGAAACGTCTTATTGGTTTATTTGTTTATTTATTGGATCCCCATTAGCTGACGCCTTAGCGTCCACTAATCTTCCTGGGGTCCACAGAAAGGACAAAATACAATACATACAAAAACATACACAACATATCGTGAAATAAATAGTTAAAAATAGTACAATAAAGTAAAAAAATAGTGCAGTCAGATGCACAGTGCAGTCGAAAGATAAGATATATGTTATGCAATTCAACTAATTCATACAAATAAAAAGAAAAAGGAAATCGTATGACTAAAAAGCAATAGAATACGTCAAGTGTTAAATGTTCTTAGGTGCGCCTTTAATTGTTTTTTGAATGACAAATTATTAAGTAAGTTTGTCTTAGGTGTTGAAACGCCGGTATTCTCCCTGTTAAAATTCCTGTTTTTGTATGACTCATCCACTTCCCTTATTTCAGCCAAATGTTTTAGACCACAGCGTCATCACGCACCGAAAGCCTTTTCTCTAAACTTTCATAAATAGTGTGTGCGGCTTTTAGTAGCAAAGACTTGAAAGCCCGGTGCGTCTCCTCCGGATGCTGCGGTGCGTCTCGAGTGACGTATCAAACTGCAGGGGACGTTCCAAAGCGTCTGTGTTCGGGTCACCCTGGGGGCTGAGAACAGGCTTTCCAGTTTCCTCTTTCTCTCTCGGCTTTGCTCACACCATCCGTTTCACTTTTTTCCTCTCTTCCTCTGACACCGTTTCTCTCCCCGAGTTCCTCAAGGCACTTGCTTCCCCTCATCCGTCGTCTCTCCGTCCTCTCTTCTGAAGAAGTGCTCTGTATTTAAGTGAGCGGTGGGCCTAGGCTCACTGGGGATTGCAGCTTGCCCACTTACAGAGGATTAATAGTTTAATGAGGTCTAGACAAGAGCCAGTCAACCTGAAAACAATTATGTGTATAGATTTCTAATGATTTTCGTTGTTGTGTTTGGTTAACCAGTATTGAATTATTCAACTGGGCTCTTCGCGGAGCAAAAAAAAAAACCCACTTCACCCCAGGGAAATCAAGACGGCTCTGTGTAAAATGCTGTAGTGATAATATACATGTTAAAAAAAAGAAGAAGTTGCTGAGCTCAGGGAGATAATCTCTGTCCTTGTGGTCAGAAAATGGTATTACACTTTCTAGACGTAATCAAAATCACTTTTACCACCACCAGAAAGTCACAGGTATCGTGCAGCTATACGCAACCAGGAAGATATCGTGGGAACAGGAAGACTTAATTGTCATATCCCCCTTTTTTTAATTCTTTTTGATAAGTCGCCTCATGGTTAATACCCTTGTTAAAGGGTCACTGCTAATCCGGGTTTTAAATGGGCTTACACGTCCAAATCCAATTCAGTGGACATTTCATACTGCTAATACTGTTTGTCCTCTACATCTTCATATGAGTTCATGAGGATATTAGTTTTTGTTCATTATTTGTTGAATATACAGCACTTTGATAAAGAAGAGGAAGAATTACTGACAACATGTCCGTCACCGCGTGAGGTTTCATTTAGTGCACCTGCACTGACGAGTCAGCGGTCTGTCTATTCACACGCCGTTTACACAACTCACGAAACCTTTGGAAGAGAGGAATGACACAAGGAGATGATAAGATGAGATGGACAGTTGTGTGTTTGTGTTTGTTCTCTCTCTGCGAGCCAATTGTATATTTGACAGGAGTGGAAATGGGGCTACGGAACGGTCCACTTTGACGGACAGCCGGGGGGGGGGGGTAAATGACTGCAGGACCGAGGTAGGAACGGCCCCAGCTTAGGAAGCCGGTGGCTTTGCATACAAAATGCTGCTTCGGCCAAACCTGGCCTTTATGGGAAAGCCTCTTAATTCAGATCCATTCAAATTGAAAAAGACTTTCTTGGCAGGAGCCTCAGCTCTCAGGAGCCAAATCATTTGCATGGTGTAATGTCTTTTTGTTGTTGTTGTTTTTTTTTCTACCTTGTCCTCTGTGTCCGTTTGTTTTCCAATCCTTGTGCTTGGCCTATTATTTGTTTCCTCCCATGTCGGGGCTCTACCTCCACAATAACGCTGCTATTTCTGTGTCAACAATTCGTCCCGCTCCCTCGCCATCTCATTAGGTGTTGTGTTAACGGTCTGTTGTTGTGGCTTCATTCTTTGTGGATGATGGTGTCATCGGGGTTATTGACTCGCGTCGATGTGTGCTCATGCACTGGGCTTACCTCTCAGGTGAATACACTTTGTTTGGGACTTTGTGGATTGATCTCTGGGGGCCGGGCACCGGCATCTGTCCGTCTGTGCTCCACTGGCGTTGCCAGTCTCTCTCTCTATCTCGCTCTCTCTTTTCCCCTCTTTCACTCGTGGTACACAAATCCGGCAAAATAACACTTTCTACGAACTTTCTTTCTCTTTCCCTCTGTTACACTCCTCACGTCTGTCTGACACGCTCCGCTCAGTCTCTCCATCTCTCCATCTCTCCATCTTTCGATCTCGCCGTCTCTATCCTCCGCGAGCGAGCATCGACTATTCTCCATCCTTCTTTTTCTAATTTTTTTCATTTCTAGCAGTTGTTTGTCGATTCTCTTCGGCCTGCAAACAATCCAGCCAGTATTGTCTGCCCTGCTTTCTGTTCATTCGACTCTCTCATGCTCTCTTCTTGTACGTCTCAATCGTTCTCTCCCAGGGGGACGACTGGATCCTGCCTTCCTCTACGTTGACGCTGAGGAAGATCAGCGCGATGGATGAAGGACACTACACATGCATGGCCGAGCATCCCTCTGTGGAGGCACTCAGAAGGAATCGCACCATCAGGATCACTGTGCTATCAAGTAAGAAAAGATATAGATCCAACTTCCTGTAAATCTAAAGTCCTGCTGTCCTTTGTACTGACTGAGTGCTCAGAGGTCGATCTCCACTTCTTGTTTCTCATAAACGCTTTGGCCTTTCCTTGTAAACTGCTCTCAACATCCACAAAGCTAAAACGGAAACATTGTGTTCCTCTTCCTTTTCAATCAGCCATTTACATGTGACCGGCAAGGTCAGGTGTTTGTGTGCGATGACATCTTCAGGGAAATATGCAGAAGTTCTCGTTTTAGAAATTGCATGTGAAACATTTTAAAGTCTTACATTTCTAAAGAAGTAGCCTACAAGGTTATGGTTAATTTATCTGCCCATTAGAATGATAATATAAAGTAGAGAAAAGACTCTAATGCTGTAATAAAGAGAGGTTAAGACATTTATTAAACACCTCACTTAAAACAAGGTGACAAAGAAGCCCGTGAGGAAATCTCCTTTAATATGTCAAATGAAAATAAGGTGAGATGATACAAGAGGACATTAAAACATTTTAAATATCTGACAATGACAATGACCACACTGCTTCAACTGACCTTTTTAATCTTTTTCTGACAGAATGTCAAAAGAAAGTGCACTTAACATTTTGTTACTTAAAGCCCACTTTTAATTATTGGAAAATTCCAGAGGATCACCATACTACAAAATAATACTAATACCAATAATATTAATACTACTTCTACTAATAATAACAATAATAACAATACAGAGAAATAAAGGAGGTTTTCTGTTATTTCTGTTATGTTACCTTCTGCTGTAATGACCACAACAAATATACTCCTTCCCCTCACCCACCATAAAACTAGAGTTGGCCAGCTAACAGTGGCAAAACACACGTGTCTCGCAGAATAGGTAAATACAATTATGAGTTTTAGTTTGACTCACCAACTGTATACAAAAACAGAAAAATAAAACAAAAGGTTAGGATTGGCTAATACTAAAAGAAAAATAAACATGAAATAGACGATAACAAAATAACCAATAAACTACGGTAAATCAAAATAACAGCATTTCTTACCAAATATTCTTTATTATGATCTAATCATATGAAAGTTGCTCCATGTGATGGCGCTCTGATGCCCACCGTGGCACTGGTTCACAAATTGGGGTATGTGAGATTTAAAAAGAAATCTTGAAAATTAGCATTGAGAAATGCTTTAGAAATAATTATTTTATAAATATTGAATAACATAAGTGTGAGCTCAGAAACTGAATATAATATGTTCTATAATAAATCAGATACTGATGGCACATAACCACTTATCCAGAGCATATACAGCATAAATATTCAAGATGAATTTCAAAGGGAAATTTGGGAGCACATGATTGGTTGCTGAGCTTTTGTGTACCTTCTAACATCATGAGAAAGTGTATATTATGCATTATAGTGTGTGATAGTGATGTCTACGGAGTACATGCTTTTCTTTGCCTTATTCCACATGAAACAAGAAGATTGTATTCAAGTCGAGAACTAATTTCATTACAACATTACAGCTAATCCAATTGATGACACTTCATCTGTCTTCATCATCTTCATCATTGACCTGTGAGATTTCACACGCTGTTAATGCACTGCAGTTTCCAAGCACCATCCTCTCACCCAGTGGGATTCATAGGCCTTGACATTTCATTCGTTGAAATTACGCAACCTCAAAAAATGCAATTAAGCCAATGCATGTTATTTATTATGGAAGAGTTATCTCATTACTTCTTCAATTGTCTCATTGGTCACTGCGCTCCACCGGTCCTCCAGTATTTTCTCCGAAGCACGTGTAGTAATTAAAAAAGTAATAATCTCTAGATGCTGGATTAATATTTGGGGTTCGGCATGTCGCTGCTGTTGCTTTGAACAATCGCAGGAAAAACCTCCAACGATCACTCCTGGTGCAGAGAAATGATCTCAACATTATGGAATAGGGCTACTGCATATGAGCAGGCACAGAATACTTCATTGCTGCTTCAGATCCTCATGACCCCAATTAATTTGTCTTTCTAGGGGATAATCAGGCGGCTTTTAATATTGTAAAGAGCAGACGTGTGCGGCCGGCCTTCGGAGCTCTGCACAGACGCTCCTTTCTCCCTCAAACAAAGAGGAGGATGCCTTCGGATGCTCTGCTTGGAGGCAGAAAACTAGTTTTCAGAGTCTGTGTGATGCATGTTTGCCTTTGTGTCCCACAGAGGATGCCCGCTGGTACGAGTCTAGCAATGCTCGTTTCATGATGATGACCTCGGCGGCGGCCTTCTCCCTCTTGATGTTGACGTTTGTAGTCTCCGCGAGCCTATTCCTGTTCTGCAGGGCCAAGTGTGCCGCGGCCTTCAAGGGACCCATGTAAGAAACAAATGTTTGAGTCTGCTTTCAAATCACCTTTCTCTTTACTCGCCATCTGATCTTTTAAATTGTTTAAATCTACATCTGATTGATAAAGTGCCCCCCGATGCAAGGGAATGCGTCCACGCTTGCGTGATTGTTATATTTCTTTTTTTTACTGCACCTTTTCCACACTCGCCTTTCTATTTTCCCTAACTCAGCCTCCATCTCTCCTCCCGCAGTTTGACTTCATATTACGGTTATGGTTATTGCTGCAATATTTCATTCTGTCTCGTGCCAGAGAGTCGAGGCCATTTCAGTAACAGTATGTGCATTTCGTCGCATGTGCCAGTGTGCACTTTGGTGTGTACTTCACATTGTGTGTATGTGTGTGTGTTACAGCGTCAGAAATACACAAGGGCAAAGGGCAAAACTGCAGCCAATAAATATAATTGTGCCCGTGATATCACTAGGAAAGGGGCAAAAAATGCCCCCATAATTTTCTCTAATAATCATGAATTTCCTAATAGTCTTATTATTGCCATATGATGACAATTGCTCACATACTGTAAGCCTAAATAACAATATTTATTATTTTGAACAAAGGTTAAATATTATTTCATAAGTTTAAAAAAGTGCCCCGAGATTTTTTTAAATGCCCCAGGATTTCAGTCAGTGGGGGTACAAATTGCCCCCTAAAAAATATGTAAATGTCCTACCCTGGTGTATTACATATGTTGCCATGTGATCTTGTCTGTGTGCTTTTACGTGTTCAAAAGTGTTATCGCTTTTGAATATTTAAGTCAATCTCGGCTGCTCTGAACGACTCGCCCCCGTCCTTGACCTCTTTTATGCTCCCTCCTCTCCACACTTTTCTGCCTGGGAAGAGCCCGGCCTAATAGCAGCAGCTTCAATTCCATGATAGTATTTAAAGTACATTTAAGACGACAGCTTTGATAAGAGAGGAAGCAAAGTCCCATTAAAGTCATTGCTGACAGCATGTTAATGTGCACCACAACCCCATGCAGCTTCCCTTATTAACTTCTTTCCCATATGGCCGGAAAAAAAATAATTTTTCAAAAGACACATTTTCCATGAGCGCCTGCTTTATACATCTGTGTCATTGTGGTGGCCAAGAATAAATAGTATCATTATTGCAAGTATGGCAGGGCATTTGCTGCCATATTATGTGTATTTGAGCATGTGTGTGTGTGTGTATAAGAAGAGGGAGCTAAAGAGAGACAAATGGACTTTCACATCACGGCCCCATCGCTCGGTCATAGTCTATAATTTCCTTACTGATAGTTTTGTATTGCCTATACTGGGAGGTCGATTTGCTGATGATAATGCTCTTCTTTCTTTCCTTTCACTTTCTTCTCTCGCCAGTGATGACCACTATCAGAAGAAGCCCATCTACAAAACCAGTGTGGAGTCCCTGCACTCCATCTGTGCAGACAAACAACCTCTGGTTTGACTGCTGCACATGCAGGTGGAGGGAGGAGGAGGAGGAGGAGGAGGAGGAGGAGGAGGAAGAAGAAGAAGAAGAAGATGGAGCAAGAGGCAAGCAAGATGGCGTGGGTGACCAGACAATGAGGGATGGCAGAGCAGGGATACTTATAGAGGGAGGATGTTTCAGGTATCACGGGCGTCACAGGGAGGAAAGGAGGCAAGGAGGGACATTTGAAGACTCTAGGGAAGGGAGAGCGAAGATGGGTGTGAAAAAAAACAACGATGAAAAACTTAAGAGAAAATTATGCTTTCGAGCCACAGAGGCTGCTTTGCTTGTGTGTCGGCTGAAGTTATGCATCTCGGACACAAATGTGGGCAATTTATTCTGCACTGAGGGAAATGGGGAGCTGCATTCTTAGCAAAATGATGGGGGATTCATCTTGTGAAGAGCGGTAAAGACTCAATATGCAATTCTCTCTTTTCTGTTGCAAACATAATTGCTCAGCTGTGTATTATGAATGAGCCATTCGGTTGATGGAACAGGGTTTTATTTTGTTGATTTGTTTCCCTTTCAACCTCTTTTTCCCACGCAAGAAGGGGATTTTGTGCGAAGGTTATAATCATCTTTTTACTGTGACAGCTCTCAGGCACATTGCACTCTCCAATTTTATTTACTGTACACTGGATTTCTTTAATATTAAAAAAATATTATCCGCTGCCGCCTGTGTGAGCCATTGATTTTGTTCCAGTTTATCGTTACAAAAGAGGTTGCCGACTATTGACAACCTGGTGAAAGCACATCTTCTCCATCCAAGGCCATCTTGAGCATGCATCAGTGTGTAAGCCCTTACTCTGAACCTTTGACCTTTACTAAATTACCGTGCCTCCTCAGCAAGCTGCTGCTTCTCCCAATCGGCCTGCAGGCACCGACCCATTCTCAGTCGGTTCAGCTGACCGACAAACGTATGAAGTAAAAACTCTCACTACACAGTGAGAGTAGTAGTAAAGTCGGGTAACGCTGTACATCCATTAAAAGAGGAGGCAGAGTTAGCCTCTGGTAGTTCTACCTCGATATGAACTCGGTGGAGCCAATTCCCATACCCCCCCCCCCCCCGAGAGTAACCATCATAGACTACAACTTCTTCTTTTTAATTTTCTCCTCTGCTGCCTTATAAGCCTTAATGCCGTGCCACAGCACCATCGCTTATTACCATAAGCATGCTACTAACGCAAAGAATTTCATTACGCTTGTCTGTTGAAGTTATGTTGGGCTTTATGTGGTTTTATTATCGGTGTGTGGTTGACCGTAGGCCGTCATTAATAATAGGCGAAGCGGCAGTTTAACAATGACACTCCATTAAAGGGTGCATGCGCCACAGAGCACAGCCAGGATAATGTTATTAAACTGATTATTCAAGCCGCCCGTGAAGCTCGCCTCTGCTGCAGCCACTCTTTGTCAGCCATTTTACAGACTCCTTGTTTTTCTTTTTCCAACTCCCCAAACTGCTGCTTGTGTTACGTTTTCGACAACCGCAGGAATAAAGAGAAAACAGATGGGGCATTATTTTTAATCGAAATGGAAAGACTTCACGCTCTGTTGGAAAAAAAATACAATGTTGTACATTTTAAAATCCTCCTGCATATGAAATGCCAGCGAGCAGCATCTCGTTTTGGCCTTTGAGTCAGTCATGAGTGAAGCGCTGTGGGCTCTCAACGGATTGGTGAGAAAAGACATGATTATGAATCAGAAATTTCACACAGTGGAGCTGTCCAAGGGGTACAAAGCCCTGCTTGGGAGGGAGAGAAGTTTACAGTGACATGTTGACCTTGATAGTACCTCACGGATAAACCATCAACAGCTTCAGGCGGTGCAGGATCCGCACTGAGAAGAGAAGCCCCACATATTAGTGTGATGGTGTCAGTTAGTCAGGGAGGCACATGTCCCGACAGCCTGTCGGTACACTGATCTACAAGTGAGGGTGAATTATGCCAAACACTTCACCTCATTGACTAATGCAACCAAGTGCCAGATATATTTGTAACCTCATGCCATCGCCCGCTGCTGTTCTGGTCACGGTCACTTGGTTTTGTGTGTGCATGCTGCATATGTTGTGTCAAACGGCTGAAAATGAAGGAGTGGAGTTGGTAGGAGAAGCAGGTGTTTTCCCATCATTACTTCCTGACAATGCCCCATCTGGTCCGGGGGAGGTGCTGCCTGCTCCCGACTCCGTGCCAACCGGGGAACAAACACTCAAAGAGAGGCTGACAGGGGAAACATGGGACGGGATGGGAATTGGGCGGAATGAGAATTGGCGGAATGAGAATTGGCGGAATGAGAATTGGCGGAATGAGAATTGGCGGATATTATCCTCGCCAAAACAACACGGTCAAAGCTTGTGTCGAGAAATAAATGACCAGAGTGGTGGAGAGAGCCTGCAGCGGAGACTTTACGATTTCACACAGATCCACACAAAAGAGGTCAGATGGCGAGAGTTCAAAGCAACTTCATAGGAGTCCAGGGTAGAAATATTAATAGTAATGCCAATAGACAGCGTTGATGCTTTGCTGTCTGTTTAAACTTTAATGACTGTTTGAATAAAAGTGACCGAAGTGTCACAATTCATGTCAGATGAGAGAGAGAGAGAGAGAGAGAGAGGCCAAAGCAGATTTGAAAGCCATGACATGCTACCCTTAAAGTTATCTGATGAGGGCGCCAAAGATAGTTTCAAAAGACATGTCTGCTTCAAAGCCACAGGACTATAAGAAGGGGAAAAAAGAGATATGGACAGAGAAACCATTTTCATAATGGAGTAGTGACTGGAAAACACAATCATGGGCAAACTGTGGCCACAGCATGAGGGTAAAGTTAAAGAGCCTCTTTAGATGGAGCTAATAGGCCTTGACTACAGATGAGGAGAAACTCATGTGTCCGGAGCTGGAGTTTTTGTTCCGGTTCATTAGCATCATCGCGTACGGTGATTTAACCGAATACTCTCAGGTCGGGCCCTTGCTCTCCTTGATGAGTCCTATGCGTACTTTGGAGATAAAGCAGCTTATGCAACAGAAAGCCCCCTAATCTCAAAACACATGAAGACTGATGAACATATTCCAATTTGGCAGCGAGTGACATTTTACGTAAATAATATTTAATTAATCCAATTAATCTTAGAGGAAACAATTCAGCTTTCCATTATTTATGCCTCAAAAGGATAACGTTGGCATTTCAATCAATCAAAAACGTCATCGTCATTATGTAAGAAAACGGGTGCATTGAGTGAAACGACTTCCTACATATCTACAAGAAATAGAAGAATTAGGCACAAATGAATGATTTTCACCCCATGATGCGTCTGTGAACTCACGAGTAGGGTCAACGACTTCCGGAGTCCATTTTCGTCTCCTGAAAGTGCTCGTTCTCGTGGGGCCATCCAGACAGAGCTCTGCTGGGTACTTCTGTGTTAGATGCTGTGCGTTCCAGATTATGTGGATGAAGAGCAAAATGACCCTTTGCAACAGGCAGAGGAGGGTGAACCAGCTGCCACAAGGCCGGGAAGCTCGGGGGGTGGTGGTGTCAGCGTGGGCGCTGTGACCCAATGAGGCCCACGGTGGAAGAACGTATAGCCAACAGGGGGACCGGTCCCTCCCCGATAATTAGACTTCACAACCAAATCCTTGACACAAAAACATAAGGGAAACGTAAGAAAACACATTTATTTGTCGGTAGGGTCAATAATGTTGTCAGACACTTATAATTACAATGTGGTGTTATGTTAAAGATTCTTCCTCCGAAGTATATATTATTGACCTCCTGGGGGAATTAGAGCGCCCCCCCTCGGTGGTTAGGGGTACTGGTTGGTTCAGGTGTAGCACTTATGGCACAACACTTTTCCCATTTCCAAAAAATTGTTTTTCACAAACACATGGAAATAAAGGATCCCGTACATGATATGTGTGTTGATTAATCTGCACAATACTGTTGCAGTAGACTTCAGACTAGACTAATGACCGCAGCCTTATTGTTTCTTCAAACAGTAAACATCTGGTTCATTTGAGTCATCTTTATCACTGTGCCACTGATGATTTTCGGTCCGTGCAACTGAATATGAAATAAATTGGCAATTTGCGTCGGGAAATTAATGTTGGGTATCAATCACATTTAGAGTGAATTGATTTCAATTAATTGGACGATGCATCCCTTCTTCATTCCCCCGCTCTCTTATTGCAGTCCCGCAGCGGGTTTCTTCTTCAAGCCCATCCCCTCTTTCTCATTCACACACCCCTCCACCTGCTCCGGCTCTCTGCAATTGGTCGGAAACACGCACACACTGGCCCGCCCTAGTGGCAGCTTTTAAATATATTTACAATGTAAAGTAACCAAGAAAAACCGGCCGAGCCGTCATTCCGAGGGAGAGCAAGTGTGTGTGTGTGTGAGAGAGAGGAGGCGCATTACTGTGTAAAGACCTGCCACTACACACACTGCGCGCTTGACAAAACACAGACACGCACGCAGGCTCGCGCACATACACTCGTTTACGCAGTTCGCACGCGCGCGCATCACACACACACGCACGCACGCACGCACTCAGGCACACAGAGACGCGGACGGCGCTGTCGGAGAGAGTGAACCTGCGGGTTCATGTCACCCTGATTTCTCCAAGGAAGAGGAATACCGAGGCAGAGATCAGAGGGGACTATCAGCCACAGCGATGGCTCTCGCGACCGTGTGGAACTACTGCCTCCCTCTCGCCATCATCACCGCCGCCTGCCTGGTGCGCACCGGTAAGACCTGAACGAGAGAGAGAGAGAAAGAGAAAGAGAGAGTGAGAGTGAGAGTGAGAGAGGGAGTGTGATGTGAATAAGAAGAGTGGTTAAGCCGCCTCGGTGTGTTGTGGCTTTTCCGCGTAAGTTTGCCTAAGTCCTCTAAACAGAAGCCTGGGAATGCGCAGAGTTTATTGTGACTCGTCCGGCAGGGAGGAGAGGGAATGGGTCGCTCCCTGCGGGACCCAAACACGTGCGGCTGTTGCAGTTTACAATCGTCCTGCCCATTGCGCAAGTCCGGTGTACATCCGTATTTCCATTTGGGTATGAGTCATTGAGATGACCACTTCTTGAAACGGTTCCGCTGGAAAGACGCCAACATACCTCAACATGAAAACAAAAGTTTAAAAAGCGCAGACTCTTTGCACACTTTTTTTTTTTCCCACGCGGAAATATGTTGTGAAATCTCCCCCTGCTCTGTTGATCCGCGCGCGTCAAGGCATGTATGCTTATTCCCCTCCCTCCTCCTCCGGTCAGACCCTGTTCGGGAGTTATTGTGGCAGCCGGTACCGGGTCCCCGAGGGACCGATGTGCATATACAGTCACTTATGTAGAGAGCTCCGACTGAATATTCTGACAGTACACATGATGAGAGCTCAACGCAAATGCCCGCAGTGGACCAGGCGTGTGGCACACACCAGACCCAGCTGCTGATCGTATCCGTGTGTGTGCTGCAGTCGTGCGCGGGACTGAAAGGACCTTTGAGACCTCCGCACCTTATCAGATACAATAACATCTAACAATCCATTGCGCTGTTGCGTTTACTCCCCCCACTGGAACCTCTCAGCCTGGGATGGTCCGGCGTCGCTCCCAGATGGGCACAAAACATGTCATGGTCACTACCCTATAACAAGTGCATCTGCTGCAAAAATAGGGATTTGGATTTGGCTCAATCAGGACTCAGAGCAACTTTAGCCCCGCAGCATTCTGTACCATCTGCTTGAATATTGTAAAATCTCATAACAAACCTTATTAAATTCCACCCAAAGCGACCGAGCAGCGATGGCAACGAGGAAGAGCGCGCGGTGCCGCCTCATTGATTTGTGTCCTGCGGTTGTTGTGCCCTGAGGGGCTTTTGTTGACTTTGTCCCGGGGCAGTGGAAGGGTTAAGTGCTGTAGGTCGGAGTGCTGTGCCTTTGTGATGATGTCTCTTTTTGCATAGGCAGCGCCACATTGCTCCATGGCCATTCCTCTGGCTGCTGCCCTACCAACCTCTCCATGGTCTGAGTATTGATGTCTTTCTAGACATCAATCTAGTGTGTGTGTGTGTGTGTGTGTGTGTGTGTGTGTGTGTGGACCCATTCACACATCTGCTCCTGTAGCAGTGGAGGGGTTATCTTTGCATAATCGTGGAGGCGTTCTTATAGGCATATGCATTGGAGTACTGTAAAGAGCTTTGCGTGTGTCTGGTCATCCATTTATGAAGATCCATGTGTGCTGCATTCAAATGTGTTTTGTGTGTGTGCTTTATTTGTGTGCTTTATATGTGTGCTTTGTGTGTGTGCTTTGTGTGTGTGCTTTGAGTGTATGTGTATGCTTTGTGTGTCTGCGCATGCTGCTTACAGTGACAGGTTCTCCCTGAGCTGCAGGCAACCTCGGCTGGGGGCTGCTCACTGATCACTGTCATTAATCTAGCCACTGACAGGGGCCCGGGAGAGACAGGGGGCAGGGCAGGGGTGGCGCTGGGGGGAGGATGGAGGATGGAGGATGGAGGATGGAGGATGGTCTGTGGCTGAACACACTGCACAGATGCATGCGTTAATAACAGTATTTCCAAAAAACAAATCAGCGCGTCTTCGTCATTTCTCCATAAAACGAAAATGACAAAATTAATCTTGCAGAAAAGGAAAAAAAAAAAGGAAGAGAAATGGTGGGAGGCGATGGGGGTTGTTGTTATTACGCCAGGATAGGGATGGACAGATTGATTGGGCAGATATAGACGGATGAGCAGACAGATAGATGGAGAGGGTGCTGCGAAGATGGCGAGGCTGGGAGACTTGGCCCTCCTTTGAACAACGATGGAGAGACGGAGGAATGGAAAGATGGATGTGACGAGAAAGGCTGAGGAGGGGAAAGGAAGAGAGGGGAGAAGAAAGGCAGAGAGATTTCACAGTGTGTCTGACGGGCAGGCCTGCGGGACACACAACACACACAAACACGCACACGCACACTATCACTTGCACCCAGAATCAGACTGCGTGTGTCACAGTGTGTGTGTGTGTGTGTGTGTGTGTGTGTGTGTGTGCACTGTGGGGGTGGCTGATCCACCGCAGCTGTGGGCCAAGCTCCAACCCCAACAAATGCTGTTAACTCCACCTCTGCTTGCCCTTAATCGCTATACCACACCTCCATCACTTCCATTCTTCCTCCTCCCCATTCCTCTGCCATGCCTCCATTACCACCTGCCTTATCGCCGAGTGCCTCAAATCACCTCCATTTGTTTGTTCCACTGTGGGCGATGAGAGACAGACGGTTGGAGCTCGCTCCTCGTCACGATGCTTGGACCTCGGCTGCAATGGGGCTCTCTGGCGGTTGAAAAAACGGCAGCAGTTGGACACACTTGTGGGAGGAGATTTGAATGCCAATTAGCTGCGAGGTGTGTGCAGGAACACACACACACACACACACACAAACAGAGGCCGTGCACAAATCAATGTCGCTGTGAGTCACAAAAGAGAGACCTGGCGCGTAAACACAAACATCAAGGGAAAAAATGCTGTACGGACAGAAACAAAAATAATAAGGTCACGCCTCAGCACACACACACACACACACACACACACACACACACACACACACACACGTAGACGTTGCCCACAGACGGCTTACGGAGTACTTTCGGGTTTCCTTTGAACACGGGAGAAGGATCGCTAATGCCCGAGTCGCTGCAGCTTCCGATGCTCGTCGGATGCGATTTGCGTCATGTCGAGATGTTACGCTTGCCTCCTCATTTTCCACATTGCTGTTTCAGCGGCTTTCTTTCTTCTCTAAAAGGCCCTGAAAAAGTCGTCACAGTAAGTCAAGGTTTATCCTTTGATCCAAACCTTGGAGGATAATTCACCCCCCCAAAATAAAATAAACTTGTCCACACTTTAATTAAAAAGGAGCGAGCCCGCCCTGCTCTCTGCATCCCATCAGGCATCTCTCTGCCATCAGCGCACCGTCAGATTTAAGTCATCCATTTCTCCTCTTCTCTTTCTACGTGATTCCCTGTTTTGGGTTGGTCTAAATAATTAGACAAGCTGAACTTGGCAGACGTTGCTGGCATGCCCGTCTACACAAGAGAAGCTGAAATTAGCCTACATTTCTCCTCTTCTAGATACACTTCCTGCTACCGTCGTGCACAGCTCTATTTGATCAGCCGACGCAGTCTTAAAGGGCCCGACATGGTGGCCCTCTATCTCAGCTGAGCAACTGCTCACACATAAGCCCCATAAACAATTTGGACTGTGTCGCTCTTTGGGAAATTCCTGACTGAGAGAGTTACGGAGCTTAGTGTGGGCTGTTTTTTATTCTCCCCTGGGCTCTTCTTGGTCCATTACTCAGAAGCAGAAGAAGTTCCTCGCTCACCATTTAGTGCAGGTGATGTATTTTAAAGTAATTATCTCCTAATCCGCCTCTTAGTCCTCAATGAGATTTATAACTCCTTGTTTTGAACTGCTGTTGTTTCACACAATGATTGCATCTCAATAACTCCCTCCAGCATTATAGGTCCAGAGAGGATTTTATTGTTACATCCACTTGATGTAATTGACTATTAATTTTGTTTCCACTGCAAGGAAACGTTGTTTACTGGTTTCTGTTGGGTCCTCACTGATGTACAAATATGAAACACATGAGGTAAAATGATTGAACGACGCACACCGACCAGCGTCTGAAATACACGAGGGCAAAGGGCAAAACTGCCCCTAATGAATATGAATTTGCCCCTGATATCACTATCGGGGCAATGACCCCATGATTTCCTCTAATAATTGTGATAATTTGATAGTCCTTTGTTGAGTCTGTCCTATCTGTATTGCCTGTACTAGATAGGTACACACACACAAAAGATAATACATATAATTTTTAATTATCCATTTTTTTTATGTTAAAAGTACAATAAATAACAGCAAAGAAATAGGAATAAAACTGAATATGATTGTATGATTTATGTTTTCTGTTAAAAAAATCTCAGAAAACACTTTGAATCTGTAGACTATTGCCTAAAAGTGTTATTATTACAATTTGTATGACAATTGCTCATATACTGTAAGCCTTATTATTTTTAAACAACGGTTAAATAAGATTTCACGAGTTCAAAAAAGTGCCCCCAATTTCTTTTTAAAGTCCCCTGGATTTCAGTCATTGGGGCCAGATATTGCCCCCCAAAACATATGTAAATGTTCCACCTTGACACCAATACACCAATTGGTAATTGAAGCTTTATATCTCATTTGACCATGTGTTTAATTGTCCATTAAGGAAACTTTCTGTCAATCTAATCAGACCAGCGCTAATCTAGAAACTCTCTTTAAAGCTGTCACCTCATCTCCTTCCCATTACCATTCCCCAGACTCTGCCGCTTGTGATTATCATAATGGTGATCTATGTCGTCCTTACGCGTCGTTCTGACAGCGTCTGGCGTTTCACCAACTTTGTCGCTGAAGTTTTTCGATGCTGTGTCGGGTGCGAAGGACGTCTCCTCCATCCGCAGGCATCAGAAGGCTGCCAATCAATCCGGCGTGTTTGAACTCCATCTGATCTGATTGGCTCCCCCCTCGGGTCCAGCTTTCTGTGCTTTGACCTGACGTCCCCTGAGCCAGCAGCTTTTCTCCAGTGGCTGACCCCTCTCGCTGTATATTTGTCTTTGCCACGGCGGTGTGAAATCGGTGAAAAGCGACTCCCTCCGCACTGCTTCTTGGCTCTACACACAAAAGGCAGTTGCTATGTACTTTTCCTACTGGGGTACAAGGTGTTTTAAGCCAGTCATAGTTGCATGCTGTCGGGGGAACAGAGATGGAGGGAGAAAGAGGGGGAACCCGGAGTCTGAAAAAGCATGAAAACACTCAACGCCACGGGTTGAGCATTCCTCGCTATTGGCGACACGGTCTCCATGACTAAGAGTAAACGTTTATGCCTCCTGCTCGGCCCTGGGCTTGTTCAACACCCTCCCTTGTTGCAGTGACACCTGTCTCTGAATCTCCTGCAGGGCCCATAGAGCTAACTTGGCCAGACAACGGCCTCCAGTAGCGCCGGTAACCAAGGTGATTATCCTCACTCAGGCGCTGCGGCAGAGCCCTACTGTGATTGGGCGAGAGAGGCTGATTGAGCTGAAAGGGGCAAGTGCCTAAAGTTGAAGAGCTGGAGGCTGCGTGCTCTGCTGGTGTGGAGGCTAATGCACATCCCATCCGGAAGACTTGATGTTGAGACCAGAGAAGGCTGGTAATGAGGCGCTCGTCCCGGGGGTAATGAGGATCAGTGAAGGACTTCAACCCAGGTGAATCTGTCAAGACTGGGCACGGAGGTTGCCAACCAGTCCCCGTTTCCATTTACCCTTGGGAGGTCTCTGTTTCCAGTGGAGGCCAGCTGATGAAGAGTGACCAGGCTTAGCCGGGGCACCGAGAGGGACTGATAGGGTCAGAGAGGTAAAGTGGTGGCAGGAGAGAGAGAGATGGCTGGCTGCACAGTGTATAAAAGAGTGTAGGAAGGGAGTGAGGGAGGGGGGAGGATGGGAGGGGGCGCCACAGGCATGCGTCACAGACCAGTGAAGCAGGGAGGAGCAGAGCGGAGCAGAGGAGGGAGCCGGGCAGAAAGGAGTCCAACAAACCCGTGAATGATTGCAGGATTTCAGCCCTGAAATGGGAGGGTGTTAAAAGAAAGAAAGAGGAAGAGAGACCAGGCAGCGAAAGAGCGAGCAACTCCCGCTATGCCAAATTACAGATTAAGAAGGACAGCACTATGAGCATGGAGGGAAGGGTGAGATTAAGAGGGTGGGACCGAAAGCAGAGAGGCACCGGGTGCTGGTCTGAGGATAGGATGGCGGGTGAGGAAGAAGAGGAGGAGAAGGAGGAGGAGACAGAAAGATGGATGGTGATGCACAAAGATAAAGACAGAGAGGGTGCATGCACTGTGTAGGTGACCAGACCAGAGAGAGACAAGGTGTCATGATCGATGAGGTCACAGCTCGCGCACACAACCAGGCGAGGATTGAAATTGCCCCCCAGCGGCTCACGGCCAGTCCTCCCACTTTCAGAGAAGCTGCACAGCGCTTCGGCTCGGCGGATTAAACACCCACACACACGCACAGGGCTATTCATCTGTCTACCATCTAGAATCTTTCGTATCATCGGCATTAATAGCCTTGCTTTGATGAGATTGTCTGATGTTGAAAATTGCCAGTCAAAACAGTGCTCGACCTGCTGGGAAATCAGCTGGAGATTTACAGACGCAACGATGCTGAAGAGGTCTCCGGTGAGGTTTCTATCTTAGAGAACTTTCCAAATGTCTCTCCCACGAGCGGCGAATTCATCTGAGCTGCGATCACGGCCGACGCAGATTAACGTCAGTTCCAGGAACTTCAATCAGGGCAGTGTTTTTCCTCTGTTATCATTCAAGCAGCATCAGAAGTCATTCGGTCATACAAATGAGTGTTTAAAGCATTTTCTTAAAGAACGTTTGAAGTCAGGAGAAAAAAGGGAACATGTTTTTTTAAAGAGAAGAAGTATTTAGTAAGCTAAAGAAGATCACATTATCTTCGTAAATGTCACAGAAAAGCACTCGTTCTGCTTCAATGTATGCACTTTAAAAACAAATTCTATCGCGCACAGAAAAAGCAAGCGATAACAGCAGCCGCCAGGAGATCCAACTCAGATTGTCCGACTGCATTCTGGACACACGCCAAGTGATTGTTGACACAGACACTAAAAAGACACAAAAATCGACCGCAGCTTCCACGATACTTCATCGACACACCCCGACATGCTCTTTGCTGCTCGTCTCCTTCTGACTGTTCTTCATTTCCTTCTCGGGCCTGAGTCAATTTGAGCTCCACTTCATTAGCCCCCCCCCCCCCCACACACACACACACACACACACACACACACACACCCGAGTGCCTGTAGGTAGGGGGAAAAGGCGAGAGAGATGGATAAAAAACGGAGAAAGGAAGAAGATAGAAGCAAAAAAAAAGAAACGAGGAGAAGGAGCCTGCGGTCATGCCTAATGTGCTGGGGTTAGATTTACCGCAATCATTGGCAGGGCTCTTTTGAGATTCATAAGGTCATCAATTCAGGCTCTGCCTTCAGCACGGGTAAAACAAAAGTGAGGCTATGCAGCCCTCCGTAGCCAAGAAGGGCCAAATGGGATTGGTGCTGCGATTGTTTCTGCAGAGATTGTTACAGTTGGCAAGGCCACTTCAAAAAAATTGGCCAAGCACCGACGACCTTGAGGAAAGCGCCAGGATTTATTTTCCCCTTGCGCCGCTTTCCCATTCGCCTCACGGTCGTCAACAGGTGAAACCCTCCGCCCTCTCCTCTCCACAAAGTGCAGCCGGCAGATGGACGCTTTGGTGCTTTGACTCGTGTCCACAGACGTGTTCCTATCTCCGTTGTCCGTCTGTCGGCAGAATGGAGTCATCACAGACTCCACGAAGGACCGTGTCTCTCCTTCCCGTCCTTTGCAGTGGCGCAGTGGGACGGCCGTAGAGCTCGACGCGCGCCTTGGGCGCCGGGTGCAGTTGCGGAGAAACGGTGGTTCATGGCAACCGACCGCCCCCCCCCCGCTGGGCCGAAACCGCCGAGCGGAGCCGCGAAGCAGCCTGCGGAGGCCAGCGGGGTTCTGCTGGCCGGTGCCAAAGTCATTCTTCACTTATGTGGACTCGGTAGCTACGGACAGCAAATGTGTTTTTTTGTGCGTTTCCAATATAGATCCGACAGTTTGGAGAGCCGCAGTACGCACAGCACGACAACGTCGCCTCTCGACTGCGTGAACAGTAACATGCTTTATTGCAAGAGAAATTAATCAAAGAAAGCGGTGGAATGTTCTTTGCATTCGTGATTATCTCTTTCTTTTTCCAAGAGTCAAGATGGCTGCCATCTGTCCGAACATTCATCCGAGCAACTGTGTCCACCGTATTAGTCACCGAGCTTACAGTTTCCTATATTTCTGATCCGAATTTACATTTTTTTAACGTGTTTTTCCTGCCATTCGATGATGTAAGGGTCTAAAATGTATGTTCTTTTATTCAATTCAATTCAGTATATTTTGTATAGCTCTGAGTTACAAATTTCCCTCAATGGGCTTTACAATCTGTACACATACGACATCCCATTTTTCCCTGTGAAAAAAACTTTTCACAGGGAAAAACGTTTAAATTGTGTAAAACGACAAAGATCATGATTGCGAGTGCGAGGCATCTTTTCCACGAACGTTGCATCCCATCAGCGAAAACTACACCGCACGGATCTGTGGTTACGGCACGGCACGACGAAGCCCACCTTGATGCTCCGCAAGGCAGGAAATTGAGGCGGCCAACAAATATGAAGGCTCAACAATCTGAGAGAAGATTGTAAGAGGAAGTGTGAGTCTGCAGACATTCATTTATCAACGTCAGGATTTGGTCAACGGAGATAACGGAGGAGACTTCGCCCATATCTGCTAATGTGTCACTGTCGCTTAGATAAGGCTGCCAAATGTGTCGCCAAGCATAATTAGACCTGCTGGACAACTTTCTTGCATAATTGAAAGTTTCATCAACTAAGATAACATATTTTCTAGAAGATTTAGTAAATATAGAGAGAACAATTTCATCTAAATTCGTTAAACGTCTCCCTTCTTCCTGCTCGACATTACTATTGTTCATATATTGTGCAGAATGCAATTAACATTGTGGTACTAAGATTTCACTCAATTATTCTGACCTACTAATCACCATTTCAATATACATTTGAATAATATGTATAATTCTAAAAAATCATAATAATTACAAGATAAAGAAAACAAAGATATTTAAATGCATCCTTTATTTTAATCTTTAAGTTATGGTCCTGGTGATTAAATTACAGATCAAGTGAAGTTCCATATCAGCAGAATGTAACTAAATTGCTAAATGGCTTTTAGGTACTAAATCCAAATGAGATAAATACTGTAGATTAATTGTAATAACAACAACATTATTATGTATCTAACATCACATGAATAAGTGATGCTCCGAAAGCAAAACCTCGACGGCATTGGCAGAGGAAAAGTTGTGTCCATATGTAATTATAACTGCTGCTTATTTACCATGGAGTTGAATATGAGTTGTGCTATGGGGAATGTGACTTATGAGCTCATGGGAAAAAATACCAAAAAACATAAAACATAGGTTATTAAAAAGCAGGTTAATTGCAAATGATGACTTGTGTGTGTGTGTATAAGCAGACAAGCAGGTTGGCAGATTGGCACACAAACACACACATACACGCACACATATTTGCATATGCATGGATGGAAACATTATGCCGAACTTGGGGGACTGGAGAGACCTTTCGGTGTTTCCAAACTTATCTACTGCAGCGTGTCGTGTCTTGATGCTCTGTGGCTCTTTTAAATGCCACGGCCCCTCTCTGGCCTCCTGTTTGTGAGCGCCGCAGGATGAACAGAGCGACGTACCTGGCAGTCTGTCTCACAAACAGTTAAAAACAGTTGATGCAGCTTTTAGATGGTGCTTTAAACATATTTATTTTTATCCATGTAGCTTACAAAACATAGGTTTCATCCCTTGGCTGGTTCTCCTCTCCCTGCCTTTAAAAAGAACACTTTTTATTTTTTCTATCCCTCCGTCTGTCTTTCTTTCCTCCTCGACCCCTCCCTCCGATCTGCTCCCTCCCCCCCATCCCCCCGCAGCGTGAAGCAGGTTCAAGAGCCTCGGCGGTGACTTAGTGTCTTTTGGTTTGTTCTTACGATGATCACCCGTAAAGCTTTTTTATCTCCCTCCCTGCGTGCCTGTCTTTTTTACATCTAACCTTGTTGGTGCGTAGGCGCTGAATGCCCGAACCCAGCTTGGCTTACGTGCTCCAGGTGCACGAGTCCCCAGCATGAGTCCACTCCAACTGTGACTGAGAGTTTGCGAGGAGTGGGAGACTCAATGACAGTTTTGAAAGACGGGGAGAGGATGAATATTCGTTGCCAGGACCGCTCGCTGATTGATCTTTTGGCTAACTGTCTCTCCTGCCTCCCTGCTGCTTGCACCCCCCTTCCTGCCTCCTCTTCCTACCTCTTATACTGAAGCCGGCGGCTACTGGGACGCCAGGGCCAGGTGTGGAGAGGTATATTGGGAGGAAGGAAGAGTGAGAGAAACGGAGAGAGAGAGAGGATCGACGGCGCCCAGGTGGCCAGCTTGAACGCCTGTGCTTCAGCCTTTCCCATCTCATTTGCATGAACCACATGTTTTGTCTTTTCCCCGGCCTCTCGTGCTATTTTGCACATGCCGAAAATTCATTTCCGATATTATTTCCTCCCTGAAAGTCCTCCTGGCGCACTTCTTGTTTCTCGGGATACGTTTCACTTTCACTGCCTTCCTTTGCTTTTAACTTTCTGTTTTCTTTTTATAGAGGATTGATCGTCCCTCTCCTTTTTTTCATTCTTCTTTTCCCCGTACATCCAGATTTACCTTCTTTCTCTGTTTTCTTTGCTCTGGGCTTGCTGAACTGTGCATTTTACTTATATGCTGCACTGCAATATTCTGGAGGTGGAAGCATATTTTCATTGTAGGTGTACTTCCTGGTCTGGTCCCCCCAACAACCTCTATTCATCTCCTACCCACCTTCTCTTGCTTTCATCACTGTTTTTTTAACTAACCTCATCTGTCTATCTCCCTCTCCCCTCACCCCCTCTTACTACTTATATTTTCCCGAAGCCATGTCCATAACTATGTTTTGTTGTACTTGCAGCAAAAGCAAAGTTTATCCCTTTCATTTTTAATTCTCTCATCTTCTTCCAACCAATCTCTTATAATCAGGCCATCACTCACACACTTCATCATTCTCCTCCTTCCTCCTCTAGTCTTTCCATCTCTTGCCCCTCTGTGGCACTTTATCTCACTTCTCCATCATATATCACCATTCAATGTTTCATCTTGACATCTTGGCACATACAGTTGTGTGCGCTGTTTTGTAGGTGTGTGTGTGTGTGTGTGTTTTGAAAGAGACTGAGTGGTATTCTGCTCACACATTCAGGCACATACACATGCATCATTGTTCCGGCGTTTTTGTCATGCCAAACACACTCCTGACTGGCCCAGCCTCGGCTTAAATTGTGCATAAGCGAGCAGGTGCTCTTAGAATATATATTTTTAAAAACTTTGTGAATTCCTGTCTCAAATTCAACACACTCGCCTAAGCACACCTTCCTTTTAGAGATATGCCAGGTTCTCATATGTAAAATTCCAGCTAGGAGATACACTGTATATAGGAGGCCCCATGTACATCCACATACATTCAGGTCACAGTCTTTCATAAAAACACACACACACACACACGCCGCGTGACCAAGAAAAAATCCCTCAGATTGCGTCATCACAATTTCTGAATTGAGTTATGTAGCCTGTCAGTTAACTCCCAGATTCCTTCTCCACACACATCCGCCCGTCAGACGGCGCATATATTTTGCACGGGGAAGGGACTCAATTACGGCGAAGGTGAAAGAAGCAATAAACATGGCACAGATACAGTGAGGCACGTTCAGCAGCACCACAGTCAATCACACAGCCAGGTAGGTAGCCGCTGCCGCTTTGCTCATCCGGTTGTGAAGTGCAGAGAGTGGCCAGGGGTGGTGGAGGAGTGGAGGGAGGGAGGGAGGGAGGGAGGGAGGAGGGAGCAAAACGCTGCCATCCGACCCTCCTGAAAACGATGGGGCTGCAGCGCACATGGACCTGCCACTGAGAGGACAGAGAAGTGGGATGGAGGGAGGGAGGATGGCAGTGGAAGATGATAACAGTCCACCTTAATTTCACACAGAGTTATATTATGCATACACACACTCACACTCACACTCACACTCACACACTCACACTTGACCATCCCTGGCACTGTTGCGCAGCTACACGATTTGGTCACCCAGCAAGCCGAGAGGACCATCAGCACAATCGCACCAAACAGTGCATCCTTTGCCCAGGATGCATCTGTTGTCCCTCCCCTGTGTGGGTTTATGTGTGAGGCTGAGAGAACTAACAGCTCGCCTCATATTGCTGCCATCGGTGAGGCAGGGGTCTGAATAGATTTAAGATATTATGCAGGTGTGACGGCTAACCACCTCTTGGTGAAGCAACGTCTCCATGAATTCATGACCCTGCTGATGTTGTTTTTCATAGCTGTGCTTTTTTTCCTCTGTGAAATTGAAGGATTATCCTAGTTTATTACAACGTGGGATCTTACTTAAATGGTGTTGACCATCATTTCTTCTGGTTATGTGTTTATTTGTGTTTGTGTATTTTATTCAGTCAATCAAATCAAATACAATACAATATTATCCTATATAATATACAAAAGAGAAAGCCTGAAAGGGTATAGGTAGAAGCAAAACATACTTATAAATTCCTATCCTAAATTGAAATCAAAATAAATCAGAAAATGTATATAAAATAAAGAAAAGAAAGAAAAAAAAATTAAATATTATTTATATATACTACCACATACATCTTCCATATTAAGACGTTGTGATAATATTGTACAAGCTAATGGCTGAGAGCGAGGAACAAAGCACCCTCGCTATAAAGTGTGATGGGGCAAAAAAGACAGAGCAGTCAGACGCTCTACAGATTTAAAAACAACAACTCTCAAGTCAGCCAAACTCAACTGGATGACAGCGTAGGCTTGTCTCCCTGCATGAATGTTGACCTACTGAACCTAGCATGTGTAGATCCAGAGTTACTATATCCAGCATCACAAGTAAACTGTAGTAAATGAGGCGCAGTCTGAGGACGGGACTTAGTGATGAAGGGTCGATACATCCACCAAGTGTTCCACCGATCAGATGAATGGATCTGAAGATATGTGAAGGTCATACCCACAGAGGGAGGATCCTTACTTTACTATTAGATCGGGACTTGGATTATCTGGTTGAACAGTTGGTTGGTTTGCAACTTGTCCAACATGTGTTTCTTGCTCCCTACTTTGTAAATCTTTATATTATCATAACCAATAAAAATGATGAGCAAAACTACAAAACAAACTTCTGAGCTATAACTAAATGGAATTATCAAATAGGAAGTAGCCGTGCCGTGTTGCAGATATCGCCAAGTTAAGACACAAATGTGTGATTCTGATATTTGGCAGCCTCTGGCTTGTTCACTAACTGACAGTGGGCTACTCCTGGCAGCCGCACCAACAATCGAAAATACACAATCGGGCTAGACAGCCAACAATTGTACTCCATCTCCGCTGTAAGTAGCCTAACCGTGAGGCGCTGGCTGTTTTTTATTACCCAAGTGTCAAAGAAATCACGTAGCCTCCCGCCTGCAGCAAAACTGGAATCTATTTTAAATGTGCCTGAATGATCCAGACAATCTGTGGCTGTTGATGGATCTAACAGACGTGTGGTTGCTGATGTTCTGCCCTATACCCGCCCACACACATAGTTCTGAAAAGTTTCTTTCATGCCCTGTGTTCCCACATAAGTAGAGGTTTAAGTCAACAGACAGGGCTGTGTATATATATTTTCTGTCTACTGTACATGCACACACCTCCCGCTGTGACAGCTGAGTAGTTTCATTAATAGCATCGCACGGAGCTCCACTTGACGGCTGCAGCAGAGGTACGGAGAGGGAGCGGCTTCCAACCAAGACTCTAATAGTTCCGGCAGCTCCTCCACTCGGCCCGGCTCCCGTTCGATCCTATCTGTCTCACTCCATCTTCTATTCATTTCCCTCAGCACATCCGTGTTTCTCTCTGCCTTCGGCCCTGCCTCCTTTTCTTCCCACCTTATTCTTAATTTACCACCAAGGCTTACTCTCGGGCTCCCTTTTTCTCCTTCGTATAGTCTCCTTTTTCTCAGCCTCGGTGCCGAATCCCATTCTGTTGTGCTTGGCCCAAACTTCGGTTCTTCAACTTTCTGCCCCTCACTTTGCACCTTCATTCAGAAAATTGAGTTGGCAGAGATGGGAGGAGGAGGAGGGGGGGAGGGGAGCCGTATCGTCGGGGAAATGCCCGTTCTGTAAAGAGTTCTGAAACACACATCCGCCTGCCTTAGATCCATCTTATTAATTGCTCTTGCAAAACTCGAGGTTGTGACACTCTCGTTGCTTTTTGTTATTATTAAAAAGAGTTACGGAATGAAGGGTCTGGAATCAATAAGCAGGCTTGAGGGGAAATTAAACAAGGAGAGCCGGGGACGGAGCGCAGGGACGAACTTGGTGCCGTCGGACATAGTTATTAGATGCTGCTGGCCTTTAATGAGGGTTATTTAACGGGCCAGAGAACCGGCGCACACAGCAACCAGCAAACTGAATGCTGATTTGCAACAGCAAGTGGAAACCAGAGTCTGACAACACTCCTTTCATACCCAACTGAAAACAACGGGGGTGAAATATGAAGGTGCCGGGAAAAGCAAAGAACTTGGCCAAAACCCTCTAGCCTTCTCTGCTTTAACCCCCCCTGTGCGTTTCATTTGTTCCACTTTTATCCTCATTTACCCCTCTTTGCTCTGGGTCTTTCTTTATCACTCTTCGCCCCCCCCCCCCCCCCCCCCACCACCCTTTTTCCTCCTTTTCCCCCGGCGGCTTTCTTTTATGGGAAATGTATTCATTACAAGACAATAAAGGCCTGATTGGAAAGAATGGACCATCTTTCAGAACAGTGTTGAAAATCAGCCGAGAGATAGAGAGAGAGAGAGAGGGAAAGAGAGCATGAGATAACATTACACACCTGATGTCTTCACTCAAGAGAACCTCTGATTTCCTCCGCATCGCTGCTTACCCCTCAGCATCGTATCAAAGCACCTGTGATGGGACATTGTTTTTTCACGTTATTAGAGTGGAGAAGAACTCTAGGATATCAGCTGCGCTCAACAGCTGCACTCCAATACAGAGCTACTGTTATCAGCGCAACATGGGTTTCAGACACTTTGCAATGCCATATTTACATTTAACAATTGTCTGGATCAGAGTGTGACGCTCGTTCAATTATGTGATGTGTCTCCCCCGTGTAAACATGGCGCAGCGGTGTGATTTAATTCACTTCGCAATAATAACATCTCAAGGGTGTATGGCGGAGTTGGAAAGATCCACACAGTCACAGCAGCTCAGCTGCTTGGTCCATACAAACAATATGTGGAAGACCAGGATTTTGAGATATGTGTTAGATGATGTTTTCCAACTCTATTTTCTATAGTAGTGATGTTCTCCACAGAAAAACATCTTCTCAATTATGTCGCAGTTTTACACACGTGATTTACGAAAAATGCATACTTGGTTAGGTTTAGTAAAAACATTAAGGTGTGGCTGACAATAAGTTTGTTAGTTTATTTAAGTTACAGAAGTAAATTAATATAATTCACCATTTAGTCTCACAGTGGACATGAACATCGTTCTCCTGGGTGAAAGTCCGGTTGACCAACACTGATCCTGACCTCTTTCCTACACAGACTTTGATTAGAAACATATTTGTAATATATATGAACACACTTAGAAACATGTGCATATATACATAGTGGGAACATTCTCTGAAATGTACCTGTCACTAGAAACACATTTATTCAAGAGTTAAGAAAATGGCCATAACAATATATTGACAGAGCTACATTGAGATATGAAAATTATTTGTGGCTGATAACAGAAATTCCAAAGACACATTTGAGGACATTTTTAATCACCCTATACATTTAAGGAATCCTTGCGTTTATGTAAGAACATTAATATTGAATTGAGAAAAAAATATAATTGTGGGATAAAAAAAAAACTTAAAAATCCAGCATTTGATTTATTTCCTGACCACAGCTCTAGCCTAGCCTCCAGTCCCTCATCACAAACCAACATGGGGCTTACAGAAACAGACAGAGGAGATGCAGGTTAGAGACGGGCACTTCACATCATAATTTTGCTGCAATAATTTGTTTGCTGTAATAACTGCTCATGGGACACAAATTGCACTACCCATAAAAGAAAATTCTCTGAAAAGAGGCCAGATGTGGTGACATCATACCTGGCCTACCTCAGCCAGCCTTAAAAACTATAGACATTAATGACTATAAGACTATAATACTGTACGACGCAGACACTTTTATTACATTCTGGCACAAAAAAGCTCAGTGGCAATTTATTGGAAACCAGTCCAGTAACAATACAAAATCTTCACTGCACTATACAGACAACAGAGGGAAAGGCACATCCCATACAGCAATAATGGCAAAATAACAAATACAGTGAGAACAAATAGTCAAGTGATGGGAGATAAATTGGTTGGGGAAATGGAAGCATCCTATGAGACGATGTTTCAGCTTCATTTTAATTAAACAGTCTTTGTTTTCTAACATCCAGTAAAAGGGGTTATTATTACACTTCCCAAAGTTTGCCCTCCTGGGCGTAAAAGCAGAAACATCTGATATGTAACATCTGTCACAGAGAATAGTTAAACCACAGCCTTAATAACAGAATGTGTCAAGCACACCTGAGAGCAGCAGTTCCCAAAGTGTGACATAATGTTGCTCATTCTGCACAAAATCCGTCGGTGCAAAGCACCGTCAGCGCTGATGAATTCAACCTGCAGGTGTTTACGGGTGTAGACGGACATTTCACAGCTAAACGCCAGACAAAGGCAGAAAAATACTGTACATGTGTACCGCCCTGTTCCGTTTCTCCCGTTTCTCCTGTTTCTCCTCTGTCTCCTGTCTCTTGTGTCTCCTCTGTGTCTCCTCTGTGTCTCCTCTGTCTCCTCTTTGTCCCCTCCATTTCTCCTCCGTGTCTCCTCTGTCTTGATTGTTTCATTCCCTTCACCCGAGACAAGGGAAAGACTGGACAATAAATAGGGGGAAAACGGTGTACGGCATGAGGCAATCGGGGAGACAGGAGTGGTTGAGGGCAGGTGAAGCAAATTAACTAATCAAGGAGACAGAGGAATGGCTGAGGGCAGATGAAGGGAATTAACCAATCAAGGAGACAGAGAAGTGGCTGAGGGCAGATGAATGGAATTAACCAATCAAGGAGACAGGAGTGGCTGAGGGCATGTGAAGGGAATTAACTAATCAAGGAGACAGAGGAGTGGCTAAGGGCAGGTGAAGGGAATTAACTAATCAAGGAGAGAGGAGACACAGGGGAGACATAGAGGAGACACAGGGGAGACATAGAGGAGACACAGAACACCGGAGACAGGAAACACAGAGGAGAAACAGGAGAACCGAAACAGGGAGTTACATGAGCAAACTCTCCGCCAGATGTATTAACTCCTGTGTGGGCAGTCTTCTGTCAGATCTCACTTCCAACAGTCTATTTTATGCTCTAACACACATCTACTGCCCGTTGACACAATGATCCTATAATGAATGTCAGCTAATCCTCGTTTGACCTTATTTGGACATACACCAGGCTTGTTTTGTCCTCAACCGGGCATTGGCACCATCCTTTGACAGCTTCACACTAGTCCTTCTTGGTAATTACACACTATGTCGTGAGCCTTAACAGCAAATTAATGGCGCCTTTGCCCCTCATAGGACTGTATATAATCCAATGTACGGTATAATTTATACATGATGTATGTAATTATATCTAAAATATTAAAACTCATCTGAGTAGAACGTTAATGCGCTCATCACTGAATGTTATGTGCAGCTGTGTTGAGGCCGACAGGCCGTGATGTGCTGGAAAGATTAAGGCTCCAAATGAAATGTAGCCCGAAGCCCACATTTCCTCTTTGATATCATCTTTCTCTTGGCTACATTTTGCTACTTTACAGTCAGGTCAGCACACTTGTGAAGGTCTTTTATAAGCATTTGTGGAGGTTAGTGCTGAAACAATTACTTTATGAATCAAGTCGTCATTGGACGGAAAATTTATCGACAATAATTTCTTTGGAAATTAATTGTTTAAAAGCCGGGGATTCTGAGTAAAGCTTGGAGGACTTACAGGAGAGCGAATAAAGTTGAAGCGGCCAAGATGTCCAGAGGTCTCAGAGTGGAACACAGGCGGTCTGTTGGCTGAGATAACCCTGGTGACATCACTATGACATCACAGGGGTAATTTTCCCAGACTTGACAAAGCTCCTGCATAGACACATAACTCATTATGCAGCTGCTATATGAGGCTGAGTGGCATTAACCATGCTGAGTACACTGACCTGTCTGTCAAGCCTTTTACATATTATTCACAGGCCATGGGACATTGACGTGTGTCCAGTCGTTCTTTTGAGCTGCAATGTCAAACTGTTGCTGGTTTCAGCAAGTCAGATGTGATAATGTTTGGCTTTATTTCATTCTAACATGAATATCTTTTTTTATCGAGTTTTAGAATTATTTGAGATTATGAGAAATTCAGATTTTTTCAAATGTATCGACTAAATGTAAAATGTATCAAAAATGAAATTAACAGATTAAAGAACCATACAAAAAAATGTCTTTCTGTTAAATGTATGCATGGAAAGTAGCACACAGACTCTTTCTGTGCGCACGCATATTTAGTTTTTTTGGAATCATGTGACATCGGGTTTTGGTGAAGAGGGTGAGGCTACTAATGGTAGATGGACGACGTGTTGTCTGACCATGATTGGAAGACAAAGTGGTTATAGTTGAACAGCCACATTTTCAATCATTCTCTCCTGGAGAACAGTTATTAAACTTGCATCACATGAACGCATTTACAAATTTGAATGTACCAAGGGAAAAAAAGAGCTAGAGAGAAGTTCAAACTCGCCGTACTTTAACGCTGCACAGCCGGCCAATACATGAACAAATGTCGGTTTCTAAATGGTAACTGGACCTGTACTCTGATCGAAAGACGATGCTACTCACCACTCAGTCAACATGTGTTGGTGAGTTGTCCCCGTTTTCCAACGTTGGAACGCTGTTGGACTTCACAGGCCCCTGAGCCACTTTGGGTCCAGTGTCTAGCTCAAGGGCACTTCAACATTTAAAAGCAGCGATCAAGCCGCCGACCTCCTGGTTTAGGCACGACCACCCGGTTGGTCCGTACGTGCAAAAACCCCGGCGAGAACCTTCTTTGTAAAGTCGCAACTAATCAGTATGGATCTCGGGCTGCTCGTATGAAACGCATCAATTGAAACGCGCCAGTTATCTTCCAAAATTAATGCAGCCAGCAGCATTCTTCACAATCCGAAACGCAGCGCACACGGGGAGAAAGAGGTTACGTTTCTCGTTAGAAATCAAATGACGGATATTTTTCGCCTTTTGATTCTTTGCAATGGAGTGTATTAATGTGTTTCAAGTGATGTATGTGTGTGTGTGTGTGGGGGTGTGGGGGGGGGGGGGTAAGTGTGTGGGATTTATCTGCTTGTGTGTGTGTTGCCGTTTCTGTTTTTTAAAGAGTACAAAGAGCCTAGGGTGGGAGTAAAAGCTCAGCCTCTAGTGCTGTTGGCCTCCGATGGAGAGATTAGCAGAGTGTTGTGAAATAAAGTGTGTTAATTAAAAGCACTGAGTGGAGTGTGGGAAAATCAGGTGAGAGATAACATGGTGCCAGGGGCTGAATAAAAACATATTTACCTGCCCACACACACACACACACACACACACAACCATTTTACCATGAGAAGAGAGGGATTGAGGAATAAAATGAGCAAGTTAGTCATGTGGAAAGTGTGCAAGAAAGTGAATATCACTGAGTGGGAGGCCATGAGAAGAGGAGATTATTGAATCGGATTTTAATCTTGCTGTTTGTTGTATACACTCTATACATGAATTCAAAGGGTGGGCTGCTGTGTGGCAGTGATCTTGTTTTTTTACCAGGAGGTCAAATAAGGAAAATAAAAAGACGAAACGGTGAAATCAAGTTAAGTTAGAAAACTTTCTGCCTCACCGCTTTTCTTTATGTATGAAACTGGTTACATTTAATAACATTTGAGTCAGGCACCCAAAGTAATTGTAGTTTCCAACTGTGAAATAATGACTGAGAGGAAATATATGAGGAGGAAAAGAAAAGAACGGAAGAATGAAGGAGGTGCAATGTCCGCTCATAAAAATCAGTTTTACCCAAGAAAGTTGGGAGTTATGGGGGCCGACACCGGTGAAAGCTGCTGGGGTGGACAGGGCAGTAAAAGAGGAAGCATGAAAGGAAAGAGGCAGCGAGCAAATGGGATGAATCGAAACTGATTGTAATCCCGCCGGTGATATTAGGGTGAGTTATATATTTGGGGGTTGGTAGGGGGGCGGGTATTCAGAGGGAGAGGGAGAACTAGGGAGAGAGTGGAGGGAGGAGGGATTACATGTGTAAATCATTTTAATGACGCCTCTCCTCTGCATTAGGGGGCAGCCAGGAGGCCAAACAAACAGTGTGTAATTAGAGCAGGGGAATGGGAAATGGAGATGACGAGGGAGCCGGGGCAAAGGGAAAGACATTTGGTAAAATAAAGGATTGGAACAGGAGACCTTTGGACAAAAACGGTTATGGCTCTCATTATATGGTGTCGCTTTTAAGAAATGAGACCCGACAAGGTCTGCGTAACCACCGAGGAGGAGGAGGAGGAGGAGGAGGAGGAGGAGGAGGGTGGCCATGTCGATGACGTTGCGATGATGATGGTGGAGGCAATAACTTGAGAAACCATCCTGCCCGCTTGGTGATGAAGATCCCGCTGTAATGCGGATTATGATCGCGATGGTTGGAGCTATGATTACGGTAATGGAGATGATAAATGTGATCACGGTGTCATGATTGCCAGCGCCGTCAGTTGTGCTAATTATCCATCCATCCAGTTTCTATTTCCACTCATCAGGGTCACAGGAGGGCTGGAGCCTTTCCCAGCATGCATTACGTGAGAGATGAGAGTGTTATCGCATACAGTAAAGTCATGCACACACTTTAACGTCATTAGAGCTCCCAATCAAACCTGAACTGTACCTGAACCGGACTGTGGGAGAGGCTCCAGGCCCCCGACTCGCTCTGCTGCTACATTTATACAAAGTTGTTGATTTTTGGCTTATCTGTGACGTCTGTGTGTTCTGGGGGTTCAGTACAAACTGAGCAGAAGTCTAAAATGCAGTGAACAAGCATATTTTATTTTTTTCCCACCTGCACAAAACTGTGAAGGGAAGCAAAAGGTTACAGGATTCCCTCAGCATGTATGTTGTGATGACATTTTGTTTAGACTTTAAAATGTCAGAAGGTAAACATATCCTATAACACGTTTCCAGAGCCCAAGCGGTTCTGTTCTTCAAATTGCTTTTCTATTGAAAACTTCTGTTTCCAATAATACAAAACTGAGAAAAGCTGCAAATGCTCACATTCAAGATTTTTTTCGCGTTTGGATTAAATATTTAAATATTCAAATATATATTCATACACTTTCTGTTGACTAATGAGTCAATCAAATTATAATTCCTGGCCTGATTTAGTATTTTATATTCATCTTAAAGTATGTGGAATGTTTAAAACTACATGTGGTGAGTTAAGGACGGGCGCATTATATTATTGCAATACTCCATGCCCATATGTTGAAGAGTTATTCATGCGGCTCTGAAAGGTTCCCTCCCTCCCAGTGTAAAAGAGGAGCGACTAAATCGACAATCCTATTTCTATGCAAAAATGTAATTCTACAGTTCAAGTGGTATCTTTCAAAGTGTGCATTTTTAGTGAAAATTTCCTTCAGGGTTTCCCTGCTGATGGGATGGCATAGTAACACAGATGCACTTTCGATTTTGTTGCCTTATAGTCAAAAGACTGCAATTCTGGAAGACCCCATCTTGATTTATCTAAGTCAGCAAATTAGTTAGCTGACGATAAGAGAGCCAAATTCTTTGCGTGAATTACGATATGATGCTTTAGACTGAAGATGCATTGCAAACAATCTGACCTGTATCTACTTTGAATCCCATGTGGGAGTGGCCTAAATCAGAGTGTCATGTTATTTCTGTCCTCACAGCCATCGTTGCTTTTTGTGAATGTCATTTTCATCGCTTTCATCAAAATCATGATAGGAAAGGCGACTTATTGCCCCTTCGAAGACACACAGATGATATCTGTGGATGTTTATGTCTTTCTAGTCGATACATTCCTTTCTTTGCAAATTACTCTATAAGGCAATGGAAAACAACAACATTTCCCATGATACATATAATAACCACCGTAATGCCGAAGTTTTCTAAGTCGTGATCAGGGAGGTGACGCCTACGCTAAAGCCCGCTGTGTTTGCCGTAATGATCAGTTCTAATAATGTTTATGAGGTCGACGGTGCTGCGTGCTCCTGTGATGGTGATGATGACAATAACAATGTAGATCAAAGCCAGGACACGCGTGTCATTATAGTTACTTGAGGTCACCGGTCGGCCCTACGAGGGTTGTTTTCCCTCCCATGTTAACAGTGGCCCTGTAAGTGTTTTGTATCATTATCACAGCGTCAACAACGATTATGAAGAAAATGAAGTGTTGCATTCACTGTCGCAATCATCTAAAGGCGCCCCGAGGGATCGCCCTTTCGTCGCTCTCGTCTGACCTGCTCCTCACACCTGCACCGATCCATAATTCATGTGCGGTGTCGTGGCTGCTGGGGAGTGATACCGAGATGCTATCGGCTGTACACGGATGACTGTTTGTTTTGCCGAAGAGCTGCATATAAATGAACGCAGGTGGCAAGGAAACTCATAACGGCTTATCTAAGGTGAGCGCCGGCTCGGGAGCGAACGGAGGGAGAGATACGAACAGAAGGAGGAGGAGAAGGAGCCAGGTGGAGAAGTGAAACGCAGCGCAATCAGCTGATGCATCACTGTGTGCAGATGCGTTTAACGGAGTGTAGAAAACAGGGGGGGTATTGTGCGAAAGACAAAATGGATGAGAGGGGAGCTGTTTAAGGTGTGTGAGCGTGAGTGTGTCCCCTGATTATAGGCTTGTCTGTGTGTGATTACTCTCTGACCTGTCGCCTCTGGCTTTGTGTCTACATGGACCCTCTCATTTGCACCACACACACACACACACACACACACACACACACACACACACACACACACACACACACACACGGAGAGACACAATCTCACGCACTCTAAATCCAGTGTTTAAATTCAGCCAAGGGCCACAGGGCAGGCAGGAAAAGCACCTCAGAGACACCAAATCTCTCTCTCGCTCCCTCTTCTTCACTCTCTGATCTCTCCCTCCCTCGATTTGTTCCCCTCTTTTCCTCTTCTCCCTCTCTTTTAAATCCTCATCTCCATATTCATAGACAGAGGGGCTCTTTAAGAGGGCTGCTATCTGAAATGGGCCGGCAGCACCTCTTGTTTGTGGCTTTCCAAATGGAAAAAAGCCATTTCCTCTTCCTGTCAAGCATGGAGGTATACTAGTGTGTGCATGAGTGTGTTGGTGCATGGGCGTCTGCGGCATGCGCCTCGTGTAGAGGAGGACTTTGCGTTGTCGGGCAGTTTCTCAGTCTTGCAGGCCAACTTTTGAAAGCTGAATCTCACTTTCACAATCACACTTCCCGAAAAGCCTTAAAGTGCAGCAGTGCTGGAGGAAGTGGGGAAATGCAGAACTGAATCAGAAAGGGAATGTAAGAGTTTGTTTTTTTCACATGAAATGCAGTGACATTTAAAAAATATTTTACACAGCTCTGATTGATTATGTGTGTGGACTGAATAAGATATTTTCTGTGCTGTTTGAATATGAAATTGAATGGTAATGCATTAAAAAGAACAACGATTTAATAAATGTAAAAAACCCTCATATAATCCAACACATACAAGATGCTATGATACTTTTAAACTGCATGTGTGTGTGAAAATGTGACTCCAACACCAACATAATACAATATTCATGTATTTAATTAAAAGCTAGAATATTCTCACAATGAAATCCCCATAAATAACACCAGTATGCACAATTGCATTAGTGGGATTAATCCAATCCACGCAACACTGCCATCACAACACACAGTCTCTGCAGTAGAGTGATGCAACTCCATTTCATAATTCAGAATGAAGGAACATAGGACGACTAGGCTCCAGAGCAATTCAACAAAGTTTTTAGAGCCTGGGGGATGAAGAGAAGCGAGAGACGTTGAGTAAAACAAGAGTGGAGGCAACACTGAAAATGAAACTGTGCAGGTTTAGGAGTGATGAAGAGTCAAGAGTTTTCTTCCCCTCCCCTCCCCCGCCCCCTTTATGTTTTGTCTTTCTTTTTTCTTTCTCATCTTTTCCGTACCCATGATGCAACGGAGGGCAATGGCTTCTTTACGTCGAGATTCATTGAGTCATCATTGTCAGAAAAGGAGGAGAGAAAGGGCTGATTGTGATGAAGGGTGGCTCACACTTGTGTTTTCCACTCCCTTCTTTCTGTACCTGCCTCCAAATTGGTCAGGATCAAGTTCAGGATCAAAGACGTGATGTTGCATTAATGGGACGTCGCATGTCGACTCGTGTCTTGCCATCCCATTTCAAAATCTTTCGGGCTGAGTCATGCTTCTGTTTCGTAGCATCAAATGCTGGAAGCGTTTGCCTCCTAAATCCCACAGAGCTCCTAATAGAATACACGGTCGGCTGAGGCTCGGCCGTAGTGTGTGTTCTTCTGCGGAAACAAATGGATAGATAACTAGCAAGAAAGCTGGTTGAATGTAACTAAGATTAATTCTGTCAATAACATTGCATCATTGCATGTTTTTTGTTATATAATGTTGTATTTAATTACCGGTATTTGTTTTTTTAATCAACATGATAAGGAACAATTTCAACTAATCAAATCTGCAAACCGTTCACTGTCATCATATGTCATTTGTTTTTCCTTCAACATCTGGAACTGGCAACTGAAGTGCGATTCACGCTGTTGTGTTCATGTGTAGGAAACTCAAAGCATGAGTCAGAAGAGGATTGTTGTCTTGGTTAAGTGTTGAACAAGAGTTATAAGTGTTAACATGCAGATGTTTGGCATCTACAAGCGTGTTCATAATCTAAATTTAGCATGTTAAAAAAATAAACATTATGACCCAAACATGTCACTAAATGAGAAGTGAAGGGATCACTAACGTTATTATGATTCATCCTGCGGGGAACATGAAAGTCCTCAAGATCGTTCTTGGTCTCGAGACAGGTCTTTTTGTGCTTGCGTGTTCCACGTTTCATCGTAAGCGCGCCATGCTGCGTTGGACTCGCACCGCTGATGACTTTGTCTCGGTTGAGGTGATCTTGACTGGAACACTTACGCATCCAATAGAAAGATTTCAGTCTGGAGTGAGCGGCCTTCCTTTTGGCGGAGCTAATAAAACTTTAATGCTGACTTTTTTCTCAATCCTTTTTTTAACTCAAGAGTTTTTTAGTAGCCTTGACAAATTAACACTTGGGATGCAATCCTCCGGTGTCAAAGGCCTCCATTTTCTTCACCTAACCCTAGTCACACATGCTGGATTAGAACAGAATACCTTTGAATGATATCAATACAGCATCTAATACATACATATATATATATATATATATATATATATATATATATATACTACCGTTCAAAAGTTTGGGGTCACTTAGAAAAAAGAAGAAAAAAAAAGACTATTCTCTGTTTGTTAATGAAATCTCTACATAGGTGTGTAGAGGCCCATCTCCAGTGTTCTAGTGGTACATTGTGTTATTGCCTTAGAAGACTAGCAGAGGGGTAGAACCCCCTTGAAAACCTTTTTTTATACATTTTTATTTAGCATATTCCACAAACAAATTACTCCTTGACATTGAAACCCGTTTTATGTGAGCGCAGCTGAAAACAGTTATGCTGGTGAGAGAGGCTCTAAAACTGGCCTTCCTTTGAGCGACAAGTTTGAAGAACAACATTAATATTTACAATATAAATCATTATTTCTAACCTTGTCAATGTCTTGACTATATTTTGTATTAATCTTGTATTCATTTAATAAATAAAAGTGTGAGTTTTCATGGAAGACACAAAATTGTCTGGATGACCCCAAACTTTTGAACAGGAGTGTATATATATATATATATATATATTAAAAGAATATATTAATACATTTTTCACAAGACACGGTAGCAGGTTTGATATAAAGCTAAATAAAGGATGGCCACTGAAATAAAACCTGCTCCATTTGTCTTCAGCCTGTCATAGCCTAATTATGTAAGAGATCAAATGAGTTATACATCATCATGCGCTGTTCTATCTTCATTCATTAATAAAGGCCGGTGTGACTGATTGTCGAACACAGAGCTAACGGCATACATACCAATATGCAGGCCACTGGGCCGTTTCTGAGCAGCTTGTCACAAATTGATTGCAACCGTTGTTGCAAACGGGTACCAATGGGTACGTATCAGCAGGTGGATTACGACGTGGCTCTGGCTGCTCCACAGAAGGGAAGAAACATCTTACCGGGTCCTGTAAAACCTGTCTCATCCGTCATTCAAAATGTGATATCACACACTCCTCATGAAACTATGCGGATGTACGAGGGTGTGTGAGAACCTGCCGTGGGGCCTGAAAACACACAAACACAGACACACACACACACACACACACACACACTCTACAGACAAACACACAGTCACTCAACACACTCTCCACCACACTACATTCATCCTCATTTTCTCCTTCTGCCTCCCCCTCCTACTCTCCCTCTCCCCTCACTAATCCTTTTTTTCTCAGCGTTCTCTCTGGACGATTTTCTCCCCCCTCCAATCATCCTCTCTTCCCTTTTCCCCCCTTTTCTTTATATTTTTTCACTTTTCCCTTATTTAATTCCCCTGCCTTGTTCCCTTCTCTTCCCAATCTCTCCCTCCTGTCTTTTCTCCTTCCACCTGCTCTCATTTCTCTCCCCGGCTCATTTTCTCCCTCTCCTCCGACTCCGAGTATATCGCTTCAGACTCTTGTAGTCAATTATCCCTTCTGTTAATGAGCAGATAAATCTAATTGCTCTCTCCTTCAGTGCCTGATGGCGTTTCTCTTCTCTGGCTTTCTGAGCCTGCAGGATGCGTATCGTCCCCCCCCCCCCCCCCACACCTCCCCGTCTCTCATGTTTCATCCTCGAGTTCTTCTTTATCATCCTCTCCTGTGGCTTCCTGGCCCTTACACGGATGTGTATTGGTCTGCCTGTTGTGGTTTACTACCTGCATTTTTCATGTCATCCCCATTTTTCCGCCACCCTGAGCTTTTCTTTCGCCTCACCTCAGCTGACTATTCAACCTTCACCTCGACGCGACATCAGCTCACTTCATCACTTCTCCTCTTCCCTCGGTGTGATCAATAGCTTAAGAGGGACGGCGGGCTGTGAAGGGACGGCGGGCTGTGAAGGGATGGCGCCCAGTGGGATTGAAGGCATCGGAGGGCACAGGCGGTTCATCCTCTCCGGTCATGGGGTCAGCTCTCTCGCTGATGATCCATCCACCATCAACAGATGCTCTTCAAAATGATTCTCATTATGGATACTAGAGCAGAAACAATTAGTCAAGAAAAAAAGATTGTATTATAAGTATAAATATATGCCTCTATCTATCTATATCTATCTATATATCTGTATATATATATATATATATATATATATATATATATATATATGTATTCTTTATTTCAGACACCAAGTTCCATATATATATATATATATATATATATATATATATATATATATATATATATATATATATATATATAGGAGAGAAGATCTGTTTTTAGAATACAAATATCCATTTAGTAGGTTTTACTTCCAATAGTGACGGTATATATTTAAACAATCTGCTTTTTGAGGGCAAGAAGCTTGTTTTCACTAAACAAGTTAAAAAAAAGAAAAGTGAATGTGTTACAGTCAGCAACATTGCTCCCCGTGCTCACATAAATGATCTGCATGAGGTTCATTTTCCAGCTTTATTCCCTCTCTGTGTGGCTCACTTCCCGCTACTGTAACACTAGCGTGAAAACTGATGTGTCAACACTCCATAATGCATGCGAAATGTTGGCAGAGGAGGCGTCTCATTGATATAATTGATGTATCTGGATGGCAGGGTGACTGTTATAACAGACATTACATAGCAGTAGCAAACAGTATGGAGATAGCCCTGAATCAGCTCGGTGTGCCATGCATGTAAGTATGAATTATCAGTTACTGTCACGCTTGAAACCAAACAAACAATCTTATTTTTGCTTGGCAAAAAGTTGTCTGACTGGTGAGTTTCGCTCAAATTGGGTCAACACATTACAGACTGTCGGTGTCTGGAGTCGGTGTTGCTGACCCAAAAATATGACACCGAATTGAATGTTCTTTATATTTGCCACAAAAATACCAGCAAATAACATAAGTGAGAAAGATGGCCTGTCTTCAGATTCAGATGAAACTTTATAGTCATTGCACCGAGTACCGAGACAAGGAAATACATCCGTTCAGACACCTCACACACGTCACCTGTCTTTTTTTCCACAGCTCATGCGTTTGTATTATTTGGTTTATTTTATTCAATATATTTCCAAATCATGAAATTTAATGTCATGCCGATAAACCGGTTTGAATTGAATTTTGTTCCCCAGCCGACATGTAGCCGCAAGGATTTCCTGCACCCCTGAGGGGGAGAGAATAATGCCGCCACTGGAGTAACCAGAGGGAGATGAAACAAAATCCCCTCCAGACTTTCCCACTTGGTGAAAATAAATCTCTGATCTATGATTGCGTCAAATATAAAAGTACAGCCTCGGTAAACCAAGTTTATATAACTCATGTTATAACAGAAAGGAGGCACATAATGTTGAAGTGTGACGTGCCGTAACCACACTGTCAGATTCAATATATATATATATGTGTTTCATTACACATTGTATACCTTTGTGTTCTGCACACACTCCGAGGGCTGGCAAGGTGCCGACATTTATTTTTCTCTTCTTGCATTAGAGTAGTCTTGGTGATGTAAGTGTTACACACAACATCCCAGTCTTTGCAAAGCCAGAGGGTCATACGCATGGAAGACCTGTGAGGGGTCCAGAAAGACATAAACACACACACATATACACACACGCACACACACACACACGACGGGACGCCATACCAAAAATAAGCTGAAATTATATTTCACATAATTCAAAATCATGCATACATAGACATCAAAGCACACTGCTATCGCAAGCCAAATGCAGATGAATAAAAATGGGCACACACACACACACAGTGGGACATGGGAAGATATAACATCTCTCATACACACACATATATATGAAACCGCTGAAATACAGAAATGACAAACCGGGACGTGAACCTGCTACGTATGTACACAGTGGGATGTAGAGAAGAATGTAAGAACAACACACACAAACACACACACACACACACCCACACCCACAAGGGATACAAACATGAGATTGATGAGCCACCATGTGGTGGCGTCAAACTGTGGGATGCCTTTATGTACAGAGGAATATGTCTGGGTGGATTTAATTTATATGTAAATAAACATTATAATCGAAGGACATCTGAGAAACCAAGAGTAGAAGTGTTGTTGTGTCTTTTGTCTATTAGGAAAAACACGAGGTGTGTGTGTGGGTGTGTGTGTGTGTGTGTGCTAGAGAGACTGTGTGTACTTGCACGGCAGGTCAGGTTTAGTTCACCCCCCCTCCAATCTACCTCAAGCTCATCGTCCCCTGTTGAGCCAATCAGTGTCCACCGAGGCAACCTGTGTCTCCAGCAGTGCCCTCAGAGCCGAGCTCAGTGATGAACAAAAGCCTGGTCGGCACAAACACACACCTGCGTGCATTTAAACACACACACACACACACACAGAAATACAAAATTCATACATGCTCTCTCCTCACGGTTGGCCGGGCGCTCTCCCCATCCTGGCAGAGCCCTGTGGGAAGTGAGAAGAGGGGGATGAGGATGGGTGGGTCATGATAAAGGAGGTAGTTAAGGCATAATGTGGAACTGCACCCATGTAGCAGCGCTGCTGTCCTCGAACGCAGCTCCCATCATGACTCAGCCCGTCCTGGCCCCTCCCCACGCCGTGCAGGTCAATGGCGAGGCCTCTGGCGGCCTGCATCAAAGATGGTCATTCCTTCAGAGTGGGTGGCCGTGCGGGTGGAGCTGCCATGCCGGGCTTTCAGACTCATTTGCCACCTGCTGGGACATTAAATGCCAAATTAGAAAGCCTGCTGTTTCATCAAAAGCCTAAAATAGGGACGTTTGCTCGGAAAGAAAAGAACACGTTGTGGATGATTACCGGCAGCGATCAAAGCCCTCGGGGCTTTCTTTTCAGGGCGGGGAAAAAGCATTGACATCTTCAGTGATAATTCCTTTTTATATTGTGTGAAATATGAAATATTATTTGGCCTGAGGGTAGAGTTAGATAACACTGCATGACTTAGTTTGGTTCTGAGTGGAATTTATGAAAACATCATTACTGTTTAGACTCTGAACGTGCACGACTAGAGATAGGAAAAAAGAAAAGAAGACAACCAGAAGTCTTTATCATGTATTATTGACCATGGCTCGCATAACCCTGGTTTGTGTACAGGTCCGTTGACCTGAAAACACATCGGTGACCACTGTGATGCTCATCACTTCCTCGTGGGAGATAAGAAAATGTAATTTCTGACATTCTATTGAGAAACTGTCAGATGTGATTGATTCCATTGGAAGATCATCCTTGATATTATTGATCCCCTGCCCTGCAATGAGATCCTCCCCCCCCACACACACTAACAGTGAGATGAAATCTGCTGCACAATTCAATTCAGTTTATTTGTATAGCCCAGTTTCACAAATTACAAATTTGTCTCAGAGTGCTTTACAATCTGTACACATAGACATTCCTGTCCCAAAACCTCACATCGGACCAGGAAAAACTCCCAAATAACCCTTCAGGGGGAAAAAAAGGGAAGAAACCTTCAGTCCATTTTAGCTAAAGTCCATTGTACCCAAGTCAGGTCCTGTTTGTCTTGTGAGGAACAAGAGGCAGCGCAAGAGGGCCTATAGACTGTTTTATATTTATAATATTGATAATGTTTATATGAATAATTCAAGTAAAGGATCCTTTTCCTCTCTAGATTTGTATTATTAGTATTTGTATTATTATTATTAGTAGTATTATTATGATTATTATGATTATTATGATTATTTCTTCTTCTTGGTATAGCTGAATACTTCTTCGCTCTCCTGATTGTCCCCTTAGCACCTGAGCAGCAGCAGAAAAGGAGACTATTATAGGTTAGAATGAGGGAGCCTATTCATTATGCATAGGATGAGGGTGCTTCTGGACACTCATGCAAATGGGAAATATTAATAGAAGCTGTTGGCGAAAAGATGATGTTCAGTTCAAACTCTGCGATCTCAGGTGTAGCCGCTGTGCTCCGTGAGGGCTTCTTGAGCTACGTGGCTTTGACCATTGCCAAGTATGTATATTCATATTGTGGAGCATGGCGTTGACTATGAATCCAATCGGGCTGCAGCGGGAGGAAACACTGAATTATATGTCAGTCTATTCTTAGTTATTGCTTCTACTTCTATGACGTGATGAATTAGATGATGAGATATGATGAAAAGGCTTGATCTGTGAGAATCAAAAAGCAGGGTGGGCTCATGCAGAGCAAAATGTACGAAATTAATTTGGAAGGGGCGAACGAGGCACTTGAGGAGTGGAGAAGAGCTGATTAATGGAAGGGAACAAGTGTGATTGATTATCCAATGAAGTTAATCTTTTATTTCCCTCCCACTCTCCCACAGCCCTCCTCCCCCTGTTCATATTAAAGCCCCCCTCCACTGACCTAAACACCCCTGAGAATGTTCCGAGCTTCTTCTATTTTTTCCTCGATAATTTCGCAGAATGATGTGTGATTATCTCCACTCGCTGCTCTCCGAATCAGATGCAGTTCACCACGTCCAGCTGACGGCGTACAGATGCACATCTGCGTCCTTTTCTTTTTAAAAATCGATGTGCTCCGCAAAGCAACGATACGCCGGAGGAGATTGTCGGTAAAGTCTGAGAGGAAAAAAAAGATTTGGAAACAAAGTAAGGGTTGGTGTTTGGCTCGAAATTACAAGTGGGGAGTTTTTTCTTTTCTTTTCTCAAAAACAGAAAAGAAGTCCAGACAAAGTGTTGAGACGTTAGTATTGATCCACCCTATGATACCCCTGCAGAAGTATATTTTGATTATATTGATCAGCAAAGGTCTTGCTCATTCCACCTTTTAAAAATGTTGACGTCACCTATTGAGCATTTACTCTGAGAGAAGATGTATAGGAGGAGAGGATGTCGAGTTAAAAAATAAAATGAGTGAAAATACAGACAGATCTACATTTGAAAAAAAACAGATGTAATTTCAAGATATTTTGGTTTTCCGACTGAATTCTTTTTGATGTATACTTTCAGTTTATGCCAGGAACCTGGACATGTCTCTAAATACTGGATGGGATTACACCTTCTCTCCTCACTTACACAGAATGTGTGCAAATGAATCAAAGGCACTCCTGAATGTTTTACAACATATATTATATGTACATCGACGTTCTAGCGTGTGTTAATTTGACACCTCGTTGCCAATCGTGTAATAAACTGAAGGGGCAGAAAGGTGTCTGCAAGCATTATCTACTGGCGCAGTGGTAATTATTATTTCATGGAAACAGTGGGTTGGAATAAATGCAGAATGTTTTGTGTGCATAGATGCAGTGAACTGCACTTCATCTGTCAGGGGAACGGAAACAACAAGGTCTGTCAGAGAGAACGATGACCTGCGACTCCATAGGTAAAGAGAGAGCCCTGATTGGTCGGTGTGGAGGCGGAGAGTGCTGGTTGGCTCGTCTGTCTGGGTCTGAAGAGTCCCCAGACGGCTCCTGAGCTCCGATTGAAGACAGCGCTCGCACTCATCTGACTCCATTGCCTCGGCAGTCTTATGTGAATCGGCCGATATCACTTTTGTCTCATCTCGCCCAGCTCCGGGTGATCGTGATGACACGTCTCCTTCGGGCGGTTACGCCGTGCTTCACGGCAGCTGCAATCAGAGTCAAAGGGTGCACTCTTGCATCATGGCAACAGATTTCTCGGCTTGTATAAGCCAGTATTGCTGGAAATAGCTTCAGTGAGGTAGGCTTTATTTCAGCAAATAAATATGACAGAGCGCAGAGAACAAAGCAGTGAAAGGATTGCGGACGTCCCATTAATAGAAAAGGGAAATAATAAAAGGCAAGAGGCTTATAAAACAGCACACTTCAGAAGAAATGGACCACAGAAGCCAAATGACAAAAGCACGGCTGAACTTGAGAGAAGAAAGTAAATGACAACAACAACTAACCAAGATGAACAAGAGGTATATTCACGAACACCAGGTGCACGTCTCATTTTCTCGATCACGTCCCGATTCCATGGGAACAGCAGAGAGCTTTTTTATACATGTTTTCATGCATTATCTATGAGCACATTAAAGTGAGCGAGTCTGATTGTTGCTGGAGAAGAGACACATGGACATGATGGACGCCTCAGATGTTGTGGGAACTGAGCCTGTGGACTTTCTGTTGAGAATAGAGTCTCTCTATCCTTTGCATCATGATTACCTTCTCCAAACTACATCAGGGTTTTCTTTACAAGTTCAAACACAATTCAGTACAAGGCAGATATTCTGTTAACTGGGCTTGTTTTTGTATTTTTTTGTAATCAGGAAATGACAATCAATAATGGTCTTTGTCCTAGTCTGTCCAAACAAACAAATGGTATTTGTTTCCTGCAGAGCACATTGTTTCAGAGCTCTTATCTGTAAACCTGCTGCCAGTTATCAAAGCCATTGCCTGACATGAATAATAGAAGAAGAAGAAAAAAAGAGCAGCCTTTCCCTCCTGAATTAAATCAACACGCTGCATTTACGTTGATGGATTGCAGGTGCTGGTTGACAAGATTTTCTATCAACAGGATATTTGATGGAGTTCCAAATTCAGCATATAATTGAAATCCTCCACACACAGACACACACACACACACACACACACACACACACACACACACACACACACACGTACAAACACACAACCACTTAAAAACATATATCAAAGAAATAGTTCATATATTCTTGGGTCAGAAACAACAAGGAAACCTCAGTAACCCCCGTGTTTTTCCTTCATCTTGATTTTCCATTTCTGGCGTGATCATCTTTTGAAGTTCAACTTCTCAAGGCGTCCAAAGTTTTCTTGGGGCGCGTGCACACAAGAGAGCAACACACTTTCTGACTGCCGGGAACCTGCTCTGAATTACACCGTCTGTTTCGGGCTGCTCAGGCAGTTAGTCTGCCGTTGCGAGTCAGCGATGGATGCTCCTGCACTGCTTATAAGCTAAGCCCCGCTATGACAGGTAATCACTATTATGCCCGCGTTTCCATTTGGGTTACTGATCACGGCATGAAAGCCCGTAGCCCTGAGTTGTGTTCGCAATAAAGCTCAGAGAGTGAAATGGAAGAAAAAGTGAAGAGGGGTAAGGGTGGGAGGGGGGGGGGGTGATGTCGAGAAGGGTGGAGAGATATATAAGTGTTGGAGGAGGTGTGATAATGAAAGAATGGAGGCAGTGTTGTAAGGAAGGAGGGGTGGTGGGGGGGTCTGAAAAACTACTCTCATATGGAGATGTGGAGATTGGACAGGAGGGCGAGCGACTGGGAGAACGACAGGCGAGTGGGCCAATCAATAAGATCCTGTCGGGCAGATGGCAAATTGGAGAGTGGCGTGACACTGAGACAAATTGACACAATCGGATTTGAGAAGAAGAACAGTGGCTTCGAGGGCGCGAGCATGCGCCGCACGCTTTTATGTGGCTTACTGAAGACGAATAGCCACGTCGCCACACACACACACACACACACACACACACACACACAAACACACACGCACAGAGAAGGAGAGGAGGCAGGAGAGGATGTGAGAGATGGGAATGAAAAGGGAGATGGCGTTCAGAGCGGGAAGGGGAAATGAGAGGAGAGCGAGTGGCAGACAGAAAGTGAAGATTTGTATGTTTGTGTGTGTGTGTGTGTGTGTTTGTGTGGGCGTGGTGGGGTGTTGAGAAGTGCATAGACCATAACCTTAAATCTGTCACCTTTGAGGCCAATATTCTTCTCCTCCGTCCTTGTGTCACTCACACATTCTCTTCCCATCTCAGTCTCACACACATCCCTCTTTGCAATTGCGCATTAATTTTTCAGTGTCAATCTGGCTTGTGCCCTTAGCCCTGCTATCTTCTCCGCTCTCAGCTTTTGTTATTCCTTCTCCACTTTTCTCGGTTCCTGAATGTTGCCTCTCACTCCCAGTGTTTCCTCCCCTTGGATGTGTTGTTGTTGTTGTTGTTGTTGTTGTTGTTGTTGTTGCCGCCGCTGCCTTTTGGTTACTATGTGTGAGAGCGCCTGTTTTTACCCATTCAGCATTAGTTTATTCAGTCAAGACCATTTATCTCTTTTTTTGTTTGAGAGCAAGAGATAGATAAATGTAATTAGACGAATGAAATGGAGTCTTTGCTGTTTTATCTCTCTTTGCTCTCCCTCTGTTGGGCATAATCCATCTCTGGCTTCTTCCTCCCGTTGCCCCTTTTACCCTTCCCTGTCTACTCGCTCTTGTCTCTCTCTCTTCTCCCTCCCTTCCTGTCTCTTGCTCTCTCTACCTCCATCTCTTGCCCTGACGTATTTTCATTCGGGCTGTGAAAGTTGCCGTTTGAATAGGCATATTTGTCCTGGTTAATAGCGTACCTCCTTGCTCACTATGTGATTTAGCTGCTCGGCCTTATCTCGCACAAACACAACCACTTCTCAGTATATCTGGGGGGCTTCTCACACTCTCTCTTTCCCCATTTTTTTCTGCTTCTCCTCTTGTGTCGCTCTATCTCTCCGCCCCTACCCCTGGCCGTTGCAACTTGCAACGCCCCGCGGCTTTATCGAAGAGCAGTAAAAAGGCGACAACCATGTGTTTTGTATGACCAGATATGATAACTGCAGCCATTACACCAGAGTGGGCTGCTTTTAAGCCGTTATCTAATAAACAGCAGGCGGACGAATAATAAGAATAATGCTTTTTGTTTAGCTTAAAAACACTGCAGCTCCAGTGTTTGATTAAAATCAGAATTCATTTTGTCCTTCTTTTTTAATTAGCTGACAATATCCTATAGGTAAAATCGACAAAGTAAGACAGATGTCCTCCACGAGGTAACATCCATGCTCCTATGGACGTGCTTGGTGCGACGACTGTGGCTCAGGCGGAGAGCTTCAATCAGAGGATCGGTGGTCTGACTCCCCTCTTTTACGAGTCCAAGTTGATGAGTCCTTGGGTAAAACACCTAACCCGAGTGTATGGATGGGTAGGAACGTGAGTTAGCTCTGATGGGCAGGTGGCACCTTGCATGGTCGTCCCTTCCACCAGCGTACGGGTGGTAATGGATGAATAGCGTCTAGTGTGGAAGTCCTTTCCAAGACTAGAAAACAGTCAGTTCAAGTCCAATTACCGTTGACCAATGATGCATAAATAAAAGGTAAAATCAACACTTCCTGGAAACAAATGATGCTTTTCTTTTGTATTAATGAGCGGGTCCCTTCTGATGATCTCTGAGTGCATGTCATAGCTCACCCGTCTTTTATCCAGCACAGTGCTGATTACAGTACGTGTTGTTGTTCTCATCTCAAATGTCAGTGGCTTCGCAACAGGAAACTCTTTCTGTGTCACAAATATCAGAGAGGCAAACATGGAGCCATTCCCCAGGAGAGAGACGCTTCCAAAACCCAATTACATTGTCCCTTCAAACCATCAGTCAGCCGTTGCGTGCATCTGCACCAACTGGGGGAACAAGCCGCACTGTTGTTCAGGAGATTGAGAGAACATACCACATTTTTCTCTCCCTGATGGGGTTTCATGAACTAGAAAGAAGAAAAATGTATGTGCGGCTTCTTCTTTTTGTTTAGTTTTTTTGGTTCAACATTTTCCAAATACATACAACTGACCTTTGGCGCTCCTCCGCCTTCAGCACCTTTAAGCTCGACATTTGAGAAGCGGCTGTCTGACATACAGCGCAGATGTGGAAACGCACAAAAACACACAGAGTAGATGAACAATTGAAGCATGCAGACACACACACACACACACACATGGATTTTACTCACACAATGCGGCTCTTCTCTTGTGCATGTGAACACACATTCCCCAATTCTTTACACAAACACACACTGTCAAGGTCTTATGTAAGATTACGTAATCGATGTCTGAGACTGTAGCAGTTGTGTGTGTCTGTGTCTGGCTGGTGGACGGTGGAGCGCGCGGATTGTAGAAGCATTGTAAAATAAGCTGTCAGAAGTGGGACCTGACCCCTTTCAGCCTAATTGGTCTGATCTTGGTGAAGTGTGTGTGTGTGTGGATGTGTGGGTGTAAAAAAAAACCTTGGACTTGAAGTTAAGTTCAAATTGTTCCTCCACTTTCGTCCTCTTCTAAACATGGACAGTGGGGAAATGTTCTTGTTTTTTATTTTAATATCTCGAGGCTATCCTTGTTGTCACAAATGAAGATGGAGAGACAGGAGACGTTTATTGTTCAATATTTCCTCCCGGGCGGACCCCCCAAGTCTAAATGATATACTTCCCTTCACGCCACCTACAAGTTACAAGTTACAAGTATTTTATTGTCAGATGCACAGAATGACACAGGGTCAGACTGGGCACTGAAATTCTTAGGATAAGGCACCACACAACTGCCATAGCATAACACAGCAACATAATACAACATAACATAACATGACATAGACTCTGTACAAGTACTCTGACACATATAATAACCTTACTAAATATGCAAGATAAATATACAATACAACATGCTAAGACACATACCAAACCTATACATATAATACTAACATATATACATATAATACACACATAGTAACATATAATAAACTAAACTAAACTAAACTACAGACAATGGGAGTAGCAGGTAGTGCAATAATTCTGATAAATATGTACTTGCCATGTAAGTGTAAGTACAAGCAGTGATTGAAAGTGACCTTTTCCACCAATCAGATTTTAGCAGTCGACCCAAATACATCTGTGCACATGTTTACCTCCATGACTTTCTTTCATTACCACATACTTGTTAGCACATGTCCGAGATCTCCTCCCGAGCTCCGCTTGATGTCCTTTGTGCATCATAACGAGTACAAATAACAGGCCCTGTGAACAATCCCCTGTTTTCTGGGAAATGCTCTCATGGATCAGACGTGCACATCTCCTTCAACATCATTATCTAAATTAATACAAAAGTTTTAGTAAAGAGGATATAAGCAGTTTGATAACATACAAAGTCAAACTAAGCAGAATGTGTGTTTAGTTTTAGTATTTATATTGAGAAATACTGGGTGAAAGGTTTGTTATTTTTGCTTTTCAGTTGTGAGTGAGAGGGGGCGGGTTCTAGCACGTCTAGTAAGAATCTGCTCTTGAAAGTCACGACACAATCTATATTTGACCGCTTGCTTCTGGGAATAAGAACAATATGCAAACAAAGCCAACTCTGAAACGCAAGGCACATAACCAACTGCGTTTAACATTAACACTACAATTTTGATTTGTTACATTTCTCTTTTAGGAACATCCAAACATATATGCAAGACTGAATTACGAATTGTTTTTCAGGAGGTCACTCTTTTATAGTGGCCTCTCCGATGTAGGAACTAACTACTTACTAGATGCATCCCTCTCTGTATATACATGAAACAATCCACGGGGTGATTTGTTGTTTCGGATTCCCGTAGCACTCCACAGCTCATTGTGGATGAATACAACCTGCGTCTATGTTCATGTCCTCTCAGTGCACTCACCAACGTTCACCTGCTTTTGTTTCCCCCGACACAAACGGATCAAAGGAAGAGAGTTATGATGCAGAGTATGAAAAAAAACACCGGGATTGGAACGTGCACCCAAAGCTTTGTGAGCTTTAGGAACGATGCACGAGGGATGAAAAGAAAATCCAAAGGATGCCGTGACACGGAATCAAATGAAAACCTGTTTGCAGTGATTATTGTGTATCTGGGCGTGTGCGTGAACGCTCTTTGTGTTGCTGTGGGTGCACATGTGTGCTGCTGTGTCTAAAGTCAAGATCCCACTCCTGCAATGTCAACTCTTAACTGTAGTCAGCAGTAGTTGATTCATACCCAGTCTGTGCATCGTCGTGTCCCCGTGCTGCAGGTATACCGTGTGTGTGTGTGTGTGTGTCGATGTCTGGCATCGAGCCGCTTCGCCGTGTGCCAGCTCACCAGTGTGATTCTTCTCGGGGACAAGGCTAGGTCATGTTTGTACGTGTTAGTTTCGGGAAGCCGGCTGTGAGAGTGTGTGCCTATGTGCGAATCTGGATGATTTAGTATCGGAGCCCGTCTCACTTATTATGTGTCTGTCTCTCGGTCGTCCACTCCTGTGTGTCGGCCTCTACCTGTTTCTGCTGAAGCAGAAGGCAATTACTTTTTTCCCAGCCACTGCATGGTCGTCATTGAAAAATGTCAGATTTTTATCAAAAGACGTTTTAATTTCAGATGATTAATTATGAACAATAATGATGTGAAGACATTCATCATTCCTTGACGTGACAGCTCACACACCGCCAGAGCTGTTAAAACTCCCTTTTTACCCGAAAGTATACGGCGCGTTGTATTCACCCAATTATTTCAAGATCGTTAATCGTTACCTCAGAAGTCGTGCAGCTGCGTCCATCACGGACAGAAGAATCCAACCGGGTCCACTCGAGGAGAGCCGCTGTGCACTGGAAGCGCTCTACTTCCGTCATGCTATTACTCCTGAATGAATTGATTTTATTGCACACTAAGCGGCCGCTTAAAACGCTGTAAGCACAACATTGATATATTATTAACTTTAAAACGTTGTTATGGCATGTTAGCGAACAGTTGCCTCCAGCGGACAAAGAGCAACTTTAGCATTTATTTTGATCTGCCCGACTGGGGAGTAAGTCCTGCTGTTTATTACCGCTGCTTTAGCTCCGGACTCCGACGCTCCTGAGGGGAATCTCCGTCTCTTTAGCTGCTAAATAGTGACACACTGATTCACTAACGCTGTCTGTCCGTTGCCTGGTGGTGGTGTCCAGGGTTGATCGCGGCTTCTTTTTTCTTTTCTTTTTTTCCTGGTGCTGAAAACAGTAAATCTTTACCGAAATGAGCCAAGCAATGAGCTGTAGCGCTAACGAGTCATGTGACGCATATTTATCTTTTCACAGCCAGTGACATTTTTCACAGTTCATGTACATTTTTTAAATAAAACCCATTGTTGCTACTACAAGATGGAATATTATGTGTATATGAAAGAAATGGTGTAGAAATATGTTTTTGTGTATTTCAGGGTGTGTGTGTGTGTGTGTGTGTGTTCCTTGTGAAGTCAAGGAGAAAGTGCAATGTGTGTTTCTGTGTCAGACAGTCTGTTCGGATCACAGCACAAGGTGTTGTGTTGAGTGTGAGATTTGTCGTGGATGTATGTTTATTTATATTGCTCTGCGTTCCTGTCAAATTCTCAGCTGGGATTAACGTCATTGAGTTAGCAACTGTTTCAGTCTCTGTGTTACTGATATATTTCAAAAAGGAGATTAATTCCGTTAAGTCTTTTTTTTTTAAAGATGATTGTTTCTTTACTGCAGGTGCATGGCAACAATGTAATTAGTTTCTATTTCCATCTGTTCGTCTTTGTGCGTGTGCATGTGAGGCGTCGCATGTCCACTGCAGCAGCAACGCCGCCTCGCTGAATCGGTAGATGAGTGTCACATGGTCTCTGGGTGCCTCAAAGCTTAAGAATGCCTTAAATTAACTAAATGAAAATGTCCTTGATTCTTTTCCGTTTGGAGAGCTTATCTTTCCTTGTGCACTTTCTATCATCAGGAGGAGTAACAAAGGAAAGTCGGCCGATAAACACATTTTAAAATGTATCTGCGTGACAAAAAAACGTAATGTTGCTGAACAATTTCTCAACATCTTTGTTCATATTGCTAATGTGCGTTACGATCAAGGCTTTGCTTCTTGTGGACTTTTCCAATGATGAGTGAATTGATGGATGGATAGCGATACAGTAGGGAGCTTCTTGTATTCAGCCTTGTTTTCGCCAAGAAGTTCACTTTCAAGGAGCTAAGAAAGTTCCTTTATCACGTCTGCGTTTCTGAGGACCTGCAGAGGAGAGTTGCTGGAGGTCTTCGGGGTAAACACAATCTGCAGAGCACAGTTCAGCGTGCCCGCCGGTTTCGCCTCAGAAAGAAATGAAAATCTTGTTTTCGTCTCACTGCGAGGACATTTACAGCTGCAGAGGAGGACAAGTAAACCTTTAAAATGCTTACAAGTAAAGCTTTAAAAAGTAACTACGGGGGAACAATCAGAAAATACTAAAGTGAGATAAATGCTCTCGCCTCGTCCTAAAATGGTTCTAAATCAACCCGTTTAGCGAACGAAGCGCTACACGAGTCACAGCGGCGTGCAGTCGACCAATCAGCAGCGGTCCTTCCTGCTAACCCTGCCCTGAAACTCAACAAAATCCTCAAAAGTCCCAGAGGAGCGTTCCTGTGGCCGCCTGCACGTCCAAACAGTCAGCTGTGCTGGCTGTCCGTCTCTCTGGCGCTCTCCCAGAAGCTTTGCTCCTCAGTCCCAGCTTCCTGTGTGAATATTTAATGAGGGCTGCGTGAATGTTCATAGGCCCGCTGTAATTACCCCTTCCTCTGCTGTCACACGATTTTTCAGACCCCAGCCGCCCAATGCCAATGTTATTTTTAGATGGCAGTAATGATAAGTCTCCCGCGTCAGCATCGTGCCCCATGCCGCTGATTAGCCGAATCAAACTCTTCCCCATCCCTCTCGTTCTCACCCTCCATCTTTTTCTGCCTCTCCCCCACTCTTTTTCCTCAACACCAGCTCATTCTTCTCCTCTGCCCACACGTTTCCTATTCACCCCTTCTTTCTTTCACCTCCTCTGGAAAATAGGATGTCAACAAACGTTCATTTTGCCCGGCTCGCATTTCTCTTTTGCCCTCCCTTCTCTTTCCATCTTCATCCTCCTCTTCAATACCCCTCGCCCACCCGCACACACTTTTTTCTTTTCCTCATCCTTCTCTGCCCTCTTCCTTCCTCACACCTCCTTAATCACTCCATACCCCTCTGTCTTACCGTCTCACCTCCGTTGGCTCAGTGTTTTTTTTTTCCTGTTCCCCCCCTCCCCCCCAACCTCTTGTACCTCTCCTTCCATCTTTCTTCCGCCCCTCTCTTCTGTTCTCAATTTCTCTCATCTCTCATTCCTCCCCTGTTTTTTCCATCAAGTCGTTCCTAACCTCACAGGCTGAACCTCAATATCCGACTGGACCGTCTGAGTAAAAACTCTTTATCCCAGTCTGCCCCCCCCCCCACACACACACACACACCTTTCTTTTCCTCTGTAGCTGCCTATCACTCTATCCACCACCACGCTGACAGAATGACAGGCAGTCAAACACACACACACACACACACACATACACACACATACACACCTGTTCTCTGTGGTGATATTTTCTTTAACCGTCAGATCTACTTCTTTACTTTTATATTTTCACCTCCCTCGCTCTCCACACGTCTCCTCTCACTCTCTCCGCCACATTTCTTTCTCCCCTTCCATGCAGCGAATGATCCCAATTTTTAGATCTCTCTCTCTCTCTCTCTTTCTCTCTCTCTCTGTTATTTTTCTCCTCTTTCTCTTTCTTCCTTTTCTCTCCGGAAGCACTCAGGTTCCATTAGGGTCGCAGTCAAAATAAAGACAGCTCTGTGTAACTCAAAAGGGAAAGAATGCAAAAACGAAATAAAGACGGATCGAGGGAGTGAAGGGGGAGAGGAGGCTCGCCGGTAACTGGAGTAGGGCAAAGTATCTTGTTCTTTAATATGTCCTTTATTCTCTTTCACAATTCCCTCTCTTTTCTGCATCTCCCTCCATTTCTCTCTCTCTTTCTCTCTCTCCCGCGTGTTATCCAGGCCTCCAGAGGGATCCGCTTTAGAGCTTCATGAAAATCAATCACTCCCTCCGTCCTGTCTTCTCCTCTTTCATCTTGTCATGATGTGTGTGTGTGTGTGTGTGTGTGTGTGTGTGTGTGTGTGTGTGTGTGTGTGTGTGTGTGTGTGTGTGTGTGTGTGGGGAGGGCGGGTTCTCTCATTCTTCCTCTTTCGAGCTTGTTCTTTCTGAGACACTCAATCCCAACCACTTTAAAAACATCTCTTGATACTTGGTGTTTAACCCTCCTATTACCTTTGGGGTCAATTTGACCCCATTCAATGTTTAACGTCTCTAAATAAATTATTAACAAAAAATGTTTTGCTTCATATTTCATGACTTTTATTAATTTAATGGGGACAACTGGGTAAACATAACATTCACACGATGATATGTTTTCAATGTCCTGTACACAACTTGTACGCATCGGTGTTCTTTGGCTGTTTTTCACTAGAACATTAACATTTTACACACATTGGTTTTGTTTGTTTTGGAAGATAGTGAGGTCACTAAAACATGCAATTGTATGATCTTTCAGAAAGTTGTAGGGTCCTAACCTCACATAAGGTGGAAAGGACCAGTAAAACAAAGCAACCCTAGTTTGGCCTCCTTACGTCCTTACATCCTTATGCCCTTACGTCCTTAGGCGCCGTCAGACACTCGGCTCCATGATCTGCATGGTGATCGGTCTGCGAGACAGAAGTCTGATTCGGGTTGTCTATGTTTTTGAGGTGTGTCCTTTTTAATTCTAAGAGTGGCTGCCTGCTCTGCCGGCCAGTAATCCAATCAGTTGTCCTGTTGAAAAGACTAAATTAACCCCCGTCTAACCTCCAGTCTTCCTCTGTCTGCCTCGGTCTGTCTTGTTCCCTCAGGCAATGGAAGGGAGGGAGGGAAAAGACAGGGAACGAAGGAGAGAGAGACACACCTAGGATTTAAAAAACATGTTGATTAGTTGCAGCGTGTGTGCGTGTGTGTGTGTGTGTGTGTGTGTGTATGTATGTGTGTGTGTGTGTGTGTGTCCTCTATGAACCGGTCTGAACTCCAGACCTTGGGAACGAAGACATTTCAGGACACATGAGGACAGCCTGGTTCCAAACCCAGTTGGGCCAGTTCACACACACAATGCTCACATTGTTTCCAGCCTCCACTTCCATAAAGTCGGGGTTTGTGGTGATGACAGTATTCCTGACAGTATTCCGGTGACCAGACGTCCCGGTTTGTTTTCAAGCTAAAGAATTGACCACAATTAAAATAAAAAAACTAATAAAATAACTACCTACTTGTTTTTTGTTGCGCTTATAGGCATTTATCATGTTCTGCCCGACTTATTATAACCTCTGCAGTATAAAAACACATCTTTATGTGTGTCAATCAATCAATCAACCAATCGATAGGTCCTCTTCAAGGCTGTTGCTGTTTTCGGACACAACAGGTAAACTAACGGTTAGCTGTCACACCGACGGGAGCGGCTGCTTTCCCTCCAGAGCTCCGGCAGGCTGCACAGCGGCGGTCGCACACAGCGAGGAGACGGAGAGACGGCCGGACAGCGAGACACGAGAGAGGACGTGTCGGTTGGCCATCGAGCTGATGAACTCTGACGAACACCTCGTGTTAAGTGTAAACGATTTCTGATATTTAATAATTATATGACACCTGTTGGAGCTATTTATTTTGACATTTGTATTTAGTGTTTTGTAAAGTAATATTGATTATTCATTGCTTATTACCTTCACATTGAAAATGCGGAAGGTTATGTTTTGATCTCCGCGTATTTGTGTGTGTGTGTGTGTGTGTGTGTGTGTGTGTGTGCGTGTTATTCGCATAAGTAAAAAAGTATTAAACCAAATCGGATGAAATTTGGTGGGATGATTGGTTATTATCCGGGGACCATTTGATTAGATTTTGGGATCGATCGGGTCAAAGGTCAAGAAAATGTCAACATCTTCTTTTTACCATATATATAATTTTTTAGCCAATTAGCATGCAACTAATGCCAACATGTTCATAATTCAATGCCCAATCTTGTGACATGCGAAGGTATGCGCTCTACCGAGTGCCCGTTCTAGTTTAGATTATGTTTTGATATGTTAGAAGAGATTTTTTCTTATGATAGTTTTAGTTTATTACATTGTAAATGTGGTTTGAATATATAGTTTTAGGATTGGGTCACTGATTGGGTAACACTGGGCACCTGTGGTTATATGTAGGTGTGGGTAGCTTCAGGACCAGCATGTGTCACGACTCAGAAGGCAGGACCCAAAAGCACGACTCAAATGTTTTTAGAGCAAAAAAGGATTTTATCGAAAAACAGAAAATCACAGCAATGCTGGCAAAAACATGAACAAAGTATAAAGAAAAAATCTGAACTGCGTTAGATCAAACCAACCAGGAACGAAAAACTAGTCGAAAGAACGGTTCAGACAAGACATGAGACAAGACGATCTGACACAAGACACAGGTAGACACAGACTTAAATACATGAGGAAATGGGGAACAGGTGGACACAATCAGGGGTGGAGCAGACAATCACACTAACGAGGAAACACTGGGGCAGGAAATAAAGTATCTGAAACAAAAGAGGACAGTTACTACAAAATAAAAGCGGACATGGAAAACAGGACTAAACTTAAACTTAACATAAACGACGAGATATGACAGCATGCACTGGGGTGGCCTATGGTGTTTTACCAGCACACGAGAGGCAGTGTCAACATTTTGTTTGTTCTTTTTATTTGTTTAGAAGATAAATAATAAGAATAAAGACATACGGAAATGGATATTACTTTCTTTTGGCGGCGTCAACCCCAAAAAACCCACGTCAGTGGCGATTTGATTTATTTGGACAAATGGCCACTACAACACCAATGCAATCCTTCCGTTTTATTATACAGATTTCAAATGGATTCTGTTTTGGGGAGATTAAACCCAACGTTTGTGCTGAGGCGCTGTCCATGGTGGGGAAAGCTGTGCTCGGTGTGTGTGTGTGTGCACGGTGTGTGTGCTCGGTGTGTGTGCTCGGTGTGTGTGCTCGGTGTGTATGCTGAGTGCTGAGTGCTGGAATAATTGTCACCCATCCTGAAAACTCTCGGTTGGGGGGTTAAAAACATGGTCAGTCTAAACAGTTTTATGTAATTTTCCAGAGTATATCTCTGAAAACAGATTTTGGAAATGAATGTTTTTTATCCAAAGCACTTCACGTGTCCCAGGTGTTGACGCCTGCGCCAGTTCACCCCAAATCTCATACCAAACTGTCACGATGCATTGTAGGTAATGTTGAATGGAGAGAAGGATGTGCGTCATAAATAATGAGTCATAGTCGTGGGATTACACCGGTAATGTGGTAGCAATGGCTTTAGGTGGAGCTCAGTGTTTAGTTTAGGACTTAAAACAATAAAGGATGAGGCCCAATAGGTCCGGTTTATGAAATGAATTCATTCAAAAAGGAGCTGTCAGAAGATTAGAAATAAGATGACAGGATGTTTTTGTGCATGACTCCATCCCCAAAATGCACGCACAGGCAATTACACGCCGAGACACAAAAATACTTTTTTTTCTCTTTTGTAAATGAAAGCGAAGAAAAAAATTAAATACAATACCTTATACCCTCCATAATTGCTTGAGGCGATGGAAGATTTATTTGTAAGACACAGTGCCAAACCCCCTGGAGCTTTCATCTTATTACAATTCTATAATATGGTCTGTGGTATTAGCCACACACACACACTCTTTAAACACACAATCATGGACCATTTCCAGCGCTGAACCATTTGTTATTCAAAAAAGAAAGCGCAACACAAAATGTGTTTTGTAGCTTTTATTCCTATTCCCTGATATTCACAGGACTTCACTTCCTTCCTCCTTTCTTCCTCCACCTCTTATTACCCCTCCCGCAGTCTCTTTTTCTCCATCCTCAATCCCCAGGAGTCGTATCCAAAGTGTCCGTTGGGGATTCGGCGCTTTTGTTAAATCATTACACAATGGCACATTGCTCCCTCCTCCTTTCCTCAACCGTTTCCTCCTGCCTTTCCATTCCTCCTCCCCCGCTCTCCCTCTCTCCTGCTCACCTTCCATAATTCCTGCTGTCTGTCACATGTCGTGAGAGAAATATCGAATAAAGAGTGATGTATTCATTCTGCCTCAGCCTTTTCTGGTTTCCTCACACACTCCGGCTTCAGTTTCTCCCCCTCAACTCATCTTTATTCTCGTTTCAATCTGTTTCCATCACTCTCCTCTGTCTCTCGCAGCCTCCCGTTTCCCTTCACTTTCCATTCCTCTGATGCATCTGTCTCCTCCTCCGTTTCTCCGTAACCCCCCTCCGCTTCACATCATAATCTCTCCATCTCGTCTACCGGTGTGCAGCTCGCCTCAATAACGTTGGCTGTACATGTAAATCCTGTTATATTCTCCGCAGATTAAGACACAAGGCACCCCCCCCACCCTTTTTATATCTGTGATCCACACCTCCAATGATCTGGCTATGAATTACCTCTCTCCCCCTCCCCGTACCTCCTACTTAGATTTTTAGCTGGCTCCTCGTCGTTTCCTGCTTCCTCCTCCCTTTCAACTAACTTTTCTTTTCTCGTCATCTTTTAATCCCCTTCCTCTCCCCCTCGGTTTCTGTTCCTCTTCTAATCCCTCACTCACCATGTCATTCTCTCAATTTATCCAGGCTTCCTCTACCCTTTCCCTTCATCTTCCTGCTAAACACCCCCTCCTCCTAAAAATCTATAAAAAGCCCTTTTGAGTGTATTGGAACGGTTTGGTTTTTGCCTCCTTTCTTTCTTTTCTCAGTCTTGCCTCCTCTTCATCCCTTTGCTCCCCTTCATTATAACAGTATATATATATATATATATATATATATATATATATATATATATATATATATATATATGCATCTATATATCTATGACTGTATATCATTTTACCCCTGGTGTTGTCCCATATTTGATTGGGGCCCCTGGGGGACAACGCCTCCGAACAGCCTCATGAATTCAGGGCCCCGACATGAATATTTCAAACTCTGCCTTGTTCCCGTTTCCTTAATGACGATAATTCAAATACCGCCATTGATTAAAAATGCATCTTATTTGTTATATGATTGCCTTTTTATTCATTCCCACCCCTGCCTCCGTAAACAGCCGGGGTGTGAATGTATAGCGGAGGCTTGTTTTGCGCTTCTTGCGAGTGTGTACCGTGTGTCTGTGTGTACGTGTGTGTCTGCAAGAGTTTGCATGGCCTAATTTCCACATTGTTTAGATTCTGCCATCTTCCCTCCAGAGGCCTCTTAAGGCGGCGGTCATGATGGGAATGATTAACATCTTACTTTATGTCTCAAAGCTTTTTTAAAGTATTTAAAAAAAAAATGTGTGTGTGCGTGGGGCAGGTGTGTGTTCGGGTCTCGGCCCACCGATCCCGAGTGACGGCTGATCACAAGCCTTTTGCATCGCCGCGTGTCCCTCTTTAAGTTGTTCTCCTTCATCTCTCCACTGATCTCCGTCTCTCCGTCTCTGCACGCGTCCCTCCTCTCTGATCCTCCTGTTTGTGTCGTTTACACTCTCCATCTCGCCCGCTCCCGTCTATTCTCTATCCCTTTCTTGCTCCTCCAGATGTCAAGAAAGGAATCTGTCTTTTATTTGATTTTTATCCACCCTCTCCCCCCCCGCCCGCCTGCCTTCCTTCTTCATCTAATCTTCTCACAAGACCCTGCCAAGTGAGGAACGGAAAAGGATCTTGTGGAAAATAGAAAATGGGGTCTTTATTCATGTAGTTCCCCTTTTTGTTCTTCTTGTACGCTGTTTCTTTTTTTTGCCGGAAGGGCTAGTTTCTCTGGGAGGAGAAAAGAGGAAAAAACGAACAGCGGAGGAGGGAGAGATTGTACAAAACAGCGTGGGACAGAGTCAGAAAGCGATTTCCTTTTTGAAGGGTTGTCAGGCCATGTCAGAGGCAGAGAAAAGAAGGGACAAGAGTAGAAAGGATGAGTGCGGAGGTGTCAAATCTGTTTATCTCCCTAAAGAAAGTGACAGTCGTTTACCAGCTAACAATCCATTCTTGCTGCTGCACATCCCTCCGACTCCCTAGCCTCTGCTTCATATTCTGTCTTTCACTCTATTTCCCTCCTTCTCCCCTCGAGCGTGCCTTCAGAAGCGGCCTTGTCAATTTACTGTAACTCTCCATCATATTTTCTCCCTTTTTCCTCATTTTCCTTTTCTGATTGTGCCGCATTTCCTTTCTCAATCAAATGTACACATAGGCTTTTCTTTTCCGAGGCCTCCGTCACGCTTTCTCTCTCCCCGGATAACATTTGCTCGTGCTTTCCTCCACCACTCTCACGCTCGCATTTTATCTTGGTATTTTCAAAACGGAGGCACTCTCGCTCCCCGGAAAGAGTAAACAAAAAAGTCTCAACTGTACACATTATGTTTGGACTTATTTGTGTTGTTCTTGGTGTGTTTTCCACCATGTATACGAGAATGTGTGAAGGCCTTGAAATTCACAAAGTACTCTGATGCCCTTCAGCCATTTGCTCACAATCACACAATTCATTTTGTCTGCGTGCCACTGTCAACTTTGACAACACTTGTGTGTGTGTGTGTGTGTGTGTGTGTGTGTGTGTGTGTGTGTGTGTGAACCTTTCGGAATAACTCATGTGTGGACGAGGATAAATAATTGATTATGCTGGAAGTATAGCCGCCATTGTCTCCAGCATGACGTGTGATTGATGCAGCGCTGGGGGAGTGTGTCTCTGTGTCTCTGTGTTTCTGTGTGTGTGTGTGTGTGGGGGGGGGGGTATGCATGTGTGTTTGTGCTCTCTTACAAAGAGTAATTATCACTGGAAGGTTGCTGCTCTATTGGCAAATGCCAAATGTTTTGTTCTGCTCTGCTCCAGGTTAATTGGCTGATTGAAGTACAAGACTCCGTCTAATGCTTTATTGCACTGTAACGTGTGTGTGTGAGTGTGTGTGTGTGTGTGTGTGTGTGTGTGTTCAAGTTTTCCTACACTTGAAATATGTTAGCAAAGGAACCCGATTTGGAGCAGAAACAAAGAGAAGTGGCGCTCGAGGTGAGAAGAGGGTAAATCCTGTTACGTGTGTGCAGACGCACTGAACGCTCAAAAACGGGGATTACTTGTTACAACTTCTCCTCCGTAATATTTCTTCCAGTCACGATGACATTGTACTCGACTCGCTTCCATCTGGGAACATGGAGACATGGCGATAAACACAGGATGATTAACCAGGCTGTAAACAAGTTCTATAAAAATGACGTCCAGTCGGAGCGCTGCGCACACACAACTCTAACAAGTACAGTACGTCGTCAAAGTTGAGCCACGGAGCGGGTCTGTAAATCTCAACGGTTAAAACGGACAGTTTAAATAAAATCTTTAGTACATCCAGAGTGGGTAATATTTGTTTACTGTTCAGAAATTTGCTAAAGATTTATGTTCCTTGACCTGTAATCCCGGTTGTTTCCACTATTGGAATGAATGGCTAAAACTATACAAATACAAACGTGTTTAAAAAATGTATAAATATAATAAAAACCTCAACATTGAAAAAGAGCAAAAATGTCACTTATGCATGAAAAGAATGGATGAAATGCAAATTGTGTGTGTGTGTAAGACTGTTCAAGAGAGAAATGCAGATACATTGTTTCCTTTCAACTGTGTGTGTGTATGTGTGTGTGTGTGTGTGTGTGTGTGTGTGTGTGTGTGTGTGTGTGTGTGTGTGTGTGTGTGTGTCTATGACACATTGTGAGAATGTCGCCATGCAGCCAGAAATGAAAAAAAATACTTTTGATGCTCGACGGGGACGGGCAGCGGCGGTCAGACACATGTAATCGCTCACTTCTCCCAGTTCACACAAAGGCTTGTTGTTCTCCCAAGATGCCGTACACCTCACTGTGGCTCCACGCAGGGAGACATGTTCAGGCTTCCTAAATGGCAACAATGTGCTGATGAGTTGACCTTTATCTTGTCGGGTATCAAATCAAAGGAGAAGCACGTTCCACCCTTTTCAGATTTCTTTTGAAAAAGCAACTTGTTTCGGTTGTGACATTTCAGTGGGCACAGAAGGCTGAAACCAGGAGGAATGGGAAAACAATATGCATTTTTTAATGTGGCTGTTGTTGCTCTAAAAGAAGAAAACAAGGAATTTTAAAGGAGGGAGAAATTAAAGTGCAGAACATACGGAGTGGGGAGCGGAGAACTCTGGAGCTTTGTTGCTCGGGTATCGCTTCCCCTCCTCTTTCCCTCTTTCTCCACCATCGCAGTCCTTTGATCTCAGCTCATGCCAAATTTAGAGATGCGGTTTAGCCCTAACCTTTCGTCATCTTCGTCTCTCTCCCTCCCTCTCTCTCTCGCACACAAACACACACACTGATAACTCTCTCTCTCTCTCTCTCTCTCTCTGTTTCACTCTCACACGTTGCACAAATCCATGCATTCACATGGCTCCATGCTGTTATAATTTGGGTTCCACGTGAGCGGCTGCGTGACGATGACAATTAGAGGACGGCATGAAACAGTCGCCACCCAGTCCTCGGGTTGAGACGAGCTGATTGGCCCAGGCCGTGCCTATCTGCCTACACAGCACCACATCCATTACAACCATTGCAATCAGGTTGCAGAAATGTAACACTGACGCCTAAGGCCATGAGAAGATCTAGAAATCTCACTCCTGCACTCACATTGCCACCTAAATGTAGTCTTTGAAAATAATTAGCCTTTTTTTCTTTTCTTTTTTGTTGCAAGACTCAAAGACTGATGCTGTTTTTCGGGAATGAATAGATGTTAATATGCAAAGTCAAAAAGCAAGAATGCATGGAAGGAATAATTAAGAAATGAAAAAGCACACACTCTCAACCGACCAAGGGTATCATAGAAAAGAAAAAATAATTGATTTTGGAATTTGGGGGAATAAAACACTGTAACAAACTGAGGTACAAATAATTGATACAAATTGCGTCATAAAAAACAGACAAGAATAGTCCATTAAGAGGCATAGGCTCAAGAATTAATACTAAAAAAGGCTTTTTTTTAGATGTGAAAAGGGAAGAGACTGAGTTGGTAAGAGGGTAATGGTTGTCACATTCTACCTCTTTCCATATTTCTTTTGATTGATTTATTTGTCTGTTGGCCTATTTCATCTCTAAAATACCTGGTCTGTTTATGACTCACCTTTTTTCCATGCTTTTTGTCGGCTTCTTTATATGAAATATATAATTACTTTTTGCATCCAAAGAGCCTGCATGTACCGGCGTGTTTTTTCTTTCACAATGAAACGGTTCACCCTGGCTGTATGCGCCGGGTACCATGCAGCTCGTATAGTCCTTGAGTGAAGAGCTCAAACCAAGCTGCATTGATGCTTTTACATATTTAAATATATTTTCTCTTTCACCTTTTGCTTGGGGAGAGAAAAACAAACTTTAAGAGGCATCTTTTGAGTAAAAGCCTGAAAAATACCTGAAATAGTTCTCCATTGTACACAGACCTGTGTAGTAGTAATAAGAGCCTTTCATGCTCTCAGAGGAAATGTCATTTTGTATATGCCATCATAAAAATAAAATAGAGAGGTTCACCTTTTATGCGACAGTATGACATAAAAAGTGACATCATCCAAAAAAGGTCCCTGGCTGCATCATGAAAATAAAATTTTAGACTGAAATTGGAAGGTAGAAATAATAAATAGTATTTTCTGATGTAAAATCTACAGTATGATGATGACGCTACAGCTCAGCACACATCGTATGGAGATAGATGCTACACTTCATTGTGAATGCTTGTGTGTGTTTGGGAGACCATTACCTGCGCAGGTCTCCCGACAAAAACATTTTTTTGCATAAGATTTTCAATGCATTACAATTTTGTCAAAATTGAAGTCTTCCAAAGCAATTTATTTGAAGTGTAGGTCAAGTGAATGCAAATTGCGTGAATGCAAATTGCGTGAATGCAAATTGCAACACATTTGAATGTTTTGAAATATTTGAACAAATTAAGTGCACAGTAATTATCAACTATAAGTAGAGAGACGCAAGTTCAAAGTTATACAAGAATCTCTAAGATTGAAAGGGGCATTGGAAAACTTGTTAATAATGTTTTCAAAGTGAATATATACAATTAAATTGGACTCATTCCAGACTTTCAAAAAACTCAAACACAACAATGTGCCGGGCTGCTTCTGAAGCTAATTTGTTCCGAAACATTGAATAAGATCTTTTTTATAAAAACATTTTGATCAAGGACTTAAAGGCGAAGCCAGAGATGTGTTTGTGTAGTGAGTGGTTACCATGCAAATATAAGACAAACCAAACTACTGTTAGAAACAGAGTGACTCTCAGACTGTGACAAAAAGACTGTGACAAAAAGAACAAACATGTTCGCCCCGCTGAAAGCCGGAGAACCGTAGTGAAATACACACCTCAGTAATGAGTTGGTAATCGTTAACGTTTAACGGTCCCATTGGACCGGATAGGTCCCAGAAATACTTGCAACATAAAATGAGTATACAAAATAAAAATGAAGTAAAAACAATATATTCAGAGGGTGAGAGCATTATTGTCCAGATCCAAATAACTTAAGTCTGTTTGCACGTCGTTCCGGTAAAAGAGCAACTCCCAACTGTGTCTGATACGGGGAATCAAACCAACAACCTTCCGTTCACCAGACAGCATCTCAAGGGAGACGATCCCAAAGAACTGCAGGCCAGTAGATATAGTCCTGTCTTAGTCCCATGATACCTTTTGAACAGGGAAGTGGACATGGATGCATGAAAGGAACCCAGACCTAAAGATGAAAGCTCTCAACAAAAGAAAAGGCTTGTCTGACGGTAATGGGCCGATACGGTGTGTTTATGTTGCGCCTGTGTAATCATATTACACCCATCCTGACCTTGGAGCTGGCAGACTTCCAATTTGAGTCTGTGGCCCACCGTGAGAGGAGAGAGGCAGTAGTGCTGAATCTCAGACCCGCTATCAGAACCAGGCTGTTGGCGGAGCGCCGCCTCGGCCCCAGGGGTCGAGCATTAGCCAAGGTTTTGGGGTGTAGAGAGCTTTTCTGTGCAGAGTGGATTGTACATGTGAGAGTGTGATCTCAGATGAGAGGTCTGTTCAGTTTACTGTGTGTGTGTGTGTGTGTGTGTGTGTGAAGTTGGAAGCAGCGGTTTTAAGTAAAGCATGTGTAACCCACTGATTGGCTCAGGCAGGGAAAGTTTTAATTGGCCAACCCAGGACCCGAGTCCCAATAAATATCCGGGTCAAGGGAAGTCCCTTCCTGTTTCGGTTGGGTGCAGAAAGCGACAGCGGTCAGGTTTTTTTTCGACGATACGGCCCTTGTATCCTGTGAAGATGGCGAGCTACACACAAGTTGGAGGAACCCAACTCCCCATGTGACAAAGTTTCTTTTCGTTATAAATATGTGTCATTGATTTATCTTTTTGTTTAGTAAAAGACCTTAAACTCAATTATTTGCTTTTGTGTTTTTTTCACACACGACCTGAGCTCCATAGCGAACCTGGAGAAAATTCCCTAGACTTTGAAAGTAATTATTGATATTGAGCCACAGGTTACACATGGATAGGTTTTTGCATGTTTGGGACGTTTCTGTCCACGGGTACCAGCGCCCGTGGGTAATGTAGTGCGTGTTGTGCCAGCGATGTATTCTTTCACTGCGTAAGGTGAGAAGTCAGAACATGATGTACAGGAGACAGAGCGGGAGAGGAAGACAGCAGGTGAGCTCAGCTGAGAAAGCAATGCCAGCGAACACTTCCTAATGAGCCGTGGCACCTGCCCCCTGCAGCAAGGAGGGGGATGATGGGTGGGGGGGGGGGGGAGAGAGAGGGGAGTGAGGAGGGGATACAGTGAGGGACAAAAGGGTGAGTCAAGAGAATCCAGATTTACAGATATTGTGACAATTTCCATAACCGTCTTCGTCCAGCTTTTTCTCTTTTTGCATTCCTGTACCGATGCCGCTGCAAAACATGCTCTTTTTGTGGGTTTTTTATACTAATTGATTGTTTTTCTTAGTTTTCCTGTGAGACTCATTTAGGTGTTGAACATTACCGTCTGTTATCGCCAGAGAGGAAGGGCAGGGAAGTCATTGCTGCTGTCGAAGATGTGGGGGGAAAAACAACTGCTGGCTAGGAGTGTATTGAGAGAAAATATGAGGAAATAAAAAGATGAAAGATGAGTATAATGAGAGAGAGAGATACATATGTATATATATATATATATATATATATAGAGAGAGAGAGAGAGAGATTAATGGGTGGCAGAATGAGAACAGAAAAAAAGCAAAGAGGAAAATGAAAATGAAGAGTAGATGAATTAACTTTTTGATTAGATGAGATTACCTGAGGTCCAAAAAACAAAAGCACAAGAGCTCGTGGGAGGAAGATCAAATGACTCAAGTTAAGTGAGTCAAGCGACGCCGGTGGAGGATGAAAGCATGAGCCATGGAGGAGTAACGAGGAGAGTGAGAGTCTAACAACATTAAATAGCGCTGGGAGCCGACTAACAGCGGGTTTTCTTCGAATGGGTGGAAACAAAAACACACGATGACACAACAGACCGGCTCAACTTTTGATATCTAAGCGTGACGTGTTTCCGTTTTTTGGTCTTTCCATCGAGAATGACCGCCGCTGTCCCTCGTGGTGCGAACACAGCATCTGTATCAAAACATTTCTCTCTGCCCGCGTAACACTTCTTCTTAATGACTTTTCCCATTCAACCGCCCATTGTTATTACCAGGGCTACTCATCCATGTGGGTCAAGTGGCGTTGACTTGAATCCTAAGTACGTCTGTAGCATCTCGGCTCCCTCCTCACAAAGCCATTCATTAGCGGGCGCACTGACAGCGGCGCCGGAGGTGATGGAGAGCCTTTTGATGCCCTCAACTATGTCTTCATACACTTCAGCTCGGGAGACCATCGTGTGCTGCAGCTGCAAGGGATTCAGAGAACACAAGACGCTGGTAGAAAGACGCCACAGTCTACACAGCGAGTGTAAATCTCTGTAACTCTCCGACAGGTGAGCTTTTCTTGTTTTTTTCAAGCCAGACATCAGTTTGATTGTCGGTGCGACCGCGTCTTCTGCTGAGCGAGACAGAGATTCACGATGCCCACGCTCAGAAATGTCTTTTGCGGCTGAGGTGCAGGTAAGTGAAAAGCGCTGACTGTCGTCACAATGTTTGGACAGCGTCGAGTTGATATTGGAATTGCGCGTTTGCGTAGGAGTGACGAATCTGAGGTGGGCGATGGCGGCGTGGAAACCATGGCCTATCAGTGTGAACATTGGGCTTTGATGACAACATGAGGATGCGTTAGGCTACATTACATCCTGCGTGTTGTAATTAGCGCCTATTATTACATAAAAACGTCAGAGCCAGAAAGAGGTGTCGACCATTAACAGGTGTTTGTGTGAATACCCTAGAAATATCCACTCGCTCTACAGAGCAATGAAGGGGATAATCTTGGTAATGTTGCGCAGTGTGTGTGCTCGTGAAGTCATTTACCTGACTGCATGGGAACGCCAGTTTACTTTAATGCAAACAGATTTACAGTAAAGACTCAGAGTGCCGTGCAAATGAGGATAATCTGCTACCACTTGTTGCTTGATGATGGAAAAACACAAACAAACGTGCAGGTTGTGTTTGTAAAATTAGATTAGGAGGGCATTACTGTCAAATGATTCCCTTCATCCGCCGGGAGAGAGAGAGAAGATTTGTGAGACGCGAGCCCTCAACCTACCTTCTCCCGCTCCTCCATTAATTACAGCTTCCATTCTCTTCTCCTCCTCCCGCCTCTCTTCATTCATCATGGGAAAGAGTTTTTTTAAAACAATCCCTCTCACTTAGACTTCCCCCTCCCCTCCACACCTTCATCTTGTCTTTTTTTCTTCTTTTCTTTTTTTCCAGTATCCCCTTGTCCTTATATGTCATTTCCTCCTCCCTCCTCTCTCACATCTGCCCTCCTTGCTTCCACATCACTGTCACGTTTCCCTTTCCAACTCTATCTCCCGATCCATCTTCTTCCCTCCAGAATAGCCACCTCTTCATATTTTTCCTGTTACTGCATTTGTTTACCTGGCGGCTCCCTCGTCGCCGCCTCTCACTTTATCCAATTGCCTCTCTTTCTCTTTCTGTCAGTGGAATGAAAGATAAAGATATTTTTAATTAATCAATCCACATACCGTTGCCAAGACCAGGTTTCTGTCTTACGAGTCTTCCTTTGGAGAGAAACAAAAATACCTTTTTTATAATACATTCAAAGAATAGAATAATATTATTTTTCCATATTCGGTGAAGTCAGTGTGGCTCTGACTTTTGCACACCTCATTCACGCAGGAATTACGGTGAATATTTACTGGCATTATGAATCTGGAAATAAGAAGAATATTTTAGTTTGGTTTAGTGTATCCTTTTTTCTGCAGGGTTAATTAGAAGCTTCACTCTTTCATGTCAGGTTGGCAGCCACAATTAAAAGTATCATTCTTCAGGAAATGAATTAATTTGGTTTTACCTGATGACAACATTAAGTCAAATTGCCCCTCACGGCTATGCAGAGATGGGGAATATAATTTAGTATCTTAGGTCACCTCTTGCCCACAGGCATGATCAGTGATCCCCCCTTGAGCAGCAGCTGCACACTACCTTTATTCTAACTGTATTCCAAGTATGGCCCTGTGGGTCCTCCTCAAACCGTCTACTTTGCACCAGAAAAAAGCTGAATTACCATCGAAAAACTTTCTGAGTGCAGATTACCATCACCAGATTACCATCGAACTGAAGAAAACATTAAAACGTGGCGACCCAGAGGGAACTTCTGGCATTCTAAGGAAAATCTGTTTAATGTCTTTTATGCTTTATGTATGGATAATAGATGATGGTGATATCCTTTCCAAGAGGATGTCACCACTTAATCAAAAAATATGTGCGTCGTCGAGTCTGTGTGCTCACATTAGGCTTAAAGTTAAACTCACAAGCAATATTCAGTTTCTGATGCCAAATGGGATCTTGGTGTCACGGCCACTGCAGTGGGTTGGTGTAGGGACGAACTACGGTAACTAACTTCCATTTGTCTTCAAAGTCAAAGTATATCTTGCCTATTGGAATACGTTTTTTTGTCTGCTGATTACTAGATGCATTTTATTTTGAATAAACGGATGCCTTGAATGCTTTCTATTTGGCATGGACTGCTTTCCACTTTATTACAGTAGAAAAAAAAAGAAATTCAGCTTGAGTGGAATTTCTGGCTATTTGTCATCAAATCCATGGCACCGAATGCCACCGTCTGTCCCGCTCCGTTCGTCTTCTTGCATCCAGTTATACTTGGATGTTTGGAATTCTGGCAATTGAATGTATTCACTGTAAGTTCCTCTGAACAAGAGCCGCGATCAGATGTCTGAGATGTGAAAATGTCCCTTGCGTGTCTTTCTCTGATTATTCAGCTGATGTACAACACCAGACTGTTCCTTCCCTTGCCTGCTGGCGTCATGGTTTCTTGGCCTTTCCCCTTTGTACGACCTCCCGCCTACTATTCCTTGTAGTGATGAGAAAGGACACACACACACACACACGCACACACACGTTACACCATCACACATGATGTGAGCCATTATTGTCTTCTGCAGACAATACGAGTGGAGAGTGACCTCTTGCAGCGTCCCTGGCTCTCACACTATCTCTCTGTAATCCCTCATCTCTCCCTCTTTTCATCTACACCTGCTTCTCCTCACATTCCTCGGTTCCACTGGTCCTGTCTCGTTCTGCTGCGTTCCCTATAGCTGGTTTCTTTGTTTGCACGGTTTTCTCTGCTAATCTGTTTTCTTGTTGTTGTTGTTGTTATCCCTCCCCTCCCCCCATGCCCCTCTTCTTTCTCTCTTGTTTGTTGTTCCCGTTTTTTCCTCGTTCTAATTTTTTTCATCTTTGCTCTCCTGGTTTTGCCAAACATGTTTTTTTCCCCTCCTCATCCACAATCCCTTTGGACTTGTTACAGTCGCCGGAATCACCGTCTCTCCAACCCCTCCGTCTTCTCCTTTCTTCTCTTCTTTCATCTCATGTAGCCTTTTTATAAATTCCACTCTTGGCTGTATGTTTACCTCCAATTAAATTAAATGAGTGAGAGTTGGAGTTAATTACTCTTCCTTCACTTGCGAGCATAGAAAATGACTTTATGTTACGGGGGCTTATTTCACTGTGGCAACACAAAGCCAACACACGCAATACGTCCAAAGGGATGAACACTAATTAAATAGTGTGATTAAAAGACTCTCGGGAAGATAGTCATGCACAATTTAGCACAGCTCAGCATGCCACCGAACCCCAGTTGACATGTTTGTTCACAGCGCTGGTGAATGACATTCAGATGAAGTGTATTATTTGGTGTCTGTGACTTGTTTGAACTTTTCACAGAAGTGTATCAGGTAAACCAGACCAAAACATTTCCGTGACGAGTACCTTTTAAATTGTACCTGAAGAAACCAGTTACATTTAACGTGGTGCACGATATTCCAGACCCCCCCACACACTCGCTGTAGAAGTTCACTGCCTCGCCACAGAGACATTTTCCTGATAAATAAAGACATTTTGAATGTGTGTTTTAATGGAATAACCTTTTGATCACTTCACCGAGATATAGAATAATACCTGAGGAGCGAAGAAAGCCGTGCGAGTACAGCTGGCTGACCCGCTAAGAAGATTGCAAAGGATTTCTCACAATGCTGTAAAAATAACACCCAGAATCCATTTAAAAAAGGAGCTCCAGTGGAAGAGATTTTTAAGAGTCATTGTCAATCAGCACAATTTTTCAATTACAGGAAATGGCTTCTTTTAATGTCCTAATTCACCAACAGCTTAACAAAAGATATTGTCTGCCACTGTATTGAACATGAAAGTCAAAACGCAGCCGGGGTGTGTATTAAGAAACGTGGACTTCATGTTTAATGCATCGCTCTCTGATTAATTATCTCTTCTGAGATTTTGACGTGTTGAAAGTGATTTGGCGAACCAGTGTCTGTGCCCCCCCCCCCACACACACACACTCACTCTGCTGAATAATATGAGAGGGGAAGAAAATAAATGGGCTTAGATTTACACATGGACTGTAAGTTTATTTTCTCATCGCATTTATAATTTCGGAAAAATAACTTACTCTCTCTGGTGTCAGCTTTTGTTTTGCCATCTATCTCACATTTCTGCTTCCTTCCACGTCCCCTCCACCCCCCTCCACCCCCCCATCCCTCCCTCAGCTGCCTCTCCGCATGTGTCCGCTGTCTGTCTGTGCCGGGAAAATAATTATTTGAAAGATTAATTGCGGCCTACTGTACTGTGGCGACCGTCAACAGCCCCGCTGGACCGTACAGAACGAGAAAGTGAGATATGGGAGTAAATGCAACAAGGGAGCAGTTGACAGATTGGGCTGGAGAGCAAAAAAAAAAAAAAAAAATCAGGGGGTGGCCTGTTCCTCGGGAGAAGATGGAGGGAATACAGAGGCGGAGGACAAGATGCAGAGAGGGGAAGGGAGAGAATGTGGAAAAGAGTGAGAGACGGGCGCAGCGTGGAAGGGAGGACTTGGGCGAGAGAGCAAATGGAATTGGAGGCTACTGTAGCGTTACTCCATCGAGATGGGAAAATATAGGTGGACTGACCGCTGTGTGTGAGAGGGAGGCTTAGGCAGCGGGTTATATGCTTTTGTGATGAGTTGGTGGGCCCCTGTGTGCGTGTGCTTGTACCTACAGTACGTGCGTGTGTGCGTCCTGGTGAGAGTAAGTGGTTGCACTATCGCTGTGCTTCTTTGGGGGGAAGCAGCACTTAGTCGCTCACATATACAACTTGATGTAGTCACACGCTGAGGAGATCAACATCGAACAGCGTGTGAGCGCCTAATGCACGTTGACTAAGCCAATTTGACATTCTCCTGACCTTAAGATATTCTCAATATTCCTTTTAAAAAGCAAATGTACTATTAATCACCATATAGACCTTTTAAATTATGCTGAGTGGACAGAGCACAAGGCTCAGTCCTTGGAGCTCTTCTTTTTAATATTTACATGATTTCATTAGAGCACATTATACAAAACAGCAACATCAACTAACATAATTATGCAGACAGCAACCAAATGTACCTTGCTGTGTGACCAAGTGGCCATAGATTCTCTCTGCCTGGACATTGGATTATTTTGCTAATGCAGACTCAACTGAGATAATGCTTTAGGCCACAAAGAAGCAACGCTTCCAGTTGGTGCACATCTACACGTTCTATCGCCAAAAAACCTTTAATAGCACATCGATGCCAATTGTAAAGTCTTCATTCTGCCATGTTAAAAACATAGAAGAAATCCGAGGACTTCTTGTCCAGGAAGGGCTTAGAGAAGCTAATCTATGCTTTAATTTCCTGCAGGTTCGATTACCGTAGTGGTCTTTCCTCAACTCTCCCTGCAAAACACACTGTGGCTCATTCATCATGCTGCTGCTAGAGTCCCAACAGAACACATGAAAAGTGAAAACAGTGCTCCAGTTCTCAGGGCCCTGCACTGCCCTCCTCCCTAAGGGTATCAGACTTGCACCAACGTTGATCATTTTTCAACCGCACTGCATTGTGACTGAACCTTAAACACCGGCCGTGAACCATCTTGTGTCCTTTTATTTTATTTTTTTAAATGCTTCCATTCTTAACATGATCATTTTATTGTTTGTCTTTCTTTTTTCTTGTGTTTGAATGCATAATGTAAAGCACTTTGAAATGCCTCTCTGTTGGAAATGAGCTTTAATGCACTTGCCTTACTCCCTCAGTGTGATTAGATTACTTAGTGTTAAATGTTTGAAACTGTGTTTCAAATTATTCTACCAGGGTAGTCCAATCAGGAGAGACTTATTCCGAAATCAACAATAATCTTTATTACATCAGTACAACAACAATGGAATTGTGCATAGTCTTTGACGATCACACTCTATCCTGAACGAAGGTAAACAAGGGGCGGTGATGCTGAGTACTGATCCGACAGAACCCCACCTGGAGTCCAGACACTGGAGCTGGTGCATAAAGGAGGTGCTGCCTGGAGGTGACCGGGATGGAGGAGGAGGGTCGCCTTCATGAGCTGAAACGACGACTAACAGCAGAGTAGAGAACTCCTTTAAAGTTCGACGGCAACGATCTGATTGGCTTAGAGACATGGTGCCGCATCTAATTGGTCGCTCAAAGTGGACGTCCCCCCCCCCCTAGATCAGCTGATCGTGTAATCACTGGGAGTAATAGACTGAGACACTTATGCATGACCTACCGCGTAAAGAGAGTCTTCCTTCCTGAACAATCGCTTAATGTTTTTTTGAATATGTTCACTAAAGCCTTCTTTCTTGCACGCTGAATCTGTTCAAAGGAAATAAAAATCACCGGGCTAGCGATGGCACCGGTAGCAGCAGCAACGGCGGCATTAAAATAGACGTTGTTGCATTCTGAATTCTGTTAAACCGAGAGCACAAGTGTAGTTGTCGATGTCCTCAAGGATCCTCCCGCTGCTGTCTCGTCAATTACTTTGCTCCTCAATAACTACTGGCAGACTCTGGTACAACAGTAAATGAGATTCTTGCATAACACGACATGGGCCAATAATGACTTTGGAAGCTCACTGCATGCATTAGATTTGGTGGCCAGGTACTGCAATTCTGCACTTAAAATACAATACTTACTGCACACATACCAGTGAATCCTTCTATGAACACAGCTGATAATATTATGCAACGGTGTGAATACCATATGTCTCCGTTTTGGCCCACTGATATCAGTTTAAGCATCATCAGCATCATCATTTACCATCTTTTGGCTGCCAGCTCCGAGCGCATCACACATTTCAGTGAAATGTATTTCTTCTTGGCATTTTGTCATTAGCTGACCAATAACAGTAGCTCTGCCAGGGGCTGTATGAGGAGGGTGTGTGGATGCACCCATCCAACTGTGTTCAGGCCGACACAGGGTACCAGTCTGATAGCAGTAAGTAATCAAGCTGTATGCCTCGGTGTGTGACTGGGATCATATTTTATTTAGACAACATGTGACATGTGACTTAATAAGATAAGATAAGATAAGATATTCATTTATTAGTCCCCCAGTGTGGAAATTCAAGGATCACAGCAGTGGGTGAGCATTAATAAAAAAAATTAAAAAATCATTGCTGTCCTAACGTTGTAAAACAAAACGGAACAAAACATACTTAGATATATTGAATGAATTTTAATGTATTATTAAAAGAATAAACCATGTACTAGCAACTTTAACTTTAAAGGAATTAAATGTACAGTTTGTAATGCATATAGTATACAACATAGGTGCAACCCTAATATTCCTCGTAGTGGGTCAATGTTGTCTTATTGTATGATATAGGACTGCAGGTAGATGCACATCATTTACACAGTCAGATGGACACCACTTTGCAGACATCAGATAAATCACACAATATATGTTTTACTAAGCTGCTGGCCGCCTTGTCCATCTTGTGTTATCAATGTGCTCCTCCTGTACGATAGCAGGTAGAGATATCGACCTGAGAAACATTACAGATCTGCTGTGAGCTGATACTGAAGCAACAATCTGCCCTCTCTGCCCTCTATATGTCCACAGGGCAGAGGGAGGAGGGAAAAGGTATTGCATTATGTTAAAGATTTAACGTGGCCTCTGCACATCTTCATCTCACAACTTTCTTCTTTCACCTCCTTTTTCTCGCAAACAAGTTGGATTGATTGTGCAGCACACCATGTTGAAATCGTACCAGAAGTACCATTGATTTACCGATGCAAATGCACCCGGCAGAGCAGAAAACCGGGGGCTCCCGCTGTGACAATGTGTGTGACATCCGGCAAATAGCGATACATAATGCACCGCACACACACACACACACACACACACAGGTATATATATATATATATATATATATATATATATATATATATATGACATTGTGTTCACCCAATTCTAACTGTCTTGATATTTCAAGCTAAAAACTTCCACAAACATAGTATTGCACAATATTGCATTGTTGCATACATTTTCTTGCATGTGTGCCGTTAGCAGTATGACGCACAGAGAGAGAGCTGGTAAAACGCCCCAGACGGTCAGCGGTTGGATCATCTCAGCGAGACACGTTGGTCAGTTTATGAAACTGTTCCAGTCTGACGCTCCAACCAACCCACACATGGCAACCCACCAGTATTCACCCTGCTCCTTCAGTCTGGCCACATGGTATCTGTATATGTGCGTGTGGGAGGATGTGTGTCAAGTTTATTCTCCTTAATGTGTGCCTATTTAACTGTATATTGGATATTCTGCTTATCTGTGTGGGTGGGTGATATAAGTTCCAGATCTTCAGCGTCCATGGGGCCCATAGAGGAGGTGCACTATTGTTTCCTTTGACCCCGGCTGCCTTGGTTCAGACTCATTCACTTGAAGGGAGTAAGGGTTATGACCGTGCCTTCGGGTATAATCGCATTGTTGCCAAGTTCACCACGTAATCATTTAAATGAGGGCCGTTCAAGTGTTCGTACCGGGAAGTTGATTTGACTCAAAAATGACAGACGTCTTTCTCCCAGTCCGTGATGACTTCAAAGCCCGGCACGCTTCCTTGAAGCTTGATCTGCATTTGTGTGCACACCATGGCCGACGGGATGTGTGTGTTCATGTCGGTGGGAGCCTGCCTGTGTGTCTGCCTGTGTAGCTTTTGAAGTGCACAGAGGGGGTTGTCTTGTCATTGTGCATCCGTCAGTCTTCCTGTCAAGACAGTCAGACACGAAAGCAAAGGAGGGAAGAGTGGGAGACGAGACGAGGAAAAGGACGGATGAGAGAAGGAGGAGAAGGAGACACAGCGAGGTGTTTTTTTTTTTTAGAGGAGCTTAAATTAGAAAAAATGTTCAGGAAGTGTGTGTTTGTGTGTGTGTGTGTGTGTGTTTGTGTATGCTTTTCGTTTTACCCTCGTAATCAGCATGACAACGAACACCCACTCAGACACAACGTTTGAGAGCCCATAGAAGAGAAGTTTACAAACAGTGACTATAAGTCCCTACAAATATAGAACCATGTGTTAAAAAAATTAAATAATGGAAAGATCATTCATCAATAATAGAGTAAAATAAATCACCAGTTCAAAAATAATGGGATACCTCCACAAGACACTGAGAAACACATACAAAGAAATCCCCGTCGGAAAAGAGTCAAACATCCTTTTAGAGATTGTTTGATTTACACAAATGCAGTAATGAGCTCTGCAGGCCTTGCCTATACACACAGGCCGGCTCCCCATGTGGATTCACCCAACTCAAACATTAACAGTCCAACAGATTGAGTGCACACACACCACATAATCCCCAGCTCTCTTTTTCTAACTGTTTCTCTCTCTCTGTCTGTCTATCTCTCTCTCACACACACACACACTAGAGCTGCTGAGCACACCCCTGTATCTTCAATAATGTGTCAACTGTACTTTAATTAAGCGTGAATGACCTTGCCTGGTCTGCTACCGTGTATGTGCATGTGTGTGTGTGTGTGTGTGTGTGTGTGTTTGCATGCTCAGTCAACTATCTGAGTCTGTGTTTGACCACAGTAGATGGATTGGCTCGCCTCTTGGCCTCCCAGTCTCTGGGCTTTGCTCCCTGAGGGACTTCACAGCACAACAAACCATCACGTTCTCACCGAGACGCCGACGTTTGAGCCCAGAGCGAAACTACTTCCAGCGTGCGGGTCGTGTCATGTTCAATCACAACTAAATTAAATGCTGTGTTGTCCGGCTACGTCGGAAAACAAGTGTTTCTAGCTTGTTGCAAATGGACTCACCGGAAAGAAAATAAAAGGCTGACCACCATACAAGGGGGATATTATTCAAACATGGGTAAAATAACACACACATTTTTCGCTCCCTTTTTACAGGAAAAAGGACAGAAATAGATGGGTCACTAATTAAAAGAGAAAGTTAGACAGATAAACTAAAACCATGGTTATTTTCCTACCTTCAGTAGTTCTGCCAGAGTATGCTGGCACCTGAAGTTGGCAACATCTTTGTCTCTTCATTTTGGCCTCTTTTCCACCGCAAGTTGGCATTTTTCACACCCAAACAATGAGCTTTTAGAACTGGTCTCCAGTGTGGATGCATCCAGATGCACTGGCATCAGGTTTGTGTTTGGTCAGGGAAAATGTTGCTGGATATAAACTGTAAACTAGTAAAGTTAAGAACATGAATTTTGATGAGTCCTCCATCATAAAATAGTGGTCTGACAAACGATAAATACATTCATGCGCCCATTCATTTTTTTCTGGTTCAGTTGTTTGAAATTAGGAATAGAAAAAGATGCTAACAGGGGCAATTTGTTTTGTGTCTAAAACAAAGGTGCCTGTTGGGTGCTTGTTGACGTGTTTTAGTCTGTATTTGTAATTTTCACCTGATTGTTTGCGCCATTTTCTACATATTAACAATGTTGGGGATGGGAGGCAATCAATCGTCCAACTACGCCATTAGCAGCAGCCGAGAGAAAGGGTATGTGTGTCCGTTGTTGGTGTGTGTGTTAATTTGTGTCAGGATACTTAGATTCACAAAGCATCCAGAAGAGAGAGAGAGCGAGAGAGAAAGAAAGAAGGGAGACGAAGGGTAGAGACGACCGAAAGGGACAGAAAACAAATGGACTGGAAGGAAAAACAAGACCCGTAGCAGCGAGAAAGAGGGACAGATTAGATGAGAGACGGGGTGACTGAGTGAAAAATTGGATGGGAGAAGTGTCAGGGAAGGCCAGAAGAGTCAAAGTCAGCATTTAATCCTGGAGACGGCTCACGAGCGGGGCAGGAACCGGCCTGACTGCCAGCTACCGACGGCACGGACGCGCTTATAATATCATGCAAACCACGTGGTGAGGTTCACCCTCATATCCACTCAGTGCTATTGAGCTCTCAAACGCCAACATTTCTGGAAATAAACAATACTGCGTGCCCTTTATGAACAAGGACGTACGGTCGTATGCAGGATTAGCAAAATACTGAGGAGGCCAAACGTTCCCCAGTGCAGCCCCGATATCTGACTAGACACCAAACAACTACTTTGTATTTATTAATTTTTAATGTTGCGGTCTAATAGCTGCTCTGTTGGAGAGATTGGATTGTAATAAGTTTCAGGGAGCAACACTAAATACTAAATACTTTCATTAGAACACGTTTACTTGGAAATTGCTCTTTAATTGAGTGTATTTTTGCATAAGCGCAGCGAATGCCTTGATGTATAGCAGCAGTATCTGCCGGCATTTGTTTTTCCCGGGACTCCATTGCTTCTCCGAAACAAGGACATTATTTTCTCAAGAACAAATTACTTAATTCACAGGTCATTTAGCGCTCTCCCTTCCACCCCGGTAACTAGCCACTATATTGTCTGCAGCTCTTCCACTAGCATTAGCACCTGGGTTCCATTCTTCATTACCTTTAGCATTAGCTTAGCTGTAGACTCTGTGCCGCCCTATAAACGAAGTCCGTTTGTGGCGCGGCATATTTCAGATCACGTTAGCATGCTAACTGAGGCAGGACCACTCTGTCGTGCCTTGTTGCCTCCCTCATCACACGCTTGTTTCTCTTCTCCGCCTTTAGTTCTCTGCCTTCTCATTTTCTCCTGGGGTCACTGGCCAACCATGACAAAGCAGAGAGCGCTCTGTGTGCTGATTTTCTATCCTGCGAGAACCTTGAGATTTAGACCCTTGTCATAGGAACATGTGTTCGGGTCATGGCTCTGTTTTAGGCTCGAGATTAGGATCTGATTGAGGTTAAACTGGAACATAGAAAGGTTGGGGGGGAAATGGTTATCGCCTGGGAAATGAATGTCCAGCTTTGTGAGTCTATGTACTTCTTACACTAAAATGGGCTGTTATTATCTGCACTGTAGGGTTCATCACGTGCGTGCGTGGGTAAGCTCATGTGCATGGAATAAGATGTGGCTCAGTTTTGATTGTAATAAGGGAGGTGCAGTGGACGAATCCAGTGACGGAGATGAAAAGAGGATGAATGGGTGACATTATAAATTGGAGGGTTGGATGGGAACGCGGAGGCGGCAGGATGTAGGACGGCTGTCCAACAGAGGAGAGAGTGATGGGTGGCAATGCCAGTAGTGACAAGAAAAAGAGGTGAATACAGAGTAGGAGGAAGCAAACTAGTGCAGGTGCATTTTATGAACGGCAGAAGTCAAAACAGGAGACCCGGTCCGTCCTCTACGTGACAGATTGAAGTGATTAAGGTACCTGCTCCGAAATACCAGGAGTCCTGTTTGCCACATGCAGTGTCAGTACGCTGAATATGTGTGAACATTTCAGCGCTGAAGGGACACGCACACACGGTCACACATACAGGAGGCATGTCTGTGGAAGTACACGTTAACACACACATAATCCAGACGAAGCAATATAACCACATTCAGTACTGTATACGTTAAGGAGACTTTTGAGGTATTGCATTATCTTTGTTTATTGACTCTACATCAGGCCTATTCAACTAGCGGCCCGCGGGCCGGATATGGCCCGTTTGAATTTAACTCCGGCCCGCCAGACTGCCTGCAAATCAGTATAGCTTGGTAAGAAAAAATAAAACTGACGGACACGCCACTTTTATACATTGAGAAATCCAACCCAGAGCCGTTGAGTTTCACTGTTGCGTCAACCAAACCTGTGTGGTTACATCGTTATGTAACGCCCCGTGTCGGTTGCCGTAACCCACTCTCACCAGCGCTCTGGTCTGACTGACCACTGAAACACCGGAGCTAGCTGACGCTACCGTTAAGCTGCAACACGTCTCTCTCAAAGCCGAAGCGTCGGGAAGTTGTCTGCAGGCCTCTCAAGTGTCACGCATTGAGCGCGAGACTCACGCATTTCGGTCTTAACTCCCGCACTCCCGCACACATCGTATTTCTCACGCTATTTAATGTTTTAATGTGCCGCCGCAGCGCGCAAACATGAGGTGGGGAAATCAAGCGCTCCTCTGGAGGTCAGCTGTTAGTTGCCACTTATCAGCCAATCAAAAAATAGAAGTGGGCTACACAACAGCCAATCAAAAAACAGCAAACATATCTGGGTAAGATTTAATCCAGCAACCAATGAAAGTAAAGCATCCAGGAATTTGCGTGATTGAACTCCTAAAGTTTCGTTCTGCGGGGGGGGGGGGGGGTATTTGATCAGTATTCTGTGCGGCCCTCACACCCCCCTTGATTTTCTTATTCGGCCCACTTGATACTGAAGTTGAATAGCCCTGCTCTACATACATGCAATACTTCTATTATAATACCTACTTTTTATTATACTATACTTAGTAAGTATAACAGTATTTTTAGGCTTGGCTGCAGAGTGGGTGGAGCGGGGCTGTGGTTAAGGCAACGGTGTCTAATTGGCCTCAGCTGGTGGCTAATTGTTAATCAGCCCAGCTGAGGCCAATCTGTGTGTCCCTATAAAGAAGCAGTAGGGACAGTGGAGAGCAGAGGCACAGTCTGCAGTCTTTAATAAAAGATATTACCAAGTATCCTTTCTGTACGCTCGTCCGTTGATGCTCGGGGGAGAAACCTCCTGGTGACAGCCACAAACCTGTTACAGATGATGACTCGTACCAGAGCACAGGAACCCCCAAACCACAACACAGAGACAGACCAGAACAGTTTGTTTTATTGGGTTCAGGCTTAATAAAATTATAAGAATACATGGATGTGTTTGACCTAAACTCTCCATTTCTCACATTAATCTAAGTAATTATATACTTGTATACACAGGGTAAAGCTCCTTCGCAGAATGTGATGATGAGTTAAGTAAGCATGATCTCTCTTGCATGTGTTATGACAATTCTGATTTTATAGTACAAGACATAACCTTGCCTTTTATAATCAAATGGAGATGCATGTAAGCAATGCGTTCTGCATTTTTATAAGAATCGTGTTAGGAGGCATTATAGCTTCTTGAGTTGGGAAATCAAGACAGAGAGCGGGGCGACAGGACACAAAGACGGATTAAGGGAGAGAGACTGAACGATTAAACGGAGAAACAACCTTTAATCAAGACACACAGGGAGAGTCTGTCATTGGCCATCAGAAGAGGTCATCATCTGGCCTATGGCGGTCGGTCCATCCTGGTCTCCCAGTGACATCACTACTCCTCACTGTAGGGCGTTGGGCGTTAGTGTCGCCGCGGCAACTGGCTCTCCTCCAGCTGTTGCCAAGCGGCAGTCTCCATGGAGATGTATATGGTGGGGAAGAGGCATTGGTGGAGTTGAGAGGAGAGGAAGGGGAAAGGGGCTCAGGGTCTATTGCGTACATGTGTCACTGTATTAAATGCATTTTTCAAGGTGAGATAATAATGCTGTGTAATTTAATGATGATATTGACAGAGATTAACATTCATACTGGCAGATATGTTTCTAATTCCAATGGTGTTTGCTCTCTTAACAGTGTGCGTGGGTCTGTGTGTGTGATTTCTGTGTGGCAACACAGCAGTAAGTAAGGATCTCTTGTCTTCCTCTCCCTAATGATTTACTACCTGTAGCTAAGACAGTAGTACACACACACACACACACACACAGACCCACACACACAGGCAGATACATATTCTCTATTCTTTAATTTTATTCCTTCTTTTCTGCTTCACCTCCCCTCCTCCATCTCTTCAACTCCCCCGTCGCCCTCTCAGATGCGAGTAATACACACTGTCACCACTGAGCAAAGTCACCACCGCTTTTCTTATTTGCCGTCGTTGCATACACCTTGTATCGACACGCATACTGTACATATTCTCACCGCCTACTTTGACACCGGCGACGCATTTCATTTCCGCCACCAAAAACACCTGATGAGGCTTGTTTCTAGTTTCTTGCAATGCCCAACCCGGTGCAGTATATAACGTTAAAGTGTTATTGAGCCTTCTGCTTCCCAGCGTAAGCATATGAACTGAGACTAATCGACACGCACATGCACTGAATAGCTAACATGATCAACTAGCTGTGGGACCCATTGTGCTCGGAGGTTTTAACAGTATTTGTGTGGCGATGTCAAGTCCCTGTTTATGCCTCACAGGCTTACAATGCTGTTAGAGTCCATCCAAATTTTGATAAGCAGAATTGGTAAGGGAACTATAAAAATGTCCATTTCCCTCATTCCACCATTGCTCTCCAGCCCCACTGGAAGTCACCACAGGTTACCATTAATGACACTGCAGGGTGACTCATGTCAGGCCAACATTGATGTTGTATTCTCTCTCATGTACGATCAATTATGCGTCTCACATCCCCACATAATTGTGACTGATTTGACTATTTACCTCATCGTTTCCTGGCTTGAGAAAAATCTTGTTTTTTCTGCTTTTGTTACGTGCCGCTTTTAACAATTACGTGAAAGCATTTGTATCATGTCCAAGCCTGATCAATCACTGTCATCTGCTGCGCCGAGCCTGACAGATCCTTATGGCACGCCGTCTGCTGTGATCAATTTAGTTACCGGAGGAAGTCCAAACAATACCCCCACTCATTAACCATATTGCCTCTGTGAAGCAGCACCTCTGTTGTTGTCGCCCCCAGCAGGTTCAGGTCTGATTGTATAGAAGTATATTAATTTCCTCTTGACAGTAGCGAGCGTTGAAGCCAGTTTCTGCTCACAGCTACAGGAAATAGTTGCGGCAGGGGGCAAACCTTGAAGTTTCCAACTCTGTATCTAACTGTAATGTGCATGCGTATCGAAATAAATTGCATTATTTCCACAAACACTTATCGAATGAAACCACAATATGAATCATCATCATTGTCTTACACCTAGAATTGACTTTCTATGCATGTTGTACCACCTGTAAATGTCATTTTTGAGTTGAGCCAGACAATTTTGAGTTTAATTTTTTCTTTTTTAAACAGAAGTCATTAAAATGATACGTTAAAAATACTACATGGCTCTCAATGAAATATATTTAGAAATATTTAGCTTTTATGGCTCTCCCAGTCAAAAAGGTTCCTGACCCCTGGGATAGGGTTTGCCTCCAGCCAGGTAGTAAAAGAGTTAAAATGAGTTCATCGTTGTTACTCCTCTTAACTTATGTTCGACCCTCTGTGGAAGCAGTTCAAACACAATATTTGTGCCTGCACAGATTTGTATTGTTACGCTGCAAACTAACACTCCCTGGCCAGCCCCCATCGAGTGTGTCAAGTTGCGTCTCTGCCAGTTTTTCTGCCAGCCACTTTAATCAGCTCCTCATTGCTGCATGAATTCCCTCTGTAGGCCTGGCCTCCCTCCCCTCGTGCCTGGCAGCCTGTTATTTTGCCTGACACATCCACAGCACATCAACCTGTAAGTGTCATTTAGATACCAACACACACGGTTCCCTTAAGCTTTTCATTTTTTTTGTAATTAAAAAATGGCACACGCTCCCCTCGCCACCAGGGTGCAACATGTTTTTGTGTGTGTGTGTGTTGATGTTCAATTTGGCTACGGGAGACAGTGCTATTACTAAGAGTAACCCAGTGTTCCCCTGGAGGAATCCCTGAATCAAGAATTACTTGTGTCTCTCCCTGTGAGTAAAGGACTTCTTCTCCAAGAAATAGGAACGCTTATTCTTGCTCGCGTTACTTAATGTGTTTGTGTGAGTGTGTATGCTTGTGTGTTTGTGCGTGTGTGTGTTTGTGTGTTCCTGATGTGCGTGGGCTGACTGTCAAAATGCAAGGGTAATGCAACCCTGGAAATCCTGTTTTCTCTCATTGCTGTGTGTCAGGTCTCAAATACACATTTTCTTGAATTCGTCATACCTTTGCCCAGATAAGCACGGTGATCATCTACTTTACACGCACTTCAAAAGGTACCAAAGCTCATGGGTGATAACTTAGCCTTGTTGTAAGAGAGATGTTTTTTGCAACCTAGTTTAATATCAGTATCATTATTTAATATAAGGTTAAGCTCATATGCGTGTAGATGGTAAAAACTGGGTTTTATATTAGTGAATCCTGAAGATGACATTATGTTTTACCAGCCCTGCATATGGAAAAAAAAATTAGCTGTCGGATACGGTAGGCTACTTTGTGTAAGTCTGCGTACACATTTCCCATTTGATCAAAATTAAGCTGTCAGAAATGGCCATGTCTGGGATGCATACGTTTTACCAATACTGAACAGCCAGACAGCGTATGTGTCTATATGTGTGTGTGTGTGTGAGTGTGTATGTGTGTGTGAGTGTGTTTATGAGCACACAGCACATTATTGCCATTTTTCAGGAGGAACACTCCAGCAGGTTTTTAGCTTTGCCTTAATCCGTTTCATATTAGTATTTATATATTCAACTTCATTTTCCACACGTTTACACGCAAGCACAAGCACATAGTAGGTTCACAAATAGTGAACACACACACACACACACACCTACACACACACACACCTACACACACACACACACACACAGAATGCTTTATTTATTTGTGGTAGTTTTTAAGCTAATTAGTTTGAGTGCAGGGGAAAACTGTAATTACCTTCCAAGAGTAAAGGAGGATGACAACGGGAAAGAGAGGACTGGGGGTCTAGAGGGGAAATGTACACTGTTAAAGACTGAAAGAGAAAGTTGTGGAGTGGGAGGAGCTTTGTGGGTAAAAGAAATGTTGAAAAAGGTTGAAAAAGTTTGTTTTACATGAACCGTCTTGAAACACACGTGTGTGTGTGTGTGTGTGTGTGTGTGTGTGTGTGTTTGTCTGTGTGTGCGTGCTGAGATAACGGTGTGTTTGTGAAGCGTGGGCGATGAGCAAGACATCCCTAACTGACGCAGACAATACTGTATAAATTGATTTATCGGAGAGACTGAGAGGAAGCAACGTGACAAAAGGCAGAGAGACAGAGAGACAAAGAAAGGAACAAATATAACACGTTACATCTTTACACAGCTTAAGGAGATAGAGCAAGACAGGTAGAGACGCAGAACGACACACGTGACAGAGCTAAACAAATAAGAGGGACAGATGCAAGACAGTGATGCAGGGATGGAGCGATACAAGGAAAGACAGAAATTCAATGAGCGAAAGGATGAAGATGATGAGAAAATCTTCAAGTCTTTTTTTTTGGGACTCAGGCAATCAATTATTCTATTTATCGTAATCTTTACCCCATCTCTCCGTAGATTTAGTACGGACTCGCTGCTTTCTGCCCCCGACACATTGTATCTTCATTGTGGTCTCTGATTCTTTTCTGTTCCATCCAGCAGTCAAAGAAACAAAGTTGATACCAACAGAAGGACATTACTTGACTTACTTCCAATTCCTCGGCCGCTCTCCGTTCCTTTAAACAACTTCAAAGGCTCCAGAGAACACAAGAAGCGGCTTACATGGTATTTACCCAGCAGCCTCGGGTTGGCAAAGCCTCAGAAACTGTTGAAGAAATTCTCAAGCTGACACTCACTCAGGTATAAACACACCAGGAAGGGATTGGACGACATGTTAATTACTTTTTCAGTAACTCATCCCTACTTAGTGTTAAAAATACCACGCGAACACGCGATAAACCATCAATTAGATGAAAACAATGTAAGCGATTGCATTGTATTCCATCCTGGACTCCAGATGTTGTATCGTCCTCCTTTGTCCTCTTCCCCCATCTCCTCCCGTCAGCATCTGGTCGCCACAATGACAGAATCCAACATACGTGTAGGATTATGACACAATGATTGAACACAATACAAGTGGATTATGTGTTCTACAGTACAGCGCGACAGTGTGATCCACCAGCTGCCGCGACGCCGGCGCTGACGGCTTCATCTCAGCGAGCGCCGCGAGAACAGAGGACGATGTTGTCACGTTCTTTGTGTTCTTCTTCTTGTACTCGCAATAGCACTTTAGTCACATTGTTGACTCGCATGTTGTTCCCCTGAGTTGCTTCAGTGCAGCAGGCGGAAGGTTCAGAGGACTTTAGAAGATGCTTCATAGTTTCTGTCTGGTTCAATGGTCACATGACACTGTTCAAACAAACCTAAACTAGAATGGCCACTCGGTAGAGCGCATACCTTCGCATATCACAAGATTGGGCATTGAATTATGAAAATGTTGGCATTAGATTGGATATAAATTGACCTATTGTAAAAGGAAGATTTTGACCTTTTCATGACCTTGAGCTTTGACCCGATCGATCCCAATATCTAATCAAATGGTCCCTGCATAAAAAACTATCATCCCACCCAATTTCATGCGATTCAAGAAGATTTTAACCTTTTCATGACCTTGACCTTGACCCAATCTATCCCGAAATCTAATCAAATGGTCCCCGGATAATAACCAATCATCCCACCAAATGTCACGCGATTCGGTTTAATACTTTTTGACTTAACACGCACGCACACACGCATACAAATACACGGCGATCAAAACATCACCTTCCGTATTTTCAATGCGGCGGTAACTACTGTAGAGGTACAGAGATGTTCCTGCGTGTTCTTCTCCTGCAGAGTGTCAGGACAAGACTAATGTATCCCACACTCTCTCCCCTCTTTCCCCTCTTTTGGAGCTTCCCTGGTCGTTCCCACAGTCAACGTGTTCATCAGCAGTCGGTCTCTCGGCTCTTGTACGTTTCCAGGCCATCAGTCACATTGTCACGGGGTCACCGCAGGTCAAGACAAAGACGACTTTGGGATTGTTTTCTTCTTGGGGTTCTCCGCTCATCGCTTCATCTCTCTGTATGCCTCGGTTTCTCTTTGTTCACTCTCCCCTGAGCCGTCTGACCTCCTTGGCCTTCCTGTTGGGTGTCTAATTATTGTCTGCAAGTCTGTTTACTATATGTTTACATGTTTTTATTAGCATGAACAATACGTGCTGAAGCAATGGAGTATATGAAATATATGAACAGTAAAACAACACTTGTGTTATCACTGATTTCCTCTTGACTCGTGTTCTAACCTCTTCCAACTCTCCATCTCTTTCACCTCAATTCATATTTATACAACTTTATTGGCATGATCCATATTCTTTCTCGTTGCCAACAAACAAGTGCATATCACATCTCGGGCAACTATTTGAGACGGTATTCGCCTTATCTCCTTTCTCTTGGTCGTAATTCTTTGAAAATATATTTTTTTAAAGTACATTCCTAAGGCAAACATTAATCAAATAAGAAATGGACTATTTTTCTCGCGTGTGTGTAAAGAAGCAGAACGGTGAATGTGCTATAGACAACGATGTGGTTCATGAATGTGTTCCACAGAGGAAGACTCTGGCTCCACTCAAAATATGTCCTTCTTTAAATACATTAATGTATTTACAATAAGCCCCCCATTCCTTTATCACATGTTCTAACGTTTCTCTCTCCAACCCACCACTTCTCTCCCTCTCTCGCTCTGTCTGTTTCGCATCAGTTCAAATTAATTCCAAGACGCTTTATTGACATGAATAAATCCTGCTCAGTGCTCAAGCACATGTGCAAATCCCATTTACAATACATCTCAATTTAAATTGAATAAACAAGTCCTTACACACATACGCTATCTGTTCTCTGACAGCGCTGAATGTCAGGGAGATTCAGTGACCTTTATTTAGAAGATGACAGTTTGTTGATGCTTTTGGGGAAACTAGAAGTTCACAACAACAAATTTGCTTTTGGCAATTAAGACTTAGATTAGGTTTGGTGAGTGTGAGGTATGGTCTGTTAGAAAGACCCCAGAGTGCTCATTCAGAGTTCCCTGTCACCGGAAGATGTTTAGAACACTTCCAGCTGTTTACGTTGTTTAGAAGATCAACAAATAAAACTGGAAAGCTCTCCATCCCTACAGCCTTATTCTTGCTCTCTCCGTCTTCTACGCTCTCTCTTTCTTACCCGCCCTTTAACTGTATTATAGAGCCCTTTTCTTACAGTAGCCGCTCTGTCTCCGAGCCTCCCCCTGCACCAGCTATCTCCCCTCCCACCGCTTCAAATCAATGACACTGCTCAGGCCCTTCCTCTCCCTCTGACTTTCTGAATGCGGTTCTCTCTCTCCTTCTCTGAATGCTTTCCCCTCCCGCTGCGCTTTCTTCCTCTCGTTCTCTCTCTTTGACTGCTCTTGCCCCCGTGTCTCCGTCACCCTGTCTCTCTCTCTCTCTCTCTCTCTCTCACGCTGTCTGTCTCTCTCTCTGTCTCTTGGTCTGTCATCTCTGCTGCACAGTTAATCTGTTTCCATAAAAGTTTCTCCATCCTCCGCTGGCTGGATCGGAAAATGTCAGACGAGAGCCAAAGAGCAGTGATTTCCTTTTTTCTCTCTGACACACACAATGTCCCTCTCTCTTGTTCGCACAAATGCAGGCGAGAAAGTTCGTACACAGAATCAAACATGAATGCTTCCTCCACTTCACACACACACACACACACACACACACACACGCACACACACACACACATCCTCCAGTGCTCAGACACGTGTGTTGACTCTTAATAATTGGTAATGCTGTCTTTTACATACAACTGTACTGTCTATATATATATATATATATATATATATATATATATATATATATATATATATATATATATATATAATTTAATTTTACATTGCTGTATTTACATATATGTTGTATATATATATATATATATATATATATATATATATATATATATATATATATATATATATTATTTTATTTTGTATTTTGTATTTCGCTTTGTGTACTTAATGCACAGTCACTTTCTTTCTTTCTTATATTTATATTTTATTGTGTTTAGTTTATTGGTGCTACTGTGTCAACAAATTTCCCCTTGGGGATTAATAAAGTATATTTCTATTATATTATATTATATTCATAACAGTTGGGTTCTCTTACAGGCAGCAGAACACACTCCTATAGTATATGTACAGTACATACACAGTGTAGCGACTGGTGTCTAATTTCTACGGCGTAGACATGTCTCATGTAGGCTCGCCAGTAACGAAGCACGTGAACGTGTCTGCTCTTCAATACCACAGCCAATTAGGGCACAGATCCCGAGCGTGGCTTTTAAAACGCTCCGGAGCGGTGGGTTGTGAGCAGACAGTCGTAAGACACCCGTGTTCTTTCATTCCCTCACATCATTATGTCCTCTCGGCTTGAGCCTGTGGGGAGATCATACGTGTCGCCGCGTGAATGCATGCATATGCGTATGTGTCTGTCCACGGCTAATACGCCTATTCGACATATCTGTAAATGTTTTTATACAACTTTTTTATTGACTGTTTTCTGGTGCTTTTGCTTAACCTACGCTCAACAAACTGAAACAAGTACTTACAGCGGAGGATGACTTCTCAGGCTGTTACTGTAGTCTCTTTCACCGGGAGGAACGCTAGTTAGCTTTGAGCTGTCAGCCAGAGGGCAGCAGGGTCCTGCGCTGTGTTCAGCTCTTTGAAACACACAATACATACATGTGTTTCAGCCGAGTAGTTTGTAGGCAAAGTACTTTGAGTTTGGAGTTACACACTCTTTACATCATTGTTTACATTTGACAAAATATCTCATGAAAGTAACCAGATGCATGTAGTCCTGTTGTGTTTAAACACTGTTGAGGTACTAGAATAGAATAGAATAGAATGGAAATATACTTTATTAATTCCCAAGGGGAAATTTGTCGACACAGTAGCACCAATAAACTAAACACACAAGAATAAAATATAAATATAAGAAAGAAAGAAAGAAAAAAAGAAACAGTGACTGTGCATAAAGTATACAAAGTGAATAGAAAATACAAAATATATATATATATATATATATATATATATACCCAACATATATGCAAATACAGCAGTGTAACATTAAATAAGATATAGACAGTGTGCAAAATGCAAAGTGTGTCTATGTGTGTAGTGTGTACTAGTACTTTGATAATAAATGTATACTGTATGTAGTAGTGAACTTTTGTATTGATTTACAAAAACTGAATATATATAAAAAACAAAAACAACAACAGTTAACTCAGATGTAATCAATCCTGTGTGTGATCTTTACTTTTTTTCTGGCACACTAATGGTGTTTTTTATTCCATTAACAACTATTATCCATAGATGATATTGACAAAGTAGATATGCCAAAAATATATATATTTTAGGGAGGCTTTATATTCACGGTTGAAATAGTTTGTGTGACTTACGCCCAGAAGACCTCTACGTTCTCCAGAGTGCACTTTTCTAGTTTCGTAATGTGGGAAATAGAGGTGACTTTCCATTTTGTTGATCCTAGCATGTAATCATTTTTGGAGTGGAGAAAGCTAATTAGTGACGCCAATCTCAGTTATGGAGAATTAGTTTAATTGTAAATCCTCATAATGGGGAAAAAAAGAAAAATATAAGGAGAAGAAAAAAAGCGAGTGCTTTCGTGTCTGGGTAACCACTCGAACGGTTTTATAACATGTTGAATCTGAAAGAGAAGTTTAATTTCACAGCTACTTGGGGACGCTTTTGCAAATGTGGGTGTGTGCAGGAGCATCCGTCTACTGCTTGTGATGTGTGTGTGTGTGGTTTCTGTTTGTGCACACATGCCAGTATTTTTTGTATTACAGTGTCAGTAATTGTGTGCGTGCATAATTGAATGAGATGCAGTGTCAATAGCAAAGTGGATGTGCACCAGTGTTTAACAACAGCTGTGTATATCTGCAAAGGAAATGGAGGACGAGCTCTTTCTCCATTTGCAAATAGGCTGCAAATGTGACTCTAATTCAGGGAAGCAGTGAAAGACTCATAGTCGCAGCTTCTTTCAAACGGATGTCGGGAAATGATGGAAGAAAATGTTTACAAATGAGTGAAACAGAGCAGGGGGAGGTAGATGTGCCGAGCGAAAGCGCCGTGTTTCCAAAACAGCGGCTGACGAAAGCTGGATTGAGATGAAAGGGGAATGCCATTCTGACTAATACAGCAATGAAGTGAAAGAGCGACGAGTGGACATTGAGGGTGAGAGAAACCGAGAGAGAAACACACACACTGAGAGTAAGAAAGACAGAAACAGACGGGGTCATGCCAGTGTCCTGCCATTGTCAAAGTCAAATGTCGCCAGTCGCTACAGAAACATGCAAATGAGGTGCAAATTAGTCGAACGCCGAGTAGGGAGGGGCGGTCTTCATGTTGTCAGAAATGCCCGGTGACTCCCAAACACATGTGCGTGTGTTTCTGGATAGATGGATCGGCCAAGGGGCGGCGGGAGAGGGATGTATAAGAGGGGTGGACGGACGGCTAATGGAGATGAAAGAGCGAGAGAGTGTTTACAATACATCTCAAAGGCAGGAGAAGATGGAGAAGTACACCTGGCCGCCAGTGTAAGACGCTGGAGAATACACATTTGGGAGAGCATGAACTGAATAATAGGCGAGGGTAAACAATGGATGCTATTGATGGAAAACGAGACGAGTGGAGAGGAGGGAAATATCTGACGCAGATGAGGCTTTTCCAGAAGAGAGTCTGTCCGGGTCCTCTGTTCATCACTCTCTTGTCTTACATCCTTCAGGTTATACGCCCTCTCCACCATTTATGCATCATCTTCCATTGTTCTCCTCCGACACTTAGCAGCTCTCAGCTATTCCTCTTTCAATTCTCAAGGTTCAATCTCAACAGCCTGACTGCCGAAGCACCATTAGGCAAAACAGGTACTGCGACTGTGAAGTGAATGTCATGAATGCGCGCTGGCAGCCGTGCACAAGTCGTTTACCATATATATATATATATATATATATATATTTTTTTTTTTTTTTTTTTTTTTGTTCTTCTCGGATACGACTTACAGCCATAATACAAATACAAATGCCAATATACTGACAGCATCCGTCCCTGTCTCAGTCTGTCATTAGTTTATCCAACATAGTCGCTGTTTCACGCCACTTGACCCACAAGGCCCCCGTTACCATCTGTGTAAGATGCACCAGGCTTTTAACTTTCAGCAAGATAAAAACAGAAAATGAACCCGGGAGACTGCTGTTTGTGTGATAACACAACTCTACGTTGACTTATTTTAAGTTGAAAACATTGAATTTACGAACAGAAACCAGAGTGTGCAGCGGTTCATTAAGTATGCAGTTTAAAGTGGAGATTCCACAGCGACTGCATCTTTATGTGCGTATGTGATACGTTATGCAGAGAAACACTCTCTTAATTAGATTAGGAGTCAGAAGCCAATTGAGATCGCTAAAAAAAAAGCTCATAAAATAAGCACATGAGTGCGAGTGGGAGGTGGTAATGACTCTCAGCAGAAGCAACAATGGACAAAGACAAAAGAAGTTGAGATAATGAAGGAGAAAACATCACATGGACCACTGTGAAGGAAAGACAGAGAGACAAAGCGAAGGAGGGATGCAGAGTGCAGGTATGGAAATGAGAGAGGAGTGAGAGAAAGGGGAAAGGAGGTAAGTGAGGGAAGGAGAACGAGCGATGCGAAGAGTAGATGGACAGATGAGGGAAGAATGCAGTCGTGCAGGGAAGGGCTTTGAGGCAGGGGAGAGGGCTAACAGAGGACCATGTTTTACAAATTGCCATTTCAGAGGAGCTAATGGAGGGATGAAGGGAGGAAAAAGAAAAATGAAACAACCACAAACCGGCTCCAGATTGCACACAGCGAGAGATGTACTCAGCCGAACACTGCATCATGCACACATGGCTGAACGCACAAACACAACCGATCCAGACACAGGTAGACAGAGATGCACACCAACGCGATGTGATGGCTAAATTGTGGTAGCATCCTCAGCATCGTGTGTGAGAACCCATCCTTACCTCTCATTGATTCGCCCTATGCACTGACCCCTACACATACCGCAACTCGACTCTCATGAGACTGAGAGAAACGGTGCTCCTCGCTCAGGCTCTCTCAGAGGACTTGCTGTCTCCCATCAATTTGTGTTTCCACTCACCGCTCTACCTGAATCCAACCTTAGCCGGCGACCTCAACCGGTCATCTTCACATCTTCAAGTTCGAAAAGTAGAACATTTTGCCATTTCAGCCCCATCATAACATCCTGAAACTTGAGTGTAAACTTGGTGAAACGGTCTTCTCTCCTGATCTGGCTTTCCTAAAGTTAGTTTGCGAATATGTGATTGATACACAGATGTGACTTGATGGACGTGGCACATTTCCAATAGGAGCAAAGTGTCACAGGGCATGATTTTGGCTCCATTTGTACACGCAGCATTTCTTAATATGCTGGCAATGTCAAGGGCTGCCGCACAGTGTGATTGCATAATTTGTCACCGTTGTAATAATGGCCTCTTCTTCAAAGTAAAAATAAATGAGAAACTCTCATGTCTTAAGTGACTCATTTACTTAAATGTGGAATTGTACGTTTCTATTTATCTCTATGCTCACCCCGAGCATCGACAACGTTACCCATCTCCTCACCTTGTCTCCGGGGTTTCAGATGCTTGGCGTGTGCATTTTATATTTTGTCAAGACACCACTGTGTGTTGAGGCATGATTACATTTCTTCCAAATATACAAATGGCTTGAATTGATTTATTTCACCGTGTGAGAAGGCAATTTCATGCAGAGTTGTTCTGGAGATTTTGGGACGTGTTTTTGTTTTTCTGTGCTCATTCCTGCCTCACAGTACCGCATGTTCAGCCCCAACGTTATTTCAGCAAAAACTGCAGCGAGTTGCTCACGAGACGCTTACCTATAGAGTCAAAACCCAAGCCAAAGTTTGGAAGACAATGCTTTGCAAAAACTTTCTCACTCTGCATGTTTAGAAATACCACAACAACAACAACAAAAACACACACACTGTCTTTGTCTCACTCTGCTAAGCCCTCCAAATCCACCAGGCGCTCACGAAGGCTTGCTGACGCTCCTTTCTCCCGGCCCTCATCCCTCCTCCTCCTCCTCCAGCTCCACGCTCCAGCGGCACAGGACATCATAAAAGTCCCATCAACACAACACCACTTTTCTTCCCCTCCCACCTCACAACACCTCCTCTCCCCTCCAGTTCACTCTGGCCGTCAGCTGCAAATGAGGAAGTGGACTGAAAACGTAACAGGGGAAAATGTCCTCCTCCCTGGAAACTTGACTCCAATAACACTTTAGATTTGTTTTTAAAGAGCTTATTGCCACAATAAATAGTGAAAGTAGTAACTCCAAAGTTTATTATTTATGTATTTAATATTTTTTGCTGCCTTTGTTTGGGTGGGGTTAAGGGGGCTTGAACATACTTTGGTGAGATATACACGGTGTAAACAAACATGTGTTAACACTTGGTGTGTGTTGCATGTCCTCTTCAGATCTATACATGGTTCATTTCCTTTTGGGATATTTAAAACCTGCATGGTTTGCATATTCTTTTACGAGGTAGCAGTTTTCACAGATTGTTGGAGCTATTCCACCTTACTGGCCTTATCCGCTGTCGAGATCTGTGAAACCGTTTGCACTGTGTGTGCATCTGAGTCTCGTAGAGCAAAGGATACAAACAAAATGAGGTTTCCCTTAAGGTTACTTTTTTTTTGTAAGAGCCAAGTTTTATTAGTTGAGGCGGTGGTTCTCAAACTTTCCGTTTCTGTACGTTGTAAATAATAATATTTTCAATGTCCTGCCCAGCTCATCCTTTTTTCTTTTGAATTCCATCAGCGAAGAATCTTATTCCTCTTGAAGGCATCGTCTGTTTTCATTTCCCTCCCTGTGGACCTCCAGACTACCCGTCTGAACGAGCTCCGTTGCTATCGTGAGCGCTGAATTGTTTACTGTTCCGTTGGGAGAAATAATATTCCCAGGTCAGTTTATTAGTTCTGCATCACTTTTCCACCTGATCGCACCTGTCATGTCTCTGCACCCCACACGTTGAGAACTACTGATCCCAAAAAATTAGTTACACCACAACTGTCACTGACGGGGGAGAGACAAGACAGGACTCCAGGTCAATGAAACAAAAAGTCACTCTTTACTGAGGCAAAAGGTTCAACACCAAAAAGGCAGGTTGGTGGCGGCAAGTACAAAGACAACAATCCAGACGGGAACATGGAGACTCAGGGAGCCGGAACTAAAAACAACAATCCAACAGCTGACAAGAGTAAGACAGTCACAAGATATAGGGGGGGAACAGGTGTACGGCATGAGACACTAACGACACGAGAGTGGCTGACGGCAGGTGCAGGGCATTAAGCAATCAGCGAACAGGCGTGGCTGAGGGCAGGTGAAGGGAATGAACCAATTAGGGACAGGTCAGGCAATCACAGGGACAGGAAGTGCATGGAAACAGAGGACACAACATTTAGGGAATTCAAAATAAGAAAGGAAACAGGACACAAAAACTCTGGATCGTGACAACAACCATCTTAGCCCCCGCAACAGTCAAACGTTTTTTAGACATAATATGCAAATGAGACTGTGTTATGTCACTCAATAGAACCAGCTGTGGTTGAATACCTGCTGATACTGTCACTAATCGTTCCTACCAGCTTTAGTATTTATTATTATTTAAGGTACTGCTGAGCCTGACTATTAATTAATTTAAATTAATGAAATTGTTCTATATTAGTATAACTTGTATTATCTATTTCCAAACTACAGCCTTTGTGGTTCAAAACAACTACTATAATTGATGCGTGTGCTTTAGTTGCTCTCAGCTGTCACCGCTGCAGAAATTACAGCTGGTTTGCCACAGCGAGGCTTTTTGTGTAGAATCAGCCGCGGGGCGCATATCACCCCTGTTCTCAGCTTTGTGTCACTTGATGCGGAGCAATGTGGATTTTAATAAGTTTAAAACGTATTAATCTCTGCAATCAGCCCCCATGCCGATACTTCTCCTCCACATACTTTGCTTTACAGCTGTTTCCTTCTCAGGTTTCAGAATCAATGAATCTGAAACAGCAGCTTTCTTCATTGCCTTTAGGTCAGACGGCTGTGTCTGTCTTTTGTTTCCCTTTATTGACTCAGGGTGTACTTTGTGACACTCGCTACGTAAAGATGCTTCACAAATACATTCAACTCTTTACAGAACCTTGCAGGGAACCAATGTAAACCGTTCTCATGAAATCAATGTAGTTTAATCACCGTTTTATAAATAAGTAAGACCAGCAAAACCGACTTGTGTTCATCTGAAAACACACACACACAGACACACACGTTATGAATGGCTCTCAAGGTTGACAAGATAAAAGCTCTCTGTAAGGATAGCAATGCACTGTTTCTTCAGCTGTTTTTCACTTTTCTCGATTGATTTTATTTTCCAACCGTATCCATATTTCAGTCCCTGCTGTATTCCCTTAAAATGTAGGCTGTTTGTTCACTTTTAGAAGGTTTTAAACGTGGCTTCACATTGGCCGTGTACTCAATGAGATCATTGCCACAATTGAGGGAAGGAGCCCTTTGAAAGGGTGGAACACAATGTTGTATTATTTGGTGTGTCATTCAGGTAGTGTGAGAACTGTGTCACACTGTTCTGTCTCATCCTCCGACGAGGGCCTTTAGCATTCTGTCAATATAGGGCAGATCCACTGGGAGAACGGGCTGAATACATGAGCCATTTGGAGGAGAGCCTTTTCATGCACCGACCCTCTCTGGGGGTTTCTGAATTGTGTGTGTGTGTGTGTGTGTGTGTGTGTGTTTGTGTGTGTGTGTGTGTGTGTGTGTGTGTTTGTGTGTGTGTGTGTGTTCTTTGTAAAAAAGGACCAATCATAAAGAAGGTTGACGAGACTTTCAACTCAACTTCGATTAATATACAGAAGCTCTATTGATGTTGTTGTTGTGGTTAGTGATGTCAGTGTGCATCTAAGTGAGAAAACTGGTTTTGTATTTTATCTTTCTTTTCTCTATTTCCGTTTGTGCTTGAATTCCAATTTTAAGAAATTTATATCAGTTGATAAAACCACTATTTTCTGCCATGTTTTTTTACTGTTCTCCTGTACTGTGAATCTGGCCAACTGTGTGTCGGCTCAGGGGTCAGACGGGGAAGCGGACCCTTTCAAGCCAGAACCTCTGTGTGAAAAGGACAGTAAGGTTTCACATTGAAGAGTGAAAAAAAGCAAAATGTAATTCTGACAAACTGAAGAAATAATCCCAATGTTCTCTTTGAAGTTGCCAAAAGAAAGAAAGCATTGTGACACCTTCAAAGGGTCGGTGTGTGTTTGTCCCCTCAGGTTTATCGTAGGATGTCTTCTGCTCTGTGCTGACACGATTCAATGTGGGTGCTTTGACCACGCAAGAAGAAATAAAGAAGTCTGTGTGGTCGCTTCCCCACCAAAGGGAGGAAGCCTTCTACAAACCCATACCTTGGGGACCATCATCTCATAATTTGTCCCTGAGCTAGTGGGACTCTGGTGCATAAGCAGCGGCTCATTTGCATTCTGTAACCATTTGTCTTTTCATTTTCTATTACCGGAACATTCTCTGAGCCATCTCTTCACAAAAGGACCTCATTTCCTGTAAACAGCAGTGATCACAGTCTTCTTACCTCAGGGCCCACAACAACTTCTGTAACACATACAAATATTTCAACTTTTCTGTTTCTGGTCATTTTTTTTGTAAACAACCAACGACGATAAGCCGTACAATTTCCGGACTTTTCTCACATTAGTTCATAAACCGGTGGGGACTACAGAGGTGGTAAACTGTGGGACTTTATGGAGGCTCTGATTGGTTATTATGCATAAACAACTCTGCAGAGTGTTTACTGGGTGGTTTATTGGTCGCTGGGTGCCGTTATCTCAGCCCATGGTGCTTACTTGGCCTCCACTGTCCCACGATAGGATTCAAAGGCAGTGGATAAGTATGGGAGCAGGACAAGTGGGGAAGAAGAGGGAGACAATGTGGAAAGATTAAAGAAATATAGAGAATGCTTTTGTTTTACGGCTCACAATGACCTCTGTGTTTGACGAGTGAGATGGGAGTGAGGGAAAGAGAGTCGGGCGAGGGACGGAAGTGACAGGCGACGCTGTAAAAGGTTAATAAACCCAGTAGAGGGAGATGAGTGGGTGGGTCAGGAATAATGGAAAGGATGCAGTGGGAGGAGAGGATAGTCGATGATGTGGGGAACGGGGTATGTCGCAAATGTCTGGCCTCCTGAAAATGCAGCACAGTATGCCGCTCGTGGTTACGATGACATTTAAACATGATTTTCCACAGAATAAATTGCTTGCAATTACTTAGATTTTCCATCTGCAGTAATCACGCTGCAACTTTCTTCCACTGGTTTGATTCTGCCCACATACACACTTATAGTCGCAGTAAATACATTGCTGCATTTGCACTTATACTTTGCGAATGCACATGCGTATGCGCGCACACACAGACACACCCACACACACACACACACACACACACACACACACACACACAAAGGCACCCTTATCTTCCCTGCCTCCTTTTGTTTCTGTCCTGGTGAATAAACAATAACTCATCTTTGTGACAATAAAAGTTGACACCCCACCCTTCCCATGAGCATCTATTCACGATGAATGGATGAAGGACCGCCACACACTCCACCCGTCCCTCCTCTCCATCTACTAACTGCATCTGTGCCACCACCGAGACACCCCCACTCCCACCACCCCCACTCCCACCCCCGAAAAAACCTTCTGCCATCTATTTTCCCCTTCCTGGAGTTAAATTCAGATCATACAGGCTGCTTGATGGATCCATTGTTACCACAGCACTTCACAGAGAGAGCTCAAATGTGGGCTGTATTAATGGGGGCTCAGGACCAAATAGCTTTCAAAAGACAGCTCATCAGCTTTCCTCTTTGCTCATCTTCATCCCTTGCTCTTCTTTTTGCTTTCCTTTTTTTTCTACTCTGGCTCCCACACTGTTTCTTTTCTCCTCCCGTCAATGCTTATATCCATGCTCTTACCTGTCCCCCCCTCTAATGAAGATTCCCTCCATCTCTCTCTGACGCCTTTCATCTTCTTATTTGTCTGTGTTTTTTATCCATCACGTTGCATATTTCTCCTGCTTCCTCCCACTCTCTGTCTCTCACAACCTGTTTTTCCCTTTCTGATTCTGTCATCTCAGTCTCTTCTTCGTAGCGCACCACCGTCTCCCACGTCGGCCTCCATTATCGCATTCACATGCTCTTTTTTCTCCTCCCTGCTCCTCTACTCATCTCTCCCTCGGTCCTCCTTTCACTTTCCATGAACTGCAGGGTGTCTACAGTCCTCGAAGGCAGGGTGTGTTTGGTGTCATGGTGAAGCTTGTCTTGTCACCGCAGGCAGTTTTCACACACACACGCACACACATCAGAAATTTGAAAGATGCTGACTTGAAGCAGCAGGCGCTGGATCTCTTTGGCCTGCAGGCTGTGATCTTATCAAAGTGCCCTCTTCTAGTTATGCAGTAAGCTTGTGTTTGTGAGGTGTGTCTATGTCGTGATTCCACACAGGGATATGAGCAGTTTGGATTTGCATGTATCTGCTGTCTGCCTGTACATGAGTGTAAGTCCCCATGCGCTTGCATATTGTAGGGTACCATTAGCCAGGACTTCACATGTGTGTGTGTGTGTGTGTGTGTGTGTGTAGGTGTGTGTAGGTGTGTGTAGGTGTGTGTGTGTGTGTGTTTGAGTGTGTAACACAGGTTAGGTCCTCCCCTCTCCTGTCCTCTCTTTGAACTCTGCTCCACCGTTTATCACTAAAACTGCTTGACACAAGGACATTACCAATTATATTCTTGGAACACACACACACACACACACACACACACACACACAAGCACGTACGGCTCAACAGTTTTAGTTCTTTTTTTACAAAACAAAGTTTTATTGAAATAAACCCACCGTTTCAACAGATTTCCAGGTTAATTGTATGTTCCCACGCACCACAAAGTGTCTCTGCATCCTGCCAGAGGCAGCCGTTCACCTCGGCTAACAGCGCACCAAGGTCCTCCTGTGGCAAACACAACTCAGAATAGGCTTCTGCTAATAGATGGAGAAGTGAAAATGAGCAGATGCAGATTATGCTGCAGATCAGCCCCTGGAAGTAATAAAGAATAATATAATAAAGAATGTAAGTGATATTGACTCTGCAAATGCTGTTTTTTTTCCCAAGAGTTTTGCATTTTTAATATTTCATTTTCTTAGAAAAATATAAATGGCAAAATAATGACTCTCCCAACAAGCAGTGTATCGGCATCTGTTAGATGTCGACGCAGCACACACAGGAGCAAGTACACACTGAGGCATCAAGACATCGACAACGACGAGGACAGTAATGAAAGATGAAAAGAAAAGAGATGAAACAAGGGGCACGGACAAAGAAAGACAGACAGAGAGAGAGAGAGAGAGAGATGCAACAGATTATGAATCAGGGAGCAGAACGTGACAAACAGATAAGATATGACATGATGCATGATGGCATGAAGGGCAGGGGGAAGGAAAGAGGGAGTGGCAGTGGGGGAAAAGGTTGGGAGTCAAGGAGAGCTAGCACGGTGGAGGTGGGGGGGGCAGGAAGGGGGAGTAAGGGTGTTAAAGAGAGAGAGAGAGAGAAGAAAAGAGGAGGGGGGCAAAGATGAAGAGGGGCTGTTGAAGTGATGAGGCGAAAAAGCACAGCACACCAGGGAGAGATAGAAATGATGGAAGGATCGCAGCTGAGGCACCGGGACAGAAGAGACACCGTGATGGAGGAGGGAGGGAGGGGGGGGGGGGGTGACACACAAGTGTTTCCTGCTGCCTGCAATGATGACATTTTAACACAATGATACAGCTTGTAGCCACAGTTACGCACACTTGTGGAAGTATTTTAGAAACACTGAGGTTCCCTGGGTAAATTAAAGGTCACGATAGGTTTAGTGTCACCCGTTTGAATTATTTCAGTTTTCTTTAGTTTCTCTATAAATGGTATTATAGCCATAAGCTTCAGATACTTCACAGCGGAGAGAAAGTTGGTCATCGTAAATGAAAACAAAGCATGCACCAGAGTTGAAACAATCCCAAATGTAACCACCATCCTAAAGTGATCCGATTGAAACTGCCTAATGTAGTATTAAGTGTGTGAGTCTAACTGTAATCGTGTGCTTCCACTAAGTGTAAGTTGTGCATGCAACATTGTGTTAATTCAACTCAGTTTATTTCGTACAGCCCAATATGACAAATTACAAATGTGCCTCAGAGGGCTTTGTAATCTGTACACATATGAAATCCCTGACCTTTGACCTCACATTAGGTCAGGAAACACTCCCAAAATATAGAAAAAAAACCTTTCAGGGAAGAACCCTTCAGGAGAGCAACAGAGGAGGATCCCTCTCCAGGATGGACAGATGTCAATAGATGTCATGTGACCAGAAGGATTCATTACGTTAAGCTCAGTGATTGGCTGCTCAGTCCCAAAATGCACCTTGAGAGTTTTTAGGAGAACTTCTTGCTGTGCACATTCATGATATTTGTATCTTTGACTTATCTATGAGAGAGACAGATATTTCGTAAAGCAATTGCACGTTTTCTCATGATTATTCAGCCATGAGCGTTCCATTTTAAATCCACATGTTGGAGACCTTTGTCTTTGGCGAGGACAAACAGGACGTGTCAACCCAAAACCCGGGAAACAATCTCTTTAGTTCACAACACAGGAGCAGAAGAATAAATTAGGCGCAATATGGAATGTGACAGAGTGAGAAAGGGTGTAGAATAGATGGAGGAAGTCTGGTCGAGGATTATCAGGCTGATTCACAGCAGATATTCTCACTCGAACAATTGGATTAAAAGCTTGATTGAGACCAGTGGTCAGCCTACATGCATCTGGTAGAGGGAGAGATTCAATTATAGCTAACCCCATGAAGCCACTCTAATAATGTCAGACATGTCCGATAATTATAACCCAACATCTGCACAGATTCAGACCAAATCCCGTTACAGATTCAGTCCAACGGCAGATCCGAGTGTGAGGTAGATCTTTGTGTGAAGTGAGGCTCAGCAGGCCGAGTCTGACCCTCTGATTCCATTGTTGTTTTGATTGAGTTTCATTGGATCACATGAGTTCTTGTGAGATTAGAGGTCACATAAGGAACCAGCAGGTTTGTTTCACTTTTATTGTCAATGGATACTGTTGTTGTTGGTTCGAGTTTGTGCCTCGTTTCTTTATCATTTTTCCCAGACGTGTATTAAAAGAGACACAATAGATTGTTTTTCCAGCATCCGAATATGTTGTTTTTACCCTCCTTGAAAAACAACTTTCAACAGATTTGAAAATTGCCTGAGACAGAAAATCCATCAGTGTAAAAACTGTAGCCTTCATTTAGTCTCGTTAGAGTTCAGTTGTTCGTGATCTCATTGGGCTGAGAGTCCCCACGTCGAGTGCTTTCATACCCCCGCACTGCATTGCGCTCTGCTTACTGTCAATCCCCAAACACCAACAAGAAGAAAAACAATTTGATGTTTGACACAGTCTCCATCAAAACCTGTTGCGAAACAAATACTGTCAACAATCTCAAATACTGTCAACAATCTCAAATACTGTCGTATTTTAGGCATTTTCATTTGTCCGGAAGCAAATTTCATGAACAAAGTCAAATGTTTTTTGTTGAAATGCATAAACAGCTGCAATCTGTGAATGACAGCAGTGTGTACTTTTGTAAGAATGGTATCTCGTCGTTCTTTAATCTGTCTACGGGCATAATGGAAAGCCCTGCTCTCAGGTGCTGTGTGTATCTAATGCACTATATCTGAAGAAATAGGTTTAAAGTCATAAAGTGCCTCCTACAAGCTCACACGCAGAGACAAGGAGGGGAGTCGAGCTGGAGAGAATAAAGTGTGTGAGTGCTTTGACATCAATGTCTGTGTCAACACAACACAACAATATGGAGTGAAAAGCTTGTCAGAGGAAAAGAGAGGATGGTTTGCGCTGGTGACTCCGAAGCTTTATCGACTGCCCTCCACACTCTAGATCACGGTAGTTTTTCCAAGGGGAGCGACTCACCTGATTGGCTGTCAGGGGCAGGCGACTATAGGGTCTGTTGGTGAGCGTGTTTCCCATTAGGTGGTTGCTAGGGCGATGGATGTTAGTATGAGAAGTTGGGTGTGGAGAAAGGACCAGCTGCAAAAGATGATTGTGTGTAACTGTGTGTAACTGTGTGTGTGTGTGTGTGTGTTTTGTATGTGTTTGCATGCATGAGTGCTTCCAAAATAACTCCATGGTTGAACTGCACAATTGCATATATCAATTAAGTAGTGTGTGTGTGTGTGTGTGTGTGTGTGTTTGTATGTGTGTGTGTGTGTGTGTGTGTGTGTGTGTGTGTTTGTGTGTGTGTGTTTGTGTGTGTAGGCAGGGTAATGTAATAACTATCATTACCAAACCTTGGGCTGAAGCTTACTTATGCAAGTAGTTACGAAGAGGATCCTCAGGTCATGAAATTAAACTGGAACTCCCTCCATTGCACACACATACACACACAAACACACACACACACACACACACACACACACACGGAGAGATTGGAATCTATGTATGCTGTGCAGGCCCCACATAGTGCCTTATTAGGCCTGTTTGTTACTGCTGCATCTTAATTGAGTCTCCAGCTGGGGGTGTTATTCTCTTCATTAGAATTACCAACAGGTGTACTGGGAACCTGACTGATAAAAAACTGCAGAGTAAATAGAGGAATGTGCGTGTACGAGCGTGTGTGTTCACTGTGTTCTGAGAGGCACGTAGTCCGACTGCTCACTACGTGTTAATAGATATCCACAAGTAATGTTCTTTTTTTATAATTAAGCTCATAATAATAAACAGTGAAATAAAAATAAATATAAGCAGGTGTTATAGGATGTTGATTTTCTTTCAGCCTGGAACCTGGAGTGCCACGGGACATTGGTGTTGTCAGAGGTTGTTGTGTTGGAGTACACAAAGATGTCAGATATCATCAAGCGAAAAGCAAAGAAAACAAAATATTTTCTCTGTATATACACTTCTAATAACAATCTGTCATTTGCAGCTAAACCTACTTTCAGTGTGCAATTCCCCAATATGATTAAATTGAAGCCTGTTTAGTGTCTGTAGCCTATACTCTGTTATGTACTCCATGAATATAGGATAAAATTATACAATTGTTTTCCGTATAAGGCACAAAAACATGGGACATTAAGGTCCAAGTTGAAAAATACTGAAGTTACCCTTTAAGGCCTTTGTTAAGGTCTGATTTGTTCATCTCTGCTTATTGAAAGTATAATTAATATATTGTAGATGTCAACTTATTTATTCCCCTGCAGCAGTGATTGATTGATCCGTCTGTATTTATGCCTTCAGGCGGCCATTTGTTCATTGCTCAGTCCAGTGCGAGAGAGCGCTAATACTTATGATGTAGGTAAAACAGTGGCGGTGCATTATAAATGAATTAACTGAGCCTGAGGGTATAGTTAGACGTGTGCTGCTCGAGCACGGGACAAATGGACTCCAAACTTCTTTTTGACCTGGGAAAATTAACAAACTTTTATTTGACTCACAAATGCTCTACTGTTTTATATCTTTTCGAGGGATTATTCCTGCAGATTGATTACAGGTTAGGGTGTCGGTGACCCTTGTTGGAGCTGGAGGAGGTGAAGAGAGGAGAAGAGGAGCAATGTGCTGTGTCAGGGTCTCTTATGGAGGCAGTGATGGGTACCTTAAACATGCTGTTCAGTTCAGTACTGATGCTTGTGGGTAGTGTTGTGAGTGAAAGAGAACACAGTAAAGCTGAATCCGACACCTTTAGCGCTCTGATTACAGCAAAAGAAACAAACTTAGAACACAAAGAATGTCAACTTTGTTTATCTCCTCAGAGGATCCTCAAAAACATCAACAACAAAGAAAGGAAGAACTGAAAGGGATCAAATCAGACGCATGAGACAGTTCACGTTCCAGGACTCGAGGCAGCAGTGGCAGAAAGGCAGATGGTGGAAAAGAGAGCAAAGTTATAGCCTGAGGAAAAGTGATAAACTTGTTCTGATCCAATAAATCCTGCTTGCTTTTTTGTATCAGTAATCATTACTTTAATCCATTTAGCAAGCATTGCCTCATAAACCGCAATTGGTCGCCTCATCATATGTCACAATTAGTGAGGTAGTCATTTGTCTGCATTGATCATCATTTGTCTAATGTGATTGTTTAGCTGTGATGTGGGAAGCGAAAATGTGGGTGGACCACTTTATTTGTGGAGCACAAAGTAATAAAAAAGCAATGTAAAGAGCAGCACAGAGCGATTAAACTGTAGACACAATAATTTAAACGTATATATTTAAATGCATTATTATATATATATATATATATATATATATATATATATATATATATATATATATATATATATTTACAGTATATAGATCATAGATCAAGACATAAAATATTCTGATCTCCAAATAGAAACTCACAATACTGTAATTATTTGTTATTCTGACACACAGAAATGCAAATTGTTATAGAGTGAACACAGCTGGCAGAGAAGGAGAAAGAAAAAGAAAAAAGGAAACGCAAAGAGATCAAATGAGGAGGGCTGCTGTCAGAAAACAGGAAGCGAGTGTCCCGGTGAGGCATGTTTGGTGCAGGTCGGACTAAAGAGAGGAGGACAGGGTTGGAGAGAGAGAAGACAGGCTAATGAAAGAGGAAGAGCTGTAAGAAAAGAGCTGTGACAGATTGTCATTAAGAAGGACAGCTGCCTTTTCCCGCCGTGACTTCTAATCTATAATCAAAATGCACACTCATACAAAAAAGAGCATGCCAGTCCTCTGACACTCAAACTACTCACATTTTAATTTTTTTTAGCATCTTTTAATTTTTGCTACCGGGGTCTCTTTACAGTTTGGATCTCCGCATTGTAATTGCATTACATGTTCAGTCAACATGCACTTAGAAAAGCAATTATTAAAATAATTGGAACATTTTAGAGGAGACGGGAGGCGTGGGGGGGATTTTGAATTCGCAGTTCTTTGCAACCAGTTTTATTCACAAGATAGAGAAACCAGTATTGTTAAGAATGTATGCACAATGTGTTTAATTGGAGCAGCTTCTGTGAACTTTTGCCATAGTTATTATACTTGAGAAAGACCCACATGAGCAGCTTCGAGAGAAAAATGAAAAACAAGATAAATAGCAACACGTTGCTCCTTATCTTCTCACCGTAAGAAGCCAGCTTTTTAAATGAGTCACACACATTGGTGTCAAATGATCTCCAATACACACATGCAGACACACAGGCATGCAAACCACTTGACATGAAACTCGCGGGTCACACTGTAAGTACGTTGAAAGAGATATCAATCTGCTTCCGAGTGGCTGCGTGAAGCCATTCCCTCCCCCGCACGGTAAAAGGTGTGCGTGTGACATAATGTGAGAAGACGTTTAGAGGTGGCGTGTTTGCATACACAGTCGAAAGAAAGATGCGAGTGGGCACGATTAGCTCCACATTACTTTGTGACGGTGCAAACTCAGCCAAATACCTGAACTCTTCATTTTTTTTACAATTAGAGCAAAACATTTCCACTTTTCTCAGGTTTTAATGAGCTGCTTCATAGATGAGTGGAACAAAGAGAGAAACTGGGGGTTTGACAAGAGCTCCTGGTTTATTCAGAGAACAGTAAGAGGGTTCTAGCGTCTTGCTGGATGACAGCTGGTGCTGTAGTTGGTACATTGGCTGTTTGGGGAGAACAAACACGGATTAACAGTTGTCTGTCCTGGCCAACCTCAGCTGGGTGACATGGGAGGGTTGATGGCTGATTGGGCTCACCTCACCCCTTGTGCTCACCTCAGGTGCTTCTCACGACACTAACTTGTCTTCTCAATTCCTTTCTTCGCATCCTCTCCTCGCGTCTTACTCCTCCCACCCACAAGAGATGTGTGAGGAAGAGACGAGGAAGAAAGGAGGGGAGAGAAGAGTCAAGGCAACAGGCATTTAACAAAGTGAGACATCCCGGCCTTAAAGCTCTCAATTACAAGGGTGTCAATTAATGACGATATATGGTACAGCTACATACAGTATATGTGTATGCATATATATCTATATATATATATATATATATATATATATATATATATATATATATATATATATATATATATATATATATATATATATATAGATATATATAGATATATATGTAGAGATATATTAATTGAATACATTAATTATGATATATGGTACAGCTACATACAGTATATGTATATATATATATATATATGCATGCAATGTTTTCGTTACTGACACTTCTGATCCACTCACTCCATTGTTCGCTGCTCCGGATATTGAACCCTTGACCTCTGCGCCCGAAGCGAGAGCCGTTCCCCTAAGTAGACTGTGTTTGTCGCCGATTTGTCAAAAACTGATTCAGTGAATGTGATAAGGAGGGAGTCCACACAAGGTTCTATTTCAAACAAACAAGCTAAGGTTAAACACAACAAATAACAACAGAGTTGGTAGACGGGTAATATCTGCAATGAAAGCAGTCCATGGGTGTGTGGTACGTGTGCTGTGGAGGTGGTGGTGCTGCACAACTCGATGGTTCAGGGTTGATGCGAGCCGCTAGAAGGCAGAGACAGACTGAGGACGGGGGCCAGTGTTTACAGCTGCAGGGCTCAATCAGCTGATGTTGGTCCGGACAGCGCACAAGGCGGTCAGATTTACACAAATGAATTATTGCTTCAATCTCTAATGAGTCTGCAGTTTGGGGCTTTTGCCAAATCAAGCCGGCATCGTAATCCAGTATGAACAGTAGACTTTATTTTAAGGTGGACTAAACAAAATATACTCTTTTTTGTATATGTACAAATGGATTGATGTCACTGTGTGTACAACCATGCACAGACATGCACACCCCATCACAGAGTCAGACAGGCGTGAATGAACTAATTAAACACCCTCTCTTCCTCTGACTCCTGCAACAGCGTATAATCGAGCTGACATAACTATGGCGTATTAACATATCGTAGCTCGAATATGCAGACGGAGTAGAAAGAGTGACGAGAGGGAGAGGGAGACAGAGGAGATGAGAAGCATGAAGCAGGAGTGGAATGAGAACTGATGAGAGAGAGAGAATGGTAGGCAGAAAGAGGGGGATATAGGAGTGGGAGAGAGTGATAGGGGAGCAGTGGAGCAAATCAAAGTAAAATTAAGTGCATTTACATATTTAGATGAGCGCCTCTAGTCAGCCTGTCTAATTATTTCATCTCCATTTTTCATTTGCACGCTGTTCAATCCAGGAGCAGCCGGCCGTGAGGAAAGTTTCTCTCTCTCCCTTTCTCTCCCACCATTACTTGTCCCCCTCTCCCTCTCTGACCCCCCTCTCCCGGCACCAGCCTTTTCGTTATTCGGGTCATTACCATACACTTTTTGTCCGTTCGCACTTGTTCTCTCTGTCTCCCTCCCGCCCCCTGCTCCTGGTGTCTCTCATCATGTTTTATGCATACCAGGATTCTGCCTCACATGTGTCCAGAAATGTGTGTGTGTGTGTGTGTGTGCGCGCAAAGGTCCGCTGATATGTGCTTTCTACCACAATGTTTTATGCATTGTCTTGTGCTGAAGATATCTATGTGTATGTCAGTGTCCAGTGTGTGTGTGTGTGTGTGTGTGTGTGTGTGTGTGTGTGTGCTTGTGTGAGCACCAACTTGCTATTAAATCTTTTAAATTAGCATGAACCATGTCAGGAGAAGCTAAGCCACGTTAACCTTCTATCACAGATTTCCCCCCCTTTTTTATACCTTTCTTCACACTCCATAAATCAGTCTTCTCCCGGCGCTCACAATCTCTCCTTTCCCCCCTCTCTCCTCACCGCTCTCTCCTTCTCCCCTTCTACCTCACCGCTGTTTGCACCTCCTTCTCTCCACATTACTTCCCTTTGCTCCTGTAAATGTCCCCCTCCTTCGACACCCACGCTCATCAGCACAATCTATTAGTGCGTGTGTGTGTGCGCGTGTCTGTGTGTGTGTGTGTGCCAGCACGTGCTCATGTGTGAAAGTACATCCTTGCTCTGAGGCCTGTGCGTGAGTTTCTGTTTACGTGAGCGTCTTTGCTCGTGTGAGTAGGTGTGTTTAGGCCACGTTGTGTGCGGCATTCAATGTGTGTATTTCACTGCAAGTGTTTATGTCCGTGCATGCGTGGCTGGTACACGCGCACGCGAGTGTGTCTGCTGGCATAAAAGGTTGTTATGTGCTTTAGGTGTTAATTGGCTGAGGAGCTTCGTTAATATTCTCCTCGCGAGCCTGCTCGTCAGGAACAGAGCCGGCAAACTGATGAGTGTGTGATTTTCCTCCAGAGTGAGAGAGAGAGAGAGAAAGAGAGAGAGAGAGAGAAACAAGAGTGACTTCAGTGCAAAGACCCTCTGTAAGGTCAGAGCGATAGAAGAGGAGAGCAAGAAAAGGAGCGGAAGAAAGCAACAGAGGGCAAAAGAGGGCAAATAGGGAGAGAGACAGGCAAGCAGGGAGGGGAAGCAACAGAGTGAGAAAGACAGAAAGAGATGGAGGGAGGGAGGGGAAAGAGAGATGTGATAAAAAAAATCATAAAGGACTCCATTGAGACATTGGGTGAAAGGAAAGATTATATCATGAGGGGGCGAAATTATCCCTTTGTTAGGCGTTTGTGAATTGCCGGACTGGGGGAGAGGCGGTTGGCAGCGTAACCCCGATCGAGGTGGCGCACAGACGCTCAATTCCAGTCCCCCGCACTCTCCCCCCCACAGCGCACGGCTCACCTGGTGCACGCCTCGCTTCCGGCGCCGCAGAAATGCACCAACAGACCTTGTGCACGGCGCTAGTAAACATCAGAAGCTGCAGCCGGGTTGACATACACAGGGCTACAAGTATCACGCATTGAGCGTGAGACTCACGCATTTCGGTCTTAACTCCCGCACTCCCGCCACACATCGTATTTCTCATGCTGAAAATAACTCTTGGCTATTTCATGTGTTAATGTGCGTAGACATGAGCTGGCCGCGCTGCCCTCACCGTGGAGGAATCAAGCGCTCCCTGGAGTTCTGCTGTGAGGTGCCACTTATCAGCCAATCCAAAAAAAGAAATGGGCTACACAATAGCCAATCAGAAAACAAACGTACCTGTTGTATCTGGGTAAGATTCAATCCAGCAACCAATGAAAATAAAGCATCCTGGAATTGGGATATATACATTGGGGGTGCTGATGGATATGTCTCACGATTGCCTGTCTTCAAAACTTGAGAGCCCTGCACGTCAGTAACACATCACACGCATGTACCTGGAAAGTAAAGAGCATGATAGCGAACTGGTGCACGCATATATCGGTGCAGTGGTGACCTATATGTCACACCTATCTGTAACACACACACACACACACACACACTCACACACACACACACACTTCAAGGTAGTATGCACTTCTTTCGGATCCCATGCACAGGGAACACAAAGAACAGAGATTGACACATGCACTGCAGCAGGGGAGACAGTGAGAGCGTGGCCTGTCACCGGGAGGTATGATGCCACATGGATAATGAGTGTTACTCCCAGCGGGTAGCGGTGTAGCATGTGGCTCACAGCGCACACGGAAACACTCGTTAGGAAGCTCCAACAGTACGTTCTCGACTTGGCAGGTAACACTGTTTGCATTTATCTTACTGAACAAGGGATGACGGAGCTTAGCGCTCTGTCGAATCCCAATCGGGGGGGGCCTTGCATGCTTCTGCATAATAAAATATGCCTCTCATGCCTTCTCATACTTAATCTGTGGGCCTCTTTTTGAATGCATGTATGGGAACGGCAAGGGCCAAGAACACGTTATTTAAATGTCATGTCGGCATTAAAAAGCGTCCAGCCTTGTTGGTCTATACTCCACCACCTGGTACCCTGCACTTCTCTTTATCCCAGCAACCTTGCTGCTACCTTTCATCCCGCTGTATCTGACTGCTGGTGTTACACATGTCCTATTTTAGAAGCCCCTTTCATACATAACCTATATGCTCTTTTAAAACTTTTAAAACTAACTTAGAGGTAGTATTCTCATAAGTTCCTCTCGCAGCTGCTTTGACTCATTATAATTCCGGGTGTGTCCCAGGGCCTATGCTCAGTCATTCACACTGCAACCTACAAAGTACATATCCTAATTTGCTTTGCCAATTACGTTTTGTAGGAGAGGTAATTGCTGCTGGGTTTACATTTCGTTTTTTTTTTTTCATTCCTGGAATAAAGTTGACTTATTTATCTCAGAACTCTGGAGTTATAATAGGTAGTTGGGCATACAAGGAAAATGACTTAGACGCCGGAGAGCAGAGTTTGTGTTCCACTTAGCTTTGATTTGGTTCTGTGTTAGAAGAACATAAATCTGATCCTATTCTTAGAAAAAGAAAAGCTTACTTGGGCGGATTTGTTTTATTTTTGGACACTTCTTCGTGTGAGCAATTAGCAGGTGTCTCATTTGATTGTTTCTGACCTGAGAGCATTAAAGCTTTTGTTCTCACTGGTATTTAAGAGGTATTTTTGGCTCAGATTCATGCATCGCTTAAAGACAGAAACATCTCCTCTATCTCCTCGGATAAAAGAGAGAGTTCTCAGTCCTGTGTTTGTTAACCAGCTCTATCTGATGAATTCAACACAGTGAATTAAATGAAGAGAATTCCTTTTCTAAGTAGTGAGTCTTTACCATGATTATTGTCTATATCCATCTCTAGTCTTTGCAGTCTGCCTCCTGAGTCTTTTGTTCTAAAGTGCTTGCTCAGTTCTGTGCCATGCTGGGAATAAATGATCCAACATTGTCACCTTTGATGAATGGTTGATGCATATTGGGATGAGACTAATAATAGGATGTCTACAATAGCCACCACAGATAATATAATGCCTCTCCTGTCATCCTGTAAAACCAGGGAAAAGACATTACCAAGGCATGTGTCTGCCGGAGAGTGAGTTTCATCTCCTAGGTTACAGTGGAGAGAGGTGAGGCAAGGTATGAGTGATGAAGAAACACTGTGTCTGCTCATGTATTCAACCTGTAATTTCAGACCGCCAGTGACTCAAATACTAATAGCTGTTTTGTATTCCTGTTAGCATGTCATAATATCAGCCATATTGACTGGTTTGCCGGGCTCGGCTGTCAACAGACTGGAAAAATAACGATAATCAAAACTCTGTAATCCCAAATTGTGTGAAGAAAGACGAGTGGTGTTACTTGAAAGGTTCCAAATGATTGGGCCGTATTGATCCTTGTGCCCGGGAGCGTGAGGTAAGGAGGAAGTAGTCTGAGCCGCGCCTCCAGAAAATGCACTGATAGTGTCCATAGATCGAGGAGCTATGACTTTTCTAATTAGAGAGTTCAGAGCAAACCCAGTTACATTAGTGAGTGCATGTCTTTAGACTAGCTATTAACAGCAAGTCAGACGAACAAGAAACCAGAAAGATGGAAGGAGCAGCCGGCGGAGGGCAGGGAGGGGCTGAGCATGATGTGGATCTACTCAGACCTGAGTCACAATAGCACTTTTTAACAGAAAAAAATGCTTACAATGTGGTATTCATGATGTTCTTCTTCGAAATGTTAAAGATAGCGTACAAGGAATCAAGCCCATTTGCAGTATCTATAACAGTAGTTGCATTGTGTATTGTGTTTACACTGGAGAGAATCCCTGAGGAAATTACTCAATCAGGGCAGATACAACTTTCCTGTGACCGATTAAACTTTATGGTAGTCTGGGACTGTGTGGCAACTCCATAGAACAAACTTTATATATTTTGTTTTTTAAAGAACACCTTGGAAATGCACTTAATATCCACAATCTATATTCATGAATGTCTAAATGTATGAGTTCACATTCCTACCTTAATGTAACCACACTCATTCTGTGGTGCTTACTCGGATCCACCCTTGGGAAAATGTTCATCTGATTTATCTTTACCATTCAGTAGCACATCCTCCTTCACGCGGTGCCAGCTAATAAACCCTCAAGATTCACGCCTACACAGACACATATATGCATGTAACCTCCACCATATGCTCACACACGCTCATGCACACTCACGCACACAACCTCAAGGGAAACATATGAAATAAATTCAACACTTCCGCTAACCCAAGAAGCGCCTTAAGGACAAAGAGGAATTTAATCTTGGATAAGCCTCCCGATAGAATCTCTGCATTACCCCTCTGCTGCTGGTTCTCAGCCATCCCATCAACCCTTACCTCCCACACCTTGGCCCGATTTGCTTGCTTCTCTCCTCCCCTACACTGTTTGTTTCTCTTTTCCTCCCTTGTTTCTTAACTCACCTCTTCTTGTCCCTTTTATTTTCTCTCCTTTGTCTTTAGTTGTACTCTTTTCTTTACCTCACCACTACTCCATTAGTCTCTCCATCTCTTTGACTCTCCCTTATTTCCCACCGCATGCCATTCTCCCACAACGACCTCCTATCTCTCCATCCCAGTTTTGGTACATACTGTATTTATCTATATTTCTGTTCCTCTCCCATGTCGTAGAGCTTTAATACCATTGGTATTAAATGCTGGCACGACCTCCTTGGCATACTTAAGCAGACAGGGATCCTTGTAAGGCTGTTTGAGTGCTTAATATTTTCAGCACGCCGCTGACTTAAGCCCCTTAAGTGCTTTGGCAACACTTATTCCACGGTGGCACCAATGAAGCCCATTAAAAATTTGATTTGGATGAGGGAGAGGGAGAGAGAGAGGAAAAAAGGAAAAGGGGTATAGGGGACACAATGTGCCATTACCTCCCTTCCTTCCGCACACACTGCGACAAAAACAAATACACCCGTCAGGGGGTTACCCACACAGGGACTTTGTCACATAAAAACACACACACACTCGCCAGTAGTGCAATGTCTAGGATGTGATCCTTTTTTGTGTCTAACTATGTCCTTTGTTGCTCTATCAAGCACTTTGTGATGACCCTATTCGGTTAAAAGCACTTGATAAATAAATGTGACTTTATTTGACTCGATAAAAGGGAACAGCATGTTTAAAATTGAATGCATTAAGATATTTGTAAATACAACGCGTGGCAGATTAGATCTGATAGTTTAAGTTAATTAAGAACAAGTAGACAAGCTATTCTAATAGCCAGACTGTGTTGCCTTTCACAGTTTACAAGACAATGAAAGTCAAAGACACAGAGTCTACTGTAGTTATCTTCCACCATTGGCTTTGTATTGCCAGTTTTATTGCCAATAGCAGTAATGTTAGTACATGTGGCAATAAGCGCCAACAAAGGAATTGCTTTATGCACGATTTGGCGATCAAAAATATACCGACAAATCAGACAAGCTGTTAACAATGACTTCTGTTTCATCAGTGTACAAAGACAGAAATGATACCTTTTATTGAGCCAGGTTCACATCAACTTAAATCATAACTCATAGTCCCGTTCATGTCTGCTATTTCCCCATCCGTGTTAAATTACAAATGCCACGCGTAAACATCTACACAGTTGTTGTCAGCAGAAAAGCCGTGTGCATCCCTGCAGCCGTAGAAAACTTCCATTTAACATAAAGAGACACTGTAATGCCTCTGTGTATGCCTGCAAGGATAAATTAATGGGTAGTAGAGAGTGAAAGGGCCAAACAGGCAGCCAAATGTAAACTCTGGTTCGGTCAACACTGGACAGACGAGCACATTCAGACGCACACATCGCCACTGTGCGTTGACCTGAAAGAGAACCATTGTCACTGCTTCCATCCACACAAACACTCATCTCTAACCTTCACAAAATAGTATGCAAAATATGCAGACACTGATCCCCCACACGCACCGACACACAGAGACATCAAGACACACACACACACACACATTCTAAGCAAGGGGAGGATGACCAGGGTTATATAAGCAAGTGGAACAGAGAAAACAGATCCCCGGGCAGATGGATGTGATCAACAACTACACCGCACTGGGATTACATCAACTTTCATAGATTGACAGGACAGAAGTGAAGCAAAAGGAGGACAAACTTGGAGGAACTAACGGCGGATTAACTGGATGACTTGAAGGAGGGACAAGCGAAAGAGGGCAGAATGGATCAACTAAACACAATTTGAGGATATCCATTTGATGGAGTGAATCGAGTACATATTGTTTTGCAGTCTGTCTGCTGGCAGGCCCTAGACCTGCCAGACCTGAGTTGCTGGTAACAACCAACAGGGTAATATTCTCCGCGTCAGCCAGTTGACCGGTGAAGTCGGAGCCGTAGGGAAGATTGGCAATGATCCGCTTTCGCCTTTGCCAGAAGTGCCATCGCCGTTAGAGCTCATTTTGTTTGCAGTGGCCCAGATAGCGATAGAGCGGGCTGTGTGCAGAGAAGTAATCTATGAATGACTCTTGCACTTTATTCTGTCAGATAGTGCTCAGTGAGGTGTGTGGCGCAGTTCATCACGTTGTGTCTTTCCACTACAAATACACATATTGAACACACAACGCGGTCATTAGACGATGCATTAGATCCTGACAATCAGCGGGACTCTGTCCAGATCCTCGACAGGGCAGACTTCAGATCAGTGTGTACGAGTGAGTGTTTATCTAGAGTGGACCCAGTCGTGCACGTTGGAAAGGAAGAGTGAGGCAGGTCGATGCTGCACGGTTACGCCGTCTGATAGCATGTGATTATTCTGAGGGTTTAAAATGACCATGTAAAAATCACTGTCCGTTTGCACTGCAGTGTATACATGAGAGCGTATCGAATACGTTGCAGCATTCAAGCGAACAAAAGTAGGTACCTTGTGTGAGCGATGTGCAAGTCTCTGGGGTGAAATAGCAGACTGAAAAGTATAATATCTGAAACTAACCCATCTGACTGCAAATCGCTCAGCCCTTGCAGGTTGGTTATTCTACACAGGGCAAGCACTTCCACTTTACACTCTATAGCAGCACTCAAGCTCAATGGCTTTTATTTAACCTTCGCTATCTCCAGATGAGTTGTGGTAAGAACGTGTCTCCATCTCTCTAGTGGCCCGGACGGTTTTGTGATAGCTCAAAGGAACATTGAATTCTTCCTGCCGATCTGTTGGGTGAAGAGCAGAAAACCCCAGTTTGAATCATTGATATACAATGTGTTCGACAATGAACATTGTTGCCCCCGGTTTCTCCGTTCTCGAGGGCACTACAACCGAGGTAGCTCGATTTTAGAAGTTAGCATTCAGTTGCCATCGGTAGAGAGAGTTGCTTTGGAAGACAGTTTTTCAGCCTGTCTGACTGAAATATTGTATTATTGATGTTTTCAGTTCTACAGAGCAGTGCGTTTTGACCTATACAAGGAAAGCAGTCTGTTATTGTAGTTCATTGTGTGGCAGATAGTTCAGGCACCTCTCTGAGTTAGCTTAGCTCCTGTTCAGTTGCTGATGAGCTAATTGAGTTGCCTCTTATTTGGTTACCTAGACAGCTGCCATTACTTAGTACACTTGCGGGTAAAGAGCACAGTGTTGCAAGTCTACTTGGGCAACTTTTTGGTATTGTTTTTTGGGGGTTTATTGATCTGAGTCTTTGATCTGAGGAGGCTCAGAGCGCTGTGGTAGAAAGTAGCTAGGCTAGCAACGTTGGCTTTGTTGTTGTGTAGCTTAGATGGGACTGAGCTCCTCTACAGCTCTGTAGCAGAACATTCTCTACACTGCAAAGATAGGAGACAATGCACGTCGTAATTTCTTTCTAAGTAGCACAAGTTGCTAAAGTCAACAGGGGAACTTTTTGTTGCACCCTGAGCTCTGGACAAACAACTGTGGATTGCATGCAAGCCCTCGCCACAATTCTTTTCTATGTCACTAGGCAGCTAATCACTTTCTTTGCACGTGTTGTGATGCAGTGGAGCACATAGGAGTCCTTTATTTGGGGGTTGTCCTCAAACAACAACTGATTGCACTGAAGTGAATCTGGGCAGCTAGCGCGTGCACGTGGCTACAGCATTGCAGTTGAAGACAAATCAGAGAGTCTGTGTATGTGTGTGTGGGTGTGTGGGTGGGTGGGTGTACTAGTTTGTCTGTAGCAGTGCAGCCAGGGTCACAGAGGAGCCATTGATCAAACGTGCACATCCACACACGCTCACACGTACACACACACACGGCTTCTCGGTACACGATGAGGCCAGTACGGAGCTCTGTCCTCGGCTGCCTCCCCTCTGCCCCTTTCTCTCTGGCCCTGCGCAGCCTGGTCCTGGTCCTGCTCTGCATCACTCGTAAGTCATGCACCAACAACAACACCAACATGTGCATACATGCGCAAACACAGATTAAATGAGACGTGCTGTTTGGATTGTAGAAGAAGCTCAGGTGTCACTAAACTCCAAATATGTAACAAAAACAAGCATATATTGTTTACATCTATAACACTCCTTTCGTGTTATGGCCAGGATGTGGCAATTTTGTGTAATGTATTTCACAAGATGTTGTGATGTGAAAAGAGTACACGTGTGTAAGTATACTAATTGATGTAAAGTGATACAGAATAAGATGATTGCATGAGTGTCCAGCACATAACCAAGGGAGGAATAGTGTGTGGTTGAATCACAAAATGAGAGCTTGCGCTGAGTTGTTCAAAATGTTGGTAATTAGGTTAGATATTAGCTAATTAAGATAAAGCTTAGAGGGAATGGGAAGAGAGTAGCACAGGCCCCGGAGGTGAAAGGGCCAGGAAATGAGAGACCAGGCAGAGAAAAAGTGAGTGGACGAATAGACGAATGGGAAGACTTGAAGGTCAGTCACACATAAAAACAGAGATAGAGAGATGAGGGTGGCTGAAGTATTTCTCTCAGCCCTCCTCTGAAGAACATTATTAAAGAAAGTTGAACCCCGAGTGGGATGGATATAGGGGGCTGCATAGAGAGGTTGTCAAAGAGAAAAAGAATGGGGGGAGTGCAGTGAAAGAGACTAATACATATTGAAAGAGAGACAGAAAGACAGACACAAGCAGAGAAGGACTTGAACAGCTAGAAACTTGGACAGTATGCAAAGCAGCAGCAGAGGCTGAGATAGAGAAATAGCAAGACAGAGATGTGTGCAAGTAAGATGGAGAGAAAGAGAGGGGTGCAAAGATAAAACAATAGATTACACTCCTCAAAAAGAGCTATGATATTGAGGTTTGATCCAAGAGTCGTAAGCCTCATTGAACACGAGGCAGCAATGGGGAGAAAAGGCAGTAGGCTACATGAAGTGGGGTGGGATCATCACAGCGTTGCTAGGTGCTATTAATACCTCCTGTCATTATTATTACCATGCGTCTAGTAGAGGGAGGAGTTCTCTCCACTGCAGCTCATTGGTAAACAAGTGTTGTGCTCCTCTGCGTCGTGCAGTCTCTTCTGTGCCAGTCAACGTCTAAATTATTTTCTTTGCATATTAGATCAACACAGAAGGACATTGTGTTTCGAGGGATGTGGAGGGGGATGCTGAGGGTGACAATAGGAGAGAGAGGGAAACCGTGGAAGAATGAGTATGTGTCTTGGCAGTTAGCGCGGTGATACAATTGATGCCAGTCGGGTCGTTTTGTGTTGGGCTCATTCAAAACGCAAACAGACCTTTTAACTGCACACACGTCCGTACATGTCCCTTACACATGCATCAGCAGCGCACTCATACTAGTGTGCCACAGATACACACCAAAGGGACGGCAGCCATGTGGTGGATTTTGAAGACCAGTTCTTTTGGCTGTGTTGAATCTCCAGTGTGCTAGCTGCTGCGTAATAGCCCTGTAAATTTCCTTTAAGCTGCAGTTGGGGGGGGTGTGGTGGCTATTGTCACAGGATTGTTGGGGCTGTGACAGACCCGGGCCATAAAACACGGCACACTTAGATAGCACTAACCAGCGTTAGCTGTCAGAAAACCGGAGCGAGGAGATGGGAAAGAGAGAGGATGATGGTGGTTTGTGAAGGGTAAGAAGAGGTGAGTAAGAGAGGGGAATAGGTAATGGGATGAGTGGACAAGAGGAGAGCGATCAGAGAGATGCAATGCAGCGCGAGAGGGAAGAAGAGGGGATGGGGAAAGAGAGGGATGAGGTGATTGAAATAGGCCAACTACCCCAAAGGGCCGGAGAGACATAAAGATGCGAAGGTCAAACTGAGGGATGCTGGAGCGGAGAGGGGAGGAGGTGGAAGGGAAAAGGTGATGAGAGGAAGTAGACGTCATATCTCAATGCAGAGGATGGAGACAGTGTGACTTGAGAGTCAAAGAGTTAACAACAGGATGTGTCATAAATAAATCTGTGAAAGTAAATGTTTCTAATGAGAGGTCAAGAGTGAATGGAGACAGTGTTATGCTGATGTTGCTGATTAACAGTGCAGTGCTCACAGTGTACACCATTGGGTGATGGAGAGAGAGTCGGAGGTTTGCTGCCAAGTAGAGGGATAGAGAGATTAGGAAACAGGCAGTGAGAGAAACAAAGAGGGATAGAAAGTGGAGCAAGGGTTGAGCGAAACAACTGGCAATTAAAGAAGCAAAAGTAGTGGAGAAGTTGAAAGAGAGGGAGGGAAAACTGAGATATTCTGCTCCAATCATTTGTTTTGTCCTCTTGTCCCATTCCTTCCTCTCACTTTTTGGGGTCTTTCCCTTGCTCCCTTGCTCCCTCGCTTCCGCTCTCCTGACACACTATAAGAACAGTGCGATTATGCTGCAGACTTGAGCTGCAGAACAAATCACATTTAGCGAAGGACAGAGTTGAGATCCAGAAGAGAGGCTGGAAAAGAGAAAGAGAGACAGAGAGAGATTGCAGCTTGGAAGGAAACTATTGAAGACGATGGGGGAGGAAGATGTGAAGAAAGAAAAGGAAGAAGGAACAGGAGGGCAGCTCAGGGGAATCGGAAGAAAAGAGTTGCAACAATTCTCCTCAGAGGATCTTTAGGACAGCACTGATGAGGAAGATGCATGGTGAGCCGTGCGATAATAGATAACGGAGAAGAGAAGGAGGCAGAAGACAGGAAGAAAGGAAAAGGGACTGATGAAGGGAAGATGAATCAAGAATTAGATCAGGCAGAAGTTGGGGAGGAGAGGGACTGAGAGAGACCGTGGGTTTGAATAAAAGGAGGAAAAGGGAAATGGTGAGAATGAATTTAGAAAAACGAAGGCAGCGGGAGGGGAGAATTATGACTTGGGGTCTGAGTGGCAGCTGGGGGGGGGGGGGGGGCTCGCTCAAAACAAGGAAAGGAAAGGAGGAGAAAGCGACAGAACGAAGGTAGAGAGAAACAAGAGTGAGATTCGTAAAGGATGATGCATTATTTATAGATGGAGCTTTCTCTTCTTATTTGCACTGGTTTTGATTGGCAGAGTTCTGGCTCCCCTAGATAGTCGGAGTGATACTTGTAGACTGGTAAGAGAAAGGGGGGAGAGGGTATGGGGGAGAGGGCATGGGGGAGAGCTGTGTGTCTGCAGGTGGAAGTATGGAGGAGAAGAACCTCAAAGTCAGCTATTTTAGAGAGCCAGTACACACCGCAAAACTCTATGATTAACCTGGAGCGAGTGTACACACACACACACACACACACACACACACACACACATAAACATTGCACACCACATTTGCATACATACTGTGGAAACCGGCTCGACTCGGGGGATAACTGCACAAAAATGTACATCCAGATGGGAAGAGATGGAGAAGTTGCCGACGGACGACCCCATAAGACTGGAAACTATGAGCTGCTGTTATTGTTCTAATTAAAGCCGTAACAGCATACGGGGTCGAGCTTTGTATTCCCCATCGATTCCCCCGGAAATACGTGGCCAGCATGCAAAGAAAACACGAGCGCTTGGCCCACTCCCAATAGAAAGATAATGAGAGATAATGAATAGGGAGACAGTGACTGCACTACTTCAAGGATACATGGGGGCTTGTTGGGGGCAAATGGAGACAGCTCATCTCTTATGAGGCTTGTCTTGACTTTTTGCTCTCTCTCTTCCTCTCTTGTGGAGGGAGAGAGAAAGAGAGAGAGAGTGAGCGAGAGAGAGAAAAATAAGGGTAGGGTGAAGCAGAGGGAGAGAGACGCAGCATGGCGGTAATTCAGCCCGCTAACCCTGCACCAATAAAAGACGTTTTCTAGAATTTACCGTGACCGAGGGTGAACCAGCAGTCCACCTGGCTGCCTCCCAAATCCCCCGCTTTTAACTCTCCACACCTCCCTTCATCCCCTCCCTCTGTCTCTCCATCCCTTGCCTCCCCCGGCTTATAACTCAACCCCATTGCGGGACCATTAGGGAGGGCCCCTGAGCAGCCTTGTCTTATGAATTTGCACGCCTATTATTTATTTATTTGTTTATGTATTTGGAAATGATGGCCCTTCTCGGATCTCTATTGCTGAAGTAAATAGAGCCTGCTTTTTATTTTTTTCCCCCGCTGACAGCCGGGGCATAGGTATCCGAAATAATGAGAAGCACCAATTCACTGCTGAGAAATACTGCCCCCGCTTGGCTGGAGAGAGAAGTGGTTGTTGTTGTTGTCGTCCCCCCCCCCCCCCCCCCCCCGTTTTATTTATCCGTTCATCATAGCAGTCGGTGCACTACCAGGGTATCGATTGCGCTCAGCTTTCTCTCTTAATATGATTCGACGCTTGTGCGGTATTTTATTATGGGCACAGATTTTAATGGGGCCAGATTAATACCTCTGTCACAGAGGTTGATTCCCTCCCCCTCCCCCGCCCCCTCCTTCTCATGCTCTCTCTGTACTATACTTATGTTAGTGATCACAAGCACGGGTCCATGGCCTTGATGTGCATGGCAGCCTACAAACCCCACAGTCAATCCAAAGTGCTGTACCCAGCTGCGTTTATGAGCGACAGTGGAAGAATATGCGTCATCTCTCGTCAAATTCCGTCCAGCCCCCGCCAGCTGCATTATTATGCCCAAACCATCACTTCCTAACTAACTCCCCGATATCATTTCCCGGTTTGACCCCTCCTTTCCCCACCGTCTCCTCTACGCCTCTGTTCCCTTCGACCAGCAGGTGTTTCTGGGGGACGTCTCTCAGCGGGAGACGGCGGATGCCAACCTTGCGGTTTACACATTTTTATTAATCTACTTTTCTTTGTCGCTTTTCCTCGCACTGCCATGCCGCTGCAGATAATTTCCTTCGAAGGGGTTGGCAGCTGTCAGGAGAAGTGGGTGTACGAATGGACAGCAAATTTGTTTTTCGGGCCTCCTGCCAGAACCAAACTTTTGACCGCTTCCACTGTCAGGAGTCGCTCTCCAACTTGAAGCCCTCTCTGCCCCGTTGGTTCTGACGGGTCACTGGTCGCACACAGTGAATTTACTCCGGCTTGGTTGGGATGCACAGCAGGACTTTCACAATTAACTCTGCTTAAAAACAATGGCGGTTGAGCCCGGTTGCCATGGTGATGATTAATAACAGCCATTAGAACAATAATTAGGTTGGCGGTGGCTGGCCCTGATAGCTCCTGATATGAATCACAATATTGATGCAGAGAATAGGAGCAATAATAACTACAATGAGTGGTAATTGTCAAAAAGATATAGTATTATAGTCCCCTTTGTCTTCATCCCCTCTGGGTTTCTCTCCATCTTCAGTACAATATGCACTGTGTCTCTCCGTGATGAATATGTATGAGTATTTCATTAAAAAAGATTAAAATCGAGAGGAGAATTATCTGTGGATGAAGTCGGCGGGATCAGATGATGTCAAAGCATCTTAATTGCGATTTGCCAGCCCTTGCATTTGCACACCCGATGCACATGCCCACATCGTGTGCGTGAGTGACGACACCCATACACAGACACACACTAAAACTCATGACACACTCGGTTGCTGATAAAGACATCCATTTTGGCCCAAAGCAGTCAAGTCAGCAACTCCTGCCATGGCACCCACCATCTGTTTGTCTCCGCCTTCTGAAGGTGCTTTACGGAGCTCAGAGACACCACCGGCCCCGGCGGTGAAATGTATATAGTCCCGTCGTCTTTAACGGCACTTCTTATTGCCCGCTTCATCATCAGGCTTCAATATCGGTGTCGTTCTTTCTCTAAATTCTCCCGGCGGCCAACACTTCTTCAAGGGAGCGAGGAAAAATGCAAATGGGAGTTGGTATTAGTAAATACTAGTTTGAGGAGCCCGGAAAGCTAGTGCTCTCTTCAAAGCGATCCCGTTCTACTGCTGGCTGGAGCCGTATGGCTAATTGGGCAAGAATCTACGAGCGGTGTCCATTGTGCTCGACGGGGGGGGGGGTGACTCAGCCGAGCCGTGTCGACGGGCCGACCCACAAACACGTAGGGCGCTCCAATCGGAGCGTAATCAACCTTCTTATTACCGACTCCCAGCAGTCAGCAGCATCAAAGAGGCGCCCTGCTGCTGCTTTTCACCCTCATCTAGAAATATTGGCTTCAAGGAGCCAAACAGGTTCGCTTGAAAGATAATGTCCTGAAGTTTCTGCACACACACACACACACACACACACACACACACACACACACAAGTGTTCACACAGGTGTCTGCAAGTACGAGCGTATTCATTGCCATAAATGGTGAGTGATACGGCTCTTAAGACTTTCCAAATACCTGTCATAAGAACCATTACATCGGAATAATGGAGTGTAATCAATTGGTTTAGCTTGCACCCGTGAGAAATGGCGTTGAGAGTGTGTGAAGTGCCTTGGAGGCGGCCGAGATGCACTCACCGCTCCGCACTTTTCCCACTGAGGCGATCCAAGATTCATACGATAACGCCGCAGTTTGAACTATTAATGTGCACACACAGGTGGTGGCAGGGCCATTCATGTGTGTGTGTGTGTGTGTGTGTGTGTGTGTGTGTGTGTGTCTTAAATTCACGACCGACAGCAACTCCGAGATTTAATAAGGCAATATGTATTTAAATGTGTGTGTTTGTGTGTGTGTTGCATTCTGTTAGACTAGCCAGAGGCAATCTCCCTTTTTTTAAGTGCATGTTTGTGCATGTAAAAAGATGAATAGCAGTAATTAGAAGTATCCTTATTATAATCATAAGAACTCATTGTTTATGAGGACCCACTTTTAATCTGGAAGCCCTTCAGTGTATTTTCTCTTCCTCTTCGTCTCTTTATCTTCATCACTCTGTCTCCCCATCCCGTTCCCTCCCCCTCTCTGTGTCTGCCTTGTTGTGTCCATATGATGAATAGCAGGTAAATGAAGGCTACTTTAAGTACCCTACTTTGAGAGGCTCCATCTCAAGCGTGGTGCAAATGAGCATCTTCTTCACCACAGCTGTTCCTACTTGTTGTCCCTCTCCTCTTCTCTCCCTTTCTTTGTCCCTCTTCCTCGCCCACTCCCTGTATCACTACTTAACTACAACGTCCATCTTTTGTCTCCCTCAGCTCGTTGCCAGGCGGTGCAGGCAGAGAATGTGACCGTCTTGGAGGGAGGTACCGCCCAGATCTCCTGCCGCCTGCAGAACTACGATGGATCAATCGTGGTTATCCAGAATCCCCGCCGACAGACCCTCTTCTTCAACGGCACGCGAGGTGTGTGCACATTTGTCCCCGCAGACTAACTTAATCTGTCCGTGTCTACGCATTTGCCCGCAGTTCCATTTTGAAGCCAGCCTTTTAAACACATTAGCAATGACTCACCAACTCTTGCACTTTACATTTTTTTCTCATTGCAAATGTCCTCACTTTGGCTTTGAAGCGATTCCACATTAAAAAGTCAGATAACCCCGGAGTTAATATATATGATGGTTTATTGCTCTGCCCCGAGAGTTCAAAGCTCTCTCCATAATCCACTTTTAACCCCCGTGATGAGATCGGAACTTATTACAGCTCCTAATTAGAGCATGGCCTTGGTAATTTATTTTTCTTTTTTTTCCACTTCATGGCAAATTAGCATTGCAACCAATATTATAATAAAGCATATCCCACTGTTGGCTGCACCACACTAATCTAGGGGAACAGCTGGCCAGATGTTAGTGCTGTTTGAAACATTTGATCAAAAGAATATATAAATGCAAATGCAATATATAAAATGTTGCATCTGAAATTTGTGTGAGGCAACGGAATTAGATCAACATTTTCTCGAGTTGTGTAGTTATTTTACGCCACGGTAATTGATGTGATACACTTTGCAGCTTAAGGCAATGGTGTAAAATTGTGGTTTGGAACTGTTTAGCGTTCATTGAAAATGTATTAATAAGAATATATTCAGATAGTTCTGGTTAAACGAGTCAAACCTGTCGAACCAGTGATAATTGGCAGTGCAACATTTGTTAACGAGCTCCCCGTCTCCCAAAGTCATATTCAAAGCAAAAACAAATGGCACTGCATTGTCGATAAACAGGTACAATGCAATAGTCATAAAAACAGTGAACAATTAACGAACAAATCGGCTGATAATTGTAAGTCAACTGACGCTGGGAACAGCTCAGCTCTGCACACATATGCAGCTCACATATTTTATGCGAGCAATGATGTTCTTCCACGCAGCAGTTTTTCCCAAATGATATCCCAAAACACTGTTGAATTAATCGAGCATAGTAATTAGCGGAGACAGCTCAATGGGTTATACCAAATCCTCCCGATGGAGCGCCGGCTCCCCTGTCATCAGAGAAGATGGGCACATCATAACAGTTCGTCTTTTATACCTACATCCCAAGATCTGCTCCTCTGGGTTCGCTGGATGGTCAGCCCACTCCTCTCTGACACGCTGCGCCGAAAAAAAGTTTGGATTAGTAACGATTCTGAAAGGGATTGTTCCGCTGTTATATATATTTATGTGTCAGGTGCTAATTTTCCCAGCATGATTGAGACTCTCAGAGTGTGTGCATGCTGAGCTGACTTCACTCAAGCTGCTTTAGTAGCTAAAAAAGTGCTCACAAAAAAATTGAAATGCTTGAAGTTTCCACGTTATTAGTTTTAATCTCAATCATGCTATATTCGTGAACTGTGATTTAAGAACAGTTGATTGTATTTAATTGAGGTGAGCTGACAACACCTTCAGATGGCCAAAGGTTGAGTTCTCAGTTTATATTTGTCTCGTGTCTATATGAGCCTGTGATGGATACAGAACTACACTTGCAGTCTCACACTGCCTTGACACGGCTGCATATTCATCATCTTTCCTGTATAGAAATGGCTAATAAATCCAAGTGCTAGGAGTATGTTGCAGCTCGACATCCTCAAGTGTAGGAGCATGGTTATACAAAGTGATTAAAAGTGTCAAAAACGCCCTTCATACAATGTATATGGCAAAGATAAGACACTTCATTATTGATATTGCTACTTTGAAAACACCGATGTATTATGGAGGCCATATGCAATAGATTATACCCTCAAAGGAACAAACCCATCTTTGTCACATTTTAGTTTTCATTTGTTTAATAAAATACAGAAATCTATTACTACATATTCTTATTCTGCATTAATTCCAAATACAATCAATTAAATAATTAAATGATAATTCCATATTTTCTTTGGTATTTCCGCCCTAACAATGGGGACTTTGCAATAATGATTTCTGGGTAATATAAGTATGTTTATGTTGTCCAATGTCAAGTCTATATTTGATCATGTGATCAAATAAAGACGGAAATCTGTCACGACAAGCTGACACGAGCATCTCTTAACAAACATAAAAGGGCAGTAAGAAACAACGAGACAGAAAATTACTGGATACGGTAGCAAAGCTCCCTTAATTAGGTTAATTTGGCTTTTTTATAAATGGTCACCAGCCCACATTGCGTGCTTCATAACCTGTAACAAGCCCGGAATAACAAAAAAATATACATGAACTGGTATTTTTAACCACAGGAAATATATTAAAAACTCAATCACATTCTTACATATATTATCTAGCATATGCCGAGATATTTATATACATGAAAGTTAATACCTGGACACATTTTCCAGATTTAAAATCACTTGTAATTACTTTGATTTAACACTTGAGACTTCCAAACTCCCATCGGGATCCGTGTCCGTCAAAGTAAGAGTCTCTGAAGACGTTCCGCGCAGTACGCTGAGATCAAACTAAAATACCGGAGACAAAAGAGATGCCTTCCCTTCTCACTGACACAACATTCAAATACGTTTGTTCTACACCTCCATCACAGAGTGACCTTAATTGGATCGCTGAGGTTGTTGCTTTTGGAAAACTCCCTTTCAACTTCTCCACCAATTCACTTCTCGTAAGTCCAATTAAGAATTTAAACAGATCTCTCTTCCCAAGACAAAGACTCGCCTCATCAGAGCGAGGATGGAGACAGGGAGTGAAAGTGAAAGTGAAAATGAGAGAATAGAGAACAGAGTTGGGGTGAATGAGATGACGGGTGGAGGGCTAAGAGAGACGCAGTGAACAGACAGGAGGAGGAGAGGGAGCGCCGTGCGATGGAGAAAGAGAGCTGTGGGAAATGATCCAAAGGTTAGGCGAGGGATAAGGTATCGATGGCTTCCCGTTACTCATTTGGCTTCTGAAAGCACGGGAAGGTCTCATCGGGGACATTTTCTGGGAGAGTAAATTACATCTCGCTCTGGCTCGCTCTACCACCACGTTTACTCCATCGCCCGCTGTAGGGCTCTTCCACGGCTTCCCATTGCCCATCTGCCGCTCGGATATCAGGCCGACCGACTAAAGCCTCTCCGCGCCGAGCCGTTCCACACTAACTGCACAGATAGAGGCGCCGCTGTAAGTGAGCTGGATTAGGCCGCCCTGTTTTGAAAGTGAGCGGGCAGCCAGCGGTGGGTTTTATGTGATGGTGGGGACTGATAGCCGTAATAGAGCGATGGAGCTCACCAAATGGATTCAGTGGTCCACATCTCTCGTCCTCCTGCTTTTACTACCAACTCTTCCCAGCATGCAAATGAGATAGGACAATTAAGGTGAACTTGGATTTGAACAGAAGATTGACATTTAGTTGCCATTTAGTGCAAAGAGAGGAACAAAAAAGGTCATTTTTGGGGTGGGGTGGGGTGGGGTGGAGAGACTGGTGCGGTGTACTTCCAGGAACAGTGGACTGGGTCGATCGCTTCGGGCCTCTCTCCCTGTGGATTTCTGCCTCTCTCTATATAATTTGTTCCCCGCCTGCCGCATTATGTAGCTATATTAGACAGTTTTCTCATTCTTTCTTCCTCTCTCTCTCTCTCTCTCTCCATCTCACATGCTCAGGCAAGCAAAGCCAATATCTATACCGTAGTGTCTTTGTCGCGATGAATTTTGCCGCGAGACGGCCGGTTGTTGCATCGGGGACATGTGTGCTGTTCCCAACGCGAGCCAAAGCCAACACAAAGGAGCGGAGAGAGCTACAGAATGAAATAGAGACGGAGAGTGACAGAGAGAGGTTTCACAGTCAAGTCAATACAAAGTGAGAATGGGAATCTATAGACATCGAGCCACTGTCACCCAGACTGTTGTTAGCGGTGTTTGTTATTATCAGCATTTTTGTTCTTCTCACCATTGATTTGTACTCTGTTTTTGGATAACAAAAGGAAAGTTGTTGCATGTTCAACTTCTTTCTCCTTTGTGCATTATGGCGAGCGTGAGTGTAGCTCATTGCTCTGACGTCCAAGATTGGCTTTACTCCTTCCTTCCAATATGTGGTTATTTGGGATTCATTGTACACTGTGCACAATTGGAGTATTTAGCCAGTCTCTTGCTGACTCAAAGGGGCAGCGCTACTCAATGTAATAGCTTTCCCTGTAATTATCTTTGGTTGTGCAATATTTTTTTTTTGCATAGCAGTTTTTAAAAGAGTTACCAAGTGCTTCACAGCAAGTAAAATAATAAGAAGATCAACAACCAAAAATGCCAGACACCACTTAGAAATGGGCTAACAGAGGAATAAGGAAAGCAGTAACAAAGTGAACGAATGAATATGCTTTAAGTCAGTGAACAATTAGCAACACTCTCCCTCAAAGCTGGAATGTGAGAACCATGACGTCTCATGTTGTATCGATGTGCAGCCTGGAGCTGCTCCATCGAGACTGACTTTGCAAACTCTTCCTGAACTTGTTATACCAAACTGAACTTTAGATTTAGCAGCACTATCAATTCAAGAGCAGAAAACTACCGTGGGAGCTGTCAGAGGCACTATTTCACCCATGTTTTGCAGTTTTTCCTCTGCAGCGCTGTTCAAGGGAGTGACATCACAAATTAGAGGGTGGCGAGAAAAAAAAACCTGTTAGAACAGATTGTTTGCTAATACAGAGCTAACTATATCGAGGCATGTTGATGTCATACCTCTCAAATTAAAGCAGCCCTTGTTTCTCGCGTGCGAGATGTATTTGCCAATTACTGCCTGCGTAAAGGTTAAAGCACAGTATTTTCAACGTACTATATTTTTCATACATTTATACATATACTGGATATATACATATAAATAATAAACACAAAACATAGTGTTATTGATGCAAAGGGCCAGAAACCGGGCCCAGCCTATGACATTCAACTACAGTGAAACAGCGCGGGCATCCATCCATGCAGCTATGGACTCGTGCTCAAATAACCTCATCGGCAAGAGGAGTGGAAGCAATTGCCGCAACTGCTAATTTCTTTGGCCAGTAAGTGGCAACGTCAGCCGCATTACAATATTAACCGATATCACTTCCCTGTAGGTGGTGTAGGTTTGCCTTAAAATGCCTAAAAATGACGTTTGTTGCAGCCATTCAGAATGGTCCAGTGTTTATGGTCGTTGAACTTTGTTGCTCGACTCTTTCTTTCTCCAGTTATAGTTGTAAACAAGACTCAAGCCAATTAGAAGGGTGCAGGTAGTATGTCAAAAACAATGTTGAAGCTGGAAACCAGATGAAATAAAAAGTGAAGTAATAGACTGGAAGGTTATTGGTCCCACTCGGAGGCGAGCGACCCGCTCTCTGACCTATAGGTTATTAAAGGTGCCGCGTGTAGGATTTAGTGACATTTAGTGGTGATGTTGCAGATTGAAATCAACTGAAACTTTAAATACCAGCCTCTCAGAAACAGAAAATGCCAAAGTGTAACAGATGATAAATTGATCTGATTATCCAGCTCGGTGTAAGGAAACTGCCCCCCCCCCCCCCCCCCCCCCCCCTTGTCGAGAATCTGCAGCATGCTAAATGGGATTGTGAGTGAGGTATAAAGCCGCTCCCCGAGGTGCTTCACATCTGAAAAACAAATTCAAAATAAAGCTAGCGAAAGCCTGCCAGGAAAATGTGTTAATATGTGACATTTACTTTGTCAGTCTCAGCTTGTGCATGTGTCTGGTTTATTTCAGGCAATAAAAGCACCATGACAAAAACAATTCGTAATGCTCTCTGTGTGTCCCCGAAGCATTAGAAAACAAATGAATCAATTACACTGACCCTGAGTAAAAACAATGTGCAGTTTCTGTTTTTCCCCCTATTCTCTATATATACATAAAAAACAGCATGTAGCTTTTATTTTAATTTGATCTCACTTCACAGGCAGATTGTGATTACGCTCAATGACGGATGCACTAACCTTCCCTCTCCTTGCCTCTCCTCCTCCCCCCCCCCCCCCTCCCTCCAGCCCTGAAGGACGACCGTTTCCAGATGTTGCTCTTCACGCCGCGGCTGGTGCGCATCGAGTTGACCAACGTCAGCGTGTCGGACGAGGGCGGCTACTTCTGCCAGCTCTACACGGACTCCACGCACCACCAGGTGGCGACGCTCTCCGTGTCGGTGCCCCCGGAGACGCCCACGGTGGAGGTGAAGCAGGAGGCCGTGGAGGGCGGTGAGGTGGAGCTCACCTGCGTGTCGCCGCGCAGCAAGCCGGCCGCCACCCTGCGCTGGGTCCGCAACGGCCGCGAGCTACCAGGTACACCCAGACGTGGCGGACGACGGGCTAATGGACGGTTAGACGATTGTGGGAGACGGATGAGGAAACTAATGGGCTATACGGGGCAGGTGAAGTGAAATGGGTGGATACATTCACACAAATTAAGTGCTGAAGAAAAGAAGGATGAGTGGAGGCGTGATTGATGGATAAATAGAGGGAATGGCAGATGGATGGGTTGATGGGAGCAGGTTAAGATGGATGGATGGAGTCAATTAAGGTTTTGGCTGCGGGGGCTGATGAAATCGTTCCTCTCCTCTTGTTTCTATAATTTTGATCAAGTGTTCTTTGCAATATAGGAGACGATCTAGTTTTAAATGATCAAACACACTTTTTGAGATGTAAATTATGTTTGCATGTTTCCTCCGATCGTACAAGGAAGAGGCATAAACTCACAGATCAAATAATTATTCATGTGTGTTGATCTATGTGTTGAGAAGGCAGACATCAACATCAAGTATTAAAGATTTCACTGCTTTTCTGTTTTCAATGCATCCACTATAGTCTACTAGTCTACTCTCTGTCAAAACAGACATATCTCCCCCTCTCTATCACTCTATATATGTATATATATATATATATATATATATATATATATATATCCTCCCTATGCTCTATTTCAAAGATTTTTTTATTTCCACATAGTACTCCATTATATGAAATGTGTTTCTTTCTTTCATATGCACTTTAATTAGCCATCATCTGACTCTCCACCCTTCTTTGCTTCTGATAAATCTGTGAGCCATCCATCCGTCGTGTGCCTTGATCTATCCGTCTCTCTAACCCTCTGTCTCCACTGACTTCTGTCAGTTAGAGGGGCACTTCACTCAATAATACATCTGAGACCCATCTTTCACTTGGCTTCAGTCTGTTAACCCCCGAGAAAAGGACGTGTTTGCACCCTGCTGGTAAATCACCATTGGTGCAGAATATGTTTTGATTTTAATTCCTCAAAAGAAAACTTTACAGTTGACTGAGCACAAACCAGAACAAACGTGGAGACTAATTCATGCAAGGCCTTTCTGACTCAGGCTTATGGCTATACTTGTTTTTGTGCTATCCAATTCATCTCAGATATATTAATAAATACACACAATGTTATGTAAAAGTACAAATCACTGCCAAATATGTTGCATTATTCATTCATTCACTCACACGGACCAGATGAAATAATGTGAGATAATCTGGTGTCAACAGTTTTTGGGACATTATTTTGCCATCATCTCCTCATCCTTCCTCTCCTCTCGCCCTGTTTCCTCCTTCCTCTTCCTCTTCTTCTCCCCACTTTTCTTCACCTGTTTCCTCTCTCCTGCTCTCTTCTTATTTCCTCTTCTTCTGTTTCCTCTCCTCTGCTTTGCTCTCGTCTCCCGCTCTCCTCTCTTCCCACGTCTTCCCGTTTCCTCATGTCATCCCATTTCCCGTCCCTCTACACCCCTCCACTCTTTCTTGAGTTAAATGAACTGTGACACTAAAGGTTAGAGGCAGATCCCCACAGATATGTGCAAGCGCTCTTTAATTAAGACACTATCTCCCCTCCACTGCCCTATTCCTGCTCATCTGCACCCACCACCATCCTCTCTCTCTCCTCCATCGGGCCCGCTCTCATTTACCCGCCGGCAATAATTGAAAACTCAGCGCGATATAAGTCATATTGTTGTGTTTTGCCTCGACAAGCGCAAACTCCCAATACGTGACCACGACACCCGGCTGCTCATCCTCCCTCTTTCTGTCTCCCCTCCGCCTCTATTCTCGCATCTTTCCCCGACACTGCATCTGGCGTGACACTCTTATCGTCCTCTTTCATGTCTCGCCGCTGCTCGCCCCCCCCATCCCCTATCAATCATGCCTGTTTTGATGCCATATCTCTCTCTCTCTCTCTTCCTCTCCGCCTCTCTCTGTAAGTGTCCCTTTTCTTTGACTTTCTTTTCTCACCCTGGTCCTTTGGACGCCCCCCTCTGCGTCTGGCTCAGTTTAAATCTTAATTTGGTTATGCATATCCTCTCTTTTATCCCTCGCTCTCCCCCATCTCTCTCTCTCTCTCTCTCTCTCTCTCTCTTTCTTTCACTCAAGCTCACACACAAATTATTCAGTTGATTTGCCTTTTGCAAACAAACAGTTCCGCTGCTCATAATTGCCATGAAATATAGATGGAAATTGCTTTCTCTTTTACTTTCTCATTCTGTCCTCCACCACTCATCCTCCTCTCCGCGAGTACCTGGTGGGACTGAAAAGAGCTCGTTCCTCAGCCACTAACTTCTTCTTCCTTTCAGTCGGCGTACTTCTTCCATCCACATATGTGCTCTCCTCTAAATGTCTCTCCTTCCGCCTCCCCGTCGTGTGACGTCCCAGCAGGGGAAAGGGAAGAAGAATGTTCTCGGCCACCCCACCTGTCTTCTTTCCCTCCATCATCTCATCCTGACTCTCTCTCTCTCTCTGTCTCTCTCTCTCTCTCTCCAGGTGTGGTATCTCAGCAGGACAACGCAAAGACGTTCAGCGTGTCCAGCACCATCCGGATCCCGGTGGAGAGGAAAGACAACGGGGCGGCGCTGAGCTGCGAGGCGTTCCACCCGGCACTCGGCGGGCAGAAGAGGATTCGACACTACCGCCTGGATGTGAATTGTAAGTCTCTCCTCTTCAGGCGAAGTGTGTGTGCGTGTGCGTGTGTGCGTGTGCGTGTGTTCGTGCGTGTGTGTGTGCGTGTGCGAGTGTGTGTGTGTGGGTGGGCACTTTAGATCAAAGCGTGTTCTACCCATCTTGGAAACAACAGAAGTAATATAATGTTCATTGCCAAATATTTTGTTGGCTTTTTACTTAAGCGGCCTCATTTTTCAAATGGTGGCGATCTAATATTAGAGAGAAGCTCATTTATACACTGTTCTGGATTTGAACAGGGATATTGAAAGATGCCCCGTTTGAGACCTGCTCTCATTTACACCTACATTTAGACCAACAAGAGCTTAGAACACCTGGGTCACATGACGAGGTCAGGTGCAACGATCCCAATACTGTGCGATGCATTGATGTATTTTTGCACACATTTTGAATGTTCAAATACTATGAGATCTCCATTTGAGGCAGACAAGAGCAAACAGTGAAAAAATACTGAGAGATTTAAATGTATAATTGGCTTAAGTCTAATATTCACTCAATACGTTGAGATAGAACCGTGTTCTTATTTTAAGCTGAATTCACAATATGTTCTCAAATCTGTAGACGGTTAAGAGGGATTAATGTCTGACAGCTCTAATCTATATCCTTGGAAAAAGTCTGATGGAATTCATCATTGAATATATTAATATAAAATGTTAATCCATTGTGTTTGCTTTTATCCCATCAAACATGTTGAGTTTAATTATATTACTTTAGTTGAGAACCTTCTGTCTCTTTTTTTATGTGAGGGCAAACAAAGATTTCTTACAATTCAGTAATGATTCATATTCAGTGATGATACTCATTGTTTTATGTAGTCTGAACATATTTTTGGGAAGTTCAGAAAAAAACATTAACAATTAAATCAATTGTGAGGCACCAGATTTACATTTTCAATTGACCTATCAATACTATTTCTCTGAAATGAAAGTTGGAAGTTTGCACAATAATTCTCCACCAACGTTTCTCTGATGCTATTAGACTAGTCAACAGTTAACAACAGTTTTTCCTTTTGGCCCTTCTTGGCCAGATGCATGGTTAATTTTATTAACTTTATTTTTAGATTTTATTGTTATTATGCACTCTTACTTTTGAAGGTTTTGTATTTCTGTAAAAATACCTAAATACAATATAAAGTAGACAAGTCAACAGATAGTCAAATAATCAATTTGTTCTCTCCTCATATTAGGTTTCCTGCCAGTAAATTGTGATTCTTATCCCATATGACATCAACAATGTTGGATAGTCAAGCATCCCACAGGCACATATAAATATTTACCCATGGTAATATTATTTATATGTCGCGAGTTCTTCTGCATGTCTCCGAGGACAATTAATTAGGCACATGTAGCGTTCACTAATGTTTATTGAAACATCCCAATGATTAATAATCAACGATGTTGTCAGTCCGGAGCCGGGGGTTCCTCCGGCCAGAGGACCGCTAATAATGACCAACTGTCAGCCTGGATTTGGCTTTCCATCGCTCTGTTACTGAAGCAAGAGCAGTACAGCATCTGCTGGAGTGGTGGGCTGCTTATGACAATAACAGGTGTCTCAGCTGTAGGATTATCAGCTGGTTGCCTTGGAAACAGCTGTTAAAGACCCTTGCTTCTGACACTTTTGCACTTTCCCCTGGCTCTCTCCTTTTTGTTCCCTCGCTGTCTCTCTCTCATTCCTGATTATTATTATTTCTTCTTCTGCTCTCTATCTGATTGTCGCTCCACTTTTGATCCCTTTTGTCCACTTTGTTTTCTCTCGTGCCTTTCTTGTTTTATCTCTCACATGCACTCATTTATCTCTTTCTTTCTCCCCGCAGTTGCACCAACAGTCCGAATTGTTCCTCCCTCTGGCATTTTGCGAGAGGGCGACTCGCTCAGCCTCACCTGCTCCGTCTCCGGGAACCCTCTGTAAGTGTGTGTGTGCGTGTGTGTGTGTGTGTGTGTGTGTGTGTGTGTGTGTGTGTGTGTGCACGTTCTAAAAGGTTTCGTGCTGGTGTGATAAGATGGTGGTAACCAACACATGTACACAAACAGATTGTTCCTGCACAGCGCATATGCTGTCATTGGTATTGATGTTGGAAACCTCCCTTCACTGGACTCTTGGCCACTGACCTTTGTGTCCTCTATTGTTTTGCCATTCTAAACACGTATGCGGTGTGTTCAAGGTGTTCTCTTTGCAGCTCTTCAAAGCAAGGCGCTGTAATTCATCTATATCTCACTAAACCAATATGTATGTAATGACGGAACTATAAATCACGACACACTTTAATTCGGAAGGAGGTCACGCTGAATGAGTGGGTTCAAGAATATGATGATTATAACTTAATTAAAATGTCACCTAAAAACTGTTTTAAAGTGCTTTGACTGACAAACCAAAACATGAGACTTTCACCCAGGAGACCACCGTTGGTGTCCGGTTTGAAACCAGAAGTCAACATGGATTTATTTGTCATGTGACTTCTTTACATTAGTGATGCAACTCATGTCATTTTTTACTGACTCATTTTACACGTGGCATTGTGACCCATTATCTCGCGGTTTCAGGAGGTATGGGGACTTTTTGTGGTTTAAAAAGACATGAAATCAACAAGAAATGAAAATGGCACATTTACCAGTTGGCACCAAACGCTGCTTGCGAGGCTTTATTTTGGTATTTCATTTCTCTTACTCCTCTGAATTCCTGACAAAATAATCAGAAAGCAGAAAAGGTTTGTCTCAACAAAGCCGCAACGAGTCCCCACAAATCGGCTTACGGATACACTGAAAGCGTGTGATTGACGGCCACATGCAGGAGGTTGCCAAGTTCAGCGTCAATTCTTAAAAACACTACATGTTTACAAAATTAGAATGTTTCCACAGCAAGTATTCACGTTAAAACTGTTTTGGGGAAATAGTTTTGAGCTGCTGTGGAGAATGACAAAGGTTGTAACCTCATCCGACAGCTGGTGTTGAATTGTTGATTGCTCTGTTTATTTTAATATCCTGCACCATTGGTATGGTGCACAGCTCATGTGGGCTTACAGGAGACTTGACAACAACAACAACAACAACAACAACAACAACAACAACAACAACAACAACCACGATGGACACATGACCAATCATAACTTACAAGCCCACACATTGAAATAAATAAACACAATTTCCGTCACATAAAACTCTTATTATGATGTATCCGGTGTTCACTCTTAGTGTAGTTTGCAAGTAGCAGCTACACAGACATACTGTATATAGTCTACAAGGCTTTATTTCCATTTTGCTAATCTGTTTGAGGGGTAAACTTTTTACTTTACATTTAAGGCCAGAGCACTTTTTCTGAATATATGTGTAGAATAAACTTAAACCTAGAAAAATGTCAGAAGTCAGAGGGAAAGGTGCTGCTGTGAGACCTGATGTGTGTTTATACATATTTTCTGGTGCATTTCTTTGTATTTTCCCAAAGCAAATTTTCTGATAGCGTTCTTTCCAGTTTGGGAGATTTAAAACCAAGTCTGGAGATGAACACACGGATACAGCGATTCTCCGTCCTGGTATGACTAACCAAGTTTGATTTATGGGTCATATATAGATGAATCAGAAAGATGATCTGTGAATCTCTTGCAGACAGCTTTATTACATATACTGTTTCTTTGAACTCTCTACACAAACAAAATATTGTTTCTACTGCAGAGAGAACCTTGAGTAACCTCTACCTGCTCCAGTGGAGCGTTCCACTGGCAGGAGCATGAAATAGTGTTTTTTCCCTGGACAGCTACCAATTGTACGAGAGTGAAGCAGGCCATCACTGTCAGGACAACGCCTGCACTTTATTAGTCCTCAAGACAAATTCCTCCCCCAAAAAATAGAAATGAGCGAAATATTCCCCCTCAAAGTCGCTTAAAATAGCCAGCTGCACACAAGAGATGTGTTGTTGCAATGAACACTAAGTTGACCTCTTTCTATATAATTACTGTCCCACATAATTCCAGAGGGCCTTCCTTGGAAACTTCAAGTAATTACCAAGTACTACTAATCTCCATCAACTTCAATATATTCCCTATAATTACTGCAAGATATCTTGGTGCTTTCTAGGAACCATCCGTAGCTACTTTCTATCATCTCCTTTCCACGGAATGATTAGGAAATAGACTATCTAAATTAAGTACGGCCACATGCCGTCCTCCATAAGTGATGAAGGCCCAAAGGCCCTTTAATTAAGCGTGCATCGTCCCTTCAACTAGAAATGAAGTCGAACCACGAGGTGTTTAATGTATCACGTGTGAATTTACTGTCTCAAGAAACCAATCGGGATGTTTCTGTTGCCATGACCGCATAGTGGAGCCGTGTTTCATCACAACTAGAAGAGTTCTGTAATATCGCCTGACCGTTGTTCAATACTGTTAGATTGAGCATAACAGCAAATCATCAGCACACATCTGTATACAGAATATGGATCATTTTAACATCAGCATACAAACATGTATACAAACATGTGTGTGTTTACATACATATAATAATATCTCCGCACACACAAAGTCCATTAAAAAGTTTGGAGTCACCACACTGAAGTCTATTCCTTCTATAATGAGAAGAAGAAAAACCGAAGAAACCAAATGTGTTATTTACATTTGTAATAGTGTTGGCCCCAGATGTATAAAAATAAAAATGATTAAAGCGTATGTTTGCTTGAAATCCTCAAGATACATGCCGAGGGAGAATACTGTTGGAATAGTTTTACCCCAAAACACCCTTTGATTTAGATTTATCTGACCCAAAAACATTATTAAACCACACCAGCGGTGCAATTGGGCCCTGCAGGCCACTTAGTGGTGGGATTGAAGAGTTTTGAACTGGGATGTGTTAGTCCACATTATCTCCAGCTGCTTTTCTGTGATCCAGTCCAGTGAGGCTCATCCGACCAGAACCTCCTGTTTTCTATTGTCACATTTGTGATACTCTGTTGATATGTGTTCCTGTTTAAAACGGGTCACATTTGCTCAGCTCCTAGTGACGGGTAATTTCTTCTATAGGAAAAAATCTGTTGCTCCGAGGGCTCTTTGTCTCTTTCTGCCCTTTCTGTTGTCAGTCTTGTTAAACCATTGTACAGCGTTTTGTTCTCGATGTACAAAACATGACTTTTTGAAAACCCTTCATGCAAATAACATTGATTGTATGGACGTTCTACAACTTCACAGCATGAAAGACAGGAGGAGTCTTTTTTTAGCCGTGTGACTGTGAATAATCAAGCTTTTGTTTGCAGGCTCGACTGTATTTATATTCGCGCATAAAGATGCAAATAGAAGGAGGATAATAAAGATAAAAAACTAACAAAGTAAAAGCGATACATGTTAAATCCTCAAACTGCTACAGGGAAGCAATATAGACCATATATTGTGAAGGGTATGATAGACATCCTCTCTCTGGAACTCTCTTTTGCTCGAACCAACGGTACGAAGGCGTCTACTATTGACACCTGGCCCCGAAGAAAGTAATAATCAAGTTATATAACCCAGACCTGACATTTAATCTTTGATGGACGGATAAAAAACACCTGAGCCATATTTTATTGCATGAAGGGCAGAGAGAAATGGAGCTCAAGACGAAGGCCGAGAGGTTACTAGAAGAGCGTAAATGTGGACATATCACACACTTGTATGTGATTGTGTGTGTGATAGTCGAGCTTTTAAACCCAATCAGCAATCAAGACTTTTAAGAGCCGGCTTTTCTAATGTGTTCGCAGCCCTTTGTGTATTTTCTACGAGGGTCTTGGGTCCAAAGCTCTTAAACCCTCCCCTAGATGCTCCGTCTGTCTGTGGGCATCAAGTCCACCAAAGCTTCCCCAGTAAAGCTGGATGCAGCCAAAATGTGTGCGTGTGCATGTGTGTACATGTGTGTGATGACTTAAGTGAAATCCCACAGTGAGGACTGGCTGGTTGAGGCCTGCGTGTGCGTGTGCGTCTGTACGTGTGTGAGTGTGTGTGTGACAGTGAGAGATGGGATAGCGGGCCACTCTGAACTCTAACCCTCATCTCTCGCTGGACTGCAAACACACACTCACACACACATTGCTGTCCCCTTGTCACCCTCCTGCTTGCTCTCTGGCCCCGTTAACTGCCTGTTAAGAATTAATGACCAATTATATGCCACTTCCATTTGGTGGAAGGTACACACACTGTGTGTCTGTTCTTAGCCGGAGAGATGGAGATGATGTCTTGCCCTTTATGCTTAACTGCCCATGTGTTTGAAGGTATTAATGTGTATGCGAGTACTTATACGTGTGTGTGTGTGTGTGTGTGTGTGTGTGTGTGTGTGTGTGTGTGTGTATTAGAGAGAGAAACCAAGGGAGATTTTGTTAATGTGCGTTGGATGATTGAGAGAGAGTGTGTGACTAAGCAAGAAAGAGGTTTAATTAAACATCCTGAGGGATTATAAACCAGATGAGTCAGGATTGTAAACTGGCCAGGGTGGCATGAGCCATGACACTCAGCCAGACTCTCACACACACACACACACACACACACACACACACACACACACACACACACACAAACACACACACACACACACACACACACACAGCGTTGTTCGCCAGGATGTCTCAGTAATCCTCGCGCCACCTGTCTGCTTTGCCTTCCCGTCTTCATGACCAATTCATTTTGTGTGCCGGCTCCTTCCCTTCATCTCTCTCCTCTAGCGACACTCCTTCCACCCATCTTCTTTTATTTTCTCCACTCTGCACATCTGACACCCTTTTTTCTCTCCCTGCTGCCCTCCCTTCCCTCCTGTCAACCATTTCACACCATCGCCACCCTCTGACCATCCATCTCCTCATAATTGGTGAGGATGCAGCCCTCTGTTGCCATTGGCTCCTTCTCCAAGACCTTTTTATACTTTCCTCTCATGTCAACTTCTCCCTGTGGGATTCTTTACTCGCCTTCTTCACCTTTCTTTTTAAAGCCACCCCCGGTGCCCGTGCTCCAGTCCCTTATCTTCTTTCACTTGCACATTTTGAATACCCTTTAGCACCTCCAGTTTTACCAAATGTGTTTAAAGGAATACTTTGCCCGCTAAGTGAACATTTGTATATCAATTAACTCTCCCTGTATTACCTTGAAGAGAACTTTGTTTTTCTCACACGCCTCCAGGGTGGAAGAAACAGAGAAAGCTCTTACGGAATTTAAATAAATTGATTTACTTGACAGTCTCACACTTGGGGGGGCGTGTCACGTCACAGGTCCAAAGTGTTTTAGATAGTACGGTTTAAGTGATGATGCATGTTTTTTAGAATTTCTGAACAAAAGTCTGGATTATACCTGTTTTGTATTTCAGTTTTTTCTGCTTGTTTCTGGAAAAAAAGTCAAGGTATTACAAAGTGATGCATAATTGCACACCTGTGGTTGTAGAGGTAATAGAAAATACTAGTATGATTAATTATGTACAATATCACATCATTTAAATGGCATTCGGAAGAGGTTGAACATAATAACGTTGCGCGATTCAGTTTGTCAATGTGCCAATACGAGTGTGCGTGCATGTGTGAGGCGATGTGAAGCTCAGGGACATGTTTTTGAAATTGGAATTCTAAATTAAAATGGTAAAGCTAATCATTATTAAAATGTTCTATGAATCTATTTATTTATTTTTTCAATTGATTGACTAGACAAATTTCCCTTCGGGGATTAATAAAGTATCTATATATCTATCTAATCATTATGAAACGTCAAAAGTACGCAAGTACTTCCCAGAGCCAAAGATGATGTCCTCAAATTATTCAAAAAATTCAAATCAACTTCCCAAACCCCAAAAATACCAGTTTACTGCTCTATAAACGGTAAATCTTCACAGCTGGAAACAGCAGATGTCTCACTTTCTTCTTTAAAAATCGATGTCAACAATTAATGGAATTGATCGACATATTGCTCCAGCGCTTTTAAACATGAATCCTCTCTCTGTCTCCCCGTCAGGCCCAGGAACATCCAGTGGTCCAAGATCAATGAATCCCTACCCGAGAGGGCTGAGATTTCTGGCCCCACCTTTCAGATTTCCCGCCTCAGCCAATCACACAACGGGACGTACTTGTGCCAGGCCCAGAACAACTACGGCCGCGCCGCCGACCACTACACCCTGCTGGTGTACGGTGAGTAGACGGCCGACTCATTTGTACGTTGAGAGTTTTTGTGCCAGATTGAAAAGTTTGCTCCATTGATTCCTTTTCTCCATTGTTTTAATTTCCAGTTGTAGCGTCGCAGGTAATTGTTCCCTGTTCCGAATAATTTCACATTCAATGGATCTCTTGTTTGCTGCATTTCTCCTTCCCGATGTTATTGTTTTGAGAAATCTTTTTTTCAATTTTATCGATCCTTTTTCTCTTTCCAGTGTCTTCGGAGTCTATTCTGGCGACAGACCCATTCGATCTTGACTCTTGTCTCATCTGTCTTTCGGATTTATTTGTTTTCCTGATTCGGTACACAGCAGGAACACCTATATGCTAAACCTGCTCCTGAATCAATTCAACAGAGGTATTGATTCCTGGAGGAAGCGGAGGCTCCCGTGCTCAGTTACTAGTCACCAACATAATTATTCAGACTATCGCTTGTAAAGGACCAATTCATCTTGTCCCCTTTGCCCCAATCCTCTCATCTGGGAATTCAGAGTAACATTAAAAGTCACGTGTAATCAATAAAGATTGGAGATGTTTTGGCAACTAGATGAAATTAACAAAACAAGCTGATGTGAAAGAGACAAAGACAACACACACACACACACACACACTACAACATTACATTACATTACATGTCATTTAGCAGATGCTTTTATCCAAAGCAACTTACAATAAGTGCATTTCAACCTAGAGTACAAACTAAGAACAACAAGAATACAGAAAGTAACATTTCCTCAACATAGTCGGACTACAAAAGTACCATAATAAGAGCTATTTAAGAGCCACTGAACTGCTAATCTGTGTTTTAATCCAGATATAGTCGGAAAAGGTGCATTTTCAGTTTCCCGCGAAGCATGAATGCAATCTGTTGAAATCTACAATTCAGGCCAATCAGTTTTGCCTGTTGCTTGAGCAGAAGTATCGGCGATGGGAGGAAGACGTCGTGGGTGAGGGGCTGCACCTCGATTCACCGGTGGTTCCCAAATTCCTAATGACGGTTGACCCAGATAGGCTGCACATCGCGGCTCAAAGAAGACGACAGTGGAGCTCGCAACATCACTGGAAATCTTGCCACCGCGATAGCGTCTCCCCGAGTTTGAAGCACATTTTTGGAAAACAAGGTTTTTCCGATGCGTGTTAATGTTGCGTAATCCACTCTGAAACAACCGAGTAAACTTGCAGGATTGGAATTTGGGGGATTTTTAATTGGGAAGCAGCAAAGCCAGCTCATCATTAGCGGCTTCTGTGGTTTCACATCCGATCCGTGTCCTAATTTACAGTATTTTCACTTTGACTTAACTTTTTTAAATATTTAGGCTGCCCCTCCCCCTCCTGACTTCTCCCGTCGCTGCACCCAAACACCTGACAGCAGACGGACGGATGGAGGGAGTAGAAGCACGACATCTATCTAACACACGTATACTCTCTCTCTCCCATGCACATACAACACACACACACACACACACTCACACACAGTCTTGTACAAGCACTGCATCAAACAGCACACATTATGGCAGCTTTCCACCAGCATCAAGGGTGGCAACAGTGGCAAGATGAAAGGTGACATCCGCACCCACTCCCCCTCTCCCGTTGTCTCTCCCTCCCTCTCTCTCTCTCTCTCTCTCTCTCTCTCGCTATAGTAGAAGGTTAGACATGTCGAGCTTTGATGTGCGGTGCCACCTCTGTAGAAAAATGTTCTGTCGTTCTTCCTCCTCCTCGGATTCCTCCCCTCACCATTTTCCCGCTATCTTCTTCATTTGATCTTCTGTCTGTCATTTCGTCTTTCCTACATTTTGTCATTTATCTTCTCTTTTTTTCAAAAGCCGTTTCTCCGTGCTGGTCATCAATTTGATTTATCGTGTTGTTTTTTTTCTTCCTTTTTCTTCTTATCCTCTCTTATTATATAAAAAAGGCTACATTTAAAGGAATCTTGCTTCAACCAAGATCCAATAAAGACTAGAAATCCACAAAACCAACATAAGCCAGACTTCAACTCCTTGGCTCTGCAGCACGGATCTCCAGCAATGAGCTTTCTAAATCCTCCTGCTGCAGCCCCGTGGTGCTGGTTTGCTGTAGTTCAAAAGAAATATGTACTCGCCACCAGGCAGATTGTTTCAAACCTTATCTCAAAGAGCTCAGAGATGTTGATTCAGCCATCATATTAATCTGCACACGACAGAGCGTCACTTTTGATTTTCCTCTCCGGCACAGTTTATAATCTGACCAACGTGGTTTTAATCCTCACGCAAAGAATGTCAAATGAACTCCTTCATTCAGACCTCGACGTCTCCAGCGATGTGTGTGTCTTTGTAAATGTGTGATTATTATAAAACGGTGTGTTTGCTATACAGCCATGCTTATATAAATAAACCAATAAGGTTGATTAAAATGTTGTAAGGGAATTATATATTCTAATGATTGAATACCAAATTCATCAGAAAGTATTGAAAATAAATATGATTCCACTAGAAGAATATGTTAATATAATTCATAACTCAAAGTGTTTTTTTGTTCTTCTTCCCAGAACCCTCGTTGTTATTGTAGGTATCTTTTTTATCCTTTGTCTTTCTTTTTTCACATCTCATTTTGAAACAAAGCTCTCTGCTTATTCCTAAAGACTTGAGATAGATTAACAAAGACAGATACAACCTCATTGTTTCTTGTGCTAATCTTTCTTATTATTTAGTTTCAGTCACAAGTATTCAACCTCCTCATCCATCTCTCCTTGTCGCTCCCTTTTCTCTCCAAATCCCCATCCCTTTCCTCGACATCTGTCCTCTCTTTTACTCGGCCAGCCGTTCTCGCCTCTTCTACACCTCCTGCTCTCTTCCTCTTCCTCTCTCCTCTACTCAGACGCCCTTTCCAACAGGTTTTCACCTTGACATCAGTTTGCCCTCTGATCTCGGTTCAGCTGCACTCAAAGAGAGACGGAGGTGTCTTAGAATACGGCACGAAGAGCAGTGAATGTGACTGAGTGAGGAGTTGGTGGGGATAGATAGAGGAAGAAAGGAAAGGGGAGAGGAGTTGTGAGGAGGGGATGGAGGGATGATGAAAAGGGAGAGAAGAAAGACCGTGGAGGTCGAACGCCGGTGAACATTCGCTACCGCAACCTGTCATATAAACGGGATATCGGCTTATGGCTGCTAGCGTTCCCAGAGGGAATCCCAGGGTGCACTGGGGGAGTAAGGGGGCCATTATGGAAGAGCTTGACGATCTTGTGTTTGATGAGTCGGCAGAAAAGAAATCATTTCATTGCGGGCGCGGAAAAACTACCAGCGCTCTCTCCTGTCTCGCTCCTTGTCGTTTCATGTCAACCTTTCCTCTGCGAGAGTTATCCGCCATCAGAGTCCGTACACAGAGCACAAACTGGGGCAAAAAGATGGCAATTTGTTGCCGGTGCTTTAGGCGCCGCCACTTTATGAGGAGAGACGGGCTTAATGCTGGCGCAGGAGCACAACGAGCGAGAGATGGGAAACTCTCCGGGGCCCTGATGCACCGAGGCTCAGCTTTATGTGACTGGCCATGTCTGTGTGTGTGTGTGTGTGTGCGTGTGTGTGTGTGTGTGTAGGTGTGTAGGTGTGTAGGTGTGTAGGTGTGTAAGTGTGTCCTTTGATGTGTTTCTCATTTAGAGTAAGTGTGCATGTAAGGTGATGAAATTAATTGTTTGAATATGTCAGAAAGTCACTAATGATGTGAGAAATCGTTTTGAATAAATAACCGAGCGTACACTCACACACACACACACACACACACACACACACACACACACACACACACACACACACAACACATATCCGCTGAATGTGAAATAAATGTGGCCTCGGTTGGTTGTTTCATCCCTGTGCCCCCATTGTTTTAGAGAAATTGGATTTATTCTTTATTGTATTTGTTTTATGTATGGATATACGGACCTTTGCATATATATCCGTACACATACTTTGCATGTGAACGTCTGTGCATGTGACTGGGAGGAGAGTTTGGCTGATTGTCTGGTGAAGTTCCGGAGGGCTTCCTCATGGAATTGAACTCAGCTGCTGCACTCGGATGAATCGCAGAGCCAATAAAAGCCATTAGAATTGAATTGCACTAGAGAGTGTGGGGGATGGAGAGAAAAAGAACGAGGGAGGGAGAGGTACAGATGTTAGTGTGCATATATGTAACACACTTATATGCATGTTTCTGTGTGTTTGTCTGTGTATTTTGGTAAAACAGAGCAGGGAAGTGGGCATGGGGAGAATAGAGAGACTAGTGGAAGATGAAATGATGGGCGGACAGTGAGATGGAGAGAGAAGCGAGGTGACCAGTGATCAGTCGGTGTCTCCTCGGCTGTTGTAATGAGCCGTCAGGATAATTGGAATGAAAAACACAGTCCTCCATGTGAAAAAGTGAAAACATGGAATGTAAGTGGAAAATGGTGTGGGTCGAGGAAGCGAGATACAAATAATACACACACGACAATGCACTTCCATTGGTGTGTGAGTGAATGTTGAACAAGTCCTCAGCCAATCAGTGTCGGCCCTAATAGCCTCCGCATTGGACCCCTGACCAGAGTCCGGCGTCCAGTGCACTGATTGACAGCTGGAGTCGTCACTGCTCTGGACGAAGCCCTTATAGTCAGGAACACCGAACATGAAAGAAGAACGGGGCTCGTCCAAAATGGAGGCGGAGTATCCCCCCGGGGCGCATTTCTGCGAGAATGAGATACGAGGAGAAACGTCATTATCCCGAGTGCCGCCACATCCGTCCCTAGAAATAACGTGGGCTTTGTGCCTGATTGGCAGCCGCATAGTTTTAATGAATAACAATATGATGTGTGTGTGTGTGTGGAGGGGGGGGGAGCACGCTATCGGCCAAGAGGACGACAGCTGTATGGCATTCTCCTTAATTAAGTTGAGGAGAGGAGTGAAACCACAGAGGCAAGGAGGAGGAGGAGGAGGATGGGGGGGGCGAGAAGAACAAGGGAAAAGAAGCGATGGATGACGGCAGAACGATAAGAAAAAGTTGGACTTAGTGAGAGAAGGTAAAATGTTTAGGCCATTTGTGATCGCCCGGAGAAATTAATCAGCGTCCAGTTAATTAGTGCCGCAACCTCGGCCATTAATCCTCGGGCTCAAGTGACGGCACGCTCGTGTTCACGCGCACACGCAACATGTATATGCACTCGAAGAGGAGAGCAGCAACAGACGCATGCGAACCGGAGTAAGTGTCTCTTTCTCTCCATCTGGTTTAGTCCCCCCCCCCCCCCTCTCTCTCTCACACTTTACTTCACAGAAAACTCTGCTCATCTCTTGGTCTTTCCCACAAGATACGGTTACAAATCGTGTAATATTCCCTCGCAGAGAGAAGGAGACCATGACTGGGCTCGAGGAAGGAAAAAAATAAAAAGCCAGGAGGGGGGAGCTATAGTGCTGACATAAGAAGAGTGCAAAAAGAGATTGATGATCTCAGGGCCACTGGGAGAAAGGAAGAGAAGAGACAGAGGAATACTTACCAATAAATTACTCCTGAGCAGAAAGGGCAGTGTGTGTGTGTGTGTGTGTGTGTGTGTGTGTGTGTGTGTGTGTGTGTGTGTGTGTGTGTGTGTGTGTGTGTGTGTGTGTGTGTGTGTGTGTGTGTGTGTGTGTGTGTGTGTGTGTGTGTGTGTGTGCGTGCGTGCGTGTGTGTGTGTGTGTGCACTGTATGCCTTTGTTTGCCTTTGTGGGTGTGTTGTATGTGACTGTCTATAGACACATGCACACACATGGTCTGGCTATAAGTGTGCACAAGCTTACATGTATTTAAAAAGAAGTGTGTGTGTGTTTGTGTGTGTGTGTGTGTGTGTTCTACAAAGATCATTTGATGAAGTGGAATGTTGTTCACACTTAAAGTGCTGATGCACACACAGACACACATAACCAGCTCTTCCATCTTTCCCATTTAGTTCTCGTGAGCCATTATTTGGTCGTCTTTAACGGCGATAGGAACTCGTCTCTTTCTACCTCTCTACCTCCCATTGTGTGTCAGCCACTGATTCACAGAACGTGTCAAGATCCAAGCTTTTGTTCTGCATCGAATGAAACGGTCCCTGCATCGGGGAATGCATCCGTCACAGACAAGGTCTCGCTCCTTCCTGCCATTGTGCCCTGGAGAATGTGTCAGTGATAGCGATTGTGTTCCCGTATGTTCCCCTTCCCTCGCAGATGAACGTCGCTCTGCCAGGTAGGATTCCCTTCCACCTCTGTCTTCAAGCACACTTTTCACCATTGTTTACATCTTCTTTAACCCCCACAGCTGGCATGCAGAGCTGCCAGAGAACGTCATTAGTCCTCGTCCTTATCGGTGGTCAGGGCTTGAGATCGATTCCATTTTGCGCACACGGTCAATTTGGGGGAAATAATTAGTAGCATTTGTCTCTGGTATCGAAATGCCATCGGCCTCTGGTGCTGATGAGCGTGTTGGAAATAAGTCTTTCCAGCAGTTCTCGGATTTTACATCTTCTCCTTCTTCTCAAAACGCATCGGAGGAGACGAGAAGTTCTCAGAACGCGTCCAATAATCATTGATTAATAATGCTGAGCGAAGAAACTCAATTAATAGTGACAGTAATAAATAAAGCATGTGTCGTGTTTACTAGGCTGTAGTAGCTTCGCTGTGAAACCCTGCAACGCCTTTGTTGAAATGTCCCTGCATGTTGTAGATAATAGCTTGTGTTTGTGTGTGTTTGTGTGTGTTTGTGTGTGTTTGTGCGTGTGTCTGTGTGTTACCCCATTCCCTGTCTGTCTGTAGATAATGTGTCAGTCACTACCACGGTCCCTCCCACTCCCACAACCCAACCAATCACCTCCCATCCCGCCACCCCAACCCTCCTTACACCCAGCTTCGCTCCGGACCCCAAAGGTAACACACACACACACCTTCTTTATTCTGCCTCTGCTATATAACCTCCATCTATCTCCTCGTCCTTCCTGGCTCACCTTTGGAGTCTTTCACTATCCGAGTCGTTTGGTAACTCTCAGGTGGCCTCCACACACACACACACACACACACACACACACACACACACACACACACAGACACACACTTCCTCTGCTGCAACCTTCCTTTGCCCTGCATCTACATGAACGTACGTGCCTTCAGACACTTGTGTGCGCCAAGTGCAACCTCCCACTCTCTCTTCTTCTTATCACCGGCTGTTTGATGCTGCCCACACACATTTCCCAGTCAGCGTGTGTGTATGTGTGTTTGTACGTGCATGTGCGTGCATGTGTGCATGTGTGTGTGTGCATGTGTGCGTGCTTGTGCATGTGTGCGTGCATGCTTGTGTGTGTGTGTGTGTGCATGTGTGTGTGTGTGTGTGTGTGTGTGTGTGTGTATGTGTGTGTGTGGTCTTTGGTCGGTCTTTCATACTGTTAGTAAATCTGTATTAAGAGTTTAAGGAACTGGTCTCTGCAGAGCCAGGGAGATGCTACACAAACACCTTTAGCTACACACAAACACACACACACACACACACTCTCTCACACAAACACTCACATATTCCGACAGAAGAAAAGATCAGAGACCACGGTGTGTCTCATCGCATTCTCCCTGATGATGTTACACATGCCTGTAAGAAAGGATGCTCGACTATGGAGGGTGGAAAGGTTCATGGAGAGTCAGACGATGATGAAACATCATGAATGGAAATAGATCTAAAACGAGAACATTTAATAATATAACAGTTGTATTGCATGGCAGTATTAATAGCCTGCCTATTATTATCCTAGTTTCATGTATTGATTACTGGGGGCAAAAAACACATGACGGAAACAAATGGAGTTATATCCTATTGTTCTGTGCATCAAGCCCATTGTTCATGTGAAGCATTTCATTGACAGACTACAGATTTCAATTATGATTTAAGGCTGGAATGTATAATTACTTGATTGGGAAATTGGGAACACTGCTCTGAATGTTCAATGCCTTATCGGTAGTCAGGCTCTTTTTCTCTGTAGCAGCTTTTAACCGCCTAAAGCCGAACATATGTATTATTTATTTATTTATTATTTATTACATTGCAGACCCAAACTAAAGAGTCTCTGCAACCACAAGGTATAATTAAATAACCTGTGTGTTATAATAACAGTAATAAGTGTGAGCGTTTGTTCATATATGTAAATATCAGTCTATATTTTACCGGTTATTATTAAATGAAGTTAAAAAATTAAAAACGTATCTCATTAATTATCCAATATAAAATAATGGTCATTTAGAAGCTGAAAGAAACATGGTTGATGAACGTATGAGTCGTGAACTCCTAATTGCTGCTACATTAAAAAACAGAAGCTCTGGAAGCAATAAAAAAGGTTGTTAAATAAATGAAAGCTTTATAAATTACCAAAAAATAACAGCTGTACGCCTCACTGTGCGGCAGTCACCGGGATCATTCTGTTGTGTATTGTAACGCATCTGTAATGATAAATTAAACAGTGTGTTTAGGTGTGTGTGTGTGTGTGTGTGTGTGTGTGTGTGTGTGTGTGTGTGTGTGTGTTTGTGTGTATGTGTGCGTGTGTAAAACTACACACCCATCCACTGCTTTCCCTTTCTTTATACACACAGAACATATTCATCTCAGACTCGCAAACACACACTCACTGGTGTCTCCTCTTTTCTTTCCACTCCTCCGTCTCCGGCCTCCTGTTACTTAAAGGAGAGGTGGAGCGAAGGCAGTCCCTCCATCGTCTGAGGCAGGTGGAGGTTGCTCACCTGCTGGCCGTGCGGGGAGATGAAGAGTACAGGAATGTGGTGGACGATTAGTCGATGTCGATGTATTATCTGAGGGGCTTTTTTTGGAGAAGCGCTGCACTGTTTGCTGTTTTACATTCCTGGTGGGGCTTTGGGATGCGGTGGATTGAAGAGCAGGTGGAGTGGGGTAAAGGTATAACGCTTGAGTTCTTGCTTTTCCATCCCTGAGTGAAATATCGACACACACACACACGGGTCCCGTGTGCCCTCAGACGCACCGATGTCTCACAGATTGTATCACACACACACACACACACACTTCATCATACACATGAGCAGGAATACGATGCGCTCACTGGGTCCTCTGAGACATTTTGCTATGAAATTCATGTGCGAGAACGCACCCTCTCCTCTTCAGCTGTCAGTCCGTGCTCCACGTCCTTTTCTTCCTTTCCTTCACCTCCTCTTTCCCTCCCGATCTCTGCGTTAGCACTCAATTAATGATTCATTGTTTTAATTCGCCTGCGTCAAGGTCCGAGAGCTGCATCAATAACTCCACGTCCTTGCCTTCTATTTGGCCTTTTCCAGCTTTTACACTACACCCACTCAGCCCCATCACAAAAGAGAAATGTTGTTATCGTCAGGAACTGAGATACTATAAATACAGATTCAAAGTGTGTTTTTTGTAGCACGGAATACCTAAATTCCTACGACACCAACCATTCATCTGTTTCTATGCCACCTGCAGGCAGTATTTAGTGGTGAAACTGTACACAGATACACGTTAGGTCTTACAACTGCTTTACAAAGTACTGTTTGTTAGCACAGTTGATTTGTTGATTGTTTTTTTAACTGATCAGATCATTTTTCAGTTTTTAAAATGACATAAAAACTAAAGTTCACCACAACTTGCAGACGATGTGTTCACCTCGGTTGTTTTGTCTGACCAACAAGTTCAAATTATTTAATTTAAAGTGACAAATAACCAAGAACAAGCGGTAAGTCCTCATTTATGAAGCTGGATATTCATGAGAATTAGCTGTTTTGCTTGATGATTTAAATTCTTACTATAATTATAACTCACTTGTTTTCATCGACTGTTCTGTTCTAATGAAATAATCGACACTCCTTTTCATTATTCCTGTTTTTCGTTTAGTGTTTGTGCTTGAAGACAATGTAACGTTGGTCAAAGGTGAGGTCGACATGAATGATTCCTCACCGCCGCTGCTGCAATTCTATAAATGTCATCAAATTTAACTTGCCTTTTTATCTTTTCATCTCTCCGAGTCTTTCCTGCTCTATCACTCAGTTTTTCATTTCATTTCCCAGGGCTGCACGACTCCGGGTGTGAACACACTCAAAGTTTCCCTCATTCAAAATGCATTGTGGTCTTGACAGGTGCTTGGCTGGAGTTATTTTTTAGAGGTTATTCTTTCATTCTCTCTCCTCATTTCGGCACCTGTTCCTCACCCATTTGGCCTGTCAGTGGGGGGTGATGAAAGATGATCATGCAAGTTGGTGGAAAGATATGGACTTGGGTTTTCCCCTGTACTCTCCCACGCTGGTGTTTTAACATGCATTCTTCCTCTAACTTCTAGAGATATTCATTCTCCACATCTCCCTTACTTAAATTTTTTTATCAATTGTTCTCTTTTTTTATTTTATTTCCCTGCTCGTCTCTCTGCTTTTATCTTCATATTCTCCTTGATACACCCCTGCCCTCCACCCACACTCACTATGTGTCTCTTTTGTTCCTACTCAGATCCCGGTGCGATGGTGGAGACTCACAGTGCCGTACCATATGCAGTGATAGGTGGTGTCCTGGCCCTGCTGGTTTTCACCGTCATCTGCGTCCTCATCGTCACCATCTGGTGCTCCGTTCGACAGAAAGGTAACGCACGCGCACACAGACGTTTCCTTCGCAAGCGGCCGACGTGTCTGGCAATCAGAGTATTTTTTATCACATCTTTCACAGGCGCGTTTTCTCATTTCTGCCGTAATACAGCTGTGAAAAAAAAATTATTGCAAGCCCATAACACCCAGATTCCTTGAAAATAGTCTTTTAACCTGAGGTGTAAAATTGTCAGTGCAAAGCAGACAGAATGGGATGCGCTGTCCACGATGGACGACCTTGGCCAGCCTGGGTGGGTTGGGAAATGTAGGTGTGGTCCCCATGTTTTATGACTATATGTTAGTGTACCAAGGCTCATCTATTAAAAGCAGCCTCCCTGCGTTCTCTATCTTTTTAAGTGCCCGTGTTTTGGCAGCCTTCGACTGTTCACCCCAACTGCCAACAAATGATCCAGGATCAGTGTCGCAACAATGCAACCGGCTATTTCTTCCTCTACGGCCGGACGAGCTGTCAGTCGGCCTTCGGGGGGGGGGCTTGACTGCCGATCGGCACAGAGACAGGACCATTACAACCAAGCCATGTTGAGACAGAGCCATTAGGGCTTTGTCTTCAGCCCACCGGGGGCTGGCAGCGTGCCACTCATTGTCGGTGAGGAGAATTAGAGTGTCACTCCCCCCCGGAGGGGGGGGGACGCTCAAGCAGGGAGACGACGACTTGAACAGTCCTCGCTCTCTGAGTAACCTGTACTGCACCGGAGCATTAATCAGACGCACCTGGCGTATGTTAAACTGGGTTTGATGATGGGGTTTTATAAGTGACGCAAACGTGATGTTCTCTTGCACCTAACCTTCCCTTCGTCCTTCTTCTGCCAATCTCTCCTCCCTCCCTGTCTCCTATTCTCCATTATCTTCTCCCCCTGCCCTTCCTCTTCCGCCTCTCCTATTCACACATCCATCTCCCCCTTTAACTCCTGCCGGGAAGGCTCCTACCGTACCCGAGAGCCTATTCTTGCTTGGTATTGACCTAACAATCAGTGAACTAACAAATTAATCAGTCGCAGGTTTGGAACTTCATAATTTTAGCGCTGGTTGGTTTGATAATACTGCATGAGGCTGCAGTGAACATGACGCTTTGCCACCTAACCTTCCCCCTCCAATCTCCCTCCTGGTCTCTCTCTCTCTCTCTCTCTCTCTCTCTCTCTGTCTCTCTCTGTCTCTTCTCATCCAGGTTCCTATCTTACCCATGAGGCCAGTGGGTTGGATGAACATGGCGAGGTGCAGGAGGCTTTCCTCAATGGGAACGACGCCAGCCAGGGCAAGAAGGAGTACCTACTGTAGCCCCTCCCCCTCCCTCCCCCCTCCTCTTCTCACCTCATATCCCTTATCCTTCCCTCTCCCTGTGTCTCCCCTTATATACAGTAGACACACACACACACACAAACACACACACACTATACAAAGCGCCATAATAGGCGGCCTTCTGAAATCGACTTTATACAGATACTGCACACAGCCAATCCATACCGCTCCATTCCACTTCACGTCCTCCATGCACACACACACACCCGGCGACAGATCGAGAAAAAGAGAGCCGAGACACACCAGCTATTAACGACTGTGCCATATACTGTAAGTCGAAGAAACTGGGGTGAATGGAGAGCAACAGAGTCGGGGAGAAGGTGAGGGAGAATGGAGACAATAACGAAATGATGCCATAATTATTTTTGATCGAGAGGGAAGCGGCGAGCACAAAGAAAACCGGCACTCTGCCTATGCAGCCGCCAAAGTGGGAGAGGAATTAGGAGCAGATGACTGCTATAATTCCAAGCCTGGAGAAAACAATTTATTTCACAAAGCTCAATCTATAACTGATGGAGACAGTGGAGCGGCGTGCGAGAGGGGACGGGGGGGAGCTGGAAAATTGAAATTTAGAAAAATTGATACAGCATCTTTACTAAAGAGCTTCATATTTATAATTTTCAAACAACACTGGAGTGTTTTCGCCCAGAGTCCCGGGAGGGGCCCAGACTTGTGTTATCCCTGCAAGGCGGCCTTCCAATAATGGGTGAAAATAAATCATCTTTTCGTGATTTTTATCTCGACTCGCTGCAACAGTGAGGAAAATGGTTCTCTCTTCTTTTAATTAACTCTCCATCTCCTCCTTCCTCTCCGTTCACCTGTTATCCTCTCCTCTCTCATTCAAACCTCTCTTTCTCTCCGTTGCTCCTCTTTTGTTGGCTCCTATTAATGAAAGAATTAGTGTTGGGCTGCGTTCCCGACGAGGAAGAAAGGAATATGACTTGCTCAGACATTAAAGAAGAGCTTAATTATTTTAGAACGTCATTAAGAGGATAAAGAGGTTTAAAAGTGTTAATAGGAAGGACAAGGGGAGCAAATGAATGAGGAAATTAAATGGTTGGATGTTTTATTCTGAGTGCTACCACACATGCAGAGACATGCACACATTCATACGTACAGTAAACATGTTGACAGAACAAGTATACATATCTCTGAACACCTTATTTGTATAAAAAAGAACCGCAACATAAATTAAATGAATCTTTTAAGATATAAAAAAAATATGTTTACTATTCAAACGCATAATGAAGCAAATATACTAACACAGAATATTAGCCTATAGAGGTGCAAAGCCGAACAAACCACTGTCCAGTGATCTTTAAAGAAAACAAAGAAAAGAATAAAAAAATAAAAATGTAATTTGTCTTTATGAGAAACAAGAGGTCTTATGGATTTTTTTATTAATTATTGTTATTATTTGAACAATTATGATTGTTAATGTTATTATTATTGCCGTTGTTATTATAATTGTAAATGTTAAAGAAATGTACCCTTCCTTTTCGGTTTTACTGTAGAGAAATTGCTGTCTTTTTCCACTCTTACCTTTTCCTCGCTCTCCTAGTATTTCTCTCTCTTCGTCTGTGCCTAGTCGTCTCTTCTCCTGTCTTTCACTCTTGTTTACTTTAGAGTCCATGTGTAATTGTTGATATATAGCTAACTATTCTTTATAGGGGAAAGATACAAAGCACGACAAAATTAAAAAGAATTGAAAAATAACCTCTGGCACCAGCCTGGTTTTTTGGGTGTGTTTACTGTGTAATTAGCTGCTTTTGAAATCCTGTGAAAAGAGAACAGGAGACGGAGCACATGATTCAGTCAATGGGGAATCGTGGAGTTTATGGCAGGGAAGATAAAGATGAAACAAATTGAAACAGTTGTAACTGGCAGCTAATTCTGAATAAATAGAACAAACAAATCAGGAGGTTCTGTGGCGCCACTAATGAATCAGAAGAACAGATAGCGGGGGGAAGAATGGTTGACAAGTATGGAGGACTCAAAATGACTTAGACAGTGGTTCGGACCGCCCCAGCTCATTTGAATATACGCACATAAATGTCACACATAAATAAATGTAGAAATACGTGTGGACACATAAATAGAGAAATAAATAAATGAAGAAATACAGACATGTAGAAATATATTTATTGAATGATGTCCTGTTGATTTATAACTTATATTTATTCATTCCTGTATTTATTTATTTATTCATACATTTATTTAAGCATTTATTTATACATTTATTTATTTATTTATACATTTATTTAAGCATTTATACATTTATTTATATATTTATTTATGCATTTATTTATTTATTCCTATATTTATTCATGCATTTATTTATTTATACTTAAGTCATTTTGGGTCCTCCATAGACAAGAGGGTTGAGTCGAATGCATACAGAAGAAATATGACTCTGCCGTTAACTTCCACACAATCAATACCCTATTCTGTCGGGAAGCACTCGTGTCCATCTGTGCACAGGGCTGGATTTGAAAGCCGCCGGAGGTCGCCGGGCGACATCGATGTTTTTATTTTCCATCGATGGCGAGGCTCCGCGGTCGCCTGTCGTAAAGATAGATTGTCAAACGGCAATCAAAATAATGGACTTTCCAGGTGCTACCAGCATGAGTTGACACTCCGGACAACAAACAATACACACTCGCGCACACAAAGACACCAGACATATCTTCAGTTTATGATGACGCAACGGAGGCTATCAGACCAACCGTGGTCGATGAATAATAAAGTCAGAATATTGTCCCCTTTTAAATATCTTCTAAAGCGTACGTCCTTCAAACGGAGGTTTCACGGGGGCCATTCCCTGCACTCTGGTTGTGTGGTCGGCTGCTTTATAGGCTCATGTTAGTTCTGCTCACAGGAAGAAAACAACTCAACAGAAAAAGTTTCTAGGTCTAGAAAAATTCCACTCAAATCCTATTTCACGAGACGTATTGTAGGTTATTACTTGTGCTGTCACTGCTGGTGCATCCTGGGAATTATCCATTATCTGACCATAACAACGATGCAATTCAGCTGCAAGACATAATTATAAACAAACCTGTGTGAACAGAGATGGTGATTATCGAATCAATAGACATATGCAAGAACAAGATTGGGATGAGCCAGGTAATAGGTGCTCGTATTCCTCCCCAGTTTAATTATGACATACATGGAATGCAGCTTTATCTCGCCAATAATGACAGAACAACATCTATGAATAACTCACGTGGTTGCTATACTTGATTTTAGTTTCACCATTTAACATCCTGGAACGGGTTCACGTTAGATAATTCCCAGTTTATGACCCCTTTACGACGGTCATATATCATTTCTACGAGTTGCAGGAGCTATAACGGTCCATTCAAACATCAACTTTGTAGACGTCTGCTGGCTACATGGTGGATTAGACCGTCTTATCCATCTGTAAAATCAACCCTGCTGAGCTGAGGATGGTGAACGCAGCTTATGTCCACCGGTCTTGACATTTTGACCTAAGCGAGGCGAGGGGGAGTGTGCAGCATGGCAGCCTAGCGTGAGGCATTGATTGAGGTGCCTGAGTGTGAGGGGGCCCACCATAATCAGGAAGCAGAGAGCTTTCAGGCCGAGAGAACAATTGCATGGGCAGACGCCAGGGAAGCTGGCGAAAATATTTTTTTATTCTTTTTTTTTCCTTTACCAGATTTCTCTTTCAATAATGAATTCAGGGATTTTTTTTTCTATCATTTTGTTGGACATTCTGTACTTTTTTCTTAGCACATAAATAGGAGTCGGTCATAAGTGTGAGAATAAATGGAAAATAGACACAAGATCTGTAATAAGAGGCGGGAAATGATTAACTCCAAACACAGAGAGTAAGGAAGAGAAAAGAAGAAGCGGGAAGACAAGGAGCTGCTCTACGATCATGAAGAACAGGGAACATAATAGAGGACATGTCATGTCAGTGTCTCGTGCAAAAAGAGATGGAGCTCTCCTTTTCTTAAAACAACGCCGTTCAAGACGAAAAATCCAATTAGAGTGAGCAAGGCCCTTTTTATTACACAAGTGCATCACACTGTATTTACAAGTTTAATCAAAACAACCGTGAAGATAACCAGGTTAATGATGTTTTCCCTAAGATGCTGCTGCGTCCTCTCTGGACCACATTTTACTGAATATTTAATTAAACACTGTCACTCATATATCTACATCACTGGTGGTTGGCTTAGCAGAGACTTAGAACGGCCTTAAAATAAGTCCCATATGAATAGCATTCAAAGAAAACAGACATCTGTGATCCAGATAGTAGTCATCACCGCGAGACATATTTCTCACTGACATTTGGTGTGGGACCTGATAATGAACTGGCCTTTTCATTATACAAATTATTTATGGCATCTGTGCGCATTATTGCTGATTAGATAACATGCCAACAACAGGATTACACTAGATTTATTCTTCTTTGGACAAGCTGTTTCAAACACTTTTTCTTTCTTCTCATGCACACAAACCACAGAAGGAACATTGTTTTGAAGATGATGACAAGTGCATGTGGAAAACAACAGCCTACTTTTTTTCTATTATGAAGCATTCAGACCTCTGGGAACACTTTGGTGTTCAGGGAGTGTTTGGCTGGAGACCATGGCGCTGCCTGCACCGCCTCACACAGGGCCATGCGGACAGATTTCCCTCTGGACGCCGCTCCTGGAGGAGGAAGGCGGGCAACAGAAAGAGGATAGGAGGCCCTTTCTTCCCCGATTTGTTTCCTTGGAGGAGTGAAGAGAATCTGGGGCACGAGGCTGTACAGCTGGAAGAGCATCATGGCAACGGCATGAACCCAGGCAGGAAGATTGGTATTAGGGGTAAAAAGCAAGAGGGCGTGGATAATGTGGAGCGGTAGGCACAGCAGAACTAAAAGGGAAAGGGACAAGGCCAGGGAACGGACCCGGTAGGAGTCATGTTTAGGGGGGTCTGCATAACTAAAAGGAGTCTTCCTGGGCTTGATGCACAGCAGGTCAAGGTAGATGACCAGCAGGCAAAGCAAGGGGAGCATGAACACGGTCATCGCATGGACATAGACGAGGAACTGGGGACTGAGGATGGTGTCGGGGGCACACACTCCCCAGTGGCTGCTGTGAATCTCAGCGTAGGTGAAGTTGTGCATGTCTTCCACGTAGAACTTTGACAGGAAGCCTCCGTATGGAAGGTACCTCCCAATTACCTTGAGTTCCTGGTGATACTTAGGGGGCGGGGAAGGGGTGAGATGGGGTAAAGAGGTCGTCCAGTTGTCATGCAGCACGAGGCCAGCTGTGCCCGGATCAGTCCCGCCTCTTCTCCACATGTCCAGGATGTCCGAACCGATGAACTGGGCGAAGGAGGACAGAATGGAGCCCACCCAGCACAGCAGAACCACACACAGAGCCCGCTGGCGGGTCATCACCGAGGAGTACCTGGCATTCACAAACATGTGGATGTTGACACATTAAAGCAGTGGTTGTCAAACTGTGGGGCGTGCCCCTCTAGTGGGGCGCCAAGGCATTACAAAGGGAAATGCAGATGTTTTTATTACAATACCTTTATTGAGAACTTCACATATTGCAAAGTACAGATGAATGAGATGAAACTAAGTCATTAATAAATAAAGATCGAAATAACTGTTCTTTAATGTACATGTTTACCTTTCGGCATTAACAGGTTACACTGCGCGTGCGTGACAGTCGAGATTTGTGGCGATTTGCCAAGAATCTCCGCTTTTCCTGCTTTTGCCCTTCAAAACAAGAGCTCAACATTGAGCTTTATTGAGAGTGGCGTATCAAGCCTGCAACCCCGTTTTAAAAAGAGGTATAGTGGAAATCTCATTGCAGCGCATAATAAAGATTAAAACCTGTCGACTCAAATCTTTTTGTTTTGCTTTGCAAAGGTTGCACATTATTGTTGTGAAAGATGTGCAGCGTAGAACTCAGTAAAAATCTTTGTTTCCAAATTGATTGAACCTGTTTTGTTTAGTTTTTCACAGGTTGCACTGAATTATTATACTCTTGAAAAGATATTCAGATATTCAAACAAGCTATTTTTTGCCAATATAATAACAAACATATTTGTTTTTTGTCTGATGGAGCAATCTGGTATGAATTGAAAGTGATTGCAAAATATTAAGAGTCACAAAAAGTTGTTATTTCAATACAAATTCAGCATGGACCATTTTGTTACAACTGTGTTGGGGCGGAGCGTGAACATCTTTCTTCCTCCGAAGTGGGGCACGACAGAAAAAGTTTGAGAACCACTGCATGCATTAAAGAAAGAAATAAGCATGAGCGGTTTCTGCACTGCACTACACTCACTTCTCGATGACACCAAGATGTCACAATGACAAAATAAATGTAAGTTTCTGATTTATATCGGGAATCTGCTTCTTCCCACCTTACTTATACTATAGTGCGCAGCAATTAAAGACCGTTTTCTTTTTTTAAACATAATACTGTCTCTCTTCCACTGAAAGCTGGATTTGTAGGTCACTGTCTATCAAATATCAAAGTGCCTCAGAGCCTATTGATATTTTCTCACCCCCATTTTTCTCAGAAGGCAGTATAAGCAGTGTGTGATAGAAAAAAACTACCATATGATTACTGAGCTGCCTATATCGATCAAACAGCATGCCATACAGTGGCAAATCTTGACATGTTTGCTACTTTTTCCATATTGATTTTTAGCTGAAAGCATGCTTGAAAGTGTTGACTTTTGCTACCCACATATTCACCTTCACCCACAAATAAGATACTATTAAAACAGTGTGTGCCGTTGTAATTTATAGGATGTAATGCGGTATTACACTGTGTATTATATGGAAGGTTTACACTTGTACTATCTTATCATTTGACAGTTACCATCCAATGTGTATTGCACTGATTTGTATCCTTATTATTCTCCTGTTTAAACTGATTCAACCCTCTTCCGACTCACCTGTCCGCCAAGTGATGCTGCAGGTGGGCATCCAGTGTGAGGATCATCAACAGGAACATGGTAAACTGCCTGACCAGCAGCGGGCAACACACCAAGGTAATGCATGTGTACAGACACTGGGAGGTTCGCAGGTTGAGCAGCATGTTCACGGGGACCCCGACTGCCCCCCCTGCAGCTCCCACCCAGCCCAAGCACAGGCGCAGAGAGCATGAGACGCTCCGAGGCTGGAGCCTGGCCCCCGGGGCTCCCTCCTGGACATCGGCCTCTGTACCACTGCTTCTGACAGCCATGCAGAGCCTCACACTCACCACAATGACACACACTGATAGGATGCACTGGCACAGAGAGTACAGCCACATCATGAATTCCATGTCTAGGGGGAGATTAAACAAAAAAGGAGAGGGACAGAGACTGAGAAAGGCAAAGGATACAGTGCAAAATGGCATTACTGATGATGATGATGTGAAAAAGCGAAGATAGCGTATTGATGCTAATGCAAATACAGCTTTCTTCACTCCCAATTTAGTTGTCACCCCTGCCCTGTGTTCCCACTAGGCTCTTTCCGCAGACTGCCCCTGCAGCGTTAACTTGCATTGTAAAAGGAATGGTCGAACTGAGAGAAGGATAAAGAATAGAAGGAATACAAATGATAACGGAGTGATAAAGTGTGGGGGGAAATTTGAAGTTAAACATAAGAGTGTATGGGACAGAATATTAAAAACACCCAGACAAGACAGGGAGAAAGTACAGATGTGGAAGTATAGAAAATGTGATAAAAGTTTATGCCTGTGGCAGAGGGACGGGCAGCGGGGGCGTAGATATTTTTGATAGGTATTGGAGAGCTGTAAATGTGCTTGGAGAATGAAAAGGTCAGGCCAGACCAGACTTGACAGAACTTCCCCACTGAGGATGTGAGCACCATGCAAAGACTGAGCAACAAGCGCCAAGCTGGGTGGCAACCTACTGTTAACACTCTCTTTTCTCTCCTCTTTTACTGATCTTTGTTTTGCTTCTTTCCTCCCTCCGGCCCACCGTCCATCATTCCCACTCTCGTGCTCTCTGGGCCTTGACAGTTATGTGTAAACACTTGAAAATGTGCACTCAATCACACAAGCGCAGACTGTCCCGAGTGAGCAATTTACAGCAAATTGATTGACAGCTAATTTTAGGAAATTTTCAAACAAAATATTCTCACGTAAAGCGGAGTGGATGAGTGTGGAAATAACAGATTTGCCAGAGCAATATGACACTTGTCCATTCCACGTAATTAGACTAACCGTTTTTAGAACATTATGTGTTAGTCGTCCCTTTTCTATAATAATTGTGACTGGCTGAAATAATTTATACCACTTCATAATAGCTTTACACCGTATAGTCCCCTGTCTCACCACTTAAAGGGCCTCAGCAAAATTGATTTACTGAAGTAATTAATGTAGTTTAATCCACCTTGTGTGATTTCTCAATTCAAGTTGGTGGCTGGGCACTCCCGGTGTAATGAATTGCCTTAATTAATAAATCAAGCTCTTTGAAACAACATTCAAGATATAGGGCCGAGCCATTCAGCACAGTCAGGGTTTTTTAAAGTGCTGAAAAGTCTGTGGTGCCCGGATCTTGATGTGATAACCGAGAAGCAAATTAAGGATGAAAAGGTATAGTTACCTGTTGTGGAGCTCAACGATGACACAGATAGTTTATACAAAGCTCTGTAATCTATCCTCTGAATGACTTTGCTGCCTTTTTATTCACCTCCAGGATCTCATTCACTCTCTCACTCTAAATTGTCGGCCCACTGCCCCCACTGACAGAGTATAAACATAATTCATAAACCTCTGCTTATCCACCTGCCTTCTATCTCTCTTTTTCCTGTCTCTGCAAACATATCAATTGTGTCAATGTTGGAGTATGGCTGCCCTTTCCATCGTAGATGTGCAAAGGGCAGCGCCACCACTGCCAGCTGGGGAATATGTAAATAGGGCACATATGAGCCTGGAAAAATACGCAACAATAAGTTTTATTACTTGCTCATTTGGGCCCATGTTTTGATTGCTCCATTATTCTCTTAATTTGAAGAGAGATAAATGAAAATAAGAGGTAACTCTTAACTCCGAAGGCAATTTGCTATTTGATGGACTCGGTTTGAGCAGGAGGTGATAAAGATGAGCGAAGACATTTCACTTTTATCTAGGCATCGTTCCATGAAACAAAATAGGCAGACAACACTGGTGTATGAACTATATTGCTTGGATACCGGGAATGCTTGCCTTCAATCAAGAATCTACCCTGAGGCTTTAAACTTTACATTACCCATGTTATACCTGTGCTCTTATATTGAATAATACACTGCAGAAAACAGAGAAATGTATAACACTCTATTGATAAATAGATACAATGCCTGAAGCCACTCCATTGGAAATCGGTTTGGATTTGAATTTTGTGTTCTCAAACTGTAAATTTGTTAATGAAAAAATCGGCTTAATTGAACTGCGGGGCTTACAGTTATGGGCTGGAGGATGTGCATATATCTATAAATAAAAAATACCCAATCATATTATACTACAAAACATTCTCCTACGGTCTGCCATCAGGGTCAAGCTCCAGGCACAGCACACTGAGTCCAATTGAGCCCCGCGTTAAATAAACCCATAACAATCAAATAGAGAATTACAAAGTAAACTCTGCCTGCTGCAAATTAAATAAAGCTTCATAATGTGTTGGTTGATTGTGGCAATGAGGAGGACATGATAGGGGAATACAGATTACACAAGCAGAATAACACTGTTACAAGTGTGCTCTCTGTGTACCCTCAGTTTAAATATAATACTGCCAGAATGTGTCTCTCAAAATAAAAATAATTCCATTTCTCTTTTGTTTTAAGCGCATATCTAAAAATCGAGATGTAACAATTCAACTTAATAATACAATAAAAACAGTATTTCAATTGGTGCGAAAGATCAACCAATGTTGTCTGTGCTGTGCTTCTCGAAGTATCGCTCATTCAGTGATGTATCGGTAGATGTGATGAGCGGCAACGATGAATTAAACAACGCCCTGGTCTCGCGTGATAAAACGAGATTTGCCCGTTTTAACATCAGTCGGAAACCCCGTTCCACCCTCTTCCCTTCGCTGTCCACAAGCAAGGTAAAGCGCTAGATTTCTTCCTCTGTTACATGAAACTAAATTGCGTAAAACCTAAAGTATTTCACCAGAAACGTGGTAATAAATGATAAGAGGTAGAGTTTAACACATTCGTTGAGCTTCACGCGAGTTTTTTAGACGTTTTAAATCCGTTATTTCAACTATTTTACAGGAATGATTCGGTTATACGGTGTCTCTTTTTGTAATGGCTGCCCCCATGCTACCGCGTTGAGGCCTGCTAGCTAGAGGCTAGCTGTTCCGATTTAGCTTGGTATTCTTTGCCGAAATATAAAGTGTGCCTGCATATTTCAGAAATAAATATCGCTCGATGGGTTAAGTGTTAATTGGGTAGTATTGACTTCTGAAGGCGGCTCGTCTCGTAAGTGGCCCGTGAACGTTAGCTTGTGAACGCTACTCCATGCTACGCGTGTCCCCAAGATCCGCAACGCTTGTATCGCCTCTAAATTGTTGGTTTGCTGCTTGTAATCTTAAATTGGCATTTCGATTGTAGTCATTACGTTAGTATTGAAGCACACCGGGTCAGGCGTGCCAACACATCTTAGTCCAATGTGATAACGCCGAAGAATCCGGAGTCGTTAAGCCTCTCGCATGTTCTGTGTATCTGGTTAACTTGGAGCACGTGATTTCTTCCGGACAGTGAACATCATCCCGTAGAGAAGATATAGTTGTTACCTTACTGATTGTTGCGTTAGAGTAACCGACTGTCTGTTCCAGTGTGTCTGTACTGTTTTATATCCCGGTAACGTGTCCCCCATCTTACTCAGATGCCGGGTATCACGGTGAAAGACGTTAACCAGCAGGAATTTGTCCGGGCCCTGTCTGCCTTCCTGAAGAAGTGAGTATAATGGGTCTTTTACACACTTAATATTGCCATTGTGGCTACATATTGTAGTTTCAACAGTTAATCGCAGCCTGCCCAAATTGATTGAAATCTGTAATAGCATGGCTCAATGTTGTAATTGCGATACATTTGTGTTAAATAAACTATTATTGAAGTGTGCACATTGGCTGTGCCTTTCCTATTTCAGCCTGGTTATCTTAAGATTCAGAACTGTGTAATTTAATATTTTGACCAACTTGGCTGAATATAGTATTTAGAGCCCCAACAGTAGCGTTTACATTAGCACTATATAGTCTATGTATGAACTTTGATATCTCACTGGAAGCCTGTCTATAACATGACATGCACTAAGAGGCAACTTGGCAGAATAACTTGTAACCATTTGCTGTCGGCTGAGCTAAGGTGTGATGCTTGTGTTAACAGCTGTGATTGAAATGTCACTTCATGTGTATGCTTATTAAATTGGGTTTTGATAAACTATTGGCGTTATACCTTAACGGTTTAATTGCACTTGTAGTATCAAGCTTAGTTGTCAATATGAGTAACCGTTCGTTGCCAGTCCTTTTGTGGTTTAGTACATGCTGACACTTCCTTCTGTCTCCAGGTCAGGAAAGCTGAAGGTGCCTGACTGGGTGGACCTCGTCAAGCTGGGCAAGCACAAGGAGCTGGCCCCAAGTGATGAGAACTGGTTCTACATCAGAGCTGGTAAGTCCAAAGAGTTACTATTATCTCTTGATACAATAATAAAGTTATCTGTTTACATCAACAAATATTTATTCCATAGAGAAATGCATTATTTCATTCACATGCTGGTGATGCTGAATGTACTCTGCATTTTGTCATTCAAGTGATGTTTAGAAGTTGTACACTTCACCTTGATGTCTGAATACAGTGTAAGCTTATTTGGTTACAAAGATGTCAGCACAACCCCAGCTGTGACTTGCTTTTTGATTGCCTTTGCAATCTCTACAATGATTGAAATATGGAGAAGAAACCTTGATTTCAACTCTGTCTAGTTCTTTGTGTAACAGCAGTTTATTTGTCTTCCACGACCGTGATCGTTCTAAAATGCAAGATTTTTCTGGGAAGATCATTGAGTTGTACTTTGTAGGGGTGAAGGGGGAAAGATTTTTAGGATGCATTTTGATTCTCTCAACGGTTATGACTCGGTGCAGAAAACTTCACTTTGCAAATTTTTTTGACGCTTCCAGATATATTGATACTTTTTAGAATCTCGTGAGTTGCTGAGAGATTCAAACCCTGAGTGATTTGGCTGACAGATAAGACTCATTGCATGGTGGTGTACAAGTTATTTATTCTCCCAGGCCGTGCTCATGAAATATGTACTGTTTCTCTTCCCTAACATTATTTTCTTCTGTCGCGTGTCTGTTTATCCAAATACTTGTTTACCATATTGTGGGAAAACTCAAGTTGACAGTTACTAATGCTGCATCTTGACACCTACATCCCCTCTGCTCCACCAGCATCCACAGTCCGCCACCTGTACCTCCGTGGAGGAGCTGGTGTTGGTTCCATGACCAAGATCTATGGAAGTCGCCAGAGGAATGGTGTGTGCCCTGCGCATTACAGTGTAGGATCCAAGAACGTGGCTCGTAAGGTGCTGCAAGCCCTGGAGCTGCTCAAGATGGTTGAGAAGGATCCCAATGGGTGAGTACACAGAGTCGGATTGAGGCTGGTACAATTAATCGTTTCCATTTATAATGGTTGCTAGTTAATCAAGTTATGTTATGCAGCACGACAGACTGGCCAATCCTCAAAGAGAAAGCAGGTGGTTCGTTTTAAATGTACCTTTTATCTAGCATTTAAACTGTCTTTCTAGTAAAAGCAATGTTGTACCAAAAGATACAAACTACGTTAATTTATTTTTACGTTTGAGATTTAATCGGTAATATAGTTAGTTAGCGTGTCATTTAATACATTTAGTATATTATATTAGTTGTGACGTGTACGATGTGTTTTTCTATCTTTTGCTAAAGTGGGCATGGAGTACCTGCTCTACATATGCAATCGCTCATTATGGCAATACTACAATTTACATTTACAAACGGACCCATTATTGTATTGACAACTGACTTTTTTAATTATCATAAGCTTGAATATTTCTCAGCGATTCTGCAATAAAGATGTAATGGGATTGATTGTTTTGGTTTTATTCTTTAAAAATGGGCAGGACAATCGGTTTCCCAGATTTTTAGAATTGCCTATGTTTCCAGGTTGAAAAGTAATTTTAGATGACATGTTTAGATGAGATAGATATACATGTATGGATGATATGTATTTTCCTGACTTGTATACTGTTGTCAATGTAGTGTTACAAATTTATTGACTATGCTTTTTGACCAAGTTGGGTAAGTTGAAGTATTCTATTAAGTTCCTTCATTTTGTAATTTTCCTGCACTTTGTGGTTCTCTATTTCTCTCAGTGGTCGCAGACTTACCTCCCAGGGAACCAGGGACCTCGATAGAATTGCTGGCCAGGTGAGAAACTAATCCTTTCATTTTTATGTTGACCTTTAAAAAAAAAAAAAAACAATATAATAGCATTCCCAAAACACATGATTGTGTATATCCATTTAAGCAACTAGTAGTGTCTTTTAAGGCTGCAACAACGAATCGATAAAAAGTTTTGTTACAGATTTGTTGTGTCACGTGATTATTCTACCACTGAAGTTGAGCGCAGAGCAACAAAAGAGCTGAGACCATAATGCTCCGTTGCTTAAGCCAATCAAGGTTGAGATGATTCACTCGTCATCACTGATGTCGTGCCTTTGGTGAATCTAACTGGCTGCTGCTACTCTAGTAGCGGAGCAGTTAATCAGACGTAGTCTGTGAAATTTACTGAGCTGTGTGAACCTACGGGTGATATGAACCCCAACACGCGGGCGTTGGATTTTACGATGTTTGTGGGATTTCCACAAGAAGTATAAAGTAGAAATGGCTCTTAATTCTACCATGGTGGATGCTGGAAATGATAATTATTTCCACGAAGCAACGCTACGGAGATGAGCCACAAATAGTCGTTGTCTGTTCGGTTTTTGAACAAAGGGTTGAAAATTACTCCTTTTTTATTTTTACTCGATTCATTGATTAATCCATTATTAAAATAATTGTTAGTTGCAGCTCTAGTGTTTAACACTGCCTGTGATGCACAAGAATAGTTACACAGCTCTGAGCATGACTGAAAATGAAATGCAGGTTGATGGCAAACAATGGGAGCGTTGTAGAATCCCTCCAGACCAGTCTTCTGTTCCTATTCTTTAGCCTAGACTTGTTTTGTACTGTCAATAATTTATAAAACAAGATGTGACTTGCCAGTCCTCTGCGTTGTGGCCATTGTCCAGTGCAGGTTTAGATGTATGCCACAGCCTGGGCTAACCGACTGAGATCAAGTATCACGCCTCCGAGCTGTTGCATGAATATCCTCGCAGCCTCACTCTGGCTCGGCAAAGGTTGTTGTTTGACTCTCGCACTGGCATTTATGTGTTGCTACGGCACTCCGGGCGGTGCTGGCGCGTGTGTCCACACATTGCCATCCCGTCCCTTTGCCACGACACCTGGTCTGTTAGAGTACACGGCCAGCGTCACTTCGGCATGCACGTCTTTTTAGACCACTTGTCCGAGGGCAAATTTCCCTCTGCCAGCCAAGTGAGTTACATGTTTTGTGTGACACTCAACTGTTGTTGTTTTATCGATTTCACTTAAAAATAAATTGCAGTCGAGTATGTCAAATCAGCAAAAGCAGCCGTTTTGTGCTAATCCAAGGGTAAAGTGGGCAAAAGTTGAGAAAATGTTGTGCCTGGCCAGTTTGTATGGCACCAGTTTTCTCCTGTTTACTTCATCTTAATGAGCCGTGTGCAGACCTGAGCCCTGTGCAGAGTTGTAATTTCCACTTCTTTTTTTTAAGAGATCAATTACTTTTCATCTCGAAAGCGATGTGTCTCAGGACACACGGTAATTGACACACGTAACTGTCCCCGAGCTCAAGTCCCCATGAAATTGTATTTTGATGGCATCTTACTTCCTGAGGTTGCACATTTCCTCTTCAAACTCAATATTGGGCTAATAAAATTATGTTAAAAAAAAGAAGGAATATAAAGCAGATGCAAAGTTTCATTTGATCACAATTGATGCAAACAAGATTACATTTGCACTGTCAATGGCAGCATGATGAACCATTAAAGTACTAATTCCCTCAACCCACAATTAATTAGATTTTGTTTTGAAGACAGGTTTTCAAAGGCACTGTAACACCTCTTGGACTAATTCATGAATATTCCCTCATCTTGTTTTTTGTCTCTCCGCAGGTCTCAGCCGCAAACAAGAAAGCTATCGTTCAATAAATCTTTTTTCGAGAAAGTCAAACTGTGTGCTCCTTCTTTTCAATGAAGATGAACCTGAAGGCGTTAATCGACTGAGCATTTTTGAAGTAAAATTGCTTTGTTGACTGGCCTCATATTTCTTGGTGATGTTTGAGTTGAGACGATTTCTTTCCTGCAAGAGCAACATTTAAAAGGTCGAGCTGGTTAACCCGATGAGCCATTTCCCTCTGAATAGAGTATAAACACTTTGAATTTAGCTGAATAGAGTGACTGCATCAAATTAACGGGTTGTTCCTTAGTTTATTAAATCATGCCAACTGATGTAATGTAGTCCAAAGGGTGGAGCAGCCTCTGGTTGTAGTTCCAGGTCGTCGTCTCTACGCAGCTGAGCTCCCCACGCTGCAGCTTCATCAGGCGGATGGAGCAGCTCCTGGAGCCTTTCAGACGGAGCCAATCCATGCAGAGGCCGACCTGGCACAACACCCACCGCTCCATATTCATCTTTTGTCCTGCCACTGCTTATCAGATGTGTGATGCCATGACAACCAAGGAAAATGGTTCACCTAATAAAGGCAGATTAAATTCCATTAAGCAACCAGGTTGTCAGTCCAGTAGCTGGTGAGGAATGATGTCATGATTTAGCATTTTAATTCATGGCCACAGTGCCACCTAGAGTCTGAAACTGCAAACGGCAGGTAATTTAATCAACTTGACAATGGCATTTAAACTTTAGTTTAACTTTTGTCCTCGTCACTGACATGGTAACTTGGATATTTAGAAAGCGGTGTCACAATGTTTGAGTGCAGCGTTGCTCATTACCAGGAGGCCGTTGCTGCTACTTTAGGAACTACTTAATGTGTCTCATTAAAGAAGCTTAAAGGGTGAATGAGTTTTTAATTTTAAATGCCTGTTAAATCTTGGGTTCAGTTTTTGTTTCGAGCGAATTAAACGTCTCGTGCTTTAAGTAGATGCATAAAGGTCAATCAGAGAGCCTTGGACTGATTGAATTTCCCGGAAATCCTGCAGGTGGTGCCAAAGCCTATAGAATATCCATCATGAATATATGCATACATACATAGACTTTGGGGCGATGGCCTCTGAGGTGCCTTCTCGTGTACTATGAGCAGGAGCACTTTATGATCCAATTGCACAGCCTGTTTCAAAAGAATAGTAAGAGTCACTTATTGTACATGAGACTGGTGTGTACTTGAATTTCTGCCAATGGCAGTTTATTCCTCCCAAATTTATTTTGCTTCATAATGCGCCAGCTACAACTCGAGCTCACATTGTGTTTTTCCTAGCAGCTTCGGGAGCTTTCCAGATAAACGTTTGGCCAATCGACTGTAAAACATCCAATCTGTTTTTCCCCCTCATTTTCAATTTGGGGCTTTATGCGCCGCTTTTATTCAGGGTCCCCGTATAACCTGGGGGGACCACGTGGGATGAGAGAGAGAGAGGGGGGGGCAGTGTTCGTGCATGTGTCCCTTACGGATTGCTTTTATATCCTTGACTCAATACATGTTGAATTTGAAAGAAAAAGAACCGCAAGGCATTGTTTACCAGAGAGAGAGAGAGAGAGAGAGAGAGAGCGAGAGAGCGAGAGAGAGAGTGTAGGGCGTCCAGCCGGCTGTGTTTGCCAGTCCGTCGTCACGGTGTTTGTCTGTACACACGATGCAGAGGTGAGCGGCTGTCTCCTCTTCATGTCAATCACCGTAACGTCCAATTATTCTGCACATCTCTCAGGAAATATTAATATCCATTCGTTTTTGTTGTATACACACACACACACACACACACACATACACGCACACACACACACACACACACACACACAAACACACTCTCGTCTCCATCTCTTGTCTGTCCGCTCCCTTATTTCATTTGAAAACCAGATGTTCCTGAACACCTGAACCCATAGCCTCGGTGTCTTCTCCCGGCCCATACCTCGCCTCCTCCCCCTTTTCTCCTCTTGATGATCCCTCTTCTTCATCTTCTTCTTCTCCCCTTTAATTTGGATGAGAGGGAAGGGTAGACATGTCCTTGAGTGGCGGAGAGAAATATGTGGAATCCACCAGAGGAGGTCTACCGTGTTTGTTCGCTGTTTCAACTGCATCGTGTGTGTGTGTGTGTGTGTGTGTGTGTGTGTGTGTGTGCTTGCTTCCTGTAGCCATATTTCGTGTTAATGTGATTTCAGCTCCCGTCAGTCAACTTGTTTTTGCCCCGCTTTGTAATTGTGTGCAGCATAATTATCAGCAGGCTGCACAATGGCAATTAATGCTGTGGAACAATTTCCAGTTTAACAAATGCACATCCAAGTTGTGTGTGTGTGTGTGTGTGTGTGTGTCTGCACCTACTCTTGCTCTGGATTCTTTGGCAGCTCAGCTTGATCACTGAGAATGGATGCAGACCTGCCTCTCACCTCCTCGGGGCTGGAAACCTGAGATAACTAAGAAATGTCTGCTGCACAAGTCTCTCCAAAATAGAACCACTATCAGGAGAGCTCCTACACACACACACACACACACACTGTCAACCATCAGCTTCGTGCCCTCTAGCAAGTTTTCCCCCAGAAGACAAGACACCTCACAAAGTTCCCCAGCATTCCCATTCTCTGGCATATAGAATTAACTGGTTTCTTTTCTCTGGAAAAGCCGGCCCTGATCCCCCAGAGCGGCTCCTGGCTCGGCCCAGATGATATCGGCCCTTCCTCTGACTACTTTCTTACCAACCGTGATCCTTTGTTTCCATTCACATCATCCATAACCCTCATTATGCATCACAGCCTCTCTCCTCTTATCTGATCGGAGAGAGGTCGGGTATTTATTCCTCTCCTGTAGCCAAACTAAATCCATATTGAAGTCTTACTGTTCGAGCGGTTAAACCAACAGAGGAGGTGCTGCCGCTGTTCGGAGAGGGTCGGCCCGAGTCGGCAAGAATTTGTTTATAGAAATTAGTGCGAGGCCAAGAAGGTCAGTGTTGTTGTATCAGAGCCTCTGCATCGCTGGTCTGCACGCCCGCCTGTCTGTCCCAGTGGGCGGGGTCACCGCTGAGTGGTGGACGGCTTTGGGGGATGAATACGTCTGACCCCGTTGACCTCCTGGATGGTTTAATGCCTCCACATACATCTGTCTACTGTATGTGTGATGCTGTCAGCGCTAATCCCTCAGCCTCTGGCCTCGGAGCAGGTGGTGTAAACATGCAACGCGCCGCTCCGCCTGCCTGGCACCACGGGGCGCCGTACGGGGCGCCGTACGGCCCCTCAGCAGGTGTGTGTGTGTGTCTCTGTGTGTGTGACACTAACCATGTGTCAGTGACTTTTGGGTCTCTGTGAGATTTGTCTGTCTGTGTGTGTGTGTGTGTGTGTGTGTGTGTGTGTGTGTGTGTCGCCACAGCATGTGGGTCTGAATCCCCTCCACCTGTCACAGAGGGTGGGGTGCAAAGGGAGGAATGACAGGGCAGGGAACAGATGCAGTCTACAAAGCCAGCCGAACTGACTGAAATGCACAGTGTGCTTTCTCTGTGTGTGAGTGTGTGTGTGCGTGTGTGTGTGTGTGTGTGTGTGTGTGTGTGCTGGCCATGTAACTCCTATGATGTGTTTGTGTGCGTTCAGATCAGAGCTTTCAAGTCATCCACACTTTGATGCCGCGGCCCGGCGCAGAACAAAGGGGTGGTGGTGGTGGTGGGGGGGGGGCTGTGGAGATATGTGACACGCTGACAGGCGGAGACGGAGCGTGTGCCTCTTCATCATGTCTGCATCCCTCCCGCTCTTATCGGTCTCCTCTTTCTCTAAAAGAAACGCCAAGCAGCGGTGTCCGAAAAACTGTCCGAGCCATGTCTGACCCCCACACACACACACACACACACACACACACACACACACACACAGAGCAGCCGGGCTCACTGGGTCCTCCTCAGCGTGATCTCCGGCGGTGAGCTGAGCCACCGCTGCCCTCTGTGACCTTTCGCTGAGTTTCTCGTTGTGTTGGATTTACTGTAAACACGAGCGCTCGCCTGGAAAGCGTCTCCCGTCCCTTCGGGCTCTGAGCGGCGGCCGACGGGAGAACTTTGATCGTAGGATATCTACAACTGGCTTTCACTTTACAGTGAATCACCAAGACCCAAAGGATAAACGGTCACTCTACGAAAGGAAATGCACCAAAGATGACATTAAAGCACAATAAAACTAATAGTTTCTCCCCACAGAGCAAAATACCAACTTTGGTGAGCTCCTTTTTCCCCCTGCAGAGTATAGTATACTATATATATATATATATATATATATATATAATATCTAATATCTTGGACTGGATTGCTGTGAAACATGGCCCACACACACACTCACCCCCCGCACCCCACACACACATTCATAGCTCCCTGGTGATTAATTGTTATCGCTAAGTCCTCCTAACTCAGTCGTTGAACGAGCAGCTGCCGATGTCAAGACATCCCATCGGTACTTTGTGAAGACGCTCATCAGAAGACGTTTACAACTCGGCCTGCTGAAGGAACACCATGAGCGCAGCACGTTGGGGCGTCGAGGGACCGACTCCCAGAGGGACCGACTCAGAGGGACCGACTCTCAGAGGGACCGACTCAGAGGGACCGACTCTCAGAGGGACCGACTCAGAGGGACCGACTCCCGGAGGGACCGACTCAGAGGGACCGACTCAGAGGGACCGACTCTCAGAGGGACCGACTCTCTGAGGGACCGACTCTCAGAGGGACCGACTCTCTGAGGGACCGACTCCCAGAGGGACCGACTCTCTGAGGGGCCGACTCTCAGAGGGACCGACTCTCTGAGGGGCCGACTCTCAGAGGGACCGACTCAGAGGGACCGACTCCCGGAGGGACCGACTCCCGGAGGGACCGACTCAGAGGGACCGACTCAGAGGGACCGACTCTCTGAGGGACCGACTCCCAGAGGGACCGACTCCCAGAAGGACCGACTCTCTGAGGGGCCGACTCTCAGAGGGACCGACTCAGAGGGACCGACTCTCAGAGGGACCGACTCAGAGGGACCGACTCAGAGGGACCGACTCCCGGAGGGACCGACTCCCGGAGGGACCGACTCCCGGAGGGACCGACTCCCAGAGGGACCGACTCTCAGAGGGACCGACTCCCAGAGGGACCGACTCAGAGGGACCGACTCCCGGAGGGACCGACTCCCGGAGGGACCGACTCCCAGAGGGACCGACTCTCAGAGGGACCGACTCTCAGAGGGACCGACTCCCAGAGGGACCGACTCCCAGAGGGACCGACTCTCAGAGGGACCGACTCTCAGAGGGACCGACTCCCAGAGGGACCGACTCCCAGAGGGACCGACTCTCAGAGGGACCGACTCCCAGAGGGACCGACTCCCAGAGGGACCGACTCCCAGAGGGACCGACTCCCAGAGGGACCGACTCCCAGAGGGACCGACTCCCAGAGGGACCGACTCCCAGAGGGACCGACTCCCAGAGGCCGCGCCGTCAGACTTTGAGGCTACGCTCTAAATCGACACGTTTCTCTCTCAGCACGTCCTGCGGCTCCTGCGCTCTGTTGCGTGCAGCGAGCGCACAACTGGAACAAAACCATGACAACAACCACGCCACTTTCTCATAACTCCCCCCCCCTCACCCTGGCATGTTAAAGAAGTATCGTAGCTGTCCTTGTTTATGACGGATTACGCCGTTTTTTCAGGCTTGAGTTGCGGTTAAACAAGAAAAGCCTTTCTGGCTCCTCCCCCTTATTCTTTCATCCGTTGCCGCCCCATGGCTCTTCCTCCTCCCGCTCTCTCATTCAGCCTCAACAATCCCTCACGTTCCCTCCATCGCCCTAATTGTCTTTCTCCTCCGACCTTCCCATTGTGTGGCTGTGTTCCCCCTCTTCCTGCTATCTTCCTCCCCTATTAGCCTCCACGCTTTATCCCGCGGTGCCATTACTGCCCTCCTGCCCTTCCCCCAGCCGTAGCATTCGTTATCAGGGATGCCCCCCCCCGCCTCTGGCTTTGCCTCGGTGTCCTGCTTCTCCTCGACTAAAGAGCTTTCATGCTTTCTACAAATCCCTGCGCCTCGTTTAAGTCACACGACCGACGGATTCCAGTATAGGAACATATGTTTCCTCTTGATGTCATCAACGTGTGGAGAGGAAGGATGAGGGCATTGACAGCCATACATGGAAATGAGAATAGACTAGAGGGAAATGTGTCTCAAACAGGTAATTGGTGAATTGTTCTTCCTGATCGGATCATGTTTAATAACTAACTAATCTGTCTATATGTTGCATCATAGGAAGCTACGGCTTTAGTATTCCTGGACAGTTCTGATAGAATCTCGTCTGAGCGGTCCGGAGACATCCAGCAGGCCAGGAAACCGGATCAAACGGGTTCAAGCAGTTTATAATATCTTAAATTTGACCAGCTTCAACTTAAAAGTCTTCACACAGTAATATGTCAACAATCAAAAGTCAATAATATGACGACATGTTTTCTTATTTTTTTCAAAAATTCTTTGTTTGTACGGTAAAGTTTTCAATGCAGGAATTGTACTATTAATAAAAAGACTATAAGACTACCGTCTCCAACAGTTTAGCGAGATTAAATAAATCCCGTGACACGGAGGTGGAACCCAAAGCGAGCGCCCTCTGAATATTCTGCCATGTTTACACATCCTCTCTAAGTCTGTGCTCAGCGTGGAGCTCTCCGACTGCACGTCACATCTCTAGCTAAATATAATACCTAAGGTACCTCATTACACGCGCGTGTGTGTGTGTGTGTGTGTGTGTGTGTGTGTGTCTTCATTGTGATTATCTCGTGACTTTTCTTTTAGCCTGCTTCTTAATTTAATTTCGGAGAGTAACGAGATGAAGCCGCACACAGCTCCACCTCCTCCACATTGAACGAGGTTGGCTACTTTTAGTGTGCGTGTGCTTTTTGACGGACACCCAACCCAGGTGTGCTGTGTGTGTGTGTGTGTGTGTGTGTGTGTGTGTGTGTGTGTGTGTGTGTGTGTGTGTGTGTGTGTGTGAGAGAGAGGATACTTTAATAGTGCAGAGTTCAGGGAACTCATTTTCTGGCTCCTGTGTGCTATACTCGTCTCTTACACACTGTGACCTTCTGCGTCTCAGTCTAATGCCCCCCCCCCCCCCCGCCACACACACACACACACACACAGGGACAAACATGCCCTTATTTTCTCTCAACATCCACACCGTCTCGACTACACTTCTCCCGCCTCTCTCCCCGTTTTCCCTTCCACATTCCTCCCCTCCTTGCACCCCTTCTATATTCACTCTTGCCAACAAACTCTTATCTTTTTCCTTCCACTTAAATGATTTTCTTTCCCCCCGCTGGCCGCGTGTCTCGGCGGTTTCCATTTTTCTTTCTCGCCCACTGGTCTCAAGCACACTATCACTGAAGGAGAAAAAGAATACGTGACCTTGGACTCGGGGAAACCTTCAGTCTGTCAATGGGCTTTTGTTTTTGGTACCGTTCCTCCCCGAAGAGATAAACCTGTTGTCAATAGACTACTGTCTTTGTGTGTGTGTGTGTGTGTGTGTGTGTGTGTGTGTGTGTGTGTGTGTGTGTGTGTGTGTGTGTGTGTGTGTGACGGAGAGGTGAGGTTGTTAGTAGGAATAGTATTCACTGCTGAGCTGCTTTCAAAGCTTCCTCTCCACCCACAGTTCTTCACCGAGACATATCCTGGGAATCTGCTTCAATAATAAAAGAAAATAGTGAAAAATACTTGCTGCATGTGCACATTTGGCAAAATAATATGTTCTCTTTTTCCAAATAATGACACCGGAGACAGTATTTTGCGACGGCGCTGGTTTGAGAGCCGTGATTAGGTCTCGTTTGGGACCTGGAGTCCCGACTTCAGGGTCGGAGAGTAGCAGCGCTTGACCTCGGAGTAATCAAGCTCTTCCTCCCCGGGACCCCGCAGGGACCCGTCTTCTGAGAGAGCGTTTCATTCCACCACCACCGGGGTCCCGCCCGCGGCAGAAGTCCGGTACGTACGACACGTGGGGTCACGCCGCGCTCTGGCCTCCGGGCCCGCCGGGTACGGGCAGGCGGCTAATCACAGGGTCACGCCTCTCTGGGTCCTGAAGGAGAAACTGTTCTCCTGGTTTCTCTCTCCGTCTCATTTTCTCTTCTCATTATTTCATTTTTCATTTTCCATTACACAGTTTATTCTCTCCCTCCGCTCCCTCCCACACACACACACACACACACACACACACACACACACACACACACACACACACACACACACACACACACACACACACACACACACACACACACACATCCCTCTCTCTCGTCTTTCTCCCATCTGGCTGCTCCAGCTGAGGTCAATCCCGCCACTCCTCTGTGGGGCACCAGGACAGGAATCTCATGAATATCAATGTACCCAACTGCCCCCCCCCCCCTGACATTTGGAGAGTGTATGTAAAACTGAAATTCATTTCAATATTTTGATTATAATGTCAAGAGAACTTTATTTAAAGAAAACGTTAACTTCTCTCTTCCCCCGTCGAGGTACCTCTCGGCTGGTTTGGACTCTCCTCCGGTCGTTTCTCAGCACAATGTCCCGAGTGTGCTGTGAGTTCTGATACCGTTCACACGTGGAGCCTCTATCTCGGCTTTCCAGCACAATGTTTCACTCGCAGCTGTTCTTCTCTTTCAGACGCTGTCGGTCTGGCTTTCCAAACCTCCTGAAGTTCAAGGTCTGGCCATCGTAAAGGTCAGCCTGAGTCCATTCTCATGGCTCTTGTCTGGTCCATTGTCTGTCTGTGTGTGTGTGTGTGTGTGCGTGTGTGTGTGTGTGTGTGTGTGTGTCTGATAGAGAACACGAGGTGTCTTTGAGGCCGTCTTGATCTAGTTTTACACCATTTTGCAGAGTGGATTATTCCACTTGGTCTGCGTTCTCCATCCTCTACTTTTTTCTAGTGATTTTACTGTCGTTTCTCTTTATTCCTCCCCCACATTTACTCTCCCCTCCTCACTTTGTTGCTGCCTAACACCCACCCACCCACCCGTGTTCCCTTCTCTCTCTCTCTCTCTCTCTCTCTCCTCGGCTGGTGGGCCAGCCAGGAGGCAGCGCACGCCGTTTGAGGAGCGTAATCTGCTCTTTCTCCCATTTCCATTTCAATCCTCCGTTCACAGCTGGAACCGAGGCGCTCTGCATGCAGATGAGCAGGAGTTGACTTTCCAGAATTTTCATTGAGACAAGAGAGGGGCGGGAGGGAGGGAGGGGGAGAGAGAGAGAGAGAGAGAGGGTGGGTGGGTGGCAGAAGAGGTAGAATAATAAAAGATGATGTATTGAAGCTGCAAAGCAACATTTACTGACCAAAGGGAATTGTTTAATTCAGCTTCGCTGCCATTCAACCTCACACGCGCGGCCGAGCTGAGGCGGGTCAGAGGGTCACGACGGCCTCCGAACAGAAACCAGACAAAACACCGGTCCATCAGTCCAACTACGCAAAGTGGACTCCAGTTATTTTGAGATTCAATTACCAAACATATTTGTTAAAAACATGAAAAGTTACAATTTTGCTCACTCAGTGATTCAAACTGTTTACATCCCAACATTTTAGAATGTGTTCCTCTGCAAATTGAGAATCTACCTGCAGTAATTTAGCGTGTATGAGCATAACGGAGAGAATGGAACAAACATTTTCATCCCTGTGTTTTGCATAATTCAAAGCTCTTAGCTTTAACCTTCACCGTGATTTCTTTTGAGTAATCCATTCTGTAGCGAGCGACACACACAGCTGACTCACTCGCTCTGCGCTCGTCACCCACCTCACATCCTGGCACCGATGACAAATGACCACGAGGTCATCCCGGCCCTCGTTGATGAAATCAGAGTTCTGCGGACCGGACGAAGCTGAGTCACATCGGACCGATGATCTGTGAATGCGGAGGATTGTTTTGGGGACTTTTATTTTTTTGCACAGTCACAAGAGCAGCATCCACTACGATGCTCGCAGATACAAACACACTCTCTAATATGCACTCTAATTGAGGTTGTTGTTTTGGGAATGGGCCCCTAATGCACTCGTGCTCGAGTGCTGCCGCTCAAGTTTCAGCCGAATCCCATTTATGGAAAAAAACATCTGCTGCCAATTGATTACAAAAGCTGATATTGATTTAAAAGGGGCGAGCTAGGCGGCCGAAGAAATTCACTCATCAGGACGCAGCGAGGTGTGACACAATATGTCGACCGCGATGACGCTATTTTAATCTTTAATGGGATTGCCATTGGCCACTCCTTGAGTTCATACTTTGAATTAAAAAAAAAAAAAAAAAGGCATGCTCACTGTTTATGTGTGTGAATCAGCGAAAAAATAATGTGATTGAAAGTTCTCCTCCTCCTCCTCCTCCTCCTCCTCCTCCTCCTCCTCCTCCTCCTCCTCCACCCGTGGCTGGCTCCTCTCGCTCCGCCACAGCGGTGTGATAAACAGCCTCGCAACCCGAGTCGCCCACAACAGAGACGCATTAAATCTCGTGACGCCGGGCAGGACGAACCGTCTGAACCGCCGGTCGGAGCGGCTCGCTGCTTTGCAAGTGCTCATTTATTTTCTTTTTTATTGACAGAAAACCTTCTTCTTTTGGCCGCCCGCCCCCCTCCTCTTTACGTCTCTCTCCATCTCTTTCCTCGGGTCGATTCTCTGCACTGAGACGTGTGTCCCTCTCTTCCCTCCGCTCAGTCTCTTGGTCCGGGCAGCGCTCTCCTCCTCCCTTCTGTCTTTGCTTCTTCTCCCCACCCATACAACTCCTGAGCATCCCTTCTTCTCCCGTTCTTCCTCCTCCTTTTACACTAATTGACTCTCCACACTTCTGACAGACACCTTCTGTTGTCTTTCTTCCCACGTCGCTCTTATTTTTTGTGCCCCCCCTCCATTCTTCATTTCCCTTAACTCGTCTCACCCCCCCACCCCCACCCCACTCGCCTTCTTAATGCCCTCCCGCGGAGTCACAGAAGTGTGTATCGATGGCAACACTTGGCGCGTGTGTCACGGTTCCTCTGCTCATCACTGGGGCTGTAATGCCATAATTACCCCCCATTATGGCTAAGAGAGGTAGTTTCAAAGGGAGAGAGACAGGGAGGGGGGGTCTGAGGGGTTTGAGGGGACGTGAGGAGAGATGGATGGGTGGAGAAGATCAGTTGGACGGAAAGAGATGAGTGAGGGGCAAGATGTTGGAGTTTGACAGAGATGAAAAGAATGAAAGATGGTTTACGAATTAATTACGCCGGTTAGCCAACCAATCAGGCTGAAGGCTCGTTGTGTGTGTGTGTGTGTGTGTGTGTGTGTGAGAGAGTGACCGTCTGGGAGTGTGTGTGTGTGTCTCATGGGGGAGATGGGGGAGATGTTAATGTTTCAGACACCATTGGACACACACAGATGGGTCCCCAACGCTTTGGTTACAGCAGACGCGCACATGCAGACACACACAAAGACACACACACACACACACACTCACACACACAGATGCACACACAGGTGGAGAAACAGATCAAGCAGCACTTTGGACTCATGGAGACAAATCCAGTCAGACGCCGAGACAATGAGCTGCTGACCCCGACTGTCTCTAGATTATAATCAATATTCCACTTCATTACAAGCTAAATAATGAATTATATATAAATGTGTATGACTGTCTTGATTAAGCATCTCCTTTTACTGGCCCAGAGAACGTAGAATATAATTTAAGTTGTATAACTTCTATGTTTGCACTTTAATATGATTCACAGTCAATCCAGTTCCGACAGAGCAGGGATTCAATTCAATTCAGTTTATTTGTATAGCCCATTTTCACAAATTACAAATTTCTCTTGGAGTGCTTTACAATCTGTATTTATAGACATCTCTGACCTTTGACCTCACATCGGATCAGGAAAAACTCCCAAATAACCCTTCAGGAAAAAAAGGGGAAGAAACCTTCAGGAGAGAACAGAGGAGGATCCCTCTCCAGGATGGACAGGTGCAATAGATGTAATGTGTACAGATGGAAGCATTACACACAAATTAAAACACAGTCATAACACAATAAATGAATATGACAGAGCGTATGGTTGGTAGTCGGCATATTCCCCGATCGAGACCTCCACGACCCATCAGGCAGATGGAGGCAGAGAGGAGCTGAATATGTGCCCCACGTCGGACAGCTCAGTAGTTACACAAGCATAAGTGTGCATATTTGGGAATGTGCATAGCAGCTTTATTTGAGAAGATAACATTCCCTCAGGTTACATCAGAAAACCCACCCCGGATAGCGGAAACATGCAAATGAGAATATGCGACTATGCAACGGCACCATTTAGGTCTGACGGAGGCGGTATTATTCTCATATTCCTGTTGTAATCCCCGGGGCGGGCACGCAGAAAAATGCAATCGCCTGCAATTCAGTCAGTGGCTGAAAGACGATTAATATCCCATAAAATGATTAATGTATTCATATTCAAAGCCTGGGGGTTTGAGTGCAGAGACGACGCCAACGTTGAGTCGGCGTGGGCCCGATAAAGTCCACGCAGCCCGGCGGGCACGCAGGACCCAGAGTGTGTTTGTGAGCAGAGGAAAAGTGCAGCGCAGAGACCTCGGAGGCTTTGAAGGCAAAAAGAGGATTCCTTATTAATGTTCCTCTGAAAGATACATTTACATGTGTTACAGAAGGTCGTCTGAAGAAAAGCTAAGCGTGGTTCAAGAGCTTAGAAGAGTGAGCTGCAGTAAAAGACTAACAATGAGAAAATAAAGGCATTTGAGTTGTCAGTGTCATATTTGTTTGGTCTTAACTTGTTGAACTGTTTGTGATTTCTTATTTTACATGAAGATAAGCTTCCATCAGATTATTATATAATATTTTGAGAAGACTGCATAATGAATTACATCTTAAGATGTGGTTTCATTTCTTAACCCAAAATGGAATTTAAATAGCCTCTTACGTTAAATATGCTATAATCTTATAATCTTTCCTGGAAGTAAAATCAAACTGTGCTCTTTTTTTGACCGCATAAAGTTGGTGTTTACATGAGTAGTGTTTGTGTTTTAGTGGGAGTTGAAATCCCAACATCACAATTTATGCTACACAGTAAATTCCCCAGTGTTAAAGATTATTCTAATTAAAAGATTGTGTGTCATTGTGTCATTGTGTTTCATTTTGGACGTTGCGAAAAATCTCGCCGCTTTTGGTTTGAACACAGCATTATGGGTAACTTACTACCCAACCGGAAAATATTATCACAACTGTTTTGACAGTGATGTTATTAAATAGTGATTGTGATGAATAAAACATGAAATGTCCTTGAAGAAAAAACCCAAAACAAAGGTGACAATCATCGGAGTAAAGCTGTTCTCATGGGCTTCATTGTACAAATAATACATCACAAAAATATTTATAAAGTGCACGTGTGCTGTGCTGAAAATGATAATACACGAGGCCCGGGAACAGCTCTATGATAATAAATGAGTGAGTGACTTGAGGGGATCAGACACCTTTTGTTGGAGATATTAGCTCCATGAGGGCTTTTTTGGCTTTTGGAATAAAAAAACGTCCCCATATCTCGATGTAATCACTGCGTTTGTGTTAGGAGAGGGTTCATTATCCATCGTCTGGGGCAGCTCTGGGATTTGACTGTCGATTACATTATCACTACAATTTGCTTCCCTCTCCTCATCAGTTTCAGATGAGGCGAATTCAAATCCACGAATTAAGCGTTGTTGTACAGACTGTGCAAAGAGTTGGCTGTATCTCACCCATTCAAACCGCAACACATGAAGGGCATAGCGTAGCAGTGTTTTGTTGAACATGACCCAGTTCTTGTTCACCGAGCTGCCGGGTAACCACGCAGATGACCTTTATGAGGCATTCCTCTTCATAGTCACACAGTATGCGGGGATGTGACTCCCATATTGTTCAGCACCACTCCCTGCAGCGCGGCCCAGTCGATGACAGAACTCCCTCCCACAGAGTCACTGTGAGAGTGGGTGGTATTGTGCCGGGCATCCCGTCAGGCACCCAGTAAGAGATTAGGTCCCAGGGACAGTCTTAAAGGGACAAGGACAAAGAGCGGCAGCTCATTTGATCCGGTTCTATCAAACGCAACACGTGTACACCGCCCGGCGAGCTGAACGCGTCGTACCAGTGACGGTAGTTTTACCCAGTGAGCGATCCAATCCATCACATTCAAAGCAGGTAGAACCGGTGCGTTCGAAAACAGATAGCGATGTCAGGATGACTCGTAATGACTACTTCATTTCAGTGACTCCTATTGATCATCAAAGCCAATTTTTTGAAAACGTAAGCTGTGCACACAACTCAGGGCAGAGTGAACATCCCTGCACTGTGACTCACTCTGCGACGTGCCGATGCCCGGAGAACAGCGGTGTGATCGTCTGTAGCCCGGCCAAGAGGCAGGAGAAGGAGTGAGGGGCTAATGCAGATATAGGGGGAGATTAAAGTGGACAGAGATGGAGAGCCGAACAAAGGGAAAGATCAAAGAGTCATGGGGGGATGTGAAGGAGGGAGCCTCGGCACATCTTTCATTCATTCTTCCCCGCAATGCCAGACATTCAGAAATTGTGTCAGATTACAGCTTACCATGGCTTTCTACCTCTCCCACTCTCTCGTTCTCCCAGCATATACTTTGCTCTTATTCCCGAGGCTATGTGTTACCCATCCGCTGACTTTGGAATTAAAGTTCTCCCCTCCTCCACTTCTAATCTTTTCTCTTCATTATTCTTTCATTACACATCTCGGCTCCCTTTGTAGTGCTACCATGTCTGTTTCTCTTCATCCCCTCGCTTGAGGCTGACATGTCAGATATTCTCCCTGTCAGGTAGCCTCGTTTTTGACATGGGGTGGGGGTGTTAAATCACATAAAACAAGAGACTATAAAGTGAGCTGTCGGATTAATATTTTGCTAGGTGTGACAATTTGCCTAAAAGGACCTTCAACGGTCGTCCTATAACTGCGTGGCTCTATTCCTCTTGAAGTCTAAAGATGCTGACAAGTTTCAGTGCGAGCAGATGATGCACTTTGTATACTTTGAGCATTCGTGGAGTTCCTTGAAATGCCATGAAGGGTCTTTTAAAGAAATAAAAGAAACATAGCAATGTATTTCAGTCTGTTGGTCATCTTACATCAATTCAATGCAGTATATTTTGTATAGCCCAAAATCACAAATGACAAATTTACCTCACATTGGATCAAGAAAAACTCCCTAAAATGAACTTTCACAGGGAAAAAAGGTAAGAAACCTTCAGAAGAGCAACAGAGGAGGGTCCCTCTCACCGGATGGGCAGAAGCAAGAGATGTCATGACACAGAATGAAAAGAGGAGCTTGATAACTGAAGGCTCTGGCTCCTTCCCTTCCTACTTTCAGGACCTTTTAAGTAGCTCCGCATTCATTGAGCACAGCTCTCTGGTGGGGTAATATGATACTACAAACTCCTTAAGATATGATTAGATTAGATTGGATTTAACTCTATTCATCCCCAGGGGGAAATTACGTGAAGCTGCAGCAAACATCTTTACAAATATACAATAAAATAAAAATAGCAAGGCATATTACATTTAAGAATTTAAATAATAAAAGGAAATTAAATTGTGTATGTGTGTGTACGGTTTGACCATATCCCGGACGTATACCAGGGTCCGATCCATTCACAGCATGGTACGCAAGAACCAGTGTTTTGAAGCGGATGCAGTTGGCCACTGGTAACCAGTGAAGAGAGCAGAGTGGTGAGGCTGAAGACCAGTCGAGCAGCTGCATTCTGGATGAGCTGCAGAGGTCGGATGGCCTTAGCAGGTAGACCAGCCAGGAGGGAGTTGCTGTAGCCGAGGCGTGAAATGACCAGAGCCTGGACCAGAACCTGCGCCGCCTTCTGAGTAAGGAGAGGACGTATTCTCCTGATGTTGTGCAGCATGTACCTACAGGAACGTGTTGTCGCAGCGATGTTGGCCGTCAGGGAGAGTTGACTGACGAGTGTCACCCTGAGGCTCCTGGCAGTCAGGGTAGGGGCCAACACGGAGCTGTTGAAGGTGGTAGGCAGGTCGTGGGTGGTCAGGTCGTGGGCGGGAGAGACTTACCCTGGAAGGAAAAGTAGCTCAGTCTTGTCAGGGTTGATTTTCAGGTGGTGCGCAGACATCCACTGAGAGATGTCAGTCAGACAGGCAGAGATTTGTGCCGCTACCTGTGTTTCAGATCGGGGAAACGAGAGGATCATTGGGTGTCATGAGCATTTTAAAAAGTCATCTTCTTACAAATTGCCTGATTAAGTATCCAGGTCGTTCTGTAGAATGTGCCAATGGAGTGGCAGGTCAGGGCTGCGGTTCCCATCCTTTTTTTAAATTGTGTTATTGCATTGCTCATCAGAAAGCTTACGCCAGAGTGCTGGATAGCTGCCTCCAGCTAACTGTCACACTTCAGATTGAGGAGGAAGGAACAATATATATGTTCTCCGAGTTATGGGAGGGGGGATCTGCTCAGTATTCTTGCAAACATTGTGAGGGTTCATGAGAGTTCATCCATCCAGACTACCAATGTTTTGGGGATTTGGATAAGGATTAGGACTGTGTCCCCCTGGAGGGTGGGGGGTGGGGTGTGTGTGTGTGTGTGTGTGTGTGTGGTGGGGGGGATATGGACCGCTGGGTGACATGGCCATGATAAAGAGTGCTTCTCACTAGAGTTAGAGCTGTGTCCGTACTCTAGGTAATGGGACCTGCCAAGGTTGTGCATAAGCACCAACTGTTAATTAAATTAATCTCTCAATGAGATTGCAGCCAAGGAGTGGGGAATGTCTTGTTGAGGATCTCAGCGTTGCTTCCCTGGTTCTGATGCTTTGTTTCTGACAGTGACCTTTAAAATGCAAACCTGTTTCCGGCTCTGCGTAAAGTGTTTGTCATAAGCGTCAGCACCCCCATGGGGCCGTGGTCCTCTGCTAGAAAATGGTCAATTGCCCTTTTTTGGTTGGGAGCCAGCTGCTGTCCTCACTGATTCAAGGGTTCAGCTGTAGGACTGATGCTCTCTTGTGTTAGAAGGAACTGTTTGCGGTGGTTCAGGCTTCGGAGGAGGATGTCACCTTCTTGAGGTATTCTGGGCACGTTGACTTGGGTAGAGACTCGGAGCACACTGGACAGATTAAATCCCACCGGAATACACCACGGTTGTGGGGAGGTAGAGGACATGGCATGGGGAGACGGACATGTGGGCTACCTGGCTCAGACTGCAGTTGCTATCTGGACTCCAAAGAGCTGCATGGAATTGGTGAATGGATGAGTGAATGCAAACTCTTTCATCAACTCCTGTTGGACATATTTAGAAGCAAACAGTTATATTCATTTACTTATAAAAGGCTGTAATTCATCAAGGGCCTGTTCATGTAGAAAGTGTGGTTTGGCAATATGCACCATGTACTCAAGGTACTTTTGTTTATACAAAGTGAGCATACAGTTCAAGACATATAATTTCTATGCCAAGTATGGGGTGCAAGGTTCTACAATAATAGTGTTTCAACAGTGTTTTGCGCTCAGTGGATTATGTCAAAGAACACAAAACAAAGTCTGCCTGAACAAGGATGACAACCCTGTCATTTAAAAAACTACTCTTGTCTGACACAACCTTTACACATCTGTGACAGGGAGACCTCCTCATGAGGCCCAAGCCCACCTTTGCTCCACCTCTGGTATCTGATCAGGCTGACCTCTGAGACAATAGGCATCCATTTGTCACCAAGATCTACTTCAGCAAATACTCTGGAGTTTTATGTCAAGAAATCTTTCTTCACCTGCCTCACTTCCCCTAATCCTAATCTCTTTATACATACCCCTCAATTCCCCTTTCCTGATACTTTTTCTGTCCTCTTCTACGTTCTCCATTGCCCTCTTCCAGCCTCACTCTCCTCTCCTCCAGCTCCATTAGGTATTGAGCCAATACAGTTACTACTGTATCGTATATGTATGACTAAAAGACCTCACGTAAGAAATGCCTTCGCTCTGCTAAATCAGCATTAGCCACAGCTATGCGGCATGCAGGTCCAATGCACGGCAGTGGGAGCTTCTTCACCACAGGACAGGAGACTTGTGGTGGATCTCACGTGTTTTTCTAGCGTGAAGAGATGATTATGACTCAGTCGATATCAGTGATGAGAGGCTGTATTGATGTGAGATAGTCACCGGAAAGGCTTTCCCCCTCCTGCTGTCATTGCTGGGAATAGACAGACAGAATGAGATATTCAGAGAAAGAGCTGGTGGGATGGTAAACGGCCTGCGCCCCGTCACACTCGATGCAAACTCTTGTCAGTGTCTTCCTCCAGAACACATGCGTGTGTGTGTGTGTGTGTGTGTGTGTGTGTGTGTGTGTGTGTTCCAGGCAGCTCAACTATCAGTGTTCTGTGTGTCTGGGTCTATGTGTGTGTGTGTGTGTGGAGCAGGTATCGCCTCTCCTCTTCGAACAGGGCTGAGAAAATATTAACCAGCTGTTTCGGAGCAACTATGTTTGGAATGTGAGTGCAACTGCTCTGTGAGGTACTATTATTACCTGCAGGGTGGGGTGATTATTGAGTGCTGCGCCACAGCCAAACAGTCTCCAGGAGAAAGAAATGACCTGGAGAGATAGTTTGGATTGGATGTTTGGATTGGGCACTCAGATGGGCAGGGGTTCCATTGAGCCATCTTATATGGGGTTGACATGTTTATGCTTTCCAACTGCTAGTTTATGGGCTTTGGCCAACTTCAACACCATAGATCACACAATAGCCACTCCACGCACTCAGACTGGTATTATAGCATTGTGAATAAGCCACTTAGCCCCTCATGATAACTGTACGTCTGAACTGTACCATAGGCAGTATATAAATACCCAAAGAGATTCTAAAGATTACATGACTTGGAATGAGTGGTATGTCTGTCAAGGCGAGACAGGTTAGCTCACTGACAAGAAATTGCCTCCAGTTGTTTTGAAAATTAAATCCGTCATTTGAAACAAATACAATGTAAAGGCCGCACCAGGGCAGGAAATTTGTCTGCAGAACAAAGTAACGAGATATAGGTGATTCATATCCCAACCAATTAGTTTTACATTAAGAACAATACATCTGAAGCTATTGTGGATAAATTGCATTTATTTCCAATTTCATACATAATCAACAGTTAAATATTCAACTGCCTATTTTATTATGGTACGATTATGATTTTCCAATACCTTGCCATTAGCTCCTCAATTTCCAAATCATACAATTCATTCAATTTAAAAGCTGTTAGTTTGGCCATGCACTCTAAATAAGTTCAAATATAACTAATATTCTTGGGAAAAACATACTTTTAGATATACTTTACTATATTGTGTTTCATGTTCATTTCGGTTATTCTCATTCTTGGGAGAATTTTTCATCCCAATACAACTTTTAGTTATTTTGTATAAGGGTAGGTGTTGAGGTGTTGCAATGAGAGAGCCTCATGATCAAATCACTTTTATTAACTGACTTTAAATAAATCCTGCTGGCCCCAGTGGACCCATGGGATTAGTCAAGCAGGTCTTTTCACTTCAAGAGAGGGAGAGAGGGAGAAGGGGGGGGGGGGTATCGAGGGAGGGGTCACCTTTTGTGCAAATATATCAACCAAGAAGACTGCCACCAGCATCAGATTTCTGTGTGTGTATGTGTGTGTGAGAGAGAGAGAGAAAGAGAGAAAAAAAGGAGAGAGAGACATTCATTTTGCAAAGAGAGAGAGACCCTCATTTTGCAGAGAGAGAGAGAGAGAGAGAGAGAGAGAGAGAGAGAGAGAGAGCGAGCGAGGGAGAGAAAGAGCGAGTGAGTGAGAAGTCCAGAAAGCTTTGGAGCATTGAACGAAGAAAGAAGAGTCGCTGCTGCTGATTTCTACACTCTACAACCAAAAACAAAGTGATATACTTTCCCTTTGAAAAAGTTAGAAAAGCCGCCATGGACGGGACAACGCTCGGACGCACGTCGCTCTTGTGCACCTTGCTGCTCTGGGCATTTCAAGGTAATTCATTCTCTTTGATACTTTCCTCTTCATGTTGTTGTATTAAACCTCTCTTTAGTAACTTCACAGCGCTTTACACGCGGCGCTGGTTAGTTTGTGTTCTGGCTTGAGGCGGCAGACTTGTACTTTCCTCTCTCGCGGAGCCGCCAGAGGTCCGCTGCCCACCGGGACAACCTGTCCGGAGCGGTACGCGCCTCAGTCGGCGGCGGCTCCACTTCCACACGGCGTTGTTTATTAACGTGAAAGCTCTATGTGTTACGGTATATATTAATACTCGGTGTTGAGCGACCTGTTACCGGCGGCGATAAAGAGCCGTGAAACCCGCCGACGGCAGGTGGAAAACCGGCTTAAACCCCAAAATCGACGTGTAGTCCATCGAGTCAGCCTGTTAGTTTCAGCGGTGACAGAACTGTTGGAAGAGGAACACGTTAAAAAAAAAGTAGCCGTGGGGGTTATCTCCCCGGTCGGCATGTTTTAAGACTCTATGTAGTTGTGCGGTAAGTCTCAGCTGCGCACTTGAGTGCACTTCAGAGCGCGCGCCGTTATTTCCGTCCGGACCCCGCTGCCTTCTGCCTCTGCCACACATCGAACCGTCAAAATAAAACACGGCGTGAACAGCCATAATGTGAATGTGTAAATAAAACGTATCTAAAATAAAAAAAATCGACTGTAAAAATAAATGTAGAAAAAAAAGCTTCCAGAATGTTTTGGACGTCACACACGCTTTTATTTCCTTAATTAACAGTGATATATGTGAGGCTTTTATTTTGCCAGTCTCGTTCTCATTTATGTTGCTATGTCTAGCTACAGGGTGCAGTTTCCAGCTCTTTGATGTTTGATCTGCGGGATTTGCGTCTCGCCCTCAGCACCCGTGGGTGCTGCAAGTATAAGCCAATTTATATCCAGCTTGACTTTAGCCTCATATGATCCCCGTCAAAGTAAAGTTTCTGATCACTGACTAAAACCAAGCAGGCTATATATCCATTAAAGGAGTGGCTGTGGTGCTCCCTGCTACAAGTTTATTATTGACCTGGTTTTGAATTTGCAGCAGAGGTTCATCTTCAATTCACTCCCTCTGACGCTCATGTATAATAGATTACTTGTTTGGTGTTGATGTCTGTGTCTCTCATGTGTTTGATTTTAAAGTACTGTGAAGATTTAAATCTGCTGGAACGCTTTGTGGTCATCTTTTGAAAGTTATTTCTAATTCCTGGTCTGTGCAGGCAGCCTGAGTGTTTGAAGCAGGATGAGCTAAAGGGCGGGGCTGGAAGTGCTTGGCCCCCCCACCCCCCCTTACTCACTGCGTCTTTTTATGTTGATCATCATTTCTCTTTATCGTGTCGCAACTTCTTTTAATGTTCATACAAACATAGCGTTCTATATATCAGCCCATGTTTACCTGGTTTAGCTTTTCCTTCGCCTCCCTAGAACGGCGTTTCACGGAGCGACTGCCTCCTCTCTGGCGCCGGGGACAGTTGCGCTTTGCTCTCTGTCTGTCCTTCGCGAGGCCTTTAAACTGGTGCCTGCTGAAAAAGGTTCTCTGTAATTGATGGCTGATGATCACACGTCCGTCTGTACAGCTGCGGTGCTTTTGATTTAAAGGCCCAGTTTTCCAGGTGTCTCATCCCCCTCAGGCGGAAGTCTGACAGAAGGCAAGTCATTATTTGCAGCATTATGGGAGGCTATGGGTCAGTGGGTAGCAGGCCCGTCTTTCAAACACGGGGTTGGAGGTTCGATCCTCGCCCTAGTCGATGTGTCCTTGAGCAAGACACTTAACCCTGAATTGCTCCTAGTAGTTGTGTCTACAGTGTATGAATGTAACAGGATTGTAAGTCGCTTTGGATAAAAGCGTCAGTTAAATGACATGTATTGTATTATTTCCCTTTGGAGCTACACATGTTGATTTCTTCAAAGTGAAAGTTTGCTGTTACTCTCTCACTCTCTCTCTCTCTCTCTCTCTCTCTCTCTCTTTCACATACTGCTGTCTAATAATAGCAGTTTTTATTGGATCTCACTGGGATTCTGTCCCACAGACCCACATTCTCACAATTACCAGTCACACGCACTGGGAACTTCAAACTATGTCAGTGCGGAGCGCAGACGTGCACGACATGGAACCACGGGACACGTAACACCCGTGTCATCTCTCGAGCCCGTATTTATGTTTGTAGTTGTGACACACGACAGCACCAAGGTGGTCGGCATGCCTGTGCCCAGGATCACCGCTGACCCTTTGACCCGCTCACCCAGGCGTGTTGGGTAAACGCCTCGCCTCCTGTACGTTCCTGAGATGCCTTTTCCATGGCGGGGACATGATGAACTATAACTTCATTGTAGCTGTCGGAAGTTTGTTAAACCACATTCTTCGAAACACTTCTTTCGAAGCGGCTGTTGAGGAAAATACACAACAACACTAAAGCCTCCCTAAACTACAAAGAGACATAAGGTCATTGAAGTACACCTTTTTATCAAAGCAATAACTTCACCCTCAAAGCTGCCGCTGCTTATCTGGCGCCCTTAAATGTTGCGCTTTCGGGGTATGAGAAGAACAAAGTGACATTCAGAGACAAAAGAAGAGTCAGCGGTCAGATGAGTTTGCGCTGAACTGTAAAGCCCCCGAGTTATCGTGAACCGGCGGAAAGAATCGCAGCGACAAGCGTCCGTTGAGTTCAAGGTGGTAAAGTCCAACGCGGCCGCCTCTTTGTCGATCGCCGCCTTAACTCCCACACTCATTTCCTCACTTTTAATTAGCGTGCCCCCCCCTTGCTATGCAGGGCCACATCAAAAGTGCACCCCCTGGAGACGTGTGTAATCATTATGGTATTAGGCCCGGCAAAACGAGCCATTTAGCCAGGAGGATATAAAAGCCAGGGGGATCTCTCCTGCGACCGTCCTGAGGCGCTTGGTCCACACGTGTGCATTCCTGAACACACCGATGGCAAACGGCAACATACGTTCACCGACCAGGAAAGGTGCGCTCGTACATCCTCAAGTTAACACACCTGCACACATGATATGCTCCTCACACACACACATCTACAGCCCCGACCTGCGGGATTCTGGTGTTACGCAACCCTGGAAACCTGTGAGTGACAGATTGATAGTGACTGCTTTGGGAGAGCAAGTCCGTGTTTGCCCCCTTGTTATTTAGGCCTCTGGGGGAGTGGGCCTTGGAATGGAAGGGCTGTAATTATTTGGGTGATTAATTCCCCTCCGCGTGCTTGTGTGTGTGTGTGTGTGTGCGATGGATCCGAGCACTGAGACGGAATGAGTGGCATTCCTCTGGACGCGTTGGAGCTCGCTCGGTGATGTGTGTGTTTGTTTGTCATCACTTCCAATGCTATGGACGACGGGCTTCCTTTCTCGCTCTAAAACCCCCCACTCAGTACAAGTCTCGGGCAGTAATCCGTGAACAAACAAGCGACCACAATGCGGCCCCCGTCTTCCCGTCGAGAGGCAAAGCTGAGTCCGCTCACAGCCGGGGAGCATCCTCATGGTTTGAGTTTCACTCAGCCAGTTAAACATTAGTCAGTGAAGATAAATGCCACGTCATGGTTGGCTTGTGTTAGGAAGTCCGTGTAGTAATCATTGAGCTCTGCTAAGGGGGTTTGAGATCGCCAGCCTTCCTCATGCCTACTGGTGTTTATTCTATGCAGTGAAGGCCACATTAAAGTGAACGGCCGCGGTGTGATGAGTTGGCAATCGGCAGCCGGGCATCAAGGCGGCAGGTCTCATGCACGCGGGTAATCTTGGTTTTGAAGTCAAAGACGATGTGATCTCGACTGAGACGGAAAAGTTGATCCCCCCCCCCCCGCTTATTCATCCTTGATTCCCGGCATGAGCTTCAAAAGATCTGCAGCCAAAGCTGTGATTACACACACACACACACACACACACACACACACACACACACACACACACACACACACACACGTCCACACCTACTTATACATAAAGAAAAGGTGTATTTCATCAGATTAGCTCCGGCATCTTCTCTTTCATTTGTCCATTTTTAATGACACTTCAGAGTAGTTTCTTTAGTTAACGTCAAGTTGTATTTCTTTATGTGTTTGCTTGCTGTGATTTATCTGGTTGTCGTTCTGTTTATTTACCTCTGTGCCTTTGTGCTGGTTCCCAGTTAATAACCCTGCTTGGCATCAGGAAGATTTACCCGTGTGGGAGAAGGCTGTGTTTGCATTCTCGGCCATCGAGAGACGTTCCTCAGCAGATCTACGGCCACTATTGATGATTTTATAATAATAATGGCCGTCCTCCCCCACTCGGCATGTTCACTAATTCTCACACATTCCAACACGGTGTCTGTCTCTGCCTGTCTTTGAGTCTTTGAGAACAATATACAGACCCATTGTCATGAATAATCAGAATACGGTAGAGAAGAAGCTGTCTGGAGGTGGTTCTGGTTTCATCTGTTGCTTGGAGGATGCGGTCTAGTCATTAGCGGGAGTTGTAGGGAGGAAAGGAAGGAAGCAGGAGAGGAAGGGACCGACAAAGAGAGATCAAGGGATGGGATGAGAGATGATTACAGCCGACTGTCGCGACGCCGTCGTGTTGTTCTGGTCTCGAGGGAGGAAGATGATGGTGAAGAGTAATTTCAAATGCAGCCTTGAAAAGAGTCTACATGTCTCTGTATGGGTGTCCTCATCCCCCTCGCCTGTGGGTGGGGGGAGGGGGGGACGGGGGGGGGGGGGGATCAGGGTTGGAGCAACATTGAAAATTCACAAAGCTCATTCAGGAGACGAGGTTAAGTGCTGCCAATCCATTTAGCGGGAGAGTGCTGTGGCAAGACGTGGACCGGAGCCTCCATCCCTCAACGTGTGGGTGGAGGAGCGGAGGAGAAGCGGCACGATGGGCTTGAGCGTTGTTCGCCACGCGTTGTCGTAAAACAGCAAGAAGGCCGACATGTTGTGTTCCCGCCACAGCAAATGGCATTCATACCTCCCCCCTTCCCCCCCCCGCCCCCCGCCCCCCCTCTAGTGACCAGCTGTTTTCATCCATCATGCAGCGTGCGACTGGGAGGGATGAAAGGAACACAAAGCGATACAGACAGAGATAGCAGCAGTGCGGATCAGACTGGCTGAGTGCGTCAGGATTGACGAATGCCAATTAGGAATGGGGAATGTCGTGGAAAAAGCCTGGATCCGCGGCCAAGGAGATCATTTCCCTGGCAGGGGAGAGGAAATCCTAACCCCTGCGCCCCTCCAACCCTAAACCCTCCATCCGACTATTGGCTGGCGACGCGTCCTCGGGGGAGCCCGGCAAGCTGTTGCTTTTTAGACATCAACAGTTGCCTCAGCAGCAGTTGTTCAATGCATCCCCTCCGAATGAGGCACACACACACACACACACACACACACACACACACACACACACACACACACACACACTCGGGTTCCATTACCACCTCTGTCTTTCTACACCGATGCCATCTACAGGGAGTACAATGCTACGTCTGCTTTGGGAGCGCCCCGAATTTAACGTGCTTGTCTCGTGGATTTTTGAATATTTGCTTGACATGCATTCTTCAAAATGACTGTACATGATTGTAACCGAGTCAAGAGGCCATGTCTGTGAACAGATATTTGATTGCACCTTTGACCTAGCAATTTTCTTTTTTTTAGAAGGAGTGGTTTCGGAAATATGACAGGTAGCCTTAAGGGATTCTTTCTCTCCCTTATCTAGATTACATAATGATAACCAGAAGATGAGGGAGACTTGAAGTTCACTCGGATACACAATGTTCTACCTTTGCATACCTGCGCACGTGTGTAGCTTTACTCAAACCACCGCCATTAGTCCTCTCTCTCTCTCTTTTGAACCATTTCGTATGTCCAATCCCCCCTTTTCCATCTGTCAGAGAACATTCCGGCCCCTCCTGACTTTAATCTAGTTAATGGTTAAGCAGCGGCGGTTAACCTCTCCAGTCAGGCTGGTCACTCTTTGACAATGAGATCTTATTGCTTTAACTGACCCGTGGGGACCTGGGAGACAGGAGTGGGAACATTAATCCGCCATGAAGGGAAGGAAGAGGAGAAGCAGGCGGTTGAGTGTGTGTGTGTGTGTGTGTGTGTGTGTGGGGGGTGTTTGTGCGAGAGGTGGTGCCAAATGTTAAAGCTAATGTCAGTATTCTGTGTTGGTTGTTCACGATGACTTCATGTCTGCCTGTGTGTGGAACGAGGGGGCTCCCCACGTTACCTGAGAACAGGCCCCGAGTGTCATCGCCCAGCAGATCCTGTGTCAGTTTCCAGGCCTCGCCCAGGGACATAACTCGTCTTTGTTTTATGGCGGTTTCGCTTACCTGAGCCCCTCTGAAACAACGGCCCTGGCCCTGAAGTTCCCCTCTCTGCTCTCCGCCTGTGTGAACTTGACTTTGAGAGAGAAAAGTAGAGGGGTAAAGTTACCAACGCGCTGACTGTTAATGTTCTTCCCGAGTTAACTTTAGCTGGAGTCTCTTTCTCTCTGTTACATTTCTCCGTGGAATTCGCCTGCCGGTCTCTTTACCGCACCCTGCTTTACGCCCAGCTCTGTAGATCATCCATTTTTTCCCTCTCCCCCCCCCACCCCCCTCTACATCTCTCACACTCATCCGTCTCTCCCTTCCTCTCACGTGTCTCACCCTCCATCCGTCATCTGTCTCTCCTCCCTGCCACAGACAGACACAGACACAAAGTACACGCATCCTCCGGACCGCGTGTTGTCCAATCATCACGTTAGCCTGAAAACGACGGAGCCGCTCGTAGCAGGGCGTCTCCGATCCCTGGTGATTCGGAGCGGTAGTGCACGGTAATCCTTTATTTTGACTGACGGTTCAGTTAATGAAAATAATTAAACTAGAAGATTTACTTTCCAGCGGGTTAACTGTTTTTCTACAGTTGCATCGGTAAAAAAGCACTCGGGTTTGCTGATCCAATAAGTAAAGTACATTTCTTTCCACTTTTGTTTTTGTTGGGAAATCCAACCCCGAGCCTCTTGAGTTGTTTGTCAGCTGTGTTCATATTCCGGTAATACGCGGAGAGTCAAGTTTCATAGTTTGATTTTCATTCAGCCTGGCGGAAGAAAAGTACAGGCCCGCTCCCGGTCCATATGAATATTTAATTCAAAATCAATGCCTTTCAATTGAGTTATGACTCCATCAGACTAAATGATTCCCAATTACATCTCTGTGCAATCTGCAGAACAACAAACGTGATGGATAGTTATTGTGGGGATAATGCTGGACTCACAGAGTGCCTAACTGATTTAGCCTCTTGTTATTAAAGGATAAAGTCATTATAACCCCAGTGTTTTGCCCCAGAGCATCTTGTGTTCTGCTCTGGGCATGTCGCAGCAGCAAAACTGGATTTAACAATTATTCGTACACAATGATTATCAAGCAGAAGCCGGCTGAACATGCATTAGAGAAGTGGTCCTTACGGGGGGCTGAGAGAGGTGGGGGGGTCTTGGACCGGCAGCTGGGAGGACCCCCTGTGATACCGCTCCCCACTCACACACAAACACACTGCAAGATGGGTCTGTGCGGAGAATGAGGAAAGATGCTCCGACGACTTCATGTCAATTAGCAGCTTGGGGAGTGTGTGTGTGTGTGTGTGTGTGTGTGTGTGTGTGCATTGAAAGCGTGTGAGGGAGGCGTTGGTTAATGGCCGGGGCCGAGAGGACATGTGTTTAGTAATAAGGCCGAACAAAGGGGGACAGGCAGAGGGAGGGATGGAGGCAGGATGATGTATGCCTCTGCTTTTCATTCGCTCCACTTCTACTCACGCCTAGAAATCAATTTAATTTCATGAATAGAACTGTGTTACCAAATTTAAATATATATTATAACAGTTCTGACAAGGGGTGCGACTCATGATTAGTGAATATTGATTGATTTGCTTATTGTTTTATCCTTTTTAAGTCTATATTTTTGGTCTCTACATTTCCAAATGTCTTTTTTTGTCCAACCAACATTCCAAAGCCCCGGAACATTAATTTAACAGTGATGAAAACACAACGGACCACATTTGAGACACATGAGCCGAGAAATGACTTAAACGATGAACTGACCATAAAATGCTTCCACAATTCATTTTCTCCTGACTAATCGTTGCGCCCATAATTTGGACCAGTTTGTAAAACAACATAATATCATCTTCCATCCCAATATCTTCCCATTGACAGTCAATCAACTCCAAATGATGATGACTCAGCATGACTCTGGGCATCGTGGGCTTATAGACTGAAGTGCTATCCTTGACTCATCATCTATTTTCTTTATGGGCTGGCCTCAAGTGTTGGAGGCAGCGTGAGAGCCAAGTGCATATCACTCCGCTGTGGTCATCTCAAAAATGGGATGTAGTCACGGGAATCCTCCTCACTGCGGAACTTTTTTCGATATATTTCTCTTTTTCTATCTTCACCTGAACAAGACTAACATTGTTGAGATGTTCCTTTATCGGCTGTCGGAATGCAGCTATTAATGCTGGGCTAATTATCCTTACCGCAGAGAGAGAGAGAGACAGAGAAGGAAGGAAGGAAGGAAGCAAGCAAAGTAAGGAGAGAGGAATGGAGCCGAGGTGTTGAGTGAAGGGAATGGAGGAGGGCAGCAGGTTGAGGCGCAGTAAAAGGGAGAGCTCGACGAACTCTCTGTGGTACTCGTTTAAACCGCAAGTGTGAGTGTGTGCGCGTGTGTGTGAGTACATGTATGTCTGCAGGTGCTTGAGAATGTCAATGTGTGTGCGTGTGTGTGTGTGTGTGAGTGCACATCCAGATACTTATGTGTGAGAAAGGGTGTCTGGAATGCAAACCCCATTAACTGAACTAACACTGCAGTGTGTGTGTGAGTGTGTGTGTGTTAAAACTTAAGGGCGAGCTGTGTGGGGCAGGGCCCGACTGTGTGTGTGGGCACCCGTCTGTTGGAGCAGTCAGGCCAGTTAGGTGCATATGAACATTTACTCCAACCCCAAAGTGAAGTGGAATCTGGACTTAACAGAGGTTATAAATATGTGTGTGTGTGTGTGTGCACAGTACCACAACCATGGCAGTACCAGCTGGTGATGGGACAGAGGTGCCGCCCAGCTCATTCACACGTCTACTCCATGACTCAGACGCCCTTATTAGATCGTCTTTGTGTTCACATGATGTCACAGAGTTCATATTTCCCCCTATACTGCTAGTTTGTCACTCTTTATTTCTCTATTTGTTCTAGTTCTATGTCTTTGCCATACGTGCATACTCGCTTCCCTCCCTGTTTGCATGGTGTCGCATGGTGCCGCCTGGCCGCGGCCCCTGGTTGGCCAGCTGGTGGTTTTTGATCCAGCCTGTCCGATTTGGAGCCGGCTCTCCTTGGCAAGGAAGTTGGCACGTTAAAGCCGGCCAGAAAAATCTACCATCCACTGCCTACACCCTTTTTCCCCCCCGATAGCCCCTCACCCACACACACACTCCCCACCTCGCCCCATCTGTTTATGTGTGTGTGTGTGTGTGTGTGTGTGTGTCTCCGTTTGGCACCGCTTTCGGAGGCAGTTGGTGTAACGGTTCAGGAGAGCGCCCCGAGCCCGGCCCACCATCGGCATGACGATGCACACAAAGTCAACGCGCGGTATGCGGCGGTGACCCCTTGCTAACGCTAACTCCATGGGCGGATTGGGGAGAGATGCTACATGCTAGGTGCAGTTTGAGCGGAGGCGGCCTTATGGCGGGCCACAATGGCGCGCTTGTCTTCCTGTGCGCTGCTGCCCACCTGTTCTCTCCTCCCTCGCTTCGGATCCAAGTATCCCAACAGGACCTCCTGTCCTTCACCCACAACTTTCTCCTCACCCCCGCCCACGCTGCGCTTCCCGTCTCTCTCTTTCTTTTCTTTCTTTTTTTAAATTATTTTAAAATCGTCATTGCCAGGCCTGAAAAAAACACTTAAATCCTAAAAGTTTTGAAAAAGTCATGGAAATTTGTCATAATCACATTTTCATTTTCATTTCAGTTCATGGAGTTTTTTAAAGAAAGACGCTCAAAATACAAGCCGGCGTACCCTCTCAATAAGACACATTATCTACATTGTTCATGTTTATACCGAGATTTCAGTTTGTTCATGGAAATTTGATTTAAAGTCCTATAAAAGTCCTGGAAATCTCTTGGTCAAAATGTGTAACAACCCTGTTAGCCGGACAAAGGAAATGGTTGCAGTGACGGCGAAAGAGGAGAGACAGCTGGACGGTCATGGACTCGAGATCGTGTTGCATGTGCTCGCCCACAACACCGTCTGCACCGCGCTCTCTCTCTCTGGCCTCATGTCTTCCTTTCACGCGCTCCCTGGCCCTCGCCTGTCTTTGACACGATTCCCCTCCTTCCAGTTCCTCTGGTGCTCTTGACTTCTGTTCTCATTACTGCGATGACTGAATTCTCCCTTTTCGCTTATTCCTTGTCTTGTGGCACATCCGAGTGTTTCTCTCTCTCTCTCTCTCTCTCTCGACGATGTGGTCAGAGGCCCCCTGCGGTGGAGTATCAGTCAGTTGACTCAGAGAGGGCAGCCAAAGCCTCCAGTCCAAACATGAGACCGTGTCCAAATGATGGGCCGGTTGGCTCCGCGCTGCAGAAACAGCCCCCCCCCCCCCCCCCCGTATCAGCTCGAGCCAGGCTCGGTGCACAGGTCTGCACACACACACACCACATTCGCCATAACACTGACACACTGCAGGGCTTCTGTTTGTTCGTGACATCTGCTTTGGGAGTGGTGCTACCCTCCAAAATGAATCTATTTATCAGATCAACACAGAAGCTGTTTCACATGACGGTCTTGTGAACGTGGGTGGGACGACGAGTATGAATTGCATAATATAATATCTTTTTTGTTTTCTGGTGAGGTCATTTTCAGTCATCAGTTCAGAAATGACTCAAGTTTGTAGTCCTCAAAAAGAAGAAAACTACAATTTTGCTAAATGGAGGAAGCCGTGAGCTCAGAGTCCTGTTCCCCGCTGTAGAGATGGTTATATATTTATATATTTTATATAAATCTTCCCCAGTGCACATTTGGGGCACAGCTCTCTGTTCTCTAAACGTTGTGAATGAAGCAACCAGTTGGTGTGATTTATGACGACAGGGGAGCTGAGCATCTGTGGCTGCACTGAACGTCTCCATCGCCTCTTCAACTGGGGAACACATTCCACATTCCCCCCCGATCCACGGGGTCCTCCGACCCCATCTGCCCCGCCTACTGCGCTGAGTGTCTCCTCCCAGTGCCTCCTCCCCGTGTCTCCTCCCAGTGTCTCCTCCCAGTGTCTCCTCCCCGTGTCTCCTCCCAGTGTCTCCTCCCCGTGTCTCCTCCCAGTGTCTCCTCCCAGTGCCTCCTCCCCATGTCTCCTCCCAGTGTCTCCTCCCAGTGTCTCCTCCCCGTGTCTCCTCCCAGTGTCTCCTCCCAGTGTCTCCTCCCCGTGTCTCCTCCCAGTGTCTCCTCCCCGTGTCTCCTCCCAATGTCTCCTCCCAATGTCTCTTCCCCGTGTCTCCTCCCAGTGTCTCCTCCCTCCTCCCCGTGTCTCCTCCCAGTGTCTCCTCCCCGTGTCTCCTCCCAGTGTCTCCTCCCCGTGCCTCCTCTCAGTGCCTCCTCCCCGTGTCTCCTCCCCGTGTCTCCTCCCAGTGTCTCCTCCCCGTGTCTCCTCCCAGTGTCTCCTCCCCGTGTCTCCTCCCCGTGTCTCCTTCACAGGTCCTTACGGAGACATGGAGACACAGGCCTGGCTCCTCCCTCTCTGCGTGGCGGTGGCGAGTTGAAGTCATGGAACATTCTGCTCCTCAGCCTCCTCGTCTCCTGTCACCTGGTTTACCTCCTGTCCTCATTCTTAAGCTCACACGTCTTCAGTCCTCCTCACCTCTCATTGGCTCTGACAGCCCCCTCCTCCATGCCCCCCCCTCTCCTTTTCCTTCCTGTCCTTTCCTCTCTTCCCTCACTCTACCCCTTCCTGCCATTTACCTGTAAGGACATGTTTAGTTTAGTTTTATTTTTGCCTGCCTCTGCAAAGCTTCCTCAAACACCTTCCCCACCATGCATGTCGAAATGTGCCCGAGAACCCCCCCCCCACACACACACACACACACACAATGTGTGTAATTGTAGCCCGGGCACATTGTGAGAGCACGCCGTTCTTCTCAATGACATTTAGTGACACAAGGACCATCTTTGACTCACACCATAGCAGCGAAGAAAACAAGAGAAATGGAAATTGCGTTGATGAATGAATGAATAAATAAAAGGAATAACACACACACATAAAAAACACGTCTTTCATGAACAGGCCTGTGATTTTGGTATGAATAATGAATGAATGATGCTGATGGAAGGTCCAGCTACGCACCGCCGCCACCACCACCACCACCACCACCACCACCACCACCGCCTTTGAGTTCATCTAATTGAAACAAGTTCAATAGTATCATGTCGGCTTTTATCTCCATCTTGTTGCCTGTGTTTTTCCATCCCCCACTCTTATAATGAAAAGCACAGACTGACGGCTATGAATATCTTGTCATATGATCACAGACATAATACGTGGGATGTGTTTCATTTCACCCTTCTCTTTGTATTTCTTCACCATCGCATTTCTTCCTCTCTCTCTTTTCACTTTCATTAAGTTCAAAGGGAATGTTTTGAATGATTTCCATTTTTTTGATGGTCTCTTACAAGAATGGCTACAAATGTGAAGAACGCTGCTCGGCGGGTTTAATCTCCTCCTTCCTTATCTCGCGGACTCCTGCCCACTACCCTGGATCTAACCTCACCCTTCTGTCCTCACCTCCATGCCATTCCCCTCCTCCTCCCTTTTCTTCTCTAACCACCCAGCCGTGCGTCCTCCCTCGCTCCACCACCGTACGCTCAAACGTGTCAACATTGTTACCAGAAGCCTGGAGGTGGAGGAGGTGGAGGAGGTGGAGGAGGTGGTGGAGGTGCTGATAGCCGAGCTTCCACACACATATAAACTCCCATCTCACACACATGCACACAGATACACACACACTCAAGCATCCTGCTCAACTTCCCACCATATGATGTTTTAATGTATCCATTATTATAAACAACCAGCACTCTGCAACGCCTCCCTGGACCATACGCTGCTGTAAAGACTGTCCTCATTATATGTCTAGACTTAGTGAACACTCGATTGCATTATGAGTATTTAAAGAAATCCAAAGCTAGACTAACCCTAAAGTAATATTTTAGGGCTGGTGTCAAAGCATGGGCACATACACAACTACACAGGGTCCTTATCTCCGGAGATATTTAAAGGAGAACTGACCTTTCTCCATCCTCTGTGGTATGCAGAAGCCACAATTAAAGCAAATCAAAGGAAGGACACACTCCTTTTGTATGCTTCATTTTATCCCATCCCCCCCCCCCCCCCCCCCGCCCATCTCTCTCTCTTCTTATCAGCGTCCGTCATCCTTGTAATCTGCCTGTCAGATTCAATCTTCTTGTCATCACTTCTTTTGTTTCCTGAGTTATTCTGACTGTTTTTTTTTTCCTTGATATGGTATCTTGGCTGGACACGTGCTTTGTGTGTTTACATGAGAATGGAGGCAGGGGGGCATTGTAGGCAAATGAAGGAGATCCTCTTCTCTCTGTGGGGACCGTGGTAGCTCTATAATGGGTAGAAGGAATTACAGTTAAATCCATGGCTGCACCTGAACTCAAATATACTGTTGGCTACTAATGAATAGCCGCTTTAATTTGCTTGAAGCGCCTCTGAACGGCTCTGTGCTTCCTCACCGAGGAGACGTCACGTCCTCAATGCCACACTCAGTAGCCGGTCACAGATGTGCTCCACAGTCGGGATGGAGACCAGTCACAGACCTTTATAGAAGTGTAAATGTGCTTTATTTAAATCCGGGTGCATAATTGCCTCTGTGACTGTGTGTTTGTGTGTGGGGTTCAAAAGGAGGGTTTAAAATATGTAGAGTGTGTGTGTGTGTGTGTGGTTCAGAGGTAGAATGCGGCGGAGGCATTTTCCACTCTTCTCCTGTGTCTGACCTCTTCCCCTCTGGCCCCTCCCCTCGTCCTCTTCCCCTCCCACTACTTTGCCATTGTCTCCTTCCCCGTCCATGACGACGTCCCACTGTTTTCGTGTGTTTGTTTTTGACTTTGCCGTCTCTTCAAGCAGACCCCTCCAGCCCTCCCCTCCCCCCCCCCCCCCCTCCTCTTCGTTATCTTCACCTGCCCACAGTGTCTCTCTATCTTCCACCTCCCCGGAGCGGCAGGTTCGCGCAGGTCGAGACGCGCGTTGTTATGTCTCTCTCGGGTTTCACGCATTCCAGATAGTATCACCTGGCTCCGGTTAGCTTAGCCGATAGCCATCTACACGGAGGGAAGTCGATCACTTGGCAAACAATGACGGACGTGAGCTCTCTCCGGCTCTCCGGTGGCCACGGATGAAAGGTCTGTGCCAGGCGCGGCCTTCGCGGGCCTAATGCGGAGGGCGTGATGGACGACTTTGTTCTCCCGTCAGTTGTATTTTCCATTCTGCTTCGTGGAGTCGCCAGCTAGATTCAGTCCCACAAAATCCCATGTTGAATATTTAGATCTCAGCTTTGTTTCCCTTATTATTTCATCTGTTGTCTCCCATTTCTTCGCCAATCAAAAACACCATCTGAGCAATGAATAATAATGAATGAGGCATAAAAGAATGTGCAAAATGGAGTCCACTGGGGAGCAGCTTCTAATTTGATGGGAATTGGAATAATGCACCTTCTAAAAGTCTCTAGTGAGCCTTGATGTGGAATTGAGTTGGACATTTTCAGGAAAATTACAGCTCGGAATTGAAATTATTCACAGTAGACATTTCCTGCAGTGTCATTCTGTCATTTCCAAGCCCTCCTTTTACAAACCGTGTTTTATCCGGTAACCGGAGCTCAGTGGCGCTCCAGTGTTCTTTGTTTATTTCTGCGTCGGTGTGTGTCTGTCCACGTCCAGCCCAGCCTGGGGCTGCTTCTGTCCCCTGCAGGCTCAATGTCAGCAGCCGGACTTTGATGTCAAGCCACAATTTATTTCTCCGTCTCTGCGGACTCCCCCCGCTGTCCACATAATGCCAGGCAATCAATAATAATGTGACCTACCTATCTACCCCGCCTGCCCACTGCTTTAGTTATTCACCCCCTGGCCTGCACTGGTCCAATCTCTGACCCGCCCCTGGAAAAAAAAGCCCTCTCCTTCCCACTTTTAACAATAATGCCTGTCTATCTATGACAATAACCTCTGTCTGTTACCGTGGTAACATACAGCCCCCCCTAAAGCGCAGACCAACCTCTACTCCTTGTATTTATAAAGAAGACAAAATGTAAACGGCTCCCTGTATGGAGACGGAGCCAAAGAGAATGTATTAAAGAGAGAGAATTAAAAGACTGGGTGCACCAGCTGTTTGTTGATGAATATGTTTAGTGTGTTCGTCGCCCCCCCCCCCTCAAAACCACTGCTGTATGTCGGTGGAGGCGATGGAGAATGGGAGAGGACAGGTGTGCCATTATAGTGCAGATTAGTGAGGAATGCTGGGAGGTTAGCACAGACGGGAGTCGGCTAACTCCGGTGCATCTGTGTGTGTCTCGTATTCCCTCGGGTTTACGCTCAAATATGTGTGCTTAATGCCTGATCTGCATGCCACTCTTGATATGTGTGCTCTTTCCATATGCTAAATGATATTTGAAATATGCTCACTGGGTGTGTAAATATGTGGTGTGTGTGTGTGTGTGTGTGTGTGTGTGTGCGTGCGTGCGTGCGTAGCTTTCTTCCCCTTGCCCGACCCATGTATGGGCGAGAGTCGGCCTCTCTCTCGCTATCTCCCCGTCTCCGGCTTATCTGCCGGACCGTCTTGAAGTGTTGATGCAGAAAATAGAAACGACTTTGTGAGAACGCATTCCCTCCTCATCCTCCTCCTCCTCTCCCCAGAGAAAAATGTGACCCGTTCAACATTTAAACAAAACACCGCCAAAGACACAAAGGATCACGTAGCGTGGAACATACAAAAATTATCTCTGCTCCTCTTAACTGTATACTGTAGGGTGTGTTATAACTCGGTAACGAGCTACCGGCATGAGGCAACGATTGGCATCGGGTTGGGACATCGGAGGAAGCCGTCTGCATACAGATGAGCGTGGTGCCACCGTATCTATATCTATAAATATATCAGCGGTGCATGCACACTGGTGTGTGTGTGTGTGTGTGTGTGTTTTGACTCCTCGCAGTGTGGTTGTGGTTCTTAATGGTCTTCCCGTCCCCGGCCTCTCCGCCCGTCAGCCAGCCATGTGGTCCCTCTCCACTCTAATTAAACTCTCTGTGGTTCCAAACTCCAACCAGAAAGACACGACCTCAGTGCCGGCCTCCATCAGCCGCTGCCAAGACCTGTGCATTGGCACACGCGTGTGTGTGTGTGTGTGTGTGTGTGTGTGTGTGTGTGTGTGTGTGTGTCACGGAGAGAAAGAACATCGAGAGGGCTTATAAACATATTTACCTCTCGTTTCATCCAGTCGAGGAATAGTGTGGAGGAGTCTGCCAAGGCACAAGAGGAGCAGCAGGGAAACACAAATACAAACGCCAGAGAGGAGACAAAGACGGATCTACAGTAGACGGAGGATTCGAATGCTGCTCGGACTGAGGGAGTGTGAGTGTTTAATGGATTTAGAAATCAAGGAGAAGAGAAGAGAGGAATGCAGGAGAATCGTAATTAACTCTGAATTTCTCTATCTCTGAGGGATCAGGGGGATTAATAGAGGCTTTGGTTTGGATTCTGCACCATTCAGCATGAGTCTGGTCCCTCTATGTAGACGAGTGTGTGTGTGTGTGTGTGTGTGTGTGTGTGTGTGTCTCACTGTACTCCAGAAGGCTCCATGTGTCGGTGCCAACGGGCTTGTGACCGTATCTACCAGCCAACCAGACAGATTTTGTGCGTATTGATGTGTGACTTTGTCCCCCCCCACTTACTGAAGTTCATCCAAGCATTATGACTTAATCCGCCATAATAGGCAAAAAGACAGAAAGTGGGGGAGAGAGTAAGGTAGGGGGAGAGGGAGCAGGGGGGAGAGGGGGCGGGGCATCAGAAGTCGGCCCTGTGTGAGGTATGCCGGACAGGAGACCACAGATTTAGGGCCGGACCGTTGTAAATCTCCGGTTTACACTCTGTTTCTGGACAGCGAGTGGCGATAGCCCGGGCCGGCAGGCGGCTCATGTCGCTCGGACCAAATCATGGCTCTGAGCGCCTCGCCGTCACCTCTATAAATCACCCCAAACGCGATAAGGAAACACTGATTTAAGAGGGAGGATGGGAGCAAACTTCTTTTGAATGATTCAGTGGTGGAGTGAGAAGAGGTGAGAAAGATAAGTCTAAATCTAGGCGTCAATCACGGCAATGAATCTATTTAAGTTATGGAAAGAGCAAAACAAATAAAAACAATAAACACAGCGAGCGGTTAGTCATACATCATACATTCCTCGTGCACGACGAAGGAGTTCACCTTTTAGTCCGGCTTTCCCGTATCTTTTAACCTCCCACTGGCAACACCGGGAGACTGTTTGTCCAGGAGGGGGGGCAGGTGCAGGGAGTGGAGGTAGGCTGTCTCCAGCCCGCCTGGAGCCGGCGGCCCGGCGTGTATGTACACGGTGTCTCGCGTCTCTTCGTCGCTCCCTGGGCTCCGCCTCTTAACTGGGACATTTCTTTTATTGTCGTATTTTTCTTACTCTGGCTTCCTTCGAGTTGAAGATTTCCACGCTCCCGTTACCAACGGGGACTCGAATATTTGTAAAAGCGAGCTCCTTTTCATTTCCACGCTCCGTGCCCATTCTCTGTCTGCTTCGCCCTATCGCTCTGCCACTGGGGTCACGCCTTCCCCTCTATCCCTCTATCTGTCCCTCGCACACCGGCTTTACCAGCCGGCTGAGCACGATGGGCTGTTTAAAAAAGAAAATGGAGCAATGGTTGGATAAAAAAATGGCAAATGGGATAAGGGATGGAGAGAAAGGGAAGAATGGAGGGACAAATCAAGGCGTCCTCCAGCGGCCTGTTATCTCATTACAGCGGTACCAGCTTGTCACGCCCGGCTGACTCGCCCCCTAAGGAGCACCCTCGCCCCCGTATAACACCCCCTTTATTCAGCAAGCGCTCTCGTATTTCAGCCTGGGCACAAAGAGGGGCGATTCTCTGCGGTTTCTGAGCCGTCGACGCCGTATTTGTGTATCCTAGCTCCGGCGAGGCTGCACACGGCCGCACGTACAAAAGGGGCACGGCAACGCACACACCAGGCTCGTTAGTTGCTGGTTATGAAATGATGCTTCCGGATAATGGAGGCTAATAGGAAGAGTGGATATCCATTTGCTCCACCATTTTCTGCCTCGTCCAGGCCTCTCGTGAAGTCCCACGTGGGCATTAGAAGAGGGCTTCGAGAGGCAGCGGCTGTCAGCTGGAGGAGTGGAAACGGCGTTCCCCTCTCGGGCTTCTGCCAAAACGAAGGCTCGTCAAAAGTGAAGGGAGGGCCGCTTCTAAACGAGATGGGCAGAGTGCTACTCAGCACTCTGCAGAGACAATGAGAGCAAGACAGGGGAAGAGGACACAGAGAGAGAGGGAGAGAGAGAGGGAGAGAAAGAGGGAGAGAGAGGGAGAGAGAGAGAATGCAAAGTGATTTTTTTGAACAAAACATGGGATAAGACTGAATACAAGCAAGAAGAGTTTTCACGTTGATGAAAGCATCGGATAAAAGCAAAGTTGGAAAGGTCCGATTGTAATTGTTGAAATACAAATTTCCTGTGAAAATGACCATTCATGCTTACATTTTATGGAAAATTGCAAAGATCACTGTCCACACTACAAATGATCTTATCTTTTTTCAGTTAGCAACCTTTTTTTTTTTTTTTTTTTATAAGTGTACAAGTTAGTGATTTGATTCCAGTTCCAACCAGGCGAACTGTCATTCTTGGACTGACATATGGATAAAATCCTCATTTTATGATGTACACATGAATACCGCCCCGCCCTCATGAAGCCCATTAGCTCTATTCTGCTGTGAGTGACCCGGTAGTGAAAAGCTCCGATCTGAAACAGCCTCATCCTGTGGACAGAAATATAAAACATAAAGGGGAAAGATCCGTGCCACTGGCTACAAGCGTGGCTCTGTTTCCCATCTCTTCATTTAGTCATTTGATCTCAAGCATCCAAGTCATCTCAAACAGGAGCGACATCAGGAAGCCAACTACAGTAACGTCTTGGTGTTATTGACCCACCGTCCCTCCGTTACCTCCCTTTGTTTACCTCAGCGTGAGCAGTGTGTGGATAACCCGTCCACCTCGGAACGAGCTTTTTGTCCGTCCGACCGAACACCTGGGTGCTACAATGCAGCTTCAGACGACTGCTGGAGGAAAAAAAAAGAAGAAAAGCGACAGTGTGAAGCTGTGTGTTTGAGGAAGGGAGCTGCTGAGATATGAAGGGCAGGCCGGTGTGTTTGTGTGTGTGTTTCACTCATCATACTGTAAACAGGCTACTGTAAATAGAAATTGAGACATTCATCCCTGGACTCCTCAGTATTAAAATACGAGTTGGCAGGACAGCTCGTTTCAGTGTGTGTGTGTGTGTGTGTGTGTGTGTGTGTGTGTGTGACTGGTCGTCGGGTTCCAGATCAGAAATGTGAGACCCGCAGAGGCAAATGTTGGCCTGCTTTCACCTTTTCCCTCACCTTAAATCTTATCTACAGTCTTATTTCCCCTCCGGAACAATGGTGTCAGAGTGTGTTTACTTTACCTAAATCAAACACACCGTGTGCCATTGTGCTCTTTGAAGACACACACACACACGTATACAAACACTATAATGGACACACTCCAGCGGGTTGTTTATTACAGTAAATTGGGCATAAGAGCTACCTTACGCCGAGTATTTATATGCACGGCGTGCTCGGAAATGACTTGCAGAATGAATTGATTTAAGGATGGAGGGAGCGGGGAAGAGAAAGAGGCGGCAGCACTTTGTTCTAGAACCCTTTTAGTGAGATTAGCTGTAGCCTTAATGTCTCTCCCCTTTATTTATGCTCTGAGTCAGCCTTTCTCCTCGCCCTCTCTCCGACGATCCATCCTGGAGGAAACAGAGGTGTCAATAAGTTTTCATTCTGATAATTGAAAAGCGTTCCAAAAGCAGACGGCGGTGCGTTGAGCACCGACCGTCCTGCAGCAGTCGCGACCTTGTTGTGCGCCACCGTATTCGCCTCTAATTCAGAACAAACCGGAGTCACATGAGTTGGACAACGACTGAAGGGATGGACAGTGCATCCTGAGGACGTCCTCCCTCCAGAACACGCTCACCTGCTTCTTTATAGTCCTCTTGAATATGAATGGCACCGTTTACACAATGAAAAGTAAAGGACAACAAGGATTTTTTAAATCTAAAAGCCACTTCTACATACAATGGAGTAATAGATACTGAAGTACATGAACGAGCATGCTCTACATTTGCAAAATGTGGAATATCCTCCTTTTCCGTAGCTTTGAGAAACAACTAAATGATACATGAGAATCCATCCATCCATAGTGAGGGACTAACGAGGGGATGGGCTGCAGGTGAGCAAGGGTGTGAGGACCAGGTGAAGGTAATGAGGGACTAACGAGGTGATCAGAGGCAGGTGAAGGGAGTTGGACTGACGAGATGGGAAGCAGGATCTGGAATGACATGATAGTGAGACAGGATGAAAATAACTAATAAAAAAGGAAGGTATGGAGCTAAACTGTTACATCACCCATCCATCCATCCATCTATCCATCCATCCATCCATCTATCCACCCATCCTCTTGTCAGGCCTGTGAGGGATTTATAATCCTTCCTGCTTCTCTCATTACTGAAGGCCCCTCATTAGGATTCCCCATGATGGACGCCGAGCAGATTGCCTCTGCCAAACATTGCACATCATTCCGGCCCATTAAAGCAATTAATTTACCTTGATGAATGGGCAGAGGCGGAGGGGAATTGAAAACCAACTCAGGGGACTCTCTCCTTCCCTCATTTCATCATTACCATCGCCCCAATTTTACTCATGCCGGCATTTGCATCAGCAGTTTCCTCTGGTGTCGGCTGCTTCTCTCGTCTTCTCGACTCATCCAAACTTTTCATCGCATCTTCTGTTCTTTATTTTTTTCCGCTATGGGCTGTTTCAAGGAAGTAGAGAGTAGCGAGAAAGACTGGTAGAGAGAGAGGGGGGGGGTGAGAAAAGGACAGGCTGTGTTAATTGGAGTGCCTGAGGCAAGAAGGGTGGAAGGAAGAGGGAAAGGAGGCCCAGATTCAGGGGCCCTGCAACATTAAATATTAACACCTTTTCTCATCTCTGCCCCCTTGGTGACATCTACTGATTGGGTTCTCTCTCTCTTAGTCGATCAGGACACACACACACTCACTCACTCACTCCTTTCTTTCTTTCACCAAATTGAGTTCCCTCCAAAAATGAAAGGCAGCCAGGAGGAGACCCACAGCGGTAATTGGCCAGCCCACTTTGGTTTGTGCCCTTTGATTTGAAAAGTAATGAAATTCCTCTTCATATTTTTTTATTCTGCTATGGCCTTGCTTCCCCCCCCATCCTCCTTTCTTTGTTACCTCCCCTGTATTCCGACCCAAAAGAGAGCTCTAATGGGAGCACGACTCCGGCCATTGTCTCGCTAACTCACCGTTAATGGAGTCACATATTAGAGCACCGGCTTGTGTCAGCTTCCAGATATTAGCTTTAGAAATTGCCCGGCTCTTCTGTGTGAGGAATGGTTTAAATGGTACCCATGCTAACTCTAATGGGGAAGGACACTTGGAGAATACTTTGGTTCATCAGTGAGACGATACGTCAAAGATACTTTTGCAGAAGCACTTACACGGCACTAAAACTCACACGACTCATTTATTCATAGCTCTATTTAGAATCTCTTTATAAGACGTCTCATTTTTGTTTTATTTGTATATTTTTCAACCGCCGCTTTCTGCAGAGCGGGGCGCAGGACTGCCATGTCAGCAAATGTATAGTCTGCTCATGCACTCTGTCTCCTTTTTGTTTTTCTCCTCCTCCTCGTTCCTGCCATCTATCCTTGTCCTCATTTTCTTCTCCTCGACTCACTGGCTCATGTTCGAAAACAAACACACCCACTCCCCCCCCCCACACACACACACCCACACACACACTCTCCCCGAAACACACACTCAATGACCACACGGCTCTAAACTCTCGTGTTTGAATGGGGTTGACTTCTCACCCGGTTGCCAAGACGACAGGACCAGTGAGGGGGAATCTCCCGGTAGACAAAAGAGTGTGTGAGGGGGCCGACCTTGTAGCCCACTTCACACTGTTTGTCTTGAGGCCCTAAACTACCACGAGATGACACAACACACACACACACACACACACACACACACACACACACACACACACACACACACACACTCACACCGGGAGAGCTGTGATTTATCTGTCGCAACTGCTCCCACTGTGATGTCACCTCTGCGCCCTCAGCTCTAATGCCACAGACACTTTCGTACAAAGAGAAATCCACACACCCGCTGCGGGGCGGGCCAGGCATCATCGGAAAGCCTCGCTGAACTTTTGCGACGGCTTGTGGCTCGTCGACGGATGCCGATGCAGACGGATAACGGGCGGGCCGATGTGCTAATCGCCGGCCGCCTTAGCTTCCACTCGGCTGCGTTACGTCAACGTAAATCCCCGGGAACATCGGTCCTCTTCTCGACTCGCGGCCTCCAGCTCCCCTTTGTCGTCTTGACTTGTGACTCCCAATGAAGTCAACGCATGAATGAAGTGCTAATCGCATGACCCTCATTCAACGCTTTGAATAAGGGAAGAGGAAACGACGGAGGAGACA